>CAVLGL010000083.1:18315000-20715000 GCA_963668995.1 Parnassius mnemosyne
CAACTGCTGGGGACAGGCCTCCCCTCATTTCTGAGAGGGATTTAGGGCAAGGAAATGTCCACCACGCTGCCCCGATGCCTGTTGGCGAACTTCACATGTCTTCGAATTTTTTTTCCTATTTCTCAGACATGTAGGTTTCCTTCATCGCCAAGCATGTGGTAAATCAGCACTTAAAATTGCAATTAACAATTTCATTGGTGCCCGCGGGGATCAAACCCGGGTTGCTCACGTACTGTGAAATTTACAGCTAACCTAACCATCTGAGTTACCATGGTTCTAATAAAGATAAGAATAAGAAAACGCTTAACTAGTTATATTGATAATGTCCTTTAGGTCGATTTTTATTCATATTGATTGAAATACTTTTTAAAAATTGTGAAATCAAACATTTATAAAGAAACTAAATTATGAGAATATTGTGTAATGGCAGTTTTCATAGTCAAATAATATATATCTATCTGCATATAATCTTATTTGCTATTTTTATATACCTATTAAAATCAAATTTAACTAAAAAAGATAACCGACTAAATTTCAAGTAAATACTAATTAGAGTAAATTATATTTATATGATGTAGTAACTTGTTAATGATGGTGTCAATTTGTGTATAAGAAAACTCGTAATATGTCATTTTCATTATTTATCATCATCATCATCATTACAGCCCTTCACAAGTTCACTGCTGAACATAGATCTCCTCCAAAGATTGCCACAAAGCAAGGTCCTGAGCCAACTGCATCCATCGACTTATATGTCTTACCAGCACGTCACTCCGTCTAGAGGGGAGACCCTACAATTCGTATACCGGTAGGAGGATGCTAATCGAGAACCTTTCTTATCCATCGGTAGTTAGTTCTTCGAGATATATGGCCAGTCCATACGCACTTTAGCTTATTAATCCGTTAGGCTATGTCAGTTATTCTGGTTCTACTGCGGATATCCTCATTTATAAGTTTATCACACAGAGAAACTCTGAGCATAGTCCTCTCCATAGCTCGCTGAGCGAGTTTGAGCTTCCTCATACGGACAGCAGTGGAAGACGTCTCAGAAACATAAGTCATCACTGGCAACATAGGGTACGCTTAGAACCAATGTTAACAGTCTCGAGCACAAACGCAAGTTAGCCACAGTTTTTAAAGAATACATTTCGAAGAGCGTGTGCAGAGATTGCACGCCTAAATTCTCTGTTCCATCATCGGATCATCGGTTGATCTCCACCGCTTTATTGTCAACATATCATGCATTCGGACCAAAATGTTTGCTTCATTATTTACAATATGGATGCTTATTACTTCGAGCTCCAATATTTCCCATCATAATTCCCGTCCTTAATTGTATCTATCCTACCTATCCTCAATTGTCTTTCATTTTGCCACGTTTGTTCTCGTTGAATATGTACAGCAAAGAAGTGGAATAATTTTCCAGCATCTACTATATATATATAGCTATCCTTTCTATCCGATTACAATGTGGGTGTCTTGTGACTTAGTTTAAATTATCAAAGCCCGTTAACGAAAGGCTTTTGTTAAACTAAGACTCGATGGTAGTCAAGCACTGGCTTCTAAAAGACAAAAAAATATAGCTAATTAATTTGAAAACAATGCGGCGGACAAAGCTACACTTGCAAATATAATACAAAAAACCCCTTCCCTAGTTAACTACACTAACGTGCGCTGAAACAGCGATATCTAGACTCATTACGTCCTCAACGTTCACGGCCGGGGAGCATGTTCGCCGTATCGATGCCGGTTAATTTTCCGGCAAGTGTAATTACCGCGTTTCGCTTTGTTTTTGCTACCAACTTTATTTGCATAGCGAAATAAGCAGAAGGCTTCGTTTTCGTTAGCACAGAAAACTCAAAGGAGATTTATTGGTACTTAAATTTTATTAGTCTCACATTTTCTTTTGTTCGTTACACGATCGAATGCAGATTCGTAAACACTACAACACTTTTTATCAACATAAATAAAATAAAAATGTACGATTGTTCAAAATCTTAAATCTCCAAAATTTTTTCACCTATTGCTATGAAATTTTCACACAACGTTAATTGAAAAACTTTTTGAGTCACAGCATATATTTAGAGTTCAGCGGCGTACATCTAGTATTATAAATAATCGTTGGTATGTTTGTTAGTGATCGTGTAACTTCAAAACGAATTGGCCGATCGCGGTAATATTTACATAATATATTTGTTTTATCGAGGCGATGATAACGACAAAAAAAAACAATACAAGAAACAGAATCACCAACACGTCGCAACCTTTGGCAAGTGCTAGTTTTGACTTTTGAGAGTTCACGATTTCGACATCTACAATAGAATTTAATTTCAAATATAAGCGTCTACAAATTCCTATATATGATAATACTTTTCAGTTAGAATGTATACAACAATACTTGCCAGACGTAATAACAAAAGGTTTGGTAGAATAGAAATCGGTTACCAATTATTTATAGATAAAGGTAAACAATTATCAGTAAGATTTTTTTAAATAAGGGTGACAAACAAGCACACAATCAACCTAATGGTAAGTGAATACTGTAGCCCATAGACATCTACATCTATCTTAGATTAAGAATCAAAATGTAGATGGTTGCTACCCCTGAGGACTAACTAAAAAGGATCTCTGGTTCTCCACACTCACCATACGAAACTCAGCAGCACTGAGCTACTATTTTACACTGGTATTCTGTGAGAGCGTGTTCTTTCCGGTCGAGCTGACCCATTCGTGTTAAAGCCATAATAGCTGTAGCGTGGTTCTACCACGTAATATTATAAGTTTAAATCATCGTGTAGAGGCGGCGTAAAAGAATCCACCACATCCACATCTCAAGGGAGTCGTAAGAAGCGACAGAAGGAAACTAAACCAGGAGATGGGCAACAGTTCCTTAGTGTAATTCTTATCAGGAAAATATCTCAAGATCTCGTATCAAGAAATCTGTCAATCTTGTTCCGTTGACATTGTAAAAGTTGAAAAGATATAAGTATCTATAAAAATAGCAAAACCAAAATTAATAGCAATCCGTTGATGGGTAGTAACGTCTCCAAGTAGACGACAGTGAAAAATGATCTTGCCAAGGCGATGGCGAATAATTCTGGAAGATATTTACGTTAAGCAGTAGATTATTTATAGACGTTTATAGCGATAAAAATGGTTAGTAAGTATAGCCACTCCATAGCCTTCGTGTTCCGTTCTAAAATCTCAGAATAAGCTAATAGAGACATTGTTCGGTGGCTCGTTAGCCGGATCTGATGCGCGAGCGCCGCGGGGGTCTCGCGCGCATCGCGCTTACTGATCTGCTGTTACCTAATGCATCCGTGCACTAAAATACTATTTCGCGCATGCGCAAAACTCAGGCTTTATCGCTAATTAACAAATGAAGCACGGCCACGTGTTAATTACAACATTCCGCTAAGTTTATTGACAAAACTTTATAGTTTTTAGTAATCGCATTCTGCATTCATTTATTGGACAATTGCGTAAATGCAAATCATTGTCAGCATCAAGCCCTTATATTTAAAATCTTGAGTTGTAATTTTCTATACAGACAGTTATTTTTTTTTTATAAATTTCATTTAAATATCAAGAATATACCTATTCTTGTGTATTACATGTACATTGTATATAATGTCGTAAATGTACTGATAACAGAAATACTGAAGCCACCAATTAATATTAAGTGTTATATTATTTCTTATGAGTTACTGCTTGTCAACTCTGCTAAAAGTGGCGCGATTGTCAAATTCTATTTCGAAGCAATATTAAAACGTCTTTCTAGTAGCTGTCATAATTGTTACGGCTTTGACCACGTTCTGCTGTATTTGTCTTCACTTGTCATTGCTGACGTCTCGTGTTAGAAATAATTGGAAAGGTTAATTTTAGTTCAACTATTTTTACCCAAAGGAAAATTTTCTTTTAAAAGTTTAAAGGAAATTTTGTCATTTAAAATATTTGATTGAGTGTTCCATTTGCATTTATTTTTCTATCATGATTATAAGTGAGAAGATGGACCCCTGTAATACGACTTTTCCCTTTGACGATTATATCTGAAATGAGAATTCAGATCCCTATATAATACGGCCTTCTTTCTTCACTTTACACACAACTAACTATATTCATATATCACGAGACAAATGTTCCGTAGTTAAAAGTGTTTTTTTTTCGAGTGAAAGCTTTCTATTCACTGAGTTTATTACTAAACAGAAATTTTATAGGTTTTTTATTAATTTAATTGTGAAGGTTCTTTTAACTTTTGACCTTGAATTGAATAACTTACGATACAGACACGAGATTTTATGAGACTTTTGAGACTACTTTTAGAACGCCAAAATGAAGGTATATACGAAATTTCGGCTTGATTATCTCTCATTCTGAGGTTGATTGCTAACTTGACTGTACTAGTAACACGATTAGGCTCCAAGCTTTTTAAGTTTTGCTCTTACATATAAATCACTAGATCGAAAAGCAAAATAAATGTCATCTAAGGCATAGAATGCTTATCCAAAGATAAGGGTTACATTTTTATAATATTAAAGTAACAAACAAGTTAATATTCTGCTTGTTAATAAACTTCTACTGCCCATAACCAATTGCAATCAACTTCAAACAAAAAAGGAACAGATGCGTTGTCATATTTGAGAACTAAAATGAAGTGCCTTTTTTACCATACTGCCTTTCTTAAACAGTAATTAACGAAAAAACTACCAACCTAAGTAAATAAACGACTTACCACCTCGTAAGATGGGAGCTAAAGTTTAAATGTTTGATTTAGACCAACAGAATATCGGTGTCCACTTCGTTGGTCTAATGGTTGTAGTAGTGCGACTACTGATCATGAGGTCCCGGGTTCGAATCCCGGGTCAGGCCAAAAAAATCAGTTATTGTTAGTTTTTCCATCATGAAATTCTCAGTAGCTGCCGGGAGTCAGGAAGTTGGCGGTGTCTCACCCCGTGCCTCGGAAAGCACGTAAAGCCGTTGATCCTGCACCTGATCTCTCTCCGGTCGTATCGGTTTACCCTCCCATTGGACAATGAGAGCGAGGGAATAGAGAGTGTACCTGATTAGGCACCATAATTCTGTCCTGCGCCGATGGCTAGTCTCCGTTGAGGCTGGCCGCCGTGACCAAATTCTGTCTAGAGAACATTACAATTATATATGAAGACATATCTTTTTCATTTATTACGCTTCTGCATTTTTAGTCTTACCTGGATAGTAATTATAGTAAAAGACTTCAACGGTAGACCAACACCATTGTTTATAAACAGCATTGTATGTGTGTTTGCTTCCTTTTTTGCTTTCAAACATATTTTATGCACTATGTAATCACTATTAATGTACCTATTTATTAATTGGATTCTATTTCTCCAATTGAGATAAGAAAAAAAAAGATATTGTTAAACAAACACGACTGTCTCATATTTTACGTATAACTCTATCACTACAACATAATTTTTTTTTAAGTAAAAGAAAGGTTTATTTTCAAAATAGTAATTCATGATGGTAACCCCCAATAAATTTGCCACAAAATATTGATGTTTTTAAACAAGGCTTTGGTTATACGACTCTTAAACTGGTAGAACATTTAAATAGCCTATAAATGTTACAGTACCATAAATTACATAATTAAAGAAATAATTACAGGGAAAACTTCGCATTAAAAACGTGGCCGCGTAAGATTGAAATATAACTTTGGCCATTAAAAAGAAATGCGAGTTCTTAATTGAGTCACAATGACAGGGGAAGGATAAAACACTCGGACTCGGATGTACTAAAATAGAAGGAATAACAAACAGATGTTTGGGTTGTAAAAAGACCGGCTCAAGTAACGGGTTAAGTCGTCTTCAGACATACTCGTAGGTTAACTCGTAACTTCATTTGAACTATCAGGAAACGGAAAAGTTCTTAACGTAAGAAATTTGAAATTTAATTTTTTTTAAACTTTACCCCCACACTATGATTTTCTCTTGCATCGCGGATACAGTTTCCGTAAATAAATTTCACAAGGACAAACATCCAAACTAGGAACAATTATTTGTAGGCAATTCATGTTTGAATCTTTCAATTATTTATAGGCAATACAAATAATTGTACCGTGCGGCATTCGAATCCGCGACCCTCAGCGCCTCAACTCATCATAACACGCCACTGCGTCACGGGAGCTATCTACACGCACACAAACGCGCACGCACACATCATAATCTTACACCACCACAACAAAGAAGGACAAATATAGTAAATAAACCTCTATTTACTTGTATATCAACACTAAGCAACCCTTTATTGGACATGGGCCTAAAAATTGACATGATCGCCACACTTAGTTGGAAGATCGACCATCACAGAATTACATGTTTACATCTAGCATATGCTAGATGATGTACCATAACCTATACTAACCTACAGACCATGATTTTTTGAGCTTCTTCTATAATCATCTCATACGAGCCACGGAGCGAAATGAAGTGATGGATTTCTTACGGCATAAGCTCACAAGCACACAATAAAAAATTATGTAATATTCAAACTTAGCGGTCAGCCACCGCAGAGTCTACTTGATCTGAGGATGCCTCGCGTAGAGGCGAAACACGTGTCGTAATTATCGACGGTGGTGCAACTTTGCTAGTGTAGTGGTGTAGGGAGTAGTGGTGACGGGGATGGTACACGCAATTGAGGGAAAACGGGAGGTGCTCTTCAAACTAGTCAAGACGCGTAATTTTATTTTATGACGCGTATCTTAATAAATTTATTTTTAACATATTTAATATAATGGATTTCCACAAAGAAATGTCTGATTCTATTAATTTCTTCAATTAATTTCTTAAATATTCAATACCCATAGCTGGTACCCGGCGCGTTGCAGCAGGAGATGAAATAATTGTGGAAATATCGTTTCAAATTAATGATGAATGGGATAATAATACATTTTTTGAATTTGAATGATACATAACTTTCAAATAAATTTGTCAAATTTGCGCGCCATCTACTGTAAGTTAATTGTACTATGCCTATCGCGCTTGTGCAACTAATAATTGTATATATTAGAAGAATATGAAGAATAGAAATAGGGAAGAATAGAATAATAAAAAAAATTAATTAAACGTGATAGAATCCGTAAAAAATAGTTTCATTTAAGGTGTAGTGTTCGCGTAAATATAAGAAATCATTATACATTAGAAGATTCAAACTATAGGATACTAGGGGAAACGCAGTGATACAATGTGAATGGGTTCTTATTTCACTACGCACCTCCACCAGTATTTTATTTGTCACTCACTATTTATTGTTTCAAAACGCTTCAAATTACTCTTCAACAAAAAAAAATTCCGCTTCACAGAGACAGGAACTGGATAAAATTAACCCTAAACCGCTACCGATTTGTTAATTGTTGGGGAGGTTTTTTGTCCGGCAATTTTTCGTGTTGGACTTATTTATAAACATAAACGACGGCCCCTCAAGGCGAAGGGTTGATGCTAATTTGAATTTTATGAACTTTATATTTACAACTAGGGGCGCAGTCCCAAGAGATGCTCAAGTTGGAAGCTGCTATTCATGATTGTCTTTTGCTACTAATAGAATAACAAATGGCGGACTCTTGGTGCAAATTTAAAACTTGTTGTAAACTGCATTACTTAGGCTTAGTTTTTTTTTCTGGGTCATACACTGAACATAACGCATAGTACATATTTAGATAATAATAATACTAGGTAGTTTTTATCTAGAATTCCGTCTGTATCTATGATCTGATTTAATGTGCAATAGAACCAGTAAAATAAATGGCTGTGAAACATTTAATCTAAGTCTTCACCACCGTTGTAGCCACTTACTATCAGATAGGCAGTTAGTTCGTTTATCATTCATTTATTTAAAATCATAGAACATGATTACAGATACCTTAGAACTTTATTCTACATCACCACTTATCATCATGTAGAATAGTGGTACTGGCTTATAATAGTTAAAAATAGAGTGATAGATTGTGTTATTTCATTACATTTACTCATCTATCTAAGCATAAAGATGATTGTTTCGTAGCTATGATGATATTATAAGCCATATAAGGCAACAATATAAATTTGGAAATAGACTGATAAACTTAATCTGAGTTACTTATTATTATTGCCCGACACAATAACTAAATACATCACGTACTAAAGTAACTTCCAAACACTCGCACAACTTTGATTAGATCGCTCCCGTAATCCTTTAGATTGTACGGGATTTAGACACTTACCGTCGAAGCCACCAAAGACAAAAAATTTTGTAATTACATTTTTTTTTATAGGAGAGTGGGCAAACAAGCATGCGGCTCACCTGATGGTAAGTGACTACCGCCGCCCATGAACAACTGCAACACCAGGGAGGGAATTACGTTGCCGGCCTCTTAAAAAGGAGTACGCTCTTTTCTTTTCTCTTTTCTCTTTTCTTTTCTCTTTTCTTTTTACATTGAACAGGCTTATTCAGATATACTAGAATTAATTCATTAATTTATTACAGCCAACTAAAATTCACCGCTGAACCGAGGCCGCCCTCATAGACTACCTCGGAGAAGAATTTATATTTGCAAGTAATACTTGACAGGTGGTGGGCAATACCCACAGTTTTAATACATATTTTATATACATATATATAATATCAAATCATAAACATTCACGCCTGTCACCCAGAGTGATAGGCAGAGCATACATGCTCGTCGGTTAAGGGTACTCTTAATCTGGCCCGTCTTCAATATATCGCCAATTTGGTTGATAAACTTTCGCCTAAGGCATCCTTTCCCGACTCTTCTGTTCATTTCTGCAACATAAATTTGCATTGTCTCTCTTTCCTCGTTCATTCTTTCTACATGACCTAACCACCGAAGCATTCCTTTCTTAATCCTGGTCACAACATCATCTTGCAAATCACACTTTTTCTTATCACACAATTTCTCACTTTGTCTTTCAGATTCAGCACTAGAAAAACTTTATCGAAACCATTACAACCAAATCAGATCAATAATTTTAAATCAAACTACCAATATTAAAACATAAACAATGTAAAAAGGAAATTCAGAAGTAGAAGGCATGAGAATAACATCAAAAGAAACTCGGTTTAATCTCCGAGGAAAGAATATCAGAATTTATTAACAGCGGAAACAAAAAATAAAACGCACAATAAATCGTACTGGAAACCGCCTCCTCTTGATATTTTCTCCCGAGAAATTCCAATAAAACTATAAAATTATCGCACATACTGTCGTGTAGTTTCAGATGTAACGGTATAAATAACCATTTTTTATATTTATGAATTATTTTATTATCGACTACAATAAAATCCTTGTCAGGTTGTAACTGGATTTACCAGTCTTGATATTTTGAAACAAAATTGGGTATACGAGTATGTTATACAATGATAACACACATAGGTAGTTAAAACAAAGTAAAATTCTAAGTACGCTATTTTTGTATAATGGCTGTAGTCACTACAAATTTTGAAGTCCGAAATAACTGAAAACTCTTACCTAAAATCACAAATTATTTTATTGAAGAAAAGAAGCAAACTTACTCAATGTAATTGACGTTTTAAATAAAAATGAAACCTTCATGGTTTGTATGTAATTTTTCTTTTCTAATTTTCAGAGGTTTCACGTCCGTGTTCTAATTAAAAAAAAATATAACTAATCCAAAACTCATTGAACAATATAAAAATCATTAGACTACATAAGAAATCTATATTGTTGATTGTGCTTGCTTTTTTTGTATTTCGAATACTACTTTTCATTTGCGCTTTGATAAGATCTTTATAACACGTTATATCTTTATAATACTAACAGAAATGCCAGAAAACACTTTAAGAATAAATTACTATAATTCCATCGAATATCAAAATGAACCGGGCGCTCTAATCAAAATTATGAATTACGACCGTGGTCTGCTCCTATACGACACGTATAAAATTATTTCCAGTTTCAAAACTATTTATAATATTATAATAATTTTCTGCTCCAATTATTCCGCCGCTGACACGTTTTATTAGTATGTGTACGATTGTTATGCTCAACCCGCAATAAATAATTTTCATATTATGCCCGCCTTGACAATATTATAAATAAAATTTTGGGAATGTGATGCCACATAAATTATGTAACTAGCGCTGTCAAATGCATTTGACAGGAATAGTCCTGTAAACATGAATTTTTGTCGTCAGTTTTTTACTTTTATTGGTTTATAGGTTTTATTATTGTTTATTATAAAATTTGTTTATTGGAGCCAGACGATTATATTAAGCCATATGGCGACGAGTGTGTGGCTCAGACTACCAAACTTCCAAAACGCAGGTATTGGGTTTGAATTAGTTTTAAATTATTACAGTTAATTTTTATAGTGGAAAATACATATTCTCATAATATTATGTATTGATAATATCTGACTCTAATAACTAATATACTTCAATTACAAGGAGTAAGGTAGGATAAGTCACTTTCGCGTGCATTTTTGTATCACTCGTATATCCTGCGCCGTTGGAAACTACTAAAAGTGTTTTAAAGTATCCAGCGTGTTAGTTATCAAAAAATCATCATTGTATTTAAGAAAAAAAAAATTACTGAGTTGACCCTAAGCGATTTTAAAATATACGAACAATTTCAAGGCTGCATATTTAATCAATACAAAAACATCTTGGTCTAGATTTCTACAGTAGATCTTTCTAAACTTATAAATGTAGTTATTGTAGATCTGTGACCCTTAAAAAATATTAGGACCTCTACCAATCTCCTGTTTCAGTTTCTCTTTGTCATCTCTTACGACAGCTAAGGGATGATATGGGGTGGTGTATGCTAGTGCAGGCAATTATATGGCCGCATACAGCCCGCGAATCATTATCAAGCGACCCGCGACCATCTGGTCGCGGGTCGCTTGATAATGTGTGTAATAGGTGGTAATTAAATAGTTGGATCTCCAACTATTTAATTACCACCATTAACGAACCATTAACGAACGTCCTTAAAAATAGTAGAGCCCTGCTGCAGCTATACTATTGGTATAGTTGTAGCACGAATGGGTCGACTCGACCGGGGAAGGACCACGCTCTCACAGAATACCAGCGTAAAATAGCAGCTTAACGCTGCTGTGTTTCGTATGGTGAGTGAGGAGAACTGGAGACCCGTTTTACTGGAAACGAGGCCTCACGGGTGACAACGCATCTGCATTTTGATTCGTTATCGAGGATAGATGTAGATGTCTATGGGCAACAGCAACTACTTACCATCAGGTGGACTGTGTGCTCGTTTGTCGCCCTTATTCTATAAAAAAAACGACAAAGTTTTCAAAAACTGTAGTTATTACGTTCATAATAAATGGAAAAATTAAATGTTATTAAACTTCTAGGAGATAGGGCTCTTATCTGCCTTCCGTATGGGTAAGTTTTTGAATAATACCAGAGGCATGATATGCTGCTATGCTTCGTTAGGAAGGGCATAGAGAGTTGTGAGGCATTCCATTTTAGTTATCAAAGGTGACAACGTACATGTAGCCTTCTTTGTTTTCTACTGACTTCAAAAAGGAGCCGGTACTCAATTCGACTGTATGTTTTTTTTTATGTATCTTACCCCATAACTTCTTACTAGGTGAACCGATTTCGATGATTCTTTTTTTATTTAAAATCTGGTGCTTCCAATGTGGTTCCATATAAATTAATATGATCAAGTTCTGACGAATAGTTTTTGAGTTATTCTTAATAATTTATATTGAAGTCGGTTGTACAAAATTTTTAATTTTAATTTGTATTTACTGTGTTTAGTTTTAAATTGGCTGTCTATGGACTGATGCAGCTACTTACCATCATGTGGAACGTAAGTTCGTTTGTCACGACAGTTTTAAAAGAAACTTTATTATATAATTATAATATACATGTAAACATGGGCTATTTTTGTTGACAATAATGCCACCTATTTGTAAATCTAAACCATCCAGGGACGCAATCAAGCATACAAAAAAAAATCATCAAAATCGGTCCAACCATTTTCGAGTTTTTGCGAGACTAACGGTCAGCAATTGATTTTTATATATATTCTAATCTTTCTTATGTCGATTATATTCTAAATGGTTATAATATCGATGCATTTTATTTACTCAATGAGTAAATTATTCGTTTGACAAAATAAGTGCGTATTTCACCACAAGATTGCTTATGAGAAAACATATAATAAAGTCCTACATGAGGTATTCTTATTATACGACAGAAGCCGTATTATTACAGAGCTCTCCTCATCTTAATCAAACTTCGAAGGAAGTGTAGTAACGCCTTTATTATCGGGTCGTTAAGAATGATTGCCTAGAATTAGCCAGGGATGAATTAGGGTTCTGTCATAAATAACAACGTAATAATTATTACTTTTGAAGGACAGATCGGGAAACAAATATTTTATAAACTCCATGTAAATGTAGATTTGTGTGTATGTTACGTACTGCATACAGATAACTACAAATAGTGAGTCATTTCGTCTTCATCGTCATGAGTGATAACGCATCCGTCGCCATATTTTTTTGGAATTGGTGGTGATAGCTATGAGCTGCACTAACTGTAATCACACACCATCAAGTGGACTGTTATCACGTATAGAACTCTAATATTTCGTACAAGTTACGATGTATTTATAACATAATGATTAGGAATTAAAATCTAGTAATTTGTTTTTTTTTTTTTGTAAAAAGCCTACAACTACTTTTAATTAAAAAAGTAATTAACCCTTTTCATGTTTCAAAATTATAATGCTACAAAAATATTAAACTAAATAATAAATATTGAAACAAAGGATTTAAGCAAAATGAAGTCGGAGCTTAAATGGGAAATAAATTCTATTGAAAATAAAACCCTCTGCGTAAAATTTGTGGAAACCAATATGAGACTATAAAGCGGTGAACCGCCGAGTTGACAGAGGTCCAACTATTGGTGCTATTTAAAACACGGTATCAAAATGTAATACGTTTTTAATGATTATTTATTCATAATGATGAAGTAATTTAAATGCTTAATATTAATACCATTATAATAATATATGTATTATAGTAATATATTTTACAAATAAATAAAATTGGAGTGTCTGTTTGTAACGTCAAACTAACAGCTTTTCACTAAATGAATATGAAAGTATATATGATACTTATAACAAAAACACAACTTTTAAAATTTTTGTCTCTCTGTCTGTCTGTCTGTTTGTTACGGCTGATCTCCGAAACGGCTGGACCGACTTTAATGAGACTTTCACTGACAGACAGCTGATGTTATAAGGAGTGACTTAGGCTAATTTTGATTTAGAAAAAGAATTATGGTTCCGCGCAAAAAAATTAGAAACCTAAATTACACGCGGGCGAAGTCGCGGGGAACAGCTAGTTATAAATATATTAGCTCACCTTTATTTCCGTAGTTAGCGAGAAATTTATGTTCAATACTAGAACAGATAACAGATGTTATTACTACCAGTGCTGCCGCAGTTTTAAGAGCTTCTTTACTACATGCTTAGTGGTGAAGCAAAAGATGTATAAGAAATGTACATGTTTTAAAAAGTATCTACACATCTTACTTTGAGGAAACATGGTGAATTTCTTAAGGTTTTGATGCCTGTTCCTAGCAGTGTTACTTAGAAGCTTATATCTTACTTTTTGCTATTAGGTAGATAATTAATAAATATATAATATCAAACGAGATGACGCGTAATAAATGAATTTTGCGGAACAAGGGCTGTACTTCCCTTTGTAGGTACTTCATATAAGCATAATTACTAGATTTATCGCACCTTTGACGTTAGTCCTTCAAATGATTTATACTCTAATTTACATATTTTATACAAGGGATGTGGTTAACTCAATCTATTGGTTAAATTGACATGGTATTAAAAGTTTAAAAACTTTTACAAAAAATAAACAAATTTACTTAGTACACAACATAATATAGTACACTAATATAGTGATTTTACAATATATTGAAGAGAATATTTTAAAAAAAACATAAGTATTTCAATTTCAAAAAGTCATGCGTATTATTATGTTAAAGATTTGCATATACCTTGTTTTTACTCAATACAACCACCGGCTCACTCAAAGAAAAGGGGAGCCGTCATAATCCCTAATATTCGCGAGCTCTCGATCATAACACAGACTCGAACCACAAAGGTGACGTAATAACGACCGCTAATCCTCCATTGTGGCGCCATCTCTTGACAGATTGCCAGCGTTTGAATAGAGATTACGCGACGTGCCGCTAGGGGGCGCTTTGTTACAGCTTTTATTACGGGAAAGCCTATTGTATGGTGGAATGCCAGGGATAATTTGTTTTTCGTCGGGTTCACTGTGAGTTTAGGCTTAGAGTATTGTAATAGAGTTGTATTAGTCGGGACGCTGTTGGTTTTGTGGATTGCCCTTTAGTAATTGAAATTGCACAGTCTGCCTATAACTTGGTATAGTGTTTTATATCGTGATTGAAAATTTAAAAAGTGTTTATGATTAGCATAGCTATTTTATAATGCCTATGTCCGTTGTGATCTTTTGACGGTCTGTAATGAAAAATCTTAATGTATGTGTAGGTAATACCTATACATTGTTAGATAAAACATTGTATTAAGTCATTTTTAAGTATTGGTAGCGACTTATTTACTTTTATATAGAAAATCTCCACATTTTTTTCTCTAAATATTTTGTAGAATAATTGTTTGTTTTAGATTAATAATCCCGATATGCAGTTATTTCTATTCTTTTAATTAAACGCTGCCATAGATTCGATCCCGTCGGCACTACTAAGGTACTCGACATTGAAGTAAATCATAAGGAAATCTGTACGTCAGAGAAATTAAAAATAATTCAAGGACACGTTAAGTCTCGATCTTTTAAAAGTAAACAAAATTAATAACGACTTTCCTTTCCTTTTCATTGACGAATGTTTCGTAATAGGATAGCCAAATATAATGATTTGCGAACCGACCAAGCCCTTAATGTCAGACATAAAATATTCAAATAAGGGTAGCAAACATGGCATTTTCATAAATATGTGATAAGTTTACGTCCATCAGAGTAAAGGATCGAAAGAATTTAAAGTTCATTTTGCTGTGTGATATTGCATTCAACCGAAAGACTGTGTTGGTAGTGATCCTAACACTGAAGTTATATTCGATCGCTATATTGGATGTGTTTTCTTCTTGAATTTGTTATGTTAGTCTTTTACGACATTTATAGAAAGAGAACAGCATTGTGATTGTGTAGCTTTATTGCGTGATTGAAGGAATCATACGCAACTGCGTTTAAAAGACATCGGCTTATATCGATTCTGACACATTTATAATAATGTCCTCCAGACCGAATTTCGGTCAGGTGCACTCTATTCCCTCACTCTCATCGTCTGGTACGGTAATCCAACACGACCGGAGAGAGATCAGAAGCAGTACCAATGGCTATACGTGTTTTTCGAGGTACGGTAGTGAAACAAAGCCTACTTCCTGATTCCTGGCTGCTAATGAGAATGTCTTAACAGTAAAAACCTATAACTGACTTTTGGCCCGACACCAAAGCCGTCAAGACACATTTATATAATACAACGAAACCAAACGTCAGACCCCAAAACGGAAGCCAACCACGATTCCTACCAGAGTTACACAATTGCACTGCAGGTTATCTTACGTCATTGGCACTTCGGCACTTCGCTTTATAAACAATTCATATAATGTGTTTCATAGATTCAATAGGAAACTTATTTTGTACTCATAGGATTAAATGTTTAACCCGAAAATTATTTAGTTGTGTTTCACGTCACTCCCGATGATTGATCGCGGCAATAATTGCGTCAAGCCCGGCGTACCCCGCGTAATTTGTTGGAAGCAGGGGGGGCGTTGGAGTGGGGGGGCCGATTATTGATGGGTTTGCCAAATGACGGGTTACGTTGGCATTGTATTTTTGTTTCTTTATGCTATTGCTTCGTTTAATGTTGTTTTCTTAGATATTTTTACAAATTAAGTCTCATGCGATCGTTTACCTTTGATTTTATTTTTATTACCCTTACGATCAACTTAATAACAACTTATAACAGAACAGAACTGAATATTATTATAATAGAGACATTAAAATGCCAGAACGTCAATAACACACCTGACCCAATACGAACTTTTTCTTAGACTAAAACCTCAAAAATGAAAGGAGGCCTTTGCACACCAGAAATAGACTGTAACTTAAGGTAATTCTTGCATTTATACTGTATACTGTATATATTTTTTATTTTTTTATTACTTTATACTGTATACATTTATACTTCTAGCCGTATTCAATGTATTCGACGTGGCTTTTTCATAAATGTAATTATTTGTATGAAAAGTTATGATTCTAGTTGGTTTTATAATTCTAAATAAATGACCTAAATTTTAGCGTTGTTTTTTATAATGTAGCCCGTTTTATGCTCATAGTCTTTTTTAATTGACCAAAGTCCGTTTGTCCAGCTACATAAATAAGATAGTGACAAAAAGACAATGGGAAACCGAATCAAAAGATAGTTAGCAGCATCTTACAGATACAAACTTACAATAATAACGAAAAAATTGCCAACCTTCCTGTCAAATATGGCAACTATGCAAATGGGTAGACTTGAGAGGCTTATATTGAGCAGTGGACTTTGATAGTTTGTAATAATGATTGTTATATAACCGGGGATAATATGCACGCAAATTCTAATAGCTATAATTTATAAAATTTTACGATTATTATCATACTTCATCGGTCTAAAATTCCCTGTGTACCAATCAAAACCACATTTCAGTGCTAAAGTACACTCCTGGGCATAAACTTCGTTTAATAAAACATAAACATGACGTATCATAATCGAATCTTTCGCGTTGTCACGTTACAGGTCGTATTTTTTCACGAAATATCCAATTTGGGTGCGTAAAATTAGCACCCGACTGTACAAAGTTTAAACCGTATATTCTTTATGATTTTTTTGACTCGTAAGTTGTTTGAAATTCATTTTTTGTTATGTGTAATTGAAGACAGGTTTATAATCTCGATGTAATATTTAAAATTCACAAAAGTCAGATCAAAAACTCCAATTGCCTTTTGTCAATTTACAGGTTGATGTTTGTTTTATATGTTCCGATTTTATATTTGTGATAAAAGAAAATTTTCAAAAATTTATATTAATTTCTTATATTAACGATAATTACACAATAAATAAAATTAAATATAAACAAATAAAAAAATTAACACTAAATAAAATTAATCTGGATAAAAGTATCTGATAATTGTTTTTTTTTCTGAAGTGACAAACTAACTTACAGTCCAAATGAAGGTAAGTATTGCAGTCTATATACAACTTTAATCTCATACAAAGAAGGCTACAGAATGCGTTGTCACCCTAAGTCAGTGCTAAGATGGTTGTCCTATATATGATTTAGGCCGGAACACAGCAATGCATACATGGCTATTATATATTACTTTATATGTGGTAGAGTAATGCTGCAGCCATATCAGTAGTATAGTTGTAACACGAATGGGTCGGCTCGAACGGAGAAGGACCACGCACTCACAGAATACCAGCGTAAAATAACAGCTTAACGCTGCTGTGTTTGTGTTACGGTGTTAATGGGAAACTTCAACGCAAAACTAGGCACAAGAGAGAACGGTGGCCTAAGGGTAGGGAAATTTGAAATAGAGCAACGGAACCCAAGGGGCCAGCAGCTGGTCGAATTCATGGAGAAAGAGGGACTCTTTATGATGAACTCTTTCTTCTAAAAGCGGCCTCACAGTAAGTGGACCTGGTCAAGCCGCGACTGAGATTAGAATGGCTCTCCAGCACCTTAAAAACGGCAAGGCCACAGGCGAGCATAGAATTACAGCGGAGCTTCTGAAAGCGGGTGGAAAACCGGTACTTAAAGTCCTTAAGAAGCTCTTTAATTCCGTCCTCCATGGTGGCACTACACCGGAGACGTGGATCAGAAGTGCGGTGGTCTTGTTCTTCAAGAAATGCGACAATGCTCTCTTAAAGAACTGCGATCGATTTCCCTTCTGAGCCGAGTCTACGTGCTGACTTTGAGAGTCACTACGAATGGTCGCGCATGCAGACTTGACGGCTTCCAGCCTCCCGAACAGGCCGGTTTCCGAAAAGGTGCTAAAGACCATAAACCACATATATACCCTTTGGCAAATTGTACAAAAGTCCGATGAGTACCTACAATTTGCCACTATATCTGGCGTATGCGGACTATGAGAAAGCCTTTGACTTCGTCGAAATTTGGGCGGTGCTGCAGTCCCTTCAGCGGTGCCAAGATGATTGCCGGTATAGCGAAGTACTGAAGTGTTTGTACAGTAGGACTATGATGGCTATCCGGGTATAGAACCAGAATACCAAACCTATCCAACTGAAGAGAGGTGTAAGACAGGGTGACGTTATATCCCCGAAACTCTTCACCGCTGCATTGGAATACGTTTTCTAGCTTCTGGACTGGAAATGATACGGTATTAACATCAACGGCGAGTACATCACTCAACTTCGATTTGCTGACGACTATGCTCAATGACCTCAATACCTCAAGAACTCCCAACGGATAGGTTTTAAGATGAATATTGACAAAACAAAGATCATGTATAACGCCCATGTCACACCTATGTCGGTAGTTGTTGGGAGCACTAAGCTCGAAGTTTTTGACGAGTGTGTTTACCTGGGACAAATAGTCCGACTAGGTAAGTCCAATTTCGACTGCTAGGTCAATCGACTGATTCAACTCGGCTGGGCAGCGTTCGGGAGATTACGACGCATCTTCGAGTCAGATATACTTCAAAACTTCAAAACGAGACTGTACAACCAGTGCGTGTTGCCAGTGATGATCTATGGAACTGAGACGTGGTCCTTCACTGCTGGCCGGATGAGGAAGCTCAAGGTCGCTCACCGAGCTATGGAGAGGGCTGCTTGGAGTTTCTCTGCGTGATAAACTTAGAAATAAGGATATCCGCAGTAGAATCAGAGTGACCGACATAGTCAAACGGATTAGTAAGCTAAAGTGGCCATATAGGTTTAAGAACCGACAACCGATGGGGGAAAAAGGTTCTCGAGTAGCAGCCTCGTACCGGCGGACGAAGTGCAGCGCGTTGCCCCACTAGATGGAGTGACGACCCGGTAAGTCATGCTGGAAGTCGATGGATGCAGGTGGCTCAGGACCGTGCTTTGTGGTATTTCTTGGGGGAGGCCTATGTTCAGCAGTGGACTTGTCAAGGGTTATAATGATGATGATGATGAATGCTATTTGGTGGGACTCCTATTTTGACTAGAAATCCGCTAGCAGTGCTTGCATAACTGTATTCCGGTCTGAAGGTTATAGAGAGCTAGTAAAATTACAGATTGTGAGGAATTCTATCTTAGACGTCAGAGAATAATAACAACGTTTTGTACGTGGTAGAGCCATGCTGTAGCTATATTAGTAGTATAGTTGTAGCATGAATGAGTCGGCTCGACCGGGGAAGGACCATGCTCTCACAGAATACCAGCGTCAAATAGCAGCTTAACACTGCTGTGTTACGTATGGTGCGTGTAGAGAACTGGAGACCCTTTTTCCTGGAAAAGAGGCATTCCATCTTAGTCCTCACGGGTGACAACGCATCTGCATTTTGATTCGCAAACGAGGATAAATGTAGATGTCTATTGGCCACAGCAACCACTTACCATCAGGTGGACTGTGTGCTCATTTGTCACCCTATCCTATAAAAAAAACGTATCGGTAGTGTTCTTTGTATGAAGTCATGGCCATGAACTTCAGTAGCCACTTAACCATCAGGTTGACTACTCAACAAAAATTATTTAATGGTCTTAAATTTATTAATAAAATCCACTTCGATCAACTTGGTTCGTGTTGTTGATCGAAGAAAATCCATAAGAAATTGTTAAAACTAAATGTAATAACAATAACAATATATTAGTTTATTGGTGGATGTGAGGTATGGTAATGGCATCACGTAACTCATATCTAAATCTCGCGGATGTTACAAGAGATATCAGCATAAGTGATTGAATAAGTCAAAACGATGACAAGATGCGAGGAATAATTAGTAGTGGAATTATTAATAATACCTGGAGTATTACCGAAATAACCGAATTACCGAATACCGAATACCGAACTTCGGTCACAGCAGCCAGTCTCAATGGAGACTAGCGCAGAATTTTATTATAGTGTAACACATACTGGAATTCGATGAATGCAGGTGGCTCAGGACCGTATTTTGTGACATTTCTTACTATGAGAGATCTATGTTTGGCAGTGAACTTCTGAATGGCTGTAATGGATGGATAGAAGAAGAAGAGTGGTAAATACACCAACAACATTAGCTTATCCTCATCCTCCTCAGTTCTTAAGCAGTCCACAGCCGGACATGAACCTTTATCACCGAAGAAGCGTGGACCTCAAACATGCAGGTTTCCTTCACGCATAGCACGAGGTACTTAAACCTGCACTTAAGATTGCTGTCAAGAATCCGTGGTAGATGGGATCAGACCCAGTTTGCTTGTGGCTAAATTTACAGTCCCGGAGCTAACAAGGCTGCTCTGTAATGTTTTTTTTTTTATGTACAATAGTCACACCATTGACTAAGAGCATCATCAGCGCTATCATACAAAACTTTTTTTTTTTAATGAAAGGGGCCAGTAGCTGGCTACTATAGAAATATTATCGACGAAGAAAAAAAGGATATACCAAATGGTTATACCTCAAAAATACTACAAATTACTATTTCCCTAAGTCAAGTCTTACGATAATTAACATGAGGTACTAACATAATATAGAAGCTGAGATTATAATTTTATTAAAAAAAAAAGAACTTAAATGATTATAGCAATCAAATCTCAAACATAGCACCAAAGATGTTGACACTTCCCTCTCGAATTGTCATTATTTATGACAGTAACTTCTAATTCGTTGCATCCCAATAGTCATACACTTTTTACATCAATTCCGGGCGTAAGTTGTCTATTCTCGTAAGCGTTTATAAAAAGTTAAAAAGCAATTGTAATAAATTCAGTTATTAGATACAAGCATTTAAAGTAAATTATAACATGAAACGAGTTGATAATATAAACAACAAGAATGAAGATAAACGGGCAACGTGTGGTATGATGGGCCGCAATTTTGTTCGTAAAATATAAAAAGTATTATAATATTAATATTAGGAATGCAACCTATTATTGAATTTATTAAGGAGAAGTCACGCGCTTATTATCAAATTTAAATATATATATTAATATTTATTAAAGATCTCAAAAATTAATTTTCTAATATCCGCGTAACAAAACAACATTATATGTCTTACCTAGTTTGAAAAGCGCCTCCTCCTTTAATTGTGTGCTCTATTCCCGTGACCAATAATCCCAGCACCACTACACTAGCAAAGACATACCACCATCGATAATACGAGTACGATACGTGTTTTGTCTCTACACGGGGCATCCTCAGGTCAAGTAGACTCTGCAGTGGCTGACCGCTGGTAAAATCTCTAATATAATGGACTTCGCAAAGTAACGCCTGATTATATTAGTGAAATATTAATAATTTAAAATGAAAACATATGAATTGTGATATATTTTCATGATAAATGATGGTTAACGGAGCCTATTACACAATGAAACCTACGTCTAACATTGATTAAGATGAAAAATGCAAATTGTTATCACTTCTGAGGACTAAGATCCACGGTAGTCATCATTCAACATACGAAAGACACCAGCATTATGCTGGTATTTCACGACGCTCGTATTCTCTATGCATTCGTTGCAGCCTATAAAAATCCACTATTGAACGTAGGCCTCCCCCATAGATTGCCTGATGTCATGGATATTGCCATAGTTGCCAGGCTTGGCAAGTGGGTTGGTAATCGCAGTTTTTCGTTTTTAGAAAGACACTGCTGCTCATCTCCTGTCTTGTTTCCCTCTGTCGCCTTTTAAGACACTCACGGGACGATATAGAGTAGTGGATATTATTAAACCGTCACCACACGGTATTCTGTATACATACATACAGAATACCGTACAAGATAATTTCCAGGTTAATACTAACATTTAATAATATCTGTTCCAACTGAATTAGCCAAACAAAGGTAGGACTTACTTTTGTAAAATTTATTGAATAGGTCAATCTTGCCTTAAATACAACATTGTAAATGGATGGAAAGACACTATGATAGTATCCGAAAGATTGCGGATGAATATGTTAAAATAGTTTGATTTTGGCTTATAGTTTAGTTTATCAGCTGGACTGAGTGTTTGCTTTTGCTGCATTAATACGGATGCTAATAATGGCAATTGTAGCGAAAACTCTCAACATTGTCGAGTAAAAGTAAACTGTCAAAGGTTAATAAAAATTTAGGTGGTGATAGAACCATGCTGCAGCTATATTAGTAGTATAGTTGTAGCACAAATGGGTCGGCTCGACCGGGGAAGGACCACTCTCTCACAGAATACCAGCGTAAAATAGCAGCTTAACACTGCTGTGTTTCGTATGGTGAGTGTAGAGAACCGGATACCCTTTTTACTGGAAAAGCGGCATTCTATCTTAGTCCTCACGGGTGACAGCGCATCTGCATTTTGATTTGAAATCGAGGATAGATGTAGATGTCTATAGCAACCACTTACCATCAGGTGGACTGTGTATTTGTTTGTCACCCTATCCTAGGTACCAAAAAAAATTTAAGTACCGTGTAGTGGTGGTGTAAAAATATCCTACTACCCCGTATCATCCCGTGGGTGTCGTAAGAGACGACAGTGGGAAACAAATCAGGAGATGGGTAGCAGCGTCTTCCTAATAACGACTAAAAATAAAAGAACTGTGGTTGCCAATCCGTTTGCCAAGCGTGTCAACTATATCCACCTATGAGGCAAACTATAGGGGAGGCCTACGTTCAGCAGTGTACTTTAATAGGCTGTAACGGTAACGGTAATAATATTTTAATTCATAATTATAAGGCCACTTCTTTCTTAAATATGCACTTGTTGATAAACAATAATAATGCAAACACGGTGTTAGAAGGGTTAAACATCTTATTTCACAAATAAAATTTGAAAGAACAGATTGATATTAAAAGTTAAACGAAATCGTTTATGCATAACCAAAAATTTAAGTGGTATTTCGAATAATATAGTTGCTTTACGGAAGATATATCCCTTAAAACAAATCAGTGTGTCACATTATAGAAGAGTTATGTCGTAGAAGTCGCAATACAAAAAATACAAAAACTGGAACATTTGTCTGACGTCAACAATGCTCCTAAATATATTACGCGGAGCCACATATTAATTGCTTGTAGCGAACGATTAATTACGTGTTTATTGAATTTTACTGCATCTTATATATTGTGACGTCAAAACATACTTCTTTTTTAAATTTGACAAAACTAAGGTATTTGAGTAAAGTAAACATAAAAATTAGTATATATTTTACTGCAATTAACATGTGGGCTAAGGCTACATGTTAATTGTAGTAAAATATATACTACCTAGAGATAACTATCCATGAACATTTAAAAAAAAACTGATTAGATGGCTACACCAAAAATCGTTTTTAGTGTTCACAATTTAACATTTAATTCGCATATATAGTAGCATCATGCTGATGTGTTATGAATACGCATGTCGTGTGCAAGAAATTAAGATCCATTTTCGAGGTAATGATGCATTATATCTTATTCCTCGTAGTAGAGGTGAAAACGTTTATGCATTTCGATTCTAAATTAAGGAAATTGGTAATATTGTCTATAGGCCGCAAAATCCACTTGTGTGTTTGTCTATCAACTTTATTTATATTATCGAATAAACCCACCGGGCTGACAGGAAATTAAACCCTCGAGCAGGCTTAAAAATCCAGTGAATCTCCGATAACAAAGTAATTAATTAATACTAGTATTTTGAAGAAAACGTCTGATCACTTTAACACAGTCAACTTGAGAGGCGATGTGTTAAAGAACAACATCATATCAAAAAAACTTTGAAGCTATAAGGAAGAAAGAAGTTAAAGTAATATAAGACAGCAGCTGCGATTTCTTCTCACTTTACAATTCTAAGCTAAAGTTGTTGAATTCTTTTCACTGTCACGAAAAATAACAGCAGAAAAATATGTTCATCTTAAAGATGTTTATTCTATTCCTAATTCTTGTACCAGCAAAACGTTAAGACGTTGAATTCATTATTTATACTCAAGCAATGCCTCCACTAGTGACATGCTGAAATAAACAACGTAGGCACGTATCACACTGTCATAGTACGCTTTTGGTGACAACCGCCTCGATATTATAATCCCCTAGATTAACACATCTTCCAAAACTTTCCGACGTACCCAACAAAGAAAAATAAGTTATTTCTTAAAATAATCATTCAGTATTTTAGCCGGCTGTCTTCGTACGTGTTATGATTATACGCCTCAAAGTGCAAAAAATACAATTACTCACCGATATCATACGGTTTTAAAGAATTCCTCTGAATTCGCATGCAGTTCGAAACAAAAGCAGTAAATAAAGTAGTTTAAACGTCGCAATAATTCAACCGTAACGTCCAAATTACGATAATGTAATACCATCATACATCATAATAATGAATCAGATTAGCTATAAACAATATGTACTTGTATGTTCTTATAACATTCCGAAAGAATATACAATTGTAAAGAAATGTTTAAAAGAATATTGTTCTGGAAATAAGAATAAAAGGCGATTTGTCAGTCATCGAATTTTAAGGAATCATAGACAACTTGAATATTATCTGTAATTTTCTCCACCGTTTTCTTTACGGTAATTCTCTGTCAACACTTCCAGTCTACTGTCGTAGTGGCAACAAAAGCCAGATTGGAAACTAAACATCGTAACAGACAATCCGTGTTAATCTAAATTGAATCTAATGCTTCACGTTATCCTAACTATTTTATTATTTATGCTCGACTCTTACTTTTCATTAGCTGGAGAGTGGTTTTAAAAATAAAGAGAGCATATTTTAGTGTGGACTGAATTGTGTTCTACGCTCAAAACAATAGCAGTGATATTTCAGGCGTCGCTCAGGAATGACAGGTGCTGATTAGTTACATCGAATACCAAAATACGGTGGAAAGTCAAAACAAACATATAAAATGAAAAGAAATGTGCTTTGTTATCGTGAAAAGCTGCTAATTCTCTTGCAAATATTCACACGTCTAATAATCGCATTCTTAGGGGAGACCGGGTACAAAAGTAACATTTTGTGCTTTTACCTTGTTTTCTGGTTAGGTGTAATTATTTTTATGAAATTAATCTAGCCATTTATACATTTCGTTTATGTTCTTTACATTAGTATATTGATTTAATTTATTATTGTGTATTTTATATGAATCACAGCGACTTTAAAAAAAATCGTCAGTTGTTACTTTCGACCACGTAGGCAGGCCGAAAGTAACACGTTGTGGGTCGAAAGTAACAGGAGTAAGGGGTTTGTAATGAATATAACGTGACATATTAAATCAGCTAATTATTTCTTACAAGACTTTGTATTAATAACTCAGACAAACATTTGCACTTTAAATGCTCAAAAATTATAAATTTTAAGAAAACAAAAGAATTTAGTCATGAGATCAATTATTACATGAAATTATTTTTTTTTATAATCAGACTATTCAGTATTAGTATTTTACTAAGACACAACTATGGCACATAATTTGCACCATCGATAACGCATTCAGCATGTGACTAAATTTTACATTTTTACATTGTATCCTTTGCTTATTTGGTCAACTTTTTCTAAAAATTTCTAAACAAACGAGACAAAAGCAATCTTCGTCGTTAGATTTATTTTTCTTGCCTTTAGCTGCCTTCTTTTTCTTTTTTCCTTTTCCTTTCCCTTTCGTAGATATCAACTTCCTCTTGTCAATCCCAGTATCGGGCTTTAAAACCGTTTTTTTTTGTCAGTTCGGTTCTTCAAATGCGTTTTTTTCGGGCGTATTCGTCAATAATGCTGCCTCATATTTTTACATCCTTTATTTGCTACAGTCCTCGGACCCGCTTGTGGTAAAAGTCCTAGATCTCTCGGTGTGGAATCAAACGGCTGAGAAGAATTTGCTTGCTGTAACCAGCTAAGTGCTGGTACTGGTGAATTGGATTTCTTCGACAAATCATTGCTAAATGTACACTGGGTAGTCTGGTCACTCGATGTTGGAAGATTATTAACTGTAATCTCCAGATCAACTTGGATGGAGGACGTTGCATTAAAACTGGTCAACAGATCATTTGGTGGAATTTCACTGTTAACTTGTAAAGGCCGGTCAGTGACAGATGATTGTGCATAGTCAACAGCAGTGAATACATTCCTATTAAATGGACTTATACCGGTGTAGGTACAGGTAAATTGCATTTCGATCAGTGACAGAAAGAGGAAACGCTTCTCTAACAATCCCAGGAATGTAATGGATAGTCATTTTCCAACCAGAATGATTCCGCATCCTTTTTTGTTACAAAACTCTAGAGCTTGGATAGATATATGCGATGCATGGTTGTCGAGCAGTAACAAGCATTTTTGATCAACTGTTGGCTTGACTTGGTTTTTGAAGTGCTCTTGAAACAGTAAAAGTTGTGCCTCCTGTATCCATTTACTAGCATTGCCAGCTCCGTCACAACCAACACGAACTGGGATCTAATTTTTGTACCAGTTTTAGAAAGCTCTTCAGTCGCTTTTCGGTACACTTCCGTGTCAGTAGTTCCTCGTGTGGTAGTTCTTATGTCGTGGCATTCTGTTCAAATAAATATACCCATAACAATAGTAAGTAAATAAATCAACATGGGGACAAAAGTAACATGTTACTTGTGTACCCATAGGGCTATGTTACTTTTGTACCCGATCACATTTTTGTTAATATATGAAAGATAACTTTAAAACGGAATATGCTAGACAAAAATTAATTAAAACAATGTGTAGTCAACCTAATCAAGAATTAATATGCAAATATTCAGATTGGTGTCATCCTTTTAAGACTACGAAAACATTAAATAAGAAAACGTCTTAAAACTTACTTTTGATTCGTGAAATCACATAGTGTCCTCTCACACAACCTAACAGCGCGTGACACGCGCGGCGATTGAATGCAAGTGAGGGGGCTACTACCGGCTATCACCTTACAGAAGCAAAGCGGTGTTTGGCTATTGGATAAACCTATAGAGCATTTGTTACTTTCGACCCGCCGTTACTTTTGTACCCGGTCTCCCCTACTATGTATTAGGTTGTTTGAATTTACAGCCGATCATGAATCGTTTTTAAATGCCTGTTTTCTTAAATAGCGTCCCGATACAAATTGCTATATTTTTTATGTTAGGATATTCTCGTATTTTCCGCTATCATTTTGGACACAAGGTAACAACATCTCCAGTCTCTAAAATTGGTTATACGGAATGGTGGCAATATAAAATATCGAAAAAAATTATTTTAATTTGAGTACTATAAATATTGAACAAATTAGCCTAATTTGGGGGTATCATTATCGTTATTAAAACTCATCACATGTCCATTGCTGAACATAGGTCTCCCTAGACTATAAAAACGGTGCTGAGCCACCTACATCCATCGACTTCCTGTATGTCTTCCCAGATCTTCACTCCATCTAGTGGGGGCCAGACTACACTTTGTGTATTATTTTAATAAACAGCAAACGTTAATCCGACTTATAGGAATGGCAATACAAAATTCCTCGCTAATTGAATGAGATCTATGTTCAGCAGTATGATCGGATAGGATGATGAGAAGCCGTGTAGTGGCGGTGTGAGAATAGCCACTACCCCATATAGTCCCATGGGTGTGGTAGGAGGCGACAGAGGGAAACAAAACAGGAGATGGGCAGCAGCGTCATCCTAATAACGATTAAAATAAGAAACTGCGGTTGCCAACCCGCTTGCCAAGCGTGGCAACTATGGCAAATGTATATATATATAAACTACGGCAAAACTATGTTCAGCAGTGGACTTTAATTGGCTGTAACGGTATCGAAATGAAAGAAGAAAGACTACAAATTATATCGTCACTGAGCAAAGATTCATGTGCAACAGCGATAGCAGCTGTCAGTATGGTTATGAGTGTGGACTGCGATCTTGAAGGATCGAGGATTCGAATATTTTTTTAATAAAATAAGGGTAACAAACGAGCACACAGTCCACCTGATGGTAAGTGGTTGCTGTGGCCCATAGACATCTACATCTATCTTCGATTACGAATCAAAATGCAGATGCGTTGTCACCCGTGAGGACTAAGATTGTATGACTTTCCAGTAAAAAGGGTATCCGGTTCTCTACACTCACCATACGAAACACAGCAGCTTTAAGCTGTTATTTTACGCTGGTATTGGTATTCTGTGAGAGCGTGGTCCTTCTCTGGTCGAGCCGATCCATTCGTGGTACAACTATACCAGTAATATAACTGCAGCATGGCTCTACCACGTAATCTGCTATTCGACTATAACTGTCCATTACTCCTAACATAGGAATGGTTCATGACATTTCACAAGGATTAATTTGAGTGGTTAACGGAAATATTAGAAATACTTATGACGTTACTAGTATTCCTTTATTTTCAACCGACTTCAAAACGAAGGAGGTTCTCAATTTCTCGGAATCTTTTTTATGTATGTTCACCGATTATTCGAAGTCGCCTGAACCGATTTGGAAATATTTTTTATTTGAAAGCTGCTGCTTCTCATGTGGTCCTATATAAATTTGATCGAGGTCGAACTAGTGTTTACAGAGTTTCTTTATTTAATAATTTTGTTCTTTGCTTTGTAATGGCATTCGTTAAAAATATTTTGAATTCATTTCAAATAGTAAATATGCATAAACTTGGCCACGGGCTGCGGGAGCTACCTACCTACCTAATTATTAAGTAGGACTCGTTTATCTCTATCATTTTCATACATAATTACAGGTCACAAGTCTACCGCTTAACCTAGGTTTCTTCCAAAGAACGCCGACTTCCTGCATGTCTTACTGGTCGTCACTCCATATGCCCACACTTCGAGGCTATCCAGGTTGACTTTGAGCTATATAGATGGCTCATTGCCACTTCAACTTTATTTGACCAGTTTGCAAATCCAATATGTAAAAAGAAAAGTAGAATTTCATTATTCTTTCATATTTTTTTAGTCTCTTAAATAAATGCTTTGTATATATAATTTGGCTTTTTATATTATTCCAGTCTATTAAATACTGCAAATAAATAAGTCGTTTACAATAAATAACCGAAGAAAAGATGTTTAATGAACAGAAATTTTAAATTGCTAAACATTACACAAGCGACAGCTAAATATAAAAAATACAAAATACAACCGTGCCGTAAACAATAAACAACATTAATGTGGTTTTCTAAAGCCGTACACATTCCGCGTTGAAGATGGTAACATACTATCATTTATAATCGTTAAAATGCCGCCGTAATAAAAATAGCCAGTTATTGTCTAAATAAACAATGGACGAGAGACTATAAACAGCCAAAGAATAGACCACAGAATGACATTGTGCCTGACGTGTGAAAATTCAAAGTAAATTATAGCAGATGGTCAGTTAGGCACAAACGTTTGCTCAAATTTCATCAAAAATATTAATATCAATACTACATATTTTCTCTTTACTTACCTTATTGTCGTATTTACTGATGACAACTGAATTATAATTTCAAATATCCTTGTGGTATTTGAATTAGAAAATAAACAAACGATTTAGATGCTTCTCTCACTATTTTTATCTATTTGTTTGTTTTATGTTCTCCTAATGAGCACTTCCTATAAAGTTAAACGATAAGCATTTAAACTAAAAAAATATCTGCGCCATGTTTTATAAACATGACAATAATCGGCATAACCAGGCAAGAGAGAATGGGTTTTTTTATGCTTAAACTGAGCGAGCCATCTTCGACTGCTTGCCATTAGATGTGATAGTCGTCATAAAGTGGCTTATGTTATGTAAAAACATTTTAAAACTAGGCGTTCATTTTAAAATATTACATGGCTGGTAAAATGGTCTAAAATACAAAAATCACATTTAAAAACACCTTACTAGTGGTCCCGTAAAAAAATTTTTAATCCCGGATTCTAGACATGATATAACAATTATCAAAATCTTTCGTCCTTTAATAAAAAAAAATTAAATAAAAATGTAAAGTTACGTTAGTTAGTTATATACTTACATCCCACTGCTAGTACAGGCCGCCTCTCATTTTCGAGGAGTTTTCATTCATGACAATAATTTTATACTATGTTAGCTGGCAGACTTAGTTCTGCCCTCCCCAGTAGGTGGATTGATGAGTTCCTCCCGAACTCATTTCGAACCATATAATTATGGTGAACATGAGAAATTTTGGTCCGTGATAAAAAGCATTTATTAATAACTTAACTACAGTGCCACCTATCCGATCGTAGCATAGATATGAAATATCGTCTCGAGAAAAAAAATTGTGAGAATATGACCTCAATTTGCCAAATCGTTCAGAAGTTACACGATCACTAATAGACTCACAAACGATCATATATATAAAGATTAAACACAAAACAAAGAAAGACAAACATATTAAAAACAAAATATATGAAGTAGGCATGATACAGTCCGAAAACCGTAGAATAAATATAGCGCAAAGGTGACGAAATGAAAATATCTAACGTGCACTCATATAGTCTTTGAGTAACCCAGAGTGGCGGTCTTGCAACAAAAATAGCCGTACAAAAATATTGAAGAGCGTTGAAAAATAGACGTCAAACATAAATGAGAATAATAAGATGCGACGACAAACACTCGATATCTGGGTTATGCTAGTGTATTTTGTTACTTTACAATACGGTTACTTTGACAACGAACTTTTGATAATTACTTAGATATAGAAAAGTATTGAAGACGATTTTTCTATGTTTAACCACCACCTGCAGTTACAACCTGAGATATAGGAAACCAGAAATGTTGATTAAGGATGTTGGTAAAGTATTTTCCGTGTAGTGGCAGTGTTTATTTATTTATTTAAAAACTGTATTGTTCTAACCAGTACAAAGGGCGGACTTAATGACAGTTAGCATTCTCTACCAGTCAACCCATGGCATGGTGAGAAATTAGTGGCAGGTGACTTAAGTAACTAAATATAAAATAAAATAAATATAAATTTATATAGATATAACACATATTAAAATTTAACGGTATAAGAATATTAAAACACGATTTAAGATCAATAAAACACTACAACGTATTTTTATGGGATTACTCGCTCTTCCCCGCGACTTCGACCGCGTGGAAACTTTTTTGCGCGGAACCCTATAATAAATGTAGCCTAAGTTACTCCTTGTAACATCAGCTATCTGCTAGTGAAAGTCCCGTCCAAATCGATTTACAGGTTTTTGCGTGAAGCGTGTTCACGCCAAAATAGCTCGCAGATGACAGATTTTTTTCAGACTTACTTAACATTTATCATTTTATTTAGCCAATTTACACAATATCTTTATGAGTTATAGCTTATATGTTATTCTGATGTATGAGCCATATTATTGTAAAGTTTAATTAAAATCCATTCAGTAGTTTTGCGTGAAAGAGTAACAAACATCCATACATCCTCACAAACTTTCACATTTATAATATTAGTTTTTATGGGATTATATATTCCAAGAAATAATCCTTTACCCCATATAGTCCCGTGGGTGTCGTAAGGGTCAACAAAGTGAAACTGATACTGGAGATGGAGATAATTAAAAAGAATGCGGTTGCCAACCCACATATCAAACGTGGCAATTATGGCAAAATCGAATCGAAGTTAGGAGACAATCTTCGGGGATTTCTATGTTCAGCAGGGAAATTTTATAGGCTGTAATGGATGGATGGATGGATTTTTCTTACATTCAAAGTACCATTAGAATATCCGCTAGAAGTGCTGCTAACGGGTCAAGCGTCTATACATGTATATTGCATCGCCTTTACATAGGTCTACCGCTATGACAAAAACACTAACTGTCGTGACCTACCCGTACCTGAAGTAACTTTTAAATGATTTCATCAGTGGTAGGGCTTATTATCACGCATAGGGGTACATCACAACAAACCTAGCATAAAAACCAACAATATAAAAAATTGCACACATGTTGAATTTGCAAAGGATTCAAATTCAGGAGCCGCGACTAATGACACTGTAATATTAAAACAACAAACGAGCTAACAGTCCACCATACGGCAAGTGGCAGTCCATACACAACTGCAACTTATCTAAAACAGAGAAGGCCACAGATGCGCTGTCATCTAGATTATGCATACCCAAACAAACTCCTAGGTAACGAAACTGTCACCTAAATAGTCTACAGAACCAGGCAAGAGAATGTTCTATAAATTAACTAGCTAACCCTGTAGACGTTGTTCTTTTTTTTCTTCTCAGAATCTGTATCCCCTAATGTTTTGTAACATAATTGTATTTGCGTTTCATACAGTAATTTTTTTAGGCACTTACTTTAATTGATTTGAAAAAAATATTGTACTTAATATGCCCACGGGGTAGGACCTAGTTAAACTTGATTATATGCATATGTAGCCAACATATATACCTATGATCCATGAAATAAATTATTCTGATTCTGCTTATTCTGATTCTAAAGGCGGCACGATGAGCTTCTTGACTACATTGCCACCTATTGGAACCTAGCAAAGTTATGTACTATTGACCCGATTAAAAAACCATAAATATATTGTGTGAATATAGCCTCAATCGATCTAGTAGTTCAGAAGTTACGCGAACATTAACAGACGCATATAACGGTTATAAAAAAAATCTTTACTATTTCCTATTTTTCCCTCTGTTATCTCTGACATCGCAAGATTAGTCCAGACACGTCCAAAATTAAAACGTGTTTTGCATTAGCTAATAGTTTTGTTTAATAAACATGTGTTTTATTTCTAAAGTGGATATATTATATTTCCGTATAATAGTATTTTTTCCTCATAAAGCGTCACTAATAGCGGCGGCGGGGCGCGCGCGCATCACCATCAATCACCCGGCCTCGAGCCGCAACAATCTTGTTTATAGGAATGTTAACCGTGTTTATTTCTATAGCTACCACATCTGTTACAGGGTGGACTGAGTTTAGCACTAATTTTTTAGTGATAGCTAAGATATAGGTCAAAATATCTGTTAACACCTCGGTCACATTTATGGCGATGAAAAAGATTTTATTTTTTTAATTTAATATTTGGGTTACAACAGTGAAACATCAACAGTTAGCATTAAGAAAAGTGTATGCATAGTGTTTAAAATTATGAATGGATTATCTACCTAAAGTTTTACGTAAAGACTTGTGTAGTGTGCTGAAATAGATAGATTACATTATTAAAAAGGATTGTTAAATTGGGCCAATTGATTGTTAAATTATTGATAGCGAATTGGAGACTGCGTAAAATAATTTATAAGCCCATTTCGTAACGCGTATATACAATGTCCATAAAAGTAATAATAATAAAATTTATTCGTTCCTCTCACAAATTCAGAAGCAAACATAACATACAGCTCAATATTACGCTAGGATTCTCTGTTTGGTAGATCACCATCCTCATCCTAAGGACCAAATTTTATAGAAAGGTGGCGGTATGATAGTCTCGTGTACGTTAGTCGTAAAAATGTCGATAGTGTGGCAGTAGCAAGGCGGCAGCGTCAAAAGCTCTAGACGTGTGGTACTGCGATCGTAAATTCGCCTACCAAGCGTGATGATTAAAACAAATGCTCCCTTCAACAAGAGAGGTCCATGTCCAGAAGTAGATCTTTACAGACCAGTTAAAGAAGAACATATAAATAATATTGTATATTTTATAATTCACGTCATCAACAGTATTTTGAAGAGAACTGTTGTACATAGGTCTAGATAGGCTTTTCAAAGAAAGCTCGAGCTGACTAGAATAACTTGAATGAATTTTACGTGGACATGTATATATATATATATATATATATATATATATATATATATATATATATATATATATATATATACATACATACATATACATATACATAGTACGAGTTCAACTTTTATCGGTCTAACAAATAATATTTAGTGACCTATATACAACACATAATATCTAATGGCATTTTAACTACCTTCAATTAACTTAAGAGGGCATGAAGTAAAAATAAACTTGTATACTTTAGTCAATAATAGCCATTTTCATGATAAAATGAAAAAGTAATAGGAGTATTCCTGGACCTTCAGAAGGCATTCGATACCGTATCTGTTCCAATATTATTAACACGTTTGGAAAATATGGGAATCAGGGGAAATGCACTTATGTGGTTCCAGGACTACCTTTCGGATAAGAAGCAACGTGTTAGGGTTGATGGTTTATTAAGTAATGAATTCAGCTCCATTTACGGTGTGCCACAAGGCAGTACACTTGAGCCAAGCCTTTTTTTAATTTACACAAACGATTTGTGTAAAACTAATCTCAAGGGTGCTGATATTCAAATGTTTGTTGATGATACAGTGATACTGTTTCATGGCGAGTCTTGGGAATGTGTACATCGTCTTGCTGAAGACGGTCTTCGTACTATTACATCATGGTTAGAAAACAGCTTGCTAACACTCAACACAAGTAAAACAAAATATATGTGCTTCAGTAAACTAATATTAATTCACCCAAATCTTCTAGTTTACAAATTCATTCCTATCCTTGCAATCGCTCATTAATCGAAAGAGTAAAAGTTATAAAATATCTAGGAATAAGTATTGATGATAAGCTCAACTGGAAACAGCACATAACATCTGTTGCTAATAGACTCAGGAAATTAGTTTATGTGTTTAGAGAATTGCGCACTGGTTCAGAACTTCCACTCTTAATACAAACTTATAAAGCACTTGGGGAATGTGTAATTACATACTGTATATGTTCGTGGGTAGCAGCAGCTAAAACACATTTAATAGAACTTGAAAGAGCACAAAGATATCTCCTCAAAGTAATATTATACCTTCCATTTAGGCATCCAACTGCTGCATTATTCAAAACGGCAAACATTACTGTGCGCCAACTATATATCTATAATTGTATAAAAAAAATACCATAAATTTACGGTACCATATCTTCCCTCCACTGGAAAAAGACGAGAGCGACTCACAGTTGAGCGAGTGAGATGTAAGATTGCTCGACAGCATTATCAATTTCAGGCACCAAGACTTTACAATTACTATAGTGTAAATAATAAAGTGAGAAACCTATCTATGTACCAACTAAAATCCAAAGTTTTATTATGGTTACGTAAGTTGAAATACAACGAGACGGAAAATCTATTAAAAATAACTCAATAGTACGAGTCATTTCTTATCGAGTAAAATAAAAATCACACACACACTCACCCGCGCACACAACAAACACACACACACACACACACACACACACATATGTACACAAACACACGCAAAACATGTACGCATCATGGATGCAACAAACGTACGGATGCATATTTAATTTTAATTTGTAAAAATTTTATTTACTTTGGTACCTTGTTACATACGCACAACATGTATGCATCATAGATGTAACACACATACGCATGCATATTTTTTGTTTTATATTTTTCTTTAATTTGTATTTTTTTTTGTTACCTTGTTACACACGCACAACATATACGCATCATAGGTGCAACACACATACACATTCATATTTTTATGTTTTATTTTTCTTTAATTTGTAAAATCTTAATGTATTTTGTTACCTTGTTCTGATTTGTGATAAGCTGATAAGCCATTTTGTAATTGTAACTTTGTGGATATGGGAAGGAACTGAATCCCGACACACAGCTATTGCTAGTTCGGGAGTCAGGCTTCAACTTTGTAGTGTCAATATGGTTTTATTCAATAAATAAATTTATTATTAATTTATTATTATTATTTTGTAGATTTAAATAATTAAAGCCTTACGTTCAGGTAAGAACTTGTAATTTTTTACTTTCGTGGAGTTTTGCATCTTAATTAAATAATATTTTAATACGATAATTAATAACACATGCCATAAGGCATTAAGTTCGACATGTGTAATCCTTATTATAAGGTATGTAATAAATATAATGAAATAAATTACCTTTGAAGTAACGATATCATTGGCATTTCTGTGTTATTTTTTAGATTCCTTACTGTTTTGTTCATTCCCTCCGCATCCTGTACCAATAGATGCGGAACGGTATCTTGATAAATACAGGGTGTGCCGTGACAAATGGTAACAGAGTGTTTTTAAGTATTTTTAGAAATAACGCGGCGGTGTGGCCCGCTACGTTACTAATTGGACACACAATACGTCTTCAGCCGAGCAACAGCCAGCAGCGGAATCTAATGTTATTTCTGATACGTAGTACCGAGTTCACAATTACTGTCATCTGTCAAATTCGCCAGCAGTAAGAGACAAAAGCTCCTAATGAGACATTTCCAGGGCGACGAAAATGCGCGGAACTAAATGAAGCAGCTAACGATGATTGTTTAAATAAATTTCAGTCGTTGAAGTCTACACGCTATATAACTTATGACTTATTAATTTATCTCTGAATAATATTAAACATTCAGATAATGATGATTCTTGGAATGTTCCGTCAGCTAACGAAATTTGTTAAAATAAATTTTAAATTTTAAAATTTTATTTGAATTTTATCTAATGGTTTATTCATTTATCGCTAAATAATATAAAAACATTTAACTATTGCTAGTTTTTGGAATATTCCATTGTATTTTTACATGATATCACAAGCTTTTTTCATATCCATTTGACTTTGATTCTGTATATTTTAAATGCAATTGCATCGATCGTATAAATATTTCAAATGTTTGATGCAGATTTTTTTTATATAGGGTAATGTGACAAACGAGCACACAATCCACCTGATGGTAAGTGGAGAATCAATGTGTGGATACTGTGACCCATAGACATGGGTCACAGTATCCACACATTGATTCTTTATGGAGGATAGATGTAGATGTCTATCTACATCTATCCTCAATAAAGAATCAAAATGAAGATGCGTTGTCGCCCGTAAGGACTAAGATGGAAAGCCATCTTAGTCCTTACGGGCAATAGTAAAATGAGTCTCCGGTTCTCTATCACTCACCATACGAAACACAGCAGCGTTAAGCTGCTATTTTACGCTGGTACTCTGTGAGAGGGTGGTCCTTCCCCGGTCGAGCCGACCCATTCGTGCCACAACTATACTACTAATATAGCTGCAGCATGGCAGTGGTAGACCACGGGTAATACCAAACTGAATTATACTATAGGTGCATGTTTTAGTAGGTCAGTCATTCTGCGCTTGGGCTTTGTAGACTCCGCCCGTCGAGTTCACTCCCGAGAGTGACTCTACTCTCATTGCCCCTGCGAATGTATTATCTTAACCTTGTGTTCACCGAAATACACCATACTGATGGGTGCTCTGTGTTTGGTTGCTGTCTTAGTGGTCGGTTGTTCTCACTGTGGTGCTCGAAGGTTGCTGTTGCGGGAAACAGCAATCTCACTGTGTTGATGTGAAGTGTATCGGATGTTTGTTGTGGTGCAAAAAGTGTCTGTGCGTAACTCTCCTTCCTGGCTTCCTGGTACTGGTGTCAGCAACCGTAAGTAGAGTGATACACACCCGCCGCCTTAGAGGCGGCCATCGTTTTTAAATTTTGTTTTGCTTGTTGGATTAGGCAACAGCTAGGTAAACATCATAGCGTACCAACGCACTAGGTGTATAGGTGTTTGTTTTAGGCATACACCTCCCCCGCCGAAAAATAGGGGAGCTTGGTACACTCTTGTGCTTGTGTTAGCATAGTTAACAAGATGGCGTCGATTACGATCGATTAATTCTCCAACTTTCTAAGTCGCGTCTGCCCCGGCATTTGGGCTGTGTTTCTCGCGTCTTCATCCGGCCCCTTTACACAGCTCGTCTGGCCTCTTGCTGACCGTCCGATTGTGCGACCCTATGTCGCCAAGCACCGGAACTACGACTCTCGTGTCCATCGACTAGTCCTCGTTTCTCGATGTCCACCCCCGACTCGATTCCGGTCTTCTCGGATGCCGAATCAGGCTCCGACTTGGTGACCAAATCGCACGTCCTACTCAAGCCCGAAGATGAAGGCTTTATCCTCGTCCAGGGCAAAAACCGCAAAGGCGCAGCCCCTAAAAAGGCAGCCGAGCCTAACTCGGCCCCCTCATCCCCCACCGCCACTCCGGCAAAAAAGCCAACCTCGCGACGCGCGCTATACCCCTAAGCCTGCGGCCATGTCTGCAGCGAAAAGGTCCCCTGCTGAAGGTAGGGAAAAGCCACCGCTACCCATAATCATCCAAGATAAATCTGAATGGAGCAACCTATTATACTGGTTGTCTCCAAAAAATCTATTGACTTAAGGTACAAAACGCCGGTCAGGACATCAGAATATTCGTTAACACGACTAAGGAATTCCACAACGTTACAAACCACCTGTGCGTCCAGCAGATTAGCTTTTATACTCCTCCTCCTAGAGGAGCGCAACCTTCGCGTAGTCGTCCGTGGGATCCCCAAGGAGCACGAGACGGAACATATCCTTAACGACCTCAAAGGTCAAAATCTTCCGGCCCGAGAGGTGCACAGAATGCAGCACCACTGACAAAAATCGTTTCTTAGATCTGTGCATTGTCATTCTGGACCTGTCTCCGGAAGGCGAGGAGATTTTTAACGTTCGGCGCATCTGCAATCTAAAGGGGATTGCAGTTGAAACCCCCCAACATAGGGTCATCGTTGGCCAGTGCCACCGATGCCAATTGTACGGCCACTCGACCAAAAATTGTTACGTCAGGCCTAGGTGCGTCAAGTGCCTAGGTGCCACGGCACCAATGAATGCCCCCGCACGCCCGAGACGGTTGAACCCCCAAGCTGCGTCAATTGCCGTGAAGAGGGACACCTAGCGAATTATCGCGGGTTTTCAAAGCACCGTGAATGAAGCAGCGCGGAGGTAGCTGTCTCGAACGTGCGGGTCAAGCCAGTATGTCTCGCTCTCGGCTGCCTGCCCCTAAACCCACACCATACACGGTGCCCACTTCCTCGCCTCAAATCGCCACCAAGCACGCCCCAGTCGCCGGGGCGGCCGAGCAAGGTGCTAAACCTTCCTGCGCCTTCCGCGCCAAAACCCAACGCTTGGGCGAAACCGCCAGCACTTGTCACCTCACGTCAAGTGCCACCTCTTCAGGCCCCAAAACCAAAGCCCGTCCCACAAGGCTCATCCTCCTTCGGCGCTGACTTCTCGCTAGTCTGCGGCTTCGTCAGCAACATCAACGTTGCAGAGCTATTCTCCTAGGCCCGCAAACTCTGCGGAGCCACATCACCTCAGGGCAAGCTCAATGGTACGATTGAGCACATAGGACTTATCGACGTAATCTGGGCTTTGCAGTGCGCCTAATCACCACTTCTAAATATCAGAATGGCAGCACAAAATCTCGGTAGAACTAAACCATGCTCTCTGACTGTCGGGTTCTTTAACGCGAACGGCCTCAGAGACCAAAAAGACGAGATCGTGCTCTTCCTGCGCAACCACTTTGTAGACGTAATGGTAGTGCAAGAGACTTTTTTGAAACCTAGCCATCGCGACCCGAAGATCGCAAACTACACCTTAGTTAGAAATGATAAGTTGACCAGCCCTAGAAACGGCACCTTGATTTACTACAAAAGGTTCTTGCACTGCGTACAAATCGATGCCTCCCCGTTAAGCAACGTAGAAACTTCTGTAAGGTAGTTCTCTCTGGTCATCTACCACTTACTATCGTATCGGCTTTCAAACGCATAGTCGAATCAGACTTTGCAGAATCACTTCACAGCGTACACCCGCGTCCCTGAGCTGTTCTCACCGCCCAGAACATCGAACGATACGAGTTAGCCGTCAGAGCCGGGGTCCGCTCCCTTGTTCGGACGGCGGTGTCTTTAGCATTTACTTACCTTGAGGTGAACTGTGTGCTCGTTAGTTACACTTTCCTCCCTATGTTAGTATATATTATGTAAGATACGTACAACCTGTACTACTATATAGACTACCATATAATAATAATATTCTTGAGACAGAATTGTTGCCACGGCGCGGCGGCTAGTCTCAACGGAGACTAGCCATTGGCGCAGGACGGGACTGTAGTGCCCGAGTGTATGAGCAAGCACAAGTGCACTCTCTATTACCTCATTCTCATAATCCGATGGGACGACAAACCGAGACACTCGGAGAGAGATCAGGCGCAGGACTAACAGCTTTACATACTTCCCGTTTATACGTGGTAGCGCCATACTGCAGCTATATTAGTAGTATAGTTGTAGCATAAATGGGTCCGCTCGACCGAGGAAAGACCACGCTCTCACAGAATACTAACGTAAAATAGCAGCTTAACACTGCTGTGTTTCGTATGGTGAGTGTAGAGAACCGGAGACCCTGTTTATTGGAAAAGGGGCATTCTATCTTAGTCCTCACAGGTGACAACGCATCTGCATTTTGATTATTTATTGAGGATTGATGTAGATGTCTATGGGTCACAGCAACCACTTACCATCAGGTGGACTGTATGCACGTTTTTTACTATAACCTTAAAGAAAACATTGCCAGTTTCCCGACTACAGGCTGCTATTGAGAATTTATTTACAAAAACTCGATAACTGATTTTTGTGGCCCGACCTAGGATTTGAACCCGGTACCTCATGATCAACAGTCGCGTTTGCGACCACTAAATCATCAAGGCTTTCAGAAAGCTATAATATGTATAAAATCTAAAAAGGTCTTGAAATGGATTTGTCATATTATTTTGTGGCTCATGCAAATTTATATCTTCACGCTAAATTCCATCCTGTAGTCAACCGCAAAACATGTTTTGTACGATACCAATCTTCTAAATAAACTTTCGAACATTCCGCAGTGGGAAAGATAAGTGAAAATTTAAAAGATGAAATGTTGACACATGAAGCTAAAATAATATTCCGACAGCGAATATGTCAGAGACCATTTTTCATCTTCATCTAGCGTTCATAGGGAATTTCCTGAATAGAAAATCACGAAACTAACAAGTAGTTTGTTAACGGAAACTTATTAATAATATAATTTGACTGATTTCATTAAAGCAACATCGCTTACGAATGGTATGCGTCATTTTGAATAATATAAATATTAAATTAAAGCTGTGGTACAATATGTAGAGTTGGATGAAATTACAATTTTTGGATCTTGGTTTTGGTTCCAAAATTATCAGAACCTCCGTGTGAACAATTAATCAGACATACTAACATTTTCACTGTTCAATTTTCAGACACAATAGCAATTAATTATATGTAGTACACGGGACAGCGAACGTGAGAGTTCTTTGTAGGTCTGAATGTAGTCACATTCAGACGGCACGGTTAATTAAGGTCTAATAAAAATACGGTTACGATACGACTTCTGTAATCCTCGACGGATTTTATGGAGATCTGCGGCTAACTTCAAACAATAAAGACTGTAAATGTAACTAACTTAATTATTAACTGCCAGCTCATCCGGTACCTTGAGGATCACCAGCTGATTAGTGACCGCCAATACGGTTTTCGTCGGGGTCGATCAGCTGGTGATCTTCTGGTCTACCTGACCCATAGATGGGCGGAGCCAGTTGAGTCCAAGGGGGAGGCGTTGGCCGTTAGTCTGGACATTGCGAAGGCCTTCGATCGGGTTTGGCACAGAGCGCTTCTTTCGAAGCTCCCTTCCTATGGGCTTCCCGAGAAATTGTGCAATTGGATCACCAGCTTCCTTGCAGATCGGAGCATCAAGGTCGTTGTAGACGGTGCATGCTCTGACTACAAGCCTATTAACGCTGGTGTTCCACAAGGCTGTGTGCTATCACCAACGCTGTTTCTTCTGCATATCAATGATATGTTGCTAACTGGTAACATTCATTGCTATGCGGATGACAGCACTGGTGATGCTCTATACACCGGCCGTGCCAATATTTCTCGGGAAAACGTCGCTGAGTACCGGAACAAACTTGTGTCTGAAGTCGAGTCTTTGCTGAACAAAGTCTCGGATTGGGGGCGACTAAATCTAGTCCAATTTAATCCTCAGAAGACACAAGTTTGCGCGTTTACCGCTAAAAAGAACCCCTTTGTCGTATCTCCTCAGTTTCAAGGCACTCCCCTTCTTGCCTCAGCCAGTATCGGTATCCTCGGAGTCGACATATCGAGTGACGTGCAGTTTCGTGGTCACTTGGAAGGAAAGGCCAAATTGGCCTCTAAAAAGCTTGGCGTGCTCAGCAGAGCGGGACAGTATTTCATGCCGGCACACCGCCTGCTACTTTACAAGGCGCAAGTTCGGCCTCACATGGAATACTGTTCCCATCTCTGGGCAGGGGCTCCCCAGTGCCAGCTCCTTCCACTTGACCGCATCCAACGCAGAGCGGCTCGAATTGTCGACGACCGAGCCCTTTCCGATCGGCTCGATTCATTGGCACTGCGAAGAGATGTTGCATCCCTTTGCATTTTCTTTCGCATCTACCATGGGGAGTGCTCTGAGGAATTGTTCGGATTAATCCCAGCCGCCAAATTTCACGAACGCACATCGCGGCAGAACTCCCGATACCATCCACACCATCTGGATGATTGGCGGTCCACCACTGTGCGATTTAGAAGATGTTTTCTTCCTCGCACGACCTCCTTGTGGAATCGATTACCATCTGCGATTTTTCCGGACCGATACGACTTAGGGACCTTCAAGAAAAGAGCGTACTCCTTTTTAAAAGGCCGGCAACGCATCTGCGATTCCCCTGGTGTTGCAGTTGTTCATGGGCGGCGGTAGTCACTTACCATCAGGTGAGCCGCATGCTCGTTTGCCCCCTCTCCTATAAAAAAAAAACTTAATTATTAATATGATATTCTCATTGGTTGAAAATTGTTTACAACATTCGTGGTCGCTTACAAGGTCCGGTGTCTAAGTTTCGTATGTTACGAGTAGGTATAGCTAGACATTTTTGTAAATGGTAACTTTGGGTAAAAATACTAATTTTAGTGACGCTTTATGTTAAAATTATATATTTAATAAAAAAACGACGTGTAATCTGCTTTAAGCATCGAACCTTTTGAAGGAAAATATCAAACAGTTCGAATAAAAAGGTACACGATCGGCTTTATTTATCATACAAGCTTTACGATTTGAGGAAAATAAATAATATTAGAAATGTCGACAGTTCCTCCGTTAGATACAAGCAATTATAACCATAGAAATACAAAAAGATATTTTGTTATAAATAGACATCATTGTTAATCTCTATGGGTGGGCCGGCGGTCTATTTTAGTCTTAAACAGACAAAAGTAACTTCTTACCATAAATAACAGGTTTTCGGACAATTAATAATAGCTGGATTTCCTCGTCCATCATTAGGACTAAATGGTTATTTAAATATAGCGTTATTCCAGTTTTAAATCAGTTTTCAAATATAAATTAATATGAAATTTCACATGCTGCATGCTGCATTTCCAAAAACCATTTATTTTGCTTCGAATTATGTTTCTTTTATATAGAGTTAGAATCGGCTAGTCTAGTGAATACTGTCCTATCATGCATCATTCATGATCTCCTGTGAGTACAGTGAGGGTCGACTATGATCTATTTATTCGTTTATTTATTTATTTATGCTTATTGTTTCACCTCAAATAAAAGGGACACAAAGGGCGAACTTAGGTAATGCCTTTTGTCATTTTCTCCCAGTCAACCCCAGGCTGTGGGACCTATGGGAAATGTCAATATTTCTGGGCTTCAGGTAGATAAATAGATAACTGCTATCAAAAATCAATTTGCTAATAGTGACGACTAAAATTAATTTGCTCTATATTACGAAGGTCTTCTAATTTACACCTAGTGTAAGAGTTGGTTATACCGTATCTAACTTCTAACATATTCCACAGTCGCCTTTTAAGATACCCACGGGACAAAATCGGTTATAGATTCTTTTACACCGCAATGACACAGTCAAGCAAACATTACCCTTGCAAAATTACACTTTAAGAAACTTTTGTAGCATTAATTAAGGACGCTGGCATCTTAAAACAGACCCAGCAGCTTAAGCATTACAAGAATTGTTTAATTTGAAACAATGACTTGCAGAAGGTAAAATGAAAGCCGATAAAAACATTGTTAATGGGTTTAAGTTTGAAACTTCTTACCGTGTATTTGTATGTTTTGAAAACTAAATATTATGTAATGTTTCGATTACAACATACATTACAAAAATATATTTATATAATTTTAATGTATGTATGTCGCAACCAACCAGCTTAATTAGCCTTTCAGTTAACTTTAACTAACTAACTAACTAACTAACTTAAAGTTAGCTGCGACATATACAATACAATGTCGCCGAGGTGGTATAACGTTGTCACGGATTTTATTGGGTTTAGCTTATTTAAATTAACAGCTTCTACGTGCTTTCAGTATAAAGTTTTTCATTTGTTTTTTTTAGCTACGACATCAGGATGTCTATTATCTCAATTCTACGTAACCATGGTTGCTGCGAGGTATTTGAAAAGTTGGTAAATTGTAAATTACTTAAAATAAAAACGTTTAGTACCCGAATTATTATGAATCATTGTTATTATTCATCCGCATATTCGTAATAATTCATTACAATTTCACTCATTAAGTTCCAAATAAATTCAAGCAGAACTATTGATAATTAAATCAGCCATTTAAATAAAAACCATTATTAGAGCATTGTAAAATAATGTATCAACTATATTCTTCAGCAAACCACTAATTGCGTATATTTTTATAAAAGTTAACAAGATACTAAAAAGAAATATTCATAAACGTAAATAAAAATTTCGTATTATACCTTGAGCCAGAATAATGCCAATGTAATGGTGACGAGGTGAGAAGTATAAAGAAGAACAATAACACCGGTTGTTACCCTTTAGCAAATGTCAGCTACTGATTAATGACGTCACTGTAACCAGTTTACTATTCAAAGGAATTCTTCTTTGAAATTTCATACTTGTAATTCATTATCGGTTTTTTGATATTAGTGCTTTTAATTTTACGTAGTATATATTATAATAGTAAATTATTACATCAGTGGAATTTTAATGGCTGGATAGAAATGATAATGAGGACGATGATGATTTGTAGTAACTAGACCAAATCTTATAAATTTAGACACAGACATAATACGTAAATAATCTAACATAGATTTTTGCTTCGCGTTAAAATAAACAACACACGTGAACATCTAGCATTTATTATAATTAGAATATTATAACATTAGTGACACAAATTTTTGACACTAAAACGTTCTGCTCAAAAAGCGGATTATAACTGACAGGTCAAATAAAAAAATATATTCAAAGAGAAAATACATAGCACTAAAATGTACTGATACAGAATTGAATAAATAACTAATACTCGACAAACGTATACAACTCAACGATGTCTTTATCAGACATCAGTAATTATACTTATTTATATTATGTCATAACAATTCCACCATCATACAGATTCATTGTCATGCATACTCTAATTATCCTCAAAAAGAGATCTGAATTAAAAATATTTAAAAAAAAACGGTACATATAACCCTAAAATTCAACAATTAACGAGGCGCCGAGTTGCGCGAGCGCTTCAATAAATCAAGTGCAAAACCAGCGCCAAGTAATTTCGTAGCCAGAAAGATTTTAATATAACAATAAAGTAGCGTCGAGATGTTTTTAGCCCACAAATTTTCTCACTCAAAACAAAACATCCTTTTGAACTCCTTCGATTGCGTCTGTACTTAAAAATGAGAAAATAATTGACCAACACGCAATATTTTTATAACTTGTCCAAATTTTTATAGAGCAGTAAAACCAATACGTCGCATAAAATATATACGTTTTATAAAATCAGATTGTTTTCTCTGTTTCTTAATTTTTTAACAAACACGAGCACACAGTCCACATTATGATCAGTGGGTGCTGTGGATCATAGATAGCCACATCTGTCCTAGGTTACGAATTAAAATGCAAGTGCGTTGTCACCCCTGAGATCTAAGATGAAATGCCTTGTTTCCAGTAAAAAAAAAAGGTTTTCGTTTCTCTACACTGATAACAAACACCTGCATTAAGCTGCTATTTTACGCTGATATTCTGTGAAAGTGTGGATCTTCCCCGATCGAGCTGACCTATTCATGCTACAGCCATTATTATGGCTGCTATATTAGCTGCAGTATGGATATACCATTAGCTGCAGTATGGATATACCACGTAGGAAAGTCGTGTCAAAGCCCACTAAAGTCTACTGGCCACAGGCTTCTGCCATATTAAGGAAGTTAATTCCTACGCTTGGTAGGCGGTTTGACGATCCTTGCTGCTGGTTTGGTTATTTTATAGGTGGAATATACAAGATCTTTTTTCACCCATAGCCGCCTACTAAGGCAACCGAAATCGATGATGTATTTTTTATATGGTGATAGATTCTCTTAAGTTCGCCACCACATAGAAAAAATTCTGATAGGCATAACAAAAATTAACTAAAAGATTTTTTTTATAGGATAGGGAGACAAACGAGCACACAGTCCACCTGACGGTAAGTGGTTACTGTGACCCATAGACATCTACATCTATCCTCAATAAAGACCCAAGATGCAGATGCGTTGTCACCCGTGAGGACCAAGATGGTATGCCTCTTTGTCAGTAAAAAGGGTCTCCGGTTCTCTACACTCACCATACGAAACACAGCAGCGTTAAGCTGCTATTTTACGCTGGCTTTCTGTGAGAGCGTGATCCTTCCCCGGTCGAGCCGACCCATTCGTGCTACAACTATATTACTAATATAACTGCAGCATGGCTCTACCACGTAAAAACATATCATTCAAAATCATATCAACCTATGGCTTAAGCAGTTTTATTATTTAAAATCCAAGTGAAAATAAAATATTGAACACTAATTATTTTAAACTATTTACAAATTCACGTAATATTTAAAACATTTATTAAGTCCTTGTTTGTGATCATGCACTTATTTCCCCTTTATACGTGCTTATTAAGATGTGAGAATATACTTAAAGCTTTCTTACTAAAGGAAAAAATAACAACAATTAAAGATTTTGTCTGAGCAGCCATATTTACGGTCCCAGCCTCAATTAAAGACACTGAGACATCCACGCCGCGTTCCCAGCTGATTTACGCGGCGGCCCACACGGCCCACGACGTCTGTTAAGGGTTAATTAGGGATGTGCTTAGTACTGTAAAATTTATGCCGCGCTCTTCTCGAGGACAATTGATTGCGAAGCCGTGGTATGTGACGCACCGTTTGAATAAATTTACTAAATGTTTGGTCAAATATTTGCAAGCCTATTTAAAATTCTAGACGTCTTATATTTAACAATATATTGAAATAAGCAAAATCAAATTATACATTTATAATAGAAAAGGTCTACTCAAACCGTCTCATATATTAATTTTACGTTTCATTATTTTATAAATTATTTTCGAAAATTTATATAATTTTTTTTTATAGGATAAAGGTGACAAACGAGCACACAGTCCACCTGATGGTAAGTGGTTGCTGTGGCCCATAGACATCTACATTTATCCTCGATTACGAATCAAAATGCAGATGCGTTGTCACCCGTGAGGACTAAGATGGAATGCCTCATTTCCAGTAAAAAGGGTATCCGGTTCTCTACACTCACCATACGAAACACAGCTGCATCAAGCTGCTATTTTACGCTGGTATTCTGTGAGAGCGTGGTCCTTCCCTGGTCGAGCTGACCCATTTGTGCTACAACTATACCAGAAATATAGCTGCAGCATGGCTCTACCACGTATAAGATGATACCACGTGAGAGATTATAATGTGCTATCTATACAATATTTAACTTACATCTACTTTTGAAAGAAATATAAATTTCTTACGTGATAGTCACGATGCACAATCGGTCAAGTAAGTGGTTCTTTCTCGATCGTTCTCACAGAATATCAGTGTTAAATAAAAGCATAGCCCTCCATATTAAAATTACAAAAACAAAAAACTCTATAAGAGCCGATTTAAAAAAAAATAGAGGAGGTTTACAATTCGACTGTACGTTCGTTTTTTGTATGTATGTTACGCGACATTTTTATCAATTGTGAACAAATTGTAATTAAATTTTAATGATTTTAATGATTGATAATAGAGCTCAGGGTTATGCTCACCTTAGTGCTCAGGGTTGTCAAATCTCCTGCAGCAATAATAGAATAATCATCATATAAGACATCTGCATGTTGATTCTTGTTCAAGGATAAATTATTTACGTGTACACAGGCGACTATCACTTACCATTACATAGAGTATAGACTACTAGGTTTGTTTTTCAACATTATTTTCATGAAATATAGTGACATAAAATATATTTGTTTTTACAGCTCATTTATTCCCTAACACAATAATTTGACATATAAAAAATGTTACAATAGTTTTAAACCCTTTATAAAAATAACATTAGCAATGGCGAAATTCATCCAACACTATCACACAACCACAAAGCCCGATATGTGGCCTGAACTATTAACACGCGGTTCGGACCTAATAGCGCAGTGAAACTGCCATTTAGATGAAACGTCCTCTATTATTTATTGTAATTGTAACAGAAATCTCTTCGCTCGACTCACGAATAAACAAACTGTGCTGACCAAACCGAATTATTTAATATTTATTGCATTTGTAAAATAGTAAGTTTGGCAAGATTTTTTGTTTAATTAAAAAAAAAAAAGATTTTTTTTAGATGTTAGAAAAATACATGATTTAACTTTTTATTTTAACAAGATTCTTTGTAGCATTACTTACTATATGCACTTATTAAAGACATGCTATTTGAATCAGAGAAGCCTTTTTTAACCGTTCAAATAACCTATTAAAAAGGGTTAAAGTTGGGGTAGATAAACTTTGCAAGTTTGCAGGATACCATTTTTTATGTCTTTTCCTTTTGTCGTGTTGTTAACAAGTCATTTAATTAAAAACTACAAAGTACAAACTATACTAACTTCATAGTTTTAGGCCGCGTTCCGACGACACGCACCCGCTACGCGCACGCCACGCGCGTCAGCACCCGCGTCTAACTAACTTTGAAATTTCTTGCATATAATTTGAGTCTTACGACAAAACAATAAATCTGAAATTGTATAAAAAGCGCGGGCGCAAGGCGTAGCGGGGCGGGTGCAGCGCGTGTGCGGGGTGAGCGCGGGATCAGAACGAAGCGGGAACGAGGCGGGCGCGTGGCGTGTGCGAGGCATGTGCGGTTGAACGTCGATAAATGCAATTTCAGATTTATTGATTTGTCATAAGACTCAAATTATATGCAACAAATTTCAAAGCTAGTTAGACGCGGGTGCTGAGGCACGTAGCGTGCGCGTAGCGGGTGCGTGTCGTCGAAACGCGGCCTCAATCGAATCCATTATTCATGAAATTAACTTATTTGTATATAGTTCGTTGACGTGAACGTTTTCTATCAATATTTTTCTTCACCACAGAATACATTATATTATAAACGCTTAAAAATTAATATAGTCGGTATCAAGAACGAACAAGTGATGCACATATTATCAAATACAAATGTATATCTAGAGAAAATAAGCAAAAATTATGAAAATATTACAGTAACAAAATCTGTATTTAATGAAAGTTTAAAATCGTTTCAGACGTTCAAGCAAACAGGATAAACCCGAAATATTTAAAAAATAAACAAGACTAATACAATACTAAAAATACAATAAATACGAGGGGATTGTGAGAAATATGATTTAAGAAATTCTCGGTGAAAGTCACGCAGAGAACATATATTTCATCTCGAAAGATTACTGCTAATACCCTTTATGACATTTTATATGACACAGTAAGAGTTTAAGTGGGGCTATTTTAATATTAGAATTTTTGATAGTCTAGAATATTTCTTTTATGATAATCTCGGATTTCATAATTTGTAAATTAATGCATACTAGTTAGCTTAAATTATTTATATTATTAGTTTAAATAATGGAATTTAAATAACTATCACACAAACCGCTCTGTGGGTGTCCGAAATTACATCCAAGGTTGAAATGATACAAATTATCACAAATATATGACATCATAATTATAACAGTCCTCACTAAGCATCTGGCATTGAGATCTTTACTTTAAAATCTTTAAATGTACTTTGTTGTCGTTGTCGTTGTGAATAGAAATTACTGGAGACAGATTCTTGCTGTAAATAGTTAACACGAAGTAAATCCATATTAGCGTGAATTGTCATCATCCAAACATTTAGGCAGCGTGAGATATGTTATCGGTTATCATTAAAATCCATTTCTGGATCCTACATGCTACCTGATATTGTTCCAGCTGATCTCCATTGCTCCCGTTTGTTCATACTAACGGGCCTAGATAGGTGGATTAGCAAGTGAAGAGCCAATATTGTAAAGGTGTTTACACCGTCGGTCGGTCGCAAGAGCTACGTATATCAATCAGTCTCGCATTCAGGTCAGGTTGGCAATAAAAGAAAATGTTAGCATTTCGATTGGGGGTATAACCCCTAATTACCTACATTGTTTTCCTTATTATGGTTGAATTTTTACACCATTTGCAGATTATTTTTACCAGGAACAACTTGACAATATTCTGTTTTGTTATTTAAATCATAAAACCCACTACTCACATTTATTTAAATCAAACATACATATATAATATGTATGTTTGATTTAAATAAATTTATTTATATATATATATATATATATATATATATATATATATATATATATATATATATATATTGTTAGCACTGAAAATTTTAATACTTTTTCTTAAATCACGACTAAAATATACGGTTAGGTGTATGTTTAACGGACTTTACTTTTTATAACTTAGTAAAATTTTTAATCAATTGTAAATTATTTCTTATAAACACACGAAGCGTTAACTATCTATGATTTTCATAAAATATTTTTACATATTCCTTGTACAATCTATGGGGAAATACGTTTCTTTATAAATGAATTTTTTATAGAATAAGTGTGACAAAAGAGCACACAGTCATCCTGATGGTAAGTTGATTCTGTAATCCATAGACATCTACATCAATTCTCAATAAATAATCAAAATGCAGGTGCGTTGTCACCCCTGACGACTGAGATGGAATGCCTCCAGTAAAAAGGATCTCCGGTTCTCTACACTCACCGTATGAAACACAACAGCTACTATTTTACGCTGGTATTCTGTGAGAGCGTGGTCCTACCCCGGTTTAGCCGACCCGCTCGTGGTGTATCCACAATATAGCTGCAGCATGGCTCTACCACGTAATAAGCTTGTTTACATTTGCCTCACTTTTAGGGTAAGTTTTTAACATCGGTTTTAATATGATTATGAGAATATTTTAAAGTCGTCAGTAAAAAGTAAATCAAATTATAATAGTACAATATAAGCACAATATAAGCATATTCTAAAATAAAATATAAGCATATAATATTACGCAGTCTCACTAATTTAAAAGCAAATTTACGCGTATCTACGATAATAACTTTCCGTTGTACAATCGCGACCCCAAACACCTGAGGGCGACCCCCATTATCCACCGCTGTAATTAGTGTACGGGGGCTTTCTCTAGTAATAATTAGATAGGTTGCACTTGCAACCAAAGTGAATTATGCACCGAAACTCGTTTTGCAGACAAAGCAGAAAGCCTTTGTTTGAAATGCGTAAAGTGTGTTGTGAACCTTTATAAATAATTAATTTCATAAGAATTTGTGTTGAAGTATTGATTACTAATGGAATTATTAATTTTATTACATAATTACTTTGACAATGGCATGTTTTGTATGTGAAAGTACTCGTAAAGTTACAACTAATATAAGTACCATTGCTATTCATATAAATATAAACGCATAGTCGTGTAGTGACGGTGTAAGAATATATGCTACTCCATATCGTCCCATGTCATCGTAAGAGATTGCAAAGGTAAATAAATCAGGAGATAGGCAGCAGTGTCTTCCTATAACAACTAGAAAATAAATAAACTGCCGTTACTAACCCGCATGCCAAGCGTGGCAACTATGGCAAATATTGAAGTAATCTATTGGCAGATAAATACTGAACAATAGACTTTGACAGGCTGCAATGAATGAATGTACTACTAGTCTTACGTGGTAGAGCCATGCTGCAGCTATATTAATAGTATAGTTGTAGCACGAATGGGTCGACTCAACCGAGGAAGGACCACGCTCTCACAGAATACCAGCGTAAAATAAAAGCTTAATGCTGCTGTGTTTCCGGAGACCCATTTTACTGGAAAAGAGGCATTCTATGTTAGTCCTCACGGCTGACAACGCATCTGCATTTTAATTCGCAAACGAAAATAGATGTAGATGTCTATGGGCCACAACAACCATTTACCATCAGGTGGACTGTGTGCTCGCTTGTCACCTTTATTCTATAAAAAAATGTACAACCCATTGCTGGGCACAAGCCTTCTCTCATTTTTAGAGGGTTATGGAGTAACTAGTCGCCTGCACTGCCACAGTCTGTGTTAGCGGCGTTTCCATATTCTAAAAATACTTTATTTCTTATAGGCTGCGTAGGAATTACATGCCATAACTCCTCCCTCCCTTTCAATCATTAGAATACCAGACAGTCGGCGGGTTCTTGTTCTCGATATTCCACGCATTTGAACTAAACAGTACGCCTTGTCTTTGGTTCAGAATGTTTAAAGAGTGAAGCAATTTGCTTTCTTTCCGTCTAATTACAACCTGTGTGAATAGGCTTTTGTCTAAGACAGTGCAATTTATCATCTAGGACTTCGTTTTAGGATCAGATAGGATTTTAGTCAAGTAAAGACTTATATAACAAGTAAAAAAAAAAACATACGTACCTTGTTTTCGGTCACTGTCAGGCACCTAGTAATTCAGTACTTAAAAATTCTATAAAGAATTCCAATTTTGCCTATTTCAGATCAATTAAAAATATTGAAGTTAAAAAAAAAGATATATTTGTTATCAAAAAAATGAAGATCATACCTATAATTTGTTCTACCTTTTTGATTACAATTAAAATATTGCTTCCTGTATTATGTATAATGAAATAACGTTTGTAATACTTATATTGATAATTTGGCGTAAAGTTAGAAGCTATAATATCGGGTGCTACTGGATGCTTTGACATTTTAAGAACATGCACAGCCCAAGGGGTCATATTTTTATTTCACACAAGTTAGGGTAGCGATTTGCCACGTGCTCGGCAAGGAAAAGATTGTGACGATACAATTATTTCGAGGATGTTTGATTTGCGCCAACACGCATTAGGTCAGCGCGGCGGATTTTCTTAACATAAAACACAGAAATGAGAGGAGAGGAGAGGAGGCCTGCACGTAGGAGTGGGACGTATATATTATGCTGTAAATTTTGAAGGGTGATGAGCAAGCACACAATACATCTAACGGAAAGTAGATATTATTATATTTTATTTACATTTGTTTTCGATTCAAAATCAATATGCAAATGCGATTTGCGAAGATATTCACTTTTCTTATTGAGGACAGACCTCAAAAATTACAGAAATTTTTAAAGTCTGTTTGTCTGTGACATGTACTCTTTATCTTCCAAACTGTTAAAATGTAAAGAAATTACTTTAAATGCGAAATAATCTTTTCTCTTTTTACAACTTAAGTATACGAAATTATCGCACAACAACAGTTAAGATAAATGCCATTCGTATAAACAGCTAGTATAATTTTCACTTTTATGTATACAATATAAAAAGGGACAAAATACTTTGTATATAGATAATTGCCACAGACACCATTAAAAGTGAAATTATTGTAGTACTAAAAATACGTTTCTTTATAAGCTTTTTGTCATGTGCTCTTTGTCTCTTTTTAATGCTATTGATTGCAAACACACATACAGATACAATAATGTTAATAAAACACTAACACAGAAAGAATGGTTAATTATAACGTATGTAATTTAAAAGCACTCCACATAACACACTGGTGTACATAAAATTAAATTGCATGGCTGTCTATAAGAAAAATACACTCATTAATTCATCTTTTTTTTCCAAGACGTATTGTCAGTCAGTGTCACATTGAGGAAGGTTTTAGTGATGAGAAATATGCTATTGAAAATGTTATTGCAAATAATATAAATAAGTTTATGTCTTCAGAATCCTTCATTCTCAGACTAAAGTGAGCCTAAATATGGTTAAGAGATAATTTTACAAAAGATTATTAACTTGACTAACGATAATTACTCTCTCACTAATTCGTTTATGATGTTATAATAAATTTATATCAAAATTATCTGCGGCTCCCTTTGCAGCCTGTTGAAATTATGACATTTTTACGAATATAAATATTAACATGGTCAAAAACGTTCTTTTTATAAAAAAATTAATAATTTAGAGCATCAATTAGAAGGATCTATCGCATGCAGGTGGAGTTGTATTTTATATCAATGCTTTTTATTTCAGAAATTTTACAACTTTTCCCTTTTTGTAACACATATAAGTCACTAGATCGATCAATCAAAATGCATTTAGATTCAAGTACAAATGTATCGGAAATCGAGAGAAAGAGATATGATTTCAGATCTTTATAAAAAATTCTAAGACCAACATGAAGACCAAAATTTTATAGCTTGTCCCCGCACTACGACCATCGTATAATTACGAAACGACAAAGTGTGGTTGACATCAACTCAAATGTTTAAGAGAGTGTACGTTCTATACAACGCCTACAATGCCTTTGAAGCGACTTTGTCTCACTTCGCAATTATCACACCCCTTATATATCTTTGCATAACCATCTCTGTGGTAACAAATTAAGATATGCGCTTTATAGCTGAAGCTTAAGGTCCAAATTTTGAAGAAATTTTTGTAAAATTAAGAACGCAGAGACGTTAAAACCCGTACATTGGATGGTGGTAACAAAAACACGTCAGGTTTTGGATTGTTCAAGACTATTTCAATGGTCGTTATTCGTCTAGGTAGGTGATATTTTTTTCTTTTGATGAATTTTATTAACAGTCTAAGGGGAATAGTTCCTTTAATTACAATTTTAAAAGACTAGTTTTCGCTTGCTACTTTATTCATACTAATAATTTATAAAGACAAGTTGTGCATACTTTTTATATTTAAAACAGTTGTGTTAATACATATATCGTAAATAAAATAAGCGCTGTAATTTAAAAAGGTTTTAAATTTCTTTCAATACAATTTCCTTTGTAAAAACAGCATACTTTTTAGTGTTATATGCTAACACATACAAAACAGACCACTAGTAGAATCAATACGATGTCATAGAGGCTTTTCTCAAACACCTTTTAACGTAAATTCAGCACAGTTACGCAGTTATCCAACCACAGACGTGATATTCACCATTTCAACCTTACAGGTTACTATTCACGGTGATTAAATGGAAAGATTTTTTAAATTATATTTTAAAAAATGCAAAATGCATTAAAATTTCTGTTTATTTTTGTTAATTTCAAAATCGTTTGCTTTATAGTTGTTGTATACTCTATCACCAAAAATGTACCTAAGAAAAAAAATTGGATTTAAATTACGATAGATATACTAAAAACTGATAATTACGAAAGAAAAAGTAACGTCATTGCTACAAAAAATTAACCTCGTAATTATATTACAGTCGAATAACAACATCATGGAGAGAGTTAAGTCACAAGCAAACAAGAATGAGAGTTTTTTTTCTGTCATAACTTTCGTCTAACTTAAGTTCTTCTGATTATATTTGGACTACTTTCATTATTGAAACTTTTGAACTGGTCAGTGTTTCCTATTCATCGTCATATGTAATTTACGTATATAGTTAGTTAGTATATGAGTTAAGAAACAGATTAAATGTGGAAATAAGTGGTCAGCGATGCAAATATAAAAAATAGATGTCGTTTTTTGTTACAACAATATCAATGAACGTGACGACTGACGTTCGAATTCTAGACGAAATCTTTTGTCAAAAAAGAAAAATACGAAAAGTTGTTTTTCGGATCTAAATTTTTTTTTTAAATAAGGGTGACAAACGAACTCATCCCATCCATCTTAGTTCCACTTATCAGGTGGACTGTGCCACCTGATAAGTGGAACTAAGATGGAATGCTTCGTTTCCAGTAAAAAGGGTCTGCGGTTCTTTATACTCACCAAACGAAACACAGCAGTGTTAGGCTGCTATTTTACGCCGGTATTCTGTGAGAGTGTGTCTTTCTATATAGCAGCAGTATGGCTCTACCACGTAACATGGCGTGATTGTTTCTTATCTATATCTTTCGTCTAATATTACGAGGGTCACCGAGTGCCAAAATTTGTTCGTGTATTTTTTTTTTAATATTTTGTATGAACAGATACACGAACCGAGTGTGTTTTAAAAAGCAAAAAGTGGTATTGATTTCAATAAAGTCTTATTTATTTATGATATTGACCCATCCCATACATGAACCACAAAGACACTATAAACATAAACAAAAAATAACGGAGGGTTCAGCGGACTAAAAATTTCACGTAGTAATGAGAGTGGGCCAGTGCATTCATATTTAATTGGCGCGGACGCGGTCGGGCTAGTTTACGAGTCTCTATGGGGCTTGGGGGTGATTTTAACATTTTTTTTCAAATGCCCGATAGGTTGAAGAGGTATTGTGGAGAGGACAGTGTGGGTGCACGTTTGAAAACTAAAGATGGGGTGTTAGAATTTGGTAATTATTATAACTATGAAAATACTTACTACCAAAATATTAATTAATGAGGTATACTTACTCATCATACTCATCATCATCATTGTGATTCTTGTTATGTTCACTGCTCAACAAAGGCAACAAAGGTCTTGCCATTCATTGTTGTCCATTTAGAAAATATTTTAATTTAGATTTGTCCATGCTACTATCCTACTATAATATAATATTATAAATGTGAAAGTTTGTGAGGATGTATGGATGTTTGTTACTCGTTCACGCAAAAACTACTGAATGGATTTTAATAAAACTTTACAATAATATAACCCACACATCAAAAAAACATATAAGCTATAATTAAAAAAGATATTGTGAAAATTGGCTAAATAAAATGATAAATGTTAAGTAAGTCTGAAAAAAATCTGTCATCTGCGAGCTATTTTGACGTGAATACGCATCACGCAAAAACCTGTCAACCGATTTAGATTGGACTTTCACTGACAGATAGCTCATGTTATAAGGAGTAATTTAGACTACTTTTATTTTAGGGTTCCATGCAAAAAAAAAATCACGCGGTTGAAGTCGTGGGGATCAGCTAGTACTTAATACGCTGGGCGGACAGATTAGTGAGTAGTCTGTAAAATTAGGAAGTAATACTACTTAAGTAATATTTAACTATAATAATAAAGAAATCAATGAATCACTTCAAGATCATACAAATTAAGACTATTAATATTTTAGAAGTTAAGCAATATTAAGATAAATATTATTTTTATAAGTAATTTGAAAAAATCCTTCAGCTTATTTACGTGGAGCCATGCTGCAGCTATATTAGTAGTATAGTTGTAGCACGAATGGGTCGGCTCGACCGGGGAAGGACCACGCTCTCACAGAATACCAGCGTTTAATAGCAGTTTAACGCTGATGTGTTTCATATGGTGAGTGTAGAGAACCGGAGACCCTTTTTACTGGAAAAAAGGCATTCCATCTTAGTCCTCACGGGTGACAACGCATCTGCATATTGATTCTTGATTGAGAATAGATGTGGATGTCTATGGGTCACAGCAACCACTTACCATCAGGTGGACTATGTGCTCGTTTGTCACACTAAAACTGAGAATGGAAATATTTGCCGTTACTACATGGCGCCAAACCGCGTCTTTTGTTTCAACTTTGTCGCCAACAAATTAATACTTATTGTGATACATGTATGTATGTATGTAGGTACAAGGATGTAAAGTAAGCGAGAGAGGTGTTTCAGGATCGTGCCAAATGGAAGTCCTTAGTCTCTGCCTAGGTACTCCTCCGGATTTATATTTTAAAAATTTCATTTTAATATTTTCATTGCAAATATATTGCAATAAAAAATAGCACTACCCTGAAGATTATCTACATGAATCATTTATGTTATATTAAATATTATAAAATGAAATACTCAGAATCGATTACAGTGGGATCATCACTAAAGAAATTATACTACGCCATATCCATAATATTCTCACTGCGGAAGAGCACCGCAGTAGTCTACGGAGCGAAAAAAAATGCGAAATAATATCGAAAAGCAATAAAGGCGAGAGCGATACCGCTATAAAGTACAAACAAATACAGGAGATAATCGAAGCGAGTGCTGCACAGTATTGTGGAGTTTATAGGCCCGTAATATTTTACTACAGGTTTGTTCAGCGTAAGCTTTTAGAGTGAACAGAAGTGGGGTTGTAAAACATCTGTATTTCTTTATGTGGTTGCGTTATGATAAAACTTATTAGGTATATAACATACTGAGAATATTAGCTTGGTCCAAGTTTTGTACAAAAATAAAATTATTGGTTCTAGATCCGGATATTTTGAGGATCTATATTTTACGTTTTTTTATAGAAGAGGGGCGTACGAACATGCGGCTCACCCGATGGTAAGTATCGACCACCGCTCATGAACAGCATGATGGTACATCAGGGGAATCGCAGGTACATATTATAAGTTAGTGCTTGATCACAATCGCACTGTCTTAGCATTACAAAAGCCTATTCAATGTTACCTTGAAGGCACACTGGTAAACACCTTAACACGTATACACGTATACAAACCTATCTACGATATTTTCGCGTATATATTTTTTCAGATAAGGGTTCGGATGAGTGACGAGGGTACTGTATCTGTGATGGTGCGTGGACTTACATATATCACCGTAATATTTTCCCAATCACGTTCGATAAAACACGTAAATAATAGTCGTGAGCTGTAGCAGGAAAAACCAGATCGATGGAAAATGCTAGCGTAATATTATAGCAGCTTAATACTGTTGTACGGCATATCGTGAGTGAAATGAACCGAAGACCCTTTTCACTGGGAACGAAGAATTCTCTCTTAGTCCTCTACGGTGACAACGCATCAACGATGACACGCACGACAAACGCAAAATGACTTTGAATAAGAATTACAAACATGTGATCTATATTGAATAAGAAGATATTCTATTCTATTCTATTACTATTAGATAGACGTAGGTATCTATCTTCCACAGAATCTAATTACCATTAGTTAGGCTGTGTGCTCGTTTGTTATCCTTATTCTGTTTGAAAAATAGTAGTAATGGCATCTGACATTTTCGCGCCTATTTATCCGTCATTTCGTGTTCGTAGACTTTTAAGGGCTAGGTGGAGACTTAAAACAAAGCAATATACAGCAATTTTTCATTTTCATGTGAATCTCAACAATTTAATTTTTTTTCTTCTCTCGCCTGATTTTATAAATAATATAACGCCACGTACAACAATTCCGTTGTCTCGGATGCACAAAATGCCTTAAATTAAAACGTTTCAAATTCATTACAAAAATCCCCATAAATAACCTTTAATAGTTACGCCATTAAAATCAGCCATCGTTTGTGTACCAAGACACGTGTTAAAATGTGTTAAACGTACTGTATGTCTTACATTACTGCATTTGAACGGAAGATAAATGTGCTACAAGTACCTGACTCTTCAACGAATTCAAATTTAAATGAAATGTATAGTTTAAAATATTTCACAAGATTTTCATTCGTATGGCGATGAACAAACGTAAGCTCATTCTAATCCGTGTATTGTTAACAGGAATCCAATTTAAAATTCCATTGAGTTAGCAGACAAAGCCTGATTGATCGTCCTTTCAATCGTATTTGTCAGTAACACGTATATGATAAATACTATGGAAAATGTTTCTGGTACATCTACCGTTAACAACAGAAGTAAAACATTGAATATTACTAATATGGCATATTAACGACAGTCTTTCAGTGTTATAATGTGACCAATTTCGATTTGACAGCCCGTGGATTCGAAACTATCGGGGTGGTAAAGCAAGTTTTTAACCTTTAAATACATCTGAATAGAGTGCTCTAATATATTTCTACCATGTGACACAGCAGTGTCATAACTGCTAGTAGCATAGTCTAGATTGAGGATGCGACAGTATAATTACTGATTATGGCATTTAATTATTCTTGGAGATCACAACAATTCATCATCAGGTGGACTGTTAGCTTGTTTCTAACTTAAGTCCTACCAAAAACATAAAAAGTGAAAAGAGGACCAAGTTCGAGAAATACGTTCGGAGTTGTCTACTCCACAAAAGTACAGGTCTGAACGGGCGCCGAACAGACCGGACATGGGCCTCCGTCAAGTAACACCATAAAACATGGTCCTGAGGCACCTGCATCCATCGACTTCCTGCATGTCTTATCAGGTCGACATTCTGCTTATCGGAACGAGGCTGCCAACCGACCTTTTTCTGTACCAGATGTCAGTTTCTCAAGCTATATACATATGTATTAAGAAGTTACAGCCAGGGTTGAAATTTAAGACAGTTAAAATAACATTATCATATCGGGTAACTACCCATATAAGTTATGCATGTTTGCGCTGCATGATACTATACTGTAATATACCCTACGTAGCTGATAAAAAAAAACATCGAAAGATCACATTCTGTTCCTTGGGTGTCAAAAGAAGGAACTATGGGAAAGGTTAGAAAGACCACGTGGCCTCAAACAGATGGCGGTATAAGATCTCGTTCTTTCTTCGATCTTTTTTAACGCATTTGCCAACTGAAAACTGCAATGGAAGAGGCATGTTTAGCGTTGGTCAGTTTGACCGGTTTGCCGGTGAAGAAATTGATAAATATACAGAGATGTAAGAAATATACATAAAATACCGAAGCTACGTGTCCTTTATACTCTGTTTGTATAACTTTAGGTACGGTCGAACTGTCTGAATCATTGCTTTAAAAAATTTGCCTTTGCGGTTAAAAATTGTATTTCATTCTTATGTAACTTATAATAATACTGTTCCCATCTCTGGGCAGGGGCTCCCCAGTGCCAGCTCCTTCCACTTGACCGCATCCAACGCAGAGCGGCTCGAATTGTCGACGACCGAGCCCTTTCCGATCGGCTCGATTCATTGGCACTGCGAAGAGATGTTGCATCCCTTTGCATTTTCTTTCGCATCTACCATGGGGAGTGCTCTGAGGAATTGTTCGGATTAATCCCAGCCGCCAAATTTCACGAACGCACATCGCGGCAGAACTCCCGATACCATCCACACCATCTGGATGATTGGCGGTCCACCACTGTGCGATTTAGAAGATGTTTTCTTCCTCGCACGACCTCCTTGTGGAATCGATTACCATCAGCGATTTTTCCGGACCGATACGACTTAGGGACCTTCAAGAAAAGAGCGTACTCCTTTTTAAAAGGCCGGCAACGCATCTGCGATTCCCCTGGTGTTGCAGTTGTTCATGGGCGGCGGTAGTCACTTACCATCAGGTGAGCCGCATGCTCGTTTGCCCCCTCTCCTATATAAAAAAAAAACTTAACAGTTAAAAATTAAAAAACTACATTTACTTTTAATATTTATGGTACAGTTTTATTAAAATTAACAAAGAGATTCAACACATGTGTTACAAAACATATTATACTAGTACGTAACGATACAGTTTCATAAAAATTGAAGATCAATGTTCTTCAACCAGTACTAAAAAGTTTCAGCTAGATATATAATAAGAACATATTAGATTTGTCGTTTGATATAATGAATTAACCAAATTAATCATGCATTCTCTCCTTCGGCCGACTGAATGGAGGGCTTTTGTATTTCAGTTTCATATTCAGTGTTGTCTTATTGCTTTGTACCGTCTTCCGGTGGACAATTGCCAAGAATCGAGCTAAGGACATCTACTAGTTCATTCCCACCGTTCACTTATTGATATGTCCGTCTCGCACTAGCACAGAGAATTCTCTGAATGAAATTTTCACATTGTCTTTTTGCAATACCGTTGGATATGAAGCCAAGTAGTGAGTGAATATAATTTTGTCAATCCTCGAGATGGTAGCGGGTAATGAGTCTTCGTGATTTGCCAACTGAGAGGTCAGTTGCCGGGCAGCAATTTTGTAAGAGGTGCACATTTATCATCATTATAATTTAATTACGACTGATAGCTTAGAGAGACGTAATAGTGTAGTGCTTACATAGGTGCGAAATAAGAACTTCTAAATTTACTTGACTATTTTTGGAGCACATACTCCAAAAATAGTCAAGTTTACCTGATTGTAAATGAATTCAGGGGGCCCAAGATAGTTACATTTATTTTGTAAAAGATTAAAGTTGTTTAAGATCAAATTGCAGAATGATATCTAAGAATAATAAACTAACTCGTTTTAAGTGAAAAGTTCAGCATTATACTGCTATATTACCTATCCTATCCTATTATATGCGAGCGTGATCCTTCTGCGGCAGACAGAGAGGCTGACACGTTTGCACTACAACCGTATTCCTACTTGAGCACAGGCTTCCTCTCATTCTTGATAAGGTTTTAGGGATAGGTTTCCCCGCGCACTGCGATCTTTAAAGCAAAGGTTTATATTCCAAACTTTTACGGCTCTATTGCAGACATAGTACAGCTTTATTATATTTTTTTATTTTTTTATAGGATAAAGGTGACAAACGAGCACACAGTGCACCTGATTCCGTTGTCATCCCTGAGGACTAAGTTGGAATGCATCGTTTCCAGTAAAAAGGCTCTCCGGTTCTCCACACTCACCATTCGAAACACTGTAGCATTAAGCTCCTATTTTACGCTGGTATTCTCTGAGAGCGTGGTCCTAAACCGTTCGAGCTGGGAGGCTGTAAGTTCGTTTGTCACTTCACTTTTGAAAAAAAAGATTCAACAAAAGTGGATTCACAAATCATTTCGCGTTAATATTGTGTACGACTCACAACATTTCACCTGTCAGACTGCCAGTTTGTATTCTGCGTCTAAGGACTAATGTCAAATAAGTAAGAAGTCGCTGGTGTTACAAAAATATGTCGGACCGCTCTGTTCGCGAGTGCAAAATATGAAAACGTGAACAAATCTTCCCTATTAAAAATAAAGTTTGATTATTATTTCTAATAGATAGATAAGAATAATTAATACAAATCCATTCATTTTATTTTATTTTAAAACTGGAGAAATGGGAAATGAAAATGAATAAAAAACTTTTTTTAACATAATTTCACACACACACACGTCTTGGCATGCGATTTAGCTATCACAATATTTTACAGTATATACAAAATGACTATACCGCCAATTATCAGAGGTGGCAACACAAGCTTATTTATAAAATAATGAAAGCATTTATTTTTCATTATTTTTCACATATAATTGTAAGAGAATTCATTCGGCCAAAATAGTGTACTACGAACTGGTTAGATTTTTATTCGATTAGATTCTTAAACTGTTCGTATACTGTATATACCGTTTCACAATTTACACACTATGCCATCATCAGCAGTGGAAGCATTTTCCTGTGCTTGTGATATGTGATATGTGCAAAATGAATGTCACTCCTGAGGACTAAAGGCCGGCAACGCATCTGCAATTCCCTCCCTGGTGTTGCAGTTGTTCATGGGCGGCGGTAGTCACTTACCATCAGGTGAGCCGCATGCTCCTTTGCCCCCTCTCCTATAAAAAAAAAACTAAGATGGAATGCCTCGTTTCCAGTAACAAGATTCTCCGGCTAACTACAATCACCATACGAAACACAGCAGCCTTAAGCTGCTATCTTACGTATTCAGTGAGAGCGTGGTCTCAGCCTCGTCGGGTCGGCTCGGCTCATGCTACAACTATTATATGTAGCTAAATTGTGGCTCTACCACGTATAAAATTTTTGCCGTATTTACTAAATAAATGACATATAATGAAGGAAAAAGCGTCTATATTCAGCAAAAATTGTTTCAGAGAATAGAATTCTATACATGCATATGAAAAAATTCAAAATGGATGTAATAAATAATATATTACTTAGCTCTGAAATGGATAGCAACGTAATCCCATGACTCTATCATATAAATTCAGATAACACTGAACTACATAAGCGTGCGGATGTCTAGAATGTTGGTTTGAAGTTTTTTTTTTATTTATTTCTTAGTAAAGACATTACAAGAATGTACAAAGACGAATATAAGCAATACTTTCCTATTAGCTACGACCATTAACGCATTGAATACGACGGCACGGATGCTTCATTTTACGGACTAATAAATGTCATTGCTTAATTTACGTAAGCAGTAAATAAAAGGGCATCTATTTAAGGTTAAGCTTGCGCACTGTTCATTAACTGTTTGCTGTGAATTATAGAAATAATAATAATAATAATAAATACATCAGACTTAATAAAAAATTTAAACATGAATTAAACTTTATATTGTCTTGTATCGTGGATATGAAGAGTATTAAATTACAATAAAACGTTATTTATATGATCACGTAACCCTGTACTGTAAATGCTAGTTGGCAGAAATAAAAACAGATTAAAAGGCGAAAGAGTCTCATTCACCAACGATCCCACCGGCACCAATGAAATTGATAATTGCATTTTTAAGTGCTGATTTATAACATGCTTGACGATCAAGGAAAACATCGTGAGACAACCTGCATGTTGGAAAAATTTGTTCGTCAAGCTCTCCAACACACTTTGGAGCAACGCGGTAGACATTTTCTTGCCCTAAAACTCTTTCAGAAATGCAAAGAGGCCTGTAACAAGGTGTGGGACATATATAGGCTGTAATTTTAAATTTAATTTTATAAGGCGAAAATCCTGATTGATGTCGCCCAGTACTTACCAGTGTTACTACAAACCTTTAAAAGGTCAAGTTTGACTCAATAGTTAACGTCTATAATACGTCTACTCGAAAATTTAAAAAAAGAACAACAATAAAACCAAAAAGGCTTACAGTGGGAAATTTGTGAATTCAGGTATAAAACAAAACAATAATTTGGTAAACTTAGTTTTAATTTCTAAATTCTATATATTAAAAACAGTCAGCGTTTTAATTTGTAAATAACTAGTATCTATTGTAATATGTACCGTGCAGTAGCGGTGTAAGAATATCTACAACCCCATATCGTCTCATGGGTGTCGTAAGAGGCGACAGAGGGAAACTGAAACAGAAAATGGACAGCAGCGTCCTGTGATAACATCTCAAAATAATAAAAAAAACTGCGGTTACAAACCCGCCTGCAAACCCCGGAAACGATGGCAAAATCCCTCTATGAATCTATGTGCAATCTATGTTAGGCAGTGGACTTTTATATGTTGTAATGGATGGATAATGGACAAATATTATACCTACTATAAAATTAAAAAATCAACAATAAAACCAGGCTTACGGGGCATTTTGTAATTTTATCTATGAAACAAAAGTAATTTTATTAAAAATAGTATATAATTCAAAATATAATTAAAAATATAAGATAACTCGCTTGTATACTTAACTTCGTATAATACTTGCAAATTGCAGAGCATGCCTGCCCAAGTTATATGCAATGGGACTATGACTGTCTCAAAAATAACATATCACGATGTTAAATTCATACAACTTCTGTCCATGACTGTCGTTATGATATGAATTATTCTTCTTAAGGGACTATCTTTTACGGGCCATTAAATTAATTGCTTGTGAAACTTCACTACGAATTACTGCTGATCCCCGGTCATGAAGTAGCGTTAACATCAATCGACATCGACAATTATATTATGTCTTCGCCAAAACAAGAAACATTTGCGTGTGCGCACGACGTCCATAAAATCTGGTAAAGCTAATCCCGCTCGAAGTTGACACTACAATCGTTTACGCAGCAGTCACAATAACATCTATTAAATTCTAATGCGATCTGTTTATATAATGGACCTGCATAATAATATAGAAATTTTGGATATAAATAAATGCGTAATAATTTACCTCACGAAACTTAAGAGAATTTTAAAAAGTGTAAATATATAATTTTAATGTTTTGTTTTGTTCTGTTTGCTAATGCGTATTTAATTCAGTTGTATTATAAGAGTCCATATCTTGTTATGCCTTAAAAGTTCTATAATTATTAATAGAATCCCTCCAATTTCAATTGTGCATCGCTTTTTATATACAAACTAGCTGTTCCCCACGACTTCGCTCGCGTGTTAGGGTTTTTATATTTTTGCGCGGAACCCTAATTCTTTTTCTAAAATAAAAGTAGCTTAAGTTACTCCTTATGAAATCAGCTACCTGCCAGTGAAAGTCCCGTCAAAATCGGTCCAGCCGTTTCGGAGATTAGCCGGAACAAACAGACAGACAGACAAATATTTTAAAGATTGTATTTTGTTATAAGTACCGTAAATACTTTCATATGCAATTAGTAAAAAGCTGTAATTTTAACATTACAAACAGACACTTCAATTTTATTTATTTGTATAGATAGAAAAAATTAGCGTATAATTGGCTACCTACTTACTCAATAAATACAAATTAAAAATAAATATTCGTGTGACGTGTAGCGAAAATATCATCGTAGATATCGAAACTAACATCCTATCTCGTCCAGTACATGCTTGAAATATAGTTGACAATAGGTGATGATATGAATTTGACAAAATAACTTAGAAACTTGCTAGATCTAAAATATCCAGACCGGTTACGGCCTACAGCTTCTACGAATAAGGAGCGTGCTTGAAATACTGCCAATACCAGCCTCATTAAAGGGTTAAAAATGATCCAATTTTTTTATTTATTATATGCCAGTGCTTGACTACAATGTGTAATTGCAATTATAATGGCTGATTTACAAGTCCCGAGCGAGGAAGAAAAACGTCGTACCCAAAACATGTCCGAGACATTAAAAATGTTTCGAAGGCATGTTAAGTTCAGTTTTTGTACTGGTGGAATGTATCAACATACTCTTCTGCTCAGTCGTTAAATGTGTAGACTATTTCTTAATTTATTTTTATCTATGTGTTTGCTCTGAGTGTCTGTTCAAAAATCCCCAAAATAATGGGTAAAGAAAGGTGTCCCTAATCTTATGTAAAAGTAAAACGGATGTCACTTAAGGTGAATGTAGGGTCATAAGCATTTTTCCGCTTTCCTCTGTTATCGCTAAAATATTTTGCCTAATCAGCTAACGTTAAGTGTATTATTTTTAAATACACCCTGACATTTGTAACTACGGTCAGCAACAAACGGACATTGAACTGTTGTATGATTGGCTCACCTAGTTAAATTGTCACTTATAAATTTGTAAGAAACTGGAAAAGGTGTCATACAAACATTATACGAAATTGCAAACAAATCACGTTTTTGTTGCTTTAACGCTCAATATCTCGCACTTAGCGTCGTACAATAGCGCGTGGGTAGTTCGACATCTCAATTGCATGTTGTTGCACTTGTTGCGCCGCGTGTACTCGTAAAGTAGGCTACGTTTTGAATTCAGCGTTGAACAAAACATGCCCACAATAGATGGTTTGATTCATTTTCGTATCGAGTAAACATGGCTTAATCTTGTGTTTAGAGTTGTAGGCATGAATTCGAAGTTGTAGTTCCTAGTTTTATTGGTGCATTGTGTTAAAGCAGAAGTTAAAGTTACAGCCTATATACGTCCACGTCCCACTGCTGGGTACAGGCCACCTCTTTTCTGAGAGGGTTTTAGGGCAAGGAAACGTCCGGCGCGCTGCCCCAATGCGTGTTGGCGAACTTCACATACATACAGGTTTCCTCATGATGTTTTCCTTCACCGACGAGCATGTGATAAATCAGTACTTACAATTAATAATTTAATTGGTGCCGGCGGGGAATAAACTCGGATTGCTCGCGTATTGTGAAATTTACAGCGAGCGCACTACGCCCTACAAAATTATTATATTTATAAAGAATAAATCAATTTATAATAAATAAATAACCCTCATCAATGAGTAAATAAAGTGACCCCCATCCCCATTAAAAATAAGAAATGTGAGTATGGGTAACTTGTTCAAGAAATTCAAATCAATAGCGACATTTTTCAAAAGACTGACGTTGCAATAGACTTCTAGTCTTAAAAGGATAATCTATAGAAAACAATCCATTTATAATGTCATAGATATTCTACTTTCAACTAAGTTTCAACTAATTCGAAGACAGTTTGATAAACTCTGAATGATTTACACGGTGATTCATTAATTAATTAATGTAATACATCACGGGATTTTAGAAATATTATTATATTTAGAAAGTTAAGCAAGATCTGTTCAGGTGAAGCAGGTAACCTGAGTAACGCCATTTTTGCTGAAGACGACTTTATTGTTATTAAAATTCAATGATAGTTTTGGCCGCCTATATGTGATGTACAAGGTTTAAAATCTGCGACACAAATCAATAGTTGGTTCTATTTGCATCACAAATATGGCACATTTTTTATTGTGCAATTACATTAACTAGTATTGTGCCCAGGCGTTAAACGAAACATGCATTCTTTTTTCAAGTATTACCAAACGTTTTCACTCTTTTATGTTATTGACGTACATTTGTTTGTCTTCATAATGAGAAAGAAAAAGTCGTTAGTCAAATAAAAATAGAGAAATATATTTAACTGAATGAGAATGGTTTTAAAAATAACATATTTTGATTAAGAACAGGAATAACAATATCTTTTACATCGTGGAGGCGCTTTTCAGTTATCGAACCCGCGGCCTGCAGCGCCGTAATCAAGCGCTCAGCCACTGAACATCCGAAGCGTCTAAATATTATTAATATACAGCAAACCTAAACAATAAATCACATTTGAACCTTCAACGTTTAAAAGCCTAGTGGGTAAGGTGCGAACGGGACCTTTTATCAAATTGAAATAAATTCATTGTTAGGGGAGCAACAAGTGTGCCCCTGTACGTGTACAATTAGGGTTGGCAAAAATTTACTATATAACGTTTGTATTATTTAATAAGTTGTTTTGTCCATTATGAGTATATAATGAGAAAAATATTATCCTTACCGTTTAAATTATTTATAACATACATCTTATAATTTTCATAGATAACAAATATTTCTGTTAGCTCAATGATTACTTTTTCATTATTGCTTTTTACACTCAATAAATTTCTTTAATTTATATGATATATGATATAATTTGAACTTATAGGTGTTTAGTTTGTTGTATTTTAAGATTCAAACAAATCTGCAATAATTTTATCAATAGAATCCATTATTCAGTTGATCTTTTTTTTGCTGTAATTTTTTTCACGTAATCCTTAAGATGAATTAAAATGTTCGTTCTAAGTACTTCACATAATTTCAATGAAAATTAATAATAAATAAAAAATAAAAAATAAAGTAAAAGAAAAAATTAATTTTATAAATGTGCCAACCCTATAAACAATATAACCCTAAATAATAGGGGTTGCTGGCAAACATTTGTCAAACTGTAAAGTGATTCTACAGTAGGTTCAACAAGTTGCTAATGCGTTTGTGAGGATAGTGGTGTGTACGTAGTAATAGAATCTTAGAGAGAACCTGTTGTTATTGGCGTACTTACCGTGCGGTCTGGGTTCAAACCTCAGTTTCATATCGACGTTACAATCTATGTCTCAAAAAAGTTTCTTGTTTTCCAAGATAATTAGATTTTTTTTAAAATTTTTCTAATGATGTTTAATTTTTTTATACAGGTAAGCGAAGTGAAGGGCGGCCTAACACTAGATGAAGTGACGACCTGGAAGTCGATGGCAGGTAGCTCAGTGCTATGTGGCATTTCCTGGGGGAGGCTTATGTTCAGCAGTGGACTTGTGAAAGGCTGTGATGGAATAACAAGAGCTGAAATCGGGACTAAAGTTCGACTAGAATGAGTCCACGCCTTGCACAGTAAGGTTAACCCTATACAAACTTTTAATGTAATCAATTTTTATTGTTTCAAAGATTTTCACCTTGCTTCACAACTTTTCCTACACGGCTACACATATAAATTGCTCCAATCATGTACACAAGGATTCTACTCGGGTTGCACGGATACTATGAAATAAAAAAGAGCCAATCCTCTGGTAACTCAGAGTTCAATCTGAGAGTCAAATTAATAACACATAATATACCTTTATTAAATAAGAAAGTTTAGAATTAAAATTCAGTAAACCTCCTGTTATTTATTAGACATTGTTTTAAATTTTCAAACGATGTACATACAAAATAATTTGTATCTACTTTGATATATATTATTGCTGGCCGTATGAGGGAGCTCAAGGCATACTCGGAATTTCTCTGATAAACTTCGTGATGAGGATACAGTAGGACCAGAGTAACCAACTGTAACAGTAAGCTAAAGAAGAAATGGGCCGGCCTATAGCTCGATGAACCGACAACTGATGGGGAAGAAAGGTTTTTGCGTACCGGCGTGGTACCGGTAAGCGAGGTGTAGGGCGGGCCCTGCATTAGATGAAGTGAAGTCCTGGCTTACCACTTTCTTACTTACTTTCCTTAGAATCGATGAATGCAAGTGTCTCACGCCAGTGCTTTGTGTCTTTCTTTGGGGAAGCCTATTTTTAGCAGTGGACTTATTATGCGTTGTAATGATGATGATAATATAATCCTATAGTATTATTAAAAATGTGAAAATTATAATTCTATAGCGAATTAAAAAGAAAACCTTAATTGAAATCATAAAATATGTTTTTTATACAGAATTTGGTTGATAGACGAGCACAAAGTCCACCTGATTGTAAGTGAAAAGTTTAACTTCCATTTAGAATCTAAATGCAGCTGCGTTGTCACTTCTGAGGACTAAGATGGAATGCCTTGGTTCCTGTAAAAAGGGTCTTTAGATCTTTAGACTCACCACACGAAACATAGCAGCGTTAAGCTGCTATTTTACGCTGGTATTATCTAAGAGTGTGAACTCATTCCTGCTACAACAACAATAATATACCTGCAGCGTGGCTCTACCACGTATAAAAGCTGACACTTTGTCACTCTAATGTAATTAAAAATCATAAAACTTGAAAATAAAATCGTTAAAAGAACAGTTCCAAAATAGAAATACTAATAATATAAACAAATTTGTCTATATAAATGCAGCGATTTGAAAGATAAACAGGAAAATAAATTATACGTAAAATCAGTCCTTAATTTTTCACTAAGTATGATGAATCGGGTACGCAAATGCGACTAAATCCGTTCGCGCGCACCGGAAACAACGATTGTGCGCTTGGATGGCAACCCGACGGAATCGCGGACATTTCGCGACACCGCATCCGTTATTGGTGAAAGAAAAATATTGTTCTTCACTTAAAATATTTAATCATGACCGCCTTTTACAACACCAGGGTATAGATAAACAATTGTGACTTGACTGAATCGAAACACTAGATCTAAAGATTTACTAAGAACATATATTTTTCATAAACTTAAATTAAAAGCTATTACAAATGTTTTTAAATATAATGTGACATTGTTAGCAGAGCATATTCAGTAAAGCAAATAAAAAAAAATAGTTTATATACTTTAAAAGAAGAAGTAATTAGTTCGTAAAAAGTCGCTATATATATTAAATTACCTAAGACTGGTCCACAATTAAAGATCTCACTATGTCCTCTGACTCTGAATCATAAATAGATAAAGACTGCAGATTATATTGTTCTTAAATTATTGATAATGAATACACAAAGCTAATCCGGTGTTCACTTTAAATAAAATCAATAAGTGAGCGCATCCTTTACTGAAATGGAGTGCATAAACACTCGTGCTCATGCAATGTCCATTCTTAAGAGAACACGCCACTGAGAATAGATCACAATAATTCATAACCGTTATGCGCGTGCGCTCGTCGATAATACCATAGTGGGGACGATGCATATTGGCCTTAAATCTTTGCGTTAACCTGTAATAATATAAAAATTGGAAGGGTTATTGTAGACTAACAAATACCTGCCTGCCTGCCCGACCCTGCCGTTCACTTCTGCAACATAAATTTGCTTTGTCCGCTTCTGTACTTATTAATCTACTCCTCTACTCTACTCTAAAACATGCATAACAGCCGGTGTATTTCCGAAAAGAGTAACATTTAGAATTGCCCAAAAGTTCCGTGAGCTGAAACGCCATGTCACTTGAAAGTTATAATCATAAGGAAAAACTAATAAAAATGACACGTGATCGATTTGTTCCTTAAATTTTGTTTACAGTAAGTTAATAACAAACAATGTAACAGTTGATTGCTGAAAAATCTAATCACAATAAAATAAAATAGAACGATTTCTTCCATAGGTTTCCTAAATTAGTTGTTGACACACTATGAATAAATTTTAAATCCATTCTTTATCTATTGTATCGTTATAAAGATTTTATTAAGAAATTTTAGGTTTACAATTGTAACTAACTAACTATAGCTAACTAACTGTAATGATGGCGCCGTAAAAGAATCCATCATCCCATTTCGTCCTGTAGGTGTCCCAAAAAACAACTACAGTAAATACCAAAAAGATCTCACGGTTTTCGACAGAAGGTGGTACAAGCAGCTCATTTAGATCAGGCGTAAATAATAAGACCTGTGATGAGCAACAGGGTCAAAGTGGCGAGATGCTTGGTACTACGTCCACCAAGCGTCGATTCGCCTGCCGAGCATGAGGATTAACGCAAATCACCTTTACAACGGGAGAGGCTCATGCTATAACAAAATAATAAAATTCAATAAGTACCAATATATACTGGCTACATTATAGAGACTTCAAACAAAGCGTGCTTCTGACGTCGCGGCTGCAATAATAAGCGGAAACGTTGCCAGAACGGTGCGGGCATGTCTCGCATTGTGCACTGTATACACTATATGCGTAATGCGCCGATTGACAGATATATCACGGGAAAGAAAAGCGATTGGGCCGTTTTAAGGAATAACACCATATTCAATGCATATTGATAGCTCTTCGATTACATATGAAGTGAAATAATTTGAACTATTTAATTTTACATTACTTGATAAGATAGCCTTTAGATGTACGATCAAATTGGGAACGACCATGCCCTCTCAGAAAACCCAAGTGTAAAATTTTTTTGTTAAGTGACGAAAACCAGGAAACCCTTTTACGAGTATAGAGGCATTCCATATTATTCTTTAGGATCACAATTGAGAGGTGACATTTCCCTTCATCGGAGATAGTTTTCGCCACAGCATCCATATAACATTACGTAAACTGTGAGCACGTTTGTCACCTTCACTAAAAATATATATATATATATATATATATTACTTACCTACTTGATTAATATATCTTTACGGGATTTACGAAAATACTAAAACAAAACACGTATTATTATGTTTTTAAATCATTTTAAATTCTCGTAAAGTTTTATTCCGCTCATAGTATCCCCGTTGATATTATTATAGGTGGTATAACTCAAATTATCAAAGATAAATTGGTAAGAAAAGTTCTTGAGTTGCAGCATCATACTGGAAAACGCAGTGTAGAGTACCTGATAAGACATTCAGAGATTCTATGGATACGACTAACACTGGACCTTAGTGGAAATTAATGGAAGCTTACGTGAAGTTATGAAAGTCTACAATAATGACGACGTTGATGAGGCTTTTATTCTAATCACTGGGACGAGAACAAAATAATAATAAGCCGCAACTATTTTACTAATTAAAAAAGTGAAACCCACAATCTTCCCAGTGTTGGACACAGGCCTGAATGTTAATGGATGTTTTGGTCCATTCAAGAATCAAGATGCATACGCCTTGTCACTAGTAAAAGGGGTCACCGGCTCCCTTCACTTACCATACGAAATATAGACGCGTTATGCCGCGACTCTACTGGTCAAGTCAACCCACTCGAGCTGCAGCAGTAATGCATTGTGCGTCTACCACATTAGATTCTATAACTTTATGACTAGATGACATAACATTAAATTTGCTGAAAACTATAAAATTATCTTTGTCTAAGGCTAAGCTTCATATGATCATATATTTAACGTTTTCCGAGACGACATATTTATTTTCGGCACAGACTGTTCCGTTTCAATCATATCAACATGCTGTAAAGCTGTCTGTCCGTTCATCTTGGCGTCGTCGGACAATAACGGCATTGTCACTCGGCGCACTTGCCAGGACATGTTCTAGGAAGGGATGCGTGTAATAAACAACAGTGTAACATGTTTCATTGAGCACTTCGGTCGCTGCTCGCTTAGTATGGAATGTATGTATGGTAATGCCGGAAATCTCAACACCATCGATATAATGACTTAATGGAAATCATAATTATTCTCAATTCAAAAATATTATAAGTTAAAATGCATCTTCAAATAAAAAAAAGATACGAACTACAGTTGTCGCAACAGTTTCATTAACATAGAATATTTATATTATGATTTTTTTGTGTTTTGCTTAAAAAGTTTAACTTTCATTGTCTTTAAAACTTTAATTTGTACATGTCATTTGTAGTCTTAATGCACCATATTAAACTAAAATATTTAAAGCCGTATCATTGCAACTCAACAGTTTGGTTCAACAGGTCTTGTCACTTAATAAAATAACTATCTATAACAATGTAAATACTCAAACTTTTTTAGGTAAAATAATTAAACAATTATTTTTAAGAAAATGACTAGAACTTTTAAAAGAAGTTCTTTAGTGCTTCTATTACGGAATTATGAGTACGGGAATCGATTAATTTTTTAGAGGCGCTTCTTACCCACTCTTTGAAATAGAGTTTAAAGCGTCAGTAACCTAACGGCAGGGCGCGAACCGCGAATTCGAAAGGTCGTGGGTGAACCACTTCTAACACAAGCATTTTAAGCTTACCAGAAGTGGTTAAAGGGAATACTAGTAATGTTTAATAGCATTACTAGTATTTAAAAAAAATAAAAAATAAAGAGTAGTGTCTGGCAAGTGCGTTGGATGACAGAAAGTTGTCGATCAAAGCGCTTGTAATTTTGAGACAGTTGCAATGTGTAAACGGGCGTTGTCGTGGCTCTTAGCAGGCGAATTGAAGATATCACTATCAGATGCATCTTTGACGCAGCATTTTTATTCTGTGATATTTTTTATAGAATCAGTGGTGACAAGCGACAGTCTACCGGATGGTAAGTAGTTCCTAGGCCCATGGACATCTACATCTATCCTCGTTTGCGAATCAAAATGCGGATGAGTTGTCAGCCATGAGGACTAAGATGGAATGCGTCTTTTCCAGTAAAAAGGGTCTCCGGTTCTCTACACTCACCATACGAAACACAGCGGCATTAAGCTGCTATTTTACGCTGGTATTCTGTGAGAGTGTGGTACTTCATGTTTGTGTTGTTAGCCTTTTGGCTTTTACAGCTTCATCGGACTCATTCACGTTGACGGCATTATCGAGATAGTTGTACAGCTATTTATAGGTAGAAGAATTTTCTGATATACTCCATAGTCGTCTCTTATGACACCACGGTACGAAATGGGGGAATGGATATTTAGGAGCATCATTCATAATAAAAGAAAACCAGCACAATAACTAGCAGTCTGCTTCGCCAGCTTGATAAACGCGATGAAATCTCAAGTCAGATATCAAGTTACTTTCGTTGCATCAATGTTGATATTATGTTATTAATTCGTACTTAAATTGTGTAACGATGTAACGATGATGTAAGAAAATATATTATCCCGTGGCTATCGTAAGAGGCAGTAGAAGAAAATGACAAAGAGGATCGGTAGCAGTATATACCTACTTTATAATACATCTGCCTTGAGTAGCTAATATTACAACTTATGAGGCAATCTATGGGGGAGGCTTTTGATCAGCAGTGGACTTTTCACAGTGGTAGAGCCACGCGGCAGTTTTTGCTGTAGCACGGTTGGGCCGGCTCGAACCGGGGTGGTACCACGATCTCACAGAAAACCAGCGTGAAGTAGAGGTTTACCTCTGCGTTTCGCTTGGTGAGTGCAAGTGGCCGGAGGCCCTTTTTACTGGAAATGAGGCATTCCATCTTGCTCCTCACGGGTGACAACGCATTTACATTTTGATTTGTGGATTTGTGTTGAATGGAGGATAGATGTAGATGTCTATGGGCCGCAGCAACCACTTACCATCAAGTGGACTGTGTGCTCGTTTGTCACCCTTATCCTATTAAAAAAAACTTTTGATAGGCTGTACTGATAATGATGATGATGATACTTAAATTACACGTGAACAAATACTAAAGTAAATCAGCACTTAAAATTGCAATTAAAAATTTTATTGGTGGCGGGGGGGAGCACCATGTGCTCAGCGGTGAAGGGAAACATCGTGAGGAAACCTGCATGTCTGAGAAATAAGAAAAATAATCGAAGCTATGTGAAGTTTGCCAACAAGCGTGGCGGACATTTCTTTGCCCTAAAACCCTCTCGGAAATGAGGGGAGGCCTGTGTCCATCAATGGGACGATACAGGCTGTAACTTTAACTTTAAATACTAAGGCCCGAAATAAACATTTATAAACCATACAAATAATGCCCCGTGCGATAATCGAACCCGCTACCAAGGCTTAATACAATGATAATAAATCAAAGATTATTAAAGTAAAACACAAGCTGGGAAACTGAAAGTTATGCGCAGTGTGGTGTGAAGTACTAGTAATTTAAGAAAGTCGCGCGCGTCTCACCTTGAACTAAACCTTGTTTTAGCCTTCACTTAGGCCTGTTGTACTGTGGGAAATCAATGCTATCTCCACAGCGTTTAAATTTCTTATTTTCAATATTTTTACTAAGGACTGCACATAATAGAAAATATAACCAACGTGGTGGTATGAGATACTAAGTAGAGCCATGCTGCAGCTATATTAGTAGTATAGTTGTAGCACGAATGGGTCGGCTTGACCAGGGAAGGACCACGCACTCACTGAATACCAGCGTAAAATAGGAGCTTAATGCTGCTGTGTTTCGTATGGTGAGTGTAGAGAACCGGAGACCCTTTTTACTAGAAAAGAGGCATTGCATCTTAGTCCTCACGGGTGACAACGCATCTGCATTTTGATTCGCAAACGAGGATAGATGTAGATGTCTATGGGCCACAGCAACCACTTACCATCAGGTGGATTGTGTGCTCGTTTGTCACCCTATCCTATAAAAAAAACGATAATGTAGTCACATACGTGCTCCTCAGTGATGAATCATACAGAGTTTATGGTCATTATCAGCTGTGAAATTATGTTGAAACGGAGGTAATGTTATCTCTCACCACTGCTGAACGTAATTCTCCTCTATGGCAAATATAGATTACCTTATATTTGCCATAGTTGCCACGCTTATAAGCGGGTTGGCAACCGCAGTTTTTCAATTCTTAGTTGTTATAAAGAAGACGCTGCTGCCTATCCTCCGCTTTGTTTCCCTCTATCGTATCGTACGACACGCACGCCACTGGACGATATAGGAATATATATAGGTATACCTCATTGGCAGTTATTACTATAGACGAAAGCTGTCATCTCGAGTGAAGTACTGAGCACCTATATACTTCGACAGACCCTGAGTAAATAAAAATATTTTAAAGAGACAGAATCGTCAGCCTACATATACTATCCATTAGCAATCAAAATGCAGATGCATTGTCACAAGTAAAATGGGTCTCCGGTTTCCTTCACTCACCGTGAGAAATACATAATGATTAATATACCTAATGTTAAGAATACTGACAGATTTCTTAATCGATATTCCAATTATTGTTGATATAAACAAATTGCAAAATTAATCCAAGACACACCACACCACTGTAGTATTCTCCCACAAACGTATAAGAAAATTATTTATTCATTCAATAATGTCAGAAGTCCACTGCTGCACATAGACCCTCTCCATAGATTGCCTCTTAGGGGGCACTTATTTTTATGACCCTCTCAACCTCTCATATACGAGAGGAGGCCTAAGCCCAGCAGTAGAACAAGCCGTCACTTTAGTTTTTATACTTTAATTTAGAAAATTGTATTATCATTTTTTGCTACGCCGAACAATAAGTGTCTCAACAAAAAAATTGAGTTCTATTTTATATTCCGAAGTAGACAAAGATAAAAATAATATTTTCTCGCATTTTTATTGTTTCATTAACCACATGACGTGAGATCGATAATACATCAATGTCATTACGAATTTAAAATGTCAGGTTGAAAATGATTACTCGTGCCAATATAATAAAAAAAAAGCGTTCGTTCAATTTCATTTCTTCTTTTAAACAAAATTTCGTTTATTTTTACACATTGTAGTCGTATAACAAAAGATTTTAGTTTTGAGCGTGCAAAAATGTTTTCAACAGTACAATTAGGTTCTTTATCAAATAAATATGAATATAGTATAAATTATCATCGCTTCTCTGCTACAGAGTCAGCATCGATCAGTTTTTGCCTTATTTCAGACCAGATTTAGCTCAGACAATTGACTTTGTTCGCCATAAGTCAGACATAAAACGGATGCCAGTGTCAAAGTCAGATCTTATTGTGAGCTTGAAGGATATTAATTATAACGAAGACGTTGTTATTATGCATATCGAACTGGATTGGCTTTCAAGGGAGTTTTGAGTGCAACCATAGCTTAATATTTAAGAATAATGCAATTTCATTGTAGTATTTAGTTCTATAGAACTCAAGCATTTATCACAATATTTTGTATTCACTTTAGTGATGGAAGCCTACGTCCACTTTTGATTGATTATAATGATGATGTCACGAGCAATATCTGGTGGTTATCGAATATTTAAAAACAATAAATTAGATGAAAATTGCATACTGAAAATATTACTAGGCTAGCAAATCAATAACTTACGGAAATAACGGAGTAATGCGGTCTAACAAATTTATGCTCACCAGATGTCGCTAGTTGACACTGAGGTAAAGTATTTTGTTACACAATCTCTTTTGATTGAGTAGCTAGTTTTTAATAAAAGTTTATCAGTTTCTAGGGTATTATATTAATACACAAAACAATGCCTCAGTGGTTTGCTTTTTAATTTTTTGCACATATTTAACTTTTTCTTAATTTTTCTACTTTTATGAATGTCTGTGGTTTGGTTTATTTATTTTTAATCTTATTAATATAAAATAGAAATAATTCAGAAGCAAAACATTAACCTTTACATTTTCCGAACAAATTAACTTTCCCGCTGCATATGTAATCTGTCAAATATTATACCTCACTTTTAAGTGGCGCCGCCCTGGTGGCAGAAAAAGTCGTGGAAGCCCTCATTCCGTCCCATTTTCGATTAAAGTACAAACTTAATTACGCATACTTTTTGATAATCAACGTCATAATGTCAATTAGCTATGTAAGTAATGTACGTTAAAAAAGTTATTGCAGCATGTCAACGTTCCACTCCTGGGCAGCGGCTTCGTCTCATTTTGGTTATGAGATATATTAGTTCGCCGCGCTATTCCAGTGTGTGTTGGCGATCTTCATATCCTTGAAATAAATATAATAAAAATAAATGCGAAATGAATCCTCTTGTTATTCTATACTCTGTAAAATTACATAGATAATAAAGTAAATAAATCTCTCCCGTACTGAAACACACAGTCTTCATTCGTTTTAGACAGCTCTTAATTATTCACGGTAGTGGCGATTCCAATCAGATGCCCGTGCACTTTGATGCATTGGAGCTTGCAAACGTTTGACTTCGTTCGCACTTGAAAAGACACTTGAATTTAATAAATTTGTCCTTTGTCTTTTACAAAGCAATTGTTAAATAAATACAAAGATTTTTTTTATACAGAATAATGATTAATATTGCAGGATCCAGAATGAAAAATGTCTGAATTAGTTGGCTCTACCAGGGAAATTATCACACACAAAATACCATCGTAAAATAGCGGAATAATGCTTCATATGGCATAGTAACGAGAATCGAAGACCCTTTTACTAAGGTGGCACTCCATACATGTCCTCAGTAATGACAATGCCAGATGCGTCATTACTGAGGTCATTACTGAGGATCTTTTGATTCTTAATCGATGTACTGGTGTCTATGGGCCAAAACATCCGCTTACCACTGAACTGTGTGTTTTCTTTACTAAAATTTTAAAATGTTTTATCAGGAATGGGAAATTTGCTCTTGCTTGCACATCTGAAAAATCGTAAAAAAAAACAAACAGTGAAAGTAGTTTCTCTGACAAAGACAAGAAAAATAAATTGATAAAAACTTGCGAAAAAGGACCTAATATTATAGCTGATAGCACACTAACGCTCTATGAAGGCTGTGCCCATATACAGGCCTACCATTACTACATATTTGATTAACCACAAAGCTACATGAAAGAACATATCCTATCCGAATCCCATGAAGGATGATTTGCGAGTCTATTAAATAATATAAAAACTAACACCATAATTTCAACTTCTAGATACCTACGTGCATATCTGCTTGGGTTCTTGTAATTAATAAAATTAAATTCATACCCAAGTACACCTCTGCATGACTTCAAGATTCAGTGAGCACATTTTGTTAGATCGGACAAAGATTAACAATTAAGAGCTTAAGGTGAAACGGGCTGATTATCAAAGCACTCAAATCACTAACCATCTGGTGCTACAGTAGTCAAGCACTATGCAATAGTAAATAAAGTTAAAATAAGCAAGATAAATCTGTAAAGATTAGTTCATTCAATAACAAAATCTGTCATCGTTAATAACTTTCGTTCAATTAGAACCGTATTCAAGATATCAGTTACTAAGCCAAAATATTCAATCACAAATATTTCCTTTAATGGAATAACATTATAATTATAGAATGATTTTCTACGGTTACGCTCGGTCAACCTTTCACAGATCAACGATTAAGTCTCAAAGTAGAACAGGATAGAATAAACTTAGAATGGGGACAGATATTTAAACAACGCTACGAACGACAATTAATCAATGGCACGGAGTGACATTGCAGACCCATTATCTGTATGTCATAGCATCTAGAAATACTGGCAGAATGTCTTCTTTTACAGTTTAAGGGGAAGTTAAAGATTTAAGTCAACACGGAAAAACTTAAATACGTCTACTATATCTTTTCTATTATATAACTTAATAAATTTAATACATAAAACAAAGCTTGGTATATCATCATTGAATATAATTTTGTAGTGTGTTTATATTTTTAATATACACACACTACAAAATGCCGAGCATATTTTACGCTGGTGTCACAGAATACCAGCGTAAAATAGCAGCTTAGCGCTGCTGTGTTTCGTATGGTGAGTGTAGAAAACCTGAGACCCTTTTTACTGGAAACGAGGCATTCCATCTTAGTCCTCACGGGTGACAACGCATCTGCATTTTAATTCGCAAACGAAGATGTAGATGTCTATGGGCCACAGCAACCACTTACCATCAGGTGGACTGTGTGCTCGTTTGTCACCCTATCCTATAAAAAAAATTAGAATAATAATAATATCCATTTATTTGCACACCATACAAAGTCCTTAAACAATAAACACAAAATCCTTACTTATTCTACACAGCAGTATTTCAGCTGACACTTACAATAGGAAAACCTGAGCTGTAAACTTCAGTACTCTTCCAGTGTCAAACTAACAAAAGAAAATAACAAACGAATTAAGGCAGGCCACGGACACCTACAAACAACTTCGAACAAACTGGTCACAGGCGTAGACCCCAGTAAAAACATAAGCGTAAATTCAAGTATGTCAAATGTAGATTTATTGTTATTCTATTTCACGATGAAGGTTTGACTTTAGTTGTTGTTAGCCGTGCACATACACATTGTGTTAGTGTGCGTAGGCTGCGTGCGTTCGGGAGTAGTGCTCCCGAACTATACCAGCCTATAATTAAAGTAACTCTTTTTCAAGCTGTAGCATTGCAGTGAGTGTAGTACTGCTTGGCGTATTAAAGCAAACATCAAACAAAAGAGACAACAGAAAGGGAGTTTCCACCTAGTAAAACTAATCGCTAGTTTTTTTTATAGGATAGGGTGACAAACGTGCACACAGTCCACCTGATGGTAAGTGGTTGCTGTGACCCATAGACATCTACATTTATCCTCAATAAAGAATCAAAATGCAGGTGCGTCGTCACCCGTGAGGATTAACATGGAATGCCTCTTTTCCAGTAAAAAGGGTACTCCGGTTCTCTACACTCACCATACGAAACACAGCAGCATTAAGCTGCTATTTTACGCTGATATTGTATGAGACTGTGGTCCTTCCTCGGTCGAGCCAACCCATTCGTGCTACAACTATACTACTAATATAGCTGTAGCATGGCTCTACCACGTATAAATGTAATTAGTAAAGGCATTCGATTACTTTATTAGTATAATAAAACAAGTAATATAAACATTTTATCTAACTTACATAAACCTCTTATTCCAATGTTAAGGTTACAACTGTACTCACTTTAACAAGTGGTAAAATTAAAAAAAAAAATGTACAACCGACTTCAATATAAGATAAAATGAGAACATCATCAATGTATAGTCGAAGTCTATTAAATACGCATCATTAAAGTTAACTTAAAAAAAGTATCATTAAAATTGGTTCACCTAGAAAAAAGTTCAGAGGTAAAACACATAAAAAATATAGTCGAATTGAGAGAACCTCCTCCGTTTTTTGAAGTTGGTTGAAAAACGAGTAGCCTTTGGCACTATATTATTTCCTCGTCTGTAGATATATCCGGAGCGTAATCGAAGTTCGGACAATGATAAGACTACCATGTATCATCACTACTATGGGTAAGAATACCTAATAATTGTATATTATTTTCATCTTATTCAAGGAGTCCTCGGTAGTATAGTGGTAAGTATCTCCGCCTGTCACGCGGGAGACCGGGGTTCGATTCCCCGCCGGGGAGACTATTTTTATTTATAGTATAAGTAATTCTTTTTTATTTTATACTTTTTTTAAAACCACAAATATATAAATAAAATGAACTACCTATTCAAATTTAAACTTAGCTGAGGTGTAGGATATAGGTAATAAAATTACTTTAAAAGAGTCCCTTTAAATTTTAGCTCTAAACAAATTATACTGAAATGATGGCCTTACTTATTAGATAACCTTTGGTTTATTGAAAACATGGTAAAAAAAAATTGCACGCTTGATTTTGATAGCAAATCGAAGATATCAAGTGAGGCTCACCAATGAGAACTCAAGATGTTTCACACTCACCAGCCTCCATGATCCTTTCCTCAAAATCTTTCATTAGAACTTGTTGTACCTAAGACTTTTATTATCTGCATCATAGTCACCTTAATTTTCTGCCGACTTCCATAAAGGAGACGGTACTCAATTCGACTGTATGTTTTTTTTATGTGTGTTACCTCATAACTTTTTACTGGGTGAACCGATTTCGATGATTCTTCTTTTATTTGAAAGCTGGTACTTCTCGTGTGGTCCCATATGAATTTATCAAGGTCAGACCAATAGTTTTTGAGTTATTCTTAATAATTTATATTGATGTCATCATCATCATCATCATTACAGCCCTTCACAAGTCCACTGCTGAACATAGGCCTCCCCCAAAGAATGCCACAAAGCACGGTCCTGAGCCACCTGCATCCATCGACTTCCTGCATATTTTACCAGGTCGTCACTCCATCTAGTGGGGGGACGCCCTACACTTCGTCTGCCGGTAAGAGGCTGCCACTCGAGAACCTTTCTTCCCCATCGGTTGTCGGTTCTTCGAGCTATATGGCCGGCCCATTGCCACTTCAGCTTACTAATCCGTTGGGCTATGTCGGTCACTCTGGTTCTACTGCGGATATCCTCATTTCTGAGTTTATCACGCAGAGAAACTCCGAGCATAGCCCTCTCAATAGCTCGCTGAGCGACCTTTAGCTTCCTCATCCGGCCAGCAGTGAAGGACCACGTTTCAGTTCCGTATGTCATCACTGGCAACACGCACTGGGTGTACAGTCTATATATTATTATATATTGATGTCGGCTGTCCAAAATTTTAAATTTTAAATTATATGCATTTGATATGTGTACAACATGTAAATAAAAAAGCGTATGTCTGTAATATCGAAATAACAGCCTCTAATCGAGGTCAGCGGGTTTTTGCGTGCCATTAAGACATGTCTGTCTGTCTGTTTGTCTGTCCGAGCTAAACTTTGGTATGGCCAGATCGATTGTGATGAAAATTCACGAAAAGATAGAGAGCAATACCACAAGAGATCTAGGCTATATTTTATCCGAAAAACTTAGAGTGTTTTTAATTCGAGTATTTTATCTCCGTGGCGCAGTGGCTTAGCAATGAGTTGCTGCGCTGGGGGCCGCGGGTTCGAATCCCGCACGGAACAAATATTTGTATGGCCTACAAATAATTGTTCCGAGTCTGGATGTTTGTCCTTTTTTTATAGGATAAGGGTGACAAACGAGCACACAGTCCACCTGATGGTAAGTGGTTGCTGTTGCCCATAGACATCTACATCTATCCTCAATAAATAATCAAAATGCAGATGCGTTGTTCCCCGTGAGGACTAAGATGGAATGCCTCGTTTCCAGGAAAAAGGTTCTCCGGTTCTCTACACGCACCATACGAAACACATCAGCGTTAAGCTGCTATTTTACGCTGGTATTTTGTGAGAGCGAGGTCCTTACCCGGTCGAGTCGACCCATTCATGCTGCAACCATAACATAGCTGCAGTATCGTTCTAACACGTAAGAAGTAGTAAGTGTCTTTGTGCAATTTGTGTTTGTAAACAACCTCCACAATACAGGAGAAAATCCTAGTGTGGTGGTAACGTTTTTAAAAAAAAAATAAATCGAACAATTGATAACATAAATTCTTGTTGATAATTAAAAAAAAATTAAATGATGCCACATTAATAATTAATACCCAGGCAAAGCCGGGGTCTGTCGCTAGTTTAAATAAAGTCCAAATACAAACTTCTATAATAATCTAAAAATAGTAGGCATTAAATAGTAAAGTAACTAATTAACGTCTTAATTAACAATTACGGCATTCAAATTGACTTATACCATTATTACGTGAAACGACACCAGCGAACACCCGAAATAACTTAATAAATAATAATTCACTCAATAAATAAACTCAGGCCAGCATACATAGGCCATTAGGGCGGCTTAGTGCCCTAACTCCGGAGCTAATTGGTCGTAAATTATCATAATTTGCGTTTCTGCCCACCCCGCACTACTTTATTCTATCACGAAATGTAATTATTAGATAGGCTTGAGAAAAAAGCTCAGTTATTATGATTTATGCTCTACTTGTGCTAGTTACAAGTGGAAACTACGCGGGTATTTGGAAAATTCATTGTTTGTATAATAAATTTATTTGTTGTAAATATTTTTATGATTTTGTAATTATAGACAATGTCGTCATATAGTAATATTAACCTAGAATAATATACCCTATTTATTAATATAATAGCATAGTATAATAACAATTCCTTACAATTGAAATAAATCGGTTTAAACTATATGGCACCGAAATGCCCCACGGTAAAATGCATTTATATTATTAGTAAGACAATGACATCCACGACCTTTTCTGCCACCAACGGTGCCACTAGAAAGTGAGGTATAATGTTTGACAGATTTCATAGCGGGGAAGTTAATTTGTTCGGAAAATGTAAAATTTATTGCTTCCTTTTGTAAACCAAACCACAGATATTCGTAAAAGTAGAAAAATTAAAAAAAATGTGAAAAAAGTTAAAGAGCATCTGACACGTTGTTTTGTGTATTAATATAATACTCTAGAAACTGATAAACTTTTATTAAAACCAACTAATGAGATTGTGTAACAAAAAACTTTACCTCGGTGTCAACTAGCGACATCTGGTGAGCAGAAAATTATTAACCCTCATTTGAAGAGAACCGATTAAAATTGAGGTGGAATAGTTTTCGGTACACATGCGCCTATTCCTCCTGGTCTATATGAATATTGAAATTTAATTTATTTCATTTAATCTTTTTAATTAATAAAAATTAGACTAGGTACTATAAAATAAATGAAATAAATATAATTCTACATTAGATTCAAATAAGTCGCAAAATTAGAAACGTGGAGAGTAAGTAACAGCTTAAAAATATTACCTTAAAAGATAAAAACTTAAAAATAATAAAGTAACATTCCTTGGGGGAGGCCTATGCTTAGCAGTTGACTTTTCATGATGTGTTGTAATGATGATGTTAAAGTAAAGCCTATACAAGTTTTATACGTGGTAGAGCCACGCTGCAGCTTCATTAAGGTTGTAGCACGAATGGATCGCTTGACCGCGGAAGGACCATGCCCTCACAGAATACCGGCGTAAAATAGCAGCTTAATGCTGCTGTGTTTGTATGGTGAGTGTGCAGAACCGGAGACCAATTTTACCGGAAATGAGGTATTCCATCGTAGTGCTCATGGGTGACAACGCATCTGCATTTTGATTCCTTATCGAACATAAATGTGAATGTCTATGGGGCACAGCATCCACTTACCATCAGGTGGACTGTGTGCTCGCTTGTCACCCGCATTGGGTATATAAAAAAATGTCCCACAACAAGGCTCTCATGATTAAGAGATTTTAGGGTAGAGTCCGTTGTGCTAACATCACAACATATCCTCGAAATGTTTTAGCTTCTAAGTCATGTATACTAATTATTCCATGTCATACTGTTTTTCTTTACCTTAAAAACGTGGCAGCGTAGGTTGATCTTGTAATAAATGAAATGCGAGCCCTCAGTTCATATGGTACATAGCTCCTAACAAGTGGTAATTTTTTTTTTTACAACCGACTTCAATATAAATAAAATGAGAACATCATCAATGTAGTCGAAGTCAATTATATACGCATTATTAAGGATAACTCAAAAACCTTGGTCAAGATCTTGATCAAATTTATATGGGACCCATGAGGAGCACCAGCTTTCAAATAAAAAAAATCATCAAAATCGGTTCACCTAGGAAAAAGTTCTGAGGTTAACACACAAAAAAATACAATATTATTGGGAACGTCCTCTTTTTTTGAAGTCGGTTGAAAATACTCTGCTTCTTTTTATAAGAAGTTTGCACCATTTAGTCTACAGATATCAAATGCGCTATCAAATACAGAGTGAATTATTACAAACAAATACCGGAAAGAAATTGAAAAACAAACAAAATATCCGCCAATGTATACCAACCAACATATCCCTACATTTCTTTATGAATCGACACAAAGTGTCTCTTAATTTCACCTCCCTACCGACAAGCTTTGCAAAGTTGTCTCTGTAAAGTACCAACAGCAAAAACTATTTTTTTTTAATTTCGCAACGTTAATGTTTTTGTCGTTTCGTAAGCAGTTCACCGCTGGGCATAAGTGGCACACATTCTTGAAGTGAAGACTTCTTTAGCCGCGTTGAGCGATTTTCGGTAGGGGAAAAACTTATTGGTTCGCGTCACCGATGACCTTGACATGCTTGTGACATATTGCGCTTGGATCGTCACGAGCATCTCTACTATCAGTCGCTAGTCTGGCTAGCGACACATATTATAGCGGCCTGTATACATGTATACGCATATAACATTGAGTTTTCACTTCTGTCGGCAGTCCTTATGACTGCCTTTGTTTTTTTTTTATTACAGACTATCAAAAGTCAATAGCTGAACATAATTTCCAAAGATCAGAAATAACAGACTGTTTCATTGAGAGGATTACTTTACTTATCTTCACGCACAATCCCTGACGGAGTAGCCAGAGAGAACAGATCGCCAAGTGTCACGATCCTTACATACCTCTTTCGCTTCTTTCAGATTCATTATCTTCTTCATACATGCACGTCTAGGTATCCGAGTACTCTTGACCCTACCCTCTTCGAGCAATTTGCTCACATGGTCTTCGAAAGTTAGTGTCGGTCTACCTCGACACCTTTTAATATTAACTTTCGCGCTATATTGGGGGCGAGGGTTAGGGCGTCCCCCCAAGGCGACGCACACCAGCTCGTCCCCGTTGGTGTGGAATGCAGCGCGCAAAGCGGCGATGGGGACCGCCACCCGTCACACACAGCCCGACACGGCGGAAGGTGGAGGACAGAGTGCAGAGTTGGCACGTTGAATGTTAGAGGAGGCATGAGAGATAAGACGAATGAGTTGATCGAAATAATTGAGAGGATGTTTATCATAAATGCCAAATTTAACGGAAGAAGAAGATTGGAAGCCGCAGTTTTTTATAAATTATTAGTTGTTGTCAATACCGTGTAGTGGCAGTGTAAGAATATAAACTATCGCATATCATGCTGTGGGTGTCGTAAGAGGCGACAGAGGGAAGCAAACCAGGAGATGGGCAGCAGCGTCTTCCTAATAACGACTAAAAATAAAAATACTGCGGTTACCAACCCGCTTGCCAAGCGTGGCAACTATAGCAAACATCCCCCCTACGAGGCAATCTATGGGGGAGGCCTATGTTCAGCAGTGGACTTTAATAGGCTGTAACGGTACGGACCGGTGTGAGGCGTTATCAGGAATATACTGCAACCAATCTCCAGTATTTTTCCCTCTGTCGTCTCTTACGTCACCTACGGGACGATATGAGTTTGTGGATCCGCTTATACCGCCACTACACGGTTACGTATTGTACGGCTGTTCGCAGTGTAAAAACTTATGAATACCGGTTTATCAAATTTTGGACGAAGGTAAGAATAATGAAAATTAGAATAGCTATATGTCTGAGAAATAATTAAGAGACGTAAAACTCGCCTGTACCTTTTTATTTACTTAGTAGAGCTGCACTGCAGTGTATTATAGCTGAATCATACGTGGTGGAGCCATGCTGCAGCTGTTTTATTAGTAGTTGTAGCACTAGAGAGGGGAGGGACCACGCTCTCACAGAGTGCCAGCATAGAATGGCGGCTTAACGCTGCTGTGTTTCATATGGTGAGTGTAGAGAACCAGAGACCCTTTTTACTGGAAACGAGAAATTCTATCTTAGTCCTCACGGGTGACAACGCATGTGCATTTTGATTCGCAAACGTGGATAGATGTAGATGTCTATGGGCCAGTGTGCTCGCTTATAACCCTTATACTATAAAAAATCACAAATGGACGACCATGCTCGCAAAGAATACGGGTAGAAGGAGTACTAGCAGCGTACGCTACTCTGCATCGTATGGTGAGTGGCGAGATTGGGAGTTTACTTTTACTTGTAACGAGGCGTCCCATCTTAGTCCTTAGGGGTAACAACGGATCTGAATTTCATTCTTAGCCGAGGATAGATGTAGATGTCAGTGGTCACAGCATTTATTAACCATCAAGTGAACTGTATGCCCGTGTCTCACCCTTACTTTTTTATACACAATAATGGTGACAAGCGAGCAGACATCCCATCTGATGGTAAGTGGATTCTATGACCCTACATCTATCTTCGATTAAGAATCAAAATCGAAATTCAGATCCGTTGACACCACTTAGGACTAAGATTGAATAATTAAATAAAATGCACTAGAATAAAATGAATCTATGCTCCATGCTTGCACGTCTGCATCTACTAGTATATTAGGAAAAACTAATAAATATTCTAGAAATCATAAGTCCATAAGAAATCGAATGACGTTATACGAGTATCTTTGTTATATTCTCTTACTACCCTACTAAAAGGTACCTGGTTCTCGGATTAGCGGTGACGGGGATAGTGATTGAATGAGACAATTGAGGGAGGGCGAGAGGTGCTCTTCAAACTAGGTACGAAAATTATGTAGTTTATTACACAAATCTAAGAACCTCAGCTAATCAATTTTCAACATCTTTAAATTATTTACTGTAAAGAAAGTGGAAGTCTAGGTAGGTACCACCCACTTGTCTATTGCTACCGCCAAGCAGTAGTGCGTGCATTGCCGTGTTCCAGTCTAAAGAGTAGCATTTAAAAACAAAACTAAACTTCCGCATCGTCGTGTCACTGCCAGTGGCACACCTTAACTTTGTCCGCTCACTGAGCGGGCTCAAACCGGTTTGTACCCTAGCGGGTGCCGGTGCCCGCCTCCCGCGCGTTATCGGTGATAAGTCACACACACATAGAGCTGTGCGTGTAGTAGTGTTCTCGCGCACGGCGGTAATATGAAGCTTTCATTCTATATCCTATAAAACCGAGCTATATTCTTGTACTAAGGAGTACATAGCCAGTATGTTTACGAGTTGCAAGGCATTCTATACTTGCTTGGCAGGAGAACTTAGTAAAAAGTTTATTTATTACTTTTTTTATATAAAACACAACAAGAACCACAAACAGGAAAATACTCGTAACAATTGTTAATATATAATGCGATAAAATCCGAAAGAAAATTTTCATAGGTACCGATATTTTTTTAAATGTGTTAATTTTTAACTGTAGAAGACAATATCATAATGTAGTTTTAGGATGTATTTTGCAATATTTAAAAAATACTTGTTTAAGTAGAAATATATAATTTTGCTATTTCTGTTAACGCTACTTCAGGAGGGTGTCATACAAAGGCCCGACTGCTCTCTTCCTCCGCGCATTTTCCTTCCACTTTTTACTTTTTGGTCCTCTTGTCTCCCCCTGTGCCTCTGTCCTCTTTGCTATGTCCTATGTTAGGGAATTCTTGTATTTTTACTTTTCCTACAGATGAACATCCTTTATTATATATATGTACACTGCTCTTCATGCGGCATACTTCTGATTTTTGAATAATTAAAAAAAATTGAAACTGTCTAATAATTTAAAAATTACACTCGTTAATTGTTGAAAGTATGATTATCTCATCGTTCATAATACATACATACATACCTATATGTAGGTAAGTAATTTTTAAGGACTTAATTATTTATTAAGTTACCTAATATAAAAATTGTGTGTGTGTGTGTGTGTGTGTGTGTTTTACTAAATATTACATATATATATGTATATTTTTAAAGTCTTGTAAAGTTGTTTTAGTCTTCATTTTCAATACTTTTTGGATCATATTAATTGATTTTTTTTCCTTATTACTAATGTTAATTAGGAATTGAAATTGGAGATAAATCACGCAGACATTTTCAAAGTAACAGTGTTTTAGGTTGTAATTATATTTATTAATCTTCCACTTTCCTTTGCGTGACCGAATTCACAATCTGTAAGATAAAACATGTCGGTTGCACTGTCGGAAACACAAAAACTACTCACGCAACATCCAAATCTTTCGATTACATTCTCTTTATAAATTTATATATAACTAGCGACCCGGCCCGGCTTTGCACGGGTGATTTCTGGATCTTCACAATAGCACCACCTACCGGATCTGAATCTAAACCATCCTCTCAAACACACACACACAAAATTTCCCCAAGCTCTAGAGGACTAACGTACGGCAATTGTTTTTTTATATAGAGATTAATTTCAATATAAAAATATTGTCAATGTTTCAACTGTGTCAATTTCATTTTTTAAAAGCGATTACTTTTTAACGTTTACTATATTTGATATGCTATAATTATTCGGACGAAAACGAAGACTTTTCTCTGTCTTAAGTGATTTTTTCTCAAGCCTGATGTTTATAAATATATCAGATTTAATTTAAAAGGATCTTTTCGTCCATTCAAATACTTCCAATAAAAAGAAAACCACCACATTTTAATACAAAAGCGGTAGCTATCTATTTCGCTTGAAAGCACCGAAGCAAGAATACGGGACAAACAAAATGTCTATAGAAGCGAGACTAAACATTTCCAAGACGATGCTCCAGGGGCGCTAGGGTACTGCGGAGTATGGGGTGGGTGTAGGCTCACACATATCTACACCGCAAACTTTCCTACAAACCTGTTTTGTAAGGCTCGGCACGCGAAAACTTACTTTATGAACTTCAAAATACGACCGATATAAAAAGAAAATGATATGTTTGTGTTTTTCTAGAACTGAAACACAATGTCCATTGAAGAAAGATCCCCGATAGTGCATTACAGCACCCCTTTAAGAACAGTGGGTTGGAGATGGGGACGACGAGAGAGGTCGTCTTAATATGGTTTTCAAACGTACACAATACGCGTGTGTGAGACACTCGTTTATTTGAAATGAAGCAATTCTAAAGCCACACTATTAATATGTAATATAGATTGGCTATAAGATGACATTATTAGGTACATCTGAGATGTTGAAATTAAAATAGAAAAAATTCTTGGCTCGTCGGCTTGGTAATAAAGAAAATCTTAAGTCCAACCGTATGCTCTGACCTTACAAAAGTTGGCAACGAAGATGGCAACTAATATATTAAATATTATAATAAAATTATTGTTAAAAGATTTGGTAAACGGGCTGTAATAACATCAGGCTGGAAATCTTGCTGAGAACTATAGCACAACAATATAGCCAACAATACCTTTGTTGCAATATCTTGGAGTCAATGTTGCTTCAACTTTATCGCCAAAGTATTGAGTTCATAATGGTGAAGCAGATTGAGACTATAGGCTCAGAAATCTTGCACTACGTTGCACTGACGGCAACTTGACAGCTATTCAATTGCAGCTAGAAATTTCCACAAAACTAGCCCGTTTACGAGCGCTTTAGTGATGATTACGAAAAGTGTCAGAAGGATCTTATGGCCTCCATAGGTGGCAATGAAATCATCTTATATATATAAAATGTAAAATACGTATAATGACGAACAGAGTCACTAGTGCAAGATGTCTGATAATGCAATCGCCTATAATACGCCTGCCTAACGTGGCAATTATGACACATGGTCTCTACAATATACTCCAGACGGAATTTCGATCCTGGCGGCAGTCGCAGTGGAGACTAGCCTACTTCGCAGGACAGGATTATAGAGCCCGAATGCTCAAGCACAGGTGCACTCTCTTTTTTTTATAGAATAAGGGTGACAAACGAGCACACAGTCCACCTGATGGTAAGTGGTTGCTGTGGCTCATAGACATCTACATCTATCTTCGCTTGCGAATTAAAATGCAGATGCGTTGTCAGCCGTGAGGGTTAAGATAGAATGTCTCTTTTCCAGTCAATGGATCTCCGGTTCTCTACACTCACCATACGAAACACAGCAGCATTAAGCTGCTATTTTACGCCGGTATTCTGTGAGAGCGTGGTTCTTCCCCGGTCGAGCCGACCCATTCGTGCTACAACTTTACTATTAATATAGCTGCAGCGTACTACCACGTAAAAATTATCTCTATTCCCTCTTTCTCATAGTCCGATGGAACGGTAACCCAACACTAACGGAGAGAGGTCAGGCACAAGACCAACAGCTTTACATGTTTTCCGAGGTAAGGGGAGTGAAACACCGCCAACTTCCTGGTTCCAGGCTGCTACTGAAAATTCCTCGACAGAAAAACTCAATAACTGATTTTGTCCGACCCGGAATTCCAACCCTGGACCTCATGATCAGGAACTACTTTTAGGACCACAAATTAATGAGGCAGTCCGACGCCGTTACGTTTACAGCCTATTAAAGCCCACTGCTGAACATCTAGGCTTCAGCCATAGCTATAGCAAACATCCCCCATATTTGCTTTAGCGTGGCAAACGGGTTTTCAATCGCAGTTATTAATTTTTAGTCATATTTAGGAAGACGCTGGTTCTGATTTGCTTCCCTCTGTCGTCACTTACGACACCCACGGGATGAAATGATGTAGTGGATATTCTTACACCGCCACTACACGGTATTAATGGTAATGAGCCAGTCAATGTATACCATGCTATGTGAAAAACACATGTCCATTAGTGAATAGTTACGGGCTAAAGAACACAACGAAAAAGAGGTGACTAAACCTAAGTGCTAGATGGTTCACAACAAAAGTCGAATAGCGTACATCCGAATATGCGATATTTAATTACACATTCGGAATCCTAATTTCTTTCTAAAATGTAAATTCCGTTGACCGTGCAGTGGAGATATTAGAGTATCCACTATCCCATTATGTCCCGTGGGTGTCGTAAAAGACGATAAAAGGACACAATATAGGATATGGACGGCATCGTCTTAATAACAACAATAAAACCGCATGCCTAACGTGGCAACTATGGCAAAATATTTATTTATTATTTATATCTTTAATAAAAAAAGGTTATAAGCGAACTTTGTGCTTTTTGATACCTAAAGAGAAATTTAAAATAACCCCCTTATAAGACAATGTATAGTGAGGCCTATGATCGTCAATTTCACAGGCTAAATAGAGCTAACTAATCTATTTGAGCCTCCAATTTATGTCTTTGTCTGTTTCGAAAACTAGTAAAAAATTGTTAATTAAAATTACATTAAAATGTACAATCGCTCTGCAAAATCTTTGTATGTGCATTCAAGCTATACGGTCGATAGCACGGCTATTTGTCGCCGTCGGACAGTCAGCGACACCTGTCCGCGGCATCCGGCCTATCTTCGCTTAATGAACGCTCGCTCTTAGTATGCTCGAATACACGTTTGTTTTCAAAACGGTATTGAATACTATTAGCATATATAACTTTGCTTTTTAAAACTTTTTGTATAGATAATTTGCGTAAGTATGTAGTAACTCACCGAGGTATCGATGCATAAGAAAATAACTTTTATTTTAAAAACATTATTATTTTGTCACATGATAAAGCCACGCTGCAGCCCTATTCCGAAGACCTCACGACTTAATCGGGGAAGGACCATACTCCCACACAATAAGTGGTTGCTGTGGCCCATAGACATCTACATCCATCCTCAATTAAGTATCAGAATGCAAGTGCGTTGTCACCCTTGAGGACTAAGATGGAATGCCTAGTTTCTAGTAAAAGCGGTCTCCGGTTCTCTACACTCACCATACGAAACACAGTAGCGTTAAGCTGCTATTTTACGCTGGTATTCTGTAAGAGCGTGGTTCTTCCCCGGTCGAGCGGACCCATTCGTGCTACTACTATACCACTACTATAGTTGCAGCGTGTCTTTACCACGTACAAACCCTTACTTATTAATAAAAAAACAACTTCATGTAGTAAAAATAAAGAATGCACTTACCATAGTGACTACGATTAATCTAGAAATATTTTATTTCTTTTAAAATTACTATTTTTATTTAATTAAATATCTACTTATTTAAAATACCTGCCACTATAATTGTCTCCGGTATTATGGAGGACCGGGCCCGGAACAATTCTGTAGGTTATGCAAACACTCAATAGATACGAGTGAGATTCAAAACGCGACCCTGAGTGCCGCTACACAAAACTTAGCCACTGCACCACAGAAGGAGCAACACTCTGAGTTATTGTCCAGCGTAGTGAGTATGATAATATAGGTATGCCAAGCAGTCATTTCTAGGAAATGACTAGAGATGAGATAGGTAGATACGTACCTACCCGGTTTGGATCCGGCACTTTTTTGGGATTCGGCTGGGTACCGGATAGCGATGTCGGATATCCGGTAATGCCGGGTAATTAAAAACTGCATACTCATTGTGATATTAATTTTTATTGTTTATAGTCGAAGAAAAAAACAACATAAACCTCTAATAACAAAATACTTATTTTAAGTTTTCTACACAATTATAACAATCAACCTTTACCTAATTAATTTTGAGTATAAAATCCACTTTGAATAATAATATGATGGATGGACTGAGCACGCAGCGCAAGTCCACAGTCTATATTTTCTTACTGCGTCCCGTTCGTACAACGCGGCGTACCTACCTACTCACTTGTCAGTACCGCAAGTGCAAGCGATGAGAACGCATGGTTTTTAACCTCCAAACGACGTCGGGTAATTTTGCCGGGTAACCGCCAGAACCACAATCCGTCTCATCTTATAAATTACTAAGAACATCTAGAAGTTTACTAGAAATGGTAGAAGACTAAATAAAGAGAAATGAATTTTGCTACCTAAAGAGAAATTTAAAAGCTAGTCGCGTGCCACTATTGATATTACCTACGTTAATAAATAAAAAAAATGTAACATTTAATTGAGTTCCATTTTCAAATTTTGTAAAATAATAATTGTCAAATGTTGGTCGATGGAAAATGCTTTAATATTTTTATTTGAACTTGTTTCATCTCGTGATTTTCGTAAAAGATGAGGAATGCGAGAATAATCTAATGACTTTCGATAGATAGCGATATAACTATCTCGTTTACGACAGACGTAAAATACACAAATTGGTGACGAGCAGTATCGATTAAAGTGCGAGTTGTAGGTAGTCTAGTACGTACCTACTACAATTGTCAATGATTGTTAGTTAACTTTCCAAGCATGATGATTAAGGCAAATACTTCCTACGACCGACCAAGTCGATATTTATGGGCTGGTAAAAAAGAACGTGATATAGATACTAGGTACGCTTGGATTTTCTAGCTTAATAAATTATTATAATATCCTCCAGATCTCAACGGAAACTAGGCTTCGGCGCAGGACAGGATTATAGTGCCCAAGTGTAGGTAGGTATGTGGTAAACCGACACAACCGGAGAGAGATCAGGCGCAGGACCAACAACTTTACGTGCTATTCGAGGCACGGAGGTGAGACACCGTCAACTTCCTGACTCCGGGCAGCTATTGAGAATTTCTTGATGGAAAAGCACAAAATCTATTTTTTTTGGCCGGTCCGTGATTCGAACCCAGGACAACTACTACAAGCAATCACACTATACTACAACCGCTAGACCGTTTGTTATTTTTTATAGGTACTTTATAGGCAGTTAGTTTTAGCTTATTTTACTATGAACTAAATACTGCATGTATGATCGCACTCAAGTGTTGTTTTCGTGTAGTTAATTTTACTGTCGCGTCGGCCAGTCAGCAACACCTGTCCACAGCATCCGGTCCCCGTGCGCCTCTTAATGACCAACCGCTTTAAGTATTCAAGTTGCATTGCTTATGTGATTATAAACCCTATAATGAATCAAGTTTGGTAATCTTGGAAAGTTTAGATACCTACATTTACTGACTAACTGTTAGATAATGGTTGTAGGCGTGAATTAAGAACATAGGTAGATACAATTAAAAATTAAGGTAAGTGCATACTAATTTGTGGTTGTTTATCCTGGCCCATAACCCATATGGTACAGTTAGTAGTCCATCACACTGCTTCTGAGCTAGTCAAGCTAAATAAGTTCTGGAAATACGTATTTAATTTCCTTGTTCAATGAGTTATGCTGACGGTGTTTATCGCCAAACACGCGGTAAATTTGCACTAAAACTGCTATCAATGGTAACAATCAAATTTAATCAATAAAATAAATACCAAGAACTAGATCCTTTTTTTAAATTTACTATAATACAAAAAGCTTCGTTCCTTCACGTTTAAAATAACGATACGAAACAATAATTAATACCCTTTTACCACTTTCTATTTATTGTCCATTAATCAGTTAATTTTTTATGCCTAAAAATGATGTAATATCAGATAGTTTACGGATGGTAACACTGGCAGGCAATAAAAAGAACATTAAAGAGAACATTACGTCAAAACGCAAGTGCGCATTCCTATTCTAAATTTGTAAGCAGAAAAGCACACAACGCCAATCCGACAATAGAGCGGAGCCGGCATTCCAATTCGGTGCGCTATTGTTGAATATAGCTTCGCTATTGGCCGAGGGGCACAATGGGCCACGCCCGTCACACAATACCCTATTGTCGTAGCTACCTGTGTGAACGCGCCGCCCATGGGAAAACTTATGAAAACAATCTAAAGAGTGTCTCTTTAGAAACGTGATTTTAGTGGCCTTACTTGACGTATCAAGTTACAAATTCCAATATCGATAAAGTAAATAAAATTATAACTTAAACGAGAAATAAGTTCATTAATATCAACCTAGACCAATCATAGATTTGTCAACGTAAATAGGATAAATTATAATAATTTGGTTATCATGAAATCTTCAACACATAGATGGGTACTATATCATTTTATGTTATGTAGCAATTATATGTGTTCACTATTTTTCTGTACCTAGCTTAGGTAATTAAAAAAGAACGCTTTATTAGTGTTGCATCAAAAATAATGGACATACATACCTACCTACTATATAAGGTGAGGCATTTTTTTGTTTTGCAAAAAAAACACCCTAATAATTTTAAGATTGTAATAAATACCTATATAGTAAGAAGTAAAAATTCTATTCAAGAATTTGTAATACCTAGGTATCTACACCTACATTTAATAATATAAAACATCAGAAAATATTCGGCAGAAAGATTTATTGAAATAAGTAATTAGGTACCTATTTTGTTAAATTCATAGATATAATTAACACGTGTAGGTAATCACATATACTATAACACACAAAATGATTTCGAGTTCTGTTTTGAAATGATTGTTAGAACTTACTGTCATAGTTTTACAGTACCTACATTGAAACATAGGTAATTAAATTTTCATGCCTATGAAAATGTCAGTTATAAAATTTTCATACGTATAAAAATTTAGAACTAAAGCTAGTTACTAAATTTTTTATAAAAATTACAGCCTGTTATGTACTTGACGCAAGGCTAGCTATAATTTCTGAGGTTAATGAATGCGTGTCGGCTGACTTTACATATCTTCACAACTGTCTTTCACGGCCGAGCACGTGGCAAATCGACACGTAAATTTGCTATTAATAATTTCCATCGGCAAAGATTGAATTTGGGTCGCTCGCGTAGGTAGGTACCTACCTACCTATAATTAAGGCGATCGCGAAGCCCTCTTAGGCTATCACGGCGCCAGATTTTGGCTCTATCTATACCTACAAATAAATAAAATTGAAGTGTCTGTATGTAATGTCAAAAAAACAGCTTTTTACTAAATGCATATGAAAGTACCTACTAGTAACAAAAAAAAAACTGTTTTTAAAATTTTTGTCTGTCTGTCGGTCTGTCTGTCTGTCTGTCTCCTTGTTCCAGATAATCTCCAAAACGGCAGGACCGATTTCGACGGGACTTTCACTGGCTAAGGAGTAACTTAGACTATGTACTTTTATTTTAGAGAAAGAATTAGGATTCCTTTAAAAAAAAAACATGAAATCCAATCGTAAATTCCACGCGGGCGAAGTCGCGGGGAACAGCTAGTATAATAATATTAAGAATACCCAATAACTGGTTGTGGTCCAACCCGGGACTCGAACGCGGGACCATATGATCAGCTGTCGTGCTTGCGACCACTATACCAACGAGACAATCGAATATAAAATACCTACTGGTAACAGGATGTTTTTAAATAGGTACCCTAAGTAAAACACTTTAACTGCTTTCTCTAACAACATTATAACAGATCCGTAACAGTAAATAAAAATCCTTCGACGGTAAAAAAAGGAAACGTAAATCGGTTCCACTCTTAAGTGCTCCAAATGGGAAGCGACATCTACTCATTTTTCCTGTAAAAGGATCGTTTTTTTTAAAGAAAAAAGCTAAGTGAATCGGCCATCATCTGCGTTAAATACCATCCCGCAGCGGACAAAATATTAATAGAGCGCCGGGGTTGCTACAAATGAAGATTAGTCTCACTAATGTATCCATTTGCGTAAGTTAGTAAAGATATTTTTACGTCGAGTCGCGTAAAAATGTCTCCCCATGAGAGGAGGGTAAAGTCGATCGGCTTTCGGCCGGGACTGAGAAATGACCGGAGTTAATGGGATTGCTTTTTTAAAAACCAAGTCGCTTTATAACGTATATATGTTAATATAAACCTACGGTTACTGTTACAGGTTACTAAAGTCCCCAATTACAAAAACCTCCCCATTAGATTGCCATTGCATTTTTTTTTATTATGTGCGAGCAGCTATGCAGGTCTAGAGAGAGAGAGAGAGACCAGTATCACTGCGACCTAAAAGTTCTATTGTAATCGATGTATTATATTTAAGTAAACATCAAATTTTCGAAATAAAGTTTCATTAAAAATATAAAATCTTAAAAAATATAATTACAAAGAGATGATAAAGACCTCTTATATTTTCCAGATGAACTTAATATGATAGGCACCTAATGCACCGACAAAGTAGAACAAACAACAACAAAAAAAGTAATTAATGTTAGTGATCTGGATTGATGCATTCACTTGTTTTATTAACATTAACTTCTAGTTATAAACACACGCTCACCGAATACCAGTGTAAAATAGCAGCTTAATGCTTGCTGTCTTTCATATGGTGTGTGCAGAGAACCGGGGACCCTTTTTACTGGTAACGAGGCATTTCATCTTAGTGCTCAGGAGCGTTAACGCATCTGCATTTTGATTCTTAATGGAGAACAAATATCTATGGGCCACAGCATTTACCATCAGGTGAACTATGTTCTCGCTTGACCCCCATATCCTATAAAATAATAATAATAATAATTGTGAAACAGGAAGGTACCTACATGCATGTAGTTCACAAATATGCATCTGAAGTTTCCCCAAGTGGCAACAACCGCAAGTATAAATTAAAAAAGTAAAAAAGCTCTAGTTAGTATACCTACGAAAAATGAAGAATAAGACAAAAAAAATTAATTCAAATAATATCCCTAGTTACCAACATCTACCCTCATAACACTAGCAATACCTACATATATATATATATATATATATATATATATATATATATATATATATATATATATATATATATATATATATATATATATATATATATATATATATATATATATATATATATATTTATAAATCGAGCAAATACTGACTCGTGTTAATATTAATAGTAAAATTTAATAACAGCTCCCAAATTAAAGCCGTTAGCGAAAGATCAAAGACTTAAATTTGCCAGTGATAAAGCATTTCATCAAACACTACTAGAATAAACATATCACGGAGTGAGTTTCACTTTCTAACTATAGGCACGTTAGTTGATAAACTCTTACAAACTGAAGGTATAGTTTCACATGAAAAACTTGGTAAGAACACATATAATGATTATTCGACTAATATAAACTATTAAGAAACTATCAATTAAATTAATTCACCACGCTTCCACAGAAAACCAACGTAAAATAGCAGCTTAACGCTGCTGTGTTTCGTATGGTGAGTGTAGAGAACCGGAGACCCTTTTTACTGGCAAAGAGGCATTCCATCTTAGTCCTCACGGCTGACAACGCATCTGCATCTTGAGTCTTTATTGAGGATAGATGTAAATGTATATTGGTCACAGTAACCACTTACCCTCAGGTGGACTGTGTGCTCGCTTGTCACCCGATCCTATAAAAAAAAGCAACAAAAAGTTGACCATTGTAGTGATAATAAATAAAAAAGATGTCTGATAAACCAAATTTTAATTAGCTACTTACCCTACGTTTAATTTCTTTTCACTGTTAGCTCTGTAAAATATATTATCTAACAGTTCAATACGGAGATGGACAAAGTTATTTTCAACCGACTGGAAAAAGGAGGAGATACTCAATTCGACTGTATGTTTTTTAAGTGTGTTATCTCATAACTTTTTTCTAGGTGAACCGATTTTGATGATTATTTTTTTTATTTGAAAGCTGGTCTAACTAACGTCTACGTTCTAACGTCCTCTAAGGAGTGATAACTTATATTGAAGTCGGTTGTATAAAATTTTTAATTTTACCACTTCTTTTCTATTGGATCTCACTTTGTCAGCCTTACCTTCTTTTCAATTAAACAACAAGATTAAAAAATAATCGCGACCATCTTTTTAAATTGACACAAAGGCTGCAATTCGATTACCGCTAGAAACCCTGAATTTGATGTATTTAAGCAAATATCGCTTTCAATGAAAACGTCTCATCAACTCCCCGGCAATGTATAGGATCCATTTCTACCCCGATATAATCCGCATTCCTTTAGACAACATCAAAATGAACTTAGTTTGTGTGAGTTTGATATGGGAAAGTACTTACAACAAGGGGAAGGGTGAAATGAACCAGTTATGTTGAAAATGAGGGGGAGCATTAAAGACTCGAGCGCGTATAGGGACAATCTTGAACTTTAGCGACTTAATTATGATGAAACGAATAGGTACGAAATGTAGGTAAACTTAAATTACATGAAACTAACAAAGTTTGAATATTCAAAGTAAAATCTACCAAAGACAATATAGTATTCTTTATATTGAAAATTTCCTTGTAAATATAGGTAGCAGAAAGCAAAGAATATAATATTGATTATTCAGTATTACAATAATTTCAAATTAAAAATTTTGTACAACCGACGTCAATTATTAAGAGTAACTCAAAAACTATTGGTCAGACCTTGATAAAATTTATATGGGATCACATGTGAAGCACCAGCTTCAGCTTCAGCTTCTTGAAAAGAATCATCGAAATCGGTTCACCCAGAAAGAAGATATGAGGTATAAAAAAAACATACAGTCGAATTGAGTACCTCCTCCTGTTTGAAGTCGGTAGAAAATAGACAATTAAAAAAGGCAATTTCGTAAATTGAACACATAAATCACAATAAACGTTTAACAGGCCTGGCTAAAGCGCAGGTGAATTTATCTTTTACCTGATTCAATAATCTAGCCTTTATAAATATCCGGGCTGATATCAGGAGGATTGCGTCTGTTACCATTATCAGCTGAGAGGTTAATGAAACAACAATACAAGATGGTAGAACAATCTTTGTATTTCCTATCTTTTAATATATGTATACAGTGAAATGTACAATAGATATACGATACTACGCTATTTATACTAAAATTAAAATAAATAGCTGCGTGTGAAATCAGTCAAAGATTATTATAGAAAATAGAAAGTAAATTTATTCCGAGTTCGAATCCCGGATTCGAACACGAGAACACATAGCAGTCACGATTACGGCTACTAATGCTAAGCTAACGAGACTGTCACAAATACAGATAAATTTGAAATAGTGTTGTGCCTAGGCGAACGTCAAATCGAACATAGTAGATACAACAAGCGAAAAAGAGATCGGAAATTGGTTTTAGTAGGTAGGTACCTATATTATGCTAGCCAAAAATATAGGTACTCTCGCAGGTACTTCAAAATGGCATGAATCCGTACTAAAAGATTAAAAACACGGAATAACGGCACGAAGTCAGTCGAATTTTTAAATGGAGGCAATTCCAGGATTGACAAAGAGCCGGCTGCTTCACCTTAACCGGTGTCAGAGGAGGGCGCGCCTCCGGCTAATTGGCATCACTTAGCGCGTCCGCGCTATCTATTTAAAGATCGCCGAACGCCCGCTTTGAATCTAATCCGCGCGAGTTCACGTCGCATTGTGGCATTTCCGCCTCCGGTCTTTACGCTGTTTCTTTTTTCATTCTAATTAGGCAGACAATGGAGTTGAATTTATATTTGCAATCTTTTTTTGTTACGAATTAGTTTTGCTTATTTTCTTCTTTTTTCAACAAATAATTTGAAGAAATGTCCATTTATTTGATTAAGAATCATCATAATATCATTAACACAACATCAAAACCAACGATCAAAAGCTACGTCACTACAGGAATATATTTCTTACTTTTAAAAGAGCCAATATTTGATTCAAGTTTAAAACAAATATTAAAGAAAGTTGAAATATTTAAGATCTTATTTATTTCTAAGAAAACTTACAAAACGCTTACAAAATCAAAAAAAATAACAAAAAGATAAATAGAGTCTCACGAGTAAACAATATTAGATATCTATAAATATTAGTAAAACAATTAAAAAGAAGAGTACATCAATCTACTAATCACAAACGAACAAACATATAGATACAACTGTAACACAAGTAAGGTTGCGTACAAAATAATCTAGATTTAATTTTAATTTATTATAAATGTTAGGTACGGATAATTTTACGAATTCAATTAAATCTACGCTTGCTAACGTCATTAAAACAACAAGAAAGTTTACATAATAAATAAAGCAGTAGATAGCACAATGAAAATAATTATAATAATAACAAAGTTTTCCCTTGTAGACCTAAGGTCGCACAATCTTTATAACTTCTGAAGAAGCCTCACTCCACAATCTCTTATTCCTTTCTCTCAAACAAAACACCAAAAACCAATCAAGTAATTGCCCGACGACCCCGGCATCGGTAGCGCCGTTTCCTCCGTCGATAATCTTCATTACTGAGGACAAAAGGGGGTGGGTGGTGACAGGGTGATACCGCCGCACCGTCTACCTGGCACCGATGGCATATTTGTGACTTCATATTACATTATAAACTAAAAATAATACATATAATTCAGTTCCAAATATGTATGACAGATGCTATTACAATTACTTCTAATTTAAATTGTTTGTTATTAATTTAAATTATATGAAAATCGTTTTATTTAACACACATAAATTATTTTTATCACAATGATGTTAAAAAATATTATCATAACCTATGGATTTAAAAAGACCTGAAAAAAAAAATTGCTTCCTATATCAATCAATTTAGATGATTGTGTCCTATTAAAAATAAATATGATTAAAACACTTACTCTCCCAGAGGGTTTACTGGAAGAGAACTCTTATTAGGGTTAAGCCTGCCTTTGTACATCTTATTTGAATATTTAATAATTGTTATCAACTTACAGTGTGTTCAATAAAAAATAAAGAATAAAAAATAATTGAACAAATTTAAATTTCGAATATATTATCACATCCCACAACTGGGCAATCTGTTTCTTATTTCTAAGAGAATTCTGCGTAGCTCCACTGTGTTAGTAAACTGTAGGTACCTACTACATGTTCTTGAATTATTTCATAATGTCAGACACCCAAGTTTCCTTACGGTCCTAATACTTGCATAGTAAATCAGCACTTAAAATTGTAAGAAATAACAATTTCATTTAAGATATATATATTTTTTAAACAATTTAATTCGATATCTACTATTGTTGATTGCATTAAACTCGAACTCTAGTTGAAGTTATTAGGGAAATTTACGGCGAGCGTTTTATCCTCTAAGTTACCGCGGCTCTTTCAAATAATATAAAGATATTGTATTTATTCATATTTATTGGACGTAATGCACACGTAAAATACTTAATTTGAAATCAAAAAAACTCCATGTTAGTATCAAGTTTATCTCCCTCTCTAAATATAACCATTACCGAAGCTGTTCCTCACAAAAGAGCCAGTTGTAAGCTACAACTACATCCGCTCACACATCTATAGAAGCAGCGTTTCAAATAAAACCTGCTATCCGACCCATCCGACGCTTTAAACGTCAAACAAAAAGCAATTTTCGCTGAAACCAGTATAATAAAGCTACGAACGTGGGGTCACCTCATACCCCAAACGTAGATAATACCCCGTATACGCGGTTAGGGGTAGGGGAGTGTAGATACCCCGAGACACACATTCTTCCACGCCTGCGCTGCGCTCTAATATGGGTCATATTGTCCTTACGTTTACAAGCGAGCCGTGCCTGAAAGGAAACTATATTGAATGTTGCGGAAAACACGATAGCGGAAATTTTGTAAGCTTGCTAGTCTTAAGCTTGTCCCCACGGAATAAAATTCAGAAAGATAACTTTGTCATAGTGACGATTAAAGGATTAATTCAACGAAAATATAGCTCATCAAATCATAGTTAGAATTTAAAGAAGTAATAGAGTCAGTAATATAAATATTGTTACACCTAACACAATTTGTTATAAAACGAACGGAAACGAATCGAACAATATGGGACAAAGGCGACGAACATCCGTTTTATATTTTAAGGTAGGTACTATTTTTAGCAACATCAAAAGACATTAAGAAGTTATCGCCAACAATCTTTCTACTTTAAGATTGGGAAGTACCTCGTGAAAATTCAAATACAAAAAATATATTTTATTCATTAATATAAACATAAAGATAAGAATAAATGGAGGATTATATTTCAAGGATTTGTTGCGTAATATATGTTGCGATATGTTGGTATTTTCGATATTTTTTGTTGAAGAAGTTTAAATATTAATAGGGGCTTGTCTAAATATAATTTTATTGGCGTCATATTTTATGCCGGAATCGGTTTGGGAAAATTTAGTAGTGGTAACAACAATAGACCGCGCCAATCGGACAATCCGAATGGACCGCACAATAGAAACGTTTTCCTCTTGGCCACGCCTCGCGATCACAATGCCAACACGCCCAGCCATCGTCGAAATAAAGAAAATTTTCTTCACAAATACAAACGTAAGCGATTGTATCGACTTTTTAAACGCCCTCAGACTAGATCGCACTCCCACCTGTGTTTCATTGTGGTGTGCGAAACGTTTTCACAATGCTCGGCTGTTCACCGAATCACGCACACTGCACCGTTTGGCGCACTCAAAGGCGCCCGACCTGGGCGGGGCGTAGAACGAGACGGGAAATGGTCTAGCGGCATCATTAATCGCAAGCAAGATAGAGAGGAGGGATCGTGAACGCACACAATGTTGCGCGATGGAAGAGGACGGCTTGAAGCGCTTTGTATAGATTCCTTGCTGTTATTTCTTATAGACAATTGATTGTGAGCATCGTTTTGAAAGGAAGGTAATAAAAAGATTTCACTGTGGTACTGGAGACGAGGCAAGGATTGATTTTTAGAAATCGGCAGGAAGTGTTTGATTTAGAAATTAAGTGTTTAGGCTTTGGAAGGACGGCATTGTTTTCAGGGCAGTGACATTAGGTCGATGCGTCCCTGTCGCTCGCGAGTGCGGCGCGGGGCGGCGTATTGTACAGCGCACGTATTGTGGGCTCACTTCGATCTACCAGCATTGTGTATTCGCCGCGTGTGCTGGACGGACGTATGCCCCGTTATCCTTGCACGATCGCGGCTTACGAACTGTTACATCGCCGATTTTGTGTTCGAAATTGTTCGTTGTGTTTGTTTTCTTTTTTTTTACTGTGTAAGTGACTGTAAGACTGTGTAATTATGCCAAAGAATCGTTGTGATAGGACGATATTGATGTGTCGATTTTAGTTATTAATTTATTTTATTCTTATTTACTTATTGTTCGTTTCTGTCTGCGATTTCACTGATGTTCCGAAAGGCGAGAGGAAAAATGGTAACACAAGTAAAGGTATTTTTAAATTCATTTAATTGTATTACTTATAATTTAAATAAATATATTTTAAATAAGCAATTCCTTTTCCAAATATTATCGAATACACATATATTTTTTATAAATGAAATTTATAAATTATTAAGTAGAAATAGAATAATAGAAGCGTAATATTTTAGCAAATATTATATAACTATCTTGCATATTTATATTTTAATTAAGTACTAAATAATATTTGTCTTTTTTTTGGGATTTTGCTAAAGGTAAACAGAATATTTTATAGAAATGGCTTATTACTTATCTTTCTTGTAAGTTCATTTCATAATATGAGATTTTAACCGTACCGTGTTTTATGTAGGTAAGATAAGATACCTATATATGTCTAGGTTGATGAGCCATGGTCTTGTACGTAAATTAATAGTTTTATTTGTTATCGTATCGCTACTACTCCACTATTTTTAGTAACAAAACGTGTTTAATATTATTTTTATTAACAAATCAAATAAGATACAAATTTCAATTTAAAATATTTTTGTTAAGGAATTTGTTAAAACGCTCCCAAATTAATATTAACAAGTACTTAGTAATAATTACAATATTATGAACAGTGTTGCAGTTACCGTAATCATTTGCAAGCTTACAATTTAAGATTTTAAAAATTATCATGTAGTTACGTATTATCGTTCAAACTCGTCAGCCATTGTTAATGTTAATGGGACCAGTTCTTGTAACGGCCATCAGTGGCCAACTTATGACATATCAGCTAAGCCTTGCCATTACTCGGACTTGCGCGGTCGAGTAAAGCTGCGGCTTAAGGTTTGGCTTGTCGCATTAATGTTTTGTGTTCCAATCTAAGAAAATAATTGTCAACAATTTTTTTGCCGTTAAATTTATTAGAAGCGTTCCTGACAATAATTATAGCTCTGTCTGTCACAATGATTCCTTATATTTTCGCGAATGAATACGAAAGTCAAGCAAGTCGCAAGACTTTAAGACCATGTAGATAAGCTAGTTCTGCTTAGATCAGACCAAAAATTAATATTCAATACCTGAAGGTTGCCGGGCTAACTATGGCATCGGGACGTCAAACATCTCAGTCCCCCCTCCCCCCCCCTCGTCACCATGGGTGCTGTAAACCATCCGAAACGTCGAGAATTAAAAATAAGTAAATTAAACGTAAAAATAGTTTTATTCAATCTTACCTGTCATTCTCACTTTTTCGCAGACAATCTCCAGTGATCATAATACTAGGTCTCCCTCATCCTCCCTAATCTGGTGGTAAGTGGTGATTTCGTCTACATCACCACTTACTAGCAGATAGAATCATTGTCAAGCATTAGCTTATAACATGCATAGAAACAACAACCCACGCTCCTGAGCCACCTGCAACCGTCGACTTCGCACGCTTAGCTGCACGCACGCGGCTCACCGGTTTGTGACTACTGCTCGAGGACCTATATTATGAATTGAGAAATTTTGCTCTTAAATTTATTATTTCTTTGTTAATAAGACTTTTAAAGCATCAACGGTAAAAATTCTTTAAGATCATTAGTAGATACAAATTGGCGTTTCTCAGGGTTCAATGTTAGGCCCCCTTTTGTTTCTTATCCATATTAAAGATTTACCTTAATGGGTAGGGGATGACCACGATAAAATACTATTTGCTGAGGAAACTTCATTCATTTTCAAACTAAATCGGCAATCACTAAAATGTGACGAAGTTCATAATGCTTATATAAATTAGTAGATCGGTTACGTTAACGTAAATAATTTGCATTTAAATGGCATTAAAACTAAGTATATGAAAATCATAAAACCAGATGTGGTTTCGACTACGGGTCTTACGGTGCCACGATTTGAAGGCGGATTTGCATAGACCTCAACGAGATACGCCAAAAAGTAGATAAGAATAAAATTTTTCGATATCTCGCTTAGTTTCCAATATACGAGTATCAATTTTCAAAAATTATTTTTTTTACCCAGAAATATTGCCCCAAAGTTACTTCTGCAACGGCTTCGTCGCTGCGGGAAGTGCAGCCCCTTCGCCCTTGCGTAGCAAATCGCAGGTATCTATGCTCACCTCCTGCTTTGGCTTATTGGTCGCCTTCAGCAACTAGCCTCGGCCGCTGCGGCTCGTACAGTTGCCTGCTATTTGCTACAGCGGACGGGGGCTGCTCTCTCTCAGCATCTACGGCTTTACAAGAATACTCTTGGGGTAGCGGCGACAAGACTACTTAGACCTACGTGGGGTCGGGGCACGCTGATTCGGTTTTAGTACCTATTCGATTTTTGAGTACCTATCGATATCTCGGAAATTAAACGAGACATCGAAAAATTTTATTCTTACTATTCGGCGTAGCTAGTCGAGATTTATGCGAATCGTGGCACTACAGGAACCGTAGAAGCCCCCAGATGTGAAACATCTAAATACTAATGTAATTTTAAATGGGAAAAGTTGAGTCCTGTTGATGCTACCGTTTGTCTCTTGAAATCACCTTAGACGCGAAGTTTCAATGGGGTTTCCACATATCCAAAGTAGCAAGCAGACTTAGTTCTGTAAAAAAGAGAATTCTCACCATATTTGGAACAGCTATACTAGTTAATTTTAGTTATTTCCATAGTATACTGTTGTATGGTATTTTGCTAAAGGGGAACGCGACTGTCACTGAAATTTTCTTTTTTTACAAAAGAGGGCCTTGGCCCAACCTTCAATAAGTATTATTTATAACTTATATAGGTATATGAAATAACAGTCAATTATTAAGTTAAATATGGCCCCATATTATTAACATACGTTACGTTTTAAAAGCCATTTTTATATTCATCGTGGTGAATTGACTTACACCGCCACCATATGGAATTTTCATTTGTATCTTCTCCACAAGAATCGCAAAAAGCGTGCTATAAAATGTCTTTATTACTTTAAGTTGATAATTTTCTTTAAGAAATTTGAAGTAAGTTCAATATTTAAGAAAATAAGCAAGAAAAAATATTATATCCTAATTAATATTTCAAATCGTTTGAGTAAGAAATGTTCATTATTGTGATTTATCGCAAATAAAATATACAAATGGGTATCGAAATAGTTTTAATTTAAATAATCAAATTTATTTCATCAAAACTTACTCGATTAACCAAATGAATATTAATAAATATTTAGTTTCTATATATTAAAATCTGTAAAATAAAATAATAATTATAATTAATTATTATAATTAATATTTCTAATATTAAAATCTTACAATACCTAGGCAAGCCAGCCATGCACAGGTAAAGTAATAGTAAGAAGAAGAACGAAAATAAATTTATTTTGTAACATATTTTAGCAATTTGCTTACAATTACAATAATAAAATATTATAAATTTGATAAATGGTTACTAAAAAGGTACCCAACTCAGCACAGTCTTGGTACTGACAATGTACTTCGACGCTGATCTTCCGTGTGTGCCAATAAAAATTTAACAAAAACTAAACTTCACAATATTCATTATTAAACAATTTTAACTCAATATGCACACATGATATATTTAAACCACACACACGTACCTATACACTATCACATACATCAAATATATTAACATAATAAAGCAATTAACAATTTGCAATAAAGCAATTACTTAAATAAAATTAAAACAGAAACGAATAAACGGAATAGAAAAGTATGTAGGTAAGACATACTATAAAATTTTCAATAACTTGACTTTTGAAACTGAGTAAGTAATTTTTGTAATTATAGTTAAGCGAACCGATCGAAACTAGATTTATAATTGGTGGTGGAATATTGTAGCAGCATCTCGTGGCAGAATAACGAAAGCTGCCACGAAATGCAGCTGTAGGTACTGTTTCTTGGATATAATAAACGAGTTGCTATTCTAACTTGTCGCTGTGAAAAGTGTAATTTGTTATAAAGATACCGTATAATAATAATAGAGTGTGTTACTCTAACAATAACGAGAAAATCGTACCAAGTGGTAGAACTTTCTTTATTTTCTGCCTAGGAGTCTGTCTGGATAGTTTAGCTGATATCTAATTCTGCCGCCAAATTGCTACACTACAAAACAAAGCTTACTCGTAATAACTACAAAAAGGACAAACCAAAAAAAAAAGACATTAAAATCAAGCAAAAGATGTATTTCATTTTAATGTTTAGCTTTAGCAGATTAAGAGTCACTTAAATCCGTTTGATTTATTGCGTATTTAATTTTTACCGTTACATTATGAAGGCTTGGTCACTTTGTGCGTTTAATATGTTGGAACAAGTTATTATGCACTATATTGCATATAAATATATCTTAGATATGAACACTACACATATATACACGCCTATTATTTCTGTAATATTACTTTTTTATAAGATTTACACAAATGAGTCTTTTTGTTTTTAGGGTTCTGCCGGTTCACTGTAAGTGGTTTACGTAAATACTTAAAATTTTGCATACCTAACTGTTAAGTACAAAAATGGTCGTAATTTTAGAAAATTGGAATTTTCGACACAATCATTGTTCTGTACCCCACATGCAATTCAACAAATACATTTTTCATCCCCCCCTCAAAATTAACCACCAAATTTTGAGGGAATGAAAGAAAATTGTTGAAGAGCATGTGGTACAGAACAATGATTGTGGATTGCATAGATACGCTTGACCGATATTTTATATTAAAGTGACAAATTCATCAAATGATATCATTAGGGCACCCTATGGACACCTCTAACAGCTACAACCAAGAACGCAGGTCGTCGTTACATCTGAACACTATTCAAATTAAATTTTAAAGCTGACTTTAAAGATCTAAAAGAACTAAAATATTCCACTAATATTAACTTAACCAACCAAAATTTCCACATAATTGCTGACACTGATAAAGCTTCTGAAGCAAAACATATTGTAAGTACTTAAGTATAGAAGAATAAAAACCACAAACTTTAGAAGCAATGGGAAATTTAATTTTTAACTTTAATTAAAAGTTTTATTTTTGATTCTTTCGGAGTAGAATTACGCTACAAAAATAGGTACCTACATTAAAAATACAAAAAATTTGCGCCACCTTTAAGTAAAGAATTTTTTCTTTTTCAAAGTTTATATGAGACCTTTAAACTGTAACATTTTAATAAAAAAAGGAATCATTAAGGTGGGTATACAATTGACGAAAATATCACGTAACATACAAATTGTGAAGCCGACTAAAAATTTGTCACGTTCAATAAATACAATGAATATTAAGATGAAATGGAACAGATGTTGTATTCTGACCTTGCTCCGGAACATAATTTAAAAACGTTCACACAGTTAAACGCAATCTTTGTCACCAATTTTAGGTATATGACAATTATTAATTGCGATACACGTTTGCTTAGCCAGCGGGCACGCTATGTTTCAAAGAAACCGCGTATTACGGTATTGTCGAGTCGTCGGGTTGACGCACAAATTGCTGTATTTACAATTTAAAATTAAGCAGGCGGTAAATTAACGTAAACTGAGCCGTTGTTGGACGGAATGTTTTCGGCTATACAATACATTTGCGTGTGAATTTATCTCATACTTAAATTTTCTTTTTATGACCCAATGCGATCGGTGTGTTAAAAGGGAGCAAACATTTTGAAGCCTTAATTAATAAACTGGATTTTTTTAAGTAATAAACAGAAGGCATCTTGCAATTTTTATTTAGGATATATTATACCAGACAAATAAAATTTTGTAAATCACAGATAAGTTATGAGCTTCTTACGACTTCATCACAAGACAACATTTCCCTGCTATCCTCACATAAATATTTATGTATTATACACGAAGATTTTTCTTAAGAAAATCTTTACATGTTATGTTATGGGACGAAAACCGCATCATAATGCATTGAGTGCTTTTACAGTTTTAAAGAACTACGCTAACACATTCAGGCAGCGCGGTGGGGACTTTTGCTGCCTGAAAAAAAATACTTCGAGAATATGAAGAAGCCTGTGCCCAGAAGTAGGACGTATACCTTTAGAATGTAACCAATACAATGACAGCCTTTGTTGTATACTGTTTGGCGATATAAGTACACTTTTTTTGTCTATATAATAGGGATGAACAAGAATACAACAACAAGATACCAAGTGTATATTTAAAAAAAACCGGCAAAGTGCGAGTCGGACTCGCGCATCGAGGGTTCCGAACAAATCTGTAGGTATATAAGTTTAAAATTATTAAAAATATATTTATTACATGATGTAACCAAAAATTTATGCTTTTCGTAATATTTCCTTTATCTGTGCTATAAAACGTAGCTTCGTACCAAATTTCAAGATTCTGAGTTCACGGGAAGTACCCTGTAGGTTTTGATTCCCTTGCGAATGTCGAAAATTTGCGGCATAACGGCTGTATCTTTTGATTGCGTTGGCTTAGAAGTTTGATTTTTTTACAGCTGTAAGGGACAGTAGACTTAAGTATTTGGTATGAATTTCAGCTTTATACCTCCACGCGTTCCTGAGAAGAAGGGTCTTGACAGACAGACAGAGACAGACAGACGGACTACAAAATGATCCTTTAAGGGTCCCGTTTTTTCCTTTTGAGGTACGGAACCCTAAAAATACATTAACTCAATGGCTGCTTTTCATCGCTGCGTAAAGTGTAAGCATAAACACACAGATAGCATTATCTATTTTCCCGATATTCATCGAGTTTACATGCATCGGGAATGACGAGAATGAAAATAACACGGAGCACGAAATCATTATATAGGTATTTTCCCAAAAGTAATCAAGAATGCAGTATCAAAGTCGATTATAATCACACCACAATTGAACCAGACCCGAAATACTTCGTCTTTATTTGTATCCTTCAAAAAATGTTAAATCCAGCCAAAATTTGTAATCTTGATCGCTAGATTAGGCAGTTTTTCGGTACTTTGATTGAAAAAGCAATAACCAATGATTGAACACGTACAGGATCGCCCCCGTCACTACATTAGATTTGATAGACCACAAATCCTCGCTAAAGAACACCGATTCCTTCCAAGGATGATGCGCGAGGCTATTGAAATCAAGAAACATCCTAGTTTCAATAGAGAAGATGGCTGGGTGCTACCATCTGCTTGGAATCCCATAATTAATAAAATTAAATCCCAACCCAAGCATACAACTGCAAGACTTCATGATACTATAAGTTCATACTGCGTAGATCGGAACAAATATTAATAATTTTTAATCTGGAGGTAGCCGTGGTTAACTATGACATTGGGACGTCATACACCTCAGTCCCCCCCGTGACCATGGGTGCTGTAAAGTGCTTGAAACGTCGGGAATGTAAAATAAGTTAATACACGCGATAAAATCCGTAAAATTAGTTTTATTTAAACCAATGATTGGACTTCAGAAAAAGATGTTCTTAATTTGACTGTATGTACTTTTGTTGTACGTCTGTTACGCGATATCTGCGTCAATTGCGAACCGATTTTGATGATGATTTATTAATAGATAATTCAAGGGCAGTCCCATGAAAAATTTGAAAACATTACATTGGAAAAACAGAAGATAAAGTTTTTCGATTCGATGTTGTGACAATCAAACTTATGAAACAAACTTAGTCTAATCAAATACTCGTATGTCAAAAATTAGACTTTTTTATAGAAAGAAGCCGACTACAATATAAGGTACTGAAAATAATAATTTTCTAATGTTATGATAGCTCCTTAAGTCGGGGCTTTAACGCTTCTACAAAATATTTCTTAAGATATTAAAAACGCGAATTAGAGCGTAACTACCTATATTAATTATGCTATCTAACAATATTAGTAACGTTGCCAAAATATTTATAAAGCTTAATTTTTACGACTGTATGTGTATGTATGTAGTATTGTTCTTATTGTAGAAGTAAAGTTACAGCCTAACATATCCCACAGCTGGTATGGCCTCCTCCCATTTCTGAGAGGTTTACGGAGCGATAGATCCACCGTGCTGCTCCAGTGCGCGTTTTATTTTATATCTCAGCCATGCATGCGGGTTTCCTCAACATATTTTCTTTTACCGCCGAGCACGTGTCAAATCAGCACATTAAATTTTTTCTGAACCTGAAACTCGGGTTGCTCGCGTAATGCGAAATTTGCGGCGAGCGATTAGCTCCTGAGCTATCAGGGCCCTTAACAATGTAGTAATGTTGAAATAAACGGTGAATTATTGCTTATATTTTAGTTACTGATATCTACAATATGCGATTAAATTTTCTTTACATTTATTTATACAAAGTTAACTGGTGTGTTATATTATACTTTATCATTTATGAAAAACAAACTTGAATCGATCATAATATACCTACTAGTCTACAGTTCGATCATAAATTATTGAATCGATTTCTTTGTAAATACAAATAATTTTTAATAATTTTAAATGGATTTTGATATTTGATATCGATAATGAAAATAAAACTGTTTATTATTACAGTATCAATTTTGTTCTCCAAAATTGTCTATATAAGGTTTGTCACGTCATTCCAATTAATTTAGAATATATAGTTAATTTTTTTTAAGAAATATATGCGTGAAGTTGCCGCTTATTATATCACTTGATGTCGAAATTTACATAGGATTATTATGCTAAGGTATTAAAGCAGCAAAATTGACTTCAGCGATTATCGGAGATATTCCGTCACATAATAAATGTTTCCGGTCCTTGTCACTACGGAACACAGTAGCATTATACTGCTATTTTGATGATATTCCGTGAGACCGTAGTGCCTACCAGGCACTTGCCGGTTCCGTAGCGCAGTGGCTTAGTAGCAATGAAATGCAGGGATAAGGGCGAGGTAATTTTTTTCTAAAAAAAAGTAAAAAAAAAGGAGGGGTATGCTGACTCATTCGTGCTGCAGCCATGATATAGCTGCAGTGTGATTCTAATTCTTAAAATAACGAATCTTTTTTCTCTTTTATCGTATTAGATTTATTATTATCATTTCGAGTATACTTACTTACAGGCATCGATTTTAAGGAATCTGTTTCCAACTCACACGGATGGCTCGAGCACAGAGGATATAATTTTACAAGATGTCCTGTCCTACTAATCTAATTAGTATAATGTTTATAATTATAGGAATTATTATTATATATGTTACTTTAAAAACTACTCCATTGTATTTATATTAACACTGTAGTACCACTGATGTTTTAAAGCGTAAAAATATAGCCTGATAAAAATTTTACGCAAATGATAGTACAGGTAAAATCGTTTTTCGAAATAAAAAAAAACCGGGACAGCGCCAGTAATTGTTTTTAATAAATATTATTTATCATATTAACCAACAGGAAACCGTCTCACATATTTATATTAAACAGTGCCCGCAATGAAAACAGTCGTAAATCCAATCGAATATAAACCCTAGCACGCACCGGATGCGATGGATATTAAAAAAAAAATTGTAACTATTTAACCGAACAGAAATACTAAATAGGCAACGTCAAAGATGGTACGGCCGTAAACACGTGAGATGCGGTCAATTTTATAACCGATTTATTAACTTTTAAAGAAAAATCCATCGGATGTGGTTACACCTTTAAGAAGCTCATGTTTAAACGAAACACTTCGGCTCTTTGAAACGGTTAACGAGTCATAAGTTAATGAGTTAATGGTCATAACGTATTCTGTGTATTCGTTATGAATCTGAGCTCTTCTTCGATGTTCCAATGATTTGGAGTCCGTGATGTAGGTTTATGATGATTTTATTGCTATTTTGTAAAGGTTAGATTAACCATATTGATTCGAGTTTAGATTTACGTCTGATTTTGTCGTATTTATAATAATGTAAAACTCACTGTAAATTTATATATTCGTAATCGTTTGAAGTTATCATCAATTACTTTTAATAATTTTGTTGCTACTGGTAAGCTTCATCATCATTATTACATCATTATTACAGCCCTTCACAAGTCCACTGCTGAACATAGGCCTCCCCCAAGAAATGCAGCGACAGTCCCTTCAGCGGTGCCCAGTGGACTGTTGGTATATCGAAGTACTGAAGTGTTTGTACAGTAGCGGCTACGATGGCTGTCCGAGTACAGAACCAGAGTACGAAACCTATCCAACTGCAGAGAGGTGTGAGACAGGGTGACGTAATATCCCCGAAACTCTTCACCGCTGCATTGGAAGACGTTTTCAAGCTACTGGACTGGAAAGGATACGGCATTAACGTCAATGGCTAGTACATCACTCACCTTCGATTTCCCGGCGATATGGTCCTTATTGCAGAATTATTGGAGGACATAAGCACTATGCTCAATGACCTCAATAGTGTCTCCCAACGGTTAGGTCTTAAGATGAACCTGGACTGGTAAGCTTAAAATTTTTAAATATATAAATATATAGCAACAGCATCACATAATATATGTTGCAGTTCTTATTGTTAATACGTTTTTTTTTATATAGAATAAGAGCGACAACGAGCCTCCAGTCCATCTGATGGTAAGGGTATGCTGTGACCTATTTATCGTTAACTAAACATCAAAATGCAGATGCTTTATCACCCTTGAAGACTAAGATGGAATTGCCTTGTTTCCAGTAAAAAGGGTCTCCGGTTGTCTACACTCACCATACGAAATACAGCTGCATTAAGCTGCTATTTTATGCTGGTATTCTGAGAGAGCGTGGTCCTTGTCTGGTTGAATCGACCCATTAGTGTTACAACAATAATAAAGGTAGCTGCAACATGGCTCTACAACGTATAAGTAAGTCACCAAAGCAAACCGCCTATATGAAGCAGGTCGATCACGTAACGTGTTGTATTTGTGACATGACATTCACGTAACTCGGCAGCGTTAAACCCTCCCTACAATTTTTAAATTTTTACATTAATTCGCATCACGTCTCGGTTCCGTCTCTTTGTTCGACCTATTGTGTGTGAGTAATGGAAATGCGAAGTAACGTTGTATTGATGGATAAGATTTGCTTACTTTGTCCTAGTTTTATCGCGGATAAAAAATACTGTATACTTAAATTGTTTACATAGTACGTTCTACTCACGTGGTCAGAACGAATACGGTATATGAATGAAAATACGAATGGGTTATGTCGTCTGGGTAAGGACCACACTCGCACGGAATATCAGCAGTCGCTGCATCGTGGCTCTTTCAGTTTCTATTGTAAGTTATTGAAAGAATTTCTTTTGATTATGTTCCTTAACGGTAGAAACACCTCTGCACATCCTAAGTGATTGTAGACCCTTAATGCGCAAACGTAGCACTCATCTGGGATACTATGTACTTAGCCCAGGCGAAGTGAAATTGCTCACAGCTAAGCAACTCCTTCAATTTATTGAATACATAGGGCTTAGCAGTGAACTAAAGCCATAGCAGCGATCACAAGAGATCTTACAAGTCACAGGAATACTGGTCTTTCTAGAACCCCATAGCTGTTTGCACAAATAAATAAAAAATGAAAGAATTTGAAAGTAATCAATGATTATGTTTTAGAGTTAGTAGACGCGCACAATACAAATATGTATACCATATCTCGTTCTGCGAGTGACATAAAAAGCGATTATAGGGAATGTTCGGAAAGTCTTTTATACGTGGTAGAGCCATGCTACAGCTATATTAGTAGTATAGTTGTAGCACGAATGGGTCGGCTCGACCGGGGTAGGACCACGCGCTCACAGAATACCAGCGTAAAATAGCAGCTTAACACTATTATGTTGGTGAGTGTGGGGAACCGGATACCCTTTTTACTGGGAAAGAGGCATTACATCTTAGCCCTCACGGGTGACAACGCATCTGCAGTTTTATTCTTTATATGTAGATGTCTATGGGTCACAGCAACCACTTTCCATCAGGTGGACTGTGCGCTCGTTTGTCACCCAATCCTATAAAAAAATCTTATGAACGCTAATAGGTATAGATAGACGCACAGGAACGCGAGGTGTTAGAACTCCTTTTAGGAGTCCGTCTGAATAGGCACCACCATCCTGCCTAATTCTGCCGTCAAATAGCAGTACCTAAACTGTAATGCTTCAGTCTAATGGGTACAAAGAAATAGTCTAATTACAGGCTGTGAAGCGTTGCATCTTAGTCTTCAGAGATGTTAACGCATCTGCAGCCTTCTTTGTTTGAATACGGTAGCCATTTTTTTTAAAGTATAAGGGTGACAAACGAGCACACAGTCATCCTGATGGTGAGTGGTTGCTGCGGCCCATAGACATCTACATCTATGCTCGATTACAAAACAAAATGCAGATGCGTTGTTGTGAGGACTAAGATGGAATGTCTCATTTCCAGTAAAAAGGGTCTCCGGTTCTCTACACTCACCATACGAAAGAGAGCAGTGTTAAGCTGCTATTTTACGCTGGTATTCTGTGAGAGCGTGATACATCGCCGGTTGAGGCCGCCCATTTGTGCTACATCTATACTACTAATATAGCTGTAGCATGGCTCTACCACGTGTAAAGATAAATAAAAGATATGCCGTAATTACCACATTTAAAGCAGGTGGATTGGCGATTGCTGTACCCGACGCCTCACAGTCGCATCTTTGATAAATACGGTAATTTAATTAGTTATCGTAAATACATATATAAATATACTAGCTGGCCAGGCAGACATTGTTCTGCCCTTTCCAACGAACCTTCCCATAAAAAAAATCTTTAAATTCGCAATAAAAAATATTGAAGGTCATTTATCGGGATAAAAAGTATCCTATCTCTCAAATTGGACCAAACTGAACACAGTGTGTAAAATTTCATTGAAATCAGTTCAATAGTTTAGGAGTTCATCGCGGACAAAGAACGTGACACGTAATTTTTATATATAAAGATATATTATGATTTCTTGTAGTTACACGAATACTACCCATGGAATAAAACGGATTTTTAAGTTTAATTTCATTTATTAAAAAAGTTAAAATTAAACGCGGTAAAATCTATATCAAATATACCTACATATATATAAGTTTTATTCTTAAAATGACTTCGAATATCATTTTAAATAAGTCAGATACAGTCGATTGCACAAATTGTTGTGCCGTCACTTTACTTCGAGTTCCTTTTAAATAAATTCATACAAATTTCACAGCGAATAAACTTAATTGCACCGATAACAATAGTTCACCCCTTATTCCAAACCCCTTCCGTAATGTCGATTCTAGTAGACAACAGTCTTCCGTTTCTTTTGATGAACAATCTTGGAAAAGGACAAATATAGATCTGTGGTAGAATTTATAAGCTTATGCGATAAAGTTTAAATGTTAATTTAAAGTTAAAATAAGTCTAATCAAATTATAATTTTATTATCTAAAGCTCATCACTGCACGGGTCGATTGAAATAGAATGCCAATAGTATTTAAGTCCGCCCTTTATTGCCCTATCATATATCAATAAATAAATAAATAGTAATTTGTCACTAGGGCCCCAGCCTACGCCCCAGCTTAGCCTTAGGAGCAATTAATGTGGCATTATTTAGAGTTAAGATAACCATCGAATACCATTTATGTTATCAATTTTTCGAATAAAAAAAACTACGAGTTCTTCGGAAATATAGCCTTGGTCACTCATGGTTTTGCTTACTATTTGTTCGTGAAGTTTCATTACAATCAGTTCAGCTATTCCGAAAATTTGCCCGGACAGGCAGACAGACAAACAGATAGAAAGATAGGCAAAATTTTTCAGACACTTCAATTTTATTAATGTGTTAGCTATGTATAGATTCATAAACGCTTCTCTTTTTTTTAATTTTCGTGTTCATTTTGAAACTTCTCTCTTGACTTTACAGCTGATCAAGAAATAATATCAAAAATCACTTCGCAACCGTAAAACATGCTACTGTACTGCTGCTACTGTAATGGTAGTTCGATTTTGAAACACTTGATAAAATCACAATAAATTTATAGACTGTCTACTAAAATAATTATTTCTTGTATTTTAAATATTATAACCATAATCCATCGACAGACGTCGGAAAAAATTTTGTTTTTATTTCGGTCATACGTAATCACACTAATTGAATAATTACGATGTATCTATGCCCATTATAAAGTATAATGAAATTAATAAACGCCGCAGGCCGTATGTTTTATTACTACATACTTTTAGTACAATATTTCTGAGCTACTTTTGATTAAATTCAATGAATATTCATTAAGACTTACTACGAAAGAAATGCAGATTTATGTATATGATATAATTTTGTGGTATCTATAAAAATAATGTCAAGATCGATTTTATTTATACAGTTTTTATGTTTCAAAAATAACTGGTACATTAATGATCAGGGTAAATTGCTTCTAGAATGACATCTGCAACTAACAAAAATATTCTTTACATTAGAATAAATGAATGACTCGCATTATCTCACCGCACAATCTCCTTTTCGTGCTTATGAATGGCATGAATATTTATTTTAGGATTTCCTTTAGGTAAATAGTATCTAAAGTCGATTATTGGCATAAAATAAGAAAAGGTCAGGGCTCAAGGGATAGTACTGACATTTGGGTAACGGTTTCTATGTTATATATATTTACAAACTAATTTATTCAGGTCCTTTACTTAGCTATTATTTCAATAAAATACAGAGAAATAATATGTATAACGAGGATTATCAGCCCAAAAAAATCATAGAAAACCGATTATTTTTCTCGTATCTTGAGCATTTGCTAAATCGCTTCATCTCATTTCTTGTACTGCGCCTGTTTAAAAATTGTTCTAAGAGGGCTGTAGGTGCAATCTACTTTTAGTTGCTCATTGTTCGGCGGCGCCGACCCCTCGGGTAAGCTAGCACGTGTTTTATTGTGCAATTACAGGACAAAAATTGTGCGATCACCGCATGAATACTAAGGAAGTTCTTTTGTTCAACAGAAAGAAAAGACTAAGAGGTGTATACTTCTGATTTAAAACGCATATACAATTCGACATATATAAACATATATATCGAATTATTTATCGAATTATTTGTCGAATTATGAATATTTCACGAACGCACATCACGGCAGAACTCCCGATACCATCTACACCATCTGGATGATTGGCGGTCCACCACTGTGCGATTTAGAAGATGTTTTCTTCCTCGCACAACTTCCTTGTGGAATCGATTACCATCAGCGATTTTTCCGGACCGATACGACTTAGGGACCTTCAAGAAAAGAGCCTACTCTTTTTTAAAAAGCCGGCAACGCATCTGCAATGCATATGCGGCTCATGCTCGTTTGCCCCCTCTCCTGTATAAAAAAAATTCAAATTCAACGTTACTGTGACGTTAGATTAAGTTATGAAATGTTTTATACAACAGGTGGTTAAATATTTTATTTGCTATGTGGTACGACTTCTCTGTCCAGGATTTCGTATGGGTATGGATCACCCTTTTACCTATTTCTGCCGCCAAATAGAGCAGTGCTTGCACTGCTGTGTCCTGGTCTTTAGGCTATAGAGAGCTGGTATTATCATAGGCTGTAAGCCATTCCATCTTAGTCCTCGGAAGTTACAACGGATCTGTAGCTTTCTTTGTTTGAAGTTGGCTGCAGGTGTTCATGGACTACAAGTAGCCACTTACCATTTTCATACGTGGTAGAGCCATGCTGCAGCTATATTAGTAGTATAGTTGTAGCACGAATGGGTCGGCTCCACCGGGGAAGGACCACGCTCTCACAGAATACCAGCGTAAAATAGCAGCTTAACACTGCTGTGTTGTGAACTGCAATAGTGAGTGTAGAGAACCGGAGACCCTTTTTACTGGAAAAGAGGCATTCCATCTTAGTACTCAAGGGTGACAACGCATCTGCATTTTGATTCGCAAACAAGGATATACATCTACATCAGATGTCTATGGGCCGTAGCAAACACTTACCATCAGGTGGACTATGTGCATAATTAATACACGTAAGTACATTTAATATAAAAAATAAATGTAATTCAATTAATAGAATAGTCGTTACTTTGCGGAAATCCATTACATTACAGTTCGTCAAAATTACTTTGCCCACATCCGTTTAATAAAACAACACAAATTTCGTCGGTGGTGTGTCTTTGTATTCGTGTTGTCTAGTGTCACCACTAATCCCAGCACTACTACTCCCAACACCACTGTTGGAAGTAATGGTTGCGGTGCTATTCAAACTAGAGTATACACATCATTTTATTTTGTTAAGCGGATGTGGGCAAAGTAATTTGAACTAACTTTTAAACATAATCCACTTGATTTAGCAATACCTACAGTAAAAATTCGGAAAATATTTTATAAGTACGAACTTCGAGAATCTTTTCATCGAGTTTAGCTGTAATACTAACACATGTCGAACTACTTATAAAATATTATTTATTACACGAAGCTTCTAACCTACGTGCTTTCTCGAAACTCCTTTGGATTCCAAAATTATAAAGGGTTTCCTGTACCAATTGTCAAACGACATTCGACCCTGGATAAAGGAAATGTCCATTATAACGCACCTTAACAATAAGACGTCATGTACACGTGCTCCGGTTTCGAGTTGTGTGAGAATGGGTTCTTTTATGGGACAGATCATGAGATTCATCTTCTTCTTCATCTCAGTTCATGAGATTATTCTGGCTCTTGTCATTTATTCGAATTCGATACGATGTGGACTTATTGACCAGCAACATAAAATTTAACGTGATTGTTACCTTTTAAAATATCTATTTTAAGTCTTGACTAATTAATTTATCTTTTTTTTTATTTTAGCAGAATCGGAGGAAATTTAATAGTTACTAACCTTTCGCTTACGTCCGAGTCGAATGCAAAATTTGATGATTTTAAAGATGTTATCGTTCGAATACTAGAATTTGTAATATAAAAGAAACTGAGAAAAAAATGTAAAACGCAAAAATGTCGCATTCTTTTTAAATACAAAATCAAAAAAAAAATAGTACACGTAGCACACGATATAGCAATCTCAAAAACGGAGTGGAATAAGTTGCCATCAACTGTTCTATTCATCCGATTACAGTATGGGTGTCTTTAAGTCAAAAATGAATAGGATTTTTTTGAGTCAATGCGCTTTACCATCTTCGGCTGCATTACCACTTACAATCAGGTGGGATGGTAGTTAGATTTTTTTAGAAAAAAAATCTCACAACGCGTTTGTGGTGGCGCCATAAGGATATCCATCACGCTGTTTCGTCCCGTGGGTGTCGTAAGAGGCGAGTGTAGGTAGATACCAGAAAAGTCCTACGGTTTCCGATAAATGGCGGTAAAACCACGAAACCAAATCGGCAAAGGCCAGCAGCGTCAAAGATGCGAGACCTCTCATACAGTGATCAATCCACTTGCCAAGATTTAGACAAATCATCCCTGCATCGGAAGGGGCCCACGTTCAGCTGTGGACTACTACGGGCTGACGATGATGGAGAGACGAATAATCACAGTGCGTAATAACCATTTAATATAAAAATATGAAACGAATTACAAGCTCAAAAATGTTTTTTTTAATAGAATAAGGGTGAGAAACGAGCACACAGTCCACCTGATGGTAAGTGGTTGCTGTGGCATCTACATCTGTCCTCGATTACAAATCAAAATGCAGATGCGTTGTCACCCGTGAGGACTAAGATAGAATACCTCATTTCCAGTAAAAAGGGTCTCCGGTTCTCTACACTCACCATACGAAACACAGCAGCATAAAGCTGCTATTTTACGCTGGTATTCTGTGAGAGCGTGGTCCTTCCCTGGTCGAGCCGATCCATTCGTGCTACAACTATACTAATAATATAGTTGCAGCATCGCTCTACCACGTCTAAAATGTGTTCCAATTATTTCGAATCTAAACAAATATCGCTGTGATTTAATTAAATTTTGTAAGAAACTTAGAGACAGTTAAAAGTAAACATGCACCGGTCATGTGGACATCTGTTTGTTTGTACAAGAGGGAAAAATGGCTGAATGAACAAAACTCGATTGACATACTGCTTTCTTATCGTGCCGGGATTGATTTAGGATAGGTTAATTATAACGTTAGATAGTTAGGGATAGGTTTTCATTACGGACGTTACCCTCGTAAAACATGCGCCATAGAAAAAAATGCCTTTTGTTACTTCTTACAGTTTTAAACTTTTTATACGATAAACGAAAATACATTACAATATTCTTTAGTAGAGTACGCATGTCAATCTCTGAAACGCCTAGACCAATTTTGACGGGATTTTCACTGGCAGATAGCTGATGTCACTAGGAGTAACAGGCTACTTTTATTTTAGAAAAATAATTATGGTTTCGCGCAAAAAAATTAAAACCCCAAATAACACGCAGCGAAGTCGCGGGGAACAGCTAGTTTTATAATATAACAGCAAGAGTTTTAAACACAATCGTTGAAAACTGTGTAGGTACCTAATATTAACCCTTTCGCTGTCCCGTGCACTACATATAGTTCATTGCTATTGTCTTACTATTGTGTCTGAAAACCGGACAGTGAAAGTGTTAAAAAAAAAACATATTATACGAAATAAGTTGTTCTAAATAAATCTCGAAAAATTGATGCAAAAAATAAAATTGAACCATTTTATTATTGAAAGAATACATATAATCATCGAGTTACATGTACTACGTACTAGAGAAGCCATTCCAAACAAAAATTGTGTCCTACTCTATGTCTTCGCGCATGCGCGGGAGTAGTAGTCGCGCATGCGCGAAGACTTTAATTTGATATAAAATAAGATATTAATATAAAATAAATATAAGAATTTAATATAAAATATCTTAATTTAATCTAAACAAACATATTTCTAAATAAAATGTAATAATAATTATTTTATGGAATTCACAAATCTTCAATTTACGCAATATTTAGTTTGTATGGATTGCACTACAGTTCAGTTGAACATAGTCTATGTTCGGAATGGCTTCTCTAGTAGGTACGTAGTATATATAAATCAATGCATATAATAAATAAAACGAAAAACATAAAGGAATTTAAAATACGGATACTGTTTTTCATCGCATCACTCGTCCACGTCTATGAACTCAAGAGTGGAAGATAATATAAAAACTATAACATTTAACGATAAAGGTATTCCGATGAAAAGCAAACACATTGTTCTTACAATGAAGCCGTTGGTCCTGCATCCTGTGAATATTTTTAGTATCGTTCGATGTGGAAACTCGTAAAACTCTTTATTATAAATATGAGCGTGAGCGATAGTTTAATTTTATGGAAAAATATTATAACAACAATCGGGCGCGTTTGTTTCTAAACTTCCGTACGCGTCTGCCAAATGTACTTGTACCTAACCCACACATTATAGAAGCATTAACACATAACACATTCTTTTGAGATCAAGAGTCTTAGGGTCAAACTATCTATCTGATGAATAATGTACACACAAATAAAAATATACAAGATATAAATCTATACAAATAAATAAAATTGAAGTGTCTGTTTGTAACGTCAAAATTACAACATTTTACTAAATGCATATGCAAAGTATAAACGGTACTTGTAACAAAAATATACTTTTTAAAATTTTGGTCTGTCTATCTCTTTGTTCCCGCTAATTTCCGAAACGGCTAGACCGATTTTGACGGGACATTTCACATAATATTATCAAAATATTTTTATATTACAAACATGCAAGTTTCCTCACGGTTCCAGTTCAGTCTATCTTTTCAAATATAATATACTACCATAAGTTTTCTATTAAGAAATCATTTACTGAAAATAACTTGCTCGCCTCCCGGTTTTGTCCTGCTTTTATGGCCATACTGACACATTTACTGGCGCCCCCCTTTTAACTCGGAAGCGCTACTGCCGGTTCATTTTACACTCAAGCTATTGTTACAAATGTCTCCAAGGCAATTAATGATACAAAAGAGTGGCGATTTGTTGAAACAGTCGACCGATTTAAATTGAAAACTAAAAAATCACACAAGATTTGGTATTTCGCTTCGCTTCGACGTTCGTCATGGGTAGAGTAAAGGGAAATAATTTGCCGCATATGTATTTCCGTTCGATTACAATGTAGTGTATTCAAGGTGAGAGTGAATAGGATTTTGTTGGTCACAGCAGTGACTGCACTAAACCGTCTTCGGCTACATTACCACTTACTATCAGATGACACTTACTATACGTGGTAGAGCCATGCTGCAGCTATATTATGGTTGTAGCACGAATGGGTCGGCTCGACCGGGGAAGGACCACGCTCTCACAGAATACAAGCGTAAAATAGCAGCTTAACGCTGCTGTGTTTCGTATGGTGAGTGTAGAGAACCGGAGACCCTTTTTACTGAAAACGAGGCATTTCATCTTAGTCCTCACGGGTGACAACGCATTTGCATTTTGATTCGCAAACGAGGATAAATGTAGATGTATATGGGCCACAGCAACTACTTACCATCAGGTGGACTGTGTGCTCGTTTGTCACCCTTATCCTATAAAAAAAAACTATATTTATTATATTTAAAAAATACTCTTTTTGTTTAGCCCGTAACAGTCCACTGCTTGGGTGTTTCATAATTAAGGGAAGACTCGCCTATCTACGCCAAGCGTGGCATCGCTGCCATGGGTAGGCGGTCACAGTACTAGTCCAACCCTCTAACGCCGTCGCCGGGGTATTTTATACCTGAAATTATTATATGAGTAGGTTATACCGGCATGTATGAGAGCGCAGCGGTTACACAAGTGCGTTTTGGCATTCCCTTAAGTCCCCTCTTAAAACATCCCGGGACGAAATCGGATGAGTGTGTCGCCACTCGCTAGTGACGCCTCCACTTCACAGCAAATCATTGCATATAAACGCTATTTCCGTAACATTTTACTACTTATTTTTCACAAAATCATAATTGATAAATATCAAATTATACATACATACATATAATCACGCCTCTTTCCCGTAGGGGTAGGCAGAGACCACTTCTTTCCACTTGCTACGATCCTTACATACTTGTTTTGCTTCGTCCACTTTCATTATTCCCTTCATACATGCTCTACGGTTTAGGGTACCTACTCTTGACCTGGCCTTTTTACAAGATGTCCCTGATTTGGTCTAGAAATGTCCGCCTAGGTCTACCCCTTCCAACACTTTCATTCACACTCGCCTTATACACTTTTTTCGTCAATCGTTCTTCATTCATTCTCTTGACATGGCCAAACCATCTCAGCATACCTTTCTCAATTTTTGTCACTACATCTTCTTTCAATCAAATTATAGTACATATTTATCACCATCACAAGTCCACTACTGAACATAAGTCTCCCCCAAGTTCCAAATGTTTAGTACAAATTACAATATATTAATGTTTTGATGATAAGTATACAGAAAATTACACGTATTTTCGTTATATTCTGAATGCTTTCATCAGTATCAATGTGTTTTAGAAATTAATTAACGTCAAAATCTTTAAATAATGACGCCATCGAATATGAATAAATCTAGTGATTTGGGTTTTGTTTTCATATGTCAATCATAATTAATTAGTTATTTAATTTTTTCATCCTATCAAAGTCCGCTGCTGAACATAAGTCCCCCCATAGCCTAATGAGGAGGTTATTTGTCTCAGAGGCAACGCATGAAAAAAAAACTGCTCGCAAAAAAAGTGCAGTTGGCAACCCACACAACAACAAAAACGAATCAAGTTGTTATTGGGAAGACATTGCTGCCCATTTCTTTTCCCTCTGTCTCTTACGACAAGGTAGACGATATCGGGTAGTAGATATTCTAACACCGGCCAATACACGATCAATCAAATAATAATTACGATAATTGCAGTCGACTTATTATGCAATTTCTTGTCCTGGAAAATATGAAACTTGACTTTAAAAATATTAAAACGAATAAATACATAACCATATTTAGAATAGAAAAAAATATACCTATTATTACAAAGATTAGAAAAGACCCTAATTGATTCTAAATATAATATTGAACAAGAGAACGAATCCGAACGTGCACTCAAACGCATTGTATTGAAAGATAAACCGGGCACATGCATTACATTAACACATCTGGAAGCTTGGCACTGAGAAAAAAATATCGAATTTCCAAACTCGATTCTCGTTTTGCCATTTTTTTCGCTACCGCCCCGTGCTCATACGGGTGATGCTTTGTTCTTTTCAATATGATTACTAAGAAATAATTGCTTCTACAACAAAATATTTATTCTCTATTGGCTTCAAACTGTTCCATTGCTATCAATATTTTTCATTTTTTGGTTATAATACAAGTCGCGAATTTCACACAGGTAATAATAATTATAAAACTTGTCTTCTATTTATTTTAAATAATGCGGTGGATTCTATAAAAATAATTGTGAAAATAACCTTTTTTAACTTTAAGCTTTAATTTTCGAACATTTCAGTATACAATATAAAATAAATAATATCTTTATTTCACGAAATTGGTATGTAAATAAAATCCCTTTTATAAATGCGACTTACATAATTATGTACTACATATACATTAATAAATAATTCTCTCTATGAATGAGCTTCACTCCGGCATTAAGCTCGCCAATATACAAAATGTTATTTGTATACGAAAGTAAAACCAAAAAGATAAACCCGATTTTTTTCAAACTTTGAATTACATATTATGTCAAATAATTTGGTATTAATTATTTATTTTACAGGTAATAATCCATTTAACAAATAGCTGTTAAGGCGGCGATCATTACGTAAGTTATCTAATTACTAAATCTAATATATAAAAATATTTTTTTGTTTGTTCGTATTTTATGTGCTGCCATACCGTTCATCAGATTGCGCTAAAACTTTGTCAACTTATTGCTTGCAGTTGTGTTAAGGTTATAGGCATAGTGCAATTAACTTACAGTAGGTGGCGCGAGTATCGTACCGAAAATTTATTTTTCATATCTGATCCATTGTCATTCCTAATTTAAAAATTTAAACAATATAACTCTTCCAAATTTAAAACGATGGTGCCCTGACTGCGTTAGTCAAAAGGCAAGGCGTAGCGAAGAGTGCACGCCTTGCAATACATAACGCAGTGTTGGTACCGACTTTGTTATATGGCAGCGAAACCTGGGTATGCCAGAAGAAGCATAAAAGTAAGTTGAATGCAGTGGAGATGCGATCTCTTCGTAAAATGTGCGGCGTTACCATGGCCGACCGAAAGCGAAACGAAGAGATTCGCAATATGGCAGGTTTGAAAGATGACCTTATCACAAAAATTGATAAGGGCGTGCTTCGGTGGTTTGGGCACGTTGAGCGAATGAGTGAAGACCGAATGGTGAAGAAAATATATAGCGCGAAAGTTAATATTAAAAGGTGTCGAGGTAGACCGAGACTAACTTTCGAAGACCATGTGAGCAAATTGCTCGAAGAGGGTAGGGTCAAAAGTACTCGGATACCTAGACGTGCATGCATGAAGAAGATAATGAATCTGAAAGAAGCGAAAGAGGTTTGTAAGGATCGTGACACTTGGCGATCTGTTCTCTCTGGCTACCCCGTCAGGGATTGTGCGTGAAGATAAGTATAAATTTAAAACGATATTTCCACAATTATTTCTTTTGCGGCTGCAATGCGCCGAGACCAGCTAGTATTTTATAAGAATTCTTGCTTACCTTGTAAAAACTAAATATGTATGGAGTTCCGAAAAAACGGTCGACGAATATTATATTATTTAATTTCGTGAATAATTTATAGTTACATTTAAGTTCTATATTCAAAAAATTGGTTAAACGAGCTTACTTTTTGATTCTCGTATATTTTCAGTCTGTTCAAAATTAATATTCAAAATTAAACCGTTTTAATTAGAATCCATATTGAATTACGGATGGCGCCTTTCGGGCAAACATTACAAAGCCATTTTGTCTCTGGTCAAGTGTTACCAGACGTCTGCCCGGCCATAGACAATAATATCTTTGTAACGACGAGTGCTCGTATAAAGAGCATTGTGGCCGAATCAATTAACCCATAATGTGGTCATTGTGAAATATGCGCGTAACATTGTCTTAATGTATCTCTTTGGTGTATCGTAAAATAATTTTTATAGTTCTATTTAAAGCCGAGCTCAATTTATTGGCCAGATAACTTTCAGTAGCATTTTGGTATAGGGGTATCAGTTGCAACGTGTGTACTGTTTATTGTCTGTTTTGGTATCTGAACATAAATGGTAATTTAAAAAAGCAAAGTTTAAGGAATCCTTACATTAATTATTTGATAGTGATATGAACCAGCTGGATTGTAAGTCACTCGTTGGTAATCAGAAGACAACACTTTGGCGAAACCCTATATCAAATAACACAAAAGTCTAAACTGAGAACATCAAAGCTGGATAGGTACATTGACACCGGCGTTTTAGAATATACAACAAACCGTCCAAAACATGAAATTTAATGGACGCCAAAGATATGGGAAACTTTAAAGAGGCGGTTATTATTGTGAAGTAACCGAAAACCAACACATGTGTCACATATCGACCAGGATTGCGATGCCACATGTGAAATGAAAAAAATGACTAAAATCTGTTGTCACTGCTCCCTAAGGTATGAACAATGCTGCGTTGAGATCCTGATCTTCGTCATGTTTAATTTCAACTTTAATAATGAAATAATAAGGTCTAAATTAGAAAGTAGTGAAATGGATTTACGGTCGAAATTCAAATAGATAGTACGTTTTGTGACGATTTTTTGCTCAACCTTCCGTAACCTTTAGCCTGCGACATGGATTGTAGATTAGGCATATTGTTGACCTTTTTTGCTTCCTTTCTCGCTGCACCACGTGTATTTTCAGTTTTTGTTTCAACTTCGCTTTCAAGGGCCTTTTGTTTTTATTGAACATTGTACAAGATTTGCATATGTTTAAACTGATGATGAAATATACGTCTTTTAGAGATTTTAACTGCAAAAGATAATTCGTTTTCTCCTCCGACTTTGACTTTCACTCACTAGTTGTAAGCATTTTCACAAACTTAATTACCTTGTAAGATAAGAAACGATACAATCGATATTGGATTGCTAGTGATTAATAGGTATTCTATTACCGGAGTAACTCAATTGTGTTTTAAACATTAAGTTTTGATTATGCTGTTTCTCGGTATAGTCACAGTAGTAAGAAATTTTCTAATAATAATTCAGAAATGCTTAACATAATTTAGATTTTTTTTTAGGATAAGGGTGCCAAACGAGCACATAGTCCACCTGATGGTAAGTGGCTGCTGCGGTGGTGCACAGCAGCGTTAAGCTGCTATTTTACGCTGGTATTCTGTGAGGGCGTGGTCCTTCCCCGGTCGAGTCGACCCATTCGTGCTACAACTATACTACTAATATAGCTGCAGCATGGCTCTACCACGTGAAACGAAAATATCTGTGTAAACCTAAGAAAGACTCACTTTTCATTTCTTTCGTATATTTTTTAACGCACTATGAGCCAATATTTAGGCTAAAGTAAACAGTTTATAAAATATGCTTACAAATTATTTGTAATACGTAACTGTAATTGTTAACGTATAAGTAGAAGAGTTTGCATGGAACTTTTCGACTCTTAAAGCAGACTTAAAAATACACCAAGAGTCTATGGTAAAAATATTCAAATAGAAATCAAGTTCCCCATTAACGTCCTAACTAATTGGGTGTGAACCAACGCCTTGTGTTCTAGGAAACCTCATTTCCATACTATTAAAGGTGGAAACGTCTGCCATCACAGATTTATGGGCAAATCTCCGAGATGTGTTACGAATAAAAATAATAGAATTGTCGTGTCTAATAATATAGCAGTCGTTTCCGTTCGGCTTTTAGTTTATTTTGGATGTAGACGCGAATATTATAACGCCCATTCCCATTCATGTACGCGTTAAGCGCGAGATTTTCATAGTTTATTACGCGATAAATATTATAATTGTTAATGGATTATGTAGGGCCGGCGTTTAATTAGCTGTAAATGTTATCTACAGTCTGCAGTTTTTTAATGTATCTAAACTTAACGTAAACTATTTTTAACTTGCAATTTCATGAGTTTTATATTGTTGCAATATGATGTCATTAAAAGCTTTTTAATTTTAATATTCAACTCACATAATCAAATATTGCTTTGATTAGTCATTATTGGATTATTTAGCAACCTTATGAACCTCCTATTTATTCAGTCCTCCTTAAGTACGAAATATTTGGCCATGCTTACGCTGGATTAGGTCTAATTGGTGTAGATTTTTGCTATTAACTGGTCACTAAAGACTTGTGGATCAATTAACTACCACACTTATGAGTATTCTTTTAAAATTAAGTTTTCTTCATTTTATGTTATTTTATACATTAAAGTTATATTTATTTTAGAAAAACGAATAAATTTCTCAATGTATAACATTTAGTTTAGTTTTACAAGGTGGAATTATACGAGCATCTTAATCCACACAAACGAGCTGTTCCCATGAAACAAAACGAAATCCGATGAGTAATGTCTAGTCTTTGCCCGTCTCCCTCGCATCTAGAGAACAATAACACGTAGCGCCATGATGGATGCTACCGGTGCCCGTTTAAAGAAAAAAATTATGAAGGCGAAGTAGAAAAACGTTACTTGTTCATCAAGGAATTGTAGACGATATATTATAAGTGGCCAGTATTTTAATTTTTTTAATATCTAAATATCAAACAATGTAACTTTATATGTTACCTATATAATGTAATATCATAATTATAATATTATCGTAATAAAAATTATACTAAATGAAACTTTTAAATTTACATTTCAAAACTAAATATACCTACTTTTACATATATAAAATTTTAAAGAATTAAACAGCAATCTGTAATAAAAACTTCCTTCGAAGAATATTGGGGCACTTTCGCTAATGCCGAAGTAGAACGAACCACTTCTGTTTTATTGTTGGAGCCATATTTTATGACTTGATTGTGTACAGATTTAGAATATAATGCTTAGTCTTCATGTAATTCAGGTTTATTTATTCATTATAAAATACAATAATAACACTCATATAAACACATCAAGGAAACAATATAAATATACAGTTAAAGTTACAGACTATATACGTCCCACAGCTGGGCACAGGACCCCTCTTTTTTCTGACAATAGACAGTATAAAAATCATATTCTCAGGATGAAATAAGAACCTATAATCACCTTTAATTTTGTAGCACATAATTTCAAAAGCAGTAGAAAAAAAATCTCTAATATAACACATACGATGCACACGTGTATGTATAATCGTATATTTGACGATAAACATATAAGATCCGATACTGGATGTCTCACGAATTGGATTGATAATCATTTCCTATATTTACGTGAATACTAAACATTGAGCAAAACTAATTTTACGTATTTTATCGCGTTAAATTTAAGCGTGTTACATCAATTTATTATTGATCTTCAACCACGTGCAAATTACGTTTACTTTCTTCAGAATAATATATTTTAAAATCATAAGCAAAATGAAAATATATGATCGTTTACAAACACGTCTTGTAGTTTCATGTATATTTAAATAAGAATACACAGTACGGTTGTGTACACTCACCACGCAGTGATCCAGCATACGTCAGCTCTGATATCTTTCAGATTAAAATGAAACTTTTACAGCTTCCTTTCGATATGCCTTAACAGCTTCACTGCCCGTCAAGATGAGTGAAGAGAGTGCACATAGCCTACGAAATTTTATGTTTTGCCAGGTTTTGAAACTGTTAAATAATACTAATTATATATATTTGTATACTGCTTATAGTAATTTAGTGTATATAAAGGGGACATAAAAAAATTCCGCACCGGTGCGTAACGGGCCCCCGGAATGAAAATTTCATCCTTAGGGCCCCTTTACGCACAGGTGCGAAGAGTAGGTTTTTGGTATTTAACATTTATTAATAATAGAAAAAATCAAAAAATCAATTTCCAATCTCCCTGTGATAGTTGTCAAAACATTCGACACAAAGCCCGGGTTTATTCTCGCATGTTATGCAGTGCCACGGGGAATCGGTACGCTTCTTATTTTTGTAGCATTGACGACAAATCTTTCTCTGTACTCTACCCTTTTTCGTCAAGTCCGTGATTTTTGTAATCCGATGCTGTGATGGTGATCCACCTGCTGTTGAAATTGGCAGCAGTTCGGATGGTTTTTGTGGCAGCAAGGAATTTATTACTCTTATACGATAATCATACAGATTCAGTTTGTTTTGGCCTGAATATTTGTTATATATTTTATACGAGTTGATGAATAGCATTTGAAATATATGTACGGCAATTTTCATGTACCAGCGAAGGGTTTTTCTCTCGCATGGATAGAATGCTAGAAGCTGGTCTTGCCTATCTACTCCAGACATGTATGTATTGTATTTAGCTATACTTTCAGGTTTCTGAGTAATCTGTCTCCGTCTGTTGGTAACTGGCACCATATTATTAGCATACTGATTGGTTATGTATGTAACCGGACGTTTATCTTTCCATTTTCCTATGTGAATTCCGTCTCGAAACAATGATATGTTTTCCCCCTTTTTCAATACTTTTTGTGTCACTTCTTTAGGATTGTCTCGTAAATCTTTACGTAAAGTGCCTGTACAGTATGTATTTTTCTCGAGCAGCTTTTTTGCCAGTATATAACTGTTGTAATAATTGTCCATATAAACTTCATGTCCATTTCCCAGTTTTTCTTCTAGAAGATGCATGACAACTTTCTCCGCGTGTCCTTTTCCAGTAATCTGTGTGTCTTTACCACCAGCATACACACGAAACTTTAGAATCAATCCATCGGGTTCAGTGAGCATGTATAACTTGATTCCATATTTATGGCGTTTGTTTTTTATATACTGTTTGAAGCTGAGACGTCCTCGCCATAGCACCATGCTCTCGTCTAGCGATAATTCCTTGCCAGGATAGTAGCAACCATTCATTTTAATATTGAAATAATCAATCACTTGGCGTACTTTGAACAAGGGATCCTCACTTTCTGTTTCTGAGGTAAAATGCATACATCTCATAATTAGAAGGAATCTGTTTCTGCCCATTTGCTGTCCGAATATAGGAAAGTTAAAAAGCCTGTCCTTCTTCCAGTAATCTTGTACTCTATTCATAGAAACAGTTCCCATGTGAAACAGTAAACCAAAAAATGTTTTTAGCTCTGGGACAGTGAGCTCTTTCCATCGGGTAATCCTAGCATATTCAGAACCAGTCGACAAAAACAACCTTTCTGCTTGCGCGTTTGTTTCGTTACAGATCATAGTAAGAAACTGTTGGTCGAAAAAAAAGTCAAAAAAATCAGTTGGCTCTGTTCCATTGATTTCTCCAAGAAACCGATTAGTTTTTGTAAAATTAAATTGTCTCATATCACCTTCAGAAGTCCAGTGAGAAGTAGACTCTTCAGCAGAGAGTTTATCAGGTGTCTGATCATCATCTTGATGATGAGGTGGCGATTGCGAGGGTGAGGATCGTGGCAGTTTTTGTACAGGGCTACGTAAACTGATATCAGTTACAGAAAATGACGTAGGCGGCTGGCAATCATCCTCCGACGATAACTCCTCTTCATCATAGTCAGGACAATAAATTTCATCACTGTCACTTTCGGCGAATAATTCTCTTTCCAAATCACTGTCGTTTTCAACATAATTCATTACAAACTTCCTTTTTCTTGTACGTGAAGGACCCGCTATACTATCCATAATAATGTGCAGGTATAAACCAAACAATAACAGGTAATACAAAACCGCTTTCACGTAAAAAATTGCCGGAAATTCACTCACAAGACCAACCTACAAACGACACTCTACGCGCAAAGCCCGCGGCTTAGTGGCCTTTGTAATTTGTATACCTAGCTTTCCGCACCGGTGCGAGAAGCGCCCTCCACGCTCACCCCCGCATTACGCACCGGTGCGAAATGGGCAGTCAAGCTGTTAACCGGGCTCCCTTACAAAGTATTTCGTTTTTACACCCCCCAAACACACTAGTTCTATTTGAATACTTAAGTGCAAAATATTTCGTTATTTTTCTTTCTATCAATATATTGAGTAGAGCCGTGACTGGCTGACAAAATATAATATAATTTATTATAATTTTGCTAGATATTAAATCATAAACTGATGGAATGGAATAAAATTAAATTAAAAAAAAAACGGATCTTTAGTATTATTAGCATTCATTAAATGCTATCGTAATTAAATATTAATTAATTGCATGTTTATTATGACTACTCGACTACCGACACAATTATTATTAGGTGTATATTTCAATAACGGCTTAAAATTCGTCGGCTAAATTGTTTGACAGCCATTATTATTTTATTGTTATTAAACCGCGGCAACAAAACGCTACACCAACTAAATGTAATGACGATGTAGATTTATCGAAAAAAAAACAACATCCACGGATAAATAAAAGCATACACAACAATAACTATTGTGCTGCCAGTTGTAATCATTAGTATTGATGATGCAAATACTACAAGGCTCAAAACATACGATGAAAAAACATTAAGAGCCAATCAAGAGCGTACAGAAGCGTACAATGCGATGTCTATTTAAGAATAAGATGTATACAAATGTGTAACCTCGTAATAAAGATGGGGAAGCGCAGACACAAAAGTGGTAAAGAACGTAATGATTTGGAAGAGAGTGGACTTGGTAGCGTGAATGCGAGGAGCGAACCGTGAAAATTAAAGGCGAAGCTCAATCGCTGCCGCTCTTTTGTATTGCACAATGTAGGCATAACGTTCGGTCAAGGGCTTGATGCTGAAGGACAAAGGGTTGCGAGAATTTGTAGATAGCTGTGAACTTTGCGCCAGCGTTTACGTCCTTAAGAAAAAATAACTATATATACACTTTCTGCATGCTTCATTTATGAGATTATTACGCAACTGAAGATAATAATGCCTTTGTGCACTTGCTACCTATATAATATCGAAATTTCACAGTTATTTATAAGTTATTAAACTATAATTAGATCAACAACGAAAGGTATTATTACATTGGAATTTTCATAAATCAGAAAATATATATTTAAAATTTAGTGATATGATCAAAAATAAAAATAACATTAAATATTTGGGATTCGACCTGTGAATTCCTGCACAGTCTAGGTTATATAGTCGCTTAGAGCATTGTACTCAAGTTTAGAAGCATCAAAGTGAGATCAACGCGAATAAAGGCATCGGAGCTGGACCAAAGCAAAGGGGTAGTACACAATGTCGGCAAGGTCCAAACAAAAACTGACAACACAATACGGAGTGGCCCAACAACAGTGGCCGCTCATAAATCAACCTCTGACAAAAGTAACAATGGTATTGAGGGTACCTTATAAGAGATCTTAGTATTGTGTTCATTCTTTGATGTTCACTAATAAAACCTTTGATTAATATCGTATAGACGGAACCAGTTGGTATGCAAATAATGGGTACAAAAGGTAGGAATTCCTCAGTAGTCGAATCACACGTGCTGGGGTGTGGACAAAGCAGCTAATGCTACATCTCTTTTACAATGCTTTTTGTTGGCGGTAGACGTTATTCTTACTGGACGTGGGCAAACATCCACTGGACCGATTCTGCTTGAAAGAGAACTAACTAAAACCGTTACAAATAACATTATTTTGTAGCAATCGCGTTATTTTGCTATTATTACTTTTTTATTCATTCATTCATTATAGCCTATATACTAATCTAACTGACAGAGCCGCCCCCATAGATAAACTCATAGGGGGGATATTTGCCCCATATGGCAGGCGGGTTGACAACCGCAGTTTTTATTACTTTAAGTTTTATCACGAAGATGCTTCTGCTTATCTCTTAATTCGATTATGCCACAAATACATGGTGCTTTAATACAATAAAATAAATGAAGATTCAGAACTTCAAAATATGTGTCCCAAATATATTTATAATGTAAGTTATTGTGGCATTCCTTAGGGGAGACCATGTTCAGCAGTGGACTTGTGAAGGGTTCTAATAATGGTGATGATGATATAAGTTATGCGTAAACTGCTATAAAAAGTATTTACATTTATAAATAAAATATTATTTAAAATCTTAACTCCATAGTTAAAATCTAGTCAACAATCACCATAAATAGGACCCGAGTACCTTTAGGTTTTCGGTGTTTAAAGTTATGTTCACTAGAGCTCTAGAGGAGGTAGACTTACAATGCAACTGTATTAGGACTGCAGCATATGCTCTCAGTGTAGCAATAACGATAACCCATTTTGCTGGTATGGGGCATACTATGTTCCTCAAGGGTGACGACGCAATTCACTTGCATCTGAATTCTCAATACAAATTACATAGATCAATGAATATCAACGCTATCGCTGATTAAAATTAGTGGACGATATATCTAATAAGATCGTTGTAAATATAATACGACAAAAACTTCAATGCAAATATACCAACATAAAAACTATTATCGCGTATAATCGAACTTCTTTAATTACTTTCGTATCATGTGATATGGGCCAGACATTTGGCCGATCGGTGACCTGTAGATAATACCGAGTTTTTGTGGTTGAACTGTCTTATTGTTTCCATTTTGGTGGCATTATCAACTGAATTGTGTCTGTTTAATTTAGGTTACTCGAGATAATACCGCTGTCAGAACATTATTTTATTTTGTAGATTACCCTTTTGCCACTGAAGTAAACAATATTTGATCATATAATTTGAACGTGTATGAGTTTAACGTGGTACAGTCATACTTTAGACATGTATTATGGTTGTAGCACGTATGGGTCGGCTTGGCCAGGGATGGCGCTCTCACAGAATATCAGCGTAAAATGCGGCTTAACGCTGCTGTGTTTCGTATGGTGAGTGTAGAAAACCGGAGACCTTTTTTATAGGAAACGAGGCATTCCATCTTAGTCCTCATTGGTGACAACGCATCTGTATTTTGATTCTTAATCGAGGATGGGCCAAAGCATCCACTTACCATCAGATAGGACTGTGTGCTCGTTTGTGTCACCCTCATTAAATAAAAATAACACTGTTTTCTGAAGTCCACGTAGATCAGTGGTTGAGTTTCCGGGCATCATTACTATTTTCCGGGTTTAGATTTTTGAAGATTCCCGTGATCGGATATCATTTGACACCTAATATTATCATCACATTATCGTTATATTAGACGTTAAAGTATTTTAGGGCTTACACGAGACTTGTGACCTTGGTCACCTGTTTGATTACAACCCGGAACAAGTATTTGTATCGTCTGCACTTTACGTTGATTTCGTTTCCATGTGCAATTTATCTACTATGCGATCCAAATAAGAATAGGACTAACCTGGCGCCATATTATGACGTCATAGCTGTCAATTCAAACCAGTTAGCTAGGCTGAGCAAAAAACAGATATTTTCGAAATAATGTTTATTCACAAAAGAACCATGAACGATAAAGTATTAATCTGAATCTATCATTTCAATTTCACTCATCTCTGCATTACTATCTGAGTAGTCATCATTATCATCATTATCAACACTTTCTCTTATTAAATAGAAACATAGATTCAAGTAGGTATTTAAAATATTCCACCGACGTATACACAATCTAATATTTTGATATTTTTATAAATTAATTTATAAAAATAATTATGAGTTTAATAGATTTGGTAATACTAAGACTCAATTATATAAAGCGAAAAAAAAAACGTTATTAATACGTAAATTAATTTTCGTTACAAGCCGTACTTTTCACGTGACAGTTGACAGATCGTGGTCTTTCGAGGTCATTGATGTTCCTATTCTTATTTGGATCGCATGGTATGTACATCGACTCTACGATACGGGACAAAATCCTAGCATGTTCTGTTCAGGTATAGAACTCGCAGCGCTGTAGTCAAACGATTATACGTTTAATGAAGCTAACATTTTAAAGTAAATTAAATATTTGCTTACGAATCTCCATCTAATTTATATTAGCTACTAGCTGTTCCCCGCCACTTCGCCCGCGTGGAGTTATTTTTCGCGGAACCCTAAAATAAAAGCAGCCCAAGTTACTCCTTATAACATCAGCTATCTGCCAGTGTGTATAAATATTGACATTAATATTTATACGATACTAACGTCATTAAGACTTAAACTTTATGGTATGTTATTAGAGTTCAAATTGACTTTTAAGTATTATTACGAATCTTTTGTATGGGAATATAGAAAAGTGTTGTTTTTAGAATTTTTCAGATAATTTTTAAATTTTTCTCTCCGTAAGAACAATCTTCGTACTTCAAAGAATATTATAAAAACAGAATTAACGAAATCGATTCAGCTGCCCTCGAGATTTGCGCTTAGCAACACATTCAGCGATTCATTTTTATATTATAGATATTTTACACGTTACTGTGTCTTATTTCACATAACCGTGTTTATTTCATTATTTATTTAATTTTTGTTGTCATAACTATCATCATAGTTTATCAAGTTTGAAATTGAAGCTACAATTGCAAAATATTCCAAGTGAATTGATTTTCTAGGTTATCGTGACTATTATTTCCCAGTTTCTTAAAAACTGTTCATTGTAAGGTTATCTGTTCTTGTTTTTATCATGTAAGTATATTTAACTTTTTTTATTATTTATAGACTATATTTCATTGCATGTTCACCAAGATAAACGTGCGTACAATTTGGTGTTTTTAATTGCTGCTTGCAATGACAGTCCGTAGCCTGTCTAGATCTTATATCATATATTTAAAAAAATGTTTGTTGATTAGCAGAAGATGATACCGATACTTTACCAATGATGCATTTTAATTGAACTATGATTAGAAATATAAATGTTAAAAAATCTTTATTATAATTTTTTTAATCGCAAAATTATAGCTCAGTTGAAATTAAATAAATATTCAGAAACAATAAAATAAATGCAATAAAGAACCAGTTTTGTCTATTTTCTTTCAGTGTTTAAAACATATTAATGAAAACATTATCATTCTGTATATATTTTAATGGAATGTACGTCTGGTCAGTTTTATTGAAAAATATATATACAGATTCAGACACAAAGTAGAATTGAAAAACATCCGTTTCCTACAGATGTAGAAAATGTTTGTTATTCTGAACAACAAAACCATGTTATGTTAAAGTATTAATCGAATCTATAAAGTAATATATAAGAATATACTCGTACATTAGAAGGCATGTGTTGAACGTGTGTGTGTGTGTGTGTGTGTGTGTGTGTGTGTGTGTGTGTGTGTGTGTGTGTGTGTGTGTGTGTGTGTGTCGGTGTGTGTGTGTGTGTGTGTGTGTGTGTGTGTGTGTGTGTGTGTGTGTGTGTGTGTGCGTGTGTGTGGGATGTAAATTTATTTTTCTTAATTTGTTTTATGAATGTAAAAAGGTGAGGAATAAAAAAAGTTCCTATTGCATAATTTAAATGCCAGTAAGTCGAGATTTTCTGTTTGTTCTAACTAAATTTAACATAATACGAACATATTATATTATTTTAAATTTAGTTACAATATTCATCTATGGTTCAGTAGTAGACTTGTGAAGGGCTGTAATGATGATGTTGATGATGATTCATCTATTAATTTAATAATAGATTTTTTTTGTTATAATTGTGGTTTTTTAATAATTTGAAATATTAAGCTATGAAAGAGAAATTTAATAACTATATAAGAAAATCTTAGTTCATCAATGAACTATAATAAGTTAATACAAGTGGCTACAATAGATTAGTACGATAAAAAACCTCCGTAAAAGGCATGCTTAAATTAACAGATGCTAACTGGAATCTCAACACGATGGACGTTTTAGGAATTCAATACACATAAATTTAGATGTTTATAGATGTCAGCAGTCACTAAGAGGACATTTGATCAGTTGATTCTTTCACGCTTTCAATGCGTACCTCAATATCAAAGTCGCTCGACCACTTGCTACAATATTAATACAATGTGGACGATAATGTCACTCGGTTTCGTGTAGGCAATAATTCTATTTGTCATTTGCTTTGTTTCCTCTTCAGAAGAGCTTGCCAACCGCTCAGTCTATTTGTATTGAAATAATTCTTGTGATGTATGAAGAGGCGCGAAATAAAAATCGTTTCGACTGGTTCCAAAATATTATCGACTGTCTTCACCTTTCAACATCAGTATCAAAGTTTCTGATTTTATTATACAGTACTATTGAATAACTTACTAAATGTATTCTTGTGTTATAGGAAGTAACATATTTTATACGTGGTAGAGCCATGCTGCAGATATATTAGTAGTATAGTTGTAGCACGAATGGGTCGGCTCGACCGGAGAAAATAGCAGCTTAACGCTACTGTGTTTCGTATGGTGAGTGTAGAGAACCGGAGACCCTTTTTACTGGAAAAGTAGGCATTCCATCCTAGCCCTCACGGCTGAAATTGTATTTTGATTCGTTATTAAGGAAAGATGTCGATGTCTATGGGTCACAGCAACCACTTACCAACAGGTGGACTGTGTGCTCGTTTGTCACCCTATTCTATATATAAAAAAAAAATTCGCTTTATGGATTTGCTAAACCAACCAATGGATCGTTCGTGTATAGTTAGTCAATAAATAATACTGATACTAATAAGATGTTGTTATTTTTATTGTTTTCTTTTGTTTCCGATTATTGATTTGTTTTCTATTAAACTTTTTTTTTACCGAAAATTTAGAAACAAAAAGTCACTAAATTTAAAAGTCACAAAAACACAGTTACCTTAAATCAGGCGTTAACAAGCCATAAAATTTGTTTTTTTAGTAACTTTGGCACTGAGCATAAGAAATCCACGCCTCATTGATTCCCTACATTGTTCAAATGCATTATACGCGTATTGTGTTTTTGCTTTGATGTTGCGGAATGTGTTACAAATACATATTACGAAATTCTAGTAATTTATTTTGCTAGAAATATCTCTATAGTAACGAAGCGTAAAATATGCGCAAGATAAGAATAGGATGGGTATAGTGAAAATTTTAGGTTGAGGTTGCAATGATGGTGATTATAATGTTGTACTTTTTTGTCAGTGGAAAACAAGTAAACATCTTACACGGTGGTAATCGGTCACTGTGCCTTTTAGTCATCTCCACATATCGTTGATGAAGGACCAAGATGTAAATGTGTTTTATTATCATTCCAACGGATTACTAATCAAAATATGAGTCTAAAAATGGATTACGTTTCTCTAGACTGTAATAGGATAGAAGTTTTTTTTATTTTTAACTCCAAATTTGAAATTTGATTGCCGTATTTTCCCCCATTTGTGGCAAGTCCTCCACGAGCCATATTTTAGTTCGAGTATAATAGTACTCCAACAAAAGTACTTAAAAAGTTTTTTTACCCTTGAAGAAGTAAAGATAACTATTAAAATAATATATCATCTGAAAACAACAATGAACATATTTACATAGGTAGTGTGATACATTACATAGTAGGTGAGTCTAATGTATAAAAAATAATTTTTGTTTGTTCGTATTTTATGCGCTGCCACCGTTTACTAGATTGCGGTAAAACTGTCAACATATTGCTTGCACTTGCGTGAAGGTTATAGGCATAGTACAATTAACTTACAGTAGGTGGCACGCGTGTATCACAAGAGCAAATTTATTTGAAAAAAAATAATGTATTATCATTCCTAATTAAATAATAAACTCTTCCATATTTAAAACGATATTTTCACAATTACTTCTTCTGCGGTAGTAACGCGCCGGGTACCAGCTAGTATTTTATAAAAAAATGAACTCTATAATTGCGGAAATAGATCAAAAAATTCTTTCACTAGCCTTCTAACAGTTTACATGGACATGGCCCTTCACCATAGTATTGCTATAATCGCCACGCCTGTCAAGCGAACCCGCGATAGCAGCGCCAGATATCGCGAGCGATTCACGCTGCTCTCCGTCGCCAATCTATGTAGGAAACGTCATGTTGATGTATACATATTACATACATATTAATAAACTTGAGGTGTCTGTTTGTGATATTGAAAGCATTTTAAAATTTTTGTCTGTCTGGCTTAATCTTCGGAATGAATTATTTTATCCAGAAATCTGAAACATTTTATTTTATTTATGAAAAAAAGAAAAATTAATAATGATATTTGACTATTTTAAATCTAAATAACGTTTATATTAATAGATACTATTCGAGCAAAGCCTGGATGAATCGTTAGTTCGCCGAAATTTATAGATGTAAACCCGTAAATAACCATTATGACACGAAATTCACAGAATATAATATTAACTAACGTACATGAATTGAAATTCAGTAAAGTAAAAGTTTTCTAATTAAGAAACTTTCCAGAAACCCAAATAATACACATTTCAGAAATCGAAGGAAAGAAAATTTGATGGAAATATATTATTTTAAGTTATACAATAGACCCTCGGCTCTTTGATGTGACAAGAAAAACTAATCAATGGCTATAGAAGAAAACATTCGTCTCTTTTTGATGTCGAGTGGACAAAAGTCGTGTGATCTTACAAATATGAAGTCTTGATAATAAATATTTTGGCATCCAATATATTATTGTTTAATTAATTAACTACTTCAAATGTATGATATAGATACTCCCTACGGAAAATGACAAATATTTTTGTCTTAACTTTTTCATTAGGGACAGTATTATTTTTTACGTAACGACTTAGAAAATCTTTTCAATAAATATACACTTTACATGGTAAAGCCATGCTACAGCTATATTAATAGTATAGTTATAACAAACCATATATATAAATATATATATGGGTCGACTCGACCGGGGAAGGACCACACTCTCACAGAATACCAGTGTTAAATAACCGCTTAACGCTGCTGTGTTTCGTATGATGAGTGTAGAGAACCACAGACCCTTTTAACTGGAAAGAGGCATTCCATTTTAGGACTCTGCGGTGACAACGAATTCCGCATTTTGATTCTTAGTCGAGAACAGATGTAAATTTCTATAAGTCAGAACATCCACTTACCATGAGGTGGACTGTGTGTTCTTTTGTCACCCTTATTCTATAAAAAAACCTACGTAATCTTGGGAATGTTCCATTTCTCGATTTTAACCTTGTTTGTTTGTTTGAAACGGAACTGGAAAAAATAACATTATCGGAACATTATCGTTATTTTATTTTTGATAACAAAATAATTGTTGAACAATAAACCTTGCAAAGTAATTTCTATTCCCTTGTCTCTCTCGGTACTGTAATGTTGAGTGATCAACGTTACAACGACAAGCATATTTACCAATTAGATAGAATAACAGAAACGCACTTAGTTGAACGCATAATCAGAATCGATTCTAATTCGAAACCATCGAATTGTGTATCGTGATGAATCGAGACATATTACCGATGAGCCCTCTTGTTTGTCGAATCGATTATTCCGCATCATCTCTCTTTTATTGGGTACAAACAAGGCTGTGGGGAGTCCTCGCTTCCAATTGCATCACAAAAGCTTGTTATCCATAAATTACGTCATTTAAACATTTATATTTTAGAATAATATTGTTTTTTCTAAAGAAAAGCGCTTAACATATTTGATTGTTTTGAGAAATAATTAATTTGACGAAAACATTTTCTGCATGACTAATGATAAATATAGTGTAAGATTTTTTTATATTATTCTAAGCCAGCGCTTAACTACAATCCCACCTGGTGGTAAGTGGTGATGAAACCTAAGATGGTGAAGCGCACTTACTTAATAAAAGTCTATTTATTCACGCTTGCCTTAAAGATACCCACACTGTAATCGCATGGAAAGAGATGCTGGCAATTTATTCCACTCATTTCCTGTACGCATGATGAACGACGCATCAAACCGTTTGGTTTGAATGCGAGGTAAGTCAACAATGAAAGGATGGAGAGTGGCTGAACGTCTGGTTGTCCGATGGTGAAAGAGAGAGAGGGAGGAATTAAATTATGCAATTCCTGCGCACACTCTCCGAAATGCACCCTGTAGAAAACTCGAACTGTGTCGGTAAGATTGGTTTTAACCTGATTCGGCACCAATAAGCCTCTTAGCATGCTTTTCTATTGAGTCCAAAGCTGCTGGGTGAAGTTTTGCAGCTCCAACCCATATACTGGGTTTGAGTTGTTTTTTTTTTAATTTCCCAGATACTTTTAATTTTACCTTTTCTTTATTATTTATTAGACCGGCTTATATAAATTTGACATGGATATCTGGCCTTTTACGACACCCACGGGATGCTATGAGGAAGTTACGCCGCCGCTATACAACATATGTACTCGTATATTTAGACAAATAAAGTACGCATTAAGTATATATAAAGAACTTAACAGCCTACATACGTTCCACAATTGGATACAGGCCTCACTTTGATTTCCTTAACCTGGAGGTTACTTAGTACACATTTTCTTGCAACGCCAAACACATGGTAAACTAGCACCTAAAACTGGAGGTATCAGATTAGGCCCCGCGTGCTTTGAAATTTAAAGTGAGCGACCTGCACTTGAAGTGCAGATGAGGGCTAGGCGCGAGAAAGTGTAAAATTTTTCCGTCACAACCCCTTCTGACGTAGTGTAGACGGCCTTGTCAGCTATAAGGAAGTGAGATGGTATAATATCCATCTCCCTCGCACTTTTCCTATTTTGCCAAGAAAGAAAAATATTTTTTTTACTTTAAATTACCCTTCATTTTAATAGACGTTAGTAATTCATTTATTTGTATTTGTTAATCAATAATATAATACGTTTATCAATAATAATATATTAGAAGCGTCAGTATTGGCAGGGCGCGGACCACGAACTCGAAAGGTCGTGGGTTCGAATCCGCCAATCGACTATTGTCGTGAACCACTTCTAACACAAGCATTTTAAGCTTAACAGAAGTAGTTTAAGGGAATAATTAGTAACGTTTAATAGCATTACTGGTATTTAAAAATTACTACGAAAGGAACTTCGTTTCAACCGAGTGTTCCACGACTCTCACGCATGTTTTTATGTCTCACTATAGCTTTCTTAATTAACAAACATTTACAACACTGCGTACTAACTAACGCAAAATAATTCAACTTATTTTGCTCTATATTTTTGCTACAATATTTTTGCGAGTTATATATAACTATATAACTCGCAAAAATATTGTAGTAATCAACACCCATTTAAACATTATTAACATTAAGAGCGCTGTGTGACCTCAAGCAAGCGTTTTAAGCCCAGATTACCATCATAAAGTAACCACAACGCTAAACACAACAAAAACATTACAAAATTAAGTCGAAATCACACTTTAGAACAAGACGTTAAACGAAATGTTAAACGCATTACGCGACTCTTGACAAATAACCGCAAATTGTGATTGTGACTCCTTGAAAGGGTTAATAATGGGCACGAAGGCGTGGGATTGTGCTCAGACTGAATATAATTCAGTTAGAAAGCTCTCTTGTACGTAGATTGAGGTATTGTAGCGCTGTATTTGGGTAAACAAGACGGTCGCGTTCACGATTGTACACGATTAATAGTTACATCGAACGTCGTAAAGTGTTATTGCATCAATCGAGTGAAAATTCTAACTTGTCGACTTGGTTAAATTAATTAATTTTTTTTTATAGGATAAGGATGACAAACGAGCACTGTGGCCCATAAACATCTACATCTATCTTCGATTACGAATTAAAATGCAGATGCGTTGTCACCCGTGAGGACTAAGATGGAATGCCTCGTTTCCAGTAAAAAGGGTCTCCGGTTCTCTACACTCACCATACGAAACACAGCAGCGTTAAGCTGCTATTTACGCTGGTATTCTGTGAGAGCGTGGTCCTTCCCCGGCCGAGCCGACCCATTCGTGCTACAACCACAATATAGCTGCAGCATGGCTGTACCACGTATAAAATTTACTAATTTTTTTTTTATATCGACTAATGATATTTTGTAACACGATGGAAGAGAAGTAGATAAAGAGCAATTCAAATGACTATCTTGTTATGATAGATAAAATATATAAAATGATTGAAAATTACTGTACAATTAAAATACATTCACCTATAATTAATAGGCAATAAATTGGTATCCTCATAACCATTTCATTAATTAAAAACATTAAAACACCACTGAAATTTCCTTTACGGCTCTAAATAATATATTTTATTAAACAGATAAAAGCGAATCGAGATACCAGTAAAATAATACGCATAATATCGCCTAAATTATTTACAAAGGTACAGTGGCTGAACTGAAGTAACCCTTTACATTGTATATACATTATTATTTGAGTATTTTCTGTAGTAATAAGTTGCTCAATTTATTTTATTATACTAAATGAAAGTGTCTACGGGAGAACAGTGTTTAGTAGCAGACTAAGATATTTCATAATACGAGTATAATGGCAATTGATAAGATTATATAATATCTGTTATATTCGTCGTAACTTTAACGACCGCGGAGCCCATAGAACCCTGCTAAACGTCGTGGTTCGTTTTGTGTATAAAAGCTTAAGAAACGCTATGTAATATAATATAACCATTGCGTTTAAATTTGGTCAACCTATTGCTGGCACTTGCGCGAAGGTTATAAGCATAGTAGAATAGACTTATAGTAGGTGGCGAGCGTATCATACCGACAAATTTAGTTGAAAGTTATGTATCATTCAATTTCAACTCCTAATTAAACGATAAAACTCTTCCAAATATAAAACGAAAAAGAGAAAAAGAATATTACTAATTTACTTACTCACATATTATACATGTTATACATAATCTTAATGTATTTAGATAAAAATCAATTGACGTACGTATGAAAGATCACGGCTTGAAACTGGCTGGACCGATTTTGATGAAATTTTTGTGTGTTAATGAGGGTCCCTGGATACTTTGGATTCGTAATTGAACCGGTAGGTGGCGCTGTTGTCAAGATCCAGAAATCACCCGTTGCAAACCGGGGCGGACCATTAGCTTTAATTTTTTTTATAACACTATATTTATTTGTCGACTGTCGTTTAAATTTTTTGAACCGAGTTCGTTTACAGTAACTTAATACTCGTAAGTACTTGAAGCTTTTAAGCTGTAATTTTTACAAAATACCATTCGGGATTAAAAAAGTCTCGAGTTAATTTTATAAAATTGTAACAAAAGTATTTCCCAACTTGAATTGTATACCCTAATCTTATCCAACATGGTCACTAAGCCGTTGGGGTCAGGAGTTCGGAATAGGGGTCGAGACACTGTCGCAATAAGTGTCCGACGATCCCGTGGGACGGAGTGATCGCCTCCCGTTTCCCCTTAAACAACTTCGAGTTACAACTGAACTGATCTACGAAAGCTTAAAGTGAACTGTATTTACTTGCGAGTTACTGTAAGATAATGTTAAGAATAATTTAATATTTTAAAAGAAATTTCGTATCTTACCTTTTTTTTTAAAAACATTGCTAAACAAAAATTCTGATTTTAATAAAATTTACTTGACATCTTAAATTATATTATAATCGTTAGTTTGTTAGTGATCGTGTGACTACTGAACGACTTGTTACGATTGAAGTCATATTCACACAATAATTTATTTTGTCGACACGATGGTTCATAAATATGCTAAAATCCAATGGCGCTGCATTTATTTTCTTTATAAAATTTAGGCCCGATAGTTGACGTTGTGGACGATGTATTAATATGTTTTATTTACAAAAGTTCGGAATTAATTCGAAGTAAAACTAAACTCATCACGCCATTTACCAGAAAGGGCAGAACAACGTCTGCCGCGTCAGCTAGTATTACTCGTATAAATTATAAAAAAAAACAGCTTAAAATATTATAATATTGTATTTAGTTTGTGCCAACCATTAAATTTGTTATTTTATATCTTATCTACCATTTTAGGATGAATCTTTGTTTCTTACAACAGTGTTCAAAGACTGTTCGTTCTAATTACTCCAGAGATTATCCAATAATTCTCTATAGTCTCTATTATGTTTGCTGAATGTCGAATGCAGGCGAGCTTCTTGCATCTTCATAGACAACACAATTCAATTAAGATTTCCTGAAATACAATTCTTCTATTAAGTACTAGTATTAGTAAATAAGGTACAATACTAAAGTTTCTTCATTTTTGGCATTTGGTAATATTAATTAAAATAACCTTCATTAGGCAAAAACATTAACAAATGAACAGATCAAAACTCAAAGATGAATAATAAAATTGTACTGTGTACTTTATTCATTGACCTTCCAAAATTAACGGAGATAACGTTCACAAAGGTCCGGATTGAAAGGGGCACCTTTCACTGATTCGCCACTCTTTAATCTTCCATCGAAACAAAACTTGGGTTCGTAACAGGATTGTCTGCCCGTTCATTTACTTAGCAAATTATTCTTTGTCGAACGGAAGAGAAGGCTTTGAATCCATTAATTCTCTGATGGGGTCACAAAGAGGTGGTACGAATTAAAATAATGTATTCTACGACTTCAATGGGGGCCCTTCGTCCGGTGCCGCTGTTATTACAAGAATAATGTATTTAAATCAGAGTCTGCTTTCAGATGAAGATGTCTCGCTTTGTGAGTCTACCGAATAAGTGATCACGTACGGCGCCATTAGGATGTGTTTTATGTGCAAATTATAGACTACCATTTTTAAACTCGCTCGAATTTCAACGCTGTCGCTGTGAACAATTTATGTTCGTTATAAAGTTTTAACTCGGCGTCTATTGTGTGTGCTTCGCATTTACATGTTTGTGTTTCATAACATAAATAAAATTATTAAATGAAGACAAAATTTGGATATCTCTAAAAACAATGTTTGTCTGTTCTATTTTAATTGCAATTCTGTTTAAACGGACAGGCGAACAGTATGCATAAGCACCGAATTAATCCCTACTGTCAAAAGAGTTTTCGGAAACTACCCTCTGTTACCAAATAATTTAAAATATAATCACCCCATTGCCGAATATTTGAAACAAACATTTCGATGTATTTATTCTGGTGTTTATTTTAAAGCGTAATATGTCGTGTTCCACTTTGATGTCGTGAAATCGCTTCTGTTCTTTGTCAGTCGCTCAAGGAATTACATCTATAAAGATCTTCGTTTAATTTTGTATTTTATAGCGTTCTATTTTGGATTGAGATTCCTTTGTAATGTGATAGAGGTTTATAGCTTTTTCATTCTACGTGGGTCTGTATAGAATTATTGCATATGGTTGGTTGGAGTTTGTTTGGCAGAATGAATGGTTCATTATACTTAGGGATAGTCTGAACGGGGTGCAGATAATATTTGCGATGTACACCATTGTTTATGGTTTGGACAATTGTTTGTGTTTCACTGTCAAAGGATGTGCACTTGTTTGTTTTAAGAGAGGTTACTTTGAGGGGAGTTAAGTTAAATATGCAATATGACATATTGTTAACTTTAAAAATACTACAATATAAACGACAATAAATACTAAATTTAATTAAACCAAAATAATACTGTCCGTTTTTAAAACCCTATTGCTGTTTGGTGGTACCTAATCACTGAATAACATTTTTAGGTTTTTATGGGCAACTCACAAATTATTGGTTTTCAGTTCAAAGTGGTATTATTACTGTTCTTGTTTTATGACATAGCATCTGTATATTCCTCTTATATAGTAGAATTACGATGTCATTAGAGTCTTATGTTTACGGATACACTTCTATTATTAGATTTAAAAGGACTTTATCATTATACCTTTCAAAAGTTTTGGACATACAGGACGTACATTTACAAAATCTTAAGTTACAATTTCACACACATGCCCCTCCCAAGGGTTCTAGCCGCAAAAGATATGCATAACAGGCTGATTGGTGATCGCATTATCTCATATAATACACTTTTTTATTTCAAATTGCTACGACCCCGAAAATTTACTTTTACAATGGATGGACTAAATGCCTAATGACGATGAGATGAGACAGATGTTTATGGACATAGCATCAACTTACCATCAGGTAGACTGTTCACTTATCACACGTCTATAAAGTATATGAATAATAAATCTTATATTTTATTTCGAAAGCATGACACCGATATTAATTAGAATTTGTATTCACTTTACCAATAAAAATTATAAAGAGCTATGCAGATCGCATAGTCGGAGTAACTATGCGCATGAATTACCTAATAATATTACCACATTCGGTCAAGTTTTATACAACAGCGTTCTAGGAACGCCTTTGACTAAGTTCAGCTCGGCTTTTGCTATAATGCTCGAACAAAATTCCTCCATCGAAAGCGTTCCTTTGCGGGCAACTGAGCGGAAATGTAGTGGCATCTTGACTCCAACGCGGCGCTTATTTTCATGTTCAACTATAACCTGCTATGTTGTTTCTACTGTTTCGTTTACGAGCGCTTTGAATAAAAATGTACCGTGATAGTTTTTCTTTGTCAAAACATATAATTTTGCTTAAGATATAATAAAATGTATACTTGATTAATATGTTTTCTGATGTTCATACAGAAACGAAAATAAAGGTTTTAAATTAAAAAAAGTGTTATAAAATAACTTAAGTTATTATTTTCGCAAACATTAGCATCAGGATATTTAGAAATATAAATGTTGCAAGATGAATTTTCGCGACCTTCCCTAAACAAGAGGGTCTGATGAGTAGGTATTATAGCCCATTGTATTCGCATGCTTAGACCACTGCAATAGATGAAATTGTAAGCGGTGGAATTAATATAGATGGAATTGTATCACATTCATTGCCCTCAATAATACAGTCTGTTTTCTTTTTATTAAATAACTAACTACACATTGACTTTTTCAAGGATGCACAAGCTGTCATGCAATAGTCGGAAGATTTATTCTTACTTTCGCAAGGCTATATATACTGCTGCACATTTTGTTTATAGAATAAAGGTGGAAAAACGAGCATACAGTCCACCTGCTGGTCTAATCTATCCTCGGTTAAGAATCAAAATGCACATGCATTGTCACCCGTGAGGACTAAGATGGAATGCCTCGTTACCAGTAAAAAGGGTCTCCGGTTCTCTTTACTTACCATACGAACACAGCAGCAATAAGCTGCTATTTTATACTGGTAGGGGAGCGGGGGGCTAGTTGTAACAATTTTTCGTTTCTTGGCTATGGAAGCTTACTTGTTGGGTATTTAGGAAATACAGCAGTACTGTTCGAAGGAGCTACTATTCAACTATCGATTTCAAATAAAATTTTGATCAAACCTGTGATGTATTCTTATAAAAATGGCTTAGAAAAAAAATGGACAAGTGTTACAACTTACCCCGTGATTGGGGCTAGTTGTAACAAGCTTGGGGTAAATTGTAACAGTAGGAATTGAAAACCAGTTTTCTATTTTTCAAAGATTTATTTAGCATATTTAGCTTTAGAAATTAAGACACGCTATAACAGACATAGACTTTTAAGTTTTATGCTTATTCTAATAGAAAAATAATCAAAAACAAAGATGCTCTTTTTTTAAACTATAAAGGATGTTGCGTGGTTCAGAGGTGTAGCTTCAGGCGTCTTCAGAGACAGTTTTAGGTTTCTTACCATAAAATTTTTGAACCAAAAAGGTCCGGCTGATGCGTTTTTATGCCATAATGGAGGTACATTTTTCGCTTCAATCATAACAGCACACTGGTATATCAACTTTCTGACTTCCAAAGCAAGCAATCCAAAGTAGATGTTGGAGCAAGTAAGCAAGTACTCAGATATTTTAGCTTCTTCTTTCTTTTTAAAAACTAATCTGGGTTTGACATACTCTTTTTTGACATAGACTTTACTCTTCTTTTTTTCACATATCTATATAGCAACACATGACACAATATAAATGTTTTCCTACACTGGTTTTATTTTCCAATACTTCTACAGAAGCCAATTCGTACACATCTTGGCTTTGGGAAGCACGTTCAGTTTTTCTTTTATAGTGTCTCATTCTGAAATAGATACAATCAATTAAGTTCAAGAAAAAAGTATTAAAAACATGAAAAGAAGAAATTGAAGTATGCCCCACGTAATTTCGCAGAAACAATATATCAATAAGGGCAATAAGTAACTTGTTACAACTTGCCCCATGAAAATGTTACAACTTACCCCACAACACGGTTTTTAGAAATAACTGCTATAAAAAAATTTATCCCTTATTTGTTATAAAATTACAGTTAACATATTCGAAGTAAACAAATGTTAAATGTATTTGAATAAATAAACAACTGCTAAACAATTTGAAATCAACAATAACCAATATTGTATAAACAAAAAAAAGTCCATTACCTGGTCTTATCGGAGCGCCTTCACAACACTGTCTTCTGCGCCATCCAGCGGGATACTGATCGCGCTCATATGATGGAATGGGTATAAAATAGTAGGTTAGGTTGAAAATCAAATGAATATTCTTCTATTATCTAGGTAAAAAATGCTTGTTACTACTTGCCCCTGTTACAACTAGCACACCGCTCCCCTATTCTGTGAGAGCGTGGTCCTACCCCGGTCGAGCCATTCGTGCCGCAGACATAATATAGCAGCAGCGTAGCTCTACCACGTATGAAATCATCGATCTGTGATATTTGGTTTCTGCTTTTATAAGAAATAGAAGTATTTTTTATATTTAATGTAGATTATAAATGAAACTTATCGAAAGGCATTTTTAAATTCAATTTAACACCAGTTCAAAAATACCTCTGCCTTGGGATAGAACCGTCAAGAAACGATAAGAACTATTAAAAAAAAATTACAGTTCATAATCATGCATTATATTGTACAATTAACTATACAAATCATATAACTAATAGCTTGGTAGCGATCAACTCAATCTCAGGGGTTATTATCATCCATGAATTTTTTAATATTATAATAAACTTTTTTCTATAATCATTGAATTTATTAAATTGGAGGTGGACACACTTCGTATATTTTCTGCGATTTTGTGGTAAAAAAATTCATGATTTGGGTAACACCCTACACTACATTGAACTACTACGAATTACTACACCGTGGAGTAAGTAACTGGTACTACTATAAAGAATATACCTCCAGCTATCGGTCAGAGGCCCAGTCTTCAATGCAGGTGAAGTTGACATTTGGAGAAAAGGTTTGCATATTTGCCTGTACATATGTATTTGATTTATCATATTCATTTATATTTTCCGCGTAGGCTGTATATTATACGAGGGCATGCTGTGTAGCATATGTATTCATACATAAAAAATAGTTTTTTTCGACCTTAATGACAAAAGCCATAATGAAAACACTGTCTGAAGTAGTAAGTCCTGTACAAAGTCTGACAGTGGTTCTTACCGGTGATTGGTGTATTGTTCACGCGATATTAACTGTATTGTTTGCGACGGAATAATCATAATGTCGTCATTACCCTCGGAGGGACGCTTGAGCTCGTGCTGCATAGTGTGGAGAGAAGTTTTTGTTTAAAACTAAAATAAAAAAGGCTTTAACTTTAAGCAGTTTTGGATCGCAATGGAGTATTACACCCATTTTCAAAAGTGTTTTAAATGAATCTTAGAGTGATAATCAACCACTATAATTATAATTTATATATATATTTATTAAATTTCCGCGTGAAAACGCTAGCCGCCATGCTGTTTAACTCGTGACGTCACTGCTCTAGAATTTTGCCGATTTTGCAAAGGAATAAGATACTTATGGATGTTTAATAATGAGTTATCATCAATATCATTGTTTTGTTGTGCCTGAATGCAAAAATACGAGCATATGAACGCCGGGAAAGTTATATGGGATTCAAGTGGCAACTGATTTAAATATGAGAAATACTTGGTTAAAACTGGCAAGAAGAGACACGAAGGCATTGTCTACAAAATCTAAACTATACTTCTGTGAAGATCACTTTGATGTAGGTATGACTTATATTTCACTATCGTTTATACAAAACAAAACACCATGACACGATAGATACCTATTGCAAGTCAAATTTTGTAATAGATTAGGTTAATCGCTCGTCTGTCCCGTCCTTTGTGGGCCATTTTGACAGCCCTTCCAAGCAACGCAGTCTTTTATTTAATTCATGTTTTCTTCTATTATATTTTTTATAATTACTTATATTATAAAAGATATAACAAAAAGTTTTTCTCACCAAAGCTTATATTACAATATCTATAACATTAGTGCTAAAAGCGAAGTAATAAACTCGCTTTGATTTCAAATGTCATAAAGATTTGCATGTTTTAGCTGGAAAATGACATAGAAAATTACACGCAATATGAAATTATCGGTTCTGTTAAACGAATTCGAATTAATATAATAAAGATTAGTACTTTCTGCTTTTACGAATCCGTTTTCCATGATGTATTTTCAATAACATTCGGAATAAAACCGTAATGATCACTTGAAAAATTTCGAAATAACACAGCACATTAGCTAGTTCTCTTAACCAGTGACGTCACGACGGTATCTAATATTATGACGGACAGCGTTTTTTTTTTTTTTTTGGAGTTTATGGCCTGGCATCTAGACCTTTAGGCCAAACGGACAGCGTTTTGCAGATTTGAGGCACAGATAAAAAAAAAATCTTAAAATTGAAATATAAAATTCGTAATGCATTTTTGTGAATAGAAATCAATATTTCTCGTTTACTTTTTACAAAATCTATCATAAATATATATTTGTTTATTTTTTTTCAACATGGTGTGAAATACCTTATTGTATTATTACGAGTATAATAACTACAGTTTAATGCAAGTCAATTATCTCATATTGGGTACGAATTTTAGTATAAAATATGTTGACTTTTTAAATGAAAAATATTATAATCAAAACTATTCTACTGTGACATTAAAAAATAATACATATCTTACTAATGTTAAAACGGCGAGCATTGTTATCTTAAATACCTACATTTGAAATCACTCTTATAAATTCAGTTCGATCATTAAAATTTTGATTACAAAGCAAAATGGATTAAAATTAAATTCTACAATACTTAACGGTTTAATAGTGGTATCAGTATTTAAAATATAGGATAAATAATATTTCCATTTCCATAATTTCCCATCGCATGCCCACTCAGTTCATGTTGTCGCGCACCCGATGGGTAATTTTCCCCATTGTCAATCACAAGAAAGTCTTACGCACAATGATCAACATTTTTATTTACTAGACTAGATATGGCAGGGCACATGAACTTTCCTACGAAAATGTTACAATATAATTTAACCTAAAAAATTAATAAAGATTTTCCCAGTTTACAACAATATATACAATTATTGTTTCCAAAATTAAAAAATGAGGCGTAAGCATGTAAGGATGAATTAACAAAAATTATATTATTGTTAAGTTACATGAGATATACATTTTTATAGTAGAAAATGGTGTTTTTAAAAAACACCATATTTTTTTTAAAAAAAAAAACGGCATAGTCGGGAAGGGTCGCCCTAGGCGAAAGTTTATCGACCAAATTGGCGATATATTAAAAATGGGCCAAATCAAGAGTACCTTTAACCGACGAGCGTGTATGCGTAGGTATATGGATGTAGAGGAAGCGAGAGAGGTGTGTCAGGATCGTGCCAAATGGAAGTCCATAATCTCTGCCTACCCCTCTGGGTGACAGGCGTGAGTGTTTATGTATGTATGTATGTAAAATGATGTTTATTCTATCAACTAAAAATATACGACACGATACCGCGGGGAGTAGGACTATATGATAATTAAGTTTCGAGTTTTAGTTTTTTTTTTATTATTATAGTTTTTAATATTGTATATAATTAAAAAATATATATACTCGTTATCTTTGTAAACTACTTCTTATTTGAACAGCTTTTCTTAGTCCACTGCTGGTTTATTGAATGAATTAATAAACTAAATATACATTATTGTACAAAAAAAACCATAAAGAAAACACACAAAAAAAACATGTATAAATAATATAAAGGTAGATTGACGGCCTTATACGAAGTATAAGACGGAGAAAGAGGATATAATTTTTTTTTAAATATTTAATTTTTTCTTTAAAGAATACACCAGGCATGCATAACGTAAAAGAGTTGTACCTACATATTCTTATTTGAAGTTCTGTGAGCAGATTGTCATCATCCACGCAATGGTTATATCGTTCCCCATCTAACCTATGGAATTTGGGTCTAGCAATTCGAATGAATTTGTCAGCCTACAGGGGTTTGTTTCTAATTAGCGAAGTTCACCAATTGTAGATGAGGTATATATGGAAAATGTGTTATATTTCCCTTACTCCCTACTATACTTATATTACAGTGATACTAGTGTATAAAGATCTTGTCAAACGTAATTAACATTATATTTATTGAATAATTTGTCGTTTCCAGTGTATTCGTGGTTATTCGTTCTATGACAATATACTACAGCTACAATATATAAATAAATTAGGAAAGGGAGTTTTCTTGTAATTTGCCGTCGATAATTCCATCTCCCTTCGCTGTGCTCAATAGATGGCAATTGTGTAAATGCTATACTGTTTTGACATGTCATTTTCTATATTTCTTTTGAATTTCTAATAGAAATAACGAGGTAAGTAGTGGTGATTAGTTATTGGAAAAAAAAACTTTATGTTTTATTTTTTTTATTTACTTTATAATACGAATATTATTTGCAAAAATATTTCAAGGAATTTTTGATAATATACAACACAATAACAAATAAACAGATATATGTTCCGAGAGTATTTAATATATTTTTGGATTATCATACGAAACTAAAAATGTTTAATTTATGTTACTGTGATTTTTTTTATAGAATAAGGGTGACAAACGAACATACAGTATCCACTTACTATCAGGTGGATGGTAAGTGAATGCTGTGGCCCATAGACATCTACATTTATCCTCAGTTAATAATCAAAATCCAGATGCGTTGGACTGAGATGGAATGCCTCGTTTCCAGTAAAAAGAGTCTCCGGTTCTCCACACTCACCATACGAAACACAGCAGCATTAAGCTGCTAATTTACGTTGGTATTCTGTGAGAGCGTGGTCCAATCCCAGTCGAGCCGACCCATTCATGCTGCAACCACAATATAGCTGCAGCATAGTTCTACTGGTGAGTGTTGCTAATCTCAGTTTTTCGTTTAATATACAATACCATAATAACTACTTAACTTGTTCGCAAAGAACATATATTTCTGGTCTGATCATTATACTTAGTTATATGTAAATAAAACTTGTTACACCAATACAATACAATTAACTATCCAGGGTTTCGTTTCCACTTATCACCGGTTAAGATTAACTAAGCTTACGATAAGTCAAAAAACTTCGAATATACAACCTACTCTTTTTTGAAGTCGGTTAAGTGCTTTTAAATACAAACCAGCGACACAAGAAATAATAAAACAGAGAAATAGCAAAATAGAAATCCAATTTCTTACAAATCGCAAAATTTTATTCCAGCTTATTGTAAATAAACTTATTATAGAATAGAATAATTCAGTTACTGGTCCACGAAGAGAATTTCTTCGAGTTTTTCTCCAGAGGAAGAGAAATGTTTTCGCATTCCTCATTGAATTACTGTCGCCTCACAATATTTCTATTAAATTTTTATTTTTCATTGTGCTCCGAACGAACGCCTAAGAGCGTTTTATCTGCTTATTTGATTTGGACATTTTATTCTCTTTTTTATTTAACATCCTTCAGTCAATTGGATTGTTTAAGTGAAAATCTTTTTCAAATATTTTTTCTTAGTATTCAGCAAGAAAGCATTTACATTTAAAAAAGTAAATACACTATAAGTTAGAATAGCCATGGTTGACCTTGGGATTTCAGTATGTTACCAAAATATATCAATAAAATGCAATTTCCAATCGAAAATGAAGGTTTGTGGCCAATATAATTAGAATAAAAAGTACTCGTACAATGTCAAAAATATTGTGCACCTTCGCATTATCATTTTAATTCCTCATTTAAAATCAACATCACAGACCACCCCACGTCTAATGTTGGACATGGCCTCTGCAAAAGTGTCCCACAAAGCACAGTTCTTAACCTTTTGCCCCATTGACTGAACTCCGATTACCGCTACAAGTAAGTCTGCCACTCGGAGAATTTTCTTCCCCATCGCCGATAGGCTATGTCGATTACTTTGGTTTTACTGCGCGTATCTTCGTTAAGGATTTTAAAACGCAGAGAAATTTCGAGAATATACAGATTAATTAAGTGTAATATATTTGGATGATCTTTGCTACAAATGCCTTGTAATAATAATAAAAATGTTAAGACACTGATTTCGTTTTCGTTCAAATGAATTTTTGATGGCACAAAATAAAGTGGTTTCTTTGCCTCCTAATAGAATGTACGAGATCTTCCAAGCATATCGAAATGGATTAGATGTCAGACATCGATTCTGCGTAACGAAATTTGCTTAACGAAGAAGTACCATCCCCAGTAACGTTTAGAAGCCTCGTTGAATTATCTAAGACGGGGCGTAGGCAATTTCCTTCAACTAATAGATTGGAAACTAGAGATTCGTCACGATTACTTGGACCGTCCTTTCGTCCATATCTGATTAGTTCCTAAATGGATACACGTGTTAATCTTGTTTAATCAAGTATTCGAATTAAAATCTTAATCAGTGATATAAAAGGTAATAATTTTAAAGAAAATTAAATAGAATGGTGACTAGAATGTCGTCGAAATAGTTATATTAAAAATTTAATGCTATTTCACCACCCGGAGGTGATTATTCTCTTTAAGTTTAATTGCAACTTCCCTTGAAGCCTATTAATTATAAAAAAAACTATTTACATCGGCAAAATTTCCGAAGATATCGTATACCTACGAAGATACCCACATAAAAATAGTTGAATTGAGAACCTCTTCCTTTTTTGAATATAAAATAAACATTTATAATATGTGTCCATATTTTACTTAGTTTTGCAATATTATACGAATATGGTATGAGGCTGTTTTGTGTAACTCCTAACAACTGTAAACAATATATATACAAGTGTACCTTTATGTTTTCGTTATAACAGCAAAATTCAATGCGGAACGTAGTGAATGAATATCTATTTTGCACTTGACAATAATAACTTTGAAACTGATTTATAGAAACGATTTGCGATTGTATTCACGTCATTCTATCCCTCAATAGTTTGTTTCAGTCTTGCAATATTATTCTTGTCGCGATTTATTCGATTTTCACCTTTGTGTTCTACACATAAGGTTAACGTTAAATGTGCTAGGCATGAATGCATTGTAACTATTAATTTCCTTTCCATTACGGACACAATAACATCACGCGGTGACGAGAACAATATGGCGTGTTGGCGGGAAAATTGTCAAGTCAATTACGTTGAGAAAATTGAATTAAAGATGAAGAGGTTGCTTGGTGTTATAGATTTTGAAGTTGTTACAAATTCAAGCAAGCTTAAAGAAATCAACCGAAATTACAAATAATCATTATTAATCAATACTAATAACATTACTCGTAATAATATTTTAAGCTGTAAATTAATGAAAATTTTACTATGTAACTTACAATTTCAAGTCGGGTAAACCAACATTTTGAGTCGCATACTCGTACAAAGTTAAACCTATTCGTCTAATTAAAATTAAAGCTTTCAAATAAAAAAATATGGTAGGTAGGTATATCATAAAAGACAACCACTATCCACTGCTGGACATATCTCTATCCAAGAATGTACCAATTAGGAAGCATTGCTTGGATAATTATAACTTTTTACAAAAAGTAAAAACCGACTTCAAATTGCTAAAAAAGAATTTATTTATTTACCCTTAGGGGTCGAATTTTTTTTCCAAATTTATATGGGACCACCCTCGAATTTAATAAAAAAAATAATTATCAAAATTGGTTAACAATCTGCGAAGATATCGCTTAACATACATACAAAAACAACAAACACGAATTGAGAACTTCCTCCTTTTTGAAGTCGATTAAAAATTTGCTCATATTTATCACCAGGTGAGTTTTAGAGCAAAGCCAATGATACAATAATACAATGGACAAAAAATACAACCGGTTTCACATCAATCTAATTGCAAAATTGGGCTCCACGGACTTTCATGTAAGAAAAGCGCTGGTAGGTTTTCACGACACAGTTCTTTGAACGATGTCATCCGAAGGGCTCTTGTCTCTATAAATATTCCCTCGGTTTTAGAGCCTTGTGGAATATTTTGAGACGATGGCAGGAGACCGTATGACATTGGTCCCTTGGGAGAAAGGTAAAGTCCTAGTGTGGGATGCTACTTGCGTAGACACTCTGGCGGCTTCTCATCTCAGGGGTACCTCGTTTAGAGCCGGGGCGACATCAGAGGCAGCTGAACTGAGTAAGTGGCGCAAATATGAGTCTCTGAGAGATGACTACATATTTGTGCCATTTGCTGTAGAGACTATCGGTCCGTGGGGTCCATCCGCGGCTGATCGTTGCTGCTGGTGATAAGAGAGCTGGTTCTTTTCTCGCTCAAAGGCTAAGTATAGGCATTCAGCGGGGAAACGTAGCCAGCGTTCTTGGCACGATACCGCGGGGAGTAGGACTATATGATAATTAACTTTCTAATTTTAGTTTTTTTTATTATTATAGTTTTTAACATTGTAAATAATTATTTTAATTTTTCTAAGAAGACTATTAAGTCAGAAATCCAGTTTGAATAAAAACATAGTGTAGATTGCAAAAATTAAAAAGGTTTAGAACACGGAAATTATTGTAAAATGTTATGAAAATATCTGCAATAGTTCAATAGAGCACAGCTGATTTCAACGTTGTAGGGGAAGAGAAGTAGGACAATGGCATAACAAAATTGAAGGCAAATTGTTTTTGTTAAACGAAACGTTCAAAAGGGGAGGTCGAAACTTCGATTGTGTCGTCCGGAAAATTCAATTTATTGCTTACTTATATTGTTTCAATTTAAGTACATTACAAAATATAAGCATATATAAAATATTTTTTTTGTTTCGTTCGTTTAAATTAACTTGTACCTTACATGTATTTTAATTAAGAAAAGTATTATTTCACTTAAACTACTACACCATCACTTGGTAAAGGCCCATTGCAGAACGAACGGGTCGCTTCGACTTGGGTAGTGTGTTAATACTGATGTGTTTCCTTTGATGAGATAGGAGAACTAAAGACCCTTTTACTTGTAAAGAGGCAATTCACCTTTGTCCTAAAGGGTCACAACGTATCTGCATTTTGATTCTTAATCGAAAGTTATTGATTAGCCCCAGCATTCACTTACCATAGTCGGTTCTTGCTATGCTCGACAATCTGACGCCATCTGACCAGCTTTAGGTTACCAATCTATGTATTTGTAGCAAATTCAAGTTAAAGAGAAATTAGAGTCGTCTTGGCAGGTCCACCACCACCCTCTCGAAACATATAGAGAGTCGGCATCATGAAGCAAATACAAAGGTGAGAACAATTACTAGTAATAAAAAATTACTAGTAATTATTATGACCTTTGTATTTGCTTCATGATGCTGATGAAAGCCTTACAGCAGGTGTCCTGCAAGTTCATTTGTCTGTTCAGTTTTAAAAATGATATTTTGCCATTTAACCACAGTACGATATTTCGCTACTTTTTATTTACTTGAATAATTTCATTTCTTAATATTTACAATTTTATTATAACACTTTAATTGTTATTGATTAAAATTTACCCTTACATGTAATCGACAATAATTTCGTCGGTGCAAGAAATTCTATCGCAAGTTGCGGGTGAAGCGACAAACCGGACAAATTAGTTTATCGCCTACGAGCTACGAATGCTTACAAAAGAACTATAAATATTTATATTTGCTTACCGTGTTTGAACGTAACAAATAAATTTATTATGTTATTTTTTCTATTTGTGTTAACACCGAAGTTTCAGTTCAGAGTTTGAAAAGTATAATAATGGCTAAATATAAGTATTTATGTTAATGTACCTGTAGGATCGTTTTAACTTACAACGTATCCTTAATCTATATAGGTAATCTACATAGATTAATCTATGTAGATTAATTATAATCTATGTTCCGTGTTGATTCGTCAAGTATTTAAATCTGCAGAATGGGTTCTCTATTTGTTTCATACATCGCTTTCTTCATTGTCCCCTTTGTCAAGAGGGCACTAACACGGGGTTTGGTGGTACTGTGTTAGCGGGACTTTTATTATATTTGGAGAGCAATATAACACGCACTCTGACTACCGACTGACTTGTTAATGTTTATTTAGTTTAAATGTTTAATGTTTTACAATTAACTCTTATTCTAAAGACTTGAAAAAAATAATATTAAAACGGGAACTATCTACCGCAGAGAGGATAGAAGGTAAAATTGATATTATATAGGTAGATATATTAAACTAGCTGGCCAGGCATACGTTGTTCTGCCTTTTTCGACGACCCTTCATATAAAAAATCCTTAAATTCGTAATAAAAAAATATTTAGTGTCACTTATCAGGATAAAAACTATCCTATCTCTCAAGTTGGACCAAACTGCACACAGTGTGCAAAATTTCATTGAAATCAGTTCAGTAGTTTAGGAGTTCATAGCGGACAAACAACGTGACACGTAATTTTTATATATAAAGATATATAAGAGTAAGAGATAATTACTTTGCATCTTGTTAATTAATGTATATTATTGTATTATATTTGTTTAAATATATTATATATTTAATTATTGCGACTATTATTATTTTTATCGTATTATTTTTTATAATTCATATTTTTTTATAGAATAAGGGAGACAGACGAGCACAAAGTCCACCTGATGGTAAGTGGACGATGTGGCCCATAGACATCTACATCTATCTTTAATTAAGAATCAAAACGCAGAAACGTTAAGCAGCTATTTTATGCTGGTATTCTGTGAGAGCGTGGTCCTTCCCCGGTGGAGCCGACCCATTTGTACCAAAACTATAATATAGCAGCAGCTATGTTCTACCACGTACAAAACATTAAGATAATAATGTGTATATTATTTATTCATTAGAAATATATATTGCCCTGTTTAAACCATATTAGAAGATATTTCAACAAATTATGGAATGAGTAGTACCTTTGTACAAACTCACTGTATCGTCGTTTCTGTGACTTGCTGCGTGTACATAAATATATCAAAGAAAAGACAAACAATACGTATTAAAAATATTTCAATATATTATAGACTAAATATACGATGTATTGACGACTATTTCGTCATGTCTGTCGTTTATCTAAAACTTACAGATTCAACAAATTAAAAAAAAAAACGAGGTCAAATTAAAACTATCGAGACGTTAACAGACGCAATATTTAGTTAACTGCAAATTCCAAAGTAAATTGACTCAATGTGTACAACCGAGTCGAATACAAACAAGCTTCAAAGCAGAAACGCCAGACACTGTCTGAACAAGAAATTCGTTTGTTGGCACAACCAATGAAGATTTCCTACCCGGATCTATGTGAACTACATTAATTTACAAATTGCACACTATTACACATTCCTATATAAACACGCGAACACATGGCTCTGTCCTATCACAAACGCGTTATTAGAACCGTCTTCGCGGTTATTACGCACACATTAACAAAATCACGTTAGCCGCTCAAATGATTACTAGCCTAATCGGATCCACACACCCCCAAAATTCCTTGGTAATACAGACAGTAAGGAGAAATTTGGGTGAACACTCGGAGATCTCGCAAGATTGGCCGACTCACATAGTCTAGCGGACACCTTAAGTCCAAAGGAGACAGAAACTGCAATTAGTACAATTAGCAGAGCCCAATTAGGTGCTTTAACGAACCGAGTTTCCTAACTAGTCGGAGAGTTTGGTGACAAATACGACGTTTGACGTCCAACCTGAGTTGGATCGCAACGTTTGAACATTATATTTGTGTTTGTTAAAATATATTTCCAAAGCTCCAATTAAACTGTACTAAATTGACTAAGTAAATAATAAAAAAATAAATCTTGTTAACACATACAGCCATCCAACCTGGCATCTGGTGCATTATATAAAAGACTTATATCAAGCAGAGGATCTGTTAAATATTGATGTTAATTAATACATTAGATAAGACTTGGTCATGCATCAATGCTTTTTTACTTTTAAATGTAATTTGTTCACAAATTTCCACATATATTTTTATTTAAATTTTCAAGTTTTAATTGGCAATGTTAAATTTAAAAAAAATGTAATAACGTCTTATTAATTTTATTACTTGTCACTTACGTTGACTTTTCTTTTTCTTTACAGAAACATGTCATCTAAACGAAAATCGCCACCGTCAAAATTGCAAGAAGGCGCAGCCGACACAGAGAAACCCGAAGCCGGTCCAGCTAACTTAGAATATTCCGATCACCACGAGTCAGACGAAAACGAACAACAAAATTACTACAAGTTCTCGCCTAGCACCTCGACAAGAAGCTCCATAAGTGAAGAAGACCCTTCGAATTTCGAGGACGAACGCCCCACCAAGAAGCAACGTTTCGAACAATCATTAGACATGACAAACAATCTTCTAGTCCCATCATCTTTCCTTGGCCTGCACCAAGTTAATGATCTGCAAACGAGAAGACGCGGCTCTTCTGAATGCAGCAGCCCCGGTTCCGATGCTAAAGTGTTAGGTCTTTGCAATAATAACAATTCATTACTAAATCATAACAGCGCGTTGTCGTTCGCACCACCTCACAAGCGGTCGATGGACGATGTTCTGAAGAGATTAACGTCTAAAATGAATAACAGTACGATTAAAGAAGAGAAGCGGCCTACGCCGTCTACCACGCCGGTGAAACAGAACAAGTAAGTGAATCATCCTTAAATTAAAATTAAATTGTGTATAATATGCACAAATAAATACTTATTAATCCTGCTCAGATTACAAATAGAACGGTGGTTAAGGGCTACGTATAAAAAAACCTGAGCACTATCTATGCACAAGAGTCTACTAATGTTAGAAAAGGTCATCTTTCATATATACAGGTGTAGAAATTATGTAACCGTTAAAATTATATAGCCGTTGTCAGTTTCGTGTTCAGTCCCTCTGTCGTCTGCACCCACTGGATGATACGGGGTAGTAGATATACACAGCCGCTGCACGGCCTCAGAAGTTTTTTTTTTTAAATTTATTATACTTTTTTTTAAATATTTTAGTCTTTTTCAATTTAGAAGAGGTCCTGCGTTGATTTTTTTGCTAGTAATCAAAATCGATGAGAATCGTAAAGTTAATAAGAATAATGAAATTTAAATTTATTGTAAAGTGAGATTTAAAGTTTACAAAGTTTATTATATTAAGATAGTTTCTGTCTTTATGACTAGTTTAGAGTAGAAGTTACTCTGCGATTATGTTTGATACTAGCTGTTCGCCGCGACTTCGCCCGCGTGGAGTTATTTCACAAATATTGACATTAATATTTATACGATACTAAAGTCACTCAATTGTTTTGCCTTCCCGGAACCCTTCCATTAACACTTAAATTTTATGGTATGGTATTAAAGTTCAAATTGACTTTTAAGTATTATTACGAATCTTTTGTATGGGAATATATTCTATTAGTCAAAGTACCATTCTACTACGTCGCGAGTCCTAGCTCGAATTTCGGCGGAATAAAGTTTCTTTTTATAGAATAAGGGTGACAAACGAGCACACAGTCAACCTAGTGGTAAGTGGGTGCTGTTGTAGATAGACATCCACATTTATCTTCGATCAAGAATCAAAATGCAGATCCGTTGTCACCCTTAGAACTCAGATGAAATGCCTTGTTTCCAGTGAAAACGGTCTTCGGTTCTCTACATTCACCATACGAAACACAGCAGCATTAACCTGCTGTTTTACGCTGGTATTCTGTGAGAGCGTGATCCTCTCTGGTCGAGCCGATCCATTCGTGCTATAACTATAATATAGCTGCAGCGTGGCTCTACCACGTAAAAGATTTGTACAGAAACGCAGAACAGTCCACTTGATGGTAAGTTGGAATGCTATGGTTTATAGACGTAGCTCCATCCGCTATTAAGAATCAAAATGGATGACGTTGACAACCCTGAAGACTTAGATGAACTTTCATTATAAGTAAAACAGGGTCTCTGGTTCTCGTCACTCATCATACGAAAAACAGCACAATGCGAAGCTAAACGTATTGCTGCTATTCTGTGCCTACGTGACCATTCCACGATCGAGCTGACCTATTCTTACTACATTATAATACTGCTACATGACTCCAACAAATTTTCTAGCGTGTTTTCGATCTTGTTGCGTACGCGTTAAATCGAGGTTGGTTAACTGAGGACAAATAGATGCCTCGATGCGTGCGCGTACATTAGTGGAAATTAATATTTTCTGTGCACTCTTCATCGTCTTCCATTTTTAAAAATATGATGTAAGCTTCGCATTCTTGATGGGAAAGGTCGAATCCCCTAACTGTGTAGAATGTGGTTAATTAGAGGACGTAGTGCACATTTTGGTGGAGTGTGTTCGCATCGAGGCCGAAAGAGTAAATTTTTGCAGTAAATATAATGTAAATAGATTAGACATCGGATTTTGTAACAGTATTCTGGCTTCACCATTGTCTGAGGAAGCCAGAATGTTGCACAAAATGGTAAAAAGATTAAAAAAATGTAAATACAATGAGGCTGGCATTATAATAGTTTTATAAAACCCTCTTTAAAAAATTAAAGATTAAAAAAAATTATGTAAAAACGTGTTACGGATTTAATATTCTTAGTAGCTCAGTAGTAATTATGTTTGTTTCTACAATTTCTAACGTCTAATGACGTACATGACATTGTTACTCAAAGCAGTCTATAATTAAGTGTAGATAACTACTATGTACAATAAAACATATGATCTTCAGTCACCTTCATTATTGGCAGTTTCCGATGTTGGTTCATTAATCGAGTGTTTTGTTTCATTAGGTTTATCAAACGATACGGAAACTATTATTAAATAATGATAAGTTTCATTATAAATCTAATTGCTGATTAATCTTTATGTCACATAATTAAGCACGTCTACTTTATTGTTTTAAACTAGATCGTGGGTTTGTTTTAGTTATAGTTGTTTAGGTCTACTTGTTGAGGAATATTTGACGTGAAGGTACTAATTATTTTATCTTCAATTTAAAGCATCATTACTCAGCAGTTTGTTTAGGTTTGACAGGAAGATAGAGTCATGGATGTTCGTAAAACTAATAGTTTGAATATTAAGCGACGTAATTTTGTTAATATGACAAAAGATCTTTTTTGCTGATCTTTTACGTCTTTGGAAACTTCATAACAATATAAAATAAACAATGTTTTGGTTTATATGTTAGTGATATAGTACACACTACCTATAACATAATTAAAAATTAATAATGTTGTACAACCGATTTATATGGGACCACATGAGAAGCACCAGCTTACAAATAAAAAAAGAATCATCAAAATCGGTTCACCAAGAAAAAGTAATGATGTAACACACATAAAAAAAATATGGTAGAGTTGAATACCTTTTTGAAGTCGGTAGATAAGAAGATAAACATTACGTTTAGGATACGATTTTATTAAATAATAATATTATACGTGGTAGAGCCATGCTGCAGCTATATTAGTAGTATAGTTTGAGCTCGAATGGGTCGGCTCGACCGGGGAAGGACCACGCTTTCACAGAATACCAGCGTAAAATTAATAGTAGTTTAACACTACTGTGTTTCGTATGGTGAGTGTAGAAAACCGGAGACCCTTTTTATTGGAAAAGAGGCATTCTATTTTAGTCCTCACGACTGACAACGCATCTGCTTTTTGTTTCGCAAACGAGGATAGATGTAGATGCCTATGGGTCACAGTAACCACTACCATCAGGTGGACTGTGTGCTCACCCTATCCTATAAAAAATATATAGTACATTATATTATTATACATATTTATTATATGACAAGCGAACTAACAGACCACCTGATAGTAAGTGGTTACTGCAGCCCATAAAAACCCGCAACCAACTTTAAACGAATAAGGTTTACAGATGTGTTGTCACCACTAAGAGCTAAAATGAAATGCATCTCAGTCTATAATTAAATCGCTCCCTATACACTCTAGACCGAAACACAGTGCGCAGACAACTGCTTAGCGGTAGAAATAAGTACCTAAGAACTACCTGTTCGCACTTGACTTAATTTACAGTTCTGCCTATAAATTAACTAGTAGTAAAATTAAAATTTTTGTGCAACCTACTTCATTATAAATTAAAAAACTAAAAAGATAACTCAAAAACGATTGATCAAACCTTGATCAATATTGTATGGGACGGTCCCATTGGGACCACATGAGAAGCACCCGATTTCAAATGAAAAAGAATCATCGAAATCGGTTCACCTAGAAACAAGTTATGAGGTAACACATTAAAAAAACACACTCCTCCTTTTTGAAGTCGGTAGAAAAGTAAAAGTATCTATTAAAAATGTTAATAATGTAAAATTATCATAGACGCAGATACTACTCCAGGACAGAAAGAGAGGTCTAAATAAAATCGTAAAACTTTAGAAACTCCTTCCGGTACGTTTAAACAAATAGCTCATTTAGTTTTTATACTTGTATAGCATTCTAATTTTCATTGCACATCGTAGCTTTACGGTTATTATGTAATTTTAACTAACACTTTCATTACTGCCCACAAATTTTAGTGTGGCCGCTCATACTTAAATAAAGCTCGTACACACTACGTGACTATCCTCCCTAGTACGATGCACATAATTTAATTGGTCATAATATGACTCATTAAAAACAATGTTAAGCGTTGGACCACCGCACGTTCACTATAAAAACATTAAGCGCCGCTTTAACTAGGTTTTTATAGATATTTGACTTTAAACGAGAGTTGTCCTCGAGCGTTTTGTGACGGAAGTCGTAAAAAGCTCTTTAGAGGCATGTCGCATTGGTCGAGTTTGGTTTATTTTAACTAAATATTATTATCACTACCATTAGCTACTGGTTAACGATGTGTTTGATTGTGCACGCGCACTGTTGCAAGTGACATTAGGAAATTTATTGTCGAAAAAATCTGCTAAGCAATCAAAAATGATGGTAGCTATAGTGGCTTAGCAATGAATTGCAGTTCTAATGGCCGCGGTTTCGGATCCCGCACTGAACAAGTATTTGTATGGTCTACAAATAATTACTACGTGTCTGGATGTTTGTCATTGTTAAATATACGTATGGCCTGCTCCATAATAAAGCAGATAATTTAAAATTAAACATTTTGTACTGCCGACTTCAATATAAGTTATTAAGAATAACTCAAAAACGATTAGTCTGACCTTGATCAAATTCATATGGGACCACATGAGAAGTACCAGCTTTCAAATAAAAAAAGAATCATCGAAATCGGTTCACCCAGTAAAAAGTTATGAGGTAACACACATAAAAAAAATACAGTCAAATTGAGTACCGTCTCCTTTTTGGAAGTCGGCAGAAAAATACAGGTAACGTTTCTTTTTTTTTTTAATTAAACTGCATAGAAGAAGACCGTCTAACGGGGTTTTAACTTCTAACAAATTTCTTCCACTAAACCACAGTGCACCCACTGCTGTGTAAAAGGTGAGAGAGGGTTTCCTTTGAAGTCCTCATCAGGGGTCATTACGTATCTTTTGCTTTTTTTTGTTTGTTTATTGTAGGAGTCCATGGGCTGGGCCATGCTAATATTTTACATATCGTGTAATATAGTAAACGATTATCAAACCGCTATATTTTTTTAATCAAAAAGATGCTGTAAGTTATGTGTATTGAGTCCGGAGATAGCGATAAGAAACCATTTTTTTTTTACTTAAATGCTAGTGGCTATTATGTTAGTATGGAGAAAATTTTTATAAGGGTTTTTCATACCATAAATGTCTGCGCTTTATCTTTTCTTATAGCAGCATCATGTAAAGATTGTATTGCCTTGAGTAAGTTATCTGGTGATTCTCTGTTTCAGTCATGCATCTAAAAAATAAAATTGTTTTTTAATCGGAGCCCGCATTTATTGAAAAAATCTTTGCCTCTTGCCCTGTACTTGAACTCTGATACAATGCCGTTCGAATTGCATGACCATCGCACCCGAATACACGCAAACGACTTTGTCGCATCACGAAAAGAGTTCTGTTTGTTTATTATGCAAGCCGCAAACAGGCGTACAGCAAGACAAAAAGTGCCTATGAAATGACGCTACGTGGACAGAGGATCATCATTATCAATACCCATTGGTTGTCAGCTTTTAGATATATAGACTGTACACCCAGTGCGTGTTGCCAGTGATGACATACGGAACTGAGACGTGGTCCTTCACTGCTGGCCGGATGAGGAAGCTCAAGGTCGCTCAGCGAGCTATGGAGAGGCCTATGCTCGGAGTTTCTCTGTGTGTTAAACTCAGAAATGAGGATATCCGCAGTAGAACCAGAGTGACCGATATAGCCCAACGGGTTAGTAAGTTGAAGTGGCAATGGGCCGGCCATATAGCTCGAAAAACCGACAACCGATGGGGAAGAAAGGTTCTCAAGTGGCAGCCTCGTACCGGCAGGCGAAGTGTAGGGCGTCCCCCCACTAGATGGAGTGACGACCTGGTAAGATATGCAGGAAGTCGATGGATGCAGGTGGCTCAGGACCGTGCTTTGTGGCATTCTTTGGGGGAGGCTTATGTTCAGCAGTGGACTTGTGAAGGGCTGTAATGATGAGACATATAGAAAAAAATTAAATTTTCATAATGCAAAATAATATCACTAATAAACTGTTTATTAGTGATAATACAATACTAACTAACGGAAGAATCTCTTCAGATATTTATTTAGTCTAAACAACTTGTGAACTGTAGGGTATATACATTGCAGTTTACTCACCACCGTAAGTAGATTCAAGACCCTCTTGCCGCTGAATCGAATATTTACCGCTAGTAATAGACAATGCGTTATCAGGGGTCGTAATAATTTGGTCGGTACTCACAATAAAATTAGATATAGATTACATTTAATAATAGAGGTGATAATTATAAAGGTTAAGGCGGTGTCAAGCACGAACTATGTCAATATTTGTATTTACGTGCTCCTCAGTATCGCTAAAGCGTGGTTTATCTTTGTAATTAATAGCTTGTATTGATAGCAATGACTGTTGTTGCGGATGTATTCCTGTTGCTATGGGATAATTTCTTTTCATCTGATTGTTATCCACTTCTGTCGTATGTCAGATTTTAATTTATTACTTGATAGAAAATTCAAATAAAAAAGTTTTGAGGTGGATAAAATGCAAATGAACCAAATAACCCCATTCTTCTTTCAGATTGTTAACAATGCAACGCCGATACACAGTCCACATGATGGTAAGTGGATGCTGTGGCCCACATACATCTACATTTATCCTTAATTAAGAATCAAAATGCAGATGCGTTGTCACCACTGAGGACTGAGATGGAATACCTCGTTTCCAGTAAAAAAGCTCTCCGGTTCTCTACACTTACCATACGTAAACACAGCAGCATAAAACTGCTTTTTTAAGCCGGTCGAGCCGACCTATTCGTGCTGCAACTACAACAATATAGCTGTAGCATGACTCTACCATTTTTTTATAGGATAGAGTGACAAACGAGCACACTATCCACCTGATGGTAAATGGTTGCTGTGGCCCATAGACATCTACATTAATCCATAATTCGTAATCAAAATGCAGATGCGTTGTCACCCCTGAGGACTGAGATGGAATACCTCGTTTCCAGTAAAAAAGCTCTCCGGTTCTCTACACTCACCATACGTAAACACAGCAGCATAAAGCTGCTATTTTAAGCCCGGTCGAGCCGACCTATTCGTGCTGCAACCACAACAATATAGCGGCAGCAAGACTTTACCACGTAAATATTTAACAACTTCCCTGTCCGCAAAAAAGATACAATAGTTAAACAATTGAAATTTATGAATCATAGAACAGTGAAATGGTGAAAGCTTACGATATTGATGTTATTAGAAAAATATTATCAAACTCGTTCGCTTGTTGAGCAGAATAGAAAATTCCCGAAAGTCTTATTACATGTTAAGACATCAGACGTCGGTTTCCCAACAAAGGGCTTTAATACTCCTCCCCGGGTTTCGGAATATAACTAAGACAAATGTCCGACCATTGTCCCGCGGGCGTTTTACTAATTAATCGCTCGTGTTAATCGCCATCGCTTCAGATTGAGACGTGAACGCGTAATGTACCACAATCTATCTCAGTTATGGCTGTGTCGAGTTCATTTTAAACGGTTTATGTTAGAGGCGTAAGCGGCAACATAATCACATTTTAATAATAATAATAATAATTTATTATACTCTCAGTCTGACAAATTACACTTATGTATTATATCTATTTTAAATTACAAAATAACATTTCAAAGAAGTTAGCGTTGACGGTCATGCTAGTACTCGTATAAACTGTGTTACAGCCGTCAGCGTCTTCTAACCTGAGTAATACGAAAATCATTAGTCTATCCATTAGGTACAGGCTTTAAAAGTCCACTGCTGAACACACGCCTCCCCCATAGATTGCCTCATAACGGCAAGGGCATAGGGATTTTGCCATAGTTGACACGCCCTGCGAGCGGGTTGTCAAACTCAGTTTTTTGTTATTTTGAGTAGTTATCAGGAAGATGCTGCTGCCCATCTCCTGTTTCAATTTCCCTTTGTCGCCTCTTACGACACCCACTTGATGATACGAGGTAGTGGATATCCTAACACCGCAACTACACGGCATAGACCTTCATACATTATAATCTATACTAGTAATAAAGAGAGAGTGCGAATTTTGAGTTTGTATATATGTAGGGTAATCTCCGGAACCACTGCACCTATTTAGATATTTCTTTCACCACTTGAAAGGTACATTATTCCAGATGGACATAGGCTATATATTATGTGTATATATCTATATTATGAAATTTATTGCGGAACCTGAATCGGCCTAATCTGTGCAAAAGAACTAGACTTAAGGTAAAATCGCTACGTAATAATGTGATGGAGAGTATCATTCTTACAGGACCAGCGGCAGGTCAGTTGGCTCATATTCCCCGCATTCCCGTGATTCCTACAGATTTAACTTTCCAATTTGAGCGATTACAGTTTCCCATAAAATATTATTTCGCCTTCACCATCAACAAATCTGAAGGCCAAACATACAAATATATTGGACTTGACTTAAGGGAAGATTGTTTTACTCACGGACAATTATATATTGGTCTTAGTAGGTCACGAAATGTGAAGAATCAATTTATATTAAAGCCGCAGAAAAATGGAACAAAAATGTCTTGCACGAAGAAGTTTTAAAATAAGTTATATCTATTAAGCTAAATCTGAAATATATTATACCTATATAGATAATTGTTCAACCCGGGCAAAGCCGGGGCGGGCTGCTAGTAATAGATAAAATGACCACTATCACCATCATCAGCCGCAATTTTTTTTAAAATTTAATTTTCGGTTTTCCGTAATAAGCCGACTACAAAAAAAAGGAGGACGATCTCAATTCGAGTGTATGTTCTTCGTTGTATGTATATTACCCTATATCTTCGTCAATTGTGAACCGATTTTAATAATTAACTAACTTAACTTTCAGTATACGGTATAAATTTGGAGAAAAAATCCATCCCAATGGTGGAATAATATGTGATGAAGTTTTTAATGTAACTAAAATGTCCTTACCGAATGAGCGCCCACTCAAACATTTGGGTGCGCTTTTAATTTGTACGTAGCTTTGTGAATACAACTTTAGAAAATGCATTTAAGGTTGAATTTACATTAACATATATTTATTTCAACTAGAATTACGTCAAAACAATTGGTTAGTATCTAGTTTTTTTATCTATCGATGCTATTTAGACGACATTCGACCTTTGATATTCCTAAGTCTGCTCAAAAGGGACAAAGATAAATAACCAATATCCAAGAATTAAAAAGAATAAAATGATTTCCGCATAATAGTCTCAGGCTTTAATTCTTCTATATACACTATGTCTTACCGCCGACTCATGAATTAGGCGGATTAGCGCTTATGGTGTCATAAGTTGAGTGAAGTCTATATTCCTACGCCTTGTCTAACTCTAAACAATATTTTATTGGTATTTACTTAATAAACTAAACCTTTTGTTGTTTCAATAGACGGAACAGAGTGATTCCCTTAAGCCGCTATTAATTCAATGTAGGCAACTTCAATTAAGTTTTTCGCAAAATTATATATATATATATATATATATATATATATATATATATATATATATATATATATATATATATATATGTATACATCTTTAAATCTATTACTGGTAAAACGGCATTACAATTTTAATAAACTACTATTTTTAGATCCGTGGTAGCTCAGTGGAGTGCTCGTCCTAAAATTTCATATCACACAAGATAACTGAGTTAATTTATCCTGCAGCAATGACATTGTTAGAATTTTAAATTCTGATTGTATTGCACTTTATGTATGTAAACTACCTCCGTGATATAAGTAAATTCGTATTGTGGGATGGGGGTTTTGAGAATGTGAGGAAGTCAGTGTCCAACAGTGGAACATATTATAGACTATTATATTACTTTACTTTGACAATTTTATTTTTTTGTAATATTTATAATACGTGTGTTTCCGAATTTGATAAAAAAGCTTAATCTTCTCTCTGTCTGTCAACGAGTCATATCTCTAAGTCTGCAACTTAACCCCACACCTCCACCAGACTGGCAACAATGGACCGAGCCGTAATTTGTACAGTGATATATATTTTGAAAGCACAATATAACTATTCCAAATTATAAAAGACAGGCAACATTAGTTAATGTGAACATCATATTTATTGTTGTGAGGAATCACCTGCGGGCGATTTTTATTGTTCTCTGTGGGTTAAACAATGCCTTTTATAATCTACATTGGAGTACATGTAAAGGTTTTGTTTTGTTTGTTGATTAACTGTTTTGATTGGATATAAGTAAAATATTATACTTTTTGTAAAAAATATATGTATAATAGTTTTGTGTAATAACGCACGTCTTTACTTAATTAGACTGTAACTTAAAGTTAAAACTATTATTTTAATTTCACTTAAGAAATTCAAATGTTTTTGCATCACTTCTTCCCGTTAATTGCTAAAAAAATTGTCATACCTCAACAGACGTGAGATTAATGTTACTAGTTTTCTTTAAAGATATAGAATCTAACCTTTCCGTGGGTGGCGCAAATTTTAATAAATTTATCAACAGCTCTCCACAGCACCAACTATTGGATCCACATTTTGTGTCCTTTTTATTGGCACTAAAGCAATATATATTGAGAATATAAATCTAGATTTATTCCGTAAATATTAACTTTGTTAATAGTCTCCATAATAACTTTTTTAATATAGAATAAAGGTGACAAACGACCACAAAGTCCACTTGATGGTAAGTGGATGCTGTAGCCCATATACATCTACATTTACCGTCTACTAACAATCAAAATGCACCCCTGAGGGTGGAATGCCTCATTTCCAGTAAAATGGGTATCCGGTTCTCTACACTCACCATACGAAACATAGCATCATTTAGCTGCAATTTTACACTGGTATTCTGTGATAACGTGGTCCTTCCCCGGTTAAGCCGACCCATTCGTGCTACAACAATAATATAGCTGCAGCGTGGCTCTACAACGTATAGTATAGCCAAAGTGTTCAGAAGCTACACGATCACTAACAGAAGCACACGCATAATATCATCATAAACAAGTTACAAGACTTCAGTGATCTTTTGTTATTGACATTTTAAATACAAATTATTCCTGTGATTCCACGGTACATTTTCTTATTATATTTTAGTATGTCACAAGTTCGCAAGTTTTTGGACGTTCATGTCCGCCAGATTTTATGCAGACGTCGTATAGTCCATGTAAACCATGCATTTATGAAAATTTGATTGAGATTTATTCAATGCTGTGGCCCAATACAATACCTACATCTATCCTAGATTACAAATAAAATACAGATGAGTTGCCACCTCTATAGAATTAAGATTGTCTCGCTACAAGGTTCCTTGGTTCTCGTTAACATTACGCTGCTATTTCCCGTTGGTGTTCTGTATGAGTGTGGTTCTTCCCCGGTCTCTACAAACCAAATACTGGTACCGAACAGCACAATAGGGGTGGAGGAACTTCCCAAAAACATATCTTGTGAGCTGGAGGCGCATTCTTAAAAAAATTGCTCTTTAATGTAGCATTAGCCAATTTGAAAAGCACCGTACACTAAAATTTTAAAGAATGCCGTTTAATACTAAGTTGTATCATTATTTAACTCGGTTACATCAAATAATAAAGGAAATAATATATATAAATAATAACGATGTTGCCACTTTCGGCGTTTAAGAAGTTTACACAAATGACAACACTTGCAACATAAACACTTCATATTTTCAGATCAATAACTGTGTCAGGGCTGCTCCTAATTTACGTTTTGCAAGTATCTCAACCAACGAACATCAAATAAATGATGTTAGTGTAATGTTTAATATTCTTTTTATTTAGATTTGATGAAGCAACATGTACAGCTGATCGTGAATAACATTGTGATGAAATAGAAGAATTACCGTTACAGCTACAGCCTATCAGTCTCGTAAGGAAAATATTTGTCATAGAAGGAACACTTGGCAACTAGGGTTGGCTACGGTTTTTTTAAAATATATAGTTGTTATTAGAAAGACGCTGCTGCCCAACACCTTGTTTATTTATTTACGTCACCTCTTACGACAGCCACAGAACGATATTTTATCAATAAATTTTTTTTTCGCCTTCACTATCAACAAATCTAAAGGCCAAACATACAAATATAGTGGACTTGACAAGGACGATATGAAGCAGTGGATATTCTTACACCACCACCACCTTATGGTTCATAGAAGGGTTATTTAGTAAAAATAGATTTCAGTTAGTAGCTAATTTATGAAATGCTAAAAAATTGTAATCATCCCGTTTGCGCCAGGTGTAAAATACCCTGACCGACGACGCGTTAAAGGTATGAGTAGACTGGTACTGCAATTGTTATTCCTTCTACCAAGCGTGGTAATAAAGGCCTTTCCGCAACGAGAGAGGGCCGAGTCCAGAGGACTTTTACAGAGTGATCATGATGACGAAGACAATATTCATAACAATTTATCAAAAGTTTTGCATAATTAAAACACTATATTCTATATAACTTTATTTAAAATTGTCAACGCTGATACGGTTACCTTGGAGTAAACATTTGACAAATCTGCAAGTTTTTAACAGATCAAGAGCATACCAACAATATTGTCAAGGCGAACCTAACCGGGACATGTCGAGACAATCGACAAAGCTCGAACAGAATGTCCCTTTGTACACAACAATGACGCTTTATGACCAATGACAAAGTGGCATTCTGCAAAGATTTGCCTCACACATGGAAACAACAACAACGCCGTGTATTGTATTAAATGGAATTGTCTATTTAAATTGATGTTTTATGCTTATTGAATATAAAGAGTTAAGCCATTGTGATCACAATGGTTTATTTTCATTGTATTTTTAATTACATAATCATAACTGCTTTAGTTTATATTCCCGCTCTTATCTACTGAGGTCTGATTCAATGGTGCTGTGTGGTAAAATAATTAAAAATTAAATAATTTGTACAGCCGACTTCAATATAAGTTATTAAGAATAACTTAATAACTATTGGTCTGACCTTGATTAAATTCATATGGGACCACACGAGAAGTATCAGCTTTCAAATACAAAAAGAATCATCGAAATCGGTTCACCCAGTAAAAGTTATGAGGTAACAAATAAAAATACATACAGTCGAATTGAGTACCGTCACCTTTTTGGAAGTCGGCAGATGAAATTAAAGCTATTCGTAAAATGCATAAAACAAATGTATTCAGAGTTAACAAGCATATTGCTTTCAAAATTCATAAGAGATCGCATTTAAATTGTATTTAGTAGTTAATTGCCAATAATTAACATAATATGAACGTACTGCAACATTAATATTCTGTCTTATAACTGTGAAAGGAAAGCTATTTGTTGCAAACATATGATTTCACAATGTGTACAGTACTAACCTGTTGTAGACTGTACTTATAGAAATACATTCAGTTAAACTAGCAATGGTAGCTCGATTTCTGCCGGCACTAATGCAAGACTGAGGCATTCCATCGTAGTCCTCAATGGTAACAAGGCAATAGTAGCCTGCTTTGTATGAATCTGGCTGCAGGTGTCCATGGACTAATACCCATTTGCCCTCAATTGGACTATAAGATCGTTTAGTGACAAACCTATTTTATAAAATAAAACCCTGACGTCTAAAATCGAATGGCGAATGCGAATTTAATAAGTTAAATTTAAAGTTACAGCCTATATATGTCGCACTCCCACTCCTAGGCACAGGCCTCCTCTCATTTCTGAGATGATGCCTGTCGCCTGTCGCCGCCGCGCTGCACGAATGCGTGTTGGCCGACTTCACATGTCTAAATATTTTTTTTGATTTCTCAGATAGGTTGACCACGATGTTTTCCTTCACCGCCGAGCACGTTGTAAATCAGCACTTAAAATTGGAATTAACAATTTCATTGATGCCGGCGGGGTTCGAACCCGGGTTGCTCGCGTACTGTGAAATTTACATCGAGCGTTTATTTTAATAGTATAGTTAAATTAATATCCATTTACTTGTAACTCGATCGGATCGTACCTATACCTAGTTAGTAGTTACATAAAGAAATTATACATGAAAATTTGTGAACGAAAAATTGTTTTTTTTTTTTTGCTGAAATTTAGCAAAGAGATAAACCGTGCCCTGAACACATATCTTTTGCCATGGATAAGTAAATTAAACGTATCGCGGGATAATAAACATAGAGGCGTTGAATTTCTTTCTGCGCTTGGAGAGTCGCGAGCATATGTTAATGTTAATTTTTAATAAAATAATTGTTTTTATGATTAATTTTTAATATTCATACAATTCTGAAATAGTGTTAAAAATGTCAAGTTTCTCTCAGGAAGTTAGTTTATAATCAATTCCTTAGTTCGACTCGAACAGACATACACGAAGGCGATTTAATAAAAACACACACTTCTAAAATAAACACTCATCTCTAATATAGATACCTACTTACGTATAAATCGTTGACACGTAGTAAATTATTGGCGCGGTAATGCTTAGATCATTTGTTAATGTCTACGATCACAATGGACTAGACCTTAATTAGTATTCAGAGATATCCCAAACGATTTGTACACAATGGAGCTTAGCGTCTGCAGCCATACAATTGAATGAAATAAATTGCTGAGTCTACTTCTTAGTCGTCTGATAAAATAAATTAAATTATATTCAATTTATATTATATTATTTATCTTTTCTTAAGATAAGATAATTTTTTTTCTATATAATAAGGGTGACAAACGAGCACACAGTCCACCTGATGGTAAGTGGTTACTGTGGCCCATAGACATCTACATCTATCTTCTTTTGGGAATTAAAATGCAGATGCGTTGTCAGCCGTGAGGACTAAGATAGAATGTCTTCGGTTCTCTACACTCACCATACGAAACACAGCAGCATTCAGCTGCTATTTTACGCTGGTATTCTGTGAGAGCGTGGTCCTTCCCCGGTCGAGCCGACCCATTCGTGCTACAACTATACTATTAATATAGCTGCAGCATGGCCACGTATAAAATCATAAACAATCATCGACTTGGATTTTCTTTTATTATAGAGTAATAGTGACAAATAGCACAGTCCACCTGATAATAAGTGGATACTGTGACTCTTAGAAATATACATCTTTTCTCGACTAAAAATCAAACTGCAGAATGCATTATCAGCCCCGAGCACTAAGATGGAATGCCTCGTTTTCAGTAAAAAGGGTTTCCGGTCCTCTACACTCACCATATGAAACACAACAGCACTGAACTATAATTGCCTCTGGTATTTTTTGAGTGCGTGTTCCTTCTATTATTCTCTTATTCTTAGTCACATTTGTAAATTATAACATTACATATAAATCATTGCTTTCTGAATGTTAATCACTCTACAAAACTAGCAGATTGAAAAGTTTGTTAGATAATAGTGTTAAAAGATAAATCATTTATTATGAGTATCTTTCGCGCATTAAATGTACTGTATCAAGAAATAAACTATATCAAGATGTCTGTTGCGCCAATCGTTTAGAAAACGTAATGACTCCTCATTCCTAAGTTATTATGTAACATTTGTATCCGCTGCCTGCTTATGCCCAAAGATAGTCGCTTTACCTGTTCTATTCAATGATTTGACTGCGTAACGAATTATGCCTATTGCAATACATTTCAAAAGAGCATTTTCTGTCTACGGTTTCCCGCCTTCATCATTTGAAATTGGAATGCAGCGTTAAGCGCAGTTCAATGATTGGTTCATACAATATTCAGAGCAGCCAATCGCAGCGCGGCTGTGTCGCCAGTGCATCAAAAATTCTATCTGAATATACCGCCAGTGTGGCGAGCACTAAAAATGATAATGCCCTAACATGGACAGCCATACAATTTGAAATGAAGAATTCATGCAATACTCCGCGCTTACATTTGGTATGTATTTTTATCGATAGCACTGAATTGGACAGGACCGGTCCATTTTATTTATTGAGGTAATATTCATAGTACGTTTATGATGCGATTCTTGCAAAACGATTTTTTGCTAGACGAATTGAGCTGTTCTATTCATGTTAACAGGAGAGCTAGTTTCAATTTATAAATATAAATACATATGTCTTTTTCACCATGTTACTTTGAATTTATATTTTAGCATCCGTAGTGAATTCATAAAAATATTACTAAAGAAATAGTCTTGGAATGTCGTAGATTTTCCCCTTGACCCCCCCCCCCCCCCAAATTTTATCTAATGTAACGATGGCACATAAATGTATTTGAATTTACTTTAACAAGACTGCGTATTATGAATGGTTTGTCTGCTTGTATCATGACTCATAGCGCTATATCATCTATCTTATTAGGCTACATACAGTCCACCAATCGAGATTGGACCATTTCTTATAAGAGAGGCAAGAGTCTACAGCAGTGGAAACTGGACATAAATCTCTCTTAATAGAAAGGGACTCTCGCTTACAGGTGGATCAGTAAGCTCAAAGGCGATACCCCGTCACATATGTACTGCTCTATCCCATTCTAGCCTGTGCGATTTGTCTCTCAATATATTCAAAGACTCACTGTTGTGTAATTTACTCAATCGAGTGATTCTTAAAGTCATGCCACGTACATAATCAAGTTTTATCGAAAGCACTCCAAAATGCATCATCACGGTCACCATCAGTATTATTATTTTTAAAGGAATAAAATTCTACTACAATAAATTTGTCAAAAAGAAACATGTACTTATTAATAATTATCATGAAAATAATAGGCATAATAACTTTTTTTCAACATTTCAACCGATAAGACTTAGAGACCTTCAAGATAAGAGTCTAGTCCTAGTAGGTATATATACAGTAATCTATGGTCTACTCCTTTCTAAAAGGCCGGCAACGCAGTTGTAATTCCCCCGGTGTTAGTCATGCAGCTCATCTGATGGTAAGTGACTACGGGCGGCGGTAGTCACTTACCATCAGATGAGCCGCATGGTCGTTTGCCCCCTCTTCTATATAAAAAAAAAATATTAAATTACGAGCGTAAAATAAAGACAGTTATGTACGCAGTTTTTATTATATTATGTTTTTTAGCGATTTTTACAAAAATATTTTTTTTCTAATAAAATCACTTTCTATTTAAAATATACATAATATAATTTATGATAGAATTTAAAGTAGAACTGTTATTCTGTATATCTAAACGTACTGTGAAATAAAAAAAATATATATCACATAACTACAAGCAAGCTTCCAATTTTTGAATGCCAAAGCCCGCGCTCTTCTTTCTGACCTTAACCTGATTTAAAATGCTATCAGTCGGGTCCCCGGCTCGGTACTTCAATACACTCCTGTCGTCCCGGTCTCAATAAAAACGCAAAGACATGACGGACGACGGCGGCGACTGCCTTTTAAAATAGTAATGAATGCATTGTTAGTTGAAAGAACTCTATAGATACGACATCTTGTAAAAACTACGAAAGTAAAGAAATACTGTAAGTACGATAAATATTTATTTTATTTATTATAATATTTATTTTAATTATAGTTTTTTAATATTGTATATTTTTCATAATTTAATTTAAAAATAACAAATAATTCGTCAATGTTATCTATCTGATAATTATTATATTATATCAACTTCATCTTATATTATATTTGATAAAGACTAATTATTTTACAAACCTGTTTATATATGTATCTATAATATCAATGTAAACAAAAGTTGCATACCAATATATGCCTTATTTTTACTCTTAAACAGTAGGAAACTTACAAACACTTGTGTTAAAATTTCACTCCCATTTCACATTCATCGCTGTTTTAGTTTTCATTGTAGCAAAATCCAACTATTTTGATGTAACATTTTATTTTCAAAATAGTCTTAATTGTATTTGTTCATGTTTTAAATGAATTAATTGCAGTTATAAAATCGGTTTAGGTTTTTTTTCTCTTATTTTGACTATAAAATCTCAAAGCAATATATATATATATTTATTAAATTACTAAAAAAATATAAAGAAAACACATCATGACAAAACAATAGATGAATTTCAAATAATCTAAAATGTGATGATAATTTTTATTAATATTTATCTTAACTAAATATGCATTTCAATACTCGTAAATAAAATAAATAAATAAATAATGCTAGTTAAGTAATAATCATTTCGGGGCATGTCCACATGAAAACAACGTACTTCGCGAGGGGCAAACAAGATGAATAACCCTAGCAAGTTACCGTTGCCTGGCGTTAAGGGATTTTTTATTGTTGCCCACAAATTGTGTCGGCGTGTGGCAGCCCCCGGTCTTGCATACTTTATACTGTACACATCATGATGCCTTAAGGTACGTAAACTCAAGTAGAACCAGCTGATCATTATCGACATATAACTGAAAAAGCAGACTGAAACTGAAATATATAGCCGAAAAAGCAGAGAGCATAATTATAAAGTTGTGTTATGTGAGGTCTCAGGGTTTTATTTACGTTAATAATGAAATTATTAATATAAATAAATGCGACCGTGTAGTGGCAGTGTAAGAATATCCTCCACTCCATATAGTCCCTTGTTGTTAGAGGCAACAGAGGGAAACAAACTAGGAGATTGGCAGCAGCATTTTCCTAATCAGAACTAAAAAAATAAAAAACTGCTGTTGACAACCTGCCTGAAGCGAGTCGACTATGGCAAATTTCCCACTATGAGGCAATCTGTAGGTATCACTATGTTTAGCAGTAGACTTTGATACGCTGTAATGAATGAATGAAATTTTACCTTTACTCTTTTTACTGATCTATACTGTATCCACTTACCATCAGGTGGACTGTGTGACACAGTCCACCTGATGGTAAGTGGGATACTGTGGCCAATAGACATCTACATTTATCTTAAATTAAGAATCAAAATGGAGATGTGTTGTCGCCCGTGAGGACTAAGATGGAACGCCTCGTTTCCAGTAAAAAGGGTATCCGGTTCTCTACACTCACCATACGAAACACAGCAGCATTAAGCGTTTCTGTGAGAGCGTGGTCCTACCCCGGTCGAGCCGACCCATTCGTGCTACTACAATATAGTTGCAGCGCGGCTCTACCACGTAAAATTTTATCGCAATCCTCAGAGATGAAAAATGGACAAAATATAATGTGTTTTGTTATTCTTAATCGATGATAGACGTGTGTGTCTATGGGCCACAGCAACCACTTACCATCAGATGAACTGTGTGCTCGTTTATCACTCTTACTCTACGGAAATAAGGTATAAAAATGCTTAAGAAAGTGAAGCAGACTTTAATTTGATATGCAAAATTAATTCAGGGGTATCTGATTAATTGACAGTTAATAACGCGACCTAGAAAAAAAATGATAATTATCGTTCCGCGAGCTCAAAGAAGCCCTATCCGCGAATAATACTGCAGCAATTATTTTCTCATTTACTTCCTTCTCTTAGCAGTAAGCCGTCAAAGGAACGATAAGAATTTTGATCGAAATGAGGGGACGAAAAAATCAAAGTACAGTTTCCAATGTAAAGAGAATGAACTTTCATAAGGACATGTTTTCAGAATTATGACACCGTCAGGTGGGCGCGATGGTTTCGATATTGGATCGGACTTTTTTCTTTAGACTTTTAAGAAACATTGAAGTTTCGAACACAAGGAAATTCGAAAGCGAAACGATCTTTAACGTGCTCGTTGGACAGGGTGTTCATTTATTTAAAAAGAAGTTTTGTAATTTTGTGTTAATATCATAGACGCAACTTATTTTATTTCAATAAAAGTTTTAAGTATATCATTTCGTATTCGCAGATATTTTTATAACATTATAATAATGTTAAAATATCTTTAAAGTTTTAATTTATTTTTGTAAACATCTCATGCTACACTATTTATTTAAATAGAATACGTCATTCTAAATAACTCTATTTTATTTTGTATAATTATGAAATCGTTATTAAATATTTCAAATCCGAAAAAAAAAACAATTGTTATAAATATGTTTGCTGTACACTTTTTGTTCTTTTTTTGCGATGTAGTAAATCCGACTGTATAATGTCAAAATTCATCGTGTCAGCCCCTTCCCGACATCCATTTTAATGACGTCACCCCTGCTCCAGACGTAACCCTTGAGAGATTTTGTTGTATTCATGATGCGTGCCACTTGCCTTTGTTTTTCACCACGTTATAAGCAGGTGTTCTGTTTTATCCAAAGTTATATACAAATGGAAAAATTCAACCAATTTAGTTTATACGCGTCAAATGAAATCAGTAATTTTTTGAAAATTTTAAAACTTTTCTACCTTTACCTTTGACTTAAGTTTAGAATTATTAAATTTGGTCTGTTGATAGGATTTTTGCGCTAAAACATAGGAAACAAAAAGGGACCCATAAAATGGTTATCCTCTCCACTAAAACAATATATTAACAAGTAACTCTATCAGCCCCTAACTGGGGTAACTAATAGAGCAATCCACTATGGCTCGATGTTTCGATAGAATCGATTCGATTATTCCGACTCACGGCTCACCGTTGCACTTACATTCGGTTTAGTTAATTCTCTTTACGGTTTTCAATTTAAACCCTTTTTTTTTAGTCAACAATTTGTGCGAAAATAAGGGGTTCCTAGTAAATGTTTATCCAATATGTTCCACAAGTTCACAATACTTATAAATTGCTGGTTTATTGACTAAATACTGATTAAGTTTGTTTTTACTTTGAGAAAGATGTGTTCAAATGGAACTGAATAGGTGTCAATGGTCAATATGTAATATGTAATAATGGGAATCCTATCGTTGATAAAAGACAGACTAGATAAATTTAAAAAGAAAAACAAAAAATTACTAGTAAAAAATAAAATAGCTTTAGATATGTCGTTAGTAACTTCTATACTAAATGACTTTTGGCAGGTTAAATCTGGGCACATGTTTAGTAATAACACAAAAAAAAATCAACATCATTACATTGTTTACAAATTATTAAATAAGATTACGTGTTAGCGCCAGTTTGTTAAGTCCCATAACCTCTCACAAATTACCCGTTTCGGATGATGTATGACGAAAACTGTATACTCAGGTTACTGATGACTAGGCATTTCATATAATTAGTTCTCAGGGTTAAAATAATTAGCATCTGCATTTTGGTTTTTATCCGGGATATACGTCGACTCAGTATCAGGAGGGATCAAGCTCAGGTCCAGTAACTTTACTTGCCTTCCGAGGCACGGGGATAAATCACCGCCAACTTTCTGATTTCAAGCTGCTTTCGGGAAATAATTCTCAGTGGCAACTGATAATTTCTTAGTTGAAACACCCAATAATTGATTTCGACCAGACCCGGGAAATGAACCCGGAATCTCATGATCAGCAACCACCTTTACTACCACTAGACTAACGAGGTAGTCACCATACGAAAAAAGAATTAAGCTTGCTATTCTGTGAGAGCATGGCCCTAGCCTAATCAATTCGACTCATGTGCTCATTATTTGTCAGCCTTATTATATATAAAAACTAATAAAATAGGTCATTTTAATTAGAAACCATGTAGCAGTTCTGTGAGTATATCTTCTACCTCATATCGTCCTTGGGTGGCCTTAATACTAGATACTAAATATTTTTGATAAGTGAAAGTTGAAATTATAAGCACGCATTATATTCTTCGCGCGCTTATTTGTTGAAAATATTACACCCACATTAGAAAATTCTCTTGTTACCAAAGTTACCAAAAAAAAAACTGATATATTTTCGTCGATGTAACATTTATTCCTTGTCATAAGAATACATGTTACGAATGGGAATCAAGTCCGCGACGCACGGCACAACGCTACCGGGTCGCAAACAAATATGAAATACAACCAATATATATATATATATATATATATATATATATATATATATATATATATATATGATTGCTTTGTTTCACACTTACAACCTTATAGTACCACAATACAAGCAATAGCAATTATAACGTGAGAATTGTCGAACAGGTGAGTCTTGTTCAAGACGGTAAATTGTAAGTGACGTTCCAGTGAGCAGGAAAATAAACTACCAACATTTTCCACCAGATTGCAGGCAACTACGGGATAGACGATCCCGAGCTAGCTATTATTATTTTATTTATATTGACTTTAATCAAGTAGGTTTTTAAAAACTAAATGCATGAAGTAATATGATTAAGAAGTTAAACAATGAATACAAATATAAAGTAAAAATTAAAATTTCAGCTTACAGGGTATGCTACATAACCTGATGTTGCAGTGTTTCAAAACCAGTCAGTTTTTATAGTTAGTGTATTAATAATTAATAATTTAAAATAAATATTGAGAATCAAGTACAAATTTTTATCCAAATCACAAAAAATTGACTTACAGTCTATATACGTCACATGGGCACAGCCCTCCTCTTATATCTAAGTTTTTTTTTATAAAATACTAGTAATGCTATTAAAAATTATTAATATTCCCTTTAACCACTTCTGGTAAGCTTAAAATGCTTGTGTTAGAAGTGGTTCACGACAGTAGTCGAATGGCGGATTCGAACCCACGACTTTTCGAGTACACGGTCCGCACCCTGCCATTAGGCTACTGACGCTTCGAATTTTTTTGTTTTGGAGTCATTTGTCCGAACCGCTGCGCTGCTGCAATCCGTGTTGGTGGACTCGAACGGGCAACCCGGCGGAGATCAAAACCAAGTTGCACGCGTACTATAAAATGTATGACAAGTGCTTATCTCTTCAGCTTCCACGGCTTGTTGTAGACATAAATAACTTTATGACCTTTTAATGTATGAGAAATCTTTTCAAGAATGTGCCAGCTGGGCTGGATCTAAAATATTTGCCTATATTCAACACGCTGGGGAGCCGAGATGATGATCGCTGAATCGATACGATACCCTCGCACTGGTAATGCTACTCTCAATCTCAAGTCTGTGAATATTTCGGTTCAATGATTTACGTTAAAATTCCAACCATAAGTTGGTCGTGTGTATGTAAGAGACCTACGACTTAGGGATCTTCAAGAAAATTAAGTTACTATTATTTTTTCACAGGCCGGCAACGCACTTGCAATTCCCTTGTTGTTGCAGTTGTTCATTGTACTCACTCACCATCAGGTGAGCCGCATTGTCGTTTGCCCCCTCTTATGTAAAACATGGGCATTTAGAAAATCAGTCAATCAATTAGAAATGCACGTAATCCCCTTATATGTAACAGTAATTACGAGACACTCCATCATCGTCATAACAGCCCTTCGCAAGTCTACTGCTCGATAGACGTCTCTCAAAGAATGCCATAAAACATGGTCCTGTATCCATCAACTTCAGTTCGTTACTCTACGTAATATAATAAGGCGGCCGCCCTGCATTCGCTTAGTAATACGAAGCTACTACTGTATTTTTCTTGTATGGTCTACTCATTGCCACTTCAACTTACTGATCCATTGTGCTATGTCGGTTACTTCGGTTCTACTGCGCATAGTATCGTTATGAATTCTCCCACACAGAGAAACTCTAAGCATAGTATTTTCCATAGCTCGCTCATCGAACTTAAGCTTCCTCATGCGGCAAACACTAAAGAACCAGATCCCAGTTTCATAATTCAATAATAATATTTACATCATAAGGCGTCGCAGATATATTATGATAAAAGCGACACTTAAACGTCTTATTTCCAATAGATTTTTTTCTTCTTTTACATTACATTAATTAATTTCGAGAGGTCCGTTTGGAACTTAAATAACAACTTGAAAATAATAATGAAGGCATAAACCAAACGCGTCGCAAAAAACCTTTCTTTTAATTAGCCCTCATTATGTTTGCTTCAGAACTGGTCCATATGCGCCCTTTACATTGACAAGTGAAAGCAGATCACGAATTGTTGCTTTTGTCATGGTTTAAAGTGGAATAAAATATGAAAGTAGCTTTGAAAGATCATTTTCTTCGATTTTAAAAAAAATTCAATCTGATATTTACAACATTATAATAGGTACAATTTAAAAATATATTTTTGATTGTAATAATTTTTATACGTGGTAGAGCCACGCTGCAGCTATACTCGTATTATGGTTGTAGCACGAATGGGTCGGTTTGACCGGGGTAGGACCACGCTCTCACAGAATATCAGTATAAAATAGCAGCTTAATGCTGTTGTGTTTCGTATGGTAAGTGTAGAAAACTTTCTTTGATCTGCATTTGATTCTTAATCGAGATGTCTATGGGTCACAGCAACCACTTACGATCAGGTGGACTGTGTGCTCGTTCATCACCCATATTCTATTTAAAAAAATTCTATATTATGTCGTTCTATATAAAAAATCCCACTCTTTGTGTTACTTACACAGGATCGTAATCAGTCGATTTTTCCATAATCACCACTCTTATAAACTAATCCGCATAATTAGCAAATATTGTCGTACTAGGTGACGCGAATCTCCACTGCGATCTGGATACATTACATTTTGCATATATTACATTTAATTCTGTCAGTATTTGTCCCAAATACAAATCATGCACACACTCGATTTTTACTTGACCACGTAGTGGTGGTGTAAGAATATCCACTAACCCATATCGTCCCTTGGGTATCTTAAGAGGTGGCAGAAGTTTTTATAACATACGAGCGTCTCTTTCTTGAATTGCATAGATACTTATATTTCAATGCTAGATATAATTACATATCTACACACCAACACAGTAAATAAATAAAGTTTAGTTATATATAAATAGTTCTATACATCAGTGAATATAACTTCGATAAGGTTGTCTACCAATAAATGAAAATTGAAAATAAAAAATTAATTGAAAAACATTTATTCGCTATTCCATTTTCTATTAATATATAACGTAGTGTACGTGGAGCAACATCTTGTAAATGATAAGACGTTCTGTATAGCGAAGGAAATAGCAAGAGATAACTCATATGACATCGTCTTGGAAGCAACGACCAACTCTGAAGTCCGGACGTTGCATTAATAATTCAGTTCCGCTTCCGTTGCATTTGTTTGTGGCACCGACACCGCAGAAACTACTACGAGACAGCGGCAATACCTCATAACGTATAACTAGATGCTTATACCTTGAAATTAAATTTTGATTTTATCTGTGGTATACACGTAAAGTAACTACCTTCATACATCCATCTTCTAACTTCTGGCAGGGTTTGGAACAGGGATGAGTTTACCACGCGGCCTTTTTTATTTGACAAACTCATGCAGTTGATTATTTTCTACATGGTAAAACAGCACATAAAATATCAAAAAACAATTGCAGCTGTGTCGGCGAGTATCGAACTCCTCGATAGTCTATGGTAAAATTTAAACGAATTTAAATAAGACCAGATTGTAATGGTAATCTCTTGATTTTTTCTATTATTTTAATAACTCAAAAACTATTGGTCAGACCTTGATCAAATTTATACGGAACCACATGAGAATCACCAGCTTTCAAATAAAAAAAGGAACATCGAAATCGGTTTACCTAGAAAAAAGTTATCATGTAACATAAAAAAAACATACAGTCAAATTTAATACCTCCTCCTTTTTGAAGTCGGTAGAAATTTTTTTATTTCTTCCAGCAGGTTGCCAACCCGCCTACCAAGCGTAACAATTATGGCAAATATGCGCCCTATGAGGCAATATATGTGGGGGACCGTTGTTCAACACTAAACTTTTGATAGACTGTAATGATAATGATAGTGATGAAACATAATATGACGTATGTGATTAGCGAATATTTTATTTTTTTCTACTATACTTAATCTTCACTAGCTAAATATTTAAACAAACCATCAATAAAAACATTGCCAAATTCCTTAAAATTTAATCCTTGTTTTAATGCAGGTCGAAATAAACTGTTTATATTTAAGTTTCTATCAAATTTTTATTGCATAGATTTTGGAGACTATTAGTCAAAAGAACAATCAAAAACTAGATTTTTCAACTTTTCTGTTGGTGGTAACTGGAATCTTGACGAGAACACAGTATTATATTAGTAATATCGTTGTAGTACGAATGGGTCGGCTCGACCGGGGAAGGACCACGCTCTCACAGAATACCAGCGTAAAATAGCAGCTTAATGCTGATGTGTTTCGTATGGTGAGTGTAGAGATCCGGAGACCCTTTTTACTGCAAAAGACGTATTTCATCTTAGTCATCAATCATCTGCATTTTATTCACAAACGAGGATAGATGTAGGTAGATATCCACCTACCATCAGGTGGACTGTGTGCTCGCTTGTCACCCTTATCCTATAAAAAAATTAAAAGAGTCTGTAATCACTATTATTGTTTTTTTTATAGGATAAGGGTGACAAACGAGCACACAGTCCACCTGATGATAAGTGGTTGCTGCGGGCCATAGACATCTACATCTATCCTCTTACAAATCAAAATGTAGATGCGTTGTCACCCGTGAGGGCTAAGATGGAATGCCTCATTTTCAGTAAAAAGGGCCTCCGGCCACCTGCACTCACCAAGAGAAACGCAGAGGTAAACCTCTACTTCACGCTGGTTTTCTGTGAGGTCGTGGTACTACCCCGGTTCGAGCCGGCCCATCCGTGCGACAGCAAAAGCTGCCGCGTGTTACTGTTATTGTTAAACTGTTAAACTGTTATTGTTTGTCCGCTTGTGTATATCATGTCCACTTATTAAAAGATGTTAAAAATAATGCGATGAATTTCATTAATAAATATAAATGTTAGATGTATCGTAAGTATCTTTATAAATTTACGTAAAAAAATATTAGGGTGGGTTTATGCAGGGAAGTATCGTATTATCTACGGCTAGACATAGGGTTCCATTCTGTAATATCTTCCTTTGTTGGTTTACAACATGTTCTCCGTCGCCGCGTAACGGGGTCTTCATGAATTATTGACAAGAGTTTGTGAACTTTGCGCATTATAATTTGACTTTACAATTTCACTATATATTTTCATTTTTTTTACCCATTGTGTCTCTTACAACGGAGGTTAATTTTAAAAAATGACGTTGGTCTTCACTGATAAAAAAGTAAAAAAAAAACTAACAATACTTTTATTGAAATCTTACGTTTATCAAAATTAGCTTAAAGGAAATCATCTTAGATTTTATTTAATTTTTACCACATATAGAAATTATTTTGAAACGTTCCTTTTTACATTTACATTTACGCAACTTTATTTCACAGAATGAAAAGGTTCTAGTTTACCCAAGCTTGCTTTTAATTACAAACACACCGTTCAAACCATTGCTACCATATTTCGTATTTGTTCAACCTAAATGATGTACGAAAATGATTTAAAGGGTTTAAAGGCTCTCACAGAATACCAGCGTAAAATAGCAGCTTCATGCTGCTGTGTTGCGTATGGTGAGTGTAGAGAACCGGAGACCCTTTTTACTGGAAAAGACGCATTCCAACTTAGTCCTCACGGCTGAGAACGCATCTGCATTTTGATGTAGGTGTCTATGGGGCACAGCAACCACTTACCATCAGGTGGACTGTGTGCTCGTTTGTCACCCTATCCTATAAAAAAGGGTGCTTTTAATCAATTCCGTGTATGCGTTATCAAAAAATCTGAACAAAATTCAGTCTTTCAGACATCCGCTATGCAAAATCGTATCATACAATTACATAGATCAATCCCACTTTACCGCGTTCTTCCATTCGAACCCAATACACGCCGTTAACTATTGCTTTGCTATTGCTTCTATTCAGCCCAATCAACTAAACCCCAATTAGTGTACGACACGTGTTCATAGAAAAAGAGACATCCAGTGTATGATCCGTCTCAGTTAATATATCGAAACCAATGAAATGCCCTTCATATTCCAGGTAATGCATGAAAATAATTCTGAAAATATTTTAGCAATAAATAATTATTACGTGAAAATAAATATCTAATTATAAACTTTCCTAATTATTTTTTGATTTTTTAAACACTCACTTTACATAAATATTTTTGTTTTTCCAATAGTGAGCGACGGGGCGTGTTGGATGCGGCAGCTTTACAAGCCCTGGCTGGCGAGAGTGTATTAGAGAAGGAGCGGCAGCTATCAGAAATGATCCTGCAACTACAGATGGTCAGAGAACAACTGTTAGCGCAACAAGAACATGCAAAGGTACGATATATAGTTTAAAACTGCACTGTTGAAATTATTACGTTGATTGAATTTTGCTTAATTTCATGTTTTTACCTAGGTAATATACTATAGTGTATGCAGTTTATTCGGCATTTAAAGTCATTGCAATGATTATCTTAATTAAGCTTTAGCAACTTTAGATAAAATTATTCATAAATATATATAAATAAAAATTAAATAAAAACAAATAAATAGAATTTCATGGTTGACTCCTGAAATTAACACTTATCGGGAAAATCATTCCGTTTAATGTATTCTTGCATAATTGTGATAATCCGGTTTTTTTTTAGATACATCTTAATAGTTCCTAGGCCTACTACTGATCGTATGTTGTCATCATTCTACACCTGATTTTCAGCTGCGCTGCGCTCTTATTAGTTAGCGATTACCTAGGAGTAGGCAATCCTGCATTCCTAAACCTTTATTTCGCTTTCCTTCTAATTTTTCTTCGGTAATGTTCATAAGATTTTCATATAGGAAATTCGCAACTGTTATAGGTATTTTCTAATTTACATCCTACTATATTATCATCTAAGGTTCTTCATCTTACCTAATATATATATATTCAAGTATTTGAGATAAAATATATTATTAGGATGGATTGAATTTTCATTAAAACATAGGTACCTATACATACCATAATTAGCATTGTGACTCAGAAAAGGAGTAAAAGACTAATTAAAATTCGATTCTTACCAAACAAAATTCAACGAAGAAAGAAGTGACTTCTTTGGAATTCTAATTTCCATCTTGCGCAGAATTTTGTTTACCCTTTCTGTAAATTAGGTTTGTTTCGCACCGGTTCGGTTCGAAAAAGTCCACTTTACTCTCGACGGAGTTTAGAGAGTACTCGCTTACATTCTGTCTTTAAATTTGATTTTGTCTTTTGTACGTTTTTATTTTTTGTACTCAACCAGTTACCTTCTAAGCAAGATAACTGAAGAAGTAGACTTCAATGTAAGTATATCTAATGTTTATTTTCGTTGGTTGGTCAGGTACATTGTATATATGTATATTATATACATACACACACAAACTCACACAAAAACATATTATATTCATCTTTAATGGCAAAATAGTGCAGGGACATATTATATTTTTAGAATAAGTGGTGACAATATTTTTTAGTTATTAAATTATGAGCTGAAGCGGCCAACGTGTTTTTTATTAATAACTCGACAACACCTATCGGGTCCATTATTTTATGAATCTGCTATAAATTTAACGTACAATGTGAACATGAGTAATTTTGGTCCATATATACCAAATTTGTTAATAATTTAGCTACAGCACCATCTATCGGATCCTAGCATATATGAACCATCATATCAACAAAAAAATATAAGTAAATATGAACATTTATCGGTCAAGTTGTTCAGAAAGTAACGTGATCTCTAAGAGACGCCCCAACGATTATCCTACGAGTCGTATCCTATCTTACTAATATTATATATGCAAAAGTTTGTATGGATGTTTGGATGTTTTGTTACCCAATCACGCAAAAACTACTGAACGGATTTTATGAAAGTTATCAATATTATAACGCACAGCGGGACGTGGACTATATTTTTTTGTAAAAAATGTTTGTCTCTCCGAAATTACAATTTGTTAAATCGGAGCTTAAAATTCATCAATATAATTAAACATTTTGGCGTACACTGTAGCAGTTATTTATTCCGTGACTTTAGACACTAACTAAATAAGTAACGCAGCGCATGTCAATATAAATTATTACTATAATAGACAAAATTATAAAATGTACTAAAAAATTGGACTTCATTCCAATATCTTTAAAAATCCCCGTTATAAGTATATGTATCTATCATACATAGATTAGTCACAATACACATAGAGGTTGTTACTGACATTATTTTAACTAAAAGTTGCAGAACGCTCTACTACCAAAACATTTCTTATTAATCATAAAAGTTATATATTTCTTTTTAACAAAACACATCTATTGTGACTCATCTATGATTGATATAGGAAGATAGGACTTTTATGTATAATATATTGATAAAAAGTTCAATTCGTTAGTATATTATATAGTTGTATGTACAATAGTTAACGCAGCGCACGGCAAGAAATGAAATTTTATCGGTGAATTTTAGCACAATAGATTAAAAATGAGTAGATTCCAACTTTTTACTAAAATGTAGCATATATAGTATGTAGCTTATATTCTGGTTTGTGATCTTATAATATTTTGCCAAGTTTCATGAAAATCATTTAGCGTTTTTGTGTGATTGAGTAACAAGCATCCAAAAATCCAAACATCCATACACATGTTTACATTTATAATACAATATTAATATAGGAGGAAGTTAATTACCTATATAAAGCGAATAATTAAAATGACCGCAGCAGTCATAACGAAACGAAAATAATTTGGACACAAACGAATATAATTATCCAGACGCCCGATTGGAAATAAAACACTGTTTGTATATTGGACGTGCAATTTGTCTTTAATTTGACTGGCGCGGCACAATGGACTGAAAGCCTTTCATCTCAAATCAATTTTCACGTTGAATACGGCGCGTAGTATAGGCTGCGCTAGGGAGCCGCCAGTCTGCAACAAAGACACTCTCATACTAATGAATCAGCGATAAAAACTCGAACAACACTCGATCACATGCCCTCTGTTGCAGGGCTGTCCATTTAAGTGAATATTTTTTTTTATTTCTTACGAGTTTCATTAATTATCATATATAATATTGATAACAAGACATAACCCTATACAAATAAAGATAATGATAACATAACCTCGTACGAATTAATAAGTCATTGTAGAAAGATGAGAATATTTGAATATACTCAGTAATTACATTTATTAGACTTTGTTTTATTTTAAAAATGTTGGTTTTCTTTCATGGTCTGTACTCTGTACTCAAATGAACAAAAAAGCCTAGAACACCTTTTATTAAATAAGAAAGGTCGTAGTAACATTTATTTTTACTTCCGCTACTTGTATTAGTTAGTCATTACTTTTGTAAGTTGTTACTGCTTTTGTGTTTTACTTTTGTACGTGGTAGAGCCATGCTGCAGCACTAAAAACAACTAACGCTTGTGGAGAAAGGCTATATTATCACTTCTAATGATTATTTACCTCAATACGATATATTTGATACTGGAAACTTATTATTATACGGTAATCGTAGATAATTTGCGGTGCAAATTTTCTACCTATACTTTTATAAATAAACCTGTTTTAATAATATATATTTAAAAGAAAATGTTTCATTATTGAAGTGCTTATTCTCTGGATTCAATATTCATCGTATAACATTTCATTCCGACAATTTAGGATCGACTTAAATTGTTTGAATTAAATATAACCATTAATGTGCTGAGTATAGCTAATTTATTTATCTTTATATATATAGTATTTATATTAATTGCAGTACAACTAAAAATACTTAAAATAAGTGTGATATAATTTCAGTACCATTTAAACTAGAAAATATTGTGCAGTAACTACCAAATAATAAACTAAATATACAACTGTTTGTAGTTCATAAATTGACTCAACTATTAAATGAAATATTTCAAGCAAGATTCCACTTGTTAAATTTTCAACTCTCAAACAAAAAGATCGAGCCTGCAAAATCGCAAAACATTATTTCCCTTTGCCGCATAAATACATTGACACCCCTGCAATTGTTGACTGTACAGATTGAAGAGGCCTGCCGCTATAGATGCACTGCAAATGGGAGCGGCTAATGGCGAACTCACGTTCGCATTCGCGCGCTTTTTTCAAATACAGAACGTGAAACGTCCCTTTGTTGACTTCCGGATTCATTCGGAATAGGCGCAGTCGATACCGGCTGCTATGATTTTATGTTTTTTTTGTCATGCATTATCTATCCTACGAAAATCCGCCATTATTTTGAAGGATCAGATTATACTACAGTTTTTTGTATATAAAAGTCAACTGATTTTGATTGTTTTCTTATTTTTTACTATGTAAGAAAACGAAACATAAGTTATTTGTACTCGTATATAGACTACACGATGTAGCAGATATCGTCTATTCATCCTTTCGTTGCAGTAGAATGTTTGGTTACAGCATAGCTGGTCGAAGGTCCGATTCCTAAACGGAACAAGTATATTATATATATTTGCTTCAGCTAAGATTCTCTGAGGCCCTGGACCTGTAGGTATTGCTATCAATCAGTATGCAATCAGTGGCTTCGTAATAGTCGCAAGTCCATTAGTTTTTATACGTGGTAGAGCCATGCTGCAGCTATATTAGTAGTATAATTGTAGCACGAATGAGTCGGCGCGACCGTGGAAGGACCATGTTTTCACAGCATAACGCTGCTGTGTTTCGTATGGTGAGTGTAGAGAACCGGAGACCCTTTTTCATTAGAAACGAGGCATTCCATCTTAGTCCTCACGGGTGACAACGTATCTGCATTTTGATTCGTAATCGAGGATAGATGTAGATGTCTATGGGCCACAGCAACCACTTACCATCAGGTGGACTGTGTGCTTGTTTATCGCTCTTATTCTTATCTTATTCTATAAAAAAAAAACCAATAGAGTTTTACTAAAGTTAACAGTAGAAACAAAAACTATTTCTTATAGAATAAGTACAAAATTTTTACCCTCTTTTAATTTCTATACAAGAAATATATTAGAAGTAGCTAATTAAGTTAAAATAGATCTCCCTTTTTGTCTATTATAGTCGTTATTAATAAGCCAGATGACTTTTTTTTTAAATTGCATACTCACCACGCTGGACTTTTCAATACTACTTGTATTGGTAGTGTTGATAGTATTTGTAGGCACAGAGTGCCGGTAATGCTAGATATCCTATATCTACCCTTCCGAGGATGTCTGCACCGGTAAGGGTAAATAAAGTATTAGTGCGGAAATAACATCATCTCTATACTTATCACTACAATGCGGGATTTTGGCTTGGCATATTTAGATGGATTCTACGTTTTTTGTCACATACCCTATTTGATAGTAGGGTGCTTCTCTATCTTTATGCAGAAAAAATAGTAGAGATATATTCCCTCTATGTAACAGAAGAATCTTAGAAAATGACACACCAATTGACAACCACGGACAAAGATCATAAACAGGACAAAAAACACAGCTTACAATAATTGATACTTACCTATTGAGATTTAAAAAAAAAATCTTAGGATTAACCTACTTATACCGCAGAAAATATTAATAATTTCATATCAAAGTAATCTGATCTAAATAATAAATTGCATAATGTATTAAATAGGTCTACATGTATTGTAGGTCTGGTATAGTTGAAACATTAAATAACAATATAAATATCAAATAAAGAGGTGCAATATTCAAAGCCATATGGATAATTTTAATCCGTCTGGAAGAGCACTCATTCGAATTAGATATCAGAACGCGAAATGGAGAGCAGTGTTGATAACTACGTAAAACACCCCACATTGTAACCTCCCTCCCCATACTCGCTCAGACGACCAGACAAACGGAAATATGAAAATGAAACGTCGAAACGGAAAAACGCATCAAACGTCCGCACTCGACGCCAGCCGGACAAAAAATGAACACAAACGCCGCTTAATTCGCAAAAAGCCCGTTTGATGTCGCTAATTGACAATCAGTCGGGGGACGCGTCTCATTGGTCCGCTTCCGCGTTCCATTTTTAAAAATTAAAGACAAATAAATTACCGGGAGGGCATTTTTCTCTTTGTTTTTGATGTGATACCGTAGGTAGGTTTCGTTAAGCTATTATACAGCCAGAAGGTTTTCAGTTTCATTATGTATAGATCTATCTTGATTATACTATAGTAAGTGTAGATAATATTAAATAGGTATGAAAGTTAAGAGGCGGCTTAAAGAAGCACGGAAAATTTTGTTGCCTCCGATATATGCCATTAAATCCATTTATGTATGAATATTAACATATAGCAGATGTTAAATATTCATAGTTCATACTGACGACTCAGAACAACAAAAAAAAAATAGAAGAACATCTAAATACATTTCAAATGACACCTAAACCATGATCATGGCTTGTTTTGTATGAACACACACTGGCTCACAATATACATCTAAAATTTTTTGCAAACAACGACATGTTATTAGAGATATGGGTACGTCCAGCAGTTGATGGGCTGCCGATTACGAAAAAGTAAAACAATTGAGTCCGAAACTGAAGTCAGTGAAATCCCTGTAGGTATAGTATTCCTTTTAAGTACCTAATAATCATTAAGAATAAGTGAAATTTTAAAAAAATTACCACGTTGTTTTTATGATTTTGCATTGTCATTCGAATTTGAGCTATATTCAAAATTTCAAGTTTCCGGCTCGTCGGGAAGTCAATTTAAAATCAGTTACTAAATTATACCCGGAACGGCAGACAAAAAGAAAGTGACTTTATAAAAACGTGGAAAATTTTTAAGATATCATCGAATTTATTAGAGTTATTTCATGCTATTGAAATAGAAAATACTTGAAATATATGGTGAAGTATATATGAAGTAAAAATGCATGGATTATAAAAACTTTTAGAAAGATAGACGCTTATTTTTATAGCTGAAATAAATTGTTTATTAATTCGTTTACGTTTACCATTCCAAATAACTTTAAAAAATTATAAATTCTGGATAGCCGTCTCGTTTTTATTACAGTATGTCATTTTATAGTATAACACCATTAGTGGCATATGAAAATCCATCGCATTGCCTCCCACTACGTCATTTATAAAGGTATAACGTTTAAGGTATATTTGATATTGATACTGTGGCAATTAAAGAAAAATCTTTTAAGTTGGTACTGCTGCCAGACAATAATTAATTTCCTGACCAATTTAAAATTACCCATCCCACCTAGCGACAACGGTTTTGTTACGCCGGAAATAAAAATTAGGTTAGGATTATTGAACTTTAAATTTATATGCGTAGGTATAGTTGTGGAACTATAAACTTCTCTTTTGCATAGTTTTCAACCATTTGGAAGTTGACGACAATTCAAAATAACCCAGGAAGCATACACATTATCAATTTATAAACACTGGATATTTTACAACTTAAAGTTACACCATTATTGCGCCTTGGACAAGTTCCAAGGTCTTTATCCAAAATAAAATGTTATTGCTAACAATGTAAACAAAGTGCACTTAAAATATCATGCTATATAAATTGACATGTTTAAATATAATCACTGTAATGAATTATTTCTATATTCACTTCAATTTCTTTAAACGATAAAATACTCGAGCGTCGCTCGCTGCGTTTTAACAGCGCGTTCTGAAACACGTCACATACATTAAATCGCCCAACGGTTGGAACTACACGTGTCGACAACTCACACCTTTTAAAAAATCCTCTCATATGAAAAAAATGTATTTCCCGACGTCCAAGGGTTACCGGTGTCAGACCAATTAGTTGCTGAAAGAAAGCTGAAGGACCGACGGACGGATGGTGACGTTTTTTTTTTTTAATAAAATAAAGTTTAAATCTTTGAAAGAATATTAAAAAGTTACGGCAATAAGTGACACTCTGGTGTCACTATCGTAGTGGTGTTTCGTTAAAGGTTTATATTTATATTAACGCTACGTGACGGTAGTTTAAATATTTTTTTCTTTACAAACATGTTACGGCTACAGATTTAATATAGCACACGTAAACTTTTATCGCTAAATAAGTAAATAACAACTCTGGTCGGAAATTTTATTTTTTCATTAATTTCAAAGTTCATTTTAGACCATATTAAGTCATTTTAAATTAAAAAAAAAAATCATATCTTTCTCTCAATATACCTAACGTTTATTTGGATGTAACTCCGTGAAATGAATGGTCGTTGGATATGTATTAGGTATATTTACAACGTTCGCATTACAAGAGTTTTAATGTTTTGTATGGTAGATTTATATTTACATAAGTAATTTAACAACCATATTAAAGTAATTTTCTTTTAGAAAGTTTTCAAAAATCAATTGAAAACTGTAATAAAGTAAGTAGGTACAGTAAATTGGACTATAAGGGTCAGTGCACTATTAGGATGGAAAATATTTTTTTTATTGTTTATGTAAATTCTACAAATAATTTTTTTACCATTTATAACCCTTTTTTCATTTTTATCCGTATTTTGTAAATCGATAGATATTTTTAAGAATAATAAAATATGTAGTTATAATACTATTTTTCAGCGGATTACATATTTTCCTGAAAGAGAAAATAGTGATATTAAAAATATATACAAATACCATCCTACTTTAAAAGTAATTGTATTTACATTCAGATTATTTACAAAGTAGGGGAGACCGGGGATGGTTGACCAATTTTCAGTGAAGACGCTTATATTTTCATTGTTTTGATATATATTATTATAAAAATCAACACAACTGATAAGTAAACTATTAAGCTTCTGAAAAAAATAAGAAAAAGCTCGCAATCAATTATAATATAGTGCACAAGCTTAATTTTGTAGAACACGAAATATGAGTCAACCTGCCCCATACCCGGGGTCGGTTGACTTGTCATTAGGGGTAAGTTGACCTATGAAATAATTAGCACACATTATAGGAATAAATATGATAAAAATATAAGAAGTATTTGTAATTTTATTACAATAAACTTTTTATCTTGACAATTTAAAAATACATCATAAATTATTATAAATTAGAATAAACAATCATACATTTAAAAATTTCTCAACTAAACACCGAAAACATAATACTTTTAGTATCTGAAACTAAAAAACTGTTATTAACTTAATAATATGCAAAAGTAAAAAACAGTCTTGACTAATTCAACTAATATAGTTATATATTTTTAACGAAATAGATCACATTTTTGGAATTATATAATCAGTCTTCTAAATTAGAGGTGCAATTTGTGCATTTATGGAACAAAATATTACCACTTGTACAGTGTTGTGCATGGGCCCATAACTTGCACATAGTGAACTGAATCCATTTTTCTCCAGGAATACGTAAAATGTAAGATTCAGTGCACTATAAACAAAATGTATCATCCTCATAACTTTTGTTTTCTTCGTCACTATTCCTCTTATTGGTCCCAAGAAAATCTTTTTTCCTCTTCCTTTACTCTTACTCTTGTTAGTCTGTCTGTATAAATAGTACAAACTTTCGATTTTCATGAGTAGTAAATCCATAGTAAATACCAACTGCCTTCTTGAGGTAATTTTCTAATGAGAGTTCTTCCTCGTCACTAATTATTTGTCTATTTTTAGTGTAGCCAGCGCTCTCCAAAGTTAATTTACATCTTGTCAATGTCGGTTCACTTTCTAACATTTTCTTCATTTTTACCACGTGGCGTTGGTGCTTTACACAGTATAGCAAATTCTTTTGCTGTAAAATTAATACGTATTTTTATCAAAAACAACTTGTTGACATGCTCTATCGAAGACATCTTTGGGTGTACTTCCTCGATCAGTCTTTTTTTTTGTACGTGCGCATGGTTCTGCAACAACAAGCATTTGATAATTTAAAAAGAAAACTGACTTCAATCCATGTAAAGTATACCCAGACTACTATGGGGTAGGTTAACTAGGTGGTCAACCAGCCCCAAAATAAATTAGTCTACCAGCCCCGGATCGCTTTTTAATTTTTAACCACATGGTATAGTCTCAAAACTGCGGCGAAATAAAAAATAATGATACGTAAGAAAAAGATTATCAATCAAACTTTTACTTTAAATTATGTGAAAGTAAATAACAACGAGTATATAGGCGTTACTACAAAATATATTAGGAGGCAAACAATTACTTACATGGTTTGTTTTTGGATACTAAGCTCCTTCTCCCAAACGACGTGCGTAAACGATGCCGCTCTTCCGGTACCTGAGCGGGGGTAGAAAACGGTTTCTCGCACCTAGTTGGATGAGGCAACACTTTTGAGTAGGTCGAGTTTTTGACAATAAGTCAACCTGCCCCTATAGTCAACCATCCCCGGTCTCCCCTACCTATCTAAGAGTACGCTTGTAAATTCACGCCTACGATATCCATCACCAATCCACTTTCTATTAATTTTACAGCTTTATTCTATACCTAATACCGTAGCCATTGTTTTCCCAATGATAACGAGCGAATAAAATTATTGGCCGCATAACTTTACATGATACAACACGGAATTATAATCCTTACCGCCACAAAATTCTACGTAACGCCGATAAAATTTGCACGTACAACTTTAACTAGGGCAGCACAATAGAGTGGTAGGGATAACAATTGTCTATTGTGTGATGCCTATCTCTTTTGCGCATCGCTCGTCGGCGACTTTGTTAGAGCAAGACTGATATGTATATCTATTGCGTTCGTGCACAATGATCGGTGGAAATGGGCACGCCTTTGTCGTTGGAATTTTCCTCCGTTCGTCCCATTTCATGTCGTTTTCATTTTAAAACTCTTGGATAAATACTGCGCATGTCTAGTGGTTCCTTAATGTTTGCAGTTATTCGAGTATACATTTAATACAGGAAATAATCGAGATTTCCACATTTTTACGAGCATCGAGATATCAGGTCAGCATAATCGTAAACGTGTTTATATTTCCATGTCGTCTCTTACATTTTCTTTGACCGGTTTACCGATATAGTTACTTTAAGTTGAAATTAATGCCAATTTCGAAACGAAGTACATTCTTCCATTCATTACGTAGGTACTAAGGTTATATTGGTGAAATGGGCCGATATACATTTAAATTGTGATTTTAGCGCATATCATCCATAATTTAATATATCTACTCGTAAAACGATCAAATTTATTTTAGAATGGGTCATTATATTTATAAATTATGTACCATAGCTGCTGTCTTTATTTGTGTGTTATGTTGTAGCTCCTAATCATATAATTATTTTCATTATGGTGGTATGAGGGCCGATTCTTTTCTCCAACGAGAAAACGCAATCGGCGCTCTTGGAACTATATCACAAGAAGTAGGTAGTAATAGAGTACCTATATTCGGTGAATTATTATTTATTTTATTTACAATAGTTGTTGTGTAAGTAGGTCGATAGATGCCGGATTAATTATCTCGTGTTTTTGAAAAATATTGAGTAACAGCCTACAGCTATAATTATGTATAATAATTAAGTTTTCGTTTAGTATTAAAATTATTATATATGAACGTTATGTAAATAAATTGAATTAAAAAATAGAATATTTATTGCAATATTATACCCACCTATCCCTTATGGCAATATATATATATATATATATATATATGCATATACTCTGCGAATTTCGCTACGCATGATTGAGCACAAAATACCAGGAGTGCATAAAACACCATACGTCTAACTGTTAAGCAATAGGAGGAGGCCTGCCTCTTTCTAGCAGTGGGACGTGTTATAATTTTATTAATTTCGACGGACATAAAACTTCGTTTGCTCGCGTAACACGAAATTTTAAGGCGTGTTCTTATCCACTGATCTAGCATAGCTATCTAGCATATCTAGCAGGTATGTGTTTATAACACATATAAAATGTTAAAACCGACTACTGGTGGTAGCATGAAACATACCGTTACCGTTACAGTCTATTAAAGCCCACTGCTGAACATAGGCCTTCAAATGGATTGCTCCACATGGGGGATATTTGCCATAGTTGCCACGCTTGGTAAGTGAGTTGGCAACCGCAGTTTTTAATTTTAAATCGCTATTAGGAGACGCTGCTGCCCATCTCCTGATTTGTTTTCCTCTGTCGCCTCTTACGACACCCACGGGATGATATGGGGTAGGTAGTGGGTATTATTTCAACGCCACTACACAGTACAATATGCACTTTCCACGGTACACTTTGTACTTTAGACGAGTACGTAAAACATGCACTCATCTAAAGTACAAAGTAGGTACATCCACACTTTTTGTGAAGTTCTGATATCTCCAATGCACCTGTAAATCGTGGCGATTATAAAAAATCCACTCACATCAGGCCGTCGCGTCGTCTAGTAGTGGACTGTTTAAAGACTCATGTGACCAAATATCTGTTTTCAAGTTTGTCGATAACATTTTTATTCGGTAGGTAACACAAATACGGTGTAAAGAATTTTAATTAAGAAAATTGTGTAACGCTAAATTGCAAATCGATTCTATCTCTAAAAAGGATATAGCAATCGTTTGAATATGTATAATAAATAACTAAGTTATTTGTTTACTTGTATTATACGACAGGAAATCACAATTGTTGAAACCGAATAAAATTACCGTTAAAATAGTCGAAATCAACTCGATTCGTTAATTAATCTAGTTTCTGCGGATGCTTTTATGTTCTAACATATTATATATGTTGCACAGTTAACCAAATTTATGATATTTTTATTGCGTAGTAAATCCCTAAATTTTAATTTATAATTATCGTAATGGTATTTGCTCTAGTGACATTTGAATGTCAATTTAAAAACATAAAATCTTTTCAAACAAATGATATGTTAATACTAACCTTAGAGTTTACACCCGTGCGAAACCGGGGCGGATCTCTAGTAATATAATAAAAGTAAAGTAAAGTTATAGTCTATAACCGTTCCACTGATCTCCTCTCATTTTAGAAAAGAGCAATTAGTCAGCCGCGATGCTGTATTGAGTGTTGGCGAACGTCACGAAATATTCGAAATATTTCTATTCGTTTGACATGCAAGTTTTCTCACGATGTTTTTCCTCTCCGCCGAGCATTTGGTAAATTAGCACTTAAAATATCTATTTTAATGGAGCCTTTGGGATAGGACCTGGAATTCAATAGTACATTTGGCTACCACGGCTCTAATAACATAATTATTTATTAATTCCAGACTTTCTCCATTTCGCATTAGCATTAAATTGCTATTTTTTTAAGTTCTAGTTTTGTAAGAACCTCTTTGGTTGCGTGTATACTTGCATATTATATACCTACGTACGCTATAAAACACAGTGAGCAGTTGATCGCTTCCAAGAGTATTCGGAAATAGACAGCGTAATCGAAATCGGCCAGGACGCCATTTTTTGTGTGTGCCGCCAAGTGGATAAATTGAGACAATGGGAGTTTTATGAGACGTCAAACAGACCTTAGCTGTGGTACACTTATTTGTTAAATATTTTAGAATAGCATGAAGACCGCGGGGACGCCCAAACTGCCCGGGAAATCATACTCATCACCATGTTAATCGCTGCATTTGTTAGCTGGTAAGTAATGATAATATGTGTGTACAAAATGAACGATAGTCGGTAGATATCAATATACCTACATAGGGAATGAATGATTTTTTTTTCAAATAGCATTGTCACTTACACCTAAACTCCTTTGAACTTTCTCCTTTGAGTTTGAGAATATAAATAAACTATAACATTAGAGACTAATTTACTTTAAGGAGATATAAAAACTTTCGAATAAAAGCATTTAAATCTAATTACTTATAATTAATATCTCGGCACTACCATACGTTTCGGTTTTCTAACATAGATACTAACGTGATACGTTCGTATTCCGAATGAGATTTTTCGACTGACTGCGCATCGAGTGCTATTTATATAAAGCACATCTGTTCGTAGTTGGCCACCTGTGCGGGCGGTCGCCGTAGTGACCAAAATTTTATTTAGCAATCTATACTTAATCGGTCACGGTCACAGAAATAGCAAAAAAGTAATAATATGTGAATAAAGTGGTGTCGATTTACTTCTCGTTCGTGTTTAGCTTTCGTGTGGAATACGTTTAATCATAATGATTTCTTATGTTTACGCGAACACTACACATTTAATGAAACTAGTTTCGGACGTGGACGATGGGTGCTGTTACTCGAAACGTCTGGAATATAAAATAAGTTAATAAAACGCGATAAAATTCGTCCGTTAAACTAGCCGCATTCAGTACATTTTTTTTACATCTAAATTTCGTCAAACTGTGTTGCAAAATTTCGGAAAATTTCAAACAGAAAACTTAAAAAAAGGGAGATTTCTGTCCAACTTTAGATTGCTTATTAGGTATCACTTTGCATTTAGATCGAAAACAACAGAATAGCTTTGCTAATAATTGGTAGGTATATTTTAATAGGATTTACTAAGTCAAAGTTAGAAGTTTTAAACTAACTCAAAATTGTATTAATGTAGCGTTATCTTGAAGCATATAAGTTGGTAATTTTAATGTGAACGTTTACAACAACATTAACAGATATAGGTGATCCGCAGTCATATCTATATGGATAACGGTGAAGCCTTGCTTGATGGAATGATGTTCTTGCACTTCTCTAACGCGATATATCTAATGGCCGCATTAATCTAAGGCTATCAAGTGACTAGATTGCATTCTATTGATGTTTTACATTTTATGTACTGTTTAAGATAACTCGTACAAATTAAAAAGTCGGTCTAAAGCGACGTAACTTGCCGCTTCTACTGGATGTACCGAATAGATAATGCTTTTGAAACATAACTGCCTCATAGTTTCATTGATATCTTATAACTTTTTACGACGCTATTACGTTTAATTATAGTCGTAGCTACAAAGTTACATTTCAAATGAGATTTTGAAGAGTAATTTTTTTTAATACTTATAATCCTATAATATCCATCTAATTAGAAACGTATGCTACCAGTAAATAAATATCAAAACGCAGTGTACAGATTTAAAATGAACGGTTTCTATTTTTATCATCTGCGTTAAGCTACTAATGTTACTAATTAGGTGACGCGTTTTCATTTAAACACTCCTCAATTGAGTTATTATTATTTTTTATTTAGGTATGTATCCTTAGTATTAACATCGTTACATCAAGTGTAAAACACTCAATAGATAGAAATTCTTATTTGAGAATTACAAACTCATATTACAATAATTTGTAGAGAAAAAATTATTCTAATCAGAAAATCTACTCATTGACATATCTTTTTATTTACACTATGCTATCAAATGTGCTTCGATTGCATTTATTACGAGTTAATTCTAGTGAAAGTAGCTTTCTGTAAGAAAACCTTTGATAAAATCATATTTTCTGTGTCTTTCTGAAAGTTAAGAGGGTTTAGGGAGGAGGGGGCGTTTCATAATTAAATAGTGCACGCTTAGTTACACGAAGAAGTCGTGAAAGTTTTGTAAAGAAAATTGTGAATCGCGTTCTGTCGAGAACCGACATTACGAGGGTCATTACTAATTTACAAGGTTTGTCGTAATATTCTTCTGTTGCTCCTAATTAAGAGTGAAACGTCAAATTCAAACAAATTCCATAATAAGTTTTATTCCGCTTTGTTAGTGGTTAATTTTATTCAAAAAAAGCGAATATTTTAAACATCTATTCTAGTTCATATGCAAGAAATTCATAACCTGTAAAATAAACTAAAAAAAGAAATAGAAATATGTGTTTATTTTTTATCATTTTTTTAATTGAAAAGGCAGCTTTCTTTTTCACGTGAAAAATCAAAATCGTCAAGAAGATTTTTATATAAAAGAACGAGACATCTGCGTCAAGGAGCAACAACCAAAATCAAATTGAAAAGCAAATTAACCTTTCCACAGAACGAAACTCATTTACCGATACAAAACAAGCCAGCAGCCAATAGAGTTGCTTGAATCGGAAAATAGGAACGTGCCGAATGAAAAGAAGTCTGAAACTGGTACCGAATCAACACTGAAACCCGGCGCTTTGTCAGTCCCATTCAAGCGGAGGCACACAAATGCTTTTCTTGGGCCTCTTTCACAGTTTTCTATAGAGGCAATAAAGGTTCCCACGGACACAATGAGCCGGGAAGGCAAGGCGAGTGATGAAAAGTTGGGAATGTGGGCCGCGCTCCCGAGGCGAGATAGGGATGCGACACGGTTTCTGTTCCAATATACGTACACGAAAATTACTAAGAAATCGCGTTATATTTCGCAACTAAAATATATTGTGACCATAGCCATAATAGATATACATTACTAAAGTAACGTAAAAATCATAATACTGTTACTATACAAACATATTGTATACTAGCTATATAAAGCTATGGTATATATAAAATAAGTATGTACATAAACATTCATTCAAAAGCTTCAATACGATTTAAATAAAAGCTTTTGTCTCAGTAGTGAAAATATTTATGTTACAGATAAAATTAGTTTCTTTGCCACATACTTATTAGCTTAGGATTGAAAATTATTCGTAGGAATGAAAAACTAGCCCTTAACTTTTATGTGTTTGTTTCATGGTGTGAGAGAAACAAGAAATCGATTCCAGCCGGCACCCTAGAAATTCTAAGTTGCCATTTTAAGTGCTGATATACGCGTGCTCTTCGATGAAAACATCATGAGAAAAACTGCTTGTATGATGAAAATTAAAAAAAAATAATTAGGGAATGAGGTGTCTGTTAATTCCTGTTCATATGCATATTTGGTAGCAGCGCGATGAACTCCTTCCCGCTCCACAACATTTAGAAATGAGAGAAGGCATGAGCTCAGTGGCAAGTCATATGTATGCTGATAATTCATTATTTGATGTACTTTATAATATGTACATATGATTTACAATAACAAATATAATATAGTGCGTCTACAAACTTTCAGTTGTCTAAAATATCGACAAACGCTATCTGAAAGGTGCGGCCTGCACTAAAACAGGTTATTCCCGTCACTTTCCAATTATTTTTGCGGGCTTTCTTCGCTACAATCCGCGCTGAATGCGGAACAGAATAGCGCCTGGTTTTAAGGAATTACCCGCTTTGTCCGCGAGTAAATGAGAGAAACGCTTAGTTTTTCCTTTTCTAGCAACTTGCGGTTAATTTATTTAATAAGTTGTTGCTGAATAGACCTTCCGCGAGCTACGAGTGCCGAGATGAATCGGATTTTCCATTTTCTTTTTTATATTTCCACGCACAAAAGAATCTTGTGTTTTCTGTTTTAAATATAAACAAGACATGCTTTCTTTTTACGACAGCCTGTATCCAGAGAAATCTTATTTTAAAAATTAGCAGTGCGAAGGTGAGCCGTTTACATTTTATATATGAATTTCTTGAAAAGGTTTTTTTTTGTTTATAAAACGGTAAAGAAGAAGGTTTTTATATTAAGGTAACGTAGGTAATTTCCACTGCTACATGCTAGAAATGCCATCTTTGAGTACTATTCATTCAAAACAAAAGCCATTTCTTGTGGAATAAATTCAAAATATAATATTCATTCCCTTGAAAGCTATGCTTCTCTTCTATATCCTTACGAAAACTTTCTTTTTGTTTTAACAATCTAACTTTTAACACCATGTATCAAGTAGCATAAATAACTTTAAAATTTTGCCAACACTCACTATGATAGGCAGACGGGTTTGATAACCAAAGAGCCGTTACTTACGTAAGGTACGTATCAAAAGATAAAAAATAAGGTAGTCTATAGACGTCCCATCTCTGGGATTAGACCCCTGTGCTTAATCGGTGCATGTGGTGGACTTCGCATGTTCACAAAATATTTTGTTCCTCAGCGAAATAGGTTTCCTCAAGATGTTTCCCTTCACCGCCGTGGACGTAGATAATCAGCGCTTAAAATTGCAATTAATAATTTAATTGGTGGCTGTGGAAATTGAACCTGGATTTCTCACGTACCGTGAAATTCACGGCAAGCGCTTAGGCCCTAAGCTACCACGGTTATAATCTAACAGTAACAATCCAAATCGTCTTTTTCGCTTGCCAAATTCATTTTTTTTTTTGTTAATCAAGGTAGAATGTGTACCTACTGTCATACTCATACACAATAATACTTTAAAAGTATAGAAAAGTTATTTACGTCTTAAAACTGAATACACAACTTTGTGTTACTTAGCACGTTTACCTTTAGATGTATTCCAGAAACCAAATTGGCCAAATGTCCTTGAAAAAAGTATTGTAACGGCTTGCGTAATTTAAATGAGTTATTACGTCAAGTATTCTTTACTTACCATATTCTTTACGGACAATAAAAACTGTTATTCAACTGGGAATGTTTCTATTAAAGTGTAAGTATTTCAACAGTACTGTGTAAAAGAAATTAATCTATGACAGTTATGCGCTAATTGGCTACGAGATGCTTTGAAGATTATATTGATTGGCACGCAAATGTCTATTTGACGTATGATTTAATTGCCTTGTATCTGTTTTTCATTATCACAAAACAAGAACAACTGTAATCTGGCAAATTGTACTGTGTAAAATTTCCACAGTTTTAAAATTAACGTTTACACTTCACACAATTTAAAAAAAAAATAGGCGATGAAATTTATTGAAAGTCTTTATTACTTACTGTCGCTAAAAAAAGTCGCTTAGAAAAAAAAGAAAAAAAAAAGAACTCAAATATTTGGTCCTTCGAGGCGGATTTGTGCCAGTGACTTATGAATGCACTCTCCTATTCTTTTATAATTAATAATAAAGCATGATATTAATTTATATATAATGAATCACTTACTCTATTACTATGATCTCAAAATTAAATTGTGGCCTCGAATATTTCAAATATTAAATTCGTATGTTTGAAATATTGTGTTCAATTAATAATAAATTTCCTGGCGAATCAGACATAACATGAGCAAAAATATACACAGTAAAATGGATTAAAACAACTGGGTAAACCGCTATAGTGCTGGTTAAGTAAATGTTTGAAACCAGTAAAATGAGAAAAACCTCGAATTTCTTAATTAAAACCATACCATAGACGTTTTCAGTTATGAAAAGGAATCCGTCAAAAGCTAGTGTGGGAGTGCCCTTAGGCATCCAAAACTTAAATTCATCAAAATAATGCGTGGAACGTGATCTCGTGCGAAGTCTCGGGATGAGCGTTTATATCGTGATGTGTTTCAACATTTGACGTGAAATGTACGGGAGTTGCCGTCCCGTTCGGTTTCTTTTTTTTTTAAATACTTTTATTAATTGCCCATCCATTGTTGGGTGGTCGGCGGTGCGCTTGTGTTTACGAGAATGTGGGAACGCGTTTCTGCAGTCCTATGAGATTATTTTAAATATCCAGCTTATCCTGTTGCGTCTCGTTATTTATTTCTGTTATACCTTAAGCGTGACAGTAACACCGTCCGATGTATATTTTTTAAATAACTTACTTCATTGTAATAATTATTTCTGCTGGCATGTGGAGTTTAAATTATATTCTTCTTTATAAACTTTTAGTACCTAAGCTTAGGTAATTAATCTTTCTACTTACAAGCTAATCATTAGTATCACAACACCACTTCTAAACCTAAACCTCAAAACGATGCTCCTGGTCATGAGTCTAAAGCAGCAGTACTCCTTACGTGGTAGAGCCATGCTGCAGCTATATTAAGGTTGTACCACGAATGGGTCGGCTCGACCGGGGTGGGACCACGCTCTTACAGAATACCAGCGTAAAATAACAGCTTCATGCTGCTGTGTTTCATATGGTGAGTGTAGAGAACCGGAGACCCTTTTTACTGGAAACGAGGCACTCAATCTTAGTCCTCAGGGGTGACAGCGCATCTGCATTTTGATTCTTGGTCGAGGATGGATGTAGATGTCTATGGGCCGCGGCATCCACTTGCCATCAGGTGGACTGCGTGCTCGTTTGTCACACTTATTCTATAAAAAAAAATTATCAAGTAACCAAATCCGGGTCGCGAAGCATATTAATTAATTTTTCTATTTTGTTTTATTTTTTTTACGCAGTAAAACTACGCTGCAGCTTTATTGTGGTACTCAGTATGAATGAGTCGGCTCGACTGAGGTAAGACTACCCTCTGGTCGAATACCATGGTTAAACAGCAGCTTACGCTGCTCCGTTTCGTTAGGTTTTCCTTAGAGGTTACATCGCATCTGCATTTTGATTCTTAATCGGGAATAGATGTAGATGTTTATATGAGCCGCAGCATCCTCTTAACATCAGATGGACTGTGTGCTCGAATGTCAATCTTATTCTATGATAATATAATTAAAATTAAAAAAAAATCTGACACTAAAAGAGCTCAGACCACTCTTGATTAGGACACCTTTCAAACGATAATTTTTTTATCAAAATCTGTTCAAGAGCTATGATACCACAGATAGACAAACATATACACACTACTAACTACTAACTTATAACACCCTTCTGTTTTCATCGAGACTTAAAAAGTGAAGTAACATAAAATAACTAGTACTCTGGCAGGTTTCTTTGACTAGAATTTTTGATCATTAGCCGTTAATCGATTGCCGCTACATTTTATGTCCCTTGACCGACAATTTTGGTCGAGATTTGGAGCGGGATTTTCCTACTTCTATTTTTAAATTATATAAATAAATCGTTATGGTTTTTCAAAATGCAGTAAATTAGTGAGATACTCGTATTTATTACAAACTAGCTAGTACTCGACGCGTTGCAGCCGCAGAAAAAAGAATTGGGGAAATATAGTTTTATTTTGGAAGAGTAATATTGTTTAATTGGGAATAATAACTGAAGCTGAATGATATAACTTTCAAATAAATTTGTCGGTACGGTACGCGCGCCACCTACTGTAAGTTAATTGTACTATCCCTTTAACCGTCGCGCAATTGCAAATAATAAGTTGACAAAGTTTTATTGCAACGCGATGAACGGTACGGCATTAAATACGAACAAACAAACAAACAAACAAACAAACATATTTTTTTATATTCGACATTATAATTTATTCGATATAATGGAATGTCGAAAACAAAAATCATCTAAAGTTACGAAAACCTCTTTATATAAATCCTAAACTGGATTGTTTTCACATGTAGTGTTAATAAATCCGTTTTATTGCACAGCTCGGATTCGCGTTAATTTATTATCTGTTGGTTACTCAACCGCAAGGATTTAAAAAAAAACTTGCGAAAGAGCGCGTTCTCTTGGTATGCGACTTTATCTTTTTGTTCTTGATCTTGAAAGTCATGGTAAGATTTTGTTACGTCATTCTTTCAGAGCCTGTTTTTTTTTTAATTAACTAAACATGGATATACGGTGTACGTCAATTGAGCTACGGAGACGCAGAGTTTCAGTAATGGGGTATAAAGGAGTATAATATGCGAAGGCTTTTAAATTAATAAAACTTGTCCCTATGTTATATTTTTAGCACTCACTCTTCTATCTAATTAATTGATTAAATAACAAGTGATAAAATTAAAAATGTTGTATATCCGACTTCAATAATAAATAAAATGAGAACATCATCAATGTAGTCGAAGTCATTTAAATCATTATTAAGGATAACTCAAAAACGACTGGTAGAATCTTGATCAAATTTATATGGGACCACATGAGAAGCACTAGCTTTCAAGTAAATCATCTAAATCGGTTCACCAAGAAAAAAGTTATGAGGTAACACACATAAAAAAATACAGTCGAATTGAGAATTTGAATTAATTGTTGTATTTTCTTTTTAATTAGCCGCAGGTTTTATCACCCTCATAAGAAAGAAAATAGTGTTTGTTTAATTTAGCTTTAAAAAAACATTTAAAATGATTTGAAGCATTTTATATTATATTATTGTCGCTTATATGAAACGTGTGTAGGTAATTACCATCACTTATCCCATGGATGTGTAAGAAGCGACTAAGTCCATGATATATGTTAGTTTTAGACAAATGTTAATATATATCTAGCATTCATATCAACTTATTTAAAGTACCCAAATCGGAGACTAGAAGCATTGTCGAAGCTATGAGACGTCTGGTACTGCGGTCTCCAATACGCCTGCCAAACGTGGCAATGACGGCAAATTATCCACACTGTAAGGGTGTCTCTTATCTAAAAGTGAACTATTTAAATGTTGTGGTGAGATACACAGACGTCGTGTAATGGCAGCGTATGTGCAATAAAATATACTAACGTATTCACTAAAAAGACAACATTGCTTAGGTAATATTGATGAAGAAAGAGAGAGTTCTTTGTAACGAGAAAAACTTCTGTTTACCAGTAAACTTTTACGGGCTGAAGAGGAAAAAGAAAGAAGAGAGAAAGAGGGGAAGGAATGTTAGTAAAATATCCAAAAAGATGAAGTCAGAATAATATCAAAATAACAAATATAATATAGTGTGCAGTGGGCCACACTGCACGCTAATTTCTATTAATGATAAAGATATTAATCTTTCAAGTCCCAATTTTATTTGCTGAACATATAAATGTCGTATTTGTTTCACAATAAAAGAAATATTTCCGGTGGCTTATGACAAAGACGTCGAGTAATTTTTTTAAGATTTATTTTTCATTTAAACACTGCAGTGTAAATTAACACTTACATAAGCTGATTCAAGAATGTGTCAATTGACATTGTTCATTTAATATAAACAAACGTTTCTTATTATGTTATTTTTGATATTTATAGTGTAAAAATAATATGAATTGTTGAAATTCAATTCATTAATGTAGAATTAGAATATAAATCGCTTTCTGTTTGTGGCATGTCCCACGTCACAGCTATTTGCCCGTTGGGCCGTAGATCCGTCATCAGCGGTCACTGAAATTCACCTATATATATCCCCAACCATTAGCATAATAGACGTCAGAGGTTGCAATCACTAACTCGCTATTATTATGTCGCTTTGTTCATTTTATATTTTATTGCGAGTTAAAAAATATCATAAAGATTAGCGTATGAGGAAAAATACTTATTATATTAATATATCGCCTATATCGTTTCAAAATTAACAATGGCATTATGATTTGAAACAAGTGAGAATCAAATTTATTTATTACATCCATCCATTCATCCTTTACAGCCTATAAAAGTCCACTGCTAGGATTAGGAGTAGGATATTCTTACACTACAGGGTTTATTACTCTGATAACTTATTTTCTACTAACAATTTGGACTTCCGAACTTGCAGTCCACCTGATGATATTACTGTAGTTTTTTTATTACAGGATAAGGGTGACAAACGAGCACACAGTCCACCTGCTCGTAAGTGGTTGGCTATGGCTATGGCCCATATACATCTACATCTATCTTCATTATGAATCTTATAACGAATCAAAATGCAGATGCGTTGTCACCCGTGAGGATTAAGATGGAATGCCTCGTTTCTAGTAAAAAGGGTCTCCAGTTCTCTACACTCACCATACGCAACACAGCAGCGTTAAGCTGCTATTTTACGCTGGTATTCTGTGAGAGCGTGGTCCTTCCCCAGTCGAGCCAACCAATTCGTGCTACAACCATAATATAGCTGCAGCATGGCTCTACCACCTATAGTACTGTATATGTATAGTGTATATATGTATATAACACACACACACACATATATATATATATATATATATTTACATATATATATATATATACATATATATATACTAATTTATTCGAACTTTGTTACCTTTTTTTCTCATTCCTAGTTTACTTTTGCTACACTACCTCCCATATCTTATCTCTGCTCAGCCTAATGGTTGACTGGGAGAGAATGCCTTAAGGCATTAAGTTCGCCATACGTAAGATTTTTTCTTATGTGCATAAAAGTTTAAATAAATAAATTACCAATTGTCGATCTAAATATTAAGGTTATTCAAACTAACTTAATATTATTTATTGCAGTAATAGATTCACAATTTATTAATTACATAACACAAGTATATAAAATATTTATAACAATAAAAGAACAAAATTAAAACAATAATTCTATTCTACACTCCATGATTAATACAGTGACAAAACGCGTGGCTGCATTTCAGCGCTTAATACCTATATTTACTTACTGTTATTTACTTAAAGGCTAACCTTTGGGTGAGAAAAAACCAGCCCTATTGTAACCAGCAGCGAAGAACAGACACGGATACAGTTCATCTACAACTTCACCGTGTATGGAACCTACGGACTGATAGTTTTCACAGCAAATGGCACAAATATCTATTCAACTCTCAGATATATTCATATTTGCGCCATTTCCTTAATTCAGCCGGCTATGATCGCTCCGGCTCTAAATGAGTTACCCCGATGTATCTGATATGACAGGCTACCAAACTGACTATGACGTAGCATCACACACAAAACCTTTTGAAGCTTCCTGCCAAATATGTAAATATTCCACAAGTCTCTTAAACCGAGGGAAACTATGTAACTATCGTCATCATTATTCGAAATTAAGATTTATAATTCTTACAAAAACAATATACGTCAACAACGTTCAAATTAAAATAACCAAGCATTTAACAAGTTTGTTACAAACGCCACTAGTAACTAAGAAACCTTTTTTATGCAACGGGATACTTCGAGTACATTATATTTTAATTATGTATTTGACTCATTTTTATAAAACAATATTGAATGTTTATAATATTTTATGTTTAATTTAAAAAAAAATATTAGCCCTCTTGTGTTAGGCATTGGGCATAGCAACTTGCAGCCTACATGTTCTCTATCTATAATGTACCATACAATAAACAATTTAAATTTGAATTTGGAACCATAACCAAAAAATAAAAACTTCATGAAAACTCTCAACCACCATCACCTTAACACCGACATTACGCTTCACAATTTATTCGTCATCACAATCGTTCATCGCAGACCAGATTTCTTAGTGAAATTCTTTTTCTCCCATTCCGTCCACTAGACAGATTTACGACCACAGATAGCTACTCTATTGTGGCTAAACATTTTATTATTGTCCACCGTTTGTTTTTGATTTCATATTTCACAGTCAAGTCGCTGCGTGTAATAAAAGTTCTATATCAATTTAGTACGCCCTCTCATTTGAAATTTACTACGTTTTGAAAATCTCTTGTCTTCGAGATTATTAATTTAACATAAATTTAGTTACTCGTATATTTTGCTTCTTTTATAGAATAAATTGTTTGTACACAGAACTTATAATCGATAACCACATATTATTAAGGTGAGAATTAACTTAATAAAATTTGTATTTTTGTGGTAGGGAGGCAAACGAGCATTCGTCTCACCTGATGATAAGTAATCACCTTCTCTCATAAGCCTTTCTCTAATAAGCTTTGCGGGCCTTTTTGAGTTCTGTCGCAGTGAAAAATGTAGTTGATATAATATAATATCTATAGATATAGAAAATACTATCATATTTTTCTTAAAACCCGATGTAGGGTGTGTTCAAAAAATAATAATATATGTATATATGTATAGCTAAGCTGTGCCACAATTGGGTTGCCTTAACCTAGGAAGTATACGCACAGAATATATGCAATAGCAGCTCAATGCTGCCGTGTTTTGTATTATGAATAACGAAAATTGAAGACCTATTTTACTCGTAACGAGACTAAGGGATGACAACGCATCTGAATTTTGATTATTATAAGACTATCTATATATTCAGGTAGACTGTGTACTCATTTCTCACCCTTACTTTTGTATACATATTATATAATTTAACAGTTACATCAGTTTCTTTATTATAATTATCAAAACTTCAATTTTCTTTCAAGACGGCTCCGTGGCGCAGTGGCTTAGCAATGAGTTGCAACGCGCGGGTTCGAATCCCGCACGGAACAAGTATTTGTATGGCCTACAAATAATTGTTCCGGGTCTGGATGTTTGTCCTTGTGCATATATGTTTGTTAACTGCCTCCACAATACAGGAGAAAATCCTAGTCTGGTGGTAACGTTTTTTTTTAAATTATATTTGCAGATTGATTTGTTGATATTTACTTCGGCTGGTTCTTGTTCAAAAGAAAAAATTAAAAAGTACAATACTAATCAAGTAAAAAAAACCTTCATGGCGTCCATATAAAGAGGAATTCAAAAACACACTAATAACGAAACGAAATAGTAGAAGACATGAAAGTAGCATATCTAGTTTCTAACTTTGTTGACTGTTATCTTAAAAGAGAGACGTTATCTGATCGATCGTTGGTCCATTTTCTTTTAAAAACATTTTACTGGCCGGCCCTTTTAATTTCATTAGAAATGCACATACAATTGCTTTCTTTTAAGTTAATTAAATTAAATACTTTAACGAAAAAGTGTACTAGGGCTCGTGCACTAGTGGTGGTATGTTTCTTTTAAATATATCTATATCTATACATGTAAATAAAATTGAAGTGTCTGAACCAATTGCGATGAATGTAAATGACTGATTGTGATAAAACTTTACGAATAGAGAGAGAGAGAGAGCAATGTCAGGTAGAATCCAGGCTACATTTTGTCGGAATGCTTTGCAGTTCTTTTTTGAAAAAAATATAAAATTGATATATAATACCACAGTAATAGAACATATTCTATCCAGGCGAAACTGGAGCGGGTTGCTAGTAAGTAATAAGTACCTGAGTAACTCAAAAGCTAAGCACTGGCCGTAAATTTCTTATTACGTGAGCAACTCAAGTTCGATCCCAGCTCGCACTAAAGGAGAATATCGCGGAGGAAACCTGCATGTCGGAGGAGTAAAAACATTTCGAAGACATGTCAAGTCCGCCAATAGAGTGGTACTTGGGGACTATAATTGTTCCAGGATTACGACATCAGAGGAGACGTGTGCAAGTTAATGCAACTTAACTTTATTTTAAGTAAAGAGTTCCGATCTAAGGAGTATCTATACTCTATAGACCGGAACTTTTCTCTAGCTAGTATAATTATAGACTATGAAGAATTTTATCTAAGTCTTCAAAGGTGACAATGCATCAGTAGCCTCCTTTGTTTAAAGTTGGATGTAGGTATACGCGGTAGAGCCATGCTGCAGCTATATAAGTAGTATAGTTGTAGCACGAATGGGTCGATTCGCCCGGGGAGGGACCACGCTCACACTGTGTTTCGTATGGTGAGTGTAGAGAACCGGAGACCCATTTTATTGGAAAAGAGGCGTTCCATCTTGGTCCTTACGGATGAGGACGCATCTGCATTTTGATTCTTTATTGAGGATAAATGTTGATGTCTATGGGTCACGGCTACCATTTACCATCAGGTGGACTGTGTGCTAGTTTGTCACTCTATCCTATAAAATAAGGTCTCTGTGGCTGCAGTAGTCACTTGTAGTCAGGTGAACTGTAAGTTAATGTCACTTCGGTTTTGTAACAAGTGGTAAAATTAAAAAAAAATGTACTACCAACTTCAATGTCAATTAAATGAGAACATCATCAATGTAGTCGACATCAATTAAATACGCATTATTAAGAATAACTCAAAAACTACTAGTCAGATCTCAATTTAATTTATACGGAAGCACATGAGAAGCACCAGCTTAAAAATAAAGAAAGAAACATCAAAATCGGTTCGCTTAGAAAAAAAGTTCTGAGGTAACAAACATTAAAAAAATACATTCAAATTGAGAATCCTTTTTTTGAAGTCGGTTGAAAAATAATATTCATTTCGCTGAGAAGGTGGACTGCTGAACACATAAAGAGATCTTCGCATAGTTTATCTAGCTTTCCATCACCAGCCGGTGGCATTTGTTTGTGTCATTTTCGCACGGATATTTCGTCATTTATCGTTTGCAAAAACCTCGTTTTCGTCTCGTCGGAATTTTGAAAAGTTGCTGAATGTAGATGTAACTCCTTAAATACTTCTTGCAATGATAATGAATTAAAAATGTCACCATAATAAAATATTATGTAACTATACGATATTTATTATATTAAAAAATATGAAGTATATAAATATTTTTGTAAATTTTCGTTCATCCTATGCCAAAAAATTGTAACCAGTATATCCATAATATTAATGTTTCCTTTATTACACAAAGACATCCGCTACTTTATTGTTTGTGACGTGAATGAAACTAATATAAATGTATGTCGTTGAATGTCATAAAAAAATCAGGAAATTGGTTAGCCTACATTTTTTCTGGATGCCGTCTGGCTTGACTAGTTAAGTCGTATTTAAGCCGTCGTTAATTATGAAAACAAAATGTAATAATGTAATGCCGTGTGATTTGCAGCGTTAGAGAATCCATCATTGCACTTCGTCCCGTGGGAGTTGGAAGATACTATGGGATTGTCAGAACGATATGATGGCTTCCGATAAATATTTGTGATATGACCATGTCGTATATAATAGATGAAAATACCCATACCAGCGACAGAAAGATGCGTCAATGTTAGTCAAAGCTTGACATTGTCACAATAGCGATTGCAAATTGCGTGTGATACTTTATAACTACGGCGAATATGACTATTAATTGGCTGATGAATAAGGTCATCATCATCATCTATCGACCTATGGCAAATTTGTTTGGGCTATGTCAATGCATGCCATGCATTATATGGACCTATGGCAAATTCGTTGGGCTATGTCAATTACTCTGGTTCTACTGCTGTTAATCTCATTATGAATCTTATCACGCAGAGAAACTCATAACTTGCTGAGTGACCTTCATACAGCCAGCAGGGAAGTACCATGTCTGAGATTTTCAAATACACTTAACTTTAGATGAAATATTTACTAATTTGTGTCACTAACTTGTTTTTTTTTAATATCTAATTTAAAAGTAATACTTAAGCTGAAATCTAATGATGTAGTTTGTGGTTGTAACTCCATCGTTCTGTTTAGTCCTAAAAAATACGGCTTCCGAGTTGAAATTGTGGACAAGTTTATTTGTTAAGATCTCTATAGATAATATATTGAAATCCTTTCAGCTGTCACTAACCGAGTGTCATTTAGCAATTAAATGACACCTAGACCTCATTTCGCAACTCAGCCAAGTGTGAATACGTCGATGAGACAATCGATTTCCGGTGTCGACACTGCACGCGAGTGCGAGAGGTCAGTAGTCTAGTGACAGGGTAAACAAGCCGCAAGCAGAAGTTACAATGTAAACGCGGCACACGAGGTGCTTCTTTGATCTCACCGATTAGAGGCGTAGGGATGTCAAATTGTTTTAAAATACAAAAACAAATATATACCTGTTCATGTCCTAATGCTGCAGATTAATATATAACAGTTACAACGTAACTTACAATGCATTTAGTTCCTAGTAGTGTTAATACAAATTTTGCATACAAATATTCAGGATAGTTTGTGATTTCTTTGTGAAAAATAAAGTGTTAAATGTTATAACTTTAGCTATTATCGTCACACAAACAATATTAGAAACCTGCTTTACAGGTATTATAAATTCTATAATATTTATTTTTCAATGGGGAAACTAACTAACTAATCAATCTATTAAATTAACTTAATACGTGAATGTACCTTTATTTAATGCATGGCAAAAGGATCAGCTTATAATAAAAAGATATTTGTAACTTACAATCGCTAAAAATTCCTAAGAAAACACAAATTACCCACAGCGGGAGGATATATAAAAATTTTATGTCATTTAATATAATTTGATTTTGATTTAATAAAAATATAAAATTAAAAGCTTCAATTGACAATAAGCAGTGATATCCTACACAGATATTAATGTTTAAAATCTGGTATTTGATCAACCCTTTACGTTACAGAGTAGCTCGTAGATCAGAGTTTACATAGCCATCATTCAAATGTATGAAGTCGCTATTTACGTTTGACCAGAGCACTCATTACGGATTGTTATTGGAATAATAAAGAGAGAGATACGTATCCGTCTAGATGTGAGATCGTAACGCGTTTCCGAGTATTTCCTTTTCAATTGCGAAACGCGATCGCTTTATTCTCCGCAACGATTCCGCGAACTGACACTTTTGTTGTTGTTTATTAGCCTATGTTTATCTGTACTAGTTTTGAGTGAAGTCAGATGATTTGATGGAATGTTTAAAATTTGAAAAGCGTTTTTCTTTAAATACACTTTATATTTTAATTTGTTTATAATTTTGGACAGATTATAAGCGCGTTGTTATTTTAAATACTTAAAAAACTAAACGTGGTTACTAACATTCGCGCTAAACAGATGTTTGTTATAGACGCTGATAGTTTTATAGTTTTTCTAAAATATACGTGATATATTGCGTATCTAATTTAAATGATAAACTAAAATAATACTGAATAATTTGTTTTCTCTCTTTTTTAGTATTTCATAAAAAGCTTAAAGTTATGAAGTGACAAAATATAGGTACTATAATTTAGACTTTGTTTACCCTAAACTATTTAGATCCAAAAAATCAGAAATTTTAACAAACTAGTTAAAATATTATCTACCTACTACCGATTTTTTCTCTTTTTTTTCCTCTTGCTTAAACAACGTTACGCTCACATTAGGATTTTCTCAAGTATCGTGGAGACAGTTTACAAACATAAATTTCACGAGGACAAACATTATATGGTCTTCCTTTATTGTTCGAACTTAGTGAAGATCTGAACTGAGCTGAAGTTAGGTCTCTACTGTAGGGGGAATTCCCGTTAATCGCTTGGCGGTCGGATTGGCAACAGAGTTCCAAACCCAAAGCTGATGCTTCCCTACACGGGTTTTTTAGGGTCGAGTTTTTAAATGTTTATATCATATGATGTTGTAATAAAAATACTTTTAGCAAATATAAGTTCAGAAGACAAGCGCTTAAATTAAAATTTTATAGTACTTACCTGAGTCAGCCGAGTCGATCCCTGCCGGCACCAATGAAATTGTCAAATGCAATTTTAAAATGCTTATTTACTACGTAAGCCTGCAAGTCTGAGAATTATTTTGGCACGTGCATTGGGGTAAAGAGGATTATCTTATGCTGGAACCCGAATTTAACCGACTAAAATTAATAGGTGCATATTACTTTATTTTAATTTCAATACTTTTACAGCCATGGAACAAATAAATTATAGTATATTTTATACGTAGTAGAGCCATGCTACAGCTATATATCTGGTATAGTTGTAGTACGAGTGGGTCGGCTCGACCGGGGAAGGACCACGATCTCACAGACTACCAGCTTAAAATAGCAGCTTAACGCTGCTGTGTTTCGCATGGTGAGTGAAGACAACTGGAAACCCTTTTTACTGGAAACGAGACATCCCATCTTAGTCCTTACGGGTGACAACGCATCTGCATTTTGATTCGTAAACGAGGATAGATGTAGATGTCTATGGGCAACAGCAACCACTTAGGGTAAGTCCGGGGGAGTTGGCCGTAAGGAAGAGATGGCCACTAAAAAAAAATCATAGTTACACTTACTAGATGGCACTACTTTCTCGTTAGTTCAATTTGTGCTGTGCGTGGGAGCGACATTTCGCTACATCTCCGGTGAAAAAAATCGAAAAAGTAAGTAAAATGTACCTACATTTATTTGTATATAGCCTAAAGTTTTCAAAGGGTTTACGTCATACAGTGTGGTGTAAAGACATCATAAAAAGTAAGTGCTTTTTTTAAGTTAAGTGCTCAGTTAATGAGCCACACTTTAACATAACCTCAAAATGGCGCGTGAGTTGTTTATATTTTTCTACAAATAATGTGTGGCCATCTATCCCGGCTGATTAGGAGAGATGGCCATACATAATCGGTATGAGATGACCATAAGGCCATCTCACACCTACCATATATGTAATGCGTAATGGTGAAAGTTATATTATTATAACTTGATATATTTTTCTTTATTTATGGTGCTATTATACTTATTTGGTTTTAGTATTTCATATCACAATATTTTATTTTTAGATGCCAAATAAATACCAAAGAAAAGCATGCAGCTCACGAGGGAACTGGAGTGAAGAGTCACTTAAGGCGGCCATGGATGCTGTTAAAAAAGGTGAAATGACTATCTACGCAGCTTCAATATCCTATCAAGTACCAAGGAAGACCCTCGAAAGGCGATACAAGAAAAATAATGACAAAAAAGGACCAATGGGACCATCCTCTATATTCGGCGAAAAAAATGAGAAGAAACTCGCTAACCATATTAAAACTATGCAAAAAAATGGTTTCCCATTGACTATTGATGACGTCAGAAAGATTGCGTACCAGTTCGCGGAGCAATTGAATTTGAATCACAGATTTAATAGAGAAACTGAGAAAGCAGGATATGACTGGTTGCAAGGTTTTTTACGAAGAAACCACGATATTACATTAAGAAAGTCAGAAGGAGTATCTTTAGCTAGATCAACTGCTATGAATAAACTGGAGGTTGACGCTTACTTTGAGCTTCTTGAAAGCATATTGACAGTAGACGATGGTGTGTTGAAACCGAGTTGTATCTTCAACATGGACGAGACTGGTCTTCAGCTTAATAATCGACCAGGGCATGTTCTAGCTGAAAAGGGTTCTAAGGCTGTATCTACAGTTACTTCGACTGAAAAGGGAGAAACGATTACAGTTATAGCCTGCTGCAATGCTGAAGGTACATTTTTACCACCTGCCTGTATCATGAAAGGCAAAAACAAAAAACCTGAGTTTGAGGATGGGATGCCACCGGGATCGAAACTTTTCATGTCCCCAAAATCAGCGTACATTACCTCAGATTTATTTATTGAATGGTTGAAAACACATTTTGTTCCGAGGAAACCAGCCGGAAGAGTACTTCTTTTACTAGATGGTCATTCAACTCACTGTAATTCTGTGGAAATGCTGGAATATGCAAATGACAATGACATCAACTTACTTTCAATGCCAAGCCACACGTCTCACTACCTCCAACCACTAGATCGTACGGTCTTTAAATCACTGAAGACTCATTTTTACGAGCAGTGTCGACTTTGGCTAAAACAAAATACTGGTCGTCGTATAACACGATTATCATTTGGAAGATTGCTTAATAAGGCGTGGGGAAAGGCAGCTTCTGCAGAGAATGCAATTGCGGGTTTTAAAGCTACAGGTGTCCACCCCTTCAATCCATCTGCAATTCCCGACTACGCGTTTACCCAAGAATTGACAAAGCAAATGTCTAAATCTCAAAATGAGTGTACAGCCACAGTTATCGTCGAGGAGCAAGAAGAAAATACTAGTAACATAGCTTCTGCTAATCTGGAACCAGTTCCAAATACTTTCGAAGTACGACAAGATATATCACCTGCAATCGCTGAGCCAAATAGCTCTGTTGAGCGAATAGTTTTAAAAAAAGTCCTGAGATGATTACAAGAAGGCCTAAAAAATTATTTGCTACTGCTTCAGCAGCAGTAATTAAAAAAATGTCAGAACAATTCCCTCTAAGAAGCGATTTGCCAGATCAGACTCCAACACGTATTTTAAAGCAAATATCGCCAGTTCCACAAAAAATTATTGAAGTACGCAAACGTGCTAAACAGGTAGGCATGCTTTTAACCTCAGAGAATCATATCAAAACAAGAAAATTTAAGGAAGCGCTTAAAAAAAATAGGGAACAAAAAAATTTCGAAAAAGACGTTAAAAAGGAAAGAAAAATTGAGATAAAACCAATAAAACGAGCACCAAGAAAGAGAAAATCATTAAGAAAGTTATCTGAAAGTAATGATGAGTATGAAGAACTAATATTATGTAATTCGTCTGATGAAGAAGATGGAAACAGAGAATTGGATAACTGTGTAGGTTGTGGAGAAAATTATTACGAAACGCAACTCATCGAAGATTGGATTCAATGCGTTATATGCCAACTGTGGGTACATGAAAATTGCACCGAATTCGATGATAAGTGTTCATCATGTGGACAGAAAAAGAAGAATGAGCTAAGGCTCAAAAACTTAAAGGGAAAAAGTGATTAAAATGTAGATTAATAAACTGGCCATCTCTCCCTTGCTTCTATGGCCATCTCTGCCGGGCACTACGGGAGAGATGGCCAATCGTGATTTGAAAAAAAAGTAAATTATGAGACTGATTATGTTAAAATGACAAAAAAATGTTGTGATTTTCTTAGAGTTTAATGTCGAAAGTTTAATAAAAAGTTGATTTTTGTTAATTAATCCTTGTAGTTTTTATTTTAGTGACTTCTTTAAAAACTATGGCCAACTCCCCCGGACTTACCCTACCTATAAAAAAAAAAACTAGGATTTGTTTCTTTTACATTGGCCTGGTAGGAAGAAGGTGTGTAAGTATACACAATATTTTTTAAATAAGTGTCGATATATCTAGCCATCAGTTTATAAATTATTATTTTGCAAGGTATCCTCAAGCATGAATTTTGCTATACCTAATCACTACACTTACGCTTGGCAGGTTTGTGAGAGGATGATTCATTCTCTCGTTTAGTTGTAATGTATTTATGTCATTTGGAGTTCAAATATATATATACTTTACCAAATTATTAAATAATACAGAAAAATATTTTAATGCACAAAATAAGCAATAAAATTTATAATGCAACATGCGAACACAGTTTTCCACAAAAAGCGTTCCCACAAATCTGTCTTCAGGGCGCTGCGTTATTGCCTGCCGTAGCCATCTTTTTTTGACAATCGAACAAGCGATAAAGTGTAGAAATCGAGCGCTTAACACGTTTGTATGTCCACGGGCTACTTGCTTTGAGTTATTGGCGCCACGATAGCATTGAAAAAAGAATATTGCGGATTAACATTAAAATATAAATACAGTTCGTCACCCGTGTTATTTTTCACACAAGGATTTTAATTGCATATTTCTTTATATATAAGTTCAGTGTTCGAAAATTAAATACATTTATTTATACACACATTACATTTCATCACCAGCCTTTTAAAGTGCACATACATATGTCTAGCAGTGCAAAAAGTCTAGCCGTGAACTTTTTACATAAGTTTTTACAAATAAGCATCCCTTGAAAGAGGTTTTAGACTCACAATGTTGTACCGGTAGATTGGTGATAGCTGATATTCTCACACTGGTAGTGCTATCACCAGTCTGCAAAATTTAGGTTCAAAGTTTTGAATGCATATGACATCATTCGATCGTCTCGTGCGTTAACCAGCAGGGTGTAACGCGTGCTGGTTAGATTGTTATTAAGGGAAAAATCTCATAAATTCCCGTTTACATTTATTTTATTTATTGTTTTTTTTTATAGTAGTAAAGGTGAAAAACGATCACACAGTCTACTAAGTGCGAATGCCTAGTTACCAGTAAAAAGTTTCTTGTTATTTAAACTTAATTTCTATTTCCGAAAAAAATCTTATCTTTACTCTATATTGTTACATTTAACGCTGCCTTTAACGAAGACATCTGCTTGTTACCTAATATATACGTCGGCAGTAAATTTAAATAATGTAACTTTACTTTTAATTATTTTTTTCTTTGAAGTTGAACTATAGAGCGCATTTGCATTTAGAAAGTCTGCAGCGTGCTCGGAGCTTTTCTAAAAGCAACTTCTCCCAAAAGGCCAGCGCGTTAACAAAGTGCCTTAAATTTTTTAATTGCAACTCGCCTTATGATTATTATGCGCCTTTGTGCATTCAGAGGGCAACATGATGTGTGGAGGCTTTACGAAGTAATGTGCGAACAGTGTTGCGGCTTGGCCCGAGTATTAAACTTAAAGGGATTATGGCAAACAACAATGGGTTTGCGCAAAAACTTACATTAAACATTCTTTCAAAATTAATTTAAGATCGAGCAAAAACTAACAAATTATAAACATGAAGAAAAATATAAAAATTAATTATCTTTTATTGTATCAACTTTTCCTATCCAAATATAATATTCATTAGTGTCTTTAAGAGAAGAGTCAATAATTTTTTACTAAGCTAATGGCTTTTTCTCTCCAAGATTTCATTAAAAGTTACCCGAGTTATCATAACATAAGGTTGTAGTCAACAACCAATTTTTTTTTTCCTTGATATGAAATAAGCAAAGAGTATAATAAGTATATACAGGAAAAGAGAGCCCTCTGACGATATTTTATTGCAGACAAAATTGAACTACTAGCGTCTCCTACAAATTGAATCCGAACTAATTCGCTATATATAGCTATATTATGTACATCATATTAATGTAACTATTATGTTCTTTAATTCGCATACTTACTGAAACAATTTTTACTTTTTTTTGTAAAATAATTTATACTTTTAATATTAAAAGTAGGTAAATAGTTTCAATAAGTACACTTGTATTTGTGAGATAATAATATATAAAAAGGGTATTTGCGATGTTACAGGAATGACAATTTATTATGACAATTATTTCATTTTTTATTTTTATTTTTAATTATAAAATGCTGGTTGCCAGTATCATAATTGTCATATTTATCGATTGATTCGATAATTATTACGTGTTTTTATGTTAAAATTATAATTTTTTATCAATAAAATCACCAATAATTTTTTGGTGCACTTATTTTTATTTTGTAAGTAAATTTCATTTTATTTTTCCAAAGTAGCGACATCTGTGAAGCCATAAGACCAACTATAAACAAATTATTTTTGGAAACAAGTAATGGATGGCGCCACCATCCATTAAATTTTTGTGGTTCAAGGCAACTGTCCTACGCCTGGAAATAAGTTACTGCATATTAAGTTGTAATACATCCACAGACAAAAAACATCTAAATTCAAACTTTTCTGTCAAAACATGTTAATTACCACTCATTTATCTAGATAGTATGTAGGCGTTGATATTTCAATCGAACTTTCCCCTTATTTTCTGAGTTACAGAGATTCTCTGCTAACTCGTGACGAGTTGTTTCCGCCCACCGCTCATCGCACGCACCGTAGCATTAGAATTTAATAGCGTCGCTCCTTAAGCGACACACTGTATGTGGACCTAACAAGACTCTTTTTCAGTCGGCACAATATTATAATATTATGCTCATTAGTGGGCATTTATTTAAGTTTGCTGACACAGACCCTTATTATTAAAAAAAAAAACGTAATTTTTTCACGGGCGCTAGAGGGAAAACTTAACGTGTATGTGCTGTAATGAAATGAAATGAATATTATAAATGCTAAACATAAATAACATATCTAAATATACATTATCTATCCATCAACTATAGCCTATAAAATCCACTGCTGAAAATAGGCCTCCCTCATGGACTGCCTTCATGTTTCATGATTTTGTCGATTTTTCTTGGCAAGCGGGTTGGCAACCTCTGTTTTTATTATTTTAATTTGATATTAAAAAAGATGCTGCTGCCCATCTCCTGGTATATTTCCTCTGTCGCCTCTTACGAAGATCTCCTCTCGAGACCTCTCGAGACGATATGGGGTAGTGGATATTCTTACACTGCCACTACACGGTTATTTTAAACATTATCTTTAATAGAGTTTTTTGTTTTGGCAGCGTATATAAGTTTTAGAGATAACAAAAACGTGCAATTTGTAAAAAGCCCTTCTCTTTCTAATTTTTCTAGACAACCCACATTTCAAATCAAAAGTAAATCAGAAGACACGAGACAAATATATTACTACACAGTTAAAAGTTCAAAGCTTATTAATTTCTAAATGATATTATAACATTATAATAATAATGTCCTCCAGACCGGATTTCCGTCACGGCGGCCAGCCTCAACGGAGACTAGCCATCGGCGCAGGACAGGATTACAGTGCCCAAATGTATGCGCAAGGACAGGTGCACTCTCTATTCCCTCACTCTCATAGTCCGATAGGACTATGAGAGTGAGGCGAGAGAGAGATCAGGCGCAGGAACAACGGCTTTACGTGCTCTCCGAGGCACGGGGGGTGAGACACCGCCAACTTCCTGACTCCGGGCAGCTACTGAGAATTTCTTGATGGAAAAACTAAGTAACTGATTATTTTTTGGCCCGACTCGGGATTCGAACCCGGGACCTCATGATCAGCAGTCGCACTACTACAACCACTAGACCAATGAGGCAGTCAAAAACTATAATAAAATTATAACATTAGCGATTAGGTTAATGATATAATATATATAAAAATAAGTTATGATTTATTATGTAAGTTAACTAATTACTTAGAAGTAGGTACTTGTATATTTTATATTAAATTAATGATAAATATCGTTTTAACATTAACAAACATTAAACATATTTGTTATTTTCAAAATAATTAACTTAGTATCTCTTCTATCAATCATGTAATTACTTTAAAGTAAAGTAACAGCCTATGTACGTCCCACTGCTGGACACAGGCGTCCCCTCTTTCTGAGAGGGTTTCAGCGTAAGGAAAAGTCCGCCGCGGTGCCCCAATGCGCGTTGGCGAACTATTTATTTACGAAATATTTTTTTTCTTATTTCTTAGACATGAAGGTTTCCCCACGATGTTTTCCTTCACCGCCAAGCACGTGGTAAATCAGCACTTAAAATTGCAATTAACAATTTCATTGGGGCCGGCGGGGATCGAACCCGGGTTGCTCGCGTACTGTGAAATTTACAGCAAATTTTTAGTATTCTCGTCATAAAAATACATTTGTTATTTTAATTTTATTGTAATTTAAACAAAGTTTATCTTAGAATGCATTGTGGCTATATTTAAGAATATAATATTGAATCATTACTTACTTTTTCCAACTAAACATATATATTATTCTTTATTTTCAGGTAAATATCATAGGTTGTACACGCCGAGTCAGGAGAGTAAGTTTTAAAAATTATCTTTCCAATCAATACTTAGTAAAACGGTATGTGAAACATCCTTAATAAACTACTGCTATTAGTAAAGACCGCGCAGTCTAGCAGTCAGAATATGTGGCCGTGTCACTGGGTTCTTTTTTTTACTAATAGAAGTCAGTGTTTGTCTAGTATCTCACCTGAAAGAAGGTAGTGATGTAACCGTAGATTATGAACCGCACTGACGTAAATTAACAAAACTATTCTATTCTATTCACTTTTGTCTTGAAGACGCCCAATTTGTTAGCGTATGGGAAGACAGATGTTGGCAAATTATCGTTGTACGCATTACAAACGACGAAGCAAATCATTTAGTGTGAATGCGTGGAATGGAGACAACAAAGGTGTTTTTATATAGGATAGGGTGACAAACGAGCACCACACAGTCCACCTGATGGTAACTGGTTGCTGTGGCCCATAGACATCTACATTTATCCTCGTTTGCGAATCAAAATGCAGATGCGTTGTCACCCGTGAGGACTAAGATGGAATGCCTCTTTTCCAGTAAAAATAGTCTCCGGTTCTCTACACTCACTATACGAAACACAGCAGTGTTAAGCTGCTATTTTACGCTGTATTCCGTGAGAGCGTGGTTCTTCCCCGGTCGAGCCGACCCATATACTACTGATATAGCTGCAGCATGGCTCTACCACGTATAAAATGTGGAGACCTGCCGAGCGTCTGGTTGTTCAATGGTGGAAAGGGGACGGTGGAATTAAATCATGTAATTCCTGCGTACTCTCTCAGACATATATTATGGTATACCAATAGGCTGGCCTATCTGTGCCTGTGCTCGAGCATGACAAAGGTTTCTCCCAATTTGGAATCATCATTCCGCCTCTTAGCAAGACTCTTCACTGATTTTTTTCATTAAGGTAATAAAATTGTAGGTAATAAAAGAGCGTGTGTTCGTCGTTCACACTAAACGCCCTGATAAACGCTTACTAAATTTGTACAACGCTCAGCTGTCGAAATAGGAAAATACATTAATCTTCTTGCAACATCAACTTTATTTCTAAAACAATGCTAAAAACTCAAAATCGCCATGCAGTTTTTCAATTCTACACCTACTACTTTATACGTTCGTGTAGAGCGCACTGGTTGTGTGCGCCGTACAGTACGCGAAGTGTGTATTAAACGGCACTGCTGGTGGAAATATTATGTGAAACTGTATTGAAGAAAACAGAACGTGAGCGGTGGTTCATGTACACACGCGCTACTTTTTTTTTTTTTATAGGAGAGGGGGCAAACGAGCATGCGGCTCACCTGATGGTAAGTGACTACCGCCGCCCATGAACAACCGCAACACCAGGGGAATTGCAGAACTTGTATAATACTTATACTTGTACAAAAGATAGACAATCTGATGTTTTCCAATTAGTCATATACACTAATATCTACATCAAATGCCGCAGCACAAAAACCAAGCGCGCGTGCTGCGGACGTCGCCAGTGTGCACACCCCTTAAATGTTACTTTACCTTCGTTTAGTAAATTGTATTTTTATAACATACACTTACTTAAATTACGATGTTAAATCAACGCCGCCGTCCAAACTAATTACGGACTCACCGAACACGCTTATAAAAAGCTTCGAGCGAGCGGGATGTGATCTGATAAAATTAGAATGGTCGAGTGCCATCAACAGCCTAAAACAGTCGTAGCCACCAGTAATTAATAACCGAAGTTCCCACAAAAGTACCGAGAAACTCGAGATCGCTTACAACATTTCACTTTTAATAGTTCTCTTTAATTGCACTGTACACTTGCCCATTAGGCGAACTACACAATAAAAGTCACATTGAGTCTTAACACAAAGTAATAAAGACTATTATATAATTAAAAAAAAACTTTGGGATTATTGAGATAAAAGTCGATAATTTAACCCGTACTATTGTACATGACGACGCATCGCGTCGAAACCATGTCATCAATTCGAATAGATAGTCTTCGTACAACTATAAAGTTTAATGTTGAATATTAAGATTCAAAATAAATTACAGAGGATACGATACATTGTAAAACTTTATTATCGACCTTTCACGTAATAAATGTAACTCCATTTTGATTAATAACAGCGTTTTGGCGCACACGATGACCTTTGTTTTGAATAATATCCTACTTGATAATAAGTGGTGATGTAATCCAGGATAATAAACCGCAAGAGTTTAGAAAAAGTCACTTCACTCTTCTCTTAAAGACATAATGCGGGTGACAATGTATTCGTTTTTCTTTTATAGAATTACAGTGACAAACAATCTCACATTCCACCTGAAGACAGACAGACATCTACATTTATCCTCAATTAAGAATAAAATTAAATTGCGTTGTCAATCCTAAGAACTAAGAGGGAATGCCTCACAGCCTGCAGTTATATTGGCACTGTGTATCCTTCAGATCGGAATTCAGCAGTTCAAGCACTGCTTTCTCGCTATAGGAATAGGTAAAAGGGCAGTTACCACGCAAACGACTTTTACCACTTTTTAAATGACGTATCAGATAGGATAAAGTCACCTCAGTTTTATAACAAAAAGTGAGAATTTTTTAAATTTTTTTTATAGGATAAGGGTTGACTAACGTGCACATATATCCTCAGTTACGAATCAAAACACAGATGCGCTGTCACCTGTGAGCATTAGATGGAATGCCTCGTTTCCAGTAAAAAAAGGGTCACCGGTTCTCTACGCTTACCAATAACGGTGGTATCCTGTGAGAGCGTGATCCTTCCCAAGTCGAGCCGACCCATTCGTGCTACAACTATACTACTAACATTGCTGCAGCATGGCTCTACCACGTTTTAATATTTAGTGTTCTCTGCCAAAAATAACTGCCTTAAAATAGGACCACGAAATCCATTGCCACACATAGAATATGTGATCCTTAATAAAGGTTTTTATATAATCAAATAATTTACAGATAAAAATGATTAAAACTTCATTGTATCAACATTCTACGATCAACGCTACCGTAAAATATATCATTTCGTTAATGAAAATTTGTTTCAAGATGACTTATAAATAATATACCAACTGCGACTGTGTTTATTACCGAAATTAACAAAAAATTGAAAACCGAGTTCGAATACATTTATATGATAATTATTTAAATTCATAGACTAATAAAACTTAAATCATCACAATCTAAAAAAAATCTTATCTACGTATCTTATTTCCGCTTTATGAATTTCACCGATAACAAATTGCTTGTATAATGGCTACGATAGTTATATAGTTTATCCACGACCCGAAAATATTAATGATCGCGCCCAAATATTTCTAATACTAACTAGCTGGGTATGAGATTTGATCTACCGTTCGGCAGCCGACGACATTGGCAGGTGGAAAAGGAATGTTCTCTCTCACAATCAACGTTAAATTGCTGCTGTTTAAGTTGTGATTAATTGATACATTAGTAGAGAATCTGACATTCTTTATGTGTCTCGCAACTAAAATACGACTCAATGTTTTTAATATAGACTCCTATGGTATGCGGCAAGTTATGTCAGTAAATTATAAGATAATTTGAAATAAATACTAATGTTCTTAATTCAACATATTAAACCTAATTACTTACAAAATAACAGTTATATATTTAATTTTCTACCTACTTCAAAAAAAAGGAGGTACTTAATTCGACTGTATGTTTTTTTTGTTTTTTGTTTATGTGTGTTACCTCATAACTTTTTTCTGGGTGAACCGATTTCGATGATTCTTTTTTCATTTGAAAGCTGATGTTTCTCATGTGATACCATATAAATTTGATCCATGTCTGACCTATCGTGTTTGAGTTATTCTTAATAATTTATATTGAAGTCGGTTGTACAAAATTTTGTGATGTTTCTGATCTTAGTGCCATATTGTGCCAGATAGTGAGAATCTATTGTGCCGTTTTGACCCGTGGTTGTTGTAAGAGGCGTCAATCTGAAAGGCCACAAAGACCTCATGGTTTCCGATAGATAACATCTTGTACATTCATTCAATATCTATAGCCCATCAAAAGTCCGCTGCTAAACATAAGTCATAGAGAATTTTTAAAATCTACAGGCCTCCTTTTACCTAGAGTTGTTTTTACCATCTTCTTAAAGAAAAGATAAACATTTAATCAAATCACTTTCACAATAGAATTTGACTTTGTAATCAGAGTTGACGGCTCAGTGGCGTAGTGGCTTAGCAATGAGTTTGCAACGCTGGGGGCCGCGGGTTCGAATCCCGCACGGAACAAGTATTTGTACGGCCTACAAATAATTGTTCCGGGTCTGGATGTTTGTCCTTGTGCAATTTGTGTTTTTAAACTGCCTCCGCGATACAGGAGAAAATCCTAGTGTGGGGGGTAACGTTTTTTAAAAAAAAAACAAAACAAAAAAAAGTCAAGGTAACTCCCATCTATAATTGAGCATTTAAAAATTACATTACAATCAGAAAAGCAGGGAAAAAGACATACATAATTCAACGGACAGACAATGCTGCCAATGGTATAAACTTCAAATCGTCGTCAATCGTTCTATTTTAACCTCTTATATGAAGTATTTAATATTTTAGTTAAGAAGTTCTGCATTAAATACATTAAATTCCGCATAAAATTTCCCCTACGCATACATGTATTTACCAAAAGTATCAGATGTTAAATTGTTATTGTCAGTTACAAGCAATGTGTTGCATTGAAAGGACCAAACATCGTAACGTTAAAATAAACTCAGTACTGCTTTGCATAATCTGTAAACTAAGGTATATTCAACTGAGCCTTCCCGCTTACATAAGTATTCAAAGCCTGTCTTTTCAGTTGTCCGTCCGTCTGTCAACAACAATAGAGATGACAAAACAAGGGATATTTTCCCATATGGGCGCACAATAGCGTTTTGTGAATGCGCGCACATCTTAACAAATGGCAGCGCACTCCTTGCTTCTTATTGTTTTCTTGTTATTTCTCAACCACTTATGAGTGCCTTGTCGCTGATGTTGTAGGATTTTGTTTTTAATGAACATATATTTATGTGAGAGTCATCAGTTTTAAATTTGCCGGTTGGTTGCGGCTTAAGAGAATCTGGCATCCTTTTCGTCCAGTGGGTGTCGTAAGATACGACTAAAGAATATACCAGAAAGTTCTAGTAGCTTCCTGTAGATCCTATAGATGACGGTATAACTATATCGTTTACGTCAGACTTAAAATATCCAGATTAGCAGCAGCACCTTTGACGCAGCAGCGAGCAGCGTCAAAAGTGCCAGACGTATGTGGTACTGCGTTCGTCAAACCACCTACCAAGCGTGAGGATTAAGGCAAATCGTTCCTTAAACGGAAGAGGCCAAAGTCCAACAGTGGACATCAATTTTTAAATGTGCATTGAATATAATTAAACGAATCGTTAAATAGTAGATACATGTTACTGTCGAAACTTCATTTTTAAAATTAGTCCAAACCATTAGCTATAGAAAAAGGAGACCTGGAATACAAAATATGTCCCATATCTTGAAATACTACAAATAACAGATAAACGATAACAATAAAGTAGCAATACTTCAAAATACAACAACGGCAGTCGAAGTCATAACGAATAACATATGAAAAAGTTAGAATATCTGTCCCGAGATCAAATATCCTGCTTCAAAACATAACAATATAAAACTGTACCGAGCTTGACACACGCATTCCACAAAACTGGGGAAACAAGTATAATACAAAACGAATTTTATATCAGTGGGAATAGGAGGCGAAGCCTTTCTAATTACCAATTTCAAGTTTCGTCTCATTTCTCACCTTATAACACGTGTAATGTGATTCTAGGAATTATTATCTACCTAAACGCCCTCGTCTAATGCCACCAGTTCGTAATTTTGAAAAGATGTTGGATATCATTTATAACCATTTTGTTTAGACCTCGACTCATCCTAACCTCTGTATACAAATGGGGTCGAGATAAATTTGATACAACAGTGTTTGTTCTTTTTCAATGAGGTATTTTTTCAAACGGCATTCCTTTTTTGAGTTAATATAATGGTATATCGTATAGATGTCATCGTCACCTACTAATTATGTCTACGATGCTGTCCATTTAGGTGTACATGTCATGTGATCATGCCCGTAATTCCAAGACATTAAATTTAATGAAGTGGATTGATTATTAAAAGAAAAAGATAATGGTTTTTAGTTGTATATTATATGCTTTGTGTGGACGGGCCATATTTAGCTGTGTGTAGTATTTACACTGATAAAAAACAAAGAAGAGGTGCTATGTACACATTCAATCATTCATGATTACTAAATAGAGTTTTTAGCGCACTGTCAAAATATAAAAAAAGTAAATTAACACCCTAAATATGGCGCACCGCTGGATACCCTAATTTCCGAAAATGTGAAGGTTCTCATTCTCAATAAGCAAAGTAACCACTGTCCTGGTACATTTGGCGCATTTCATCTGTCCACGGATTATTATTGAAAATACTTAGTGTACAGCTCGTTCTCTTTAAACTTTATTTCATATAATTCGTATTTCCGTTAAAAACACTAGAACTGTTTATTAAATGTTTTTTTTAATATTATTCTAAGCCAGCGCTTAACTACAATCCCACCTGATGATAAGTGGTGATGTAGCCTAAGATGGTGAATCGCACTGACTTGACAAAAACCTATTCACTCTTGCCTTGAAGACACCCACATTGTAATCGGATGGAAACACAGATGCTGGCAACTTATTCCACTCCTTTGCTGTACGCATGATGAATGATGTAGTCAACCGTTTGGTTCGAATGCGTGGTAAGTCAACAATGAAAGGGTAGAGACTGGCCGAACGTCTTGTTGTCCTATGGTGGAAGGGAGAGAGGAATTAAATTATGCAATTCCTGCACAAACTCTCCGAAATGCATCCTGTAGAAAACGGAAAGGCTGGCTACTTTGCGCCTGAGTTCGAGGTTGGCAAGATTGGTTTTAACTAAATTCGGGTCACCAATAAGCCTCTTAGCACGCCTTTCCATTGAGTCCAAAGCTGCTAGGTGGCATTTTGCAGCACCACACTATACGTGGCAGCAATACTCCATGCACGACCGGACTTGCGCTTTATATAAAGTAAGCAGCTGTCCCGGCGTGAAGTATCGAAGCACCTTTGCAAGGACTCCTAGCTTCCTTGCAGCTGCTTTGGCCTTGGACTCAATGAACCGCCCGAAGTTCAGATTTGAGGATATCTCAACCCCCAACATCTGAAGGCGGTCGGTTTATTTCAGTGATACATTTCGGAAAGAAGGAGCCAAGATGAGCTGGCTCCTTTTTGCAGTGAACAGACACGCTTGTGTTTTGGAGGCGTTGAATTTCACAAGATTAACATCGCCTTATTCGGAGACTGCCTGTAGTGTGAGATCCCGACTGGCCGGAGGACTTGTTTGGTATCTCCCACAACTGTACTATCGTCTGCATACCCATAGATACCGGACATAATCAGATCATTAATATGCAGCAGGAAGAGAGTTGCGGGGAGAAGAGGTTTACGGAAGTATTCGAGTTGATAAAACATATGGACGTAAGTCATCACAGACTATAACTAATTATATTTTTTTAAAAGTACTAGTAATGCTGTTAAACATTACTAATATTCCCTTTAACCACTTCTGGTAAGCTGAAAATGCTTGTGATAGAAGTGGTTCACGACAGTAGATGAATGGCGGATTCGAACCCACGACCTTTCGAGTTCGCGGTCCGCGCGCTGCCATTAGGCTACTGACGCTTCAAAATACTTTAGTTACTCTGTCTGTACCGTTATTCATCCCATTAATAACTCTGAAGACACTCCCGTGATTAAATTGGGTAACGAGTATCTTACGCCATCACCAGATATTGCCCACTCGCTTCGTTACAATCCCTTTTTAACGCAGTAATAAATCCTCACTGTGCAAAACCCTCAAAGCCTCTGTATATATCTAAATCCTGCGCTTCGTACATTGTAATTATTGGATGAAAGTTACCTGCCTGTATGATAAATGAGCTTAAGACAACACGTCATTGTCTCTCGAATGAAAGAGTCTTTTGTATAAGACGCGAGACAAAACCTTTGCTCGTTGTCTATGCTTCGCTCGGCTCATTCTTTTGTCGAACGTCGTGGTACATTGTAGTGCAGTGCGTCGGTGGAATCATTAAATATACCTATATAGAAAAAAAAGGCTTTGCAAATTTTTGCCAAATTTAAACAATGCTAAAATAGCATTACGTTACGTTTGCATAGGTACTTCAGTATTCCTATGTAATATTCTGAAAAAAAATTATTTATTTATATATATATTTATATAAATTTTATACTTTTTATCCTACAAATAAACATTAACTTTTAACAAAATTTTGCCACAGTTACACACTGTCAATTAATCTAGAAGGTAATGTATAGCAACGACGAAGATTCAAAAAAATCCGTTACAGAGATCGCAAATTTTGCCTATTATTATATTCGCCTCGCGAATATTAAAAAAATATTCCAACTTGAAACTTATAGCATTCAAAATTGTGTTCAAAATTGATAAAAAAATAATGAAAGAGTTTGATAAGTATAAAATTACTTTGAATTTTCATATTTAAAAATTAGAAATGTTACACAGAAGTATTAAATATGTCTTCAATCCCATTCCAAAATGGCAGACATCCCTTCGTATTTTTTTAAAAATTCAATTCCAATTTAAAAAGGAACGTTACGCTCAACAATCGAAAAACAAAGCAGCATAGTCGCACAGTTGACTCTGCGGGCGGTAAACGAGGAGGCAAAGGCAGAAGCGATTTTCAGCCAGTCGGAAGCTGTTTGTAGCGCTTGATGCGCTTCACAGGAACTGTATTGCCGTTGTTCCGAGAGTGCACTTGTGCGCTAATTGTTTGCGGAAAGGGTTCGTCAAGTATTGTTCCCCAGAGTTTTTACAGTCAGAAAAAAAATCTATTAGTTCCGTGTATTCTTATAAATATTTAGAAACTGATCATATATTCACATAAAATTATTTACAATAAACGTCATTCCAAATAAGAAAAATCCTGAAATATATATAAATTTATTTTAAATGTGCTATTAAAGGTTAATTTAATATGTAACTGATTGTATTGATCTTATTGGTTTAAAGATTTGTCACATGAAAATATTTTAGATACTGTCAGATAAGTGAGTTATAAACTCTAACGTTCTAACTGATAAACATTAGTCTTAGAAGTTTGGTGTCTGACTGTACCAACATGGAGGCACTTGCGCATTTCGCAGCGGTAATTTTTCTCTAATTAAAATTATTCCGATTGTCGTTCTGTTCGTGCGGCGTTCGTTTGTTGTGGTTCGTGACGCGTGCCATTTCGAGCGCTCTTGTGCTTTTTAGTGCCTATATTTACCCTTCGCTTTCGCTGCCGAAACGACATCGTACAGCGAAAATAATGGCTTGGTGATGTTTTTTTTTATTGCACAAAAGAGTTGGCTTTAATAAGATACGGAATAATTTTATTGATAAGCCTTACTTTATAAAAATGTTAAGCAAAACAATAAGTAAAAAAATGTTGCTAATACTCTGAAAACTCGTTAAGATTACCTACGTTACTACGTAAGACTCGTTGAGTAAGAACGAAAAGCACTATATGTAAACCAAAATCTAACACGTCTTATTTTTTCTTTTTGGCACTTTAAAAAAATCTGGAAATCGCCAGCCAGCAATCGCTTTCACTTTCCAAGCTTATCTTCTCAAAGTTTTTTCCATCACATTAGCCCGCGAAAATTTAGTCGTATAATATACGTACGACAGGCCGACCACGCGTTCGCGCCAAAAAATACACAGATAACCATAGACAAATCGTGGCAGAATGACGCCGCACATTCGCTAATGACGCAAAAATCCCTTATCTTCTGTCAGACTAACGTGGGGGACACAAAAATGCTTGTTTAAAAAAGGGGGTCGTGAAAGCACTCTTTGTAGCCAATCGTACGGTGATTGGAATGATTTTTCTCACGTTGAGCACTAATGGACCTTTTATTGGGATTGATGAATGAATACAAATTGTATTTGTTTTCAAGTTTGTTTTAAGAGTGAGTTAAAAAACTTGCTGTAGGTACGCATTACGAAGGACAAACATACGTTTTCTTTCAAATGCGTGGAATGTTGACAACTAAAATGGTGGTCATATGGCGAAATCTTAGGAAGTAACCAAGTAATCGATAGAATATCGTAAGGTCGGAAGCTGTGCCCTCTCTTACTGCCCTGAACCAAACTACATATTTGCATGTGCCAACAATTTTGTCTAAGTATATTATTAACGTTCATAATGAATCACTTCATAAAGCTCTTATAAGCCGTTATTGCTCAATCCTAAAATATACATTAATAGAAGAAGACAAAACACCTTATTTTAATAGCAAGGAGGGTTAGTAAAATCGGAGGCATCATCAACCGTATTAGCCGATCCCATTTAATAGGCACCCCTGAACAGGGGCAAAAGCCAACAGAAGGAGCATCTTTGTTTAACCAGATAAAATCTCTTTGACAATTTGTGCTTATTCAAATAAGGCATCCCCTGATACATAATGGCGTAATTTTCTGTAGAATCATAATGTTTGTTTCGTTAGTGATGTACTTTGTAAAATTAGAGTTTCTAAAAACATGATTTTGCACTGGCCAATAGGTATCAGAAATATTTTAAATGTGAGGAAAAAGTAGTAGACTTCATTTTTTTATTTTGTATGATCACAGTATTTTTGATTTTATTTATTTACAAGGACAACTTCCAAGAAATGTTTATTGTAAAAAATCTAACTATATTAATAAACCCAAATTTAAAAAAATAAGTACAAACAACAATGACACCATAATTAAAAAATATGTATTATTTCCTATGCCTAAGTAATTTGATTAATCAAATTCCCTTTTTTCAAATACTAATTTAAACACAGACTTAATTCCACTGTTAATTATTATTCACGAAAAAAGCAAATGAAAATTAACCATTCCTCTCTGTCTCGAGCTACATGAAAGACCCCGACAAACGACGTTCAAAATTAACAAAACAGATTATGCTGGCTGGTCTCAAAGCGGTCGGGGTGTTGTTTGTCACCGATTTTTTCCACTTACGCGAACTCGGAGCTAGGAATGTACAACATAAAACACCTTCCGACGAAGTACGAGTTGGAACGAATGTGTATATAATGTAATGAAAGCAATGTTTGTACAAAAGGTTGTGATCAAGCGTTGTTCACCATATTAAAGAAACAGGCAAAAATACCAGTAGCTGTTATTTAAAGTTAATCAATTGTGCATTATAATATATTAAATACGCAGTCTTGACGATTTCCCGCCTCCAGCAGTCAGCCAGTTTCTTTCCCGCAGCCAGTTTCTAAAGGAACGTTACGCTTATTAGTTTCCAAAGTAATCATTAGTTTCCAAAGGTATTTTAGCACCATACATCACAGACATAACTTTCAGCAAATTGTGCAGTGTTAACTAAGAAAAAGCCTTTGATTCCATCCAAATTTATGTGAGTAGTGCAGTGCCTGTAAAGTAAAGGTAGGGTGTCTATCGGAGTACAGAACATGAGTACGAAACCTATCTAACTACAGAGAGGTGTAACGCTAAATAACGCAGGTGGTGACATGATATATCTGAAACTGACGCTATATTCACTGCTGCTTTGGAAGGCGATGTTAAACTAATGCACTGAAAAGAATATTCCTGTCTTATTAGTCTAAAGTTCCAAAGAAATAAAAAATAAAAGTATTAAAAAAACAAAGATATAATCCTTAGCAAAGATATACATATACGCAGTAGAATAAGTGTAAATGACACAACCTAACGTTTTTTGGCTTATAGAAATGGGCCGACCATATAGCTCGAAAGGTTCCCGAGTATCAGTAAACGGAATGTCATTGCAGTCCTTTAGTAGATAAGGGTTACGACCTGGTAAGACATAGAGAAAGTAGATGAAAGCAGATGGCTTAGAACAGCTTTTTATAGCATTCCTTGAGAGAGGCCTATGTTCAGTTGTGGACATGTGATTGGCTGTATATGATAGAGAATGGAGGATAAATGGTACTAAATTAGCTTTAAATAATGGAAAAACTTATTAAAAATAAATAATAAAAAGAAGTGTGGGATGTATTTACAGTCATTTCATAAAAAGTGTTACAGTTATTACACAAAAATTTACTTGTAGTTCATCATGAGTACGGCTTGTTGTAAACTAAATTTCTGAAAAAAAAAACAATAAATAATTTAGTCATCTAGTTGTTCCTGTTGAACATAGATTTTAGAAGATAATCATAAATAAGTAATTTGCGTTAAAACATTTCAATTGTAAATTAGCATCAACTGACTAATTTGGCTTTCCATGTCTTTGATTGCGTAAACGTTTATGTGTTCAAGGGAACGCAATTCAGTAATGTCTCGCAAGACTAATATACAAATTCAAACACAAATCCGCCCAAGAACGTTCCCATTCAAAGCGTTTGTCAAATTACCTCGCGCTCCCTCATCGAGCCCTTGTTTGTGAATTCCAATTCCATCTTTAAAATCGTTGCTGATTGTCTGTTTACATTTCTCTCTGCTTGTTTTGAATTTAAAGACGTTAATTCAACTTAGACCTCTGAAGTTTCTGAACGCCTCCCTACGTTGCCCTGAAATTTGAAAGGAGAAGGCGGGGTTATAGATCTTTACAAAATGGCGACTTTATAATTGCTTATTAGTTGTATAATGACACTAATCAAAAACAATATCGCATTTAGACATTGATTTTATCAATAAATATTGTTCACAAATCACCCCTAAAATAAAATGAAGCTCTAAATATAAACGAGGTTCTTTTTATCGTTGACGATAATGAAACACAACCATGAATTAAATTTAAATATTAAAAAGCAACAAAAAGTTTGTATTTTTTAATTCTACAGGTTTTTTAGTTCCCTTGCCATTGATTCTGTATGTATGAAAGAAATTACTTAAAGATTAAAAGCCCCTCATTTTCTACGCTGACCACTTGCATAAATTATTTTATACGAAAGTCTATCAAAGAGATAGGCCTCCTTTGTGTGAGGCACTGGATCTTGAAAATTAATTTGGGATATTTTTTCAAGAGCCCCATTATAAACGTTATTATAAAGGAGGATCGCTACTGTATTGACATTTTCTTTTGATGTCTTAGATTTTGGAATAATGAACTGTTTGTCTTTGAAATTGTACCTTTATTTTTTACTTATAAAGTCAACAAGCTTGATAAGTAGGTCCATTATAATTATTATGGTAAAATATTATTGCAGCGGTATAGTTAAAAATATTTTGAAACTTATACAGGGTGTCATGGGAGCGGGAGGAGTTGCATCATCCGCAACAGGATGATAACGTATCTCAATACCTATCCTTTTAACTCATCTCATCCATTTTCTAATATGGTTTAAAAGTTATTTTGGGTTGTTTTAAATTCATTAGGAATCACTTCCCCCTACCATAAATTTTATATGACTTTAATTTTCTGGGGTTATGCCTTAATCCATATTCACAAAATGTATGATTTTTCTTTACAAATATACACAGTTTTGAAGCTTCTCTAAACTAAGATTCTTAGAATACTTACCCTCACTTCTACTTTAGCTACTACCAGGCCCTATAACATGTGTAAAAAGCTAATGGAGTTAATTTCAAGATTTATTTTTAATAACAGGTGGTACGCTACTTTGATGGGCGAATGATCTCAAAATTGTATTATCACATCTACTACTTTCCAAATAATATATATATATATGATAACATCACATATTCCTCGTCTTACTTACCCGCAGAGCGCAGACCGTTTGGCGACTGCCTCCTAGTCGCTTGCTTATGACACGCTATCGTTATAAACCTGTTACCATCCATCTGTTATCTTTCTATACCACTGTATATCGGATCCAATAAACAATTTCAGGTATTTCCTACAGTCGACACACTTACGACAACCACTCACTCACTCACACCACGAGTTGGGGTGATGGGTTCTCTTGCGGTGTTCCCCTCGTGAGTACATAAGTTTTTCTCTCATATGTCGGAAAAGTCATGAAGAACATGTGCCTGGTCTCAATGTGAGCCTCTTCTATTCTAGAGATAATATGCCTTGATCGTCACGCTTGGCATCGCAGTACCAGCTGTTTTGCATCCTTAACGCTGTTTCTCGTCGCCGGTTTTATGCAACTGAGATGTACCGGCAAATGAGACGGTTATGTCTATCGGAAGACATTTTTGGTATATCACCATATCATATAATACTCATGGGACGAGATGGGGTGATAAGTTCTCTTAAGTCGCAAATACACGTCAATAAAATGATTTAAATTTAGAATTAATCCTTGTGAAACATACCTTTACCTCTTCCTATATCACTAATCGTAACGGTTCGATTACAGCCGTCCAAATGGTTGTCGATGTATGGTAGAACGGAGAAACACAATGCGGAACACCCTATTTGCATACACTGTACAATTCAACTCACTAAGTAGCCATCCCCTTTATTCGAATACCGTTTGAAACTATCGGGAGCTATTGATAGATATAGATTACGTATTTCTTTGTTGAGCGCTAATATCATGTATATATGTCGCAGCCAACTAGCTTAATTAGTCTTTTAGTTAACAGGCTAGCCTTCTGAATGGGTCCGTTCAGCTAGCGGCGTCATTGATAGTAGGGCTTGGGCCACACCAGCCGTACCTTAACCTACTGTCACTGATATTACAAGATAGGTGCAATGTTCTATTAGAAGCATCGGGTCAATATCATTCAGGCCACTAGTTAGACGGCGCCGTTTAGTAAAAAGGCGAAACTGTCAACTGAAATGCTAATTAAGCTGGTTGGCTGCGACATATACATATCTACAGGTTTTCTTCCATAGTTTCAAGTGTTATTCGTCCCGGTAGTTCAAGCAAAAACAGTAGTACTTTAGTGCCATATTACGTCGAAAGATCTTATCAGCAGTTTTTTTATTGTAATTATTTTGATATATTTCATGATAAACATTCTGAAATACCTGTCTCTTAATAAAAGTGTGATAGTGAATGTAATTATTTTGGAAAATTGTAGGTGATTCGCAAACATAAAAATATATTTAGTTATTTTAGTATTCGGTTATGAGAAAGGTTTCCACAGAACATAGAACAAAACACAGAAAAAGTATTTATTATCCACAATGGATCCTCCATAGTGCAAATTCAGTTACGCTAAGCAATTTCAGTTTACAAAAGTGAATATCTCCATTGGCTCATTTAAATCACTACTTAAAGATTATTGTGATAAAAGCGTATATCGCTTATCCAATATTACCGGTTACTTCAAAGACAGTAAACTCAGGATGTGAGATTGAAATTCCTGATCTGACTAGTAATAAACTTACTTCAGCTTAAAAGAGATTTCAAAAGAACGAATAAAAAGCGCGAAGATGTTATTATTAAAATCGGTGCGGACGGAAGAAAGGGGGTTTCTTTAAAATGACACCGGCAATTCTGCTTCGATATCTTGTTTTTTTTTTTAAAGATGGCCGTCAAATCCCGCACTTTATTGAGTTTTAAATTTAGAGAGGCGAGACGGGGAGAGACAATAATTGTGTGTTATATTAAGAATTTGTCATTTTCAATTACATTATACATGCAGTTGAATTTTTTTTTATAGTTTGTAATCTGTAAATGTTTGCTTACACTGTAAGAGAAATAATTTAGGTCTAATATACATATATACTAATATTAAAATTAAAAATGATAAAGAGTGACACTAGAGGCACCTTTAAAATTTTACACTCAAGTTAGGAATATCTCCAGTTTCGTAGAAGCATTTTACAGAAATCAACTTAAAAACATTCAGATCCAAAAATTATTTGTAGGCCATACCAACATTTGTTCCGTGCGGGGTTTAACCGGCGGCCCGCAGCGTTCCAGCTAAACGCAAAACTGCTGCCGAGCTGTCACCATAAGCTAACTAGATGAAAGAAATACATCATTTTAACAAAATTTTAAATAGTTCCGAAGTAACAGTTATTATAATATAATAAACTATTGATTATGCAAAAATGCATCACCATAATCGCTACGAAGCGCATCGGTAAGTGAATAAATTTTCTTAAAAGTCATAATTCTTTTATTATTTGACTAGCTGTTCCTCGCGACTTCGCCCGCGTGTTAGGGTTTTTATGTTTTGGCGCGTAACCCTAATTCTTTTTCTAAAATAAAAGTAGCCTATGTTACTCTTTATAAAATCAGCTATCTGCCAGTGAAAGTCCCGTCAAAATCGGTCCAGCCGTTTCGGAGATTAGCTGGAACAAACAGACAGACAGACAAACAGAAAAAAAATTTAAAAATTGTATTTTATAGTAATTTTGATATTACAAACAGACACTTCAATTTTATATATTTGTATAGATTTATAGTTTTAATATAATTTTACCAAAATATTATATACCAAAATTTGTTTCTAGTTTTGGTTATGTGTTGTCCTTTAAGATATTTTAAAATACATTATATAATGTTAAAAATTTTGATTTTGTGCTTTAAAATATTTGAAACCTTACTTTACTTCTGTTTTCTATCATCAATAAAGTATTTGTAATCTTTATGTATTTGCAATGTTGTGAAATCTCTCTAGAAATACTTATATTTTCCTTCCAACTCTTTTAATTTTTTTTACGACGGCATAGCGGCAAAGTTTATCGACCAAATTGGCGATATATTAAAAATGGGCCAAATCAAGAGTACCTTTAACCGACGAGCGTGTATGCGTAGGTATATGGATGTGGAGGAAGCGAAAGAGGTGTGTCAGGATCGTACCAAATGGAAGTCCATAATCTCTGCCTACCCCTCTGGGTGACAGGCGTGAGTGTTTATGTTATGTGTTATGTTTTCCAACTCTTTGAGAACTGTTAAATAGACAAAAGAGCAATGTTTAGTTCAAAAAAAAAGTTTTTAAATACGTTCGTAACATAACACTGAACAGTGCACTGTGTTTGTTATTTTATTAAGTGTTTCAATCTACGTACATTTATTGTAATGCCCGTCCGAACATCACAAAGCCCGGTATGTTTATTTTGAAGGCGAGAATCGGGCGCATTTTGTGTACGTTCACCAATTTTTATTCAGTAACTATTCTTAATCTTTTGAGTGTACTTCGGCCGCTCCTTCGGTGGAATTGTATAGAAATAAATATTTACTCTTGACCGCGTATTGTTGACGGCTAAAGGTTAATATCATTGTAAATAGCTGCACGTGGTTGTACGTTGCGACGATTGAGCCATTCTTGTTTGTTTTTGCTACTTTGTGCGACTGATGAAATTTATACATTTAAATGGAGAAAATTTTTTATAGAACGCCTAGCGAGCACACAGTTCTCCTGGGTGTAAGTAGATGCTGTGGCCCATAGACATCTACATCTATCTTCAATTAAAAATCAAAACGCAGACGCGCTGTCATTTTTTATAGAATAAGTGTAACAAACGAGCACACAGTCCACCTAATGGTAAGTGTAATCCGTAGCCCATAGATATCCACATTTATCCTCCATTAAGAATCAAAATGTAGATACGTTGTCATCCCCGAAGACTAAGATGAAATGCCTCGTTTCCAGTAAAAAGGTTCTCCAATCCTCTAGAATCACCATAGGAAACACAGCAGCATTAAGCTGCTATTTTACGCTGGTATTCTGTGAGAGAGTGGTGTCTACCCCGGTCGAGCCACCCATTCCTGCTGCAACCATAATATAGCTGCAGCTTGGCTCTACCACGTAATATCATCCCCGAGGGCTAAGGTGCTCTTAACCGGTAAAAAAGTTTACCGGTTCTCTATATTAACAGTACGAAACAGCATTATTTTGCTGTTTCACGCTGTTATTTTGTAAAAGCGTGATCCTGCCTCGGTCGAGCCAACCCATTCGTGCTGTAACTGCAGCGTGGCTCTACCACGTCAAATATTGATTTTATTGAATGTACTTTAAATAGGACATAAAATTCTTAATTGAACGAATTGATGTATTTATTTTTTATTATTGTAAATTGTTTTTATTGAAGATGTTTAAAATTATCGCCGTAAAACAATTTTCACATTTTAACCCTGCCTTATTTATTAGTTATGCTTCACTTATTTTGCTGTCACCTTTCGGATAACACCACCTACTTTCACTTTTCACCTTTAAATGTTTGTATAGTGAGTAGATAACACATTATTTCTACACTGTTCGTTGGACAAGGCTCTACCGAATAGTCTATCCAAAAATGCCGAATCCAAATCAACAAACAAATATCTATGTCATTCGCTAAAATAATTCCGATTGAGTAACCTCAATTCGCAGTTTTAATCTCATTGATATATAGGAAACCTTTTACTGCAAGTCGAAGACAGACTTTAAAGCTATGTGTGATCTTAAAGCTGTCTCAGACTAAAGCTGCACGCGGATTATGTGGGTTTAGTGCGTTGACGTGGTCTTTTCATGAGATTTACCTATCGCATTGTGTGATGGATTTTAATATTAATAATTATACTGTTGACATAAATAATATTATAACAATTCTAAGTTTATCAATGGGACTAGATGTAAAGACAGTTTTTTTTCATTCGTTACAGCCTGGCAAAGTTCACTGCTGAACAAATTTTCAATAGTCGCCACGCTTGGCAGGTAGGTTGGCAACCGCAATTTTTATGTTTTACTTGTTATTAGGAAGTCACCGTTGCCCATCTCCTGGTTTGTTTCTGTATGTCGCCTCTTACCACGACAGTCACGGGACGATATGGAGTAATGGATGTTCTTACATCGCCACTACAGGGTTTACCGTGTAAAGAGAGTTAGTTAAAAATGTGCAGCCTATATAATATGTCCCACTGCTGAGCACAGCCCTCCTTAACCCGTTCTTGTCCCCGCGAGGCGGGTATGCGTAGTCATTACCCCATCCTCTCATTTATGAGTGGGTTGTAGAGCAAGGAAATGTCCGCCGCGCTGCCCCAATGCGTGTTGTCTTCACATGTCTTTCAAATATTTTTTTGCTTATATCTCAGACGTGCTGGTTTCCTCACGATGTTTTACTTCACCGCCGATCACGTGGTAAATCAGCATTTAAAATTACAACTAATACAATTCCATTGGTGCCGGCAGGGATCGAACCCGAGTTGGCCGCGTACTGTGAAATTTACAGCAGCACTTAGCCCCGAAGCGAAATCACGACTCTAAGAGAGTGTGAAAGGTTAATTCACCTACCAAGAAATTCAATACCTCATAGTAGCATTTATTTAGACTATAAAGACATTTCCTCTATATACTATGGTGGTAGTCTATTCCACAAGGAAGTTGTTCGAGGAAGAACATCTCTTGTAAATCGCATAGTGTTGGACCGCCAATCATCTAGATGGTATGGATGGTAACGCAAGTATTTTCGCGATGTACGATGGAGAAATTTAGCGGCTGGAATTAGTCAGAACAATTCCTCTGAGCACTCCCCGTGGTAGATGCGATAGAATGTGCAAAGAGATGCAACATCTCTTCGCAGCGCCAGTGAGTCAAGCCGATTAGAAAGAACTTGCTCGTTGGCGATTGATGCGATTGCGTTGGATGCGATCAAGTAGAAGAAGCTGGCACTGGGTCGCCCCAGCCCAGAGATAAGAATAGTATTTCACGTAAGGCCGAACTTGCGCCTTGTAAAGTTGCAAGCGGCGTGCAGACATTAAATACTGTCCCGCTCTACAAAGCACGTATGTCTTCTAATCCTTTCTCTACTTTATTTAAACGAAAATAACTTCAGCGAATACATTAATTGTACCTACATAAAAATACAGAATTTTAACAACTACTTAAAAAAGCTTACACTTAATCTCATAATGCAACTTTAATATGTATGTGCCTTTATATAAACAACCGTCAATCTGCAATCTTTCATTTGCCGAATGTTATTTTGATTGTTTATTAAAACAATATAATAACTGCGATGATTGAAGGAGAGTTCACTTTGTAACGCATTTAACATTTCAGTTCTATTTCCAACACTCAAAGCGAATTCACATTTTCATGATCTTATTATTAATTAAAGAAAATCAAGATTTCACAATGTTAACAGACGTAGCCTCGCCTACGATAGAATTGGAAGATAGTTTCGAGCTGAAATCCTTTTCTTTAGATTTTATGCTTATCGCGATCACTCAAACTTAAAATAGTACTTTCAATTCCACTGTTGAACATAGGCCTCCTCAATAGATTGTCTCATAAGGAGGATATTTGACATAGTTGCCATGCATGGCAAGCGGGATGGCAACTACAGTTTTTTATTTTTAGTCGTTATCAGGAAGACGCTACTGCCCATCTCCTGATTTGTTTCCCTATCTTAAACATACACATTTTTGTTTATTTATTAACTGTCTTTTTCGTCCTACACCATCGCTAGGATTACCTCATGGTGCCACAAAAGAGGATTTAGAAGAACGAATACTCCAAGAACGAAATATAAGGAACTACATCCCTTAACCAAAAGCAAATACTTGTAAAGTCTCAGACTCATCCACTACGTCATCACCGGCCTCTAACAATTTCTTGGCAGTTCTAAACGGGTTGTAAAAATTGAGTCCAATTTTTTTCCGACACAAAAATCTTTTGAACGTAAGAAACATTTGTTTATGACGTATACTGCTTGTAATATAATGTTCGAATAAAATAAAAAAATAAAAAATAATTTTTAACATGTATCTAACTGATCTCAAAAAGTTCCACAAAGCGCAGACATCCATCTTAAGGACGCCTGCTTCGTTGCATCCTCGTTACTGCACAGCCTTTACCCGGCTCTACTAGGCTTGTTACCCGGACGGTTTGCAACTTGCCTTTTTATCCGGATAACTCGCTTGTTACCCCCATCCGGGTGGTTAGCTCGAGTCTCCTCCAATTATTTTAGGCTCAAACCGGCTGGAAGAGAAATGTTCCTTTTTCATTTTTAGCTCGAAAGTTTCACTTAACGATTCTGAAATTTCTAACTTATTTCGAATTTATTTTACTTTATTATATACTTATAGTTTATTATATACTAAAAGGTCTGTGTTATATACATTCAGTGTCAATCAGTCAGCCAGTAAATTAAAAATAAAGACAAAAATAAATTTACTTTATCTAAAAGGAAACTTAATACAGTTAACTATTAAAACATAACAACGTTTCATTACACTAAAGCGCCATTACGATACAGTAGCAGCAATGGTCTTCATTGTCGATATCCCTCTGATCTGATGAGAAATCCCATGCAGTATGCTTTCACGTGGTAGAGCCAGCAACTATATCATGGTTGTAGCACGAATGGGTCGGCACGACCTGGGAAGGAACACACTATCACAGAACACTATAGCAGCTTAATACGTGTTGTGAGTGTAGATAACCGCAGATCCTTTTTACTGGAAGAGAAGCATTTTTAATTGAAGATTGATGAAGATGTCTATGTGTCACAGCATCCACTTGCGATCAGGTGAACTGTGTACTCTTTTGTCACCCTTTCTCATTGAAAAATAAATTATTACATATGACACCGCTGCGAGAAAACAATGCGAAGGTGACCACACTGAAGTTACTACAGCCTACGACAGACGTTAATCACACGTAATAAATTAAAACGATATTGCTAAGATGTAATTTCTATTGGAATGCAAAGCTTCTCGCGCAAACGCAACACATAACTGTCGTATCAATAAAAAAAAAATTTTGGTCCGATCTACCCGTTTCCGATTCTGCGCTCGGACTAAAAATTAATATTCAAAAACTGAAGGTAGCCGGGCTAACTATGACATCGGGACGTCAAACACCTCAGTCCCTCCCGTGACCACGGGTGATGAAAAGCACCCGAAACGTCGGGAAGTAAAAAGTTAAATTAAACGCGAATAAATCCGTAAAAAATTAGTTTCATTTAATGTGTAGTCTTCGCGTAAATATAAGAAATCGCTACTTTACTTTAATTTTGATATTTTTCTATATTAGGCATATGTGGGAAACGGACAGCGAAAAACAATTTCAGTGCTCTGCTGAACGCACTAAAAATAAGTATTCAGTTTTGCCTTATGGTAAATTTATTGGAACTTTATCAACAAATAGACGGAAGCTCTTTGCTCCTTGCGGCACACGAGTCTCACGTTCACGCAGGAGCTGATACATTTGGCAGGAATACCAATAATTATAGCACATGAACGTTACTCCCTTTGTTTATCTAGATTTGTTTTTAATTTATTATAAGCCAGTGTTTGACTACAATCCCACCTGGTTGTAAGTGATGATGTCCTACTAGATAGTAAATTGCACTGTCTTAGCGATTTATCTATCTAGCTATTGTAGATATCAGCTTATCAAGCGGTAATTTTTCTAGAAGATCATAAGAAAATTCTCGCAATATTAACACTTTCACTGTCCGGTTTCCAGACACAATAGTAAGATAATAGCAGTGCCTTATATGTAGTGCACGGGACAGCTAAAGGGTTAAGTCGACTTTTATGATTACCACGCACCATACGGTATCATAGTGGAGCTAAGTAGCATACCTAGATCTAAAAAAAACTACTAAGACAACGACGTCGCCGTGTGAAGAGTATCTGGGTGTTCGTCGCGGCTCTTGAAATGTGAAAAACATAAAATAGTGTTGTTTTTTATTTTGGTCTGTTTGTGTTTGGGTGTTCCTGTTCGAGCAACACAGCATAGAAGTTATCGCCTGGGTTTAAATCGACCACAAAATTCTTTAAAATAAAAATGTTTAGCCTTTAAAAAAAAACTTATCACAATTAGGGTCAAATCGGTAAATACAAAAAAATATTATAGTTATTTTCCAATCACAACAACTGCACACGTATTAAGAAGACTATACTTTCCATTTCTCCGTCAATTCTTCATGTCCCGGGAGATTAGGTCCGCATCCATTAGCGACAAAGGACAGGTGTTGCGTCAGTGTGCGCTAAGCTTTATTAATCTTTTCTTTTCCATCGCGGTGAGGTTTCGCACTTTTGTGGAATCAGCTCTATTCATGTCGAATAAGCTTTGTTAATATTAAAAGTTTCATTTTTACTCACACTCGGGCTCCACATCACACGGAAAAGTAAATGCGTCTATTTTATATCCCTGTTGAAAGTATTTTTCTACTATAAATGATGACTACTAGGGAGTGTGAGTTGTGTGTTGTTTGGAGACTGATCTTATTGGAAAACTATTACATCGTATAGTGATCCTTATGAAGAGTTATTCTGATTTATATTTAAAAAAAAAATATTATTTATAGATAAATATGTATTGTATTGGTGATTGGTATATACATATTTTTATGTATTTTTTGTATTCTTTTAATTTATACATTTTGATATGTGTTATATTTCTATTTCACTATATTATATTTATTATCTGAGGCAATTTCAACAAATTTTTCACCTCGCCATGGGTTGACTGGCAGAGAACGCCGACTGGCATTAAGTCCGGCCATTGTATCCTTTATGATTAATACAATAAAGCTTTTAAACAAATAAATAAATAAAATAAAAGCAACTGAATGAACCGTTAACTGTATATTCCTGCAGCAAAGCAACAGTGCACTACCGTTGCGTTTCTATTTGAAAGGTTTACAGTAATTATTTCTTCTAACTGTAAGGTGCGAAAATACACCTCCATCTTTCTTTCACGGCCAGATCGTATAACTATATACAAGAACTGTATATTTCGATAGGTCTGTGTATTATCTTTTTGTATTGTATTTTCACCTTCGATTTGCCGACGATATAGTCCTTATGGCAGAATCGCTGGAGGACCTAAGCACGATGCTCAATGACCTCGATAGTGTTTCCCAACGGATAGGTCTTAAGATGAACATGGATAAAACAAAGATCATGTTCAATGTCCATGTCACACCTATGCCGGTAGTTGTTGGGAGCACTAAGCTCGAAGTTGTTGACGAGTATGTTTACCTGGGACAAATAGTCCGACTAGGTAAGTCCAACTTCGACCGAGAGGTCAATCGACGGATTCAACTCGGCTGGGCAGCGTTCGGGAAGCTACGACACATCTTCTCGTCAGACATACCTCAAAACCTGAAAACGAAATTGTACAACCAGTGCGTGTTGCCAGTGATGACTTATGGAACTGAGACGTGGTCCTTCACTGCTGGCCGTATGAGGAAGCCCAAGGTCGCTCAGCGAGCTATGGAGAGGGCTATGCTCGGAGTTTCTCTGCGTGATAAACTTAGGAATGAGGATATCCGCAGTAGAACCAGAGTAACCGACATAGCCCAACGGATTAGTAAGCTGAAGTGGCAGTGGGCCGGCCATATAGCTCGAAGAACCGACAACCGATGGGGAAGAAAGGTTCTCGAGTGGCAGCCTCGTACCGGTAGGCGAAGTGTAGGGCGTCCCCCCACGAGATGGAGTGACGACCTGGTAAGACATGCAGGAAGTCGATGGATGCAGGTGGCTCAGGACCGTGCTTTGTGGCATTCTTTGGGGGAGGCCTATGTTCAGCAGTGGACTTGTGAAGGGCTGTAATGAATGAATGAATGAATGAATGAATTGTATTTTCGTATATTACAAGGTACGAGTGTAAAAATGATTTGTATGTTAAAGTTTCCGTACGTTCATTCATATACATATACAAAACAAACTAAGTTTTTACAAGCTGGAGTGCTATTTTTACACCGCATGATATGTTTGATTGGCCTAGTGGTCGTAAGTGATAACGTGATACGAGGTTCGAATCTCGGTTCTAGGCAAATTTTTTATTATGATATACAGTTATTGGCTTTTTCTGCCAAGAAGTCAGCGGTGTTTTACCTCTGTGCCTCGTAAAAAACCTAAAGCCGTTAATCCTGCGCCTGATCTTTCTCCAGTCGTGTCGATAGTCCTCCCATCGGAGATGTATTACGCATAGGTACACTCGTGCACTGTAATACTGACTTTCGAACATAGCGAGACTAGCCGCTATGACCAATACGTCTGGAGAACATCAGTAGAGCTGGCAATTACAAAAATCTACTGGCGGCTCTTGGCGTTTAGATTTCACTACAGGTGTCCATTGGCTGAAGTTCATTCATTACAATCTCTCTTTATCCCTCATCACCACATTAACGTTACATTGTTGGAAATAGGTCTCTCCCATATAGGAATTTGCTGTAAATATCACAAAAAAAACCTATGATGCTGCTAGCCGTCGCTTATCTAGGTATTTTACATTTGGTATAGTTACTTGACCATTATATCGACATCTATTGAAGATCACAATAATTTTGAGTATATTCTAATGTATATTCTTACTAGATATAGATGAAAACCGATTTTCTTTAAAAATAAAGATATGGTATCAATTTTGAGTCGGTACTTATTAGATTATTCAGTATAAATTGCTTTTTGGACAGAGGAGACAAACAATGTAATAGTTCACATGGTGGTAAGTGGCTAATTCAACCTAATTCCACTAACATTTTCCCAACTTTAACTATGAAGACAAGATGAGAAATAGGTTAAGCTACGTTGTCACACATTTGAAGTTATAATGCCTCACGGCTTGTAAGTATACACTATACAGGCTCAGTCACCCTTAAAACTGGAACACAGGAGTGAGTGTACTTCTGTTTGATGACTGAAATAGATAAGAGGGAGGTACTTACCCAAGCGGACCACTAGGCAGAATAGGAGATTAACTACCAAATAGTATTCAAATTCAAACTATATTAAATGTTATACGCCTAATTACAACAAAGAATAAGAAGCAACACTTCATTAGCAGCACCATTGAATTCAGAAAATTTCACAAAAGAACGAACTGGTTTTAAATTAACAAATCGTAATGTCTATTCTCGGCGTGCACCCGCGGTTCTATTATACGGTAGCAGGTTTGTTTAAAAATGAGGTAAATTATAGGATTGAATGCAGAGCAGAATAATGACGCCTCTCAACAAACTCTATCGCCCACAAAAGGTCATCTTGAGTGCGCGTAAGAATAACCTGGACATGTTATTTGAAATATTTTTCTTTTTTAATATTTTTACTTGAACTTAAGTTTTTAAACATTTTATTGGTTAAGTGTGAGAATCTTAAATATAATATACTTTTTTATCAAAAGCAAAACCATGCATTTATTTATTTTTCTTTCAAAACACATTATCGTATTACAAAAGGATGAAACTATTGTTTCTTTCCATCCGAAAGGTTAGAATTTCCGTACGTCCGTACTTAGCTACTTAATTACTCTTTAGTTCAGAAAGAGCCTCATCTGATCATCATAAAATTAATTTCAGCATGTTTTAAGTAGTCAGTATCCAGTAGTAGCTTCAATCTAAATACTTCAATGCTAGGCACAGCTTCCTATCATATTGTATACGAAGCGCTACGCTGCTGCAGTGCAACATGATGGACTTCACATGTCCTTGAAATATTATTTTATGTCTCATATATGTAGGTTTACGTGTATTTTTGCAACACCAAGCTCTTGGTGAATCGACACTAAAATAATTAAAAATTAGGTATTTCAATTGTACCACCAGAGATCGCTTTTGAGTTGCAGGCGTTTTATAAAGTTTACGGCAAGCACTTAGTTACAACGGCTCGTTTTATTACGTTTTACAAAGCTAGTATTTTATATCGTTTTATTTACAGCTTAAGTGTTATAGTGATATAATGTTTTTATAGCAGAGCTATATACCGGCGGCTTTAAGCATTGACATCAAAATGTGCTAAATATTATGTGTTGTAATGTTTTTCAATGGAAACGCCAATTAAAACTTTGTTGTCTTCGACACGTGGAAGATTAATCTATACAAATAAATAAAATTGAAGTGTCTGTTTGTAATGTCAAAATTAGAGCTTTTTACTAAATATATATGAAAGTATATACAGTACTAAAAACAAAAATACAATTTTTAAAGTTTTTGTCTGTCTGTCTGTCCGTCTGTCTGTCTGTCTGTTTGTTCCGGCTAATCTCCAAAACGACTGGACCAATTTTGACGGGATTTTCACTGTCAGATAGCTAATATCACAAGGAGTAACTTAGGCTACTTTTGTTTAAGAAAAAGAATTAGGGACCCGCGCAAAAAATTAATACCCCAAATAACACGCGGGCGAAGTCGCGGGGAACAGCTAGTAATTCAATATGAAAAGACTTATTTAGTTCAAGGCCTGTATTCGTCATTAGATTGCTTTAAGGCAAAAATATATCGAAGTATTAAACAAAGTACCTCTAAGTGTTAAATGTAAACACTCCATTGCTGTATAATATATCAGAAGACTTTCGGGAATATCCTCAATATACCAACGTTATTATTTCCGCTGGCTAACGGAAAACAAAAATAAATATAAGAGTAGGTAAGGAATAAAAGAAAAGTTGAAGTGAGACGAGCATCCGGGTCGGAAAGAACGGGCAAGACAGGCGAGAAAGGGGGGCGGGGAGAAGGGGTTAGAGTGGGATGAAAAAGGGAGTCATTTTCTATATCCGAGCGAATCTCGCGGGAGTTGCTACGGTCTAGGCGTCCCTTTGGTTTTAGAGGCCTTGTTTATCGTTGTGTTATTTTATTTTCACTGATATTTTCCTAGCCTATCTGTCGAAATCCTCAGTAATAGCTGTAAATAAGGTATAAATGTTAAATTATACTATATCCACGATAAAAACAATCACCATCATCATTATAGTCCTTCTCAAGTCCACTGCTGAATTTGGGCCTCCACCAAACATAAGATCAAAAACAAAAAAAACATACGGTCCTGTGCCACCTGCATCCATCAACTTCCTGTGTTGTCTTACCCGGTTGTCACTCCATCTAGTGACACATCGCTTACCGATCGAGTACGAGACTCTTAGTTGAGAACCTTTCTTACCTATGAGGCAATCTATGGGGTATGCCTATGTTCTGCAGTGGACCTTAAGAGACTGTAACGGTAACGGTAATAATTACTTCTTCACCTTGAAGAGCTATTCCTAAACTGCATAATACTCGTACCTATATAGGTTATTTCAATAATGCACATAACTTAAAGGATTTGGACTTATATTACAAGAGATGCACTACAATGGCCAGACGGAATGGTAAGCCAAGAGGCGATGCCCTCGAACTACACTGCACACTGCTTTTACATATGTGAAATTAATTTTATGTTTGAACACACATATTATTGCAATATTAATATATTATAAAAATTTAATATCATTTATTAAATTATTACTTTTATAAAGACTAAAGAAAATGTTATATACACATTACCAAAACAGTATCTTGTGTTTTTTTTTATAAGATAAGGGTGACAAACGAGCACACAGTCCACCTAATGGTAAGTGGTTGCTGCGGCCCATAGACATCTACATCTATCCTCGTTTGCGAATCAAAATGCAGATGCGTTGTCACCCGTGAGGACTAAGATGGAATGCCTCATTTCCAGTAAAAAGGGCCTCCGGCCACCTGCACTCACCAAGCGAAACGCAGAGGTAAACCTCTACTTCACGTTGGTATTCTGTGAGGTCGTGGTACCACCCCGGTTCGAGCCGACCCATCCGTGCGACAGCAAAAGCCGCCGCGTGGCTCTACCACTGTTAGTTAAATTAAAATAATAATATAATTTTACTATTGACTGACTTACTAATACCATACTTTGTGGCAATCTATTGGGGAGGCTTACTTTCAGAAGCGGACTTGTGATGAGCTGTAGTTATATTTGTAATATCAAAAAGTAAAATAATCTTCTTAGCTTTTCAGGGTTACTTCTGAATTTTAGGTAAATTTTCTTTAATGTAACTGGTAACATTATCCTCGTCCCCATCAGCCCCATTAGCCCCAATGATGTACGTTAGAGATTGTAGCTTTTACTTTGTAAATATTAGCATACAAGTAAATAAATAAAAAAAAACTCAAATGTGACTTTTTACAAAACCAACAATCGACTCGAAACTCTCAAAAAGACAAAAATTACGAGGGGAGGTAAGGCCACTCTCGTAAGGAGTACTTATATTGTTTTTGAATGCTCGCTGCCCCCATCGCTGCGGTTGTACCAAATTAGTGTTGTGATTCCACGGGGCGACGGTCGGGCACGTGCCTAACGATTTATGTTGTTTTTTTTTAATTTTTATAGGCGTTATATGACTGCCGACTCGGATTAAATTTTATTAGTTCAGTAAAGATTTTTTTTTATATACGGATATTATAAATAATGTAGTATCAAGTTATAAGATTTTTGTACGTGGTAGAGCCATGCTGCAGCTTTATTAGTAGTATAGTTGTAGCACGAATGGGTCGACTCGACCTGGGAAGGACCACGCTCTCACAGAATACCAGCGTAAAGTAGCAGCTTAACACTGCGGTGTTTCGTATTGTGAGTGTAGAGAACCGGAACTCTTTTACTGGAAAAGAGGCATTTCATCTTAGTCCTCACGGGTGACAACACATCTGCATTTTCATTCTTTATTGAGGATAAATGTAGATGTCTATGGGTCACAGCAACCACTTATCAGGTGGACTGTGTGCTCGTTTTTCACCCTACCCTATAAAAAAAGATACTTTATTTACTTTCTAAAAACAGAAAATCGAATGAGTAAATAGCAGCTTAATGCTGCTTGGTTTCGTATGGTGAGTATAGAGAACCGGATACCCATTTTACTAGAAACGAGGCATTCCATTGTAGTCCTTAGGGATGAAAACGCATCTACATTTTGATTCTTAATCGTACATAAATGTAGATGTCTATGATGGATGCTCCACTTACCATCAGGTGGACTGTGTACTCGTTTGTCATCCGCATTCTATAAAAAAAGAATATTCTGTGCATTATGATGTAATCAGTTATAGTTATTCGGTGACAAAAACTTATGTAGTTTTAAAAATAAATGATAATATACATTATGTTAATATTAGTAATAACAGTTACTTGTCGTCACATAATAATTCGTTTATGGGGATTGCCCCATTCGTACGCTGTTCTAATGAAATCTCCAACAATTTAACTCAGTAAGATTGTCTATGGCCAAATTCAATTATTTGACAATTATTGTAATAAAGAGTTTTAATATGATAAGATATCCTTAAGGATTACATGGACGATGTCCCTTGGGAATGAGGAGACCGCTTCCAAAATATTTCTGTTAATATTTGTAATTATTGTATGATATAATACATATAATTGTTAAATGTTTCTTTTTTTTTGTTAGAAAGTCTGCTGGTGTTTTTGCTGGACCTTTCAGACAGGGAGATTTTCTGAACCAGTGATAAATAAAAATAAAAATTAATTTAAATAATTATGTTTCTTAAATAAAATAGAATAAAAAATCTATTGATTATAAAAATAATGTATAGTGTTATAGAGTAAATACACCAGGTATTTAATAAAATGCTGCTAATATTATTAATATCGTATTGTATCGTTTAAAAGGTAACCATTTTATTTTAATTGATTATGAATTTATTATTAAATGATGTGAATATCCGTAAGACGGCAGAACACAAAATTATTATTGTTGATTGTTTTTTGTACAATCTGCTAAAATCGCTTTAGATCAGGAATTGAGTTACTGTTATTTATTTAAGTTCTAATAAAGAAGTAAGCGATACCTTTGTGGCGTTGTAGTTTAAGCTCTATTTTTTATAATTACTTTCAAAGTTATAAAAGACAGAGAATGTCACTGCAATGATGTCTTAGCAGCAATTTCGAACACAATTTGCCATGAACTGAAACAAATTAGAACATTTTTCGCTCTTTTGCCCGTAAAATTAGGGTTCCCCAAGGTTCTCATTTAGTTTCAGGTTTCAGTTGTGAATCTTTACGGTATCATCAATAACATTTTGGAATAACCTTCCACGAGATTTAAAAGATGCTCCCTCAATAAATACATTTAAACGTAAGGTTGAGGCACATTATTTAAAATTATTTGATTAATGTTATTGGATTATAAAATATTCTAATTTCCTATACTAGATTGTATGTATTTTATTGGTATAGTATGTATTTTTATTTATGTGTATATACATTTGTATATATATGTGTGTATAAAAAATGTAAATATGTATAAATTTATACATTTATATTATATTATTGAATAATATGTGAAAATAAGTTAGTTTTTTTCTCTGTTGCGGCTCTACCCATAGCTCTCACCACACTACCAAAGGTTAGCTGGCAGAGAGCGCCTTTTTGTTATTAAGTTCGCCTTTGTACCAAATGTTTGTTTGTGTGAGTGCAATAAAGGATTTTCTATCTATTTATCTATTATCTAAACCGCCAAATATGCTCCTTGCAAACGTTTTCGGAACATTTTCAATCCCTTCAAAATAAAAAATAAAAATATAGAAACTTAACTTACAGCTAGTTTCTTATCTATCTACAAAAATACGTATAGATACCTTAAAAAGCAGATTGCAATAGCTGTAGTGATTACACGTTACCTTCGACTACAGTGTAAATCATAACAAATGGCGATCCATGGGAGACCCCATTAAAACCGCCCGCAAAACGCATAATCACCGCACCGCTGATGGCCGATACGATCAGTGCATCGACCATTAAAAATTGCAACTCACCGTGCATCACAATAAGCGGATCAAACTTGCGATAAACTTACGGACGGCTGGACGGACGGACACCCGCGGGGAAATCGGGGTGAACGCGTACAGCGACTCACCTGATCGACTTTGACAGTTTAATTGAACGTTGTCAAAATGTTTTTATTGAATTTAATCAGGTTGTGACTCAATTAAAAATAAAATAAAATTTAAAGAAAAAGAAGTGACTTATTTTAAAAATTAAAAATTAGTTGCTGAATTTATCGAAGCGGTTTAAGAGATTTTTACGTCAATGCTCAATGTTCACCTTCGCTTTAGCTGGTTGTTGCCATTTGTAAATTAATATATTATTATGTATTTAATTGTAGTATGAGAGGCATTTAGTTAGAAAATTCGTTGCGAAAACAATTGTCAGTTACTTGCTAAATATGTATATATAAATACAAATAATATGTATGTATATATGACGATGGACTAAAATTAGCTGAGTGTTGTTAAAAATCACAATTCAATCTCAACTCTCAAAACTCTCAATTGCCACGAACAATATAATTGTTTCTTTCATTACCGACATATTTATAATTAAATACATTTAGAAATAAATGGAAACAATCTGCGTAGCGCATGCTATAAAAGAAACAAAAAATATCTGCTACATCATTCCTGACGAAGGTTTTCTTTCTAAAGCATTACATTCACATATAGAATGCCAATCGAAAACCGTTCGCATGTTCATATATTAGATACAATTGCTTATGCAAAATTGAAATAAGAAGCAGAAACGCCGCAAAGCGGTCCGCTAGGTCGTCAGCACCGAACCAATCCGCCAATCGATTGGACGATCGAGATAAAAACGAGTCGCAATATTGCAACTCAGCGATGTAATAATTAATTCGCGGTATTATTGTGTGCAATCTGGTCGATATTAAAATGCATTTAAACCAGCAAGAAAGGGATGGAGCTGCGTATATTGTTGGAATAAGTCCCATATGGGTGGTCTGTGTGCGGTTTTTCGTCCTTAAAAATACTCAAGACTTAGATTTTCGGATCACTAACCTTTTAATGAGACCGTCATTAAAAGTGATTATTGGATAAAACGAATCAGGAGTTACATTATTTGAATACGAATTTATTAAAGTCGTCATATTTAGGGTTCTGTATCTCAAAAGGAAAAACAGAACCCTTATAGGATCACTTTGTTGTCCGTCTGTCTGTCTGTCTGTCAAGACCCTTTTTCTCAGGAAAGCGTGGAGGTATCAAGCTGAAATTCATATCAAATACTCAAGTCCCTTAGAGCTGTGAAAAAAATCAAAGTTCTAAGCCAAAGCAATCAAAAGATACAGCCGTTTATGCCGTAAATTTTCGACATTCGCAAGGGAATCAAAACCTACAGGGTACTTCCTGTGAACTCAGAATCTTGACATTTGGTACGAAGCAACGTTTTATAGCACAGATAAAGGAAAAATTGCGAAAAGCATAAATTTTTACTTACATCATATAATAAAAAGATTTTTAATAATTTTAAACTTTAAAACCCTCGGTGCGCGAGTCCGACTCGCACTTTGCCGGTTTTTTATTTATTTATCAAACTTTTAAAACTCTAAACGCGCACATAATAAATATAGAAAAAACAAAACACTACTAATGATTTCTTAAATTTATGAAAACATTACACTCCGAAAGACAAACTACGTATTTGTCGGGTTTTATTTTAACTTTATTTTCTTTTTCTTTTAAATGTTAAAAGAAATATATTATATAAATATTTTAACTTTAAAGAACCATATAATTAGCTTACTTGTATTTATTTTGAGTATATAAATATTGTACAATAAGTATAAGGAAATAACTTTTTCAAACTTGAGGTTACATTAATGATTTTAGTACAATTCTAATGATCTTCAATGATTTTTAAAAGCATCAATCGCTTGAAATACTGATAAAATTGATTTTATTTATTCTTTGCTTCTGCTTATTACTTCGTCATCCATTATTATAGTTGCATAAACAATACATTTTGATTTATCTTGTCATCACGTTGTAATACCCTTTGGGAAGCCCTTTTGCTGCCCTTAAACCGATTCGAGCCCTTTTTGTGCCGCATTATACTGATTATCAACACATTTAGATCTGCCACATTTACTGTTGGCAACCGAGAGGGCAATAGTTGTATCGTACATAAATAAACTGGATCTTCTTTGACGAATTCATTTATGATTCATTGCTACTACATTACATTACAAAGCTTTTAACCACGTGACATCTGTCATACAATGCTTTTAGAGAACTTTAATTTATAAGTGTATCGCCTTAATGTTAAACTTGCAAATATTCCTTTTCTAATATATGGTTCTATTTTCATGCTGACAGTTATAGTAAGCCCGAAAGCAAAAAATTATATTTATATATATACAAGCTATCACAGCAACAAAACACAACTACAACCTTCGAAGAAATTACTGGAAGAAAATTTAAAATAAATTGAAGCAAGGTTAGGTTTATGAGTTGAAGCCAGTAGGTAAAACGACTTTTCATTCGCTTGCTTAAAAGGATTTTTTTTAATAGGATAAGGGTGACAAACGAGCACACAGCCCACCTGATGGTAAGTGGTTGCTGTGGCCCACAAACATCTACATCCATCCTCAACTATGAATCTAAATGCAGATGCGTTGTCACCCGTGAATACTAAGATATTCTGCCTTGTTTACAGTAAAAAGGGTCTCCGGTTCTCTACACTCACCATACGAAACACAGCAGCGTTAAACTACTATTTTACGCTGGTATTCTGAGAGAGCATGCAAATACTATAATTATGTCCCCCACCCTGTAAAAGGGCATAATTACATGTATAGAATACATACCCAGGCAAATAGTAGTATTCTGATGATATGATAAAATGTTCGCTATTATTTTGGTACTTTATCAGTCCGTAATCATCAGCAACTCAACCCAAATATGCCAGTACCGTCAAAAGAACACGATGACATTTAGATATCTCAAATATCTTCTAAACTTCCACATTGCGGAGATTCTAAATCAATGACCAGAATAATATTTCTAAGAATGAGAACATGTCGACCAGTGACAGTAAATATTTTGATTTCACCCAAGATCTTGCATCGCTTACGTCAATATGACGTCGGTTTCATTATACGGCTTTCAGTGTATTTTCACCTAATCTTTGTAGCTTATAACATGTCGACCTAAAGACGATATATGAAGGGTTAAAATCGTTTGTAGTAACATTATACACTATTTTGATAGCGGCGCCGGCTTTTTAAATTATGTCATGGTATGTCCGGTCCTCATTTGTGATCTCATTGTCAGTTCCTACTACATTATATTCTTCAAGTATACAGTTTTCGATATGATATGATTTTTGTTATAGGATAGGGTGACAAACGAGCACATAGCTCTCATGATGGTAAGTGGTTGCTGTAGCCCATAGACATCTACATTTATCCGCGTTTGCGAATCAAAATGCAGATGCGTTGTCACCCGTGAGGACTAAGATGGAATACCTCTTTTCCAGTAAAAAGGGTCTCCGGTTCTCTACAGTCACCATACGAAACATAGCAGTGTTGAGCTGTTATTTTACGCTGGTATTCTGTGAAAGCGTGGTTCTTCCATTTTCATAGCCGACCCATTCGTGCTACAACTATACTATCTACTAATAAAGCTGCAGCATGGCTCCACATAAAAAATTTAACTATTGCAACAATAGTTCGTGATAAAGAGATTTACTGTAAGAATTAAGAACTGATTATGAAATTTGCGTGCTATGATATTAAGTATTTGAAATTCATTCAGCTCGCAAAATAGCCAAGGACATAATGACAAATGGTATATGTCTCTGTGGTTATTTATACCCATCGCCATCTTTATTGATTGGACATTGGTTCGAACGCAATTCCGCGTGACGCTTAATCATGTCCAGTCGTTTCTATTGGCAAAGATAACATTAACCGCATGTTAAATGATGTCGCTTCATATTTCCTCTGAAGCATTCGTTTCTCCATCTTATTTACGACTGAACGACTCACCTGTGCCGGGATTACAATAAATTGTTACACCACAACTGGTCACCTATATCAAAACTCGCATTTTTATGTCATCGCGTACATTTATAATGCTATCAAAGCGCAACCGAAACGCCAAAACGACGGTCGGCTGTAAAATATAAACCACCAATTGCTAGGACATCTCCGCGCCGCCATTAAATAAAAGTCTTTTTACATTAGATAAATCGCGCGCGTTATTTGGTACCATCTGTCCCTTGCCGATTACAGCGATACATTATGCTCAGTTTGTTGTTTTTAATAAAAAGTTTAATCCGTTCGGTTATGACGGCAATTTGTCTGTGTGATGGAAAAACTTGCTCGATTACCGGTGTCAGCGCGTATCTGTAAGGGGCACCTATTACAACTCGGAGCCTTTTTATTCGCACGATTTTGTCATGTTTATTTATGCATTCCCTTTTGTCTTCCATTAGCGCTTCGTTTTTATCTGCGGTTTCGATAATTCACTTAAATATGTTTTCGGCGCAAGAGGCGCATTTTTTGCACGAGATTTCTTAATTTCGCAGTATTTTATCATAATTTGCGCCACTGTTGTCAGTCGTGCGGAAACTGGTCTCATCGAGTTGTATCGATTTCATCGCCTTATAACGTCGTGCTCTGTACAACCATTAACAATTCAATACAGTCTTAATGAAGAGCTGATAAAATGTATATTGTGACATTCGTCACGACTCCTGGGCAATTAATCGGTGTATCTTTTTTTGGGAGCGCGGTTTAGAGGCGTTAAGATAAAGTGACCGTCCACCCGCATGATTTGTGTATGCATCTTAGCGCGTTCTTTGTCAGGATTTGAAGGTGCAATATATCGTTAAGAATAAATATCGCGCGGAAAGATTTCTCTTAGGGACCGATTGCTGAAAGTACCGCAAAACTTGAACCGGTTGTTTTTATAGAACATATTATTTTTGCGTTTAAATACGCTTTAAGTGTTATGAAATATCACCGTTAGTAATAACTGACGGTATTACATTTAAAATTTACAATGTACATTGTATGACAGTATATTCCATTTAGGTACTTAATTAGTATCCCGCAATCATTTCATCTGTTATTTTATTGTACTACTCACCTACTTGATATAGTAAATATTAATCCGTTATTTCTTTTCATATATCTATAATAAGTATTTTTCATAAATCTCTCAGATCTTTGAGTAAAACTCTTAAACAGGAAATAATTCTTATTTTGTATTATAAAATAAGAGCCACCTAGCAATTAGCAACACATCAACCAAACGTAGAGATCAGTACAAGTTGTCCTTTTTATTAATATCGCTAATAAGACGAATGTTTAAAGAAAGATAAGATGTTTGTACTTTGTAGAGCCACGGTGTAGCTATATTATAATTGAAGCATGGCTCGATCGGGGAAGGATCACACTCTTACAGAATACCAGCGTAAGATGGCAGCTTAGTGCTGCGTTTTATATGATGAGTGAAGAGAACCGAAAACACTTCTCAACGTATCTGACTAAGATCTGCATTTTGATTCTTAATTAAGGAGAAATGTTGATGTCTATGTGCCACAGCATCCACTTACCATCAGGTGGACTGTGTGCTCGTTTGTCACCGTTATTCTACAAAAAAAATAAAGAAAAAAATTATAAAGAATTAACGGCCTAAGTAAGGTCGTTGTTAATGATTTACTATACCTTAGATAAGTTAAGCATTGATTATCTCTATACTTATCTCTTTCTATTGTGAATTACTATAGAGAGAGAGAGAGAGAGAGAAAGAGCAACTTTAATCGTCTTTTTTTAAGTTTAGTTTTTATGAATAAGGCATTCACTATTTAACTGATAAAATGTAACAATATATTAAGCTTGATAATTTTTTACAGAACATGGGAAACGTATCAGCGGAATTGGAGCTGCAGAGATTACAACAGGAGCACCTCCGACGACAGGAGTTAGTACGGCGCGGTCAGCACGGACTATATTCTGGCCACCCACTCGGTTTGTTGCCTCTGTTAGAACAGATGCGACCACAGCAACCGCAAGCACCAACTAACGTGAGTCATCCCTTGAGTTCAAATTAAATCACACGTCTTAAACAAATCGTAATGATGGAGTTAAAATCATTAAAATCATGCATCATTCGACTACAACATACAAATTAATAGAATGGTGTGTCAGTCTATAATTTTATTTATTACATTTATAATTATCCTAAGTATTTAATATAGTCTTACTTTAATAAGCTAATGGTAAAAAAATCTATAGTTGCCTAACGGTCTATCCTTCTATTCTTTGCAGACATTTAAAAAAGTTGTTAATTAATTAAAAAAATATTTAAAATAAATATTTATGCATAAAAATATTACCTATTTCACCTTTGAACTACATACTTTATGTTTAGTTGTTTTCAAATTTAAGTTTCGGTGTAATTAACAAAAACTCCTTAAATAAGTTTAAACCTTCAATGATTATAACACTTGGCTAGGTATAACATTTTGTAGGATTATCAAATTCATTTTTACGGGACTACTTAATTAATTATCACAATTGTTACTATAGGGAAGTCCACACAATGAACTATTTTTCCAGCCGTACATATTTTTGACATTTTTAAAATATACTTAAACTACAAATCACGCATTTAGATATAAATCAATTCTTTCATTACAAATACTAACGTTATTAATGGTCAATATATTTTTTTGTGAAATCACACTTGCGGTGACAAACCGCCTCTTCATTCATTAAAAAGTTGTTTAACAACAACAAATAAATAAACACATTAAATAGTTTCTTTCGGCAATAACCTGTTATGGAAAGTTGATACACCGCAAAATATATTTAATATTGTAATAACGCATTACGTGTCCAGAATAATTAGTACCTACAGTGTACTTTTGGATCAGAGAGACCGCACCCATGAATGAACCAGATTGGCACGCGACCAACCAAGCCAAAATTAAATGGAATAACGTTTGTGTGACAATGTAATGAAACCGTGAAGATAACATTCTATATATACCCATACTCAAGTCACTTAATATTTTTTTATATAAGAAGGGGCAAACGAGCATGCGGCTCACCTGATGATGATAAGTGACTACCGCCATCCATGAACAACTGCTACACCAGCGGAATTCCAGAAGCATATCCGGCCTTTTAAAAAGAATTAGGCTCTTTTCTTGAAGGTTCCTAAATCGTATCGGTCCAGAAAAATCGCTGGTGGTAGGCGATTCCACAAGGAAGTTGTGCGATGAAGAAAACTTCTAAATCGCACAGTGATGGACCGCCAATCATCCAGATGGTATGGATGGTATCGCAAGTTTTATCGCGATGTGCGATGGTGAAATTGAGAAAGTCTTATTCTTCATGATTGACTCGTAGCAGTCCACAGCTGGACACGAGTCTCTGGAGGCTTCATTTATTACAGCATCCTATTTGAAGGATGCTACAATAAATGAAAAATAAATCCGAATGAAAAGCAAATTAATTTTGATAATCATATTTTTTTAACTGGCTTTACGGCTCTGGGTTCTAGCCCTTCTGAGCCTTGACAATCATAACTATAATATCTGCCATTAAATGAACACGTAAAATTTACCTTGCTGGATATGCCTCTCCCACTGTAGGGAGAATTTGCCTTATCACACTTAGCAGGTGTAGGTATTGACCATTTTGTACCAGACGTCTTGCACGTTCGACGCTGTTGTCTGTCGTCGCTGGTCTTGGTAGTTAACATCTGGTGTAAACGAGAAGTTCATACCGCCATCTATCCAAAGCCGATAGATTATTCCGGCATTTTACATAGTTGCCTTTTACAATGTCCACTGTACAAAACGGTGAAGCAGATTACAAGGTTAAATCAAATGGCCGGCAACGCAGCTGCAATTTCTCTGGTGTTGCAGTTGTTCGAAGGCGGCCGGCGACACTTATCATCACGTGAGCCATATGTTCGTTTGCACCCTCTATGAAAAAAAACCGGCATAAATTGTTACTTAATCCTATTGAATAGACACATTCTACAAGTTTTTCATATAATTTTAAGAAAATGTTACTATTAGGCGATGTTATAAAGTAAAGCTTCTACACGAAACGGTCGAAGATAATTAACTTATAATTATGGTATATCCCCTAAACGTTTGACAGATCTTGATAAGAAGTTTATGCCTAATAGTAAATTGATTGTTATCACATGATAGTAATACTTATAATTGTACACATTTTTATCCAAAGATTATAAAAATATCTATATTATATTATATGACCGAAGTAGTATGTTATCGTATAATATATAATTATCCACTTATCCACCGCTACCGCTTTTAATTGACGCCATATTTTTTTATTGCATAAGGGTGACAAACGTCCACACAGTCCACCTGATGGTAAGTGGATCGCTTACATGAACCAAATACAAACATTGTTTTGCTGATGAATTCAAATAAACCTACCTAGACGGATTCCTAGACCAAAAAAGGAATTCTACCACCCAAAAAAATACATGATAAATAAGTTTTAAGCCAACCAATGGTCTTATATGTATGTAATAAACTACAAGAACTGGCAGTTTAAAAAAAATACAATAACTTACGTAATATGAAATTATTGTCGCCCTATTACGATGTTCAAAAATGAAAGTTGCTCCAAAACTAATTACTGGACAAAAACCGGTGTAGGTTATGTAAAAATATAATTAGATGCGTAAGATGCCCACGGATCATTCGTCATCCAGTTTTTGACTATAAGCATTTCATTTGATGTTGCTTCTTGAAACTAATTCACGCAATTTCCGCAACACGGAGTTTGACGAAACATTGTTATGTCACGATCTTGAGAAAGCATCACTATGATTGTTCGATTTAAAAAAAAAATATTGCACTTTAACCATTACATTCTTCTAAAAGACTTCTTAAATGTCTGGCATTAATAATATGCTAATACTTTTTTAATTTTACGTGACGATGTTTATATTTATCGATAATAAATTATAGTCGAATCTTTTATCGATAATAAATATTTCAAATACTTATAAGATTATTAAATATTTATAAATCGGTATTTATCTTTATCATTATCCAACGTAGATATTGTAAGAAGTAACGGGAATTTAAGGATGATTATAGATCAGTAACAGAGGAAGCAATACCTACGTAATTTTAATTTTTTCTTGAAAACTCTAAATGTGAAATTTATTCGTTTTTAATTTCCCACCTTAGTAAAGACCTAAGTTGCGGCAAGAAACAACAATGGCTAGGAATAATTCTATGGGCTAGGATATAACAAACTACAGAATGTTACTTTATATACCGAGGTTTAGAGGAAATTCGGGCCGAGAGATATTTGAAAATTAGGTATTTGAAGAAACTATTGCTGTCGCTCTTCGAATGCTCGGCGTACGATAAGGACAACTGCAGATCCGACTGAATAGTCTAAGTAAAAAGGCATAATTCGAGATTTGGCTCTCTACCATATCCTCTTACAATATTGGACGAATTTAAGAGATATTTCATAAACTGAATAAGAAGGAAATACACTGTGTTCTTATGGTTTTTTTTCCACTATTAGTTATCAAATTTGAACACTAGGCCTATGTTAACGGCAGTCTAAATAGGTAATTCTGAGCATTTTGTAACGGTTCTAGTGCATATAAAGATAATGTATCATCAAAAAGGAAAACATAGGGACATAGAAGAGATTGATATTTATTTTACTGTAAAAACTTATTGCTATAAGGCCATAAACCAGAAAGAAAACAGGCGAGAGCGTTTGTATGGAGAAAAGACCACCCAGAATCATTTCCTCCTAAAGGATTAAATTAATAGAAAACGATCTATCATTAAATTTCTCAATAATTTTTATGTTAACTATATATATAAAAAAAGATGAATAAGCGTGTTTGACTTGTAGCCTGATTCTTGTTACTTGTATTTGCTAATTTTTTATCTGCGAACGTCTACTGCAGTGACAACGATCTGCGAACAAGCAATTATGACGTATTTCGCGATGTAAATATCACTTCAAAGCCGACAGTTTTTCATAAAGAAAATTCATAACTAATCGAACAAGGCGCATCGACTACAAAGTTTTATTTTTATCGCGTTCTAATTTACGGTATACAATAATAATGTTATGGGTAATATTTATGTTATCCCGTTCGAGATTTTGGTTTTTATTTTTTTTAATAATATCTAACTTCGTAATTTCCTATCTTTAATAATCTACCCACATAAAATTTAGCATCCAAGGCAGAAAGACGAACACAAGCTATAATGAAAATCGAATGGGGGTACTTAGGGATTTTTAAGTATCTACTCAGTATGGTAACTACTAGATTAGTTAATTAAATCGCTAATCGAAAATAAAGCTACACGGTGGTTAACAAGAGTCTACTCAACATATTCATGAATATTAAATAATCTAAAAAGCAAATACGCTAATTACTTATACTTTACTTAGATTTGATATCCAATCTAATTTATATAAAAATTAATTTTTGTTTGTTCGTATTTTATGCGCTGCCATACCGTTCATGAGATTGCGGTAAAACTTTGTAAACATATTGCTAGTACTTACACAAAAGTCACAGGCATAATACAATTAAATTCCAGTAGGTGGCGCGAGTAACGTATCAACAATTTTTTTTAAAAGTTATTTATCATTTAACTTACTTACATAATAATTTACGTATTATTTTGTTATAATTCTTATTTAAACAATATAACTCTTTTAAATTCAAAAGGATATTTTCACAATCATTTCTTATGCGGCAGCAATGCGCCGGGTACCGGCTAGTAGTAGGTACATAAAAACTTAGACAAAAAGCACGATTCTGACCTTATATGTGTTTATCGATACTTATAACTACCCACCCGATTTCAGGTTGTTCAAGCTTCACCCTGGCCAGCGACAGCTCAGTTGGCCCAATTAACGGCGACCGCCCGCTCCCCACCACCTGACCCGGACGCACCCTTAAACCTCAGCAAACAGCGGTCACCATCACCAGCGCAGTCATCCATCATGCTGCCCCGGTTCGTTCCATACCCACCAATGGAAGAGAATCCGCAGTACAGCATGCAGAAGGAAGATGAATATAACGCTTCTTGCAACAGTGAGTATTTATTCCTTTAAAATAACGATAATTTTAGTATTATCCACTTACAAGTCCATACCTAATACATTAATGATTAACTATAATGATGATTTATAAACTTTTGGCTATTGGCGAAGATTAAACACTAGACAGCTAACTTGAAAATGCCTAATGAAAAATTTAAACAACAAAAAATACTAAAAGCAAAATTTCATCACTCCTAAGAAATAGAAAAAAAAAACTAATGCCGTGTATATTACATACATTTAAAACAAAATAACTTTTTTGTATATTTTTATATTTCCAGTCTTTTACTCTCTACAAACCTCAATTTAAAAAAAAACTTACGGGGCATTAAAATAGTTCAATTACTAAAATACAACGAACGAAAAAAAATAACGGCGACGCTTTTCGTACAAAACCGTGGAAATACGAGTCAGATAATCAGTATTTTGGCGCCAACAGACGTCACATGCGCGTAACGATCCAAAAATATTAGAACGGCTGTCTAATCAAATCATTTAGAAGTCTCAACAGTAATATGAAACATATATTATCCACAAAAAAAAATTCACTCAATTACGCAAGGTTACGCAATAGTGTGTACAAAGTAATGTGTAACATTCCAGTCACAGGGTTTCATAATCGATAGTATGATCAGAAATAAAAAAAAACCCTGCATTGAAAGTTGAATCGACTTAAATTTCATGCTCGGCGGTGTAGTACGACATCGTGAAGAAAACCTCCATGTTCAAGAAATAAAAACATTTCGAGAACACCTTTAGTCCGTCAACAAGCATTGGAGCATTTGGCAAAAATGAGAAACCCGTGTCGAGCTGTGGTACATATATATTGGATTATTGTAGACGATAATAGTCCAACGTTTGACATGACCTTTCCTCGTAGTAAGAAGGTTTTGACATAAACATCAAGCTAGACTGGCGGATTTGCAATCGCAGAGTTAGAAGTCTTGAATCGTTGACGCTACGTCCCGTCGCCAGTAATAGAGCTTGTAGATAGTCCTCAGATGCAACAACCCGTCTTCATCCATATTTATTTGAAGTTGGATGCAGTAGTCACTTAGATACCATTAGGTCGACTGTATGTTTGTTTGACACTTTTGTAAAACAAAACTAAAAAAAAATACCGTCATCTTCGCATCTTATGACCCCCATGAGAGGAAACGAGGTGGCATAGCCATGTAAACCATTAATTCTTCTACAGCTGATTTTATGTATTTTTTAATGTTTATTATAAGCACCTTATACTTTTAACGCCAAATGGCTTTTCCTGCCAGTCAACCTTGAATATTCGCAATCATGGATTTCATGGAACCTCCATATTCCACTTTTTTTTTTCATAACAGCGTGTTGTTTTATTGCAACAGCGGGTATATGTAAATTCTCTTTTAACTATTGCATAACAACATAACGAAACACTTATAAAATCACACTTTTTACAATTATCCAATACCCTGGGTCGGAGCCCTATAAGGCCGTCTTTTTCTATTCTTCATTTGGAAGAATCCGAAACGTGAAAATCTTTTCTTGGAAAAGTCCCATTTATCCACACATTTACAAATACAAATACACGTATCCTACAAATTTGATTACTTATAAATGTAGATATTAAAGCACGCAATTTTCACCAAAACTGAGTCGATAGATTTTAATACCGCATAATACACGACGCGTTACGTAATTTGCATGCGAAAATAAACAAGGAATAGTTAATAAATAGATAGGGACGTCTTGAATGCGAAAATGAAGAAATGTTCCGTGTCGCCGACAAACATTTTCGCGTTCCCATTTAATTGCTAAATATAATTAATTCATCTTAAACTTTGAAAAGTCAACGTTGTAGTTAATACGAGTATCGAACTAAGATTTATAAATACTAATTGTTTAATATAAATAAACCGTATTAAATTGTTATCGCACTGGAATTTATATGAGACCACTGTGAAATTACATCTATCTATATGTATATTGCTTCATAAAATAAAATAAAAATATTAGTCGGTTAGCTGACTGTAATTAAAAAAGAAATACAATCAATACAGTCGAATTTTTAACTTCATTTTTTGAAGGATTTAATTAAATTAAAAAGTAATCGGTTTTGGAAATATAATTATGATGGTAATTATTGAATAAAATTTATTAAAGCACTAATGTAGGCATTATTACGCCTAATGCAGGCAGTAACTACAATACCTGGCCACTAACAATAGTATAGATTTTTTTTCTTTAAAACATTTTTTATAATCGTTCTCCCCACGTATCGTGAAGGCCCTTTTTACTGGAAATGAGGCATTCCATCTTAGTCCTCACGGGTGACAACGCATCTGCATTTTGTTGGATGTAGATGTCTATGGGCCACAGTAACCACTTACCATCAGGTGGACTGTGTGCTCGTTTGTCACCCTATCCTATAAAAAAGGCAGTTTACATTTATAAATTTCACAAAGAATCATCCAAACCTGGAACAATTATTTGTAGGCCATACAAATATTTGTGCCTTGCCGGATTCGAAGCCGCGGCCCCCAGCACTGCAACTCATTTTTAAGGTACTACGCCACGGAGCCGTCGATGTTTTATCTTATGAAGACGAGCGAGATTAACTGTGCTGCTTAGCAAAGTACACATTAATTATTTTCTTACATCACTGCGAACAACTTTTCTCCGTTTACTTTCCGTTCGGACGGTCCTCGATAATTGTTGACTCTCGAGCTTACACTAAAACAATGTTCATATTATGCATTTATAAATTTTGTTTGTAATGAAGATGAACGGAGAGTCAAAATACAAAAGGACTGTGTCTTTCGTATTAATTACGAGTATGTACTTACATTTAACGTTCCGGGATCGTGCCGAAATGAAACTGTTGTATTAGAGTACTATAATATATCATCATTCGTTACACCCTATCAAAGGCCTCGGCTGAACATAAGCCTTCCCATGGTATGCCTCGTAATTGGGTTTGCTAGGTATAATTGCCAGGCTTGGCATGCAGGTTGGCAATTTGACAAAAATGGTTAATTTATATTTACTAAATATTTATTAAATATCACTTATGCTAAAAAAACTACTTAACTTAATCTTAATTTTATCTTAACTTTATCTGGTGGTACATTGGACCCCGCTGATTTTAGACCTATTTCTGTACTACCAACTCTCAGTAACATTTTTGAAAAGATAACTTTAGATCAATTGTTAAAGTTATTTAATAAAAATAAATTACTCCATAAAAATCAATTTGATTTCACAAGGGGTCGCCCGACGACTGACGAAGGTGTCGAGCTTATGAAATATATAGATTTAAAATATACAGACCAAACTGTATAGATTAAACAAATACGTCGGCGTTCAGTATCGCCAGAATGTCATGTAAATAATATAGAAACAGAGGATAAGGCAACGAAACGGAGGATGATGTCCTCCTGAACGATTTTCAAACGGGACCCGAGCCCGGGTTAGAACCACGCTCTCCAGCAAAAATCCAGCGTGAAATAACTAGTCGCATTACATAGCAGTGTATAGCTACCACGCATCTGCATTTTGGTTCTTAGTCGATGATACACGTCGACGTCCGTTGGCCACAGCATCCACTATAAACATCTGGTGAATTATGTGCTCGTTTGTCATCCAGCTTATTAGTGCAAAAAAAAACCAAATATACATGCAAAACAAAGGGGTACTAAACCCACCCGTGTCTGATGCCAATACAACCAAACCTGAAAATCCAATCTGTTAATCTGATGAATAATCATTTTTGGCGATTTTTCACTCCAGTTGAGACTATAACCCGCGGCGGAATAGGTACTGTAACTGTTACGATATGTGGTCGGCAACTGAAAACGGTGAAATTAAATGTTATATAAACATATAGTAACTTTTGTGACACAATTATAATGTTAGTGATGCATGTTGTGCTTATGTGACTCAAGGCTGGATTTTTAATTCGCATATGATCAAAATGTCTGCGATAACGAACTACCTAACGAATAAAATTATTTAACTTGGACACTTAATGTGTCCAATAATTGATTGTCTATTTTTCATATGACATTTTACATCACGAATAGCTATCTAATCGATTTATTGGACTATAAGCATATTATATTCTTGGTGGTAAAACAACCGTTGGAGCAGGTCAAACTGTTTCCATTTTCTGCGAGGAGAATTTATTGTAATGCAACGTAGAGCTATTGAACGATGACCTATTCACGTAAAGAATGTCACAATACCTTAAAATATTGTAAGATGGGCAACGCCCCACATACGTAGGAACATTAATTGCACGCGATAATCATCTATGAGTCGTTCCGTGAAACTTGGAAACTGATTTATTTTTATTGCGTCACAAACATTAAATACTTACGTCCTCTCTTGTTTAATGGGATAACAACTAGAGAGTTGTCAAAATTATAGTCAAGAACGATTGTTTAAATTAAACTTTTATACGTGGTAGAGCCGTAGTAGCTCAGGGGTTAAGCGTTAGCTGTGAAATTCACAGTACGCGAGCAGCCCGGGTTCGATCCCCACAGGCACCAATGAAATTGTTAATTGCAATTTTTACCACGTGCTCCGCGGTTAAGGAAAACATCGTGAAGAAAATAAGAAAAAAAATATTTCTGAAAATATTTTCATTATCAAATATATACATACAAACACAAATCTCTTACTTAGTTCTGATGTCACACAGCCAGTATAATTAAGGACTCTTAGGGTGGATTCGACCAAATACCATGTTACTCCAGAGTAACTAACCCTAGAATAAATTTACTCTTTGTTCTTACTCTCAGATAACTTCGTTTGCGTTTTTCCAACACAAACTTAGAGTAGCTAATACTGGGTATTGTTACTCTAGAGTTGGTGAATGAAAAATGAATGAACATGTAAACCAACTAAAATCGACATACAATTGTTTACATAGAGCAATGCAAGATTTTCTACCCACTTAGTTTTGCCGGATTATAATAGTATAACTGTCACTGAACACTAGAATATTAACACCAATTCAGTTGTCAGTTGATTATTCTTGTAATCTTATTCTTATCTTTTAAAATAAAATGTCTGCAGAAAAGAAACGTAGCCCAAATTGGTTACCTTTGAAAAAGAATTTCTTGTCAGAACTAGTAGAAAAACATTTTCGTGTCATTGAAAATAAAAAAAAAACAGACGCGGTTACGATGAAGCAAAAATTGGCAGAATCTTCGATCATATTTCGTAAACGTAGCATTATTTAAAAAAATAATCCCTACAATTATCACAAAAATACAAGCAATTATAAATGCACAACGATAAAATATCCTACTTTTTCGACAAAGCATACGAAAACAGCTGTTAAAATGTAGCGGCCGCCATTAAAATACTCTGGGATAACTTGTTTACTTCATGAATTTTGGCGGTATAACAATTTACTCTCTGACAGACAATTATACCTGGGTTAAGATTTGGTAAAACGAAAGTTCTCTAACTCGAGAGTAATTAGTGGCTTTATTCTCAGGATAAGACTTATACTAAGTTTGGTCGAATCCGCCCTTAGGTATTCTACCTTAGTCCTCAGAGACGACATTTCATCTGTAGCCTTTTTGATTTGAAGTTGGTTGCATTTGTCAATGAACTGTGGTGGCCACTTGCCATCAGGTGGACTGTAGTCGGTCGTTAGTAGTTTCTTTGTCACTTCAGTTTTATAAAAAAACGTCCTTTGATAATAGTTCTGTTTCATTTGACACTTAAAACCGTGAGTCTTCAGTTGTCGGTAAAACTTTTAAATTACATACTTTGCGCCTTTAGGTAGGTACTGCACAACTGATGATTATTGAATGAATTACATATCAAGAGTATGATGAAGTCCGCTAATTCCAACTAGATCATAGGAGCGGACTCTATATTATACATACATAGGTTAAAACATTTTGGTTATCTCATCGGCCACGTATTCGTGACCACGTATTTCATTATCTATTTATATGACGAAAAGCGTATCCATATTTTAAGATTTTTTAAGATTTGACGAATTTTGTTAAAAATAGAATTGTAATAATTAGAAATGCTTAAACAAAACTTGACCATGTTGGATTTACACTTATTTCATTGTATGTATTATGTTTACCTTGCCAGAAAATTTACGACCTCTTTCTTTGTAACTAAACGTTGTGCGAGAAATGATTAAAAATGCCTCCGACAAGACAGAAATATTAATTTTAAAACCCACTGATTTATTGAATCAAAGGCGACCACAGGAAGTTGACGTCTTTTATGAAAATTGTCTCAATAATTAAGAATTTATATGTATTATGATGTGGACGCGGACGTGACAAAAAGATTTTTTGTAATAAAAATCGTTAAATTTAATATAACAGAACAGTAAAACAAATAAATGGACGCTACTTTAAATAGTTGGCGCAAACCCAAACCGAAATGGTTACAAAATAGTTGATGTCGTTACGCTTCCTTTAAAACAAGAGAATTGCATGATACGAGAAATAGATGGCGCTCACGACGCACGTTTCCGCTCTCTTCGCTTATCCTACTCGGGTGTACAAGCAAAAGCAAAATTCTAAATAGTATTAAATTAATTTAAATTTTAGAACTATTTGTATCTACTTAATTCAAATTAGTTTTTAATATATGAAAGTGCTTTAAATAGACATCCTAATTATTAAAGTTACAGCCTATATACGTCCCACTGCTGGGCACAGGCCTCCTCTCACTTTTAAAAGGTTTTTAGGACAAGGGAGTGTCCGTCGCGCTGTCCCAATGCGTGTTGGCTAACTTCACAACATGTCTTCAATTTTTTTTTATTTCTCAGTCATGCAGGTTTCCTCTCGATGTTTCACTTCACCGACGAGTACGTGGTAAATCAGAACTTAAAATTGCGATTAACAATTTCATTGGTGCCGAGATCGAAACTGAGTTGTTCGCGTATTGTGAAATTTTAACATTCCTCAGTTCGTCCCGTAGGTGTCGTAAAAGGCAGTTATGAGAAATGCCAGAAAAATCTTATGAATTGCGAAAGATAGCGATATAAGCATCGTTTACGCCAGACATAAAATACCTTGACCAGCGCAGCAGCGCAAGACGTCTGGTATTGCGATCTCACCTGCCAAGTGTGACGATTAAGGCAAATTCTTCTTAACGAAGGATGCCCATATACAGTGAACTTTTGGTAGAGATGGGAGATGGGAGAGAAGAGTAAAATATCGAGGCTTTAACCCTCCTAATGTCACAGTACTTAACTTTTCTAAAATGGTTGCCATTATTAATGATAAATTTGCAACTAGGCTGAAGCTGTCAAATAAATAAACAACGAAATAAGAAAAATTATGCTATATTTATAAATTAATTAAATCTATTATTCACGCCAAGGTTAAATAAAAAATTAAGACTATTTAAATTCCGACTTCGAAAAGCGGGCAACAATTAAAATTTCACTGCGACAGTACAAAGTGCGTTCGGACTGAACAGTGTATCACGCGCAAATCAACGTAGGATGTTATAAATTATCTAACAGTGTGTCAAATTAATTCGAGGAATGCGCCGAGTTCGAGAGGAGGATGTTTCCGTGCGGGCAAGTTTATTAATTGTCGGACACTTGGTTGCGAATCCGTCAGGCGAAATGTTAAGCGGATCTCTTTTTGACTGACCCACATATTTCACTGGACAGAATGCGCGCGGGGGTGCGTTCGACAGTGCACTAAAATTACCTAATGGCGGATTCGGAATTTGCGCCTTGTAATAAATGTCATCTTCTATTGCTCTAACAGCATCTGCGCTAACTAAACTATTAGTAGATGTATTAGAACTGGTCGTATTTCTACAATAATTATATAACTGTAATGTTCTATTGTAAAATATGGATAATGTTAATCGGTAGTGTTCAGATGAACTGAATATACATTTCTAATAAGCGTACCTTAATGCTGCAGTGTTTTTCTGTAGTTATAAGGAGCAAATTTGTCCAAAAAAAATTACACAAATGTCTTTGAAGTATTTTAATATCGGAACATCACTATAAGCGGATTAATTGTGCTCTTTTAACTATGTATTTCATTAAACTTAAGTTACTTCTTTAGATCGGTGCGAAAATTTTCATTTTTCATATCATGCTTCATTGTCAATAAACTACCGTTTCAAAATGGGTTTCCTGTCTGACCGAAGATGAAACTCCGAATAAAACTCCCGGGTGCTAATATCCTTTTATCGTCATTTTTAACAGACAAATAGATTAAACTGTCGCCCTTATCTAAACTTTTTTATATATTTCTTTTAGTTAAATACATAAAATAAAAATAAATATATGTATTTTTAACTAATTTGCATATACCTATAGAGCTATAAAATAACACGGTAACTCGAAACATTTTAAAAATTTACTCAGATGAGAATGAAAATTAAACACGGGGACCATTCGCCTAAAGAAAATCACAACAGCACTTAGAAATCCACAGTCAATTAATACATTTTTGCCTTTGAATGTTATAACGAAGTAGCATGAACTTCTAATCTGCGTTTAACGATTGTTTTACGGCCTCCAGTCACTGTCAGCGATTATTTATTACTCAGCTAAGCTCGGCTTCCGATCAGCTCCTCAACTCAAGCGAGACGATACATTAAAATGTTATAAATGTTAAAAACTTCTTATCTCCATTTTAAGAGACGAAATTTTACAATTTAAAAGGCTCACTTAATTGGGGACAAATTTAATGGTGACATTGTACTCTCATTTATTGCAGTAACATTTAGATATTTTAGAGATAAAATTTACGTACGATTGCATTAATTTTAATTTTTTTACGGTTGTTGTTATGTCTCATTTTTAGAAATAATTAATTAGTATTTTTAAGTGCTTAAATTATTAGGTATCATAATATTGAACAGTAAAATTATCTATTATCTCGATAATACACGTCGAATATCTAATAGCGTCTAGCGGAAAATGCGTAACTATAATATAGCGTCCACGGAAAAAAAACATCGACAGTGCATCTTCGTAATTTAGATATTATATTATTTACGTTTATATTTAATCGAAATTTTTATCTAGGGGCACGGCATTGCCCCCGCCAAGTCGAGCAAAAAAGCGGCACGGCCGTACCATCCTTTTCTCGAAGCAGTTCAGGCCATTTTAGAAACCCTATAACTTTGTTGTGGATAAGACTAGAAGCCTGAATTTTCAGTAACCAAGTAGACATTGTATAAACTCGGAATATTTCAAATTTCAATTAATTTGAACGAGTAGTTTAAGAATTAGAACTAGTCAAAGTTTCTTAATTTTGTCACTCACTGACTGACCGATCATCAAAACTCTAAGACAGTTCTAGCAGACATAGAAACTTCAAATTTGGAATACAATTATTGTTTAGTATATAAATCAAGGACAAATTAAAATATTTTGCAATTTCGGTCCAGTTTTCGAGATACACCAACTGAATAAATAACTTTGTAATCCCATATAAATATATAGGATTACAAAGTTACATTTGCAATGAATGAATCAGTGTACCTATATATGTATAATATAATAGAATAATAGGTGTAGATAGGTACGTAGATATAACTATCTACAAAAAGAAATGAGATGCCATCAAAAACATAACTTGTAAAAAAAAAACCAAGTCTCGCAACACAGTTCTTCTACCGTAAAAACTTGTGAGATCATGTAATATCAAGTCGGTTAATTTATTCAGTCCCTAGTTAAGGGTCCTTCTGTCTTAAGTTATTACGTAATTAGCTAACTTAACAACATCTTAAAGTGATCATATCAATATTAAAAATCTTTTATGTTTTAAATAAATAAATTGACTTGGCAATATGGACCATGGAGACACCTACAGCCAATTTCAAACAATGAAAGCTACAGATGTGTTGTCACCTCAGGACTAAGATGGAATGACTCACGGCATATAATTATACTGGCTCTCTATTCCCCACAGACTATTGCTGCATTGCAAGCACTACTGCCCTAATTAATTATTTGGCGGCAGAAATACTTAATTAGGACGTAGAATGCACATCAAATGTATTTTTTAAAGTGTAGTAATTTTTTAATCTTACGACTTAAAAACAATTAGAAATGCTGCATTATGCATATTATGTTTTATCCGCTCTACCCTATGCATGCCCTGAATCCTCCACTTGAAGAATTTACAGTTACGTTAGTAACAGCCACGTTCGGTAAACTCATTGATGAGGATAACCAGAACCGTCATTCTTTTGATGTTACCTGCCAGTAATCGGTCTGGTACGGTCCTTCTACAATGTATTTTATGAAAGATGCCTTAATCGCACGCTTATGACGTTCATATTATATAATGTTATGAATTATTTTATACCTATACCACATAGCAACGACCATTTTGTTTTCCGATCACGTTATTTTAGTTCACAACTGAAATTTAATTTTCCCTTATGATATTGCAGCGTCTTCTTGGGGCCAGTCTCCTCCGGAAGAAGCAGAAAAAGCTAAACTGATACGCCAACCGAAACGAGACGAGTCGGGCAAACCTCACATCAAGAGACCAATGAACGCTTTCATGGTTTGGGCGAAAGACGAACGGCGAAAGATCCTGAAAGCGTGTCCAGACATGCACAACTCCAATATATCCAAGATTCTAGGAGCCAGGTGGAAAGCTATGTCAAACGCCGAGAAACAGCCATATTATGAGGAACAATCGAGACTATCCAAGTTACATATGGAGAAGCACCCAGATTACAGGTAAGCTTTTTTATAATTTATAATGTAATATAGTGAACAAAACGTTTAGAATTAAACATTTATATAAATAAAAAATCTGTTAGTTTTTTTATCTTGCGATAAGAAAAGATTCATGTTAACAAAATTACAAAACTATTCAATTTAAATTTATACTGAAGTCATGGCACCATATAAAATTTTTTTCTTTTTTATTTATGTAATAGCTTTAAACTTTAATTCTTAATTTTTTTAATTGTGTTCTTCAGGTACCGCCCAAGGCCGAAAAGAACTTGCATAGTAGATGGTAAAAAGATGCGAATATCTGAATACAAGAATCTCATGCGAACTCGCAGGCAAGAAATGCGACAATTGTGGTGTCGAGACGGCGGCAGCGAACTAGGTTTCCTTCCCACTCTCCCATCCCCAGGTCCCTCTAACACTTCTCCGCCTCCAAATGGAGGGAACTACATGAATCCAGCATTTTCACCCCCATTATCGCCCAGAGAGGAAGATTGAGGCACGGCGCGCGGCTGGCCATATCCGCACGCCGCGCCCCTTTCATTGCCTCCCTCCCACCATCCCTGGTAACGCGGTAAGACTTGAGAACGATCGAAGACTTGAATCTCTTGAAGAGTTAAATCTCATACTGATTTCGTTCTAGTTTTCCTTTTTTATGTATATTGAAGATAAATAATATTTTATCTGTGCTAGAAATATCAACTTAAGTACCTTAATTAGGTATTTTTTCACAAATATAGGTTGTCTTTAAATGCCAGTGCTGCAATCAGATCTCTCTTTTTACAAATACCTAATTATTAATATGAGATTATTCCATTAGTGGTTTAAGAAAATCCTAGAAACTCTTGTTTTATTCTCTAATATTTTCAAACTCCACTGCTATTCTGTAAAATTGATGCACTCGCTTTAGAGCGAAACGTGCAGCTGCTAATTATTCTAGGTACTAAACCAACTGTTAGTAAATTAGAAAAATGTATATACTCCTAATGGTTATATTAAAACATGTAAAATAGATTTGTATTACTAAGCAGACAAATAATGTAAATAAGCACGATTCCCTTGTAGATATAACATGAACGTTAATTTCAATATTTGGATAAAATGTCTTATTTAGAGTTACATTCAAATTATGTCTAGATTATAACGGATTATGTTTAAGTGGTAGTATCTACTTGAAATATTTACTATCGTGTGGCCATGTATAAATTTTAGCTAAACCCTAATCTACCTATATAATACTTAGAAACTCTAAGACTTAAGGTACTAAAATGTATAAAACCAAAAAATTGAAGCGGAATGCTTGAAAATTTAAGTGTTTAGAACACAAACTGATTTATTGAATCCAGTGAGAAGTTTATGATGATGATTATAATAGTAAATGGAATACTCATAGACTAAGCAGGGGTCTGTAATGGAAACAAATTTAACAAATAGCGTAGATATATGCGAATTTTGTATTAAAACTGTGAATTATTCTGAATGCAAGCATTGTTAAGAAATATTCAACGCTAGACCGTAGTAAAAACTGTTGTTGGTTATTGGTGGTCAATTTTGCGATCGTCAATTCGTTTTCAACTCAAAAACATATCTGCTATGTTTTAATCAATGCGTAGATAGCTCACCGAACTCTGTGGGTATAATACTTAATCAAAAGAAATCAAATATTCGCTTTATCGAATCGTGCAATTTAAATTAGTAGAAATAGTCGCTAAGCTGTAGTTGAAACAATCATAATAAATATGTAGTACATAATAGGTAGATGAGTGATAGAAAACAAAGTTGTACAGATATTTCTTTGTGAAACGGAACGTGTTTGATCGGTGATGTCGTTGATAGCCATTTAGTTTTGTTATTTATTGTTTTAATACATTTTTGTTTTTGTAATGGCGAATACACACCAATTTGTTTATGTGAATATTCTTTACTTTTTATTGTAAATCCGATGTTGGTGCCGTAATCATTTTTTCCATCAATAATTATCTTAAAAAATAACTAGATACGTTTTTTGAACGCAGTGTCCGTTACTTTTTGATTCCTTTTCGATTTAAACATAAACTCTGGTGTGTTGCACCTTGTTATTGTATGCCAGTAATATATATCAGACGTGAAAATAGTTTAGTATAGTAAGCGTAAATAAATTATTGTGTACGTGAATTTAATGTCTTATCGATTACGTAGTGCGTAGTATTACATAGTTAATATGTAAGGTTTAAAACAGTGGCGTTAAATTATTTATTTTTATGTTGAACCCAATTGTAAATATGCGATATTTTGATGTAAACTTTAGTGATTGTGGTTATATAAATGATCGATACTTAATCCGTATGCGTATTGCATAGATCTCGGTCGACATCATACTTATTATTTATTTAGCCGTTGTAACGGCACATTTTTATATATGTAAAATAGTACCTTACACCTTGCCATATATTTACGTTTTGTATACACAATGCCTACTTGATTAAAGAGTAAAAAGTATACAATATATTCTTTTTTTTGTATGTACTTAAAGTTATATCTTGTTGGTTTATTGGTTTTTAAACGTAACTATTTTTAACGATTGAGTTGAGATTATTTTGTTAAATTTCCCGTATGGCTCTACGAGCATATATAAGTAGGTAAAATTTAGGTTTTATTACCTAGTAGGTATAAACCAGGACACATTATTCAAAAATTGTGCCAAAACCCAAAAGTTTAATAAAAAGTAAATATAAAAATGTTGTTGTTTTATTTATTGTGGTATTGAACCTTCAAAAGGTATCGGATAACTAATCTGGTGTTCATTATTCATTACAAAATAGATAATTTAACACCAAAAATAGTGGTTAAGAGCATATTCTGGCTGCAAGAAACTTACAGAATAGGGTTTAGTCATTTATTGTTGTCACGCTGTCCCTGAACGACCGAACTAAGCACTCGAGAGAGACATGCCGTTTGGACTGATTGTACCTACGGATTTTTTTTATATAGGAGTATGGTGACAAACGAGTACACAGTCCACCTGATGGTAAGTGGTTGCTGTGGCCCATAGATATCTACAACTATCCTCGTTTTCGAATTAAAATACAGATGCGTTGTCACCCGTGAGGACTAAGATGGAATGCCTCTTTTCCAGTAAAACGGGTCTCCGGTTCTCAACACTCTCCATACGAACCACAGCAGTGTTAAGCTGCTATTTAACGCTGGTATTCGGTGAGAGCGTGGTCCTTCTCCGGTCGAGCCGACCCATCCGTGCTACAACTATATTACTATAGCTGCAGCATGGCTATATCTAGACGATTTCTTATTGGTTGACTAGGACCAAGCCAAGCTGGTCTCTCAGACTGCGGAAGTCGTGAGCCTCTTGGAGTCTATGGGTTAAATTACTCAGTCTATGCTGAAGCCAATACAAAAATTAGAAGATCTAGGAATAATTTGGAACACCAAGACAGACAAAATGTACATATCAGAGAGAAAAATAAAAAATATAAAAACACAATTATTAGCAAGAAAGTCATGCAAACTAAAACAGGTGCAAAAAATTCTAAGACAACTAAACTTCGCCAGTTTTGTCACAAGAAGGGGTCGCCTGCATTGCCACTACATTCAGATACTTCTGAAACGCTGCAGGCGAAATTTGAAAAGCAAACAAGTTCTGCCACTACAAGTACAAAGGGACTTCAAGTGGTAGAGTCACTCATTAGTGAACAAGGCAGTTCTACATCAGCGACTATACATCCACTTCTTTACAACCGATGCGGCAGACACGAGTTAAACGAGATGATGACGTCAGGAGACTGGACGAAATTTTATCTAATCTTCAGCTCAGTATATGCATCAATTCAGAATCTATTAAATTCTAGCTGGAGGCAATCAACATTAGGTACTTTGTACTTACTATCCAGCTATAAACTAATGGATTAAATGGTATGATTCAAATAATGTGTCTAGCAATCTTCCACAACCACATCAAATAACAAGGTATTTAACCCACTTACACATGGAAAAAGAATAAGCTTATAGTACCATTTTAGTGTATAAATCTGCACAGCACTGTTTTCGTAAAATTGATCAAACTAAAGCTAAGCTAACTAAGCTAACTAAACTAAGAGAATATCCAATACCCCATATCTTCCCGTGGGTGTCGTAAAAGGCGAAAAAGGGAAACAGGCAGGAGATGGGCAGCAGCATCTTCCTGATAACAGCAAAATTAGAATAAAAAAACTGCGGTTGCCAACACGCTCGCCAAGCGTGGCAAATATGGCAATATGGGGTATATGAGCATGACATGAGCAATGACCATAATAAACGGCCCCCAGTCCCCGGCGGCCCCGCTATTCCTGGCTACGGTGGCGACCATGGTAACGGCGGGGCAGGGGGTGCTAACAATCTCCGGTGGAGGTTCGGTTGCCACCTAAGACGACTCGACCTGGCAACATACAACACACGCACCCTGAGGACTGACGAGAAGATAGTGAAGCTGGAAGGAGAGACAAGTTACTGGCATATTATAGGATTATCCGAGGTCCGAAGTGAGGGGAGGACACGGTAATCCTCGAATCCGGTAACTTGCTCTATCACCGGGAGGGCGACCATCTGTCCCAAGGCGGTGTCGGATTTATCGTCCACAAGTCTTCGGTTAACAACGTTGTAAAGATTGAGAGTGTGTCGACGAGGGTTGTGTACCTTATACTCAGAATCACCAAACGGTATTCGCTGAAAGTCATACAGGTTTACGCACCAACCTCGCCACACCCCGATGAGGAGGTGGAGGAAATATATGAGGATATTATCTCTAGAGCCATGCATTCCTCCAAAACCATATACGGTGTTAATGGGAGACTTCAATGCAAAACTAGGCACAAGAGAGAACGGTGAGCTGAAGGGAAATTTGGAATAGGGCAACGGAACCCAAGGGGCCAGCAGCTGGCGAAATTCATGGAAAAGAGGGACTCTTTATGATGAACTTTTTCTTCCAGAAGCGGTCCCACAGCAAGTGGACCTGGTCGAGCCCCGACGGTTCGACAAACAATGAGATTGACTTCATTATGACGACCAGACGACAACTGTTCAGTGATGTCTCCGTGATCGCGAGGGTGAAAACTGGTAGCAATCACCGAATAGTTAGAGGCACACTGAACCTAAACGTTAAGTTAGAGAGGTCTCGTCTAATGAAGTCAACGCTCCGTCCCCTCGTGCTCTGTTCCAAAGTCCCGAAACCTTTCAGCTCGAGTTACAAAACCGTTTTCAGTGCCTAGAAGACTGCAATGAAGTGGACGATATGAATGACAAGCTCGTGGAAACTGTCCATGCGGTCGGAGCTAAGTTCTGCAAGACCTGCCGTAGAAGAACACAAAAACTCTCCGATCACACTGAAGCTACATTCTTCAACAGATTTGACAGCATACAGGCAAATGAACAGACAGATCTGCAATTGCATGCCGCGGGACTTACGCAACTTCAATACAGCTTGTATTGAAGAAGCGATCGAGCGGAACCAAGGCTCCAAAGTCTTTGCACAAGATCTGTCTGCCAGAAAGAGCCAACTGTCAAAGCTGAAGACCGAATGTGGCAGCATCGTTTCCGGGACACCTGATATTTTGAGGGAGATTGAGAGGTTCTATGGACAGCTGTACACGTCATCGTTGGAACCACACGCAAGTATGAGTAACGATCCAAGACCGAGTCTTATCCGACAATATTCCGAAGATATCCCGGACGTCAGTCTGAGCGAGATTAGAATGACTCTCCAGCACCTTAAAAACGGAGTGTCCCCGGGCGAGGATGGAATTACAGCGGAGCTTTTGAAAGCGGGTGGAAAACCGGTACTTGAAGTCCTTCAGAAGCTCTTTAATTCCGTCCTCTATGGTGGCACTACTCCGGAGACGTGGAGCAGAAGTGCGGTGGTCTTGTTCTTCAAGAAAGGCGACAACGCTCTCTTGAAGAACTACAGACCGATTTCCCTTCTGAGCCGCGTCTACGTACTGTTTTCGAGAGTCATTACGAATCGTCTCGCGAGCAGACTTGATGACTTCCAGCCTCCTGAACAAGCCGGTTTCCGAAAAGGCTTTAGTACCATAGACTACATACACAGCCTTCGTCAAATTATACGGAAGACAGAGGAGTATAATCTGCCACTTTGCCTTGCGTATATGGACTATGAGAAAGCCTTTGATTCCGTCGAAATTTGGGCGGTGCTGCAGTCCCTTCAGCGGTGCCAAGTTGACTGTCGGTATATCGAAGTGCTGAAATGTTTATACAATAGAGCTAGGATGGCTACCCGAGTACAGAATCTGAGTACGAAACCTATCCAACTGCAGAGAGGTGTAAGACTGGGTGACGTTATATCCCCGAAACTCTTCACCGCTGCATTGAAAGACGTTTTCAAGCTGCTAAACTGGAAAGGATGCGGTATCAACAATAATGGCAAGCACATCACTCACCTTCGATTTGCCGACGATATAGTCCTTATGGCATAATCGCTGGAGGACCTAAGCACTATCAGTAGTGTCTCCCAACGGATAGGTCTTAAGATGAACATAGACAAGACAAAAACCATGTTTAACCTCCATGTCACACCTATGCCGGTAGTTGTTGGGAGCACTAAGCTCGAAGTTGTTGACGAGTATGTTTACCTGGGACAAATAGTCCGACTAAAGAGAACGAGAACTTACCTAAGTTCAACTTCGACCGAGAGGTCAATCGACGGATTCAACTCGGCTGGGGAGCGTTCGGGAAACTACGACACATCTTCTCGTTAGACATACCTCAAATCCTTAAAACGAAATTGTACTACCAGTGCGTGTTGCCAGTGATGACTTACGGATCTGAGACGTGGACGTCCTTTACTGCTGGCCGTATGAGGAAGCTCAAGGTTGCTCAGCGAGCTATGGAGAGGGCTATGCTTGGGGTTTCTCTGCGTGATAAACTTAGAAATGAGGATATCCGCACTAGAACCAGAGTAACCGACATAGCCCAACGGATTAGTAAGCTGAAGTAACAGTGGGCCGGCCATATAGCTCGAAGAACCGACAACCGATGGGGAAAAAAGGTTCTTGAGTGGCATCCTCGTACCGGTAGGCGAAGTGTAGGGCGACCCTCCACGAGATGGAGTGACGATCTGGTAAGACATGCAGGAAGTCGATGGATGCAGGTGGCTCAGGACCGTGCATTGTGGCATTCCTTGGGGGAGGCCTATGTTCAGCAGTGGACTTATTAAAGGCTGTAATGATGAATGATGAAAGCTAAAGATAATTAATTGGTGCGTTTAATTCTCAAAGCTATTGCCACGGCACAACCACCTCAAAGCAAACCTGTATGGGATGTACAAATTATCTTTAATTGGCTAGCTACATCCAGCATTAAAACACCCTATTCGAATTTTCTAGACGGACAGCAGCAATTATTCTTCTAGCATCTTCTAGAAGAGTTCATGATCAGCGTGTCATAGGCGATCTGGATGGTCATTACTTAATCATCCTAATCGGAAATTATGCCCTGTATTATGGATAAGAAGTGTCATTGACATGACCCAGGAGCAAAGAAATGAAAGACAAGGATTGAATCAGTTATTTATTATTTGTAAACAACGTCCAACCTCTAGAACAGTGATTAGTAGCTGGATTAAAATAGTATTAAAGGATGCAGGGATTACAGCATCCCCAGGATCATTTAGATCAGTGGTGGCCTCTGCAAAATTTAAAGCCTATATATATTACTTCCCACTGTCGAACACAAGCCTCCTCTTATATCTGAGAGGGTACCCTAAGCATGGAAATGTCCGCCACGCTTCCCCCATGCGTGGTGGCAAACTTCACATGTCTTCGATTTTTTTTTCTTATTTCTTAGACATTTCCTTCACCGCTGAGCACCTGATAAATCATCACTTACCACTACAATTAACAATTTTATTAGTGCCGGAGGGATCAAAGCTTTTTTTTATAGGAGAGGGGGCAAACGAGCAAGCGGCTCACCTGATGGTAATTGACTACCGCCGCCCATGAACAACCGCAACGCCAGGGGAATTGCAGATGCGTTGCCGGCCTTCTAAAAAGGAGTAGGCTCTTTTCTTGAAGGTCCCTAAGTCGTATCGGTCGATGATATTTTTATATATTGTAATATCGGCTTGAAATCAGAGCATGCACCGTCTACTACGACCTTGATGCTCCTAACAGCAAGGAAACTGGAATCCATTTGCACAATTTCTCGGGAAGCCCATAGGAAGGAAACTTCGAAAGAAGTGCTTTGTGCCAGACCCGATCGAAGGCCTTCGCTATGTCCAAACTAACGGCCAATGCCTCCCCCTTGGACTCTACTGCCTCCGCCCATCTATGAGTCAGTAGACCAGAAGATCACCAGCTGATCGACCCCAACGAAAACCGTACTGGCTTCTTTGCATTTTCTATAGCAACTTGAGTGTCCATAATAATATCCTCGTTCCTCCTCTTTGCTGTGTTTACATCAGAAGGTCCGGCTGTGGTATTCATGTTACTGTTTGGTTTTTGTAATATCAATTTATTTTCAAAGAAGGATCTGTTCATACTCTATGAGTTAGATAACCAGAAGATTACCATCTGATCGACCACGTCAAAAACCGTATTAAACTAATCAGCTGGTGATCTTCAAGGTACCTCATGAGCTGGCAGTTTATAATGGATTCCATTATTTTGGAGAACAAGGAGGTTATGGAGATAGGCCTGTAGTTGGACGGGTCTGAGCGGTCGCCTTTTTTAGGGATCAGGTGGACCAAAGCTGTCTTCCATGAATGCCTTGGGAGTAGGAGTACCGGAAAAGACGCGTTAAAACCGGTGCCAACTCCGGAGCACACGTCTTCAGCACAATGGGAGGGACTCCATCAGGCCCACTCGACCTGCTGACGTCCAGGAAGAAGAGTGCTTTATGAACCGAGCGCTGTGTAAATCGCACATCCGGCATGGAGCACTCACACCGCGGGATGGTCGGCGGTGTGTTCCCCCGTCATCTAGAGTCGAGTTGGACGGAAAGAGAGAGCTTAAAAGATCGGATTTCTCCTTTGCGGCATGGGCCAGTGAGTCGTCCTCCCTGTGCAGAGATGGAAGCGATGGCTGACAGAAGTTCCCTTGGACAGCCTTGGCGAGAGACCAGAATGCACGGGTTCCCGAAGGAAGGCGAACTAGCTTCTCGCCAATTCTACCGATATGCTCAGACCTTGCCTTGGCAATAACGCTTTTGAATGACCTGGAGGCGAAATTATACTTCTTTTTAAGTGCGCTGGTGTTTACATCCCGAGACATTGATGCGTCAGCCCAGGCCCGGTAGCACTCCGCTTATAGCGTGATGCTATTTTACAGGAGCGACCAAACCATGGCTGGGATCTGCCTCCGATGGGCACCACAGAGGTTGTAATAAAAAGTGTCATACCCTGAAGTACCACATCAGCAACAGAATCGGCAACAACGCTGGTATCTTCCGGCGAGAAGCACACCCGCGCCCAAGGGTAGGATGCAAAAAAGACCGCATCCCGTCCCAATCGGCCGACATATAGTGCCAAACACGGCGGCAAGTTGCAGATCGCAACTGCGATGGGAGCAACCAGTTGTGTTAGACCATATGCCAAGGCAAAGTCATAGACAGATCTACCCGCATGATCAGTTAAACGGGAATCAAGCCATTCAGTGTGGTGGGCATTAAAATCACGGAGTATCACGATCTCTGCGGATGGGACCTGTTGTAGCACGGAGTCTGCAGCCATTTGGACGTGGTCGATGAGTCGGTCTGTGTCGGCATTGCCGCTATGGGACCTATAGAGGCACCCGTAGACGCGGGGATGATCGTCGCTATCTACGCGTAGTCATAGGATGGACAGGCCCGTACCTTCAAGACTGCCGAAAACAGATGTCCTCTCTGACGCATACGCAAACCCCAACCCGAGACACAAAGGAGTGTTCTAATTTGTACTCCGGGTAAGAGAGATCTGAAGTATCAGCCGGAGAGGACACCTGAGTCTCGGTTAAAAAGAGCAAGGCCGGCTTCGCCGTCTTTAGATGGTAATGGACAGCGTTAAGGTTGGAATGAAGTCCCCTGATGTTGCAAAAATTCACGGAATTCCGCTACCAAATGTTGATGGGAAGGGGGGGGAATTGGGCCTCCGGCCAACTGCACTCACCAAGCGCAACGCAGAGGTAAACCTCTACTTCACGCTGGTATTCTGTGAGGTCGTGGTACCACCCCGGTTCAAGCCAGCCCATCCGTGCGACAGCAAAAGCCGCCGCGTGGCTCTACCACTGTTACCACTGTTGCAGGCGTACTGTGAAATTTATAGCGAGCGCTAAGCCCCTGAACTACCATGGCTCTCAAGTCAGCCTCTGCAAGTAGCTGTGGCGGCGCTGTCTATAAAAAGATGCAGTTGGCAACCCGTCCGGCAAGCATGGCAACAACGGCTAATATCCAACTTATTTCGTAATCTATGGAGGGAATCGAAATGATGAACGGGAGTTGAATGGAGGAATATGTTAGCAATGTAGAGGCAGAGAAATAGAAACCAATACCTCATTTCGTCTCGTGGGTGTCGTAAGAGGCAACAGAAGAGGAAACTGAAACAGGAGGTGGATGGCATCACCTTCCTGATAACAATGCAGAGTAATAAAAAGCTGCGATCGCCAACCCACTTGCCAAGCGTGGCTACTACTGCAAATATCCGGCCTATTTGACAAACAATGAGAAGACTATGATCAGCAGTGGATATGCCTATTAAAAGTAAAAAAGTAGCAGCCTGCATACATCCCATTACTGGGGACAGGCCGCAGCAAGTTTAAGGACAAAAAAGCGTTGATTGAGTTGACTCCAACGCGGGTTCAAATATTTCCGAAATATTTATTTAACTTCTAAAATATGCAGTTTTCCTCGCAATATTTGCCTTCACCACTGAGAACGTGGTAAACCGAAACTTCAAATTGCAATTAAAGTTAAAAAAGTCTCTTTTAAATGGTTTTTGTTGAAATATTTCATATAACTTAGTAGATGTTAATACGCAAGTAGAATATATTAAGAATTTAACTATTATTAAGCTCGAACTAATAACTCCTTCTTTTAGAGCAAGACGCGGTTCATTAATTAAAATAGTCACTGGAAATCTCGATAATGATGATGCCCTTAAATACGATAAATTAATTACAGAAGTGAAAGTTAAACAACGTAGTAATTATTTACATTGGTATGGCGTATGAGCTGGCAATGGAAGTTCGGGAACGGGCGAGTGTGCGGACCGATGAAAATCAAACGCGCTATGACATTTTACGACAATTTATTTTCAGAATAAATGCGAAAATGCTTTACATTTTATGAGATTATTAATAAATTAAAAGATTAGAAAATTCACATTTTATGAGCTACGAATTCATTGTTAAGGAAGTGACAGATAGATTTCCCTTTTATTTGACGGCCAGTGACAGCTATTCTTTTTAAACTTGACACTGTGTAAGGCTAATAATACCTTTTAGCTTATACAGCCAATTTATATTTTTAATTGAATGAATAGAATAAATAATATTTCTACCAGTAATGACATCAGAATGGTGTTGATCACAGCAGTAGTATGAGTATGTATGAGTCACAGAAGTGAATCTCTAACAAATTAAAACATTAAAATTAAATGAAAATCTAATCAAAATTAATAGACATTATAACATTATCACATAAGTAGTGTCAATTTAGCTTTGAGTAGATTAGGAATCCTTACATCAGTATGTAATAGTCTAATAGGTTGTTATTACTACTTGAAAAAATTTGTAGATTAGCGAATCTAATATACACTCCTACATTAGATAGAGCGAACTATAACGGTAAAAGCTTATTTAAAAGGAAATAACATAACTTACCTTTTGGAAATACCCATCGTTACTAAGGACATTTATATTTATTATAAGCTCTACCCCTTACCTGTACTATCCCATAACCGTACCGCACCACCCGCACCGGGGATGACATCTCGAGGGATGAGTTTATTGCAGGTAGGTTAATCATAGGTATGTATATAGGGGATGAAATGCTTTCATTTCCACAGGGTTAGGTACTTGTTAGATTAATATAATTGATTTTGGCTGCACAGTTATAGTCCAATATATATATATATGTGCCATGAATTTTCTGCCTTGCTATTTCATTATTACAATTCTCGGAGTGTAGACTCCTTGGTGTACATAATCCACCTGTTAGGTTGTATAAGCTGCACCCTCACAGCTTTCAAAGTGACTGGAATTTGGATGCATGAGGATATATTTTCAGCACAAGTCATCAGGTCTGTGATGCAATCATCCTTAATTAGTTGGGATGTGTCGTCCTTAGGACAAAGGTTACTGTATTCATCGGCTTCCTGACATGGATGAGTAAGCAGTCTAATCTGACCCTTTCACTAAAACGTACGGGAATATGGATAAAATCTCTCTCTCTATATATATATATATATATATATATATATATATATATATATATATATATATAATATATATATATATATGTGTGTATATATATATATACATATAATAAATCTGTAGAAAAATTTTGTGTTCACGGTTTACGCAAAAACTACCGAACGAATTTCCATGAAATTTAGTATATAGGCAGTAAACGACCTTGTGTAACATATAGGAAACTTTTTATCCGCTTATGGAAGAGTAAGAAAAAGGGTTATGTTTTCTTTTTTTTTTAAGTTTATTGTCATTATGGCTGCTGATTGTTCTATTACTCCTAAAAAGGATTTAACTATACCTATAATAAATCTATTGAAATGTGTCTGTGAAAATAAAACCAATCGTGCCACCAATCAGAAACACGTCTGCCAAGCCAGCTATATGATTATAAAACAATATCTGAGTCCCACTCGTCCATAGCTTTCCTAGCAGTAAGAAATAATCTATATTCAGATAACAGTTCGAAACATTTTTGTAACATTAGGCAAGAGAAAAAATTAAAATAGTGAATAACAAATAAAAAAAATAACTTATTCCACACTTTTTCTGATTATTTGTATATTACTTTAGAATTACATTTGCATGACAATAATAAAGGTATAATTTATTACAGTTACGTAATATGACTACAATTCATTACATTTACAAAAATATCATATTTTTTTGTACAAACATAACATCTTACCTAATACTATAATATAAATTGTTCTAAGTACATACTTATTTTGCAAACAAACTTTTGTAGCTCAATAACAAGCCACTACGATTTAAGTAACTAGAGGCGTGATCGTAAAAATATCCATATTCAATAACAAAAACAAATACAATACCTTAGCAATAAGTTATGTAAAGTAAATTTTTTAATTCCTAATCTTTGATTTCTAACGGAGAATAAATCAACATCTAAAAACGTAAAACCTGAAAATAATGTTGCTGTATTTTTAAGCGTAGTGTCTTTATATAGTCTGTCGATTAAATGTGTTAATATGGCATTTTTAATAACTTTTTTGAAATCGGATACTGGCAACACTATGAAGAGAAGAGTACCTACCTATTACGCAGTTCGTAAACAGGTACCGACATTACGTAAATTACTGAGAGATAAAAGCTGCCTAAAAGCTGTTTTGAAAGACTTGGGATTCAAGTACGCCAAATGTGGCAGTAAAAGGAAAAAATTATGTGAGAGATTTGATATCATTGTAGAAATGGGTCTGTCTTGTATGACAAGGTTTACGAAAGGAAACTCAAAATAAAAAACACTTAGTTTTTGTTGACGAAACTTATGTCCACACTTCTCACAGTGTAAACAAGTGTTGGCAAAATGAAAGACAAGCAGGAGCGTAGAAAGATATTTCACTGGGTGAAAGGTATACTGTGGTGCATACTACGAGTACATTTAACAGTGGTAGAGCCACGCGGCAGCTCATGCTGTTGCACGTACCCATGCGCCGGTTTAAAGTGGAAACTCTGCTTTTGCTTTTCTTCTGGTGAGTGCAGGTGGCCGGAGGCCCAATTCTCCCCCTCAACATAAAATAAAAGATTAAAGATTTTTTTTTATAGGATAAGGGTGACAAACGAGCACACAGTCCACCTGATGGTAAGTGGTTGCTGCGGCCCATAGACATCTACATCTATCCTCTGTTACAAATCAAAATGTAGATGCGTTGTCACCTGTGAGGACTAAGATGGAATGCCTCATTTCCAGTAAAAAGGGCCTCCGGCCACCTGCACTCACCAAGCGAAACGCAGAGGTAAACCTCTACTTCACGCTGGTTTTCTGTGAGGTCATGGTACCACCCCGGTTCGAGCCGGCCCATCCGTGCGACAGCAAAAGCTGCCGCGTGGCTCTACCACTGTCCAAAAATGAAAATGATAGCAGAATTACGCTACTACGTTAGTACTAGCTACCAGCACCCCTGGAGAATCCCTCGCCGAGCATCCACGACCAAGTTACTTCACTCCTGAGCGTGGGTGCTCAGGCTGCCCCGCGTATTCTAGAGGGGCGACGGGGGGAGAGGAGCAAAGTCCCGCACAAAACAATACCTGCTCGGAGCAAACTAAGCAACAAGACCAAGGCGACCCCTACCACGCTATCCGTGAATTTGCAACATCAGGGGACTTCACTCGAATCTAAACGCCGTCCACTACCATCTCGAGATAGCGAAGCCTGCCTTGCTCTTTCTGACCGAGACGCAGGTGTCCTCTCCGGCTGATACTTCGTATCTCTCCTACCCGGGGTACAAATTGTAACACTCCTTTGTGCCCCGGGCTGGAGTTTGCGTATACGTCAGAGAGGACATCTGTTCTCGACGCCTCGGCAGTCTTGAAGGTTCGGACCGGTCCATCCTTTGGATACGCGAAGACAGCGACAGCCATCAGCGTATCTACGGGTGCCTCTATAGGTCCCATAGCGGTAATGCCGAAACAGACCGACTCATCGACCATGTCCAAATGGCTACAGATTCCTTGCTACAACAGATCCCATCCGCAGAGATCGTGATCCTTGGCGATTTTAACGCCCACCACGCCGAGTGGCTTGGTTCACGATTAACCGATCATGCGGGAGATCTGTTCATGATTTTGCCTTGGCATATGGTCTGATAGAACTGGTTACCACGCTTACGCGGGTTCCAGATGTAGAGGATCATGCACCTTCCCTGTTGGACCTTCTGCTGATCACTCATCCGAACAGATATCAGGTCTCCAACGACGCCCCTCTTGGTTCCTCGGACCATTGTCTAGTCCGGAATGTGGTGCTACTCACGTTGAAATCGCGGTTGCTTTCTGCAGGCTGCCGCCGTGTTTGGCACTATAGGTCGCCCGATTGGGATGGGATGCGGTCTTTCTTTGCATCCTACCCTTGGGGGCGGGTTTGCTTCTCGCCGGATGATCCCAACGTTGTTACTAATTCTGTTGCTGATGTGGTAATTTAGGGTATGGAACTTTTTATTCCTTCCTCTGTGGTACACATAGGAGGCATATCTTAGCCATGGTTTAGTCGCTCCTGTAAAAATCACGCTACAAGCAGGAGTGCTACCGGGCCTGGGCTGACGCATCAACGTCCCGGGATGTAAACAACAGCGCCTTTAAAAAGAAGTATAATTCCGACTCCAGGTTCTTCAAAAGAGTCATTGCAAAGGCAAAGTCAGAGCACATATGCATAATTGGTGAGAAACTAGTTCGCCTTCCTTCGGGAACCCCTGCATTCTGGTCTCTCGCCAAGACTGTCCAAGGGAGCTTCTGTCAGCCATCTCTTCCATTTTTGCACAGGGAGGACGACTCACTGGCCCATGCCGCAAAGCAGAAAACCGATCTGCTAGGCTCTTTCTTTGCGTCCAACTCTACTTTCGATGACCGGGGGAACACACCGCCGACCATCCCACGGTGTGAGTGCTCCATGCCGGATGTGCTATTCTGACAGCGCTCGATTCGCAAAGCACTCCTCTCTCTGGACATCCAGAAGTCGAGTGGGCCTGACGGAATCCCCCCAATTGTACTGAGGACGTGTGCTCCGGAGTTGGCACCGATTCTAACGAGTCTTTTCCGGTACTCCTAATCCCTAGGCGTAGTCCCGAAATCATGGAAGACGGTTTTTGTCCACCCGATCCCTAAAAAGGCGACCGCTCAAACCCGTCTAACTACAGGACTTGCAATCCTTGTTGTCCTTGTGTTAAATAATGGAATCCATTATAGACTGCAAGCTCATGAGGTTACTTGAGGATACCAGCTGATTAATTTAATACGGTTTTCGACGGGGTCGATCAGCTGGTAATCTTCTGGTTACCTGACTCATAGAGTATGAACAGATCCTTCTTTGAAAATAAATTGATATTACAAAAACCAAAAAATAACATGGATGCCACAGCCGGACCTTATAGTGTAAACACAGCAAAGAGGAAGAACGAGGATATTATTGTGGATCCAGACACTCAAGTTGTTATAGAAAATGCAAAGAAGCCGAAAATCGAGCTAAACGCTGAAAGGAAGTATAAATGCATACAATCTATTGTCAAGATGTATGGTGTCATATTAGAGCTGGCTTCCAAAAACAACAAAAGCAAGAAGGCCGAAGCAATGGAAGTGGACACAGATGTAGCAGACTTTACTAAGGTTGAGAACAGTATTACTCTCTGTAATCATATAATGAGTATCATCTTTACCACACACAATATCTGTAGACAGGAGACAAATAGCGATGTCACTAACATGATAAAGAAGACTAAGACAACTTCTTTTAAAATTCACTTCAGAGAACATGATTATCTAGTCCCAAATGAAACAATAAAGAAAAATTGGCTGGCGGTGTTGACACAGTCAAGACTAGAATACAAAAATTTCCCAGAACACGATCCAAAGAACTGATACGGGACAATGGGTCCATACCTCGACATGTTTTCTGCGTATGTATTGAGAGCTAACGAGCTGAGATTGGGTCATGCCACAATGCCGTTAACAAAGGTCGACGGTATCCACAAGAGGTTTCCCGTTGAAAAATACTGGCCTTTTTGGTACTCATCATGTCCTTCTTGAAGGCTCTACTTTCCCACCTGAAAGGCGATCTTCAATAGTTCAAGAGTCTTGACCCGATGACAGCGTGCATTTGTATGGTCAGGACAGAAGGAAAATACAGGACCAAGTTTGCAATGGCAGTCAAGAGAGCAATGTCACATGTACCTTGATTGAATTGATAAAAGGGAAATCAGCCTCAGAAGTTGCACCTCTAACAACTCTTGTTGCTGAAATCCTACTGGTCACTACCGCTAGACATGCAACAAGGATGTTCTTTCCTATGTGCATATTTGCAGCTGTTTGGAATTCAGAACCTGATACCAAGAAGTTCTGCAGCTTCTTCAGCTAAATAGGTGCAGGCGGCTGGTGCACTTACAAGCAAGCAATGAACATGTACAAGACGTTTACAATTTGTGGGAGCATGGAACAAGAGCAAGCGTCAAAAATTGTCTTTCATAATATTTTCGGAACTTTCAAAGAGGACCTATCCGTTTTAGGTAATATCACTGAAGTCGCCAGATGGTGCACCAAAGAGGAGCTTGGCACTTGTTTTAGACAACATTTAAGTACGAAAAGATTGTTAAAACAATCTGGAAAAACCACAAATGAAGTTTTGAGCATACTAACTACAACCCTGAGTGATCTACACAGCACGTTGCAAAAGTCTGACGGAAAGTTGAAGATGGGAACTACAAAATGGGGTGAAATGAGCAGCGCTTTATACTCCTTTTCTATGAGTTGTGTATACCTTGCTGCATCTGCGTTAAACTCTTTCGAGCTCAACTCATTAACAAATCCTGTCTCGCCATCGATGAGGAATGAGTCTTTCCATAAAGGGTCATTCATAAGTGGTGTTTCAGTTGTGGACTTCATCCTCGGCGGCGGTAGAGTTTTGCTCACCTTGTTGTGCGGGCGTTTGAAGTTTGGCTTTCGCCTCCCTCCACTCTCTTGATTCGTGGCTTGCTGCGCGGGTTCCATATTCGCACTAGAACTTGGAGCTGACATTACGTCAAGCAACTTTTTACCTAGATAAAAAGGGGGGGGGGGCTTTAGCGTAATACTTGTCGACGTCAGATATCGCTTTATACTCCGTTTCTATGAGTTGTGTATACCCTGCTGCATCTGCGTTAAACTCTTTCGAGCTCAACTCATTAACAAATCCTGTCTCGCCATCGATGAGGAATGAGTCTTTCCATAAAGGGTCATTCGTAAGTGGTGTTTCAGTTGTGGACTTCATCCTCGGCGGCGGTAGAGTTTTGCTCACCCTGTTGTGCGGGCGTTTGAAGTTTGGCTTTCGTCTCCCTCCACTCTCTTGATTCGTGGCTTGCTGCGCGGGTTCCATATTCGCACTAGAACTTGGAGCTGACATTACGTCAAGCAACTTTTTACCTAGATAAAAAGGGGGGGGGGGGCTTTAGCGTAATACTTGTCGACGTCAGATATCGCTTTATACTCCGTTTCTATGAGTTGTGTATACCCTGCTGCATCTGCGTTAAACTCTTTCGAGCTCAACTCATTAACAAATCCTGTCTCGCCATCGATGAGGAATGAGTCTTTCCATAAAGGGTCATTCGTAAGTGGTGTTTCAGTTGTGGACTTCATCCTCGGCGGCGGTAGAGTTTTGCTCACCCTGTTGTGCGGGCGTTTGAAGTTTGGCTTTCGCCTCCCTCCACTCTCTTGATTCGTGGCTTGCTGCGCGGGTTCCATATTCGCACTAGAACTTGGAGCTGACATTACGTCAAGCAACTTTTTACCTAGATAAAAAGGGGGGGGGGGCTTTAGCGTAATACTTGTCGACGTCAGATATCGCTTTATACTCCGTTTCTATGAGTTGTGTATACCCTGCTGCATCTGCGTTAAACTCTTTCGAGCTCAACTCATTAACAAATCCTGTCTCGCCATCGATGAGGAATGAGTCTTTCCATAAAGGGTCATTCGTAAGTGGTGTTTCAGTTGTGGACTTCATCCTCGGCGGCGGTAGTTTTGCTCACCCTGTTGTGCGGGCGTTTGAAGTTTGGCTTTCGCCTCCCTCCACTCTCTTGATTCGTGGCTTCCTGCGCGGGTTCCATATTCGCACTAGAACTTGGAGCTGACATTACGTCAAGCAACCTTTTTACCTAGATAAAAAGGGAGGGGGGGGGGGGGAATGAGCAGCCTTGAACTTGGATTTCCTGGAAATGAAATTAATGCCTCCTCCTATGGCCTTCAATTTGAAAATTGAAGGCCATAGGAGAATGTTTCTTGGAAAGAAGAGAATAACTTTTTTGTTTTCCTTATTTTATTCTTCTTTAGTTTTTTAAGCACTTTATATTAGTATTATTGACAACTCCATGAATATAATATCAAATTTTTGTTGTTTGTATTACTAGTTTGATTTTTTGTTCTTTGTATTACTAGTTTGATTTTTTGTTCTTTGTATTACTAGATAGGCGGAGGCAGTAGAGTCTAAGCGGCAGGCACTGGTCGTTAGTTTGGACATTGCAAAGGCCTTCGATCGGGTTTGGCACAAAGCGCTTTTCTCGAAGCTTCCTTCCTATGGGCTTCCCGAGAAATTGTGCAATTGGATCACCAGCTTTGTTGCATATCGGAGCATCAAGGTCGTTATAGGCGGTGCATGCTCCGACTACAAGCCTATTAATGCTGGTGTTTCACAAGGCTACATGCTAACACCAACGCTGTTTCTTCTGCGTATCAATTATACGTTGCGAAGTGGTAAAAGTCATCCGAATGACAGCACTGGTGATGCTCTATACACCGGCCGTGCCAATATTTCTCGGGAAAACGTCGCCGAGTACCGAAACAAACTTGTGTCTGAAGTCGAGTCTTTGCTGAACAAAGTCTGGATTGGGGGCGACAATCTAGTCCAGTTTAATCCTCAGAAGACACAAGTTTGCGCGTTTACCGCTAAAAAGAACACTTGCCTATCTCCTCAGTTTCAAGGCACTCCCCTTGTTGCCTCAGCCAGTATAGGAATCCACGGCGTCGACATATCGAGTGACGTGCAGTTTCGCGGTCACGTGGAAGAGAAGGCCAAATTGGCCTCAAAAAAGTTTGTCATGCTCAGCAGAGCGGGACAGTATTTCATGCCGGCACACCGCCTGCAACTTTACAAGGCGCAGGTTCGGCCTCACATGGAATACTGTTCCCAACTCTGGGCTGGGGCTCCCCAGTTACAACTTATTTTTCCGGACCGATACCACTTAGGGACCTTCAAGAAAAGAATTTACTCCTTTTTAAAAGGCCGGCAACGCACCTACAATTCTTTTGGTGTTGCAGTTGTTTATGGGCGGCGGTAGTCACTTACCATCAGGTGAGCCGTATACTCGTTTGCCCCTCTTCTATAAAAAAAAAATAAATACTGTTTCAGAAAATTATTTTGGCCTTAAATGCTTTACTTGTTTACAAGAAAGACAAGAAAGGGTACTTGCTATGACGATATGAATAAGGATATCTTTAAAAAATGGTTTGTTGTTAAAATTGATACCGAATTTGTCTGAACCATCAGCTATTATTATGGCCAATGCCCGTTACCACTTTAGTCAAATAAACAAAGCTCCTAATCAAAATAATAGAAAACACAAAATACAGAAGTGTCTTTCGTACAAAAATGTTGGTATTCCCGCATTTTTTACAAAACCGGAATTATTATTGTTGATCAAACATTTGTATTGTTATAAGAACTCCGCCATATAATTGCGATCTTAACCCGATCTAATTCATATAGAGTTTAGCGAAAAGAAAGATAGATACGATGAAAAATGTTAGTATTAAAAAAACCTTCCAGGCTTCACCAAACAGGAATTATCATCTATTACAGCTGATGATCGGAAAAAAGAGATTTTATTATGCTCAATGCACCTTTTATTTTTCATTTATTTGGAAGGGCCTTTTAAACAATAATAATTCGGCTATCCAGTTTATTCCAATAAATAGTCCGACACCCCCGCCGCGTGACTACTATCGCCTATTTGTTTTTTAATGGAATTACAATTTTTTATGAACAATTATTGTTAGTAAAGCAATGGGTCGTTGAAAAATATGCGTAGATACATTATTATACGAAATTTATCTCTTTTCTTACCTAACCTATATGGAAAATATATTAATTTTTTTTTCCTTTCTATAATATGGACTACAATATTAATCTTACTTTATAAAAGATTAATAACATTTTAATATTTTTACCTGGTAATATTGGGTAACGTCGGGTAACAGAAATATCTAATATTTGTAAGTAATGAGCATACCCCTAATACCAACTTCATACATACTTCATAATATATAAAATCAAAACTTTACACTTATGATTTCCATGTTCTGCATATTTATTATTATTATTGTTTCACAACCTAAAAAAAAATACAAATCTGTTACTATAATAGATAACAGAATGATGCATTGCGCAATAGAGTTACATTTACTATGTGTTGTTTTTTTGTTTGTCGTTGATACTACTGAGGCTCTTTTATCATATAGGTGTAGCATTGTTTTAAAAAGTGCCTACATCGCTTTGCAATGACTCTCACTTCCGCCGAAAAGCAGCGGCCTACAGCAAGATACATTAGCTCGATCCAGAAAAGAAAGCCGAGCATAAAAAGAAGGATATAGAAACGTACCATACCAAAAAGCGACTAGTGAAAGATATGACAGCACGAGTATATCGAACAATGTCGAAACGCTATTTTTGCTGTTGTGGTATAAATTAATAATCTCTTAGCATATTATCAAGATCATGATTATTGTCTCATTAATGTTCTTGTTACCAAAACATTTAAGAAATCAGAAAAATTGTAACATACAGAATTTTCTTTAAAAAAAGTGTTTGCGAAAATGCTGAAAGACAACGCAAATTATTCGAGACTGTTTTTGATACAGGTTAGAAAACACCTATTAATTTAAAAAAAAACGTTGATTTGGAAAACGTCCTTATGTAAGATGTTTTTACACAAGACGACATTTCTAAAGTAACTGCTGGTAAAAAAAAACGCTCCAAAAATTGAAAATTCAGAAGCATCATCTTTTGGATAATATCATAAAAAGAATATCCCACCAGCAAAAGCTGTTATACTACATTACGGAAGTACATTCCTACATAGTGTTACGCCAGTCAGTTGCATGTTGCAAACACAAGCAAGATTCTTATGTCTTTATGAATCTTATGTGAACATAAATAAAGCCTTTTTGCTTTTGTACATACTGTTCAACACAATCGCGGGTGTTCTAAGATTTTCACATTGAAGGAAAGGAATTTTTGAATTAACTGGACTGACCTAGAATATTCCAAGCTTCTACTATTGGATGGATACTTTACAGAACATCTAACATGGAAAAAATAATATTAACGAATGTCTATGATATGATACACAGATTTCAACTTCGAACGAACAATGAGTGTACGAAAGGATACGAGTATATTGGAGTAAAACAGATATACCTACTACGACTCTTCGTTGTAACACCGAATAAATAATAGTACAAGAACAGAAGGATCACTGTCTGATAACAAACTTACCAGTTTAAACCTAGTTACAACGTCGTTAATGTTCATAATACTTTACACGCCCCGAATACGACCTTCGTTAAAATATCCCACCGATTAAATCGTCGAAAAAAAAAAAGAATGCGGCGCGCTGTATTACTTAGCCCGTTACGCGCCTTTGTTACGGCGCTCCTACTGTAGGGTTAGGTGTTGTCAAAAAACAAATTGAATCCTTTGATTAGTTGGTAGTAGAATACACCGAGGTGTTATGCAATGTATTAGTAATTTGCTGATAATAAAAACATTATTGTTCAATGTGAGGAAGGTTAATGCAATTTCGAGAAAAATTAAGATTATAACAACGTGATCGTCTTTGAAACTCAGATAATATACCTACTTGCCGTTTTTAAAAAAAATGAGGAGGTACTTAATTCGATAGTATTTTTTTATGTGTGTTGCCTCAAAACTTTTTTCTAGGTGAACCAATTTTGATGATTATTTTTTTTTTTATTTTAAAGCTGGTGCTTATAATTTATACATCCCATATAAATTTGATCAAGATCTGACCAGTAGTTTTGGAGTTATACTTAATAATGCGTATTATAATGCGTATTAATATTGAAGTCGGTTGTACAAAAGTTTTTATTTCATTACTTGTCTCTTCCTCTCTTTTAAAAAAGGTTACCTCCACACTAGGATTTTCTCCTGTATCGCGGGGGAAGGTTACATACGAGGGTGGATTGAAAAGTACTCGGCCTAACCAAGAAAATAAACAAATACTAAATCAATTATATTTTTATTTTTCTACATAATCACCATCAAGTTCAATACACTTTTGCCACCTCCCCTTCCAAGCATTTAGACCGTTGAAAAAAAATGATTCTTCCTTAGAGTCAAAATATGCGTCTACAGCTGCTTTGACCTCGTCGTTTGTCGAAAATCTTTGACCTCCCAAGTGCTTTTTTAGGTTAGGGAACAGAAAGAAGTCTGATGGTGCCAGATCAGGTGAATACGGCGGATGCGGTAACAGTTCAAAGCCACAGTTGTGAATTTCAGCCATTGACTGTACTGACGTGTGAACACGGGCATTATCTTGATGAAACAGGACTTTTCTTCTGAGCATTCCTCGACGTTTTTCTTTTATTTCCTCTCGTAAACGACGTAGTAAGGTGCAGTAGTAATCAGAGTTTATATTCTGACCCCTTTCAAGATAATCAATCATAATCACACCTTTCGAGTCCCAGAATACTGAAGCCATCACCTTATTTGCCGACAAAATCGACTTAGCCTTTTTAGGGGGTGGTGAACCAGGTCTTCTCCACTGTTTTGATTGTTGTTTTGTTTCCGGTGTACAGTAATGAACCCATGTTTCGTCCATAGTAACAAAACGATTCAAAAAATCATCTGCATCGGCTTCAAATAACTCCAAACAGTCGCGTGAAATAGTCAATCGCGTCCTTTTTTGTTCAACTGAAAGCAGTCGCGGAACCCACCTCGCAGACACCTTGTGGAAACCCAACTCGTTGACAATGATGTTTTGAGTTCGTTCATAAGAGATGCCTATAATCTCGGCTATCTCTCTAATTTTTAATCTGCGGTCTCTCATTATTAAATCAAGTACTTTTTTAATATTTTCGTCAGTAGTTGACGTCGAAGGCCTTCCAGAGCGGGGTTCATCTTTCACACTCTCTCTACCACGCTTAAATTCTGCTATCCATTTTTTGACGGATGAATATGACAGAGCACAATCGCCTAATGTACTGACCATGTCATCATGGATGGCTTTTGATGATAGCCCCTTCTTATGGAGGTACTATATAATGACGGCACGCTGCTCGATTTGCTCCATTCGCGGAAATTATGTCCGATTACTTTGTTAATAAATTTATAAAATCACAACTAATTATCGCACACGTTTCGAACTTCACACAATGAACTAGTCTGAACTGAACTAAATAATGTGGGTAGATTTGATTTTTAGAATTGAATGGATCTGTGTTAGGCCGAGTACTTTTCAATCCACCCTCGTACATAGAACAGACCCAGAACAATTATTTTTAGGCCATACAAATACTTCTTCCGTGCGGGATTCGAACCCACGGCCCTTAGGCTGCAACTCATTGCTAAGCCACTTCGCCGTCAATTGTCTGTTACACAATTTTTGCTATTTACAAACATGCGACACGCAACGGCATTGTTAATTAAGTGGCAATGAGAATTGCTGCTATTTTCAATCTCTTTCTTTTATCGACCAAGTGTTAAACAAATAATATATGCCGATCTTGCATTAGTAGACAGTCACTAGTACTGGGTCATTATATTTGTCATTATACGTGAAAAAATCGAAAACTGCGAAGCTGTGGTCGGGTCACTAATTATCTAGTCTACCTATAAATAATAATATCTTACATTTCAGTATCCAGTAACAGTAAATAATGAAAAGTCGACATTCCTGTTGTTATTTAAGGACACGCATGCTATGTAGTACCTTTTAGCTTTTTGGGAACTTGAATAAAAACTCAAAAATAAATATTAGAAGTGCCTAAATACTTATAAGAAAGAAATACTTTTTGTTAACGTAAGGCTCGCGTCAGCTAGAGCGCGCGCGTAACATACTCACGGAGTTAGCCCCTTGTAAGTGACCGCGCAGCGTAGGTACATTTTCATGCCTAAAGCACGGAGTGAGACAGGCCTGGCTATAGGATATAGATTACCTCTCTCTCTCTCTCTCGTTATATGGGATATTAACCTATTCGCTGTCCCGTATACTACATATAGTTGATTGCTATTGTCTTACTATTGTGTCTGAAAATCGGACAGTGAAAGTGTTTATACGAGGTATTGGTTAATATCTATGATACTCGTTTCGGTGTATTATAGCTATTGATCAATTTACAATACATCTTTATATCTAAGCAAACCAAATCTATCAAAAATCGCTTATCACCGTGTAGTACTAAATACCGACTTTCTTAGTTACAAAGTCCCGTTGATATCGACCGATATAGATATTGAAATATATAAATTCAATATCTAGATTTGATATAGGTTCAAAGGGGAATTACCCATGCTTAATTTTTGTCGACACACGCGAAAAACAATTGATAAAATAGCGAAGACCACTTCGCCATGAACCCCTACCCCCACCCCACCCTTCAATTACGAACAGATCACGGCCTGTGCGATTCTACAAGTGCCCGACGGTGCAGCGGCAGCCACAAACTCAAAAATAACGTCATGAAATTTACTATAATCGTATACCTAAATTTCCTATATTCTACGTAAGTCGCTTTTTTTTATAGGAGAGGGGCAAACGAGCATGCGGCTCACCTGATGGTAAGTGACTACCGCCGCCCATGAACAACTGCAACACCAGGAGGGAATTGTAGATGCGTTGCCGGCCTTTTAAAAAGGAGTACGCTCTTTTCTTGAAGGTCCCTAAGTCGTATCGGTCCGGAAAAATCGCTGATGGTAATCGATTCCACAAGGAAGTCGTGCGAGGAAGAAAACATCTTCTAAATCGCACAGTGGTGGACCGCCAATCATCCAGATGGTGTGGATGGTATCGGGAGTTCTGCCGCGATGTGCGTTCGTGAAATTTGGCGGCTGGGATGAATCCGAACAATTCCTCAGAGCACTCCCCATGGTAGATGCGAAAGAAAATGCAAAGGGATGCTGTTCTCTTCGCAGTGCCAATGAATCGAGCCGATCGGAAAGGGCTCGGTCGTCGACGATTCGAGCCGCTCTGCGCTGGATGCGGTCAAGTGGAAGGAGCTGGCACTGGGGAGCCCCTGCCCAGAGATAGGAACACTATTCCATGTGAGGCCGAACCTGCGCCTTGTAAAGTTGCAGGCGGTGTGCCGGCATGAAATACTGTCCCGCTCTGCTGAGCACGCCAAGCTTTTTAGAGGACAATTTGGCCTTCTCTTCCAAGTGATTACGAAACTGCACGTCACTCGATATGTCAACTCCGAGGATACCGATACTGGCTGAGGCAAGAAGGGGAGTGCTTTGAAACTGAGGAGATACGACAAAGCGATTCTTTTTAGCGGTAAACGCGCAAACTTGTGTCTTCTGAGGATTAAACTGGACTAGATTTAGTCGCCCCCAATCCGAGACTTTGTTCAGCAAAGACTCGACTTCAGACACAAGTTTGTTACGGTACTCGGCGACGTTTTCCCGAGAAATATTGGCACGGCCGGTGTATAGAGCATCACCAGTGCTGTCATCCGCATAGCAATGAATGTTACCAGTTATCAACATATCATTAATATGCAGAAGAAACAGCGTTGGATAGCACACAGCCTTGTGGAACACCGCTGGTGTTAATAGGCTTGTAGTCAGAACATGCACCGTCTACAACAACCTTGATATTCCGATCTGCAAGGAAGCTGGTGATCAAGGGAGCTTCGAAAGAAGCGCTTTGTGCCAAACCCGATCGAAGGTCTTCGCAATGTCCAGACTAACGGCCAACGCCTCCCCCTTGGACTCTACTGCCTCCGCCCATCTATGGGTCAGCTAGACCAGAAGGTCACCAGCTTATCGACCCCGACGAGAACCGTATTGGCGGTCACTAATCATCTGGTGATCCTCAAGGTACCGGATGAGCTGGCAGTTAATAATGGATTCCATTATTTTGGAGAACAAGGAGGTGATCGCGATAGGCCTATAGATGGACGGGTCTGAGCGGTCGCCTTATTTAGGGATCGGGTGGACAAAAGCTGTCTTCAATGAATTCGGGACCTACGCCTTGGCAGTAGGAGTACCGGAAAAGACGCGTTAGAACCGGTGCCAACTCCGGAGCACACGTCCTCAGCACAATTGGGGGGATTCCGTCAGGCCCACTCGACTTCTGGATGTCCAGGGAGAGAAATGCTTTGCGAACCGAGCGCTGTGAGAACAGCACATCCGGCATGGAGCACTCACACCGCGGGATGGTCGGCGGTGTTTTCCCCCCGTCATCAAGAGTCGAGTTGGACGCAAAAAGGGAGCCTAAAAGGACAGCTTTGTCTTTTGCATCTTGGGCCAGTGAGTCGTCCTCCCTGTGCAGAGATGGTAGTGATGGCTTACAGAAATTCCCTTGGACAGCCTTGGCGAGAGACCAGAATGCACGGGTTCCCGAAGGAAGGCGAACTAGTTTCTCGCCAATTCTGCCTATGTGCTCTGACTTTGCCTTAGCAATAACTCTTTTGAAGGACCTGGAGGCGAAGTTATACTTCTTTTTAAGTGTGCTGGTGTTTACATCCCGAGTCGCCGAAGAGTCGCTGCCCAACTATCGCCGCGGGCGCGAGTTTTTGAATTTCGTCCCATGCGTTCTCCATGAGTACATATTCTGGACCTCTTCGAAAAAGCTTAGCGATGTTGAACACCGTGATTGTATAATGTGTGACTGGAAGAATACATCCATTCCTCATTATATTCAGCATTTTTACTCACCCCGCAAGTAGCAACTGGTGGCAAAAGCAGAATGTCGATACTGCCACGGGAAGGAGAAAAGAACACGTACACGTTGGTACACGTACGGCATGCTGGCAAGCTGTGATGGAAAACCATTTCACGGTGACATAGCTCAAATTGCAGTTTCACCGAAGATATCTTCTAAAATGTACTTTAATTAAATGAAAAAAATATAGAAACTCCCACAAATTATGTACCAACGCCTATTATATTTTAAGGACTTTAGGAAGTTATAATTATCGATTGAGGAAGAAAAAAGGAATAAATTTCTAAATCACAAGTAGCAACCTAAGTAACTAAAAACCACAAGTTTTTATTATCTCGATTGTGCAATTATCGATAAATTAATAGGCCTAAAAACTACAAGTCTAGTAATAATAAGTCTCACTTCATTAGGAAAAGGCGGTTTGATCGGAAGACCTTAAGAAATGTTACTCTGTGCACAGATTAGGGGAATTGTTAGATTGCCCTCCTAGAAACACTGAAAACATGGTGTCGCCAAATTGTCGATAAAACTTCTTAGGTTTTAATTTTAAAACAAATTTTAAATTCCTACTGGTGGTAAGTGATATGTTTCCTACGTAGATATAGTTCTTACACCATTTAACTGCGCAAATCGTCGTTTAAATTTTTTGGAGCGATTTGTGTGCACGCGATTAATACTAAATAGGTAAACAGACGTTACCGGCCTAATTGTTCGGTATTTTTTCTCCCTTTTTAAACTGCATGTATACTTCAGGAACGTATAATTTAACAAAGGAATACTTGCTTACACCTGGCCGCATTATAAGTGGTAACCAAACTTAAGTACTTCATACATTTTTATTCGATATTATTGATATTTTTATATAGAAAAAAAACAAGTAAACAAAATTATTTACTAAAAATCCATAAAACATTTTTGCGGTTATATTTTGTTAATCAATACCGCGAAAAAGTATTTCTTTACAAACAATTGTTCATAAAATGTAGTGTTTTCATTAAAAACCAGAGACGCAACAATCACAGGATGGGATCTATTATCACATAATGCGAAAAAGTAAAAATAACTGGCAGAAATTATTTTAGTATTCCAATTAAAAAAGAAAAAGTTTTTAGCTTACGATTAAGATAATAATATACAGCGTTATTTTTCAAAGAGTATACAAATTTTATAGTTAAGTTTAAATATATAAAGAATGATATACCGTTATTTTTTTTAAATACGAGTAAATAAGGCTTCTACTTTTGAAGATTACGAATTGAATGTGATTTTTAGAGGCAACAACAACACTCCTCAGTATGCGATTTAATTCACAACATTTTTGCCGACCGAGCGACCCTAACGAATGTGTGCGTGCTTAGTAATAAAGTAGGCGTTAGATATTTATAAATGGCAATCAGTTAAAATAATGCATTACCACGCATTCTGAACTTAAAAGATGAAAAGAACAGAATGTTTGAGATTTTTTAAAATTAATTTTTCTTCACCATTCGCCTATATTAGTTATTCCGAACCATCTCAGTACATTTGGACAAATATTGCAAAACAAGCCTGTATATTATATTTAGGTTACATAAATAATTTTGCACATGGCACAACATAAACATCAATGTAGAGAACAAGATGGACAAAGCTTTATTTTATTCAAATCTAAGCATGCACCGTGAAAAGTGTGACCGCACTTAAAAGTCCACAAACCGCCATCTTTGATTAAAACTTCATTCTGTAAAGGCAGGCCACATAATACACAGTCGTTTACGCCGTTAAATATTTCCAACATTACTGTTAAAATATCTTGTAGAGTAACATTTTTGTCTTTCGCGCCTACTACTTCAGAATTATGTAATAATAACAACTTCTCACGCACAGATCTTAAGCCCCAATGAGATGATTTCGCTGCAACAGTTAACGGTAAAGCTGTGTTCTTTATCTGTCCGTTAGTTGTACATCGAAGCAGATGACAGATCTGAAAAAATTTAATATTTGGCATTTATTTGGGAAATAAAATATTATCGTACATATAAGGTTCTTTACAAAAATAAATATCGTCGTCCAGACCGATACCCCTTAAATCAGTTTAATTAGAAGCGTAACTCACAGAATAAATATATAATAGATTATCAAATAAAATAATGAGAGACCTTCTCTACTATTTTCGGTAGTACTTAATACTTTTAATAAGTACCCAACAGCAGAAACAACTAGTGATTACGGTTTGGGTGAACGGCTTTTGCTGGAGTGGATTATTCACGGAGCAAATACAAAGAGGAGAGGAGAAATAATTTTTATATATTTTACAGCAAATCATTTTCATTTGAAAATTAATTATTTCGGACTACTTTATACACATATTATCATAATGCGGCAGAGCCATGCTGCAGCTATATAGTTGTAGCACGAATGGGTACGCTCAACCGGGCAAAGATCACTCTCGCACAGAATACCATCGTGAAACAGCAGCTTAATGTTGCTGTGTTTCGTAGTGTGAGTGTAGAGTAGTCCTCAGTAGTGATAACGCATCTGAATTTTGATTGTTAATCGAGGATAGATGTAGATGTCTATGGACCACAGCATCCACTTACCATCGGATGGGCTGTGTGCTCGTTTGTCATCCTTATTCTATAAAAAAATGCATTAAAAAAGAATGAAAATTACCTCCAATCTTGAGTCTTTGAATTCATAAGAACTGTAAACTGTATCAACTAATTGTGCTGTGACTGTCACATCATATTTCTCATACATTGACACCAGCAAGCATGAATGATAAAACTTCATTGTAACTGCTGCAATATCAATTAGATTAGCATGTTTCTTCATAACTTCAATAGCGTTCTTTCCACCTACCGATTTGATTATCAGGGCGCCTAAATCGTCCCAACTTAACATGTCTTTAACAGACACATGTTCAAATGTTTTGTTACAATTTAAACAGATGTTAGCGTGCAGTACAGCGTACAGTTGTATAGCCCGGTCCCAAATCTCCAATGTGAATTGTGGCAAAAATGAATGTAGAAGTGTCTCATCGAGCATTTGCAGTAGTATCCGCAAAACATTTAATAGGTCTTCATTTCGTCTTAAGTACAAAATCTTCCTCCACAAATACGGCATCTTCTTACAAATATCGTAACACTGTTCTTTCGTTTGGCATGACCATTGCCTCTCTATAAACTCATCTATTAATTCAGAGAATACCGGTGTTCCATTTGTTCGTGCAAACGGCAAAGGAAAGCCGCACTCGCAGCCAAGATTTGATATTTTATGTGTTTTGATATTCACTGATATACAGGAATCAACAAAATATTTGTATAGCACTTCCTCCTTTATAATTGTATCCAAGATATTACACTTATTCCTAGAAAGATTTAAATATGCGAGAAATATATAATTTGGAACAAACTTTGATTCATCTAAAGCTCCTATTGAAATACAATATTGCTCCAATGAAACCATTAGGTCATAGATCTTACTAATATCACAGGTGTAGCTTTCTATTATAGAGGTTAAATTCGTTTGCTCTGATTCCTTATTCACTAAGCTTAATCTATGGTACTGGTACAATGACCTGCAAATTTTGTCATTGTCTACAATATTATTGTCCGCTTCTACGACCTTTTGACTAGAGTCTTTAAATATAATATCATTATCCAAAGGGAAATTATGTTCAGTGTGCGAGTTCTCCTCATAGGATATCTTTCTTTGAGCCGTTTCTATCCCTTGTATATGTTTTGTAACTGATTGTTCTTGGGAATTTTGTTTTTCTGTACCAAAATGTTTTACTTTTTCTTCGATATCCTCCCATTTTTCCTTTAATATCTTTTTACTTGAACTGAATTTATCTGACATAGCACTGCTTATACCTCTTAAAGCTTGTAAAGTCTCAGGTGATATTGTAGAAAATAAGTTATCGTCATTAGTTTTAGAATCAAAATTTTCATCTAACATTGTCTGTGTTTGATATGTATTATCAACAACATATATTCCAGATTTCATCTGAGTTGCTTCACCTAATTGTAAACTATCAAATTTCTCTAACATATTACTTATACTATTTAATAAGCCATTATTATGCAATTTATCTCTCAGTCCAACCAAAATATGCAATTTAGGTGATAAATTGTTAGAAAGCAAATGATCTCTATACAAGGCACATAGTTCAGCACATAAGGTATATTTCTCATCAATATAACATTTAACTAAAAACTTATCCAACTGCATGAATCTCGTATTGACTAGAGAGCCATTGCTTAGCCATATATAGAGCATATCGTGATATATTTTGCAATCTACAATATCTTTATATGTGTCAAACCAAACTGTATTATTTACATTGTGAATATTTAAAAAATATAGTGAATTTTTATTAAACGAGAATATGGCACTATTAATCCAATATATTTTGGGAAAGTTAACAGATTGTCCAACACTTTCCTCGTCCAAATTCCAAAGTGATAGGCTTTCATTATCATAAGATTCCACTGTTACTACATTCAATGGTCGCCTTGCTAATACCTGTTTGAATTGATGTGTTCTTCTGACCGTACCATCAATTGTCGCTTCCCATAGTCTAGATGATGGTCTAGCGCAGTATATGAGAGTGTTAGAAAGTTGTTCTCCAACAGTAAATCCAGCATCATTATCTACTATGTTGTATTTCTTTAATTCAGTATAATCCTGTTGATTATTTTCTGTTGAGCCATTAAGAGCAGATTTATCTTTCGTAACAAAACAAGCACCAAATTCACCATCTCGAAGTTTTTGACCAATTTGTCTGTATTGTTCTTGAATAATATTACAAATATAGCAACGCGTAAGGGTAGATACAAGCAACATACAATCTTTGGCATCCAGCTGGCAAATTCTTGAGTCCAGGCTCAAAATAATTTGAGATGAACTGTGAAACATTGTTTTGGCCTGCAATTTAAAAACAGTTCCTTTTTAATAACAAAACATTATTATATTTGCGACTGTCTCGTTGGTCTAGTGGTTGTAAACACGACTGCTGATCGTGAAGTCCCGGCTTCAAATACCGGGTTGGGCCAAGAAGAAATCAAGAGTTTTTCCATCAAGAAATTCTCAGTAGCTGCCCGGAGTCAGGAAGTTGTCGGTGTCTCACCCCCGTGCCTCGGAAAGCACGTAAAGCCTTTGGTCCTGTGCCTGATCTCTCTTCGGTCGTATCGGTTTACCGTCCCATCGGACTATGAGAGTGAAGGAATTGAGAGTGCACCTGTGCTTGCGCATACACTTGGGCACTATAATCTTGACCTGCGCCGATGGCTAGTCTGCGTTGAGGCCGGCCGCCGTGACCATATTTGGTCTGGAGGACATTATCAATATATTTGCATTATGACTAAATATTTTTTTTTGTATTAATTAGCAATTTAAATAAAATTATTTTTAATTCCAAAATATTTTATTTAAAATGCTAATGCCACGCTCTCACAGAAAACCAGCGTAAAATAGCAGCTTAACGCTGCTGTGTTTCGTATGGTGGTGTAGAGAACCGGAGACCCCTTTTACTGGCAAAGAGGCATTCCATCTTAGTCCTCACGGGTGACAACGCATTTGCATCTTGAGTCTTTATTGAGGATAGATGTAGATGTCTATGGGTCACAGTAACCACTTACCATCAGGTGGACTGTGTGCTCGTTTGTCACCCTATTCTATAAAAAAAAATTACACTTATTGTGTATGTATGTTTTATACTATGATAATATTAGCTATATATGCATCATAATCAAAAGATTGTCTGTCTGGATTGATACTACACTCTTACTTATTTTTGCCACTAAGTAGCACTAATGGATTAGTATATTTACAGGCATTCTAGTCTTCAGAGGTGCCAACGCTTTGGCAACCCTCTTCGTCTGATATTGGTTGTAGATGTTCACTAACCATCAGGAGCGGTGCCACTTCAAGCCATTATTAGCACTATCAGCACGAAAATTTGAAAGTGGATTTGTATTTATTTATAGCTTAACCTTGGGAATGAAAGAATTGATCATAGGCTGTAACTACACTGACTCTTACCCTTCAAAACAGCAGTGGGTGTGCTAAAACCATTAGGTCTTAAGAATTGCCATTTTCTAATACTGGCTAGTTTGAAGTTTGATTAAAGCATTCCAAAGTTTAAATTCCAAGATTTGCTGCGTATTAAAAACTTGATAAAGAGTTTTAGCAAGGACAGCAATTGATTTTTATATATAGATATAATACTCACAATAAAACTCTGCAGCTGCAGTACCGAAACTCTCCCAACATCATCACCGCTAAAAAGCATGTTCCTACTCCAAACCATTGACGTTATTTCATTCCCATGGTGCTCTTTTGAAACAGCTGATGAGTATCCTCCACTTAGCGATTGGTCACAGCCAGTAACCGTAACAGTACCTTTGCCATTAGAAAAACCGATATGTTTTTCATCTGTAGAAATAGCGAGGCGTGTTATGGGACCATCCTGAAAATTAAGGAAACACACTGTTTATTGGTGTTAACCCACCTGTGTGCCCGGTGTGATAGGCAAATCTTTTATGATATGCAAGCCAATGAATGATTTATAAGTATTTCTTTGCCATGTAGTAGCAGTGTCAGAATATCATCCCATGGATGTAGTAAGAAGCGACAGAGAAACACAAATAAGAAATAAGGAGATGAACAGGAGTGTCTTTCTAATGATGACTAATAATTAAAAACTGCGGTTGCCAACCCGTTTACCAGGTGTGGCACCTATGGCAAATATTCCCCCCTATGAGGCAATCTATGGGCGAGGCCTATTTTCAGCAGTGAACTTTAATAGGCTGTAACAGTAAGTATTTCTTAATATTACATCGATTTTAATGAGTAAGGCTGTAAATATCTATATTAAAGTATGATTTCAGGTTGGTTTGCTAAGTGATTTAGTGAAAATATTGGATATGATGATACAATGTTCAAGATTTGAGTAAAATTTAGTTAAATATCTGTATTTTTTACTCTTCCTGTTATCCCAATTTTTTTTTACTTGCAATATGAAAACAAAACTAATTGTCCTCACTTATCACAACACTGTTGCAATTGTAAAAGTCATTTATAAGGCTTTCAAACCATACTGCCTCACAACAACATACAATTAAAACTATTTATTCTGTATTCTTAACAATAGAAAGTGACACTGTTTCTGCTTTTGAGTGCACTAAAATACTATATTGCCATGTCATAATAAACAAAAACTTGTAATAGACTTTCTTACATCTTTATTACCTTATCAACCACCAATACCCTAATATTACATGTTCGCAGTATTTATACTAGACATAATTCCATGTTGGTAATCTAAAACTGTATAGTAGCAGTATAAGACTATCCACTACCCCATATCATCCTGTGGGTGTGGTAAGAGGCAACAGAGGAAAACTGAACCACGAGATGGGCACAAGCATCTCCCTGATAACAGTTGAATAAAAATAACAAGCTGCGGTTGCCAACTACTTTCTGAGCGAGGCAACTATGGCAAATATATCTTCTCTGAGGCAATCTATGGAGGGGACCCATATTCAGCAGTAGACTTTTGGTAGACTGTAATGGCGATACTAGGCAACATGCAGTAACTTTTAAGTATGTTTTTTTTTATAGAATATCAGTGACAAACAAGCGCACAGATCAACAGATATATTGACAAGCATCAGAGACATTGTCACCCTTGAGGACTAAGATGGAATGCCTCAATTTCAGTAAAGAGTCTCCGGTTCTCTGCACTCACCATATGAAACACAGCAGCATTAAGATGTTATTATGTTGGTATTCTGTGAGAGTGTGATCCTACCTTGAGCTACAAATATATAGCTGCAGTGTGGCTCTACCACGTAAAAAGTCAAGTATTAGCACACTCTTTAAGTAGTATAAGGTTTTGTAAGTATTATTATATTATTTGAAGTACTGTTCTGGAATTTACTAAAAAAGACTAAAGGATAGATTTGCCCTACTATAAACTACTTTTTAGATATCAAACAACCTATTATTTTACCTGTCTACCAAGTGAGCCGTGGTAGCTCAGATGGTTAGCGCTCGCTGTAAGCTTCACAGTACTCAAGCAACCCGGGTTCGATCCCCGCCGGCACTAATGAAATTGTTAATTGCAATTTTAAGTGCTGATTTACCACGTTGGGGGTGAAGGAAAATATTGTGAGGAAACCGGCATGTCTGAGAAATAAGAAAAAAAATATTTCGAAGACACTTGATGTTCGTCAACACGCATTGGGGCAGCGCGGCAGACATTTCCTTGCTCTATTACTTTGTTACTTTACTACCAAGTGTGGCAACTAGGGCAAATATCACCCTTATAAGGTGATTTATTAGGCAGCCTATGTTCAACAGTGGACTCTGAAGTCTGTATTGATGGATGATTGGATGGATGTAATGGATAGCTGAGTGCAGGTATACATGTCAGGTTTCTCCTGCTCAAGATTTAAAAACTTTATTAAACTAAGTTTTTTGACCTGCTCAAGGTGCATAAACTTTATTAAACTGAGTTTGTATAAAAAGGGTTAATATAATATTAAGGATTTTATGGATCTGCAAGATGACGTTGTGACAAGGATTAAGAAAGGAATGCTTCGGTGGTTTGGTCATGTAGAAAGAATGAATGAGGAAAGAGTGACAAAGCAAATTTATATTGCAGAAGTGAAAGGCAGGGTCGGGAAGGGATACCCTAGATGAAGGTTTATCGACCAAATCGGCAATACATTAAAAATGGGCCAGATTAGGAGTACCCTTAACCGATGAGCTTGTATGCGTAGATATATGGATGTAAAGGAGGCGAGAGAGGTGTGTCAGGATCGCACCAAATGGAAGTCCGTAGTCTCTGCCTACCCCTCTGGGTGACAGGTGTGAGTGTTTGTGTTGTATTGTGATTTTATGGATGATCACAATTTCTACTTTGTTGTATTGTAAAGTTATTAAGTCAATGTGATATTCATTTAAAAGTATATATGTGTGCATATATTTAAAAAAATGCATACCTTGTTGGGTATCAGCTGCACAAACTCACAGGGATTTCTGTTGTAAACATAGATACCACCACTTGTGGCACCAAATGCTATTAAGGATTTTGATACATCAAAGCATGTAAACTGAAAAAAGAAAAGTTCTTATACAATAATTTACATACTTTCACCAATACACAGGAAGAATTATAACATAAAACAACATTTTAAACAATGAAAAAATTATATACCCAAAAATTAACCATTTGTGTTATACACTCTTTCTTATGTTCTTACATTGTTTATGTGGTAAAGCCATGCTACAGCTATATTAGTAGTATAGTATTTCATATGGTGAGTGTAAAAGAACCGGAGAACCTCTTTCCTAGAAACGAGACATTCCATCCTAGTCCTCACGGGTGAGTGCAACAGCACAGTAACATGTGCCTGTGCTATTGCGCTAAATCAAGAATATTTGCTGAATAGCTAGGCCTACACCAATCTCCTTGCCCGGCATAAATATCCTTCATAAAATGTAAGCTATTTGGTGCTTTCTTAGAAACGCCCTTACTAAGCAATTAACTATAACAGACTTAAATGATGTATATAGTAAAACAAAATTACAAAATTTTTCCCAGTGTAGGCTGCACAGCACAAATTATATGAAATTAAATTTTATTTGTTTGTGTCGCACCTTTCATTGTTAAACATTTTTTAAATTGTGGCTTATGATATTACGATCACATTATTTCTGCCAATGTCTGGTCTTGTAACAGTACATTCCTAATAAAATTATTTTGATATCATGCCAAAACTACCTACCTTTATACGGTGGACATTTTTTATCGGATAATTTATAACTTCTGTTATATCAGGAAGTTCTTGAAGTATATACGGGAGCAATTTACAAGTCATATTTTACATACATTTTCCTATTTATGTACACATTAATAATTTTTTTTAAAAAGAAATGTAAACATGAACCACTTAGTCACTATATTAACCTTGTAATACTTTATAATTTGTGCTTGTAATTAAAAATAGGGATGTCGATCTGAGATCGATTAATCAAAGAATCGATTTTGCAGGACCAAAATATCGATTTTTTAAATCGATATGCAGTACTGTATCGATCCATTGAATCGATTTTTTCACAGCTCTAAGGGACAGTAGACTTGAGTATTTGAATATGAATTTCTGCTTTATACCTCCACGCGTTCCTGAGAAAAAGGGTCTTGACAGACAGACAGACAGACAGACATACGAACAACAAAGTGATCCTATAAGGGTTCCGTTTTTTCCTTTTGAGGTACGGAACTATAAAAAAGTAACGTTTGTAGTCTATGACTGTTTATATTTGTTGATTGATATTGCGTCATTCATTTGTTTATATAAGCAAACTGTGTCGTAATATTATACTGTGATTAGCGAAATAAATACTTATTATTGTGTATATATATTTTGTGTATATAGCACAGTAATGCACTTGCACTGAAAAGTTAGGCTTAAACGAAGAATTTAAGCACTAATTATCGCAGGCAGTTGTGCACATGAAACATGATCCTATACTGTACTGGCAGGAACAAACAAACTCTATTCATCACGACCTTCACTCAATAGCCATGATGTATATGAGTATCGTGGGATCATTTATTCCTTGTGAGCGCCTTTTTTCAATTCCCGGCAACATCGCAAGTGATGAGCAGAACCGCTTGAATTCCAGTAGACTTGACAGACTATTGTTTTTAAAAGGTTTATATATAAAGCATTGGGAACTTTATTTCATGTAACAAATACATTTTTAAAATAAATGTCTTCTTTCATACCTGATCTAACTTTGATATGGTAATAAAAATAATTGTTATTATCGAATTTCCTGAACTAAAAAAAACTGTCTTTACTGATAAGTGATCATTTATTATGGTATTTTTCTTGTTTTTCATAAAATGGATTTATATTATAAATACAAATATAAATAAACGATTTTTTAGGAATCGATCTTTTAGACCTCGATTTTTTGTGAATCGATACATTAGCTTACGATTGGAATCGATTTAAAAATCGATCTTTTTCGGAAAGAATCAACATTCCTAGTAAAAAATTAGTGTTGACAGATGGTCGTCTCGCGTTCTCCATATCAATGCGTTCTCCCCAAGCATTCCCCAAAATCCCCCCAAAATTCAGGTTAATGGAGAAAAAAAAAAAAACTCCCACAAAATGCAGAATATTTATTAATTTTTAAAAAATTATGCGTGGTAGAACCATGCTACAGCTATAGTAATATAGTTGTAGCACGGATGGGTCGGCTCGACCGGGGAAGGACCATGCTCTCACCGAATACCAGCGTTAAATAGTAGCTTAACACTGCTGTGTTTCGTATGGTGAGTGTTCAGAACCGGAGACCCTTTTTACTGGAAAAGAGGCATTCCATCTTAATCCTCGCGGGTGACAACACATCTGTATTTTGATTCCCAAACGAGGATAGATGTAGATGTTTATGGGCCACAGCAACCACTTACCATCAGGTGGACTGTGTGTTCGTTTGTCACCCTATCCTATAAAAAAATATTGAAATACAATTTTACACCATTTCAGCAATAGCTTCCTTTACTGGATCAGCATATTTATACGCGTCGTCTGTAGTTCCGTACATTTTTTCTGAGTTAAATCTGTTTAGCATCTTTGAACTTGGTTTAAAGTGAACACATTCTTCTAGCAATATATATGGTTCTTAAGATGGATTCGGCAGTGTGGATGGCCAATCTGTTTAGAAGTTTGTCTTTAATAACAGTTACTTGGGAAAAGGCTCTTTCCCTTAGACTAAGCTCTTTCCACAACTGCGTTAGAAAATAGCAAAATTGCTAATGCCAATTTGCTAACATGGCCAATTTGCTAACAAATTCTATCACCGACTACATTCTTGAACTTCAACCCAGAACTCCTCAGTGGGTTGCGTGTGCGAAATAATTATAAGTATTTATTAACTTAAACCAACTTCGGAGTGTGTTGTGCTTTCGCAGATATTTTTAATCATCATGACTTTTTTTAGATTACAGTTTTGATAATACAAATCTCCCAATTCCCTCCAAACTCAATAATATGACCTTCCCTAAATGTCCCCCCAAATATAAAAAAAAACAATTTTGGGGGATTCCCCTCAGCTAGCCTCAGTATAAAAAATAAAAATTGTTATTGTTACGACTGCTAACAATTTTTAAAACCTATGTTTTGGATCATACAGCCTTGTCAATTATTAATGTATTTATGGTGGGTGCTACCTGGGAAGAAGCTTACCGAATATGCGAGCTGTGTATGGTCTCCATAGTAAGCAAGGCATATTCATGCCATTGAATCCATCCAGAAAAAAAAATTAATTACCTAAATTTCAAAATACATTGATGCATGTTGTCTACGAAGATAGCTGTCGTTTTTACGGATTTCTACCATTAAGAGATCGGTGCGAGTTGCTCGATATGTTGTTTTTGCATAGATTGCTCACAGGTGAAATAAATTCACCGGAGCAGCTGCTATCGATGATATCACTTAACAACAAAGCGCGCTCGTCATACAAATATTCCATGTACCTTTATCGCTTACCAGCTATTCATCAAACTCAATTTTGTCTAGGATACTACACAATTACTGTTACGGCCTACGGCTGCTCCCTTAAAGGATCCAATCCTCAGGGGCCCATGAGCTGAAGACTTCCCGAACAGACGTAGGTCGGGCCTCAATGTGGCCACGTGGAATCTCTCTAATTACACTAAAATATATGGGGGAGCGTTATACTACGGCCAGTCGACCGGAAGGAATTTGGACGAAGCTTACTTACCTATATCCAAGGCGACTGGTCCCTCCGGAGTCGGTCAGGTCGCATGTGGTTGTGTAGTGCAAGGGAAAGAAGGGTGATGTGGTGTGTATCTGGGTGTGACTGATGGTGATTGAACCTAGACCTTGGCCGTCGGCAGCAGCCCGAGCGTCGACACCGCTCCAACTTGAGGGGGCCCTCCGAGGCGTCCGTCCACAGTCACTTTCTTCTTTCTTCACGATGACAGTCAATTAACTCTATCGTACGATTTACTAACTTACAGAAGCCACTAACTATCGCTGGGTATAATGGTTACCGCACAAACGCACAGGGAGTTTAAAGGGTCAAAGGTCACTACCGTTTCGCGTAGCAACAGTTAATTCTAGAATATCAGAGGCCGCACTATCTAATATTGCCGAATGCACTATACAGTTCTGAGTCGGACCCAATAAGTCCCGGGAAGCTCTCCAGCAGGAATGCGCGTCACAAAATCCTAGACCGTATATTTACGGGCCGCACCTAATTATTCCGAGTTTCCTAAAAGAATACAGCGTGCCAATCGTTAGCACCGCTTATGGACGACTGACTTTTCGCTCGCGACTCGCGCGCTCGTGCCACGCTCAGCCGAACTTCAAACCGGAATCGCGCCGAGCCGAGTGACATCTGGTGTCGACTCCGACAACAGCGTTTTGCGCGAACAAACCCCCGTCCCGGATATAAGGATTTAGGTTCGCGAGCAAACCGGGCAGCGAGACAAGGTCGCGACGGCAAGTTGCAAGACCGAATCTACAACCAAACTAGGCCACCTTAGGCAACCCATCAGATCCTGCAACCCTAATCAACGCCTCAAAAGATAGCCGGAAAAGATGGCAAGCCGGAGGGTCAGCCTCCACTGGATGCCCCTCCTGGGCATTGCAGCACTTTAATAAGTCCTGTACTGGACAGAAGTCCGACGACCTCTTTCAAACACCTATCTGTGCCCCTATGATTAGTTCCGCAATCCGACCGGATCAGCTCTGCAAACAGCGACGCTACACGAAGCTGCCCAGACAAATTTTGTGCCAGCAGTTGCTTCAGTGCAGAACGCACCCACAAATTCCACATGAACGTCGTCTGTGGAGAGCCAAACGAAACGCACAGATAGTCCCTAGTATGAATTTTCAACAAGTAGGCCTAGCCAGGCCACCCACCATATTATCATTTACTAAAATAGTGCGGCAGCTGATTTCAATCTGATAATCTCCAAAACTAGCTAGCCAGTTAGGCAAGTAGTCCTATGCTCATATTTCAACTAATTTTTCAAAAGCATCAATGTTCAACTACAGAATTAATTCAACCAAATTAATCACCGATGCGCATAGGTCAACTTGCAAATTAAACAAAACAATAACGTAAGGGACAGCCCTACTTCTTCGCAAAGCAAAATGATTAAACACTATCATAAACATAAACATAATTTTTCAAATAGTGCGCCATTCAATTTCAGATGAATTCAAATTTTCCTTTCAGCAAACAGACGCAACAATCAAATACAGTGATTAAATATATGTACAAAACACATGCAGTAGCATTTAAAGGAGTAGATTAAATTCCATTCTTTTAATTTAAACCGCTACAAATAGGAAAATTTCGCGGAAAGCCCAAACCATTTTTTAATTTTAATTCAAGTATTTTTTGACTAAGTGCTCGACCAAACCAAATCTAATACCCCTTGACAGCGTGATTCAACGCTCCAGAGGGGCCCTAATCTTCCCACCACCAAGGGGAGGCCACATGGCGTGAACCCGAGATCGCTAACAGTCGCCACTCGGGTTGTACGCCTTCACTGAGGCCGTCGGCAACAGAACATTTTGACAAGTGGACTGTTGACGGCTTAAGGCTCAGTGGAGGTGGCCGTGGTGGGAGCTAAGGCGGCAGCTAGCCAGGGCCGCCTCCATCAAATGGGGAACAGTGGTACACCAGTCGCGGCCACTCAGCTAACGGGAGTGAGAAGGGTCCAGCGGACCGATGAGTGGCCGTGAAGTTCCTCTCCACACGCTTAGGGGGGGTGATGACACCCCCGCCCCTGGGGGAATTACCCCCCGACTGGTCGGGGGAGGGACCCCTTTCAAACTTAGGGGCCTGATGGCTGGCCGGCGGGCGCCGAGAGTCGCCCGGCAGAGGGCGTGGCTGAGCGCCCCCGCCCGTGGGGGTCGAGGGCCTGGCAGAGCCTCGAGAGGAGACGCCGTTCGCACTCAGGCACAAAACGGCATGATGATTGCCCTGGCAATGCAGACAGGGCCGCCGATGCGGACAGTCTCGTTGGAGGTGTCCTCCCAAACATGAGCAGCACCAGCGGCGCTCCTTGGCGATAGTTCGCCTCGCTGGAACCGGCTTACCTAATAATTTCGGGCACGACGTTACCCGATGATCAGATGCTCGACAATAGGAGCAGGGGGGGGGTTGACGACGACTTGCCTGGAGGATTCAGCCTCTCACTGGGCACGGCTCGTAAGTCGTCAACGGTGCCCGCCGCTTCTCTATCTGCCGGCACTGCTCCTCCAAAAACCGCAGCAGGTCATAGAAGGGCGGAATATAGGAGGCCTCGTCCCCGCTGTACCTCTCCTCAAAATGGATTCGAAGGTCGAGAGGTAGACGGGACAGCACGATGCGGAGCAACAAAAAAGCCCATTCGCCCACTGGTAAACCCAGCCGCCTCAACGTATTACAGGCCACCAAGACTGGATCCAACAGGTCCGGACGCAGTCTGGCCCGGTCACTAAGCAGCGGGAGGCTTAGAAGCTGCTTAACATGTCCGTCCGCAATTCGCCGGACGTTGGCGTATCTTCTGGCTAGGAGGTCCCGAGCAGTCTGGTAGGCGTCGTCCGACAATCTCAAGTGGCCGACGACGCCCTGGGCCTCCCCCTCCAGTGAGGCCAGGAGGTACATTATCTTTTGTCTCGGGGTCAAGTCACTCCGGGCGTCCACTAGGCCGTCGAAAAGGCCAACGAAGGTCAGCCATTCGGAAAGGACCCCGGAGAACTTTGGCAGGTCCAGAGTTGGGAGTCGTCCCAACAGCTCCGGCTGAAGCTGCTTCAGAGAGGACTCGGACAGGTCACTCATCCGAGCTTCACGCGCTTCCTCGGCATACCTGCCTTCAGCCTCGATCAACTCGTCCGTGAGCCACAAGAACTGCTCATAGTCCGCGAAGCAGGAGTCCAGGACTCCCTTCTCCACATCCGAATCCTCGAGCTTAGCGTAGGCCTCCTCCACTGCGGCCCTTCGAGCATCCACCTGCTCGAACCGCTTCATCAAGTTATGGACCCTATCCGGTCGACCTATCAAAGCATGGGCGCTTGTGGCCCAGCGTAGCTCAGTCCGCAAACAACGGATCAGTAGCTTGGGCGATGTCATCACTATTAAATGCAAATTACTTACGCGGCTTGAGCACAGACTACAAAGATAACAAACAAAAAATACAACAAAAATGAACAGTTAATAAATGCAGTTCCTATCAAATCGCGTTGAATAGAAATTACACAAATACGAATTACTACGTATCAACAAAATACAAGTTAGCACAAAAGAAAAGGCACAAATCAAATTAACAAATAACAAATACTAGTGCGATCAAATCAAGTTAAATTCAAATGGCGCAAATACCATTACTACTCTTTAGTTCAAATACAACTTACAGTATAAACGAAGATACACATCACAGTCGATCAACAAAAATGCCTAGCTCGGAAATCGACCCTTCGATAAGTAATCCACTACAACTCTCCGACAACGATAATTAACCGATTACGTAAAAATAACCATCTACCTACATGACGTATATCTCTAGAAAACTCCCGCTTGCGCAACCTAGGGCGCGGCTTTTCAAATCTACCCACTAACCAAAAAAAGGCAAGCAACAAAAAACAAAGGGAAATAATTCTATTATTACGTACAAAAAAAAATATTTTTACGTATTACGGACGGGCGTGATTGTAGATACAAATTAAACCAATCAAACCAACGCTCCCTGCCACCAGAATTGTTTAATGTTTATCAAACACTATGGTCGGGATCGACCGGGGAATCGAACCCGGAACCACGCTCTGCTACCAGTTTGTTACGGCCTACGGCTGCTCCCTTAAAGGATCCAATCCTCAGGGGCCCATGAGCTGAAGACTTCCCGAACAGACGTAGGTCGGGCCTCAATGTGGCCACGTGGAATCTCTCTAATTACACTAAAATATATGGGGGAGCGTTATACTACGGCCAGTCGACCGGAAGGAATTTGGACGAAGCTTACTTACCTATATCCAAGGCGACTGGTCCCTCCGGAGTCGGTCAGGTCGCATGTGGTTGTGTAGTGCAAGGGAAAGAAGGGTGATGTGAAAGTCAGTCGTCCATAAGCGGTGCTAACGATTGGCACGCTGTATTCTGTTAGGGAACTCGGAATAATTAGGTGCGGCCCGTAAAATATACGGTCTAGGATTTTGTGACGCGCATTCCTGCTGGAGAGCTTCCCGGGACTTATTGGGTCCGACTCAGAACTGTATAGTGCATTCGGCAATATTAGATAGTGCGGCCTCTGATATTATAGAATTAACTGTTGCTACGCGAAACGGTAGTGACCTTTGACCCTTTAAACTCCGTGTGCGTTTGTGCGGTTACCATTATACCCAGCGATAGTTAGTGGCTTCTGTAAGTTAGTAAATCGTACGATAGAGTTAATAGACTGTCATCGTGAAGAAAGAGGAAAGTGACTGTGGACGGACGCCTCGGAGGGCCCCCTCAAGTTGGAGCGGTGTCGACGCTCGGGCTGCTGCCGACGGCCAAGGTCTAGGTTCAATCATCATCAGTCACACCAAGATATATTTTATTATAAGGTGTATTTACGGGCCGCACCTAATTATTCCGAGTTCCCTAACAGAATACAGCGTGCCAATCGTTAGCACCGCTTATGGACGACTGACTTTTCGCTCGCGACTCGCGCGCTCGTGCCACGCCCAGCCGAACTTCAAACCGGAATCGCGCCGAGCCGAGTGACATCTGGTGTCGACTCCGACAACAGCGTTTTGCGCGAACAATTACAACATCAAATTTTTCGATACAGATCCCTTTAATTCGACCACATATAGTTTTAAATAAGTCGTCACCAAAAAGCTTATGTAACATTACAATAGAGCACGTTAATTTATAAAATACTAAAGCATTTTACACACACACATACTTCCACCCAACACACACACAATCACACACGCGCACACACACACACACACACACAAACACACACACGTACACACACATACACACACACACACACACACACACACACATACACACACACACGCACGCACATACATTATATATATAATACATTTTTTTAAATTACTCTTTCTGCTCGTACATTTAAGTTATGATTATTAAATAAGAAATTTAATTTAATACTAAGTAAAAATTGTATACTGTTATTGTAATCATGCCGTAGTTTTCTAATAAATAAATAAATTAATGAAATTGAATGATCTATAACTTTCAAATAAATTGTCAGTACGACGTACGCGCCACGTAGGTTAATTGTACTATGCCTATAATATATACCCTTTTTACTGGAAAAGAGGTATTCCATCTTGGTGCTTATGGCTGACAACGCATCTGCATTTAGAAAATAGAAAATAAATAGAAAATGTATTTATTTAACCAAAAAAACATTACATAATTAAGCAATACACTAGTTTCTGCACTAAGCTCTAGGCTTGTATCGCAGGAACCAAGAACATTGACTGACACCGTTTACACCGATAAATACATAGAACTCCGATTAAATTAAAAAAAGCATAAAAAATATTTTTTTTTGTATAAAATAATGCATGAAAGTAAGAAAAAAATAGCTAATTTACTCTAGGAATGCTTGCGCGCGTGCGTACGTGTGTGTGTGCGTGCACGCGCGCGCGCGTGTGTGTGTGTGTGTGTGTGTGTGTGTGTGTGTGTGTGTGTGTGTGTGTGTTTGTGTGTATGGGGGGGGGGTTCGTGCTTGCGCGTGTGTGTGAGTGAGTGTAAGTCTACGCGTGTGTATGTATAGGGTCAACTATGAAAGGAAAGTAAGTTTACCGTTTCCTGATAAGAAGCATGTTGTTGACAAAGACCTCAAATCTGGGAAGAGACAGCAGAATTTGTTGTAAATGCTAGGCAGAAGAAATGGTGAGTGGCGTTTGATAAAGCTACTGTGTGAATTGGGAATCGGTACTCGAAAGATCCGACGTTGGCACAGGCTAAGATAATCCGGGGAATTTATTATTTTTCCTTTAAAATGTAGATTTGGCGAACCCGTAGAACCTTACATTCCTTGTACAGTTCGTCAGTAGGAAATCTAAAGTTTTTAGACAGCATTACTTTTAGTACTGCTCGCTGGGCCCTCTCGACTTCAAGCATTTTTGTTTTGATAGCTCCACCCCAAGCCAGCATGCAGTAGTATAGTAGGGATTGGGTTAGTGCTTTGTAAACCATTTTCATTGTTTCTTTAGTAGCACAGCGTCGCAAAGCTTTCATTATGTAAATGGTTTTCCTAACACTACCCGACAAGCGGCTTAGATGGTTTTTAAATGATAGCTTATCATCAATGATCACTCCTAGATACCTGATGTTATCTGTGTTGCTGATTATATTACATCCGCAAGAGGGTACTTCAGATTCGCAAGTGTGAATTACTAAGTTTACCAATGAAAATGGTTTTGATACGAGAGTTTTGTGAAAGACTATGAACTTAGTTTTTTTATAGTTTATAGTTAGTAAATTGGAACTTAACCATTTATTCAACACTACCATGCCTTTTTGAGCCGTCTCGAGTACGCTGTCCCAAGTTAAATCATTAAATATAATGGCTGTATCATCCGCATAGCATATGACGTCTGCTCTTTGTATGGGTAATTCTAGGACGTCATTAATGTAAATGCAGAATAGGATTGGACCAAGAATACTTCCTAGAGGAACTCCAATACTGATTTTTAATTGCTTACTTGTATGTGAGCCCACTCTTATGCATTGACGCCGATTTAAGAGATAGCTGCGGAACCACGCCAACGCCACTCCTCTAATTCCTTTTGTTTCAAGCTTCCGCAGCAGTATAGAGACCGACACGGTGTCGAAGGCCCTAGCAAGATCTAGGAAGATACCTAAACAGCTGCGTTTATTGTACAAATATCTGGACACAGCATCTGTCAGTAGAACTACCGCATTCTCCGTTGACTTACCCCTCCTGAAGCCAAATTGTTTTACAGAGAGCAGATTATTATTTTCTATAAAGTTGGTAAGGCGCTTGCTTACAATTTTTTCCAGTAACTTGGAAAATATACTTAGCAAAGATATGGGCCTGTAATTGCTAGGACAGTTTTTATCCCCATCTTTGTGTATTGGAGTAACAACTGCTAATTTCCAACAATTAGGAAAAATGCCACATAACAAGCTAAGTTTAAATATGTGGGTAAGTGGTTGCAGAACTGTGTGTTTTATGTGTTTAATCAACCTTGGGGTGCAGCCGTCGATACCCGGTGCAGTATCCTTTTTTAACTGTTCAATAAGGGTACCAACTTCATAAGGATCCGTTGGCTGCAGAAAGAGGGAGTCCTTGCAAAGCACTCTTGGTTTGTATTCTGCAGCTAACAGGTCTTCTTGGGTGTTTAATCTACTGAGCGTGTCATCAGCCAGTTCTCTGCCAACTCTAGTAAAGTACTCGTTACAAGCGTTTAAAGAAGAATCTGGGTCTTTGTCTACGGACAACAATTCAGTAGCCTCGGTAGTGTTACGTGAGAGATTACATATATTTTTGAGCGTTTTCCACAATTTTTTTGGGTTATCTTTATTTTGCTGAATTTGGTTATTCTCGTATTCGGTCTTTAATTTTCGTTGTAGCGCGTAAAGGAAGTTTCTGTATCATTTATAAGTTATTTAGATAAATGTATTATAAGGGTTTCTCCTGGCTTCGAGATGCAGACTGTTACGGTGTTTTTGGTATCTCATTAAGCCTGGAGTTATCCATGGCTTTTTAATTCGTTCTGACCGTTTGGGCACCACATAACTTGTGTTTTCGTTTATTGCCATTTCTAAGATTGAGTTAAAATTATCAGCTGCCTCGTTAGCGTCTTCCATATTCATTATCAATGACCAATCAATCGACTCAAGCTTGTCAACAATCCGATTAAAATCCATTTTGAACTTACCGTGGTTTCGAGATGGGTGATTCGCCTGGTTGATAGTAGTACCAAGTAAACAAATGTCATGACCAGTAAGATCTGCATGTCACACTATACCAACAGCAGAATCTGTACCCCTAACGAAGATGTGGTCCAGGCAGGCCGAGCCCCTGGTAGGCTCCGAGATAGAGAGCAGTTGATGACTTGCTAACAAGCATAGATACTCGGAGCACTGATCATCATTCATCAAGTGGGTCTTTGATTCGCATACGAAGATAGATGTAGATGTCTATGGGTCACAGCAACTACTTGCCATCAGGTGGACTTTGTGCTCACTTGTCACCCTTATCCTATAAAAAAACCTTCCAAAGATATAGTTTATTCTGTCTATAGACAGACCTGTACATAACCAAAATAGGCGTTATTTTAGCAGCTGATTTGTTTTCTATAACACTAGAACTGAATGAACTGTTAACAATAAATTATTTGCGTTTTATTTTTTATTTTATACCAGTTGAATATTTTCCAGTACTAATTGAATATTTAAACCTCGCGAATGAACCATCATACCCGATGTTAAAATCTGGAGCAAAATCCGTTTTTAGTTACAAATAAAACGTAGATAGAGCAACGCAGGTTTTATATGAGGTATAAAGCTTGCGTCTAAGGCCTAGGTATTAATTGATACATTAATTTATTGTATGGCATTATATTAATATGATACATAAATAGAATGGACGTTACGGGTAGGCCTGGGTATAGACTTTTTATCGATATATTTTATCACACTGTCTAATGTCTATTATTAGTTCCGTGGACGCTCACTGCTGTCAGCGTCAGAATGGCGAAAACCAAATCGCCTCATTATGTCACGGTGTATAATCAGTCCATATATATATAGAGGTCGGTGTTTATTTTAATCAATTTTGCTAGTGACGTATCTACACAGACTAATTTAGCTTTTCCGAAAATATTTTAGTTACCGTTTTTATATTATGATAATCAATTATTTCTTAGATTTCAAAATACCCAGAAATAAGATGTGAGTGGATTAATGCTGTCGCACGTGATAACTATCATCATCATCATCATTACAGCCTTTCATAAGTCCACTGCTGAACAGGGGCCTCCCTCAAGGAATGCCACAATGCACTGTCCTGAGCCACCTGCATCCATCGACTTCCTGCATGTCTTACCTCAGTCGTCACTCCATCTCGTGGGGGGTCGCCCTACACTTCATCTACCGGTACGAGGCTGCCACTCAAGAACCTTTCTTCCCCATCGGTTGTCGGTTCTTCGAGCTATATGGCCGGCCCACTGCCACTTCATCTTACTAATCCGTTGGGCTATGTCAGTCACTCTGGTTCTACTGCGGATATCCTCATTCCTAAGTTTATTACGTAGAGAAACTCCGAGCATAGCCCTCTCCATAGCTCGCTGAGCGACCTTGAGCTTCCTCATACGGCCAGCAGTGAAGGATCACGTCACAGTTCCGTAAGTCATCACTGGCAACACCCACTGGTTGTACAATTTTGTTTTAAGGTTTTGAGGTATGTCTGACGAGAAGATGTGTCGTAGCTTCCCGAACGCTGCCCAGCCGAGTTGAATCCGTCAATTGACCTCTCGGTCGAAGTTGAACTTACCTAGTCGGACTATTTGTCCCGGGTAAACATACTCGTCAACAACTTCGAGCTTAGTGCTCCCAACAACTAACGGCATAGGTGTGACATGGACATTAAACATAATCTTTGTTTTGTCCATGTTCATCTTAAGACCTATCAGTTGGGAGACGCTATTGAGGTCATTGAGCATAGTGCTTAGGTCCTCCAGCGATTCTGCCATAAGGACTATATCGTCGGCAAATCGAAGGTGAGTGATGTACTCGCCATTGATGTTAATACCGTATCCTTTCCAGTCCAGAAGCTTGAAAACGTCTTCCAATGCAGCGGTGAAGAGTTTCGGGGATATAACATCATCCTGTCTTACACCTCTCTGCAATTGGATAGGTTTTGTACTCTGGTTCTGTACTCGGATAGCCATCGTAGCTCTACTGTACAAACACTTCAGCACTTCGATATACCGACAGTCAACTTGGCACCGCTGAAGGGACTGCAGCACCGCCCAAATTTCGACGGAATCAAAGGCTTTCTCATAGTCCACATACGCCAGACATAGTGGCAAATTGTACTCTTTGGACTTCTGTACAATTTGCCGAAGGGTATGTATGTGGTCTATGATGCTAAAGCCCTTTCGGAAACCGGCTTGTTCGGGAGGCTGGAAGTCGTCAAGTCTGCGCGCAAGACGATTCGTAATGACTCTCGAAAGCAGCACGTAGACGCAGCTCAGAAGGGAAATCGGTCCGTAGTTCTTCAAGAGAGCGTTGTCACCTTTCTTGAAGAACAAGACCACCGCACTTCTGCTCCGCGCCTCCGGTGTAATGCCACCATGGAGGACGGAATTAAAGAGCTTCTGAAGAACTTCAAGTACCGGTTTTCCACCCGCTTTCAGAAGCTCCGCTGTAATTCCATCCTCGCCTGGGGCTTAGCCGTTTTTAAGGTGTCCATTCTAATCTCGCTCAGACTGACGTCTGGGATATCTTCGGAATAGTGTCGGATAAGACTCGCTCTTGGATCGTTACTCATACTTGCGTGTGGCTCCAACGATGACGTGTACAGCTGCCCATAGAACCTCTCAATCTCCCTCAAAATCTCAGGTGTCCCGGAAACGATGCTGCCACATTCGGTCTTCAGCTTTGACAGTTGGCTCTTTCTGGCACACAGATCTCTGGCAAAGAATTTGGAGCCTTGGTTCCGCTCGATCGCTTCTTCAATACAAGCTGTATTGAAGTTGCGTATGTCCCGCCGCATGCATTTAGAGATCTGTCTGTTCAGTTGCCTGTATGCTGTCAAATCTGTTGAAGAATGTAGATTCATCTCCCGTCTAACAGCCATGAGATTAAGAGTGTGATCGGAGAGTTTTTGTGTTCTTCTGCGGTGGGTCTTGCAGAACTTAGCTCCGACCGCATGGACAGTTTCCACGAGCTTGTCATTCATATCGTCCACTTCATTGCAGTCTTCTAGGCACTGAAAAAACGGTTTTGTAACTCGATCTGAAAGGTTTCGGGATTTTGGAACAGAGCACGAGGGGGACGGAGCGTTGACTTCATTAGACGAGACCTCTCCAACTTAACGTTTAGGTTCAGTGTGCCTCTAACCATTCGGTGATCGCTACCGGTTTTCACCCTCGCGATCACTGAGACATCACTGAACAGTTGTCGTCTGGTCGTCATAATGAAGTCAATCTCATTTTTTGTCGAACCGTCGGGGCTCGACCAGGTCCACTTCCTGTGGGGTCGCTTCTGGAAGAAAGAGTTCATCATAAAGAGTCCCTCTTTCTCCATGAAGTCGGCCAGCTGCTGGCCCCTTGGGTTCCGTTGCCCTATTCCAAATTTCCCTACTTTCAGCTCACCGATCTCTCTTGTGCCTAGTTTTGCATTGAAGTCTCCCATTAACACCGTATATTGGGTTTTGGAGGAATGCATGGCTCTAGAGATGTCCTCATACATTTTTTCCACCTCCTCATCGGGGTGTGCCGAGGTTGGTGCGTAAACCTGTATGACTTTAATCGAATACCGTTTGGTGATTCTGAGTATAAGGTACGCAACCCTCGTCGACACACTCCCGATCTTTAAAACGTTGTTAACGAGAAGTGATAACTAGGAGCTCAATAAATATACAAGCGCAAATGTTGTTGCTATATCTGGCGCCAGCTTAAGAAAAAGAAGAAATATCCAAGGTCAAAAAATTCGACAAACTCTGTTTTATTGCGGGCTTATCAATCATCTAAAAAAGTGAAAAATGATATGGTTCCAACAATTTTTCAAGAATGTCTAGTATACTATCAATCAATTGTATAGTGGCGGTCTAAAAATACCACCCCATATCGTCTCATCTCGTAAAAGACGACATAGGGAAACTAAACAACAACAGGAGTTGAGGAACAGCATCTTTCGAATAACTCATCAATGCAATTCATCCACAGTCTCTTACCTCAAATAGTTATTACATCAAGGCCCCACTGTCTACAATTCTAAGTCAAATACGATATAAAAGTCTTTCATTTCCGCAGCGAGAGTTTGTTTTTTAACCGACTTCAAAAACGAGGCGGTACTCAATTCGACTTATGTTTTGTGTGATTTTAATGATTCTTTATTTTATTTGAAGCTGATGCTTCTCATGTGGTCCCATATAAATTTGTTTAAGGTCTGATCAGTAGTTTTCGAGTTATCCTTAATAATTTATATTGAAGCCGGTTGTATAACATGTTTAATTTTACCACTTGTTTGTATGTCTACGTGGTAGAGCCATGCTTCTACGTGGTAGAGCCATGCTGAAGCTATATTATGGTTGTAGCACGAATGGGTCGGCTTGACCGGGGAAGGACCACGCTCTCACAGAATACCAGCGTAAAATAGTAGCGTAACGCTGCTGTGTTTCGTATGGTGAGTGTAGAGAACCAGAGACCCTTTTTACTGGAAACGAGGCATTCCATCTTAGTCCTCATGGGTGACAACGCATCTGCATTTTGATTCTTAATCGAAGATAGATGTAGATGTCTATGGGCCACAGCATCCACTTACCATCAGGTGGACTGTGTGCTCGTTTGTCACCCTTATCCTATAAAAAAAAATGTATGTTACCGATTTTAGTGAATCATTTTTAATAAATAGGTTATATTTTTATACTTCTAGGGTTACCGTTATCGTTACAATCTATTAAAGGCCACTGCTGAACATAGGCCTCCTCCATAGATTGCCTCGTAGAGGGGATATTTGCCATATATACCACGCTTGGCAAGCGGGATGGCAACCACAGTTTTATTTTTATTTTTAGTCGTTATTAAGAAAACTTGTATAATATATACTTCAAGGGTAGTTCCATGAAATATGGGGCCTCCGGTGTATTTTAATTTATTTTGTCAGTGCGCCCTTTCTCAATATTATTATTATAATTGACATGATTTAATCTACAAAATATAAAATGGAGGCGCGCTATTTTCCATTCTAATTAAAAGTATATATTAATTATATTCTAATCGACAAGCGACAAAACTCGCGATACCATCCATATCATCTGGATGATTGGCGGTCCACCACTGTGCGTATTATAAGAAGTTTTCTCCCTCGCACAACTTCCTTGTGGAATCGATTACCACAAGGGATTTTTCCGGACCGATACGACTTAGGGACCTTCAAGAAAAGAGTTTACTCCTTTTTAAAAGGCCGGCAACGCATCTGCGATTCCACTGGTGTTGCAGTTGTTCATGGGCGGCGGTAGTCACTTACCATCAGGTGAGCCGCATGCTCGTTTGCCCCCTCTCCTAAAAAAAAAGAATAAAAGATACTAAGATACAACCATATAAAAGAAAGAGAGCGGAAAAATAGTTCGTTATGAGTAAGTAGGGTAGAGATAGCCGGCATTCAATTTAAATTAATTTAATTAAATTAATACTCATTTAATACATTTATTTATACTATGGAAGTTGTGCAATCTTCTACCTAAAACACTTGTTATCAACCAAATATCTTATGACCTTGTGAATCCTTTGGTGTTGACGAGTATTCGTTGGAAACGATACTGAACCTTAATTGAAAACCGAGGTTGAACACTGCCGTTCCGTTGCCGCATAATGCTCCCGTATTTGAACCCGTGTTTCTTAAATGATGGTGTGATCGTAAGGGATTGGTACCTATTGGGATTTTTTGGATATTTTAATTTTTATATGAATATAAAGAAATCATATGAAGATTGTATTTTTGTAATCAGCGCAAGAATATCATTTCAGACTCATTCTCATAACATTTCCATACAATCAACATACTATTTCCATACAAATTTTCTAAATAATTTAAATGCACAATTCATATCGTTTCAATACAGGTCTACCATTTCTATATACACAGTCCACATATTTTTATATACCTAATCTCCATACCCAAGCCATTAAATTTCCATACATACTTTACATATTTTTAATACAGTCACCATACAACATTCATAATAATTTCCATACAATCCACATGTCATCCATCAGATGTAATATATCTGTTATCCGTCATCAACTGCCGTCGTGTAGGCACGACAGGTCGACACATATTTTGCGGTATAAGTTTTGTCATCATCAAGTTAAAAAATTCTGACCAAAGCGGAGAATACAGGTAATCTAGCGAAAGCGGTGTTTTTTTTGTAGAAGGACTAGTTTTCCGCCTAGGCCTAGGAGTCCGTCTGGGTAGGTACCACAGTCTTAATTTTACTGCCCCCTAATTAATGTGCTTGCACAATGTACCAATTTGAAGGGCTTAAATAATTACATACTCAGAGCTGACATCTGTAGCCTTTTTTTGCTTGAAGTTGGCTGCAGGTGTCCATTGATTCCCTCGCTGTTTTGGGGAAGAATCGGGCTTCGTTGCCATCTACTGGGGGGGGGGGGGGGGATGGTGCCCCACCTTGCGCTCTTTTGAGAAGGGCTGCGTTCGCAGGTGCCATCCCTGTCCGTTGATCGTCCTGGGAGATTTTAACGCCCATTCTAGGGCCTGCGGTAACACCAGAAACGCTCCGAAGGGAGAGACCGTAATGGAGTGGGCGGCTGACTGGACCTCTGACTAGCGAATGAGGGGTCCGTAAGCACATGTGTGCGGTGGCAGGGCGAGTCCATTGTGGATCTAACATGGGCAACTCCTCCTGCAATGCAAATACAGTCAAGGTGGCGAGTGGCGGTGGAGGCGGTTACGTTGTCCGATCATAGACACATTTTTTTCGATATCACACTTAGACAGCCTGCCAGTATTTCCAGCCGCCAGGAGGGCAGCCCACTGCGGCGTTGGCCTCTCAAGCAGCTAGACAGAGACAAGCTCAAAGCCGCCGCCATCCTCATGGCATGGCCAGAAAAAGTTGAAGAAGTTCAGTCCGACCCGGAAGGGGAAGCAAACTGGTTTCGAGGTACGATGACGCAAATATGCGACTTGTCGATGTCCAGAACCAGTCGCTCCAAGCACAGGGTGGTATACTGGTGGTCGGCAGCAATCGCACGGCTCCGTGCGATCTGTCTTCGGTCGCGACGCCAGTACACCAGAGCCCGAAGGAGGAGAAGGCGAGCTCCGCCTGGGGAGATAGCCAGACTCTACGGGCAATACCACGCGACTACAAAGGCGTTGCAAATCGCCATTGCGAATGTCTGGTTTCGGTCCTGAAATGAGCTCCTGGAGGGACTCAACGAAGATCCCTGGGGGCGCCCATACAGAATGGTGCTGGGTAAACTCCGGCCCTGGTCGCCACCCTTGACGGAGACATAAGTTGTTAGTAATACATTGCGCACCTTAAATACTAATGTTAGTTTCTTAAATAATTACTTTTTAATAAACCGTTCCAGATTCTCAGCATATTTCCTTCACATCGTTCGGCGAACATGTTTAGATGCTGTTGCGGCCGCCACGCATTTTGCTTAACAGTTCGAGTTCGGAGAGTACACTATTTTACGCATTATTAGAACTGCAGCATCAATGCACGAAAAATATGCAAAGAAGGTGGGTTTTTCGTATGGTGAGTGTCGGGAACGGTGAATTAATTTGTCATCATTACTTCTTTTTAAAGGTGATAATATAAAACCATGCATACGTAGGTATAATATTAATTACGTTTATTATTTTATAATACTTTGACACAGGTTATTAAGATAGTATATAATAGTACTACTTATAAGCTATATTATATACTTAGATAACTTTGACAATTATTTTAATCGTATCAGAACCTGCTTCATTTTCCGCTACACAAATATAGGATCCCTCGTGTCTTTTCGAAATACGCCTTAATGTTAAATTGTTGGGAGATTTTCCTCTGTAACAAGGAAAATAGTAATATTATATAAATATATACATTTATTATTTGTACACGAAAATTATGTTCGGACAATATGGATACTCGTATTTTTTGATTTATAGTGGCATTAGCTTTCGCATGAGACTTCGACCATCGCTTTGGGCATGTAGTTGATTATCGATAAACCATTTATTTTGTGTAAATTACAAACTAAAAAAAATTTGTTCCAATTTTTTTATATTTCTTGTAGTTTATGAGATAATCATCAAAACCAATTAGTTTATCAGCTTTTCGATTTCACAAAAAAAAAAGAACTGGAATGTTTTTTGAATTAAATGTAACCCAGACCACTCCTGGCATTGCTTTCTAACTGTTCGTAAGGTTCAGCCATTCCGTAGAATAGCCCGAACAGACTGACAAAAATTTAAAACATGGTTATTCATTTAGCTTGAAAATAATTCCCTGCGCTTATTAGAAGAAGCAAGTTATTTCGATATTACAGACAGATACATCAATTTTATTTATATCTGATAGGTTAATTTATTTACCTATTATATGTAAATAAATTAACTAAAGCCAAAAACAACACGTCAGTGATCTACAATAATGTTATACATTTTACAATTTAATACACTTATTTCCAAAAAAAAAATACGGCGAATTTTAATTTTTCCTGCCTGAAAAAAATACAATACGATAAAGGTTTTAATCATTTGAACATGTTAATGGCCGGTCATAAAAGTGCCGTGGTGTTTAAAAAGTACGTTCCAAATTTAAATTTCTGCCTGAGCCTGGTTTTTAAAGAAAACAACTATTTACTACATTTTGTGGCGTGAACTTTTGAAAGTTAATATCGACTCTAAACGACTTAGTCCATTTTTTATTTAATTATCTGATTTCTTTGAAATTTTAAAGTATTGTTGAGCTGTGGTAGTTCAGGGGCTGAGCAGTTGCTGTAAATTTCACAGTACGCGAGCTACGATCACCACATGCACCAATAAAATTGTTAATTGCAATTTCAAGTGCTGATTTACCCCAGCGATGAAGGAAAACATCGTGAAGGAACCTGCACATCTGAGAAATAAGAAAAAATTGTTTAAAAGACATGTGAAGTCCGCCAACACGAATTGGGATAGCGCGGACGACATTGTAGATAATGTGATAAAAGCCAGCAAAATTATTGTGCTACTCGAGGAGGGTTGTAGCCAATAATTCGTATCTCAGAGGCGAAATATGAGTTGTTGGAAGGTCCAAAGGACCTGGAAGTGCTGTCAAAAAACTGGTTTAGTCAAGGGAAGACCTGGTTCTGGAAGAAAGCCATGTACCAAATTACGGGAAAAACGCTTACTGCTGAGTCAAGCGATAAGAATTCGCAATCTTCGTTTATGGATCATAACAATCTCGAAAAAGTAAAGAATGTGCAAATTAGTCTATGGACGGTCAGGAGGAGGCTTCTCGCTGCCAACCATCATCTAGCCTGCGCTGCGGCCCTAAATTACTCCGTGAACACCGATTTACCAGACTGAAATGGTTGTCATGGACTCAGGAAAACTGGGATAGAGTTTTGTTCTCCGATGAAGCCAGGGTATGTCTGAGATCTAAATAATGTCATTATCGTGGAGTGGGAACGTATTTTGCAAGAAAACATTAGAGATATACTCGCTAGCATGCTCAGATAAATGTAAGTTGTGATTTCAGCAAGAAGGAGTCACACTCCATTCTAAACTTTTATTTACTTTTTCTTTATAATAGAAAATCAAAGAAAAAAAATTTTCATTATTACACAATCTAATAATAGCAACAATAAAATAGGGTGCCATTGAAGTAATATGTATAGCTCAATGTTAAGTGCCAATTTTTTTTGCAAAGGAGTTTATGAAGTTTGTAATAAATTATTTTCATTATTATGCTTAGTGGGTTTTTTCCAAACTATTAACATATGATTAACCATTTAAAAATTGTCTGTATGTCCGTCTGTCTGTCAGTCTATCTGTCCGAGCTAATCTTCAGTATGGTTGAACTGACTGTAATGAACTGAAAGACAGAAAGCAATGCCATGAGTGATCTGGGATATATTTTATACAATAAAACATGCTTTTTTTTAAGTCAAATTGGTAAACTGACAAAATAAATAGTTTTTGATGACTATTTCTGTAACTGTAACTGTTTCAAACAAAACTTTTTAAATTTCCGATTTGACACAAAAGGTCGTAATACTTTTTATGTCAAATCGCAACTCGTCGCGCCTTCACCCGGCTTGGATCTATGAAAATGGTGTCATTTATGTTTTTATAATTTTTTTGATTTCATAAAAAATCTCCACCATTCTGATTTTGGTTCCAGTAAATATGTTTATTTTATAATACCTGCTTGTTTCCAAATACCATTTTTTAGGTTCAAAATCGTAGGGGGAAGCATTCTTGGCGTTGCAGATTATTTAGCTTTATTTTAATATAATGACGAGATACAACGTCAAGATGTCTTTTTTACCAGAAATATTGTTCTTCGACTGGTGCTCCATTAAACAAACAAGTTTTTAAATCTTCTTTCGCTCATTTACCGGTAAAATAAAGGTACCTAGGTTCTCATTTAGGTTTCGGTTTATGTTCTGATTCTAGTAACTGGATAACTAAACATAAGTTAAATAAATATTTTACTTATGTTCGAATGAACTAATTATAATTCACTTTTATATTTTTTAATTCTTCAGAAAAAATAAATACCTTGATAAAGTAGTCACCGTTGAATTGAGAGCTATAAACTCCCATTTTGTTGAAGGTACTGGATTACCATGAGACACAATACACGGCAATGTGACCGTATCACCGGACCTGACCGATATCGAATTCAACCTAGGAGCTTCGATGTACGGTTCCACTGAAACATATTTTGTTATATTATATTAATTTCCATGCAGTGTAAACGTTAGAAAAAGTACTATCTATGTTTTTTTATAGTGATAAATGAGCACACAGTCCACCTGATCGTAAGTGGTTGCTGTGGCCCATAAACATCTACATTTATCCTCGTTTGCCAATCAAAATGCAGATGCGTTGTCACCCGTGAGGACTAAGATGGAATGCCTCGTTTCCAGTAAAAAGGGTCTCCGGTTCTCTACACTCACCATACGCAACACAGCAGTGTCAAGCTGCCATTTTACGCTGGTATTCTGTGAGAGCGTGGTCCTTCCCCGGTCTAGCCGACCCAGTCGTGCTACAATTATACTACTAATATAGCTGCGGCATGGCTCTACCACGTATATCTATATCTTATACTGCTTGGCTTTTAAACGTTAAGCCAGATATATTATACGACCTCCGAAAAACAGTGTGACAACTGTGGAAAATAGCGATTAAGGTGATAGACATTTGGTTCTGCAATTTTTAGTTCAATTGTTACAATTAGTAGAAACATTATTAATTTTTTTATAATTTAGTTGCTTTTATTTAAAAATTTTCATCCTTTTTTTCATTAAAATATAATATTTATCAAAATTATACATGGAAAATCACTCTTATAAGATTTAATCGCTTGTAGACCCTATAAATATCTCTTCTTTGCGGGAATATAACCCGTTTTAGCAGTTCAACAATCAAACGCTCATTTGATGTAAAATTTAAAATTTATAGTTTTAAATGAAAACAATTTTACGGATTCTATCGCGTTTAATTTAACTTTTTGATTCCCGACTTTTCGGGTGCTTTATAGCACCCATAGTCACGGGGTGTGAACATGTTTAAGATCATCCCCGCCATTACATTAGATTTGATAGACCACAAATCCTCGCAAAAGAACACCGATTCCTACCAAGGATGATTCGCGAGGCTATTGAAATTAAAAAAAAAAACATCCTAATTTCAATAGAGAAGATGAATGGCTGCTGCCATCTGCTTGGGATGCTATAATTAATAAAATTAAATCCAAACCCAAGATACCACTGCAAGACCTCAAGAAAATGTAAGCTCATTCTGCGTAGATCGGACCAAAAATTAATATTCCAAAACTGAAGGTAGCCGGGCTAACTGTGACATCGGGCCGTAAACACCTCAGTCCCCCCAGTGACCATCGGGGGGGACTGAGTCCTGACCTGACCATGACCTGACTGAGACATCGAAACGTCGAGAATTAAAAAGTTAAATTAAACGCGATAGAATCCGTAAAAATTAGTTTCATTTAATGTGTAGTCTTCGCGTAAATATAAGAAATGAATATTTATAGTTTTATTTTATAATAATTAAAAATAATATAGTCTCCTTAAGAGATCATAATATAGCTGACGTAAAACATCTACGCTATGTCCTTAGTTTTATCCTCAGAACAAAAACAACAATGCTATTGCGTTTACGAACACTAGGTCAACGATTTATTATATACTATTAACATAAGTATATCAAAAAAAAAATACAAATTTCAGTGTTACTATTTCGCACTTATCACCAAGTAGAACCCTTATACTATGTTGTGATAAGAGCAATGCTATATTTTTAGGTAAGTATAGATGATGTACTATAAGTAGAGAGGTTTCTGTATTTTTTCTTCAATTTAATCAAATATATTTATAATAATCTATGATGTTTAGTTATCCGCATGCCCTCATGGTGCGCACCGTTACTACATCTAATTTATTAAACCCACAAACTCTGGCAAAAGTACACTGATCAACGATGATTTAAGAGACCACTGAAGTTTGAAAAAAATCTTAACTTCTATATATATTATAAAGAACATAGCTAGATTATAAATTGAGTATAATTTGCTTAACACGTTATAAGTTTGGGCTTCTATACCTAACTAATAAAACTAAATCCAAACCCAATAAACAATTTTTGCATAGATAATAAAATAAAACGAAGTACGATAAAATTCGTAATAATTTAGTAAAAAGTCTTTTTGGAACTTACCCAAAACATTAACTGTTATTGTTCGTTCGGCTTTTCCCACTTCGTTCTCGGCAATACAGTAATAATTTCCAGAGTCATTTGACTGAGCGGTAAACCTATTGAAAAATTTTTTTTCTGTATTTCTCTAATTTGTACATATTCCAATAACTCACAATGTGCAAAGATTGTGCATATTTTTGTTAAAACTTTGAGTACCTATGTTATGTTCATATCCCACGCATACTTATAAACGTATATTCAATTGTGTTATGAGCCGTGGTAGCTCAGAAATTTTAAACACGTGGCCACTAACTATATTCAGTCTTCGAACAGAATCAAAATCTAATTAATTATATGGTAAATTAATATTTACAAACAGTACTCCTTATAAGCTTGTCTTATGACTTTCTCATATTGCAAGCTCCACTGACTGAGACATTTTATTGCTTTAGTAAAATATAACTGGAAGAATCCTTCTTCAAAGAGTTTTTTTAATTTCAATACACATTTTTAACACAAATATGTTAGTATTTTATTACCTATGGGTATTCCACTCATCAGTATAATGTCTGCTGTCTAAAGATACGATGACATCATCCTTCATTATCTCCCATCTAACGCGTGCTTTGGGTACAGCATCAACTTCACACGATAATTCAACTTGATCGTCTTCTTTCACCACTTTTAGCTCTTCATTAACCTTGATTTTTGGAGCATCTGTATAACATATAAATTAAATTGAATTATTACCGAATTTTTAATGTATTCTTCTTTATCAGCCGTTAAAGGTCGTTGGATACGGGTTCCTTCAATATTTTTTTGGAAAAGGGTTTTTTTGCTACCTCGAATCCGTTGCACGTAGGACTTGCCATTATCGCTATGCATAAATTGCATATTAAAAAATAATAGTTTATGTTCGTTAAAAACATATCTGTGTAACTACTTGATTTTACATATTATACAGCGTATTATCTTTTGAAAGCTACAGTCTTTATTTTTTAAATTATTGTTTACAAAAAGCAAATTGTAGAAGGAAATAAGTATTTTATTTTAATATTTGAAAATTTTGAAAATAAGAATAAATTTATGTCGAAACTCACATTCAACTTTAATTAATACCTCTCCTGAGTCAGACCCGACTATATTCGCTGCTTCACATTTGTAAGTACCCATGTGCTCAGTTTTTATTGACGGAATTTTGAGAGAACTTTCTTCAGCGATAACACCTTCCGGTATTTCGCCGAAATCGTCAGTAGTTTTAAATTTCCAGGTGACAACAGGCGCTGGTTTACCACTAATAACTCTAAAGACCAAAACCAAATTGTGATAGTGATTAATAAACACAAAGGGATTACAATGTTTACTGATTATTTTTATTAAAAATAATTAAAGTATAAGACTCGGCTCGTCGCCGTAAGGTAGCGGCGTAAAATCTACCACCCCTAGTTTTCGCACCATGAGGCATAAAATAAAAGAAATGGCCCCGAGTTCTCAGCGCCCCTTTAATGGGGCAGGGGTGTGAAGAATTTCCGGAAGTAAAACCGGCGACGAGGTTCGCCACTGTCACGTTCTGTCTCCAGGAGGGGCAAATAGTGGATTGCGGAAGTCCCTCTGGCTACGCTAAATGTATGTGGAGCAATGAATAATAAGATGGATGACGTATGAGAAATGATATATGATAGAGGGATAGATGTGTTTGTGTAAATGAGACGAAACGAAAGGCAAAGGACCCCACTGCACATGACATGTATACCGCTTACTGTTCTGGTGTCGGCATAGTCGAGAGTGGTGTGTCAGGATTGTGCCAAATGGAAGTCCGTAGTCTCTGTCTAACAGGCGTGAGTGTTTATGATATGATAATTAAAGTATGTATTATTCCCACACATTTCGAGTAGGTCTTTGAAACAGGAAAGCCGACATATTATATAAAAATACAGACAGAAGACGACATTGACTCTGATTTTTTTTAATCCCTTGGACACGCAGGTTTTATCACGATGTTTTTCCTTCAACACTGAGTACGCGCTATCACTAGTAAGTGCTAGCGAGAATCATACTCAGGTTGCTCGAATACTATGAAATTATAGGTGCTTATCCCCATAATAACTACGCATAGATTTTAGTGAGTTACGATATGATATTTTAAACATTTTATAGATCAGTAGTGCTTAATAAATAGTATGTATACATAATGTCAATTATCTTAAGTCAATTATAATGATTATAATAGCAATTATTATAATATAATAATAGTAAGAAATATTTTAAGATTACTTACGTGCATTTCGTGTTCACAAAGTCGCCTGGTTTTAACACAAGTTCAGTGTCATCCAATTTTACTTCTGGACTTTCTAAAATTTTGGATTAAAAACTGTTTTAGAGCATGATTTTGACAAAATAAATCTAATAAAAATGTTTCTGATATTTCAATATTATCTATATAACCGTGACATAATACTATAATTGGACGATAATAGATACACATATTATATTCTGAGATGGGATCATCATTCATCATTATATTTTTTTTTATAACGACATCATTTCGATTAAATCACAGCCCATGTTTACTTTTTAGGTTTTCCCGCGACTTCGTCTGCATATTTGTCGGAAATAATGTTTTTCTTTATACAACCAAACATTGAATGTCATTATTTCAAGAAGTTGTGCACGAATGGATTGGCTTGACCGGGGTAGGACCTCGTTATTACAGAATACCAGTGTAAAATAGTAGCTTAAGGTAGCTGTGTTTCGTATGGTGAGTATAGAGAACCGGAGACCCTTTTTACTGGAAACGAGGCATTCTATCTTAGTTCTCAGGGGTGACAACGCGTCTACATTTTGATTCTTAATCGATGACAAACATAGATATCTATGGGTCACAGCATCCACTTACCATCAGGTGGACTGTGTACTCGATTGCCACTTTTATTCTATAAAAAGGTTACTTTCCAAGATTTATTTCACATGGAGATCAATTTTCTTATGATATATTATAACATGTTATTAAGTAAGTTGTTCTTTAGGGTTCCGTACCCAAAGGGTAACCAACGGATCCTATTACTAAGCCTCCGTTGCCCGTCCGTCTATCTATCAGCGGACTGTATCTCATGATCCGTAATAGTTAGACAGTTGAAACTTTCACAGAATGTGTATTTCTGTTGCCCCCCCCCCCCCCCCTACTAGAAACGTGTTTTGAGATGGTACGGAACCCTCAATGTGCGAGTCTAATACGCAATTGGCCGGCTTTTTTATCACTAACTCATCAACGAAGTGCTTTTAACTTTGGAAGATTAAAAATTACAACTGGCCGAAATACTGATGTGGACTGATTTAATGGCAGAAATAGTAGGTTTGAGGACTCAATTTGAATTTGCCTTCATTGCAGTAAATTATGTCATTACATCATTACAGCCTTTCATAAGTCCACTGCTGAACATAGGCCTCCCCCAAGGAATGCCACAAAGCACGGTCCTGAGCCACCTGCATCCATCGACTTCCTGCATGTCTTACCAGGTCGTCACTCCATCTCGTAGGGGGGGTCGCCCTACACTTCGCCTAACGGTACGAGGCTGCCACTCAAGGACCTTTCTTCCCCATCGGTTGTCGGTTCTTCGAGCTATATGGCCGGCCCACTGTCACTTCAGCTTACTACTCCGTTGGGCTATGTCGGTTACTCTGGTTCTACTGCGGATATACTCATTTCTAAGTTTATTACGCAGAGAAACCCCGAGCATAGCCCTCTCCATAGCTCGCTGAGCGATCTTGAGCTTCCTCATACGGTCACCAGTGAAGGACCACGTCTCAGATCCGTAAGTCATCACTGGCAACATGCACTGGTTGTACAATTTCGTTTTAAGGTTTTGGGGTATGTCTGACGAGAAGATGTGTCGTAGTTTCCCGAATGCTGCCCAGCCGAGTTGAATCCGTCGATTGACCTCTCGGTCGAAGTTGGACTTACCTAGTCGGACTATTTGTCCCAGGTAAACATACTTGCCAACAACTTCGAGCTTAGTGCTCCCAACAACTACCGGCATAGGTGTGACATGGACATTAAACATGATCTTTGTTTTGTCCATGTTCATCCTAAGACCTATTCGTTGGGAGACACTATTGAGGTCATTGAGCATAGTGCTTAGATCCTCCAGCAATTCTGCCATAAGGACTATATCGTCGGCAAATCGAAGGTGGGTGATGTACTCGCCATTGATGTTAATACCGTATCCTTTCCAGTCCAGAAGCTTGAAAACGTCTTCCAATGCAGCGGTGAAGAGTTTCGATAGGTTTCGTGAGAAGTTTGGATAGGTTTCGTACTCTGGTTCTGTACTCGAATAGCCATCGTAGCTCTACTGTACAATCACTTCAGCACTTCGATATACCGACAATCAACATGGCACCGCTGAAGGGACTGCAGCACCGCCCAAATTTCGACGGAATCAAAGGCTTTCTCATAGTCCACATACGCCAGACATAGTGGCAATTGTACTCCTCGGACTTCTGTACAATTTGCTGAAGGGTATGTATGTGGTCTATGGTGCTAAAGCCCTTTCGGAAACCGGCTTGTTCGGGAGGCTGGAAGTCGTCAAGTCTGCGCGCGAGACGATTCGTAATGACTCTCGAAAACAGCACGTAGACGCGGCTCAGAAGGGAAATCGGTCTGTAGTTCTTCAAGAGAGCGTTGTCACCTTTCTTGAAGAACAAGACCACCGCACTTCTGCTCCACGCCTCCGGTGTAACGCCACCATGGAGGACGGAATTAAAGAGCTTCTGAAGGACTTCATGTACCGGTCTCCCAACCGCTTTCAGAAGCTGCGCTGTAATTCCATCCTCGCCTGGGGCCTTGCCTTTTTTAAGGTGCTGGAGAGCCATTCTCATCTCGCTCAGACTGATGTCCGGGATATCTTCGGAATATCTTCGGAATAGTGTCGGATAAGACTCGCTCTTGGATCGTTACTCACACTTGCGTGTGGCTCCAACGATGACGTGTACAGCTGCCCATAGAACCTCTTAATCTCACTCAAAATCTCAGGTGCCCCGGAAACGATGCTGCTACATTCGGTCTTCAGCTTTGACAGTTGGCTCTTTCTGGCAGACAGATCTCTGGCAAAGATTTTGGAGCATTGGTCCCCTCGATCGCTTCTTCAATACAAGCTGTATTGAAGTTACGTAAGTCCCGCCGCTTGCATTTGGAGATCTGTCTGTTTAGTTGCCTGTATTCTGTCAAATCTGTTGAAGAATGTAGCTTTATCTCCCGTCTAACAGCCATGAGATTGAGAGTGTGATCGGAGAGTTTATGTGTTCGTCTGCGGCGGGTCTTGCAGAACTTAGCTCCAACCGCATGGACAGTTTCCACGAGCTTGTCATTCATATCGTCCACTGCATCGCAACCTTCTAGGCACTGAAAACGGTTTTGTAGCTCAAGCTGAAAGGTTTCGGGACTTTGGATTAGAGCACGAGGGGGACGGAGCATTGACTTCATTAGACGTGACCTCTCCAACTTAACGTTTAGGTTCAGTGTGCCGGTTTTTACCCTCGCGATCACTGAGACATCACTGAACAGTTGTCGTTTGGTCGTCATAATGAAGTCAATCTCATTTTTTGTCGAACCTTCGGGGCTGGACCAGGTCCACTTCCTGTGGGGCCGCTTCTGGAAGAAAGAGTTCATCATAAAGAGTCCCTCTTTCTCCATGAAGTCGGCCAGTTGCTGACCCCTTGGGTTTCGTTGCCCTATTCCGAAATTCCCTACTTTCAGCTCACCGTTCTCTCTTGTGCCTAGTTTTGCGTTGAAGTCTCCCATTAACACCGTATAGTGGGTTTTGGAGGAATGCTTCTAGGCACTGAAAACGGTTTTGTAACTCGAGCTGAAAGGTTTCGGGACTTTGGAACCAGAAGTAATTTACTATATAGTAAAATTAATCTGTAAACAACTTTATAAGATATTTTATTTGTTGTACGTGCAAGTTTTGGCCACTCGATATTCCCGAAAAGCCGATATACATTGTCAGGTAATGCGGAAAGCAGTGTAAAAGTTAATACCAGTACTTTATTTATTTCCCTAGATTTGTATTTCCAGAATTATTTAGATTTACAGACACGAGTTTTCTACATATTTATTTTATGCATATATTTCGGCTAAAAGTAAAATTAAAAAGTGTCGGTAACGATGTAATATCCACTACCACATATATTTCCGTGGGTGTCCTAAGCTAAGCTAAGAAGTAAATATAACCTTGTAAAATAAAAGTTTTTGAAAAATTTATTTCAGATCTGAAAATATTATTTTCCTTTCAGCTGGACACAAGTCTTTCCGAGAATGTGCTCACGATGATCTTTGACTTTTGTATTCAGAGTTTCTAGACAGCAGGACACTAATAAAAAAAAGACATAGTGTTCATTTCGCACGTTGAAATTGTAGCTTGGCGGCATAAACACATGACTAAGACCTTCTTTAGGCTACTTTTTTAGTTTAAGGAGTCCGTTAACGTCTAAGCCCAGATAAAGGGCCCGAATACTAGCTAATGCAGATCTATATTAAGAAAAGTAATATTCCAATTTTCGACATTATATAAAATATTTTTTAAGATAAAACTTTAATTACCATTGCCTCTCAGATAGTTTTCAATGTTAGAATTAATTTCAATCTTACAAATAACAAAAATACTACATGTTTTTGTCTCACTTGTACGTCGTATTTTTGTTGTTTTTTATTTCTAATTTTATTTTGATAACATTTTGCTTTGATGATTTGTTTTTTTTTTGCATTTAGAGTTAAGTGATTATAAATTTAGAGATTTAGATAAAACGCAAAGGTGCAAATATAATTGAAATGTCTTACCCAAGCCAGATATATCTACAACAGCAATGTATGATTTCGTCTCAACAGAATTATTAATTTCACACTTATATTCTCCCGTAGTGTCTAAGGTCATGTTTTTAATTAAAATCATATTTTCTTCGATAATGATATCATTATTATCCGAATCTATGAGTGAGTCATTATGATACCATTGTATTGAAGCTTCTGGGTACGCATCTACTTCGCAAAGCAGTTTTCCTTCCTCTCCAAATTCAAATGTTGCGTCTGCAAATTAAAAAAGTAAGGTTTTTTTTTAAACGAAGTTCCTTATCGGACAGTACGAATTTGGCGGATGGGGGCTAGGCGAGAAAAAGTGTAAGAATTTTCCATCACAGCCCCTTCTGACGTAGTGTATACGTAGACGGCCTTGGCGGCTATAAGGAAGCGAGATAATATCCATCTCCTTCGCACTTTTTCTTATCTTGCCATGAAAGAAACATTATTCTATTTTAAATGACGCTTCATTTTGATAGATGCTAGTAATTAATTAATTTGTATTTGTTAATCAATAATATAATACGTTTATCAATAATAATATACTACGAAAGAAACTTTGTTCCAACCGAGTGATCCACGACACTCTTATATTTTTTTTTAATTCTTACGTTTTAAGTATTGTATTTAGAAGTCAAACAAAAACTTGGAGAAATAATAAATATACAAAATTATGTATAAAAAGACTAATTAAGAAGCTATTTATAGTTTACAGTGTTTTAGCAAACTGCTGCTGGGCATGAGTTTTTTTTTTGTAAAACTGAAGTAACATGCGGACTCACAGTCCACATTAAGTAATTGGCTACAGCCTACAGCAGTCCATAGACATCTTCAAGCAACTTCAAACAAAAAAGGCCACAGCCACAGATGCGTTATCTCCTCTGAGAACTAAGATGGAATGCCTCACAGCGTGTAATTAAACTGGCTTTTTATACCCTTCAGATAAAAAAAAGGTAAGAGGGTTGTACCTGCGATAAAGTCTCTTTTCTGCCGACTTCCAAAAAGGAAACGGTATTCAATTCGAGTGTATGTTTTTTTTTAATGTGTGTTACCTCATAACTTTGTACTGGGGGAACGGATTTCGATGATTCTTTTTTTATATGAAAGCCGATAGTTCTCGTGTGGTCTCATATGAATTTGATCAAGGTCAGACCAATGGTTATTGAGTTATTCTTAAATAACTTATATTGAAGTCGGCTGTACAAAATTTTTTAATTTACATTATGTACTACTAAGTATCATATTTTAAATGCAATGTGAATTTTTGATGTACACTGGCACGTAATGGCTTTATGTAATATTATATTCCTCTATTACAATGTCTGTTGAGCAGTAAAAAGGCTGAAGAAAGGCAGTAAGAAGACACGTCCGTTCGGCAACAGGGACCTGAGTCGAAAGTTTGAAAGTCTGATACTGCATTTGTCAATCCACTTGATAAACATGACGACAAGTCACATTTTGCCCAAGGTGGGAGGGACACATGCCTGTATAGGAAGACTGATGGTGATGTTAATGATAAAGATCTACTTACCTTGTGGGTATTCCTTCACTTCAAATGTAAAAGTTCTATTAACAAAGAGATCCATTGTCAAGGTGTCTTCGCCTTCGTCATTTTCACATTTGCAAGTAATTGTGCCGTTCTTAGTTATATTTTCGATGGTAGCGTAGCTTATAAAAACTGATGGAATTTCGAGGAGAGCATCCTGCCATAAAACAAGGATTAAATATTGTTACGGTACAGATGAGAATAATAAATTTACATTTACCTCTGTCATGAAAATACTAAAGAAGAAATAGACGTAAGTCAAGTAGTAGCCGTGGGTTGGCGCCGTTAGAGTCCACTGCCCTATTTTATTTCGTGGTTGTGATTAAGGTAAATGCCCTAAAAATCTTGTGGCCTCACTACGGCAGATCGCTGGTTAGATTACTTAACAACCTAGACGTGGTGACTATGGCAAACCTTTTCTTGTGTAGGAGTGACCCGTGTATAACAGTGGACTGGTTTTACTGGTCGAATGTGATAAAGTCACAGGTATAGTAAAACTTATTTTAATACTGCGAATGTCGTAAAAGACGACTTGCGAGTGAGGAAAATGTAACTATTTGTACTTGGAGTAGAAATAAAGGTGTCAATTATGTATCAGTCATTTATTGCAAATATTATATCTCAAGGTTTTCTATTACATATTAAGTTGAATGGCAAATGTTAAAATTTTATTATGAAATTTCGGTCTTCCTTTTTATTTTATCAGTAACCCGAAAGATACCGGTATGAGAGAAAAGCTGTTGAGTCCAAAACATTACAGCAATTCCTACAGGCTGTAAAAGCATTATTTCAATTTTAGAACTCGTTACGTTATCAGTATTTCAAATGAGCATTATTATTGGCTCTCATTTAGATACTGCTTTAGAGAAAATTTCTTACCGCAGAAATTATGACGAAGTGTAAAGAAATTGCGGTGCACTACCACATGTAGTACCTACTTAGCTTATTTTGGGAGGTCTATGTTCAGCAGTGGACTTGTGATGGGCTGTACTAAATGAATGAATGAAAAACCACATGTACTATCAATATTGACAGAACTTTCCGAAAGACTCAATATTTTTTGGATAATATATTTTAATTATTCATACAAAAGATATTTTACGAAAATGAAACTCGAAATAAAGTAATAACTTTTAAAAACTAAATGTAATATGTTACATGCAGTAAATTGTATTAAGTGATTACCTCTGACCGCAAAATCGTTCCGGTTTCGTCATACCAGGAAATAACTGGTTTGGGATAACCCGAGACTTTACAGGCGATGGTTAAATTTGTTTTAAAATCCACTACTGCTACCTTTGGTTCCATCATTGTTATCTTAGGTGTTTGTTCCTGGGGTTGAAATACTAAAATAATAACGTTTTAATTTACAAAATGATAATAAAATTAGTTAATTATGAGTTAATTACTCACTGTAAGTTATTATATAATTTGGTATATTTTAGATTTTTTTTATTACAATAATGGGTGAAGAAGGAGCACACAGTCCATTTGTAAACGAATGCCGTGGCCCGCAGACAAATTTTATAGTCATTAAGAATAAAAATGCAGATACGTTTTCTTCTTTGAGGTCTCAGATAAAATTCCTGGTTACACTAGTGAATAAGGTCTCCGGTTCTGTAAATATACCATACAAGACACAGCAGCAGGTTTATGCTTCTATTTTATGCCAATATTTTGTGAGAGTGTGGTCCTTCCCAGGTTGAACCGACCCATCTGTGGAGCTGTCATAAAATAATTCAAATCTTTATGATTACTTGATTATGAATATTAATTACCGTGACTTTGTGGTAATAATATACCCGTTGTTCCTTTTATTACTTGATAAGACGATGAATCCCGACCGTATATCTGCAATAAATATACAAATTTCAATTTAATATTATTAATGTCTTTAATTTTGTTATATTAAATCGATGTGAATATTAATTAGAATTATCGAATCGCATTATAAAGCTTGCAGAAATAATCTATAATATTTATCGATGATATGTCGTTTTCGGTATATCAGGAGTGCTTTAGAATGTATTTGGCGTAGATGATTTTAAGTTACAAAACGGCTAATTGTTCAATCCTCAAATAAAAGTAAATCATCGTATAAATTATAATCTGACTGATAATTAAACAGTGGAACTATTGAATTCATATAACTGGTTTTTTAAATTTGTTTAGCTTGTATTTTATCGATGAAAGATTTTTGATAATTGAAAATGATGTTTCGTTTTGTCCAATTATACATATAGAGTACGCTTTTGCTTCGAGGTATGCAAACTGGATAGGATTTAATTACGGCAATTAATAAAGCGATTTTCCTGTATTGTGGAGGCGTTGACATAGGTACAAAAATTATACATGAACAACTCAGACCCGGAATAATCGTTAGCAGGCCATAAACTTGCTACGTACGGGATTTGAACCCGTAGCTTGATCCGTAGCAGCCTTACCCTTAGCCATTACGAGTCGTCAAAAATTTGGGAGTTGTCGCCGTGATCGAATTTGGGAGGTAAATATCAGCAATTTAGCAAAATTGATTGTGTTGGTTTGTGTTTTAGTGTACTCCTACCGTAATTTTAAACGATTTTCCAGGTTCGAAGTATTCCTTTGCCGCGAATAAACCTTTACTTTGGTCAAGAATTTCGACATTGATAGCTTTCACATCTCTGCCATCAAATTTGATATGAATAGAATTCAGTTCTATTGATATTTCAGCTACTGCGACGCATATGTAGCTCGTAGAACCTGATGGAAAAATTATTTGTTGTAATGCTAAATGTAGATAAACAAAGAGTTTTTGTTTCAAAGCATAGTCAAGAAATTAGGGGTTAAAGTTGGTATATCGTATTCATATACTTATTCATTGTATGGAAAGCGTATTGCTTAACATAGGCATCCAATTCAGATTTGCTCATACAGGGCATAGTTGCCACGTTTGGCAGAACGGTTGGCAACCGTAGTTTTGCTGCTGTCCATCTCCTGCTTCATTTCTCTCTGTCGTCTCTTACACACCCACAGGATGGTATCGGCAGAGGATTATCACACGCCATATGTATTAAATTACAATAATTTATTATATTCTAATATATAAAAATCAATTGCTGTCCGTTAGTACCGCCAAAACTCGACACTGGCTTTATCGATTTTGATGAAATTTTTGGAACGAAGTTTCTTATCAGACGGTACCGGTTTAGCGGTTGCGAGCTAGGAGACAAAAAGTGTAAGATTTTTTCGTCACTACACCTTGTGTATTTTACACTATGACAGTATATTTTATTTTAAATGACGCTTCATTTTAATAGACGCTAATAATTAAATTATTTATATTTGTTAATAAATAATATAATACGTTTATCAATAATAATATACTATGAAAGGAACTTCGTTCCAACCGAGTGTTCCACGACACTTACGCATTTTTTTTTGTGTGTGTTTGAATAGGCCCCTAGATGGTTTAGATTCATATTTGGACCCTTTAGGCGGCGCTGTTGTCAAGATCCAAATTTCACCCGTGCGATGCCGAGGCGGATCGCTAGTAGTCAATAAAATTGAATTTAACAAATCAGTCAGGGAGATAATTAATGAAATTTTGATATCGTATTTATTAAGATAGGATAAAATTCTACATAATACTTAATTTTATCTACAATATTAAAAACTATGATAATAAAAAAAAACTAAAACTAGAAATTTAATTATCATATAGTCCTACTCCCCGCGGTATCGTGCCAAGAACGCTGGCTGCGTTTCCCCGCTGAATGGCTATACTTAGCCTTTGAGCGAGGAAAGAACCAGCCCTCTTATCACCAGCAGCAACGACCAGCCGCGGATGGAGTTCCTTTAGGAACTTCACCGCACGTGGACCCCACGGACCGATAGTCTCTACAGCAAATGGCACAAATATGTAGTCATCTCTCAGAGACTCATATTTGCGCCACTTACTCAGTTCAGCTGCCTCTGAAGCCGCCCCGGCTTTAAACGAGTATTAAGAAGTGATTGTTACTAAGACTTTATGGACAAACTCTTGTAAAATGTTGGCCTTAAAAACATAATTTTATTATTTTATTCACCTGGTAACGGTAGGCGACTGGTTTCCTTCAAGCTTCTTGGAATTTTAGTTGAAAAACCAAATTGGAATTTCAATTCTCTCCTCCTATAAAACGTCGTTATTGTAGGTCCTTGGGACAGTATATTCGCCTTATATTCTCCAATATCTGGCGTAACGATGCGGACGACCTGCATCAAATAAATTTATAAAAAAACTAGCTAGTTTGGCAGACGTTGTTCTTCCTTTCCAGTAGATGATAAAATTAATTTTATTCCAACTTTCTACAATGTAAAGCAACACCCTCAAGAAAAATCTGGAGATGTGCTATTATGGAGTTTTTATTGTTATGACAGATTCATAATCTATAATTAAGAATACACATTGGTAATTTTAATCAGTTTTTTTCTAGCTGTATTTAGGGAAAGTAAAAATAGTGATGTACATTCTGTAAATACTAAGAACAAGCACAATTTTACCAGTTACTCTACTCCAAAGAGTCAGTAATTCCGTCATGGTGCTATGTAAACGCTTTTAAAACAAAACCCCAGAAAATAGCAGGCCTTATCTATCAAAAGCCTTAAAATTATTATGAAGCAAAAATTGTTTATTTGGGTTATTATACTATGGCGTGATCGCGAAGCAGAAAGAATTTCAAATTATTGCAATCTATACAAATGTGAACTTTAACTACTTGAGAATAAATTCGCTTTTCGAATCACAAATACTGTTCAATAGGTCCTAAAATTATTTAAGTTGCAATAGAAATAAAACTTTTTATGATGGGAATTAAGTTTAAAAATGCAAAGCAATAAAAAAATTCCTGCTTCGCGACCTACTACGTGCTTTACTAAAGATTGGGTACATGATTGATATTATCCCTTGGGAATAAGTTGCTGAGGCGCTATCATGCTGTTTCTAAATAAATGTTTTCATACCAATTGTATAAAATATTATATTGTAAATTAAAAAAAAACGTCCCACTGGATTTCTTACTGGGTTTTCTCCGGACAGAGGTTTTTTCGGAACCAGTGGTAAAGCTTAAATTACTTTCAATAAGGATTCTTGCAATCTATAATATTGAATAAAAAGGATTCTATTCATAAAATAAAAAAAAATAAATAAAAAATCCTTTTACTCAATGCCAAATAAGTTTAACAATACAATTTATTACGATATGATTTCCATTTTTAAGTTAAATTGAAATATAGAAACAGAAACAGAAACAGAATCTTTTTTATTCAATATAGATTATAAATAATACTTATTGAAAGTCACTCTTTTGTTTGATTACCACTGGTTCGAAAAAAAACCTCTGTCCTGGAAAGAATCAGCAAAAAACCCAGCGCGACTTTTTTTTAAATAACAGCTTGCAGTCATGTATGTTACATAATTAACAACACTACATATTAGAAATAGCTTGGTAGCGATCACCTCATTTCCAGGGGTTATTTTCATCGATAAATTCTTTAATATTATAATAACCCTTTTTATACAACCTTAGTTTAATAAAGTTATTGAACTTTGAGCAGGACAAATTTTGTATATTTTCTGGAATTTTGTTGTAAAAGCGTATACATCGCCCCAAGAATGAATTACTTACTCGATGGAGTCAAGTAACTGGTACTACTGGCTTGTGTATGTTCCTAGTATTTACTGAATGAATATCACTTATTTTTGTAAAACTACTTTTATTTTTGTATATGTATAATACATTTTCATAAATGTATTGAGAGGCCAAAGTTAATATTTCTTCTTTTCTTCAATTTTCGTCGCAGCGACTCTAGGCTTTAAATCATAAATTGCTATTATGGCCATCTTCTGTAAAACAAATATAATTTCAGTGTCAGCTGCGTGTCCCCATAGCAAAATACCATACGACATTATGCTATGGAAATAGCTAAAGTAGTCTAGCTGTTTCAACACTGGTTAGACTTCTAATCTTTTTTACAGCATATGCTGTAGAACTAAGTCTGATTGCTAGTTTTGATATATAGCCTCCATATATCAAAACTAGCAAGCAGTAGGGGTGGTTCCAAGAAAAATGGTGGTAGCTACAAGACTCAGTTTCTCCCCATTTAAAATTACATTAGTATTTAATTGTTTGACATTTGGAGTCATGAATTTCATACATTTCGTTTTAGTGCAATTTAAATGCAAATTATTAACATTGAACTAATTTACTAATTTATGTAAAGCATTATTTATTTCGCCATATTTTATTAATACGTCGACTTAATTTAAAAATTAAAGAAGTGTCATCTGCAAATAATACTATATCATGGTTATCCCCTACTATGTGAGGTAAGTCATTAATGTATACAAGAAACAGAAAGGGGCCGAGAATTAAGCCTTGAGCTCATACTGTTAATTACCACTTTTTGCGTCATCTTACTTAAATATGAAATAATTAATTTAAGAGCATGACTTCTTACACCGTAGTGTTGAAGTTTCCTGATTAATGTTTCATGGTGAACACAATCGAAGGTCTTGGATAGGTCACAAAATATACCCAAAGCATCCTGTGAATTCTCCCATGCATTAAAGATATATTTAATCAGCTCAACACCGGCATCAGTTGTCGAGCGACCCCTTGTGAAACGAAATTGATTTTTATGAAGTAAATTATTTATACTAAAGAAATTTAACATTTGATCAAGAATAATTTTTTCAAAAATCTTACTAAGTGTTGGTAGTACAGAAACAGGTCTAAAATTGGCGGGGTCTAATGTACTACCAGATTTAAATAAAGGTATTACTTTACTATGCTTCATTAAATCAGAAAACACACCAGATTCGATACTAGTATTAAAAATAATAGCTAAAAATAAATGAGGCGCAATTGTATCTATTATAGACGCAATAACTTTAACGGATATCCCCCACAGATCCGTAGTTTTTTTAACATCAATAGTTTTAAAATATTTTACAATATCTTTTGATGATACTTGATTATGAAATGAAAAAATCTTTGTACACGCATTTACATTTTGTTTAAGTAATGATTCAGCGATGGCAGAAGAAAAATTCAGTGACTTAGTGGTTAATATCTGAATATCAGTAAAATATTTCTCAAAAACCATTGCTACATCCTGATCTGATTCAGTTAATTTGTTGTTAACACTTAACTGGTAATTTGAATTGCGAGAGTTGATCTTACCAGTTTCGCTATTAATTATACTCCATGTCATTTTAATTTTATTGGAAGCCGTTTTAGTTTTGTTGCTCAAATGCAAAGAGTTGGCTGTGGAGCACACTCTTTTAAATATTTTTGAATATTTTTTTACATTTATTCCCTAAATTTGACGCTATGATTATTATGACCTTTCATGGTAAAGATCATATAACCTATGTCTGCTCTTATGTACTCTTACTGTCGCCCATTCATTGAATGACTTCCGACTGAATGTTTTAGAAGTAAAAGTATTATTAAATTCATTGCAAATAAGCTTAAATAATGTTCCTTACAAAAAATTAGGATCATTTTGGTATGAAAGTGATGGAAGTTTTTTCACTATGTTACTTCTAAATTTCTCCAAGCGACGTGCATGTATATGCACCAGTTCTAATAATGGAACAAACACAATTTTCTCATCTACTTGCTTTTTGTGAACATAAGGTAACGAAACAACTTGTCCACAGTGATCAGAACTTAACTTTTGAATTATACATTTATGCAACGGCTTCGCACTTGTAAAAATGTTATCTGTACATATTGCACTAGATTGAGCAATACGCGTTGGCTCTAAAAATAAATTATAAAGACAATTATCTAAACAATGATCTAAATTTAATATTGATGGAAGAAGCTTCTAGGAGATTGATATTAAAGTCTCCATATATAACAACAGATTTATTCTGTTTATTAAGCTTAGCAAAAACTTCCTAAATATTTTTTTCAAAAGTATCGTATATAGAACATGGGGCTCTGTAGACGATCACAATAATGAGGTGCCCAAACTCAACACATGCCATTTCTACAGTTCGTTCAACAGAGAAGCTCACAATATCTTTACGTTCTTTACATGATAATAATTTACTAGCTAATATTAAGGAGCCACGTCTTAAAACAGTTTCTCTATTGAAAGAACTGACTACCTGGTGATTACTAAAGTTAAACATAAAGTTATAAGCTTTTAACCAATGTTCAGTAATACATAAAATATGAATATTGTTGCTATTTAAGAACAACTCAATTTCTAGCTCTTTGCCTAACATGCTTTGTATATTTTTATGCACCAGGTGTAAACAATTTTCATTATCACTCTGTGGAGTCTCACAATTGAAGATTTGTAAGCTACATTCTAACTTATTTAAATTATTATAACTGCTAGAGATTACCTCTATTGTCTCATTTTCTAATTTAAATTACTTGGAACTGATTCCAAATTACTAATTATCAGGAACTGATTCCAAATTAAAAATTACTAATTATTAAGTCATTATACTGCTCAAAAGAAGCAGATGTCTGTGTAGCCAAGTCCTTGGCTGAGTTCATATATAAAATATACGATATACATTTGCTATCTGTCTTAAACTATATTTAGATAGGTAATACCTATCTCTAGTCAAATAAAGTAAGGTTAAAAATATTAATTTATTTATATCTTTATATACTCGTATATAAATCTTCGGTACCTGTGTTTGTCACAGAACTTCTCCTAAATTGCTAGACCAATTTTGATAATTTTTTTTGTGTGTGTTTGCGTTGAATGGAATAGATGGTTTTACATCTTGGAGAGCCGTGGTTGCTCAGGGGCTAAGCGCTCGCTGTAAATGTCACAATACGCAGCAACCCGTGTTCGAACCCCGCTGGCACCAAAGAAATTGTTAATTGCAATTTTTAGTGCTGATTTACCAAATCTGCACGTCAGAGAAATAAGAAAAAAATATTTTGAAGACATGTGAATTTTGTCGGCGACGCGGCGCACATACTTGACCTAAAACCTTGTCAGAAATGAGAGGAAGCCTGTGTCTAGTACTGGGACGTATATAGGCTGTAACTTTAACTTTTAACTTTAACACCCTGGATGGTTTTCACAATTGGACGGTATAGGTGTCGATATTGTTGAGATCCAGAAACCACCCGTGCGAAAGGGAGAGGGGGGAGGGGCTAATCGCATTAATTGGCACCAAAAAATTGATGCTGATATATTTTTTTTACGCTTCGTTCTTTACGTCTATTCACGGTGAAGAACTAAATTTATGGACGGGGGTAGAAATATATTCGCCATGTAGTGGCGGCGAAAAATAAACCACTTGCCCATTTTGATGTACCCCACTTTGTGATTCTTTGTTATTTTGAGGAAAGTATACATAATATACAGAAGAATTTGCCTAATTTTGTTTTTCTCTCTATGTAAATTATTCTCTGGGCTGTATTCCCCGAGCAGGAGAAGATTTTCCGTCATCAATAAAAGTCAGCGTTGTGATTTCACCACAACACATGCTGAGTGATGTTCTTTTTTGTCATGCCTTTAACGAACATAATCTTAAAAAAATATTCTATGTATGTATTGAAAATTCCACGTGAGATTTTAATTGGTGCCTTTCCCTTAAATGGGATTTGAAGAGAATCCGAAATTTATTTAGAATTTATTTTGAGCTTGTAATGTATGGTTGCCCCCTAATATAAAGTTCGGAAATAAAATCAGCGGAAGTCAGGGCCACTGCTACTGCAAGCGGTGCCGCCAATAATAATGTTTCCGGTGCTTGTCATTTTTATACATAAATTAAAATAACTTATAACATAAATAAACTAACTTTGTTTCACTTTTAGTTTAAATAACTTTAATGTGACGCTCGGTCGGCAAAAACGTAAATTGAATCACACACAGAGAGGAGCGCGCGTACGCGTAGTTGTTGCCCATAAATGACATTCAACTTAATTTTTAATTACAAATAAAAGTAGAAGCCTTATTTACTGGTATATTCAAAAACTGCAATAACAGTATATCATTATTTACATATTTGAACTTAAATATAAAATTTATATACTCTTTGAAAAATAACCCTGTATATTTCATCATAAATAGCAGGTTTTTGAGATACGAAATAGTATTTAATTTAAACCTTACCTGGGACTGACGTGTATCAATAATTTTCTCGAGAGCAGGACTTCGACCATACTCGTCAGTGATTTCCAAAGTTGCATATTCGCCTGACACTGCTACAATAAAGTCCTTTGTGTACGAATCGACGGGAAACTAGAGGAAAGTTAACTTTAGTACTGCATTAAACATTAACAAGTTCCGCTTATTATAATTTATTATTAAAATTTTATGAATTTCCTAAAACATAAAATGTTTTTTATTTTAAGAATACACCCACCGTAAATAGTTTCGGTCCAATAAATTCTTCATGAGCATTGATTTCCGTCCAATCTGTTTTTATTAATTCTTTCATAAATTTAAAAGCCTGAAATTTAAAAGACATTATTTAATTAGCCGAATCGAAATGTATCAGTTGTAACAAACACACTAGTCCAGTCAAATTAGCGATCAACCTTGGAATGAGAGATAATAAGCTAAATTTTCGTATATTCTTTCATATTGGCATTCTAATAGTTGTCTCAAAAGTCTCATAAAATCTCGTCTCTGCTTCGTAAGTTATTCAAGATCAAAGGTAAAAAAAACAGTTTTTCATTTTATCTCGGTTTTATTGCTGCAGTGATGTTAATATTGATCATACAAAAATTGTAGAGCATAAAATTTGCGACAAATTTTATTTGAAACATTTTTTCATGCACTCAACCGTTTTTGCGATAGAGGTATACGAAAATTCAGCTTATTATCTCTCATTCCGAAGTTGATTTTTTATGCTAAATTGAGTGGACTATCAAGTCACAGACAATTCAAAAATATAAAGAGGTCATATTTTATCCTGTCTTCGATACTCGAATATTTAATTTAATTTCTACCTTCGATTGAGATACAATCCAATCTACATTAATGCAAAAACGTATAGCATTATGACTCTGCACGATTACTAACATTCAACTGTATTCGAACGATGTTGTGCGGACAAATACATCAAAACTCATCAAAGCGTCATTCCAAAATAATTGTCTCCTATTTTCGTTGCATTAAGATATAGATAAAACTGTTTTCATGTATTTGAATTTAAAAATACAGTTTTAGAATTATAATCAATTGTTACTGAATACATGACTTCTTCGTTTTCTTCATGAGTACGTAAAAGTCCATTGCTGGATATGGGATTCTCTCGTTGTGGTGGATTGACGATCGCCATACCAGACGTAACACGTCTTTGATACTTGCCCGTCGCCGGTCTCTGTGTTTGTATGTCTAGAGTAAACGAGATCATAAAGCCATATATTGGAAGCCATAAGATTCTGCCATTTCCACTAGTAGAAGTCGTAGTTGAACTCAAAATTAGTCATGCAGACAAAATTATCACCAACATTCGAACTCACCTGTCGATAGTTGCTCAATTCAAACTGAAGAACAGAGCCGGAACATGATTTCGCAATATCAAAGTAAGCGTCAATAGTTCCGACCACAGCTCTAGTCCCAGTTGAAATACATTTCCCGCTAAGAAAAATTATGACCTGTCACAATTAAAGCAAAAGTTTAAGTAAAATAATTAAGATATTACAGTAAAAGTCCACTGCTGAACATAGGCCTCTCACAGATTGCTTTATAGGGAGGATTTTGCCATAGTTGCCACGCTTGGCAGGCGGGTTGGCAATCACAGATTTTGTTTATTTTGAGTTGTTATCCGGAAGATGCTGCTGCTCATCTCCTGTTTCAGTTTCCATCTGTCGCCTCTTACGATATCCACGGGACGATATGAGGTAGTGGATATTCTTACACAGCCACTACACGTTAAGCGGTTCAGTCCAGACATTTTTTTGTTAAGAATATTTAAAAAATTGTCAAAAACATTACTAAAACTGGTATACTATTAGCTGTTAAATTCAATTTATCAAACGTAAAAAAAATATTTCTTTTTTACAATTACCTGGCTGCGTGTACTACGACACAGTCTCTTTATAGAAGTCAATTTACTGTCATCATTGGCGTATCCGTCCGTGAATACAAATATGAACGAATTTGGCTGGCTCACTGTTAATGCCTGTTCTATTGCGGGCAAAGAACTTTCTGGACAATCATTTCCACCGCCCACTTCCACAATGTTCATTAGCTCTAGGAGTCTATCCGCCTTAGACATGATAAGGGGTGGACCGAACCCTACAAAATTCAGAACAAATTTGCAGAAGGTGCGTTAAACAATACGTTTGACTTATATAATATTTATACGTGCAAATAAACAAAATATTTAAATAAATATTTAAAATCACAATGTCTAAATTAAGTAAATTAATACATAACGTAAGTCTTTTAAATAATTTAAAGGAATTTTAAAGCTTCTAAACATTAAATAAAATAAATAATTCTAAATTTAACTCAATAGTAAAAAAAATACTTTGTAATCACTAGCAATAATTTTTTAGGTTTTTTTTGATAATTTTACTTACCGGGATCATCAAAAGGCACCAAAATGTAATTTGAGATGTCAGCTAAGTTTGTACCCATAATCACAGATTGAAGATTCGCTTTCAATATTTCTAACTCATCACGCATTGATATCGTGGTATCGATTACAATAGTAAAACTTTTTTTTCCAGTATCATTAGCCGTTACAGTTGCTAATAAATATAATATTATGTAGCTCTTATACATTTTGATAACGTAGCAGAATTACGAATGATGTGAAACACGGACTTTAACATTTATCTAGGCATAGAAACAATGTAGCCTTGATTAGTAGGAATTGATATGCACGGATCCAGGAATGGATGTAAAGAGTACACACATTTCGCTTTAATCAAGAAATATTAAGACGAGACAAGCGGTAATAAATAGACACACGTGAGTATAATACAAGAGGAAAAGTGTGTTTTAGCTTTTTATAGGTGCTTAAGTTCAAATTCGTACGTAGTTTAGCCACGTTGTTGTGTACTGCAACACGAATGGTCTACTCGACCAGCGAAAGATCTAGCACAGAATATCGGTGTCAAATAGTAGCGTAAGCTGCTGCTTTTCGTGTGGTGAATAACGAGAACCGAAAAACTTTTTTAATGTTAGCGAAGCAATTTTACCTTAGTCCATCTGCATTTTGATTTTTAATAGTACATACACGGGAAATATAGATGTAGGTGGCTATAGGCCATGGCATCCCTGTACTATAGGTTAAGTAAAAAATAAAATATAACAAGTAAACCTAATAAGTTTAACTGTGTGTTCGTTTGTCATCTTTAATTTTATAATAAAACTAAGTAATGATGGTAGTAAGATCATAATACTAATATCCTAGAGAGCGTAAAATTGTAGCTTTCAAGTATATGTATACAAGTTCCAGCTCTTTCATATTTACAACAGTAATTATAGAATTTTCAAAATTTCGAGAACTTAATTAACTTCGTAATTAAAGTAATATAAAATAATAGTTAATACAATATAATTTAAATATAAATATTAAATACTTTGTGTTTTTGCGCACACGGTAGGTATACTTGTAATTGTGCCAGAAACACATTAATAAAATATTTTCCAACCAGGCATATTAATTTGGTGATTTGGAGGTTTATCTAATGACCTAGGAAATAATAAATGGGAAATTTTATTAAATAATAAAATTTATTAACAAAGGAGTGGTCGTACTTGCCCTTAAGGCAGATGTAACAAAGTATTAAATTATTAATGATAACATTTGAACTTTATACTATTGTGCTTTTGCGTTGATTATCCGATTGCTCGGGAATTCGAGCTCTACTCCCTGGTTAAATAAGCTGACGTTCCTATTGTATGCTGTTGGTCATTGACATGTAGAAGTTGGATAACATTTTACATATCACAAAGATATACTTAGTTGCTTTAAAACATTGTTATGCATTATTTTATTTTATCATCTCCGACGAATGTAATGAAGGATATCATACATGTTATCTATTTAGGCTGTGAGAATTTTCTTTTCATTTATTAAATTTGTTTTAAAAACGGTCACGTTAACGATTTACTCTGTCGTGAATGTTGTGTTTTTTAATTTGGCAATATTTCAAGTAAACTTTGTTTTGATATTTTTTTATAGAAGAGGGGGCAAACGAGCATGTGGCTCACCTGATGGTAAGTGACTACCGACGCCCATGAACAGCTGCAACACCAGGGAGGGAATCGCAGATGCGTTGCCGGCCTTTTAGAAAGGAGTGCGCTCTTTTCTTGAAGGTCCCTAAGTCGTATCGGTCCGGAAAAATCGCTGATGGTAATCGATTCCACAAGGAAGTCGTGCGAGGAAGAAAACATCTAAATCGCACAGAGATGAGAACAGTATTCCATGTGAGGCCGAACCTGCGCCTTGTAAAGTTGCAGGCGGTGTGCCGGCATGAAATACTGTCCCGCTCTGCTGAGCACGCCAAGCTTTTTAGAGGCCAATTTGGCCTTCTCTTCCAAGTGACCACGAAACTGCACGTCACACGATATGTCGACTCCGAGGATTCCGATACTGGCTGAGGCAAGAAGGGGAGTGCCTTGAAACTGAGGAGATACGACAAAGGGGTTCTTTTTAGCGGTAAACGCGGAAACTTGTGTCTTCTGAGGATTAAACTGGACTAGATTTAGTCACCCCCAATCCGAGACTTTGTTCAGCAAATACTCGACTTCAGACACAAGTTTGTTCCGGTACTCGGCGACGTTTTCCCGAGAAATATTAGCACGGCCGGTGTATAGAGCATTACCAGTGCTGTCATCCGCATAGCAAAGAATGTTACCAGTTAGCAACATATCATTGATATGCAGAAGAAACAGCGTTGGTGATAGCACACAGCCTTGTGGAATACCAGCGTTAATAGACTTGTAGTCGGAGCATGCACCGTCTACAACGACCATAATGCTCCGATCTGCAAGGAAGCTGGTGATCCTATTGCATAATTTCTCGGGAAGCGCATAGGAAGGGAGCTTCGAAAGAAGTGCTTTGTGCCAAACCCGATCGAAGGCCTTAGCAATGTCTAAACTAACGGCCAACGCCTCCCCCTTGGACTCTACTGCCTCCGCCCATCTATGGGTCAGGTAGACTAGAAGATCACCAGCTGATCGACCCTGACGAAAACCGTATTGGCGGTCACTAAGCAGCTGGTGATCCTCAAGGTACCGCATGAGCTAGCAGTTAATAATTGATGCTATTATTTTGGAGAACAAGGTGATCGCGATAGGCCTATAGTTCTGGGTCTGAGCGGTCGCCTTTTTTAGGGATCGGGTGGACAAAAACTGTCTTCCTTGAATTCGGGACTACGCCTTGGGAGTAGGAGTACCGGAAAAGACGCGTTAGGACCGGTGCCAACTCCGGAGCACACGTCCTCAGCACAATTGGGGGGATTCCGTCAGGCCCACTCGACTTCTGGATGTCCAGGGAGAGGAGTGCTTTGCAAACCGAGCGCTGTGAGAACAGCACATCCGGCATGGAGCACTCACACCGCGGGATGGTCGGCGGTGTTTTCCCCCCGTCATCAAGAGTCGAGTTGGATGCAAAAAGGGAGCCTAAAAGGTCGACATTGTCTTTTGCGTCTTGGGTCTCCCTGTGCAGAGATGGTAGTGATGGTTTACAGAAATTCCCTTGGACAGCCTTGGCGAGAGACCAGAATGCACGGGTTCCCAAAGGAAGGCGAACTAGTTTCTCGTCAATTCTGCCAATGTGCTCTGACTTTGCCTTGGCAATAACTCTTTTGAAGGACCTGGAGGCGAAGTTATACTTCTTTTTAAGTGTGCTGATGTTTACATCCCGAGTCGCCGAAGCCGCAGTCCAGGCTTGATAACACTCCTGCTTACTGCGTAATGCAGTTTTATAGGAACGACCAAACCAAGGCTGAGATCTGCCTCCGATAGGTACCACAGATGATGGAATAAATAGTCCCATTCCCTGTAGCACCACATCAGTGACAGAGTCAGTAACAGCGCTGGGATTATCCGGCGAGAAGCACACCCGCCCCCATGGGTAGGATGCCAAGAAAGACCGCATTCCGTACCAATCTTCTAGTTTTATCCATAACGAAGTTATAGGGTGTCGAAATGGCCTGAACGTTTCGAGAAAAGGATGTTACGGCCGTGCTGCTTTTTTGCTCGACTTGGTGGGGGCACTGCGGTACCCCCAGATACCAAGGAAAACAGTGGTATCCACAAGACTCAACTCCTCCACATTTAAGAGCACATTGGTATTCGAATGTTTAACATTCATTACAAAAAATACCTGGAGCATCTTGCGAATTCTCCCCAGGTATTGAAAATATATTTCATAAGCTCGACGACTGATGCAGGTGTTGGGCAGACGCTCGACACCTGCGTCAGTCGTCGAGCGACCCCTTGTAGACAACATTTTAGAAGTTGGGGTGGTATAAGCAATCCCCGTGGCGCTTCGTTGTAAGCTGATTTGAGTGGTGGAGTCGGAACAGTTCAATATATCCCGAAATGTGGCGTCTTGCGGATAAGAGTCTATCTGTGTATAGCAAAAGACTTATCCAAAGCTGGTAATATATACGAAACTAAAAGAAATAGGTTGCTGCCAGAAGGGGCAGTGTCTCTGGTGTTTTTACACCACAATTTTCCTCTATTAAAGTTTTTTTCTTTTTATTATCGGCAATTGTGATATACAAAAGGTTATGTAAGGGTTGTTTGTTATCCTAGTTAAATGTTAAATAAGTCAAATTTTTAATCTAATTGCCTAAATTTTGATTGCCACTTATGCCAAAATTAAAATGTAAACTCACTATATTATTTAATAATAGGGCCAAGGCGACCCACACCAGCTCGTCCCCGTTGGTGTGGAATGAAGCGCGCAAAGCGGCGATGGGGACCGCCACCCGTCACGCACAGCCCAACACGGCGGAAGGTGGAGGACAGAGTGCAGAGTTGGCACGTGGAATCTTAGAGGAGGCATGAGAGATAAGACGAATGAGTTGATCGAAATAATGAAAGAAAGAGAATTAGATGTCGTGTGTATGTCGGAGACCAAACGGAAGGGCAGTGGTACTGAAGAGCTCCCTGGCGGGGCGTTAGCTCTATGGTCCGGAGTCCCGGAGAGCGAGAACGCCTGCCAGGGAGTGGGGGTGCTGCTGTCTTCTCGGTTGGTCGATGTTATGACTGAATTTAAGGTTGTGAACTCAAGACTTCTCTGGGTTCGCTTTAAATTGGGACTGGCGAAGTTATTCCTTTTGGCTGTTTATGAGCCGGTAGCTTCGTCGTCCAGGGCTGAGCTGGAGGAGTTTTGGGAGAATGTAAGAGAAGTTCTAGATTTGGCTAGGGGAAACGAAAAAATTGTTGTATGTGGGGATTTGAATGGATGGGTTGGTACCGCACGACCAGGGTACGAGTCGGTACTTGGAAAGTTTGGCGATAAAAGAGTTAATGATGCTGGCAAGCTTATACTGGCGGTGTGCAAGGAAAAGGGTCTTCTTGTGACAAACACTATGTTTAGTCACAAGAAAATCCATATGTATACTAGAGAACGAAAGAATGAGAGAAGTACGATCGATTTGTTCCTGGTGGATGACCGACTGCGAAAACAGGTGATGGATACGCGAGTGTTCAGGGGTGCTGAACTGGGAACGGATCACTATCTAGTGATTACTAGATTTAGGGGTCTGTTCGCGGGTTGGTGCTACCGGACGGCAGTAACAGAACCACAGTCGGTCTGTCGCATCCGAAGCTGGAAGCTTCAGGAAGCGGATACTAGGGACAAATATCATGCGAGGGTAGCCGAAAAGCTTGACACCATCGATGGCAGAAAAGAATGTGTAAAAAGAACATGGCAGAACCTTAGGGATGGAATGGTAAGTGCATCGGAAGAAGTGTATGGAACAATAAAAAGAGGCAGTAGTAAAAGAAGAGATGCATGGTGGAATGATGAAGTGAAAGAGGCTGTAAAGAAGAAGAAGAAAGCATGGTTAGACTACTTGGCCTCTAGTAATGATAAGGATATGAGAGAGAAGATGAAAGAAAGATATAGGCTGCAGAAAGTTCACACGAAAGCACTGATTGAGGAAGTGCGTGAAAGGTGTAGAATGGAAGCGGACGAAAGGTTGTCGCACAACTTTAAGGAGAACTCCAAACTCTTCTGGAAAGAGGTTGGAAGGACCCGAAGTGGTGCGACGGCCTTAAGAATGAACAAAGTGCTTTCGAGAACTAATGACGTCCTCTCAGAAAAATCGGACGTCATGCAGCGATGGAGCGAATTTTATAGAGAAATGTATGCGTGTGATGATCTTAGTGAGGGATCCGGGGATGACGCCGTGACTGGTACGCCAGACCCGGACCTCTATGACACTGAGGTCATCAGTATGAAAGAGATTGAACTTGCGATTCGAAGTTTGAAATGTGGTAAGGCTGCGGGACTAGACAGAGTTACTGCTGAAATGGTCAAGTATGGTGGGCCTCGCGTCTGGGACAGCTTCCATCTGCTGTGCAATTTGTACTGGCGGACGGGGGATGTCCCGGATGATTGGCGATCCGCAGTCATTGTGCCTTTATATAAAGGTAAAGGTTCACATTTTAACTGCGGGTGCTATCGGGCGATCAGCTTGACCAGTTTAGCAACTAAAGTTTACTCGAAGGTTTTGACACGTAGGATGCAAGAGAAATCGGAAAGATTTCTATGGAAGGCACAATGCGGATTTAGACCTGGAAGAGGATGCACGGATCAAATGTTTTCTCTCCGCATGATCACGGAAAAGCTTCTGGCTGCTAACCAGAAGATTTTCTGTGCTTTTGTGGATCTTGAGAAAGCATTTGATAAGGTTGTAAGGAAGAAAATGTGGGAACTGTTGCCGGGGTATGGTGTGGATGGTCGATTGCTAAGGGCTGTGCAGTCTCTTTACTGTGACTGTAAAGCCTGTGTGCGGGTAGGGCATGACTTGTCACCCATGTTTAACGTCCAAACGGGCGTAAAGCAGGGTTGTGTCATGTCTTCCTGGCTGTTCATACTGTATCTCGACAGCTGTTTACAGAAGCTGAAAGGTAGCTGTTTGGGTGTGAAATTGGGTGACATAAAAGTAAATTGTCTGCTGTATGCTGATGATGCAGTGCTCATTGCACCATCAGAGGCAGAACTGCAGGCATTAGTCATGTGTATGAAAGAGAAATGTGAAATTAAAGGTCTCCGTTTGAATGCTAATAAAACTAAGGTTCTGGTATTTGAAAGGGACGAAGAGAGAACGAAGTGTGAAATATGGGTAAATCAGGAATCTCTAGAACAGGTAAATGAAATTGTATACTTGGGGAGTGCTTTTAGCCGGGATGGAAGATGTGATGTAGATGTGGACAGGCGTGTCGCTGCCAGGAACAGAGTCAATGGTGCCCTGACTGCGTTAGTCAAAATGCAAGGCGTAGCGATGAGTGCACGCCTTGCAATACATAACGCAGTGTTGGTACCGACTTTGTTATATGGCAGCGAAACCTGGGTATGCCAGAAGAAGCATAAAAGTAAGTTGAATGCAGTGGAGATGCGATCTCTTCGTAAAATGTGCGGCGTTACTATGGCCGACCGAAAGCGAAACGAAGAGATTCGCAAAATGGCAGGTTTGAAAGATGACCTTATGACAAAACTTGATAAGGGCGTGCTTCGGTGGTTTGGGCACGTTGAGCGAATGAGTGAAGACCGAATGGTGAAGAAAATATATAGCGCGAAAGTTAATATTAAAAGATGTCGAGGTAGACCGAGATTAACTTTCGAAGACCATGTGAGCAAATTGCTCGAAGAGGGTAGGGTCAAGAGTACTCGGATACCTATACGTGCATGCATGAAGAAGATAATGAATCTGAAAGAAGCGAAAGAGGTTTGTAAGGATGGTGACACTTGGCGATCTGTTCTCTCTGGCTACCCCGTTAGGGATTGTGCGTGAAGATAAGTAAGTAAGTAAGTAATAATATAGTGAGTTTACATTTTAATTTTTACTACCCCTAGATTATACTTCCATTCATTATGATAATACTCATATTGATATTGTCCATTGAAAGCTATTGACACTTGCATTTAAAATTTATTTATTGTGAATTATAATTATGTGTTCTTGATTGAAGACCAATTTTTACCAAAAAAAGTTACTAATTTTAGATTATATATAAATGTTCTTATTCTTATAATACAAACTGTAAGACTGTTTCCAAAATAAAATTATTAACAATGGAGGTTAAGATTTCATTTCAATTATCCTACACATTATTTTATTTATATGAAACATGTACAATAATAGGCCGATTAATCGGTGCTCCTTGCCGACTAGTCGCCGACTACAAATATGTTCGGCTTATTTGTAATCTATCTATATATACAAATATTTATATATATATGTACAAGGATATTTTGCAATATCCGGCAAAATATGCAAAGAAGGTTGAGAATAACTTTAACTTTTGTATTAAATATTTGTTATTAAATAACTACACTTTGTAATAAGTAAAGAAATAGTAATAACGGTAAATGGTGACAAAAATTAATTTAAAAAATTCTCAATAATTCTGTCCTTTTTTTTAAATTCAAAATGCGTGATATGCATTATATAATCTGATTTTACTGCGCACACACAAATTCGTAAGGTTCGATGGGTAGGCAAAAACGTTGTTGCCCATAAATCACATTCAATTTGAGATAATTGCAAATAAAAGTAGAAGCCTGATTTAATCATATTTTCAAAAAAAAAAAAAACAACATAGCGCTTAAACTTATTATGTCATATCTAAATAAAAGAATGAAAACAGTTGTTATTAATGGCAGCAGTTCTTCCGGACTGGTAGCATCTATGGGTGTTACTCAGGGCTCAGTTCTTGGCATGTTTCTGTTTTTAGTTTATATTAATAACTTATCTTACTTGGTGGGGAATAACCAAAACTTCGTTGATTTTCCAGCTTAAAAGGCAATTATTGAGATATGTATGACGAAGTGAATAATGCTATATCAAAAGTAGTACACTGGTTTAAAGACAATAATTTGCTTTTGAACGGTAATAAAATGAAATGTATTAAATTCACCACACCTAATGTTAAACAGGTGAAAACAGTGTCCTTTTAAATTAGGAGGAGCTAGGCCTTGTTGAATCCACTGTTTTTATCGGAATTACAATTGACGCGAAGCTTCAATGGGGCCCTCATATCGATATAGTGTAGATCAATAGCTAGCATACTTAATTCCGCAGCATATACTGTAAAAAAAATTAGAGGTCTAATACGAGTTGAAACAGCTAGATTAGTTTATTTTAGTTATTTCCATAGCATAATGTTATATGGAATCTTGCTATGAGGCAATGCGACTGACATTGAAACTATCTTTGTTTTGCAAAAGAGAGTCATAAGAGCTATTTATAAAATAGGTACGAAGGACTCCCTAAGAGAAAAAATTAATGTAATAAATATATTAACTCTGGCCTCTCAATATGTTTACGAGAATTTAATATATGTACACAAATGTGTAACATTATACACAAGTTAGTTGAACCAGTTACTCGACTCCAAAAAGTCAGTAATTCCTTCATGGGGCAATGTATATGCTTTTACAACAAAGTCCCAGAAAATACCTTATCTATCAAAAGGTTTTAAAATATTCACTAAGCAAAAATTGTCTAGTAAAGATTTCAACCAAATTGCATTTCTGATTTTAATTCATGTTTGTTGATTTTGTATATATTTAACGACATGTTAATCTTATTGTATAAACGACAACTGATTGAATTAAACTGACGTCATGCGAATGCTTTTCTATATAAAGATAACTTACACACAGGGAAACTTATACGACGATTAAGGGTAATAGTTTCTACAAGAAGTTGTGAATGTTTTCGAAGTATTGTGTGAAGAACAAACTACTGCCAGACCGTTACAACGTCACACTTATTATAGAAGTCAACAGTAGGGTACATCCTATGTTTGTTCATCATGATCCAGACCCTTTTCTGCATAATGTTTGGCGCGAATCCAATCTTCACCCCAAACCACTAAGGACGTGTCGCCAGCATAGGTGAAGATCCAACAATTATCCAGCTGCATCCTACACAGATCATTGATGTATATTAAAAAGAACGTGGGGCCCAGAATGCTGCCCTGGGGCACGCCAAACTCTATATGCTCCTCGTTGCTGCAGTTATCATCAATTATTACTAGTATGCAACATATCTTTGCATTTGCAGAAGGAAAAGGGTAGGCAATAGCACGCAGCCTTATGAAAGATGGTAATGATGCCTTACAGAAATTCCTTTGGGAAGCCTTGGCGGGGGATCAGAACGCATGAGTTTGCGAAGGAAAGCGAACTAGTTTCTCAACAATTCTTCCAATGTGCTCCAACTTTGCCCTAGCGACAACTCTTTTGAAGTATCTCCTCTGTTTCAAGGCACTGTAGGGACAGTGTTTTATGCCGACACACCGCTTGCAAGTTTACAAGACGCAAGTTCGGCCTCACATGAAATGGGCTTTCAAATCTCATCTCTGGGCCGGGGCATCCGACCTCCAGCTCTTTCCACTTGATTGCATCCAATACAGAGTTGTTCGACCGAGCTCTTTCTGATCGGCATGACTCACTGACGCTGCAAAGAGTTGTTGCAAATCTTTGCGTATTTTTTCGCATCTACCACGGGTATTGCTCAGAAGAATGAATTCCAGCTGCTGAATTTCACCATCGTACACTACGACAGAACTCAAAATTCCATCCTCATCATCTCTATGACTGGTAGTTCCCTACTGTGCGATTAACGCGGAATTTTCTCCATCGCTCAAACAAATGTGGAATATACTGTCGCCTGTGGTTTTCCCGGACCGATACGACTTAGGGAACTTCTAGAAAAGAGCATACTCCTACTTCCTAAAAGACCGACAACGCACCTGCAATTCCCCTGGGGTTACGGAACTTCACGGGCGAGGGTGATCATTCATCCATTAGGGGAGCCGCGTGCTCGTTTGCCTCCTCTTCCATAAAAAAGAAAAAAAACTTGATGGTGGGTGAAACAAACACTATTGAAAAATGCATATATTCAACGTCAGTTAAAAATACTTTCTGATGGATGAATTAATATTTATTATTATATATTTGTCTTTGGCTATATCTGCCGTTGTATTGGTTTGTGGAGCATATATGTTGGCCTCATGTGGCTGTAGCTGGGGGGAGAAGACCGGTGGCGGTGATACAAGAAAAGAACACTTGTCGGTAGCGGGATATTTATTAAACCGCTTTCCTAAAATGAGAGGCGTCTTTTTGCATTCATTTAAGATTCACCTAATTTATATATATTATACAAGAAAAAAAAAATACAATTCCATTATTAGAAATTAATATTCGAATTAGAAGACAATGCTAAGTGATTACAGAATACTTAAAATGAATCTAAGTATCGTATCAATGTTCTTATTTACATAACACTTTACCTAAAGTTTACAAACTATACATAATTTACAGTATATTAATTCGAATCGTCATCGTAACAAGGTACGCAACCCTCGTCGACACACTCTCAATCTTTACAATGTTGTTAACGAGAGACATGTGGACGATAAATCCGACACTTCCTTGGGACAGATGGTCGCCCTCCCGGTAATAGAGCAAGTTGCCGGATTCGAGGATTACCGTTTCCTCCCCCTCTCTTCGGACTTCGGATAATCCTATAATATGCCAGCGTAAATTGTCTATCTCTTCTTCCAGCTCCACAATCTTCTCGTCAGTCCTCAGGGTGCGTGCGTTGTATGTTGCCAGGTCGAGTCGTCGTAGGTGGCAACCAAACCTCCACCGGATATTCTTAGCACCCCCTGCCCCGCCGTTACCATGGTCACCACCGTAGCCAGGAATAGCGGGGTCGCCGGGGACTGGGGGCCGTCTCTTAGTAACTTTATCCATTAAGGGATATTTGCCATAGTTGCCACGCTTGGCGAGCGGGTTGGCAACCGTAGTTTTTTAATTGTGTTTTTGCTGTTATCAGGAAGATGCTGCTGCCCATCTTCTGCGTGTTTCCCTTTGTCGCCTTTTGCGACACCCACGGGAAGATATGGGGTAGTGGATATTCTTAACTGCCACTAAACGGCATAGTAGTTTATTACAATGTAACTACTTTAAGTTTCTGTAATGTAACAGTCGTTGGTAGACCAAATAAATAAATAAAAGACTAACCGTTTTCGATCTCGGTGGAAGAGCAATCTTCTTAAGGCTGTACGAATTCCCTGGTAACACCCCTTCCACAAAAAGTTCCTCTTGTCCACATTTCAAAAAACTTTGTTTAACATCGATCTCACAACAAACTTTCCTCGTAAAGTCTAGGTCCAGGATGCAGTCATCCATTATATCAGCCGCGATGACATTATGCAAGTAGATCATGTTGCCTAGCTTCAACTTCATGTTCTCTCCACGGACGGGTATGCGCTGACCGGTGGCTGCCACCAAATTTATGCGTTCTCGATGGTATGCGGAGTCCCCAAGAAACTGACTTATAAGTTGCAAACTGACAACAGTTCGAGAGGCTCCAATGTCTATGGTCAGTTCACACGGAGTTCCGTTGACCTCACATTTGATGATTAGGCTGTTCCTATCATGGGTTTGTGAGTTTGAAATCCTTGGGGCTCTTTTAAGATCAGCCAGCACCCGCCCCGTTGTCTTGGCTTTTACTAGTTTCCCTGCTGCTGTTGGGCGGTGCTGTCAGCCCCACTACCCTCTCGAGATCGATCAGCTCCCCTTTCCAAGGCGGTTGTCATGTTGAGCAACCCTACCCTTCATCTCTCTTATCTCTTTCCCGAAGGTAGCGTGAAGGTCCTTCATGAGGAGCATCTGCTCCTCCCTACCACGCTGCAGCTGCTCTTCCAACCAACGGGCCTTTTCCTCCTGTCGGTGGGCGTCCTCCTGCAGCATCATCATCAGAACATCTAAGTCAGTTGCTGCAGATGCAGGAGCTGCTGATCGGCCGGCCTCCGTGGTCGGCAGCTGGCCCTCGGATGTCTGTGGCGTTGCACCACCAAATCTTCTCTGGTCGGTCTCCTGTTGGCGTTGACTTCGGGTACGGATACCCTCCGTGTCGTTCTTAGGTAAAATCGGCATGATTTGATCCCACTTCCGATACCAATTGTTACGAGCTTGGGGTTCGAGACAATTAAAAACTGCCGAGTGAATTACCAAAATTGACACTTTAATTACAGAACAGTAATTACAACTCAAAACCACACTAATAACTAAACAAAATTGTACTACTGATTACTTTAGTTCGCAGTTGTATCGTTTTGAAGTACTCCCTTGTATCACCAATTCAATACTCACTGGGTCGCTTTTTTTTGCGCCCGAAGCAATTGGAAAATGAGCTACCCTTTACGTAGGGAGGCGGAAAATGCAATACCACGATAGGCTATCCATCGTGGCTATGGGGGACTCACGCCTAACCGGGGAGCCTAAGTGATACCCCCTAAAAACCGCCTTTGGGGACTGATAACCAGCTGTTTAAAGCTTCACATGCCGTGTCGTAAAGCGACCCTCTTTTGGGAAAAAGTGCCTACGCAGGCATTTTAATTATGAATACAATTTAATTATGAAAAATTAATTATAAATTTGACTGAGCCGCCAGGAGGCAGTTCAAGTCGTTTGACAGTTTGTTTGGCGGATCCGAGAGAGAGTTTCTCGGCCTGCGGACGCGATAGCGGGAGGGGAGTGGGGCTGCATAAGTAGCTGCCTCACGAATTAATGTGTTACTATGCGACTCTGAGACTTTGAAAAAGTTTTCAGAGAGTTTTTTAATAAATTGTTGTATTGTTGGGATTTCTAAATCCCTATGGAGGTCGGCATTACGGACGTACCAATGTGCGTTCGTAGCTCGACGACAGAAGAGATTTTGGACTATTTGAAGTTCGTTTATGATTTTAGAGTTTGCGTGTGCAAAAATAGGGGCCGCGTAGGACATTACCGGTCGTATACAAACCTTATAAAGGGTTCGCTTATTTCTTAGAGACATTTTACTATGTCGACCTAACATACTGTTAAGCCTACCTAGATAGAACCGTGCTAGACGGGTGACTCTTTTGATATGAGGCTCGAAAGTAAGCCTTGTGTCAAGGGTGACACCTAAATATTTAGCAGACGTATGCCAGGGAACTGTGGTCTCTAACATACGTATTGGTGGGATATTTTTATTGATTTTGAATCGGCGTCGTTTCCAATCGAATTGAACTGCGGAGCTCTTATCCGGGTTCATATAGATGCGCCATTTTTGGAACCAAGCTCCTAGGTCATCGACTGACTTTTGGATCTTGTTGCTTACGAAATGTAGTGTGTGACCTTTAAAGTAAAGGGCAGTGTCATCTGCAAATAGGGAGAACTGTACACCATTCGACGGGATTGGAATGTCGTTGGTGTACAAGATGTAGAGGAGGGGAGCAAGTACTGATCCCTGAGGAACACCAGCTTTGATGGGTCTCTGAGAGGAGAGCGTGCCTTCGTATCTAAAACGAAAGGTACGATGTTGTAAGTAAGAGGCTACGAGACGTACTAGACGATCGGAGAGACCTACTCTGTATAGTTTAAATATAAGGCCTTCGTGCCAGACTCGGTCGAAGGCTTTGGCGATGTCGAAAAAGACCGCGATGGTTTTATGTCGACGAGGATAAAAACCGCTGAGGATGTATTCCACAATGCGGTGAACTTGTTGGGGGCAGGAGCGTTTCGCTCGGAAACCAAATTGGTGGGGGATGACAATAGGGTCACCGTCTGTGGGAAACAGATAGCGCCTCATTCGATTTTGAATGACTCTTTCAAAGAGCTTGCCCATCGCCTTGAAGAGGCTAATGGGACGATGACTGGAGGGGAGATTAAGAGGCTTGCCTGGCTTGGGAATACCAATGACAGTTGCCTCTTTCCACGTGGTTGGAAAGTAGCTAAGATTGAAGCAGGCGTTGAAAATAATAGCTAAGAGGGTTAACACCTGCTCTGGAAAGTGTTTAAGGGCTTGGTTGGAGATGCCATCCGCGCCCGGAGCTTTTTTGAGCTTAAGTTCTTTGATGAGGGACGAGATCTCATCATTGGACACAGTAATGGGGTCAGAGGTTGTAGGGGGTGAGTTCCGACGGCGGACCTCATCCTCCACTTCCTGAATATGTGAGGGGTCGACAGGTTGAAAGCTAGGAGAGCATTGTTCGGCAATGCTATCTGCGAAGCACTCAGCCTTTTCGTCGTCCTCGAAGGCAACCGTACCGTCGGGGCGAGAGAGAGGGGGATAGATATATAGATAGTGTGAGTTGTAGCATCTATACGGAGGGCTCTAGCCATCTTATAGTACGCTGTATGTGAGGGAGATATATTCTCCATGAGTTCACTCCTTTGGAGGTCTCGAAGTTCGGAGAGTTGGAAACGGAGTTGTCGTTGAAGACGATTCGCCGTGTGCCTATATTCGGGGTTGGGATATTTTGCTGCTCTCCGGAAAGCAGCTTTTTTAGCTTTTAATAGATTGCTAATATGTAGGGGAAGCCCACTATTATTAGCAACCGGAACGACCCTTTCATTCTCCTTAAGGGAGGATTTAATGAGTGTTGATAGTGAATCGACCGCGGTGTCGATTTTTTCAGGACTGTCTAAGTCTAAGTTCGACGCTAGGTAGGTGGGGGAGTCCTGAGAGTCTATAGCTTTAGCTAGAGAATCCTTGAAACCTTTCCAATTAGTAAAAGTTTTCGTTGTTGTTATGGGGGGTGGCTGATGGCCAAGAATATGGGAGACCGGTCGGTGATCGGATCCTATATCGTCTAGTGTCTCGATTGACCTGAGGTTAAGAGAAACTCCTTTGAGTAACGCAAAATCTAGTATATCGGGGGCATAATCGGTGGCATCGGGATAGTGAGTAGCACCGAGTGGACTGTGGACTGTAATGTCAAGAGACTGCGTTATTTCAAGCAGTTTCTTGCCACTACGGTTAGTTGCACGGCATGTCCATTCATTATGTTTAGAGTTAAAATCTCCCAACATAATGACTGAATTGCCTAGCGATAATATAGACTCGAAATCTTTTTTGAGGGGGAATGTAACAGGAGGCTATGACTAAAGACTGATGTCCTGTCATAGCTAACCTGCATATCGTAGCTTCCATATTGGTAAGCTGTGGCGTCTCAATATGAGAGCAATGTAATGTCCTCTTGTAATAAATGGCCGTTCCGCCGCTTTTTACTTAGAAGTACGCACCGTGTGCGGCTTGTCGGTAGTCAGAGTTGAACCACCGCATAGGCGCGGTTTCCCGGCGCAGTGCCATCGCTGCCAGCTTTATGGGCATGCGGCGGCCAATTGCTCCGCTCCACCCAGGTGCGTTAAGTGCCTTGACCCGCATACCACTAAGGAGTGCCCCCGGCCCAAAGATGCCGTATCCCCGCCCGCGTGCGTCCTGTGTCAACAGACAGGCCACCCGGCAAGTTATAGAGGATGCCCGTGCGCTCCTCGTCCTCGCCCAAATAGGCAGATCCCACCGCCCGTAAATGATCGTTCATTCCCGGCATTATATGTTAGGAAGCCCCGTCAGGGCTTGTCCCAGCCGCCGCAGGGCTTCGCACGACCCCTTCAGGGTCCCGTTAGACCACCGCAGGCGCCCATTAGGCCACCTCCGGGCTTTTCAAAGCCTTCGCAGGCTCCAGTATTTCCCTGGGGCCCTAAAAAGGTTGACCCACCGCGGGCAACCTCCTCCGCTCCTCAAGCGACAACACAACAGCCATCAATGGTCGATGACCTTAACACGGTTTACGCCGCGATAAGGAACATCGACATCAATGAAATTGCAGTGTTAGCGAGTAAATTGCGCGCTGCTAGGTCCCCTCAGGACCGCTTACTAGCTCTCGTAGAGCATAATAATCTATTGCGCTCATTGTAAGTTAAGTTAACTTAATTAACTTAACTTCACAATGACAGAGCCATCTGCTATGCCTATAAGTCACGGACGTATAAAGCCTAAAGGGTTATCGCTTATCTCTTTTAACATTCGCGGATTACGTAATAACCTTCCAGAGCTTAAGCTCTTCCTTAGAGATCGCGCAGCCGATTTTCTCCTCTTACAGGAAACCAACCTCAAATATAAGGACACTAAAGGCCTTTCTATTAATAATTATTCTCTTCTTCGTAATGACAGGCCCGACCGCCGAGGCGGCGGAACGGCCATTTATTACAAGAGGACATTACATTGCTCTCATATTGAGACGCCACAGCTTACCAATATGGAAGCTACGATATGCAGGTTAGCTATGACGGGACATCAGTCTTTAGTCATAGCCTCCTGTTACATTCCCCCTCAAAAAAGATTTCGAGTCTATATTATCGCTAGGCAATTCAGTCATTATGTTGGGAGATTTTAACTCTAAACATAATGAATGGACATGCCGTGCAACTAACCGTAGTGGCAAGAAACTGCTTGAAATAACGCAGTCTCTTGACATTACAGTCCACAGTCCACTCGGTGCTACTCACTATCCCGATGCCACCGATTATGCCCCCGATATACTAGATTTTGCGTTACTCAAAGGAGTTTCTCTTAACCTCAGGTCAATCGAGACACTAGACGATATAGGATCCGATCACCGACCGGTCTCCCATATTCTTGGCCATCAGCCACCCCCCATAACAACAACGAAAACTTTTACTAATTGGAAAGGTTTCAAGGATTCTCTAGCTAAAGCTATAGACTCTCAGGACTCCCCCACCTACCTAGCGTCGAACTTAGACTTAGACAGTCCTGAAAAAATCGACACCGCGGTCGATTCACTATCAACACTCATTAAATCCTCCCTTAAGGAGAATGAAAGGGTCGTTCCGGTTGCTAATAATAGTGGGCTTCCCCTACATATTAGCAATCTATTAAAAGCTAAAAAAGCTGCTTTCCGGAGAGCAGCAAAATATCCCAACCCCGAATATAGGCACACGGCGAATCGTCTTCAACGACAACTCCGTTTCCAACTCTCCGAACTTCGAGACCTCCAAAGGAGTGAACTCATGGAGAATATATCTCCCTCACATACAGCGTACTATAAGATGGCTAGAGCCCTCCGTATAGATGCTACAACTCACACTATCTATATATCTATCCCCCTCTCTCTCGCCCCGACGGTACGGTTGCCTTCGAGGACGACGAAAAGGCTGAGTGCTTCGCAGATAGCATTGCCGAACAATGCTCTCCTAGCTTTCAACCTGTCGACCCCTCACATATTCAGGAAGTGGAGGATGAGGTCCGCCGTCGGAACTCACCCCCTACAACCTCTGACCCCATTACTGTGTCCAATGATGAGATCTCGTCCCTCATCAAAGAACTTAAGCTCAAAAAAGCTCCGGGCGCGGATGGCATCTCCAACCAAGCCCTTAAACACTTTCCAGAGCAGGTGTTAACCCTCTTAGCTATTATTTTCAACGCCTGCTTCAATCTTAGCTACTTTCCAACCACGTGGAAAGAGGCAACTGTCATTGGTATTCCCAAGCCAGGCAAGCCTCTTAATCTCCCCTCCAGTCATCGTCCCATTAGCCTCTTCAAGGCGATGGGCAAGCTCTTTGAAAGAGTCATTCAAAATCGAATGAGGCGCTATCTGTTTCCCACAGACGGTGACCCTATTGTCATCCCCCACCAATTTGGTTTCCGAGCGAAACGCTCCTGCCCCCAACAAGTTCACCGCATTGTGGAATACATCCTCAGCGGTTTTTATCCTCGTCGACATAAAACCATCGCGGTCTTTTTCGACATCGCCAAAGCCTTCGACCGAGTCTGGCACGAAGGCCTTATATTTAAACTATACAGAGTAGGTCTCTCCGATCGTCTAGTACGTCTCGTAGCCTCTTACTTACAACATCGTACCTTTCGTTTTAGATACGAAGGCACGCTCTCCTCTCAGAGACCCATCAAAGCTGGTGTTCCTCAGGGATCAGTACTTGCTCCCCTCCTCTACATCTTGTACACCAACGACATTCCAATCCCGTCGAATGGTGTACAGCTCTCCCTATTTGCAGATGACACTGCCCTTTACTTTAAAGGTCACACACTACATTTCGTAAGCAACAAGATCCAAAAGTCAGTCGATGACCTAGGAGCTTGGTTCCAAAAATGGCGCATCGATATGAACCCGGATAAGAGCTCCGCAGTTCAATTCGATTGGAAACGACGCCGATTCAAAATCAATAAAAATATCCCACCAATACGTATGTTAGAGACCACAGTTCCCTGGCATACGTCTGCTAAATATTTAGGTGTCACCCTTGACACAAGGCTTACTTTCGAGCCTCATATCAAAAGAGTCACCCGTCTAGCACGGTTCTATCTAGGTAGGCTTAACAGTATGTTAGGTCGACATAGTAAAATGTCTCTAAGAAATAAGCGAACCCTTTATAAGGTTTGTATACGACCGGTAATGTCCTACGCGGCCCCTATTTTTGCACACGCAAACTCTAAAATCATAAACGAACTTCAAATAGTCCAAAATCTCTTCTGTCGTCGAGCTACGAACGCACATTGGTACGTCCGTAATGCCGACCTCCATAGGGATTTAGAAATCCCAACAATACAACAATTTATTAAAAAACTCTCTGAAAACTTTTTCAAAGTCTCAGAGTCGCATAGTAACACATTAATTCGTGAGGCAGCTACTTATGCAGCCCCACTCCCCTCCCGCTATCGCGTCCGCAGGCCGAGAAACTCTCTCTCGGATCCGCCAAACAAACTGTCAAACGACTTGAACTGCCTCCTGGCGGCTCAGTCAAATTTATAATTAATTTTTCATAATTAAATTGTATTCATAATTAAAATGCCTGCGTAGGCACTTTTTCCCAAAAGAGGGTCGCTTTACGACACGGCATGTGAAGCTTTAAACAGCTGGTTGTCAGTCCCCAAAGGCGGTTTTTAGGGGGTATCACTTAGGCTCCCCGGTTAGGCGTGAGTCCCCCATAGCCACGATGGATAGCCTATCGTGGTATGCGTAATGCATTTTCCGCCTCCCTACGTAAAGGGTAGCTCATTTTCCAATTGCTTCGGGCGCAAAAAAAAGCGACCCAGTGAGTATTGAATTGGTGATACAAGGGAGTACTTCAAAACGATACAACTGCGAACTAAAGTAATCAGTAGTACAATTTTGTTTAGTTATTAGTGTGGTTTTGAGTTGTAATTACTGTTCTGTAATTAAAGTGTCAATTTTGGTAATTCACTCGGCAGTTTTTAATTGTCTCGAACCCCAAGCTCGTAACAATTGGTATCGGAAGTGGGATCAAATCATGCCGATTTTACCTAAGAACGACACGGAGGGTATCCGTACCCGAAGTCAACGCCAACAGGAGACCGACCAGAGAAGATTTGGTGGTGCAACGCCACAGACATCCGAGGGCCAGCTGCCGACCACGGAGGCCGGCCGATCAGCAGCTCCTGCATCTGCAGCAACTGACTTAGATGTTCTGATGATGATGCTGCAGGAGGACGCCCACCGACAGGAGGAAAAGGCCCGTTGGTTGGAAGAGCAGCTGCAGCGTGGTAGGGAGGAGCAGATGCTCCTCATGAAGGACCTTCACGCTACCTTCGGGAAAGAGATAAGAGAGATGAAGGGTAGGGTTGCTCAACATGACAACCGCCTTGGAAAGGGGAGCTGATCGATCTCGAGAGGGTAGTGGGGCTGACAGCACCGCCCAACAGCAGCAGGGAAACTAGTAAAAGCCAAGACAACGGGGCGGGTGCTGGCTGATCTTAAAAGAGCCCCAAGGATTTCAAACTCACAAACCCATGATAGGAACAGCCTAATCATCAAATGTGAGGTCAACGGAACTCCGTGTGAACTGACCATAGACATTGGAGCCTCTCGAACTGTTGTCAGTTTGCAACTTATAAGTCAGTTTCTTGGGGACTCCGCATACCATCGAGAACGCATAAATTTGGTGGCAGCCACCGGTCAGCGCATACCCGTCCGTGGAGAGAACATGAAGTTGAAGCTAGGCAACATGATCTACTTGCATAATGTCATCGCGGCTGATATAATGGATGACTGCATCCTGGACCTAGACTTTACGAGGAAAGTTTGTTGTGAGATCGATGTTAAACAAAGTTTTTTGAAATGTGGACAAGAGGAACTTTTTGTGGAAGGGGTGTTACCAGGGAATTCGTACAGCCTTAAGAAGATTGCTCTTCCACCGAGATCGAAAACGGTTAGTCTTTTATTTATTTATTTGGTCTACCAACGACTGTTACATTACAGAAACTTAAAGTAGTTACATTGTAATAAACTACTATGCCGTTTAGTGGCAGTTAAGAATATCCACTACCCCATATCTTCCCGTGGGTGTCGCAAAAGGCGACAAAGGGAAACACGCAGAAGATGGGCAGCAGCATCTTCCTGATAACAGCAAAAACACAATTAAAAAACTACGGTTGCCAACCCGCTCGCCAAGCGTGGCAACTATGGCAAATATCCCTTAATGGATAAAGTTACTAAGAGACGGCCCCCAGTCCCCGGCGACCCCGCTATTCCTGGCTACGGTGGTGACCATGGTAACGGCGGGGCAGGGGGTGCTAAGAATATCCGGTGGAGGTTTGGTTGCCACCTACGACGACTCGACCTGGCAACATACAACGCACGCACCCTGAGGACTGACGAGAAGATTGTGGAGCTGGAAGAAGAGATAGACAATTTACGCTGGCATATTATAGGATTATCCGAAGTCCGAAGAGAGGGGGAGGAAACGGTAATCCTCGAATCCGGCAACTTGCTCTATTACCGGGAGGGCGACCATCTGTCCCAAGGAAGTGTCGGATTTATCGTCCACATGTCTCTCGTTAACAACATTGTAAAGATTGAGAGTGTGTCGACGAGGGTTGCGTACCTTGTTACGATGACGATTCGAATTAATATACTGTAAATTATGTATAGTTTGTAAACTTTAGGTAAAGTGTTATGTAAATAAGAACATTGATACGATACTTAGATTCATTTTAAGTATTCTGTAATCACTTAGCATTGTCTTCTAATTCGAATATTAATTTCTAATAATGGAATTGTATTTTTTTTTTCTTGTATAATATATATAAATTAGGTGAATCTTAAATGAATGCAAAAAGACGCCTCTCATTTTAGGAAAGCGGTTTAATAAATATCCCGCTACCGACAAGTGTTCTTTTCTTGTATCACCGCCACCGGTCTTCTCCCCCCAGCTACAGCCACATGAGGCCAACATATATGCTCCACAAACCAATACAACGGCAGATATAGCCAAAGACAAATATATAATAATAAATATTAATTCATCCATCAGAAAGTATTTTTAACTGACGTTGAATATATGCATTTTTCAATAGTGTTTGTTTCACCCACCATCAAGTTTTTTTTCTTTTTTATGGAAGAGGAGGCAAACGAGCACGCGGCTCCCCTAATGGATGAATGATCACCCTCGCCCGTGAAGTTCCGTAACCCCAGGGGAATTGCAGGTGCGTTGTCGGTCTTTTAGGAAGTAGGAGTATGCTCTTTTCTAGAAGTTCCCTAAGTCGTATCGGTCCGGGAAAACCACAGGCGACAGTATATTCCACATTTGTTTGAGCGATGGAGAAAATTCCGCGTTAATCGCACAGTAGGGAACTACCAGTCATAGAGATGATGAGGATGGAATTTTGAGTTCTGTCGTAGTGTACGATGGTGAAATTCAGCAGCTGGAATTCATTCTTCTGAGCAATACCCGTGGTAGATGCGAAAAAATACGCAAAGATTTGCAACAACTCTTTGCAGCGTCAGTGAGTCATGCCGATCAGAAAGAGCTCGGTCGAACAACTCTGTATTGGATGCAATCAAGTGGAAAGAGCTGGAGGTCGGATGCCCCGGCCCAGAGATGAGATTTGAAAGCCCATTTCATGTGAGGCCGAACTTGCGTCTTGTAAACTTGCAAGCGGTGTGTCGGCATAAAACACTGTCCCTACAGTGCCTTGAAACAGAGGAGATACTTCAAAAGAGTTGTCGCTAGGGCAAAGTTGGAGCACATTGGAAGAATTGTTGAGAAACTAGTTCGCTTTCCTTCGCAAACTCATGCGTTCTGATCCCCCGCCAAGGCTTCCCAAAGGAATTTCTGTAAGGCATCATTACCATCTTTCATAAGGCTGCGTGCTATTGCCTACCCTTTTCCTTCTGCAAATGCAAAGATATGTTGCATACTAGTAATAATTGATGATAACTGCAGCAACGAGGAGCATATAGAGTTTGGCGTGCCCCAGGGCAGCATTCTGGGCCCCACGTTCTTTTTAATATACATCAATGATCTGTGTAGGATGCAGCTGGATAATTGTTGGATCTTCACCTATGCTGGCGACACGTCCTTAGTGGTTTGGGGTGAAGATTGGATTCGCGCCAAACATTATGCAGAAAAGGGTCTGGATCATGATGAACAAACATAGGATGTACCCTACTGTTGACTTCTATAATAAGTGTGACGTTGTAACGGTCTGGCAGTAGTTTGTTCTTCACACAATACTTCGAAAACATTCACAACTTCTTGTAGAAACTATTACCCTTAATCGTCGTATAAGTTTCCCTGTGTGTAAGTTATCTTTATATAGAAAAGCATTCGCATGACGTCAGTTTAATTCAATCAGTTGTCGTTTATACAATAAGATTAACATGTCGTTAAATATATACAAAATCAACAAACATGAATTAAAATCAGAAATGCAATTTGGTTGAAATCTTTACTAGACAATTTTTGCTTAGTGAATATTTTAAAACCTTTTGATAGATAAGGTATTTTCTGGGACTTTGTTGTAAAAGCATATACATTGCCCCATGAAGGAATTACTGACTTTTTGGAGTCGAGTAACTGGTTCAACTAACTTGTGTATAATGTTACACATTTGTGTACATATATTAAATTCTCGTAAACATATTGAGAGGCCAAAGTTAATATATTTATTACATTAATTTTTTCTCTTAGGGAGTCCTTCGTACCTATTTTATAAATAGCTCTTATGACTCTCTTTTGCAAAACAAAGATAGTTTCAATGTCAGTCGCATTGCCTCATAGCAAGATTCCATATAACATTATGCTATGGAAATAACTAAAATAAACTAATCTAGCTGTTTCAACTCGTATTAGACCTCTAATTTTTTTACAGTATATGCTGCGGAATTAAGTATGCTAGCTATTGATCTACACTATATCGATATGAGGGCCCCATTGAAGCTTCGCGTCAATTGTAATTCCGATAAAAACAGTGGATTCAACAAGGCCTAGCTCCTCCTAATTTAAAAGGACACTGTTTTCACCTGTTTAACATTAGGTGTGGTGAATTTAATACATTTCATTTTATTACCGTTCAAAAGCAAATTATTGTCTTTAAACCAGTGTACTACTTTTGATATAGCATTATTCACTTCGTCATACATATCTCAATAATTGCCTTTTAAGCTGGAAAATCAACGAAGTTTTGGTTATTCCCCACCAAGTAAGATAAGTTATTAATATAAACTAAAAACAGAAACATGCCAAGAACTGAGCCCTGAGTAACACCCATAGATGCTACCAGTCCGGAAGAACTGCTGCCATTAATAACAACTGTTTTCATTCTTTTATTTAGATATGACATAATAAGTTTAAGCGCTATGTTGTTTTTTTTTTTTTTGAAAATATGATTAAATCAGGCTTCTACTTTTATTTGCAATTATCTCAAATTGAATGTGATTTATGGGCAACAACGTTTTTGCCTACCCATCGAACCTTACGAATTTGTGTGTGCGCAGTAAAATCAGATTATATAATGCATATCACGCATTTTGAATTTAAAAAAAAGGACAGAATTATTGAGAATTTTTTAAATTAATTTTTGTCACCATTTACCGTTATTACTATTTCTTTACTTATTACAAAGTGTAGTTATTTAATAACAAATATTTAATACAAAAGTCAAAGTTATTCTCAACCTTCTTTGCATATTTTGCCGGATATTGCAAAATATCCTTGTACATATATATATAAATATTTGTATATATAGATAGATTACAAATAAGCCGAACATATTTGTAGTCGGCGACTAGTCGGCAAGGAGCACCGATTAATCGGCCTATTATTGTACATGTTTCATATAAATAAAATAATGTGTAGGATAATTGAAATGAAATCTTAACCTCCATTGTTAATAATTTTATTTTGGAAACAGTCTTACAGTTTGTATTATAAGAATAAGAACATTTATATATAATCTAAAATTAGTAACTTTTTTTGGTAAAAATTGGTCTTCAATCAAGAACACATAATTATAATTCACAATAAATAAATTTTAAATGCAAGTGTCAATAGCTTTCAATGGACAATATCAATATGAGTATTATCATAATGAATGGAAGTATAATCTAGGGGTAGTAAAAATTAAAATGTAAACTCACTATATTATTACTTACTTACTTACTTATCTTCACGCACAATCCCTAACGGGGTAGCCAGAGAGAACAGATCGCCAAGTGTCACCATCCTTACAAACCTCTTTCGCTTCTTTCAGATTCATTATCTTCTTCATGCATGCACGTATAGGTATCCGAGTACTCTTGACCCTACCCTCTTCGAGCAATTTGCTCACATGGTCTTCGAAAGTTAATCTCGGTCTACCTCGACATCTTTTAATATTAACTTTCGCGCTATATATTTTCTTCACCATTCGGTCTTCACTCATTCGCTCAACGTGCCCAAACCACCGAAGCACGCCCTTATCAAGTTTTGTCATAAGGTCATCTTTCAAACCTGCCATTTTGCGAATCTCTTCGTTTCGCTTTCGGTCGGCCATAGTAACGCCGCACATTTTACGAAGAGATCGCATCTCCACTGCATTCAACTTACTTTTATGCTTCTTCTGGCATACCCAGGTTTCGCTGCCATATAACAAAGTCGGTACCAACACTGCGTTATGTATTGCAAGGCGTGCACTCATCGCTACGCCTTGCATTTTGACTAACGCAGTCAGGGCACCATTGACTCTGTTCCTGGCAGCGACACGCCTGTCCACATCTACATCACATCTTCCATCCCGGCTAAAAGCACTCCCCAAGTATACAATTTCATTTACCTGTTCTAGAGATTCCTGATTTACCCATATTTCACACTTCGTTCTCTCTTCGTCCCTTTCAAATACCAGAACCTTAGTTTTATTAGCATTCAAACGGAGACCTTTAATTTCACATTTCTCTTTCATACACATGACTAATGCCTGCAGTTCTGCCTCTGATGGTGCAATGAGCACTGCATCATCAGCATACAGCAGACAATTTACTTTATGTCACCCAATTTCACACCCAAACAGCTACCTTTCAGCTTCTGTAAACAGCTGTCGAGATACAGTATGAACAGCCAGGAAGACATGACACAACCCTGCTTTACGCCCGTTTGGACGTTAAACATGGGTGACAAGTCATGCCCTACCCGCACACAGGCTTTACAGTCACAGTAAAGAGACTGCACAGCCCTTAGCAATCGACCATCCACACCGTACCCCGGCAACAGTTCCCACATTTTCTTCCTTACAACCTTATCAAATGCTTTCTCAAGATCCACAAAAGCACAGAAAATCTTCTGGTTAGCAGCCAGAAGCTTTTCCGTGATCATGCGGAGAGAAAACATTTGATCCGTGCATCCTCTTCCAGGTCTAAATCCGCATTGTGCCTCCCATAGAAATCTTTCCGATTTCTCATGCATCCTACGTGTCAAAACCTTCGAGTAAACTTTAGTTGCTAAACTGGTCAAGCTGATCGCCCGATAGCACCCGCAGTTAAAATGTGAACCTTTGCCTTTATATAAAGGCACAATGACTGCGGATCGCCAATCATCCGGGACATCCCCCGTCCGCCAGTACAAATTGCACAGCAGATGGAAGCAGTCCCAGACGCGAGGCCCACCATACTTGACCATTTCAGCAGTAACTCTGTCTAGTCCCGCAGCCTTACCACATTTCAAACTTCGAATCGCACGTTCAATCTCTTTCATACTGATGACCTCAGTGTCATAGAGGTCCGGGTCTGGCGTACCAGTCACGGCGTCATCCCCGGATCCCTCACTAAGATCATCACACGCATACATTTCTCTATAAAATTCGCTCCATCGCTGCATGACGTCCGATTTTTCTGAGAGGACGTCATTAGTTCTCGAAAGCACTTTGTTCATTCTTAAGGCCGTCGCACCACTTCGGGTCCTTCCAACCTCTTTCCAGAAGAGTTTGGAGTTCTCCTTAAAGTTGTGCGACAACCTTTCGTCCGCTTCCATTCTACACCTTTCACGCACTTCCTCAATCAGTGCTTTCGTGTGAACTTTCTGCAGCCTATATCTTTCTTTTGGTTTGTTAAAACATTTATTATTACCCGATTATTAGCTTTTTTCATCAGAAAATTAATTTTATTTGTTTTATAGTTATCCATTAAGTCTAATATATTTAATTTTCTGATGAACGTCACGTCTGATTTTCGCATTTCTATTGCTATCTTTTATTAACAAAAATAAAACAATTTGCACACATATTATGGAACAGCTCCCTCATGCTTGTTACACAAAATTAATGTGTACAATATTGACTAGGGAAAAAATACAGTTATTTACTTACTTTGATAACTACTTATAAATACTGCTATTTCTATAACTAATTCTCTGGCTAAGTAGCACTAATAGGATAGGGTGACAAACGAGCACACAGTCCACTTGATGGTAAGTGAATGCTATCACCTATAGACATCTACATCTATCCTCGTTTTCGAATCAAAATGCAGATGCGTTGTCACCCGTGAGGACTAAGATGGAATGCCTCTTTTTCAGTAAAAAGGGTCTCCGGTTCTCTACTCTCACCATACGAAACACATCAGTGTTAAGCTGCTATTTTACGCTGGTATTCTGTGAGAGCGTAGTCCTTCCGCGGTCGAGCCGACCCATTCATGCTACAACTATACTACTGATATAGCTGCAGCATGGCTTTACCACGTAGAAATATTCCGGTTTAAACTTTACTAAGGTCCAGTTAAAGTATTGGATGGATTTAAGGTTAAATATCTAGTGTTCAGTAGTGACTATGGACAACTTTGATTGAAGACAGTAGTGCATGTCCATGGGCTGCTGTATAGAAACATAACATCAGATGGACTGTAACTGTGGACTTTTTAACTCTCATTTTATAATAATATCTTTTCAGTCTAGTAGTTATTATCATAATTTATCGTAGTTATTCATTCTAGTGTAGATTACGAAGAATGGAATAAAAAAAACAGCCTACATACACTCGTAGCTCAGCGATAATAGGCTAATATTATTAATCACACTGTACAAATCTTTCAGATTGTGTTCTTGATATCAGGAATGTGTCCGAAACATGACGCCACATCTCCTGGATATCAAGTTTATGAGAAGTTAGCTGAATCTACATCAGGTAACATTTTTACTGTGGAAAAGAGTCAAGTGGAACAGGTATTAACTTAGTAATATGACTTTGATTTTTAAATCAAACTTGAGAAACTATTTACGCAATTATTTTAATAAAAGATTGGAGAGATAAAACAACAGTGAAATGACAACCTACAAAGAGAAACCGCTCATGATGAACTCACTTATTTGTGCATAAAGTATTTTACACATTTCACTCTCCATGTCACAAAGTTGTAACTTATAAAATTTACTAACCCATAAAGGACACAATTTACCAAGACATTAATAAATAAATACTATGTAGTCGGGAAAACTAAATGAAGAGGAAATCCAAACATAACATAACATAACATAAACACTCACGCCTGTCACCCAGAGGGGTAGGCAGAGACTACGGACTTCCATTTGGCGCGATCCTGACACACCTCTCTCGCCTCTTTTACATCCATATATCTACGCATACACGCTCATCGAAATCCAAACATAGAAAATAAACTTTTAAATATATCTAATGCAGCTTTGGTAGTTATAATTTGCATAATAAAAGTTTCAGCCCACATGAAATAACTATCCACTGTTACCAAAATGGTTTTTTATATGAAACGGTCCTAAGTAATCGGCATGTATTCTGTACCATACAGATGGCGCTACAGGTCAAGGTATAGTTGGATTTGCAGGGCATTTACTATTACTTAAACAGGTTTTACAATTTATAGAGACTAAGTCTATTTCATGGTCTGGATTAGACTAAGTCAATTTCCTTCATTCTGACAATTCCAAAATGGCTTTTGTTATTTTTTCTAATTCTTGCAATAAATTTCCTGGAACTATAATTCTTTATCTCTAAAATAGACAACCTCTGTCTTAATTAATTATATTTCTTCTATTGTAATTTTTAAATATTTTCTTTCGAGGGTCAACCACCTCTAGTGTAACGTAGTACTCTAAATAAGTCATAGTCACATTGGTTTATTTTATTTCTTCCAGTCTTGTATTTGTATTTTGAAACCACTAAAAAATAAGCATTGCTAATACCTCCGTCTTTACAAATGCTATGCAACTTTGTTTCTTGTTTATTTAAGCTTTGTACGTTCTGGATAGATAATCTGCCTGATTAGAGTTGCTTTGTGTTGAACTTTGTAATTGAAAGCAGATATAAATATAGCATGGTGCTGAATCTTTTTGGCTGCCATATTAGGTATTGCTTTAGTTGGACCGAATATTTTTACCAAAGCTGCACTATCGGTATCTTACTTAAACTCTCTTTCATAAATGTAATTATAGAATTTCGTTACGCGAAAGATTAACCTAGACTAGACTAGAATAATTATAGTTTTCATTTTTTATTTACACTATTATATCTGAATGTAATGTATTTATCCTCGTACAACTTCCTTGTGGAATCGATTACCACCAGCAATTTTTCCGCACCGATACGACTTAGGGACCTTCAAGAAAAGAGCCTACTCCTTTTTAAAAGGCCGGCAACGCATCTGAATCTTCCTTGGTATTGCAGTTGTTCATAGGCGGCGGTAGTCAATTACCATCAGGTGAGCCGCATGCTCGTTTGCCCCTTCTCCTATAAAAAAAATTCAAAATATCAGTTGTTTCAGTTAAGCCCTGGTCATAGTTTTAGGAAATTATTTTAGATTGTTGTTTAAACTTGTGAGGAAGACATTTGTTTATAATTTTTAAAGGAATTAGTGTAAACTCTGATCCTGTATATAATAGAAAATCAATATCATCTCCTTTTACATTGATCTTTACACAATGTGGTGGAATTTTACTTACCCCCAATGAGGATACTTGATACTCCTCAAACATGGAAGGTGTGTAGTAAGATACTAGTTCTTCTTAAACATTGACTTGTAGTTCTTCATTATATCCTATAGTGACAACATTAGTCAACCTTGACAGCTTTTTTGTAGAACACTACTTGCCACATTCGAAGCAAAACTTCTTATCTTATAAACATTCCGCTCACATAAGACTTTTTTTCCACAACAATAGAATTTCACTGCTACCTGGATACCTTTTTTCCCTATTAATTTATTATTCTTCTTTCTAACTTGAAACAAGATTTGAAACATTGACACCACATAATGACTTGTTTGTGATGTACATACCATATTTTTTGCAGATCGCAAGGCTGTTTCAATACATCATGCTAGAGTTATCAATTTATCTAATGGCATTTAATTTGATCATCACTGTCAGTAAATTTGCAGCTCTTAACCAGCTTCGTTTACTGAAATATACATATTTCAATAAACGAAGCTGGTCTTGGATGCTTTCTCCACTGTTTTGGTTTCTTTTCCTGAATTCTGTCCTGTTTATTGTGTAGGTACATGTTCGAGTATATATTTTTTAAATTTTACATAACGCTTGATAGGTGAATCATACTTGTTACATAGGTGTATCAACTTGTAATATACAATAAATTAATGTTTGGTAATATAATACAATTTAAGTATTGTTTTAGTTTTAGTACATATTTTATCGTTGCTTGTTTTTAATGAGATATGTTATTACTGTTTTGGTTTTATTGTTGTTCATTATTTTTATAACTGTGTACATAATATATAGAATGATATGGTATTTACCTTGTTGGAGGATATAAATCTATCCATCTACACAAATAAAAAAAATTGAAGTGTCTGTTTGTAATGTCAAAATTACAGCTTTTTACTAAATACATATGAAATTATATACGATACTAATAACAAAAATACAATTTTTAAAGTTTTTGTCCGTCTGTCTGTCCGTCTGTCTGTCTGTCTGTTTCTTCCGGCTAATCTCCGAAACGGCTGGACCGATTTTGACGGGGTTTTCACTGGCAGATAGCTGATGTCACGAGGAGTAACTCAGGCTACATTTATTTTAGAAAAAGAAATACAAAAAAATTAAAACCCCAAATAACTCCCGGGCGAAGTCGCGGAGAACAACTAGTATATAAATAAAATCATTGTTTAAAAACGGTAAAAAATATTGATGAATGAGTCTGAATTAAATTCATGACCGCAGAGAGACAGAAGCAAACTTTTCCCTAATGCGCATTTACGATTATCTACAAAACTTATTTTTCAAGCTACTAAATTACGTCGCAAGAGTGGTAGAGAGTAGAAAAACGGAATTGGCGAGTCCGAAGTTTCCCCCTGGATACGGGTACAAATTTAACGTAAGTTGTGATATTCTATTTTTCTGTGACAATCATACTTGTTGAAAAAAATGTGTCTTGCTTATACATGTGCATAATATACTAAAAATAATATTATTTAAATGTTACTTGATTTTAAGTAATTTTTAAAAATTCTTGAAATTAAACAAAATGATAATTTATTTGACACAAACCTTTTTTATTTCGTTTACAAACAGCGTTTAGGAAAATTCATTTTAATGTATATTCTTGAATAGAATATATAATAGAATAGAATTTAATTAGCCGTAGATTTCATTTTGCCATTTACCAACAGGTGTCACTGTCCACTTCTTATCTACTATATCCTCTTTAGATATAAAATAAAATGTCCTAAGTGACTGACTTATCTATTTACGCACAGTGCGAACTGCTTGACGTAGATTTTATGACGCAGGCATCCACTAAGAAAGGATTTAGGAAAATTTGAGGGTGACGGTCACGGTACGAATTTAGTGATCTTAATATATCCCCTTACCTGGGCAGAGGATGTTCAATTTTGTAAGGAGTAAAAATATTTAATGTTTTAAAAATAATTGTATATCCGCTGAACGTAGAAGCTGAAATTTGGTCAATAACTTCCTTTTATTGTGTAGGCATCTACTAAAAAGATATTGGAAAATTTAAACCCCTAGAGGGTGAAATATGGTACTCCACTTTTATAGAAACTTTTTTTTACGGGACGATTTTATATTTGTATGGAGAAAAAATATTAAATTATTTTGTAACTTGAAATTAGTATACCTAATTTTTGGAAAAGAATACCTACGTTTATTCGTAAAACGAAATTATAATAATTATGAATTATTCATATTTTAGAACTTTATAAAATATGTAATGTAGGTATATATACAAAAATACCCCTGAAATGTGGAAAATTGTTATAGAATACCGTAAAGTTATTTTCGGTTTGCTACCGATAATTTCTTGATAGAAAACCCATGTTATGTGGCAGAGACAAATACTCTTTTAAAAGTAAATTTATTTAAAATTTTTAAACTAACTTAAAATATAGAAGTTGATACAGAGAACTTGGAATTGGAATTGTTTAGAGAAATCGAAGATTTTGGTTTAAATAGTGTAGGAAGCTAGGAGGTGGGGGTAAAAATAAGGAAACATTTTTATTTGAATTTAAATAACAAAATTAAAAGCAATCCAAATACTTACAAAATATTTTTAAGTCTTTAGGTCATCTTTATGTAGAAGTGTTTAATTTTGCTGTAATTTATTATAAAAAATATTAGAACACTATAGTGTCCTCATAATATTATCAATTGTATGCTCATCAACAAACGGGCCTTCTGATAACAGGTTAATGGAAAAAAAGATAGTTAAATAGATAGATAGATAACACTTCATCGTACGCCATAAAATATAAATACAGACAAAAAAAGAAAAACAAAAGAAATGTAGTACAATAGGTGGTTTTATCGGTAAAAACCTTTGCATGGACAGGATAGCATGAAATAATTAAGACATGTGTGTGATTTGAATACAAGGTATATCAACAAAGTATATCCGTCCGAGATCAGATACCACAGATTAATAATGGGCTGCATCATCACTAGTGCAAGGTTATATTTCATGAACGCACCTGTCTAGTGTGATTCTGCATAAGACCTGTATTTTGTCAATCAGCTCCAGTGCATTAAGAATAACGTTTGAAAAGGAAGAAAAAGAAGACCGAGACATTTTCCCTTACCGCTAAGCTCGTATTGAAGTGTTTAACCTCTGGTCTACCCTTGCGCCAATTTTATATAAAAGTTATATTTATATTAAATTCCTTATCAAAAATTTCACGTCACTATAATATTTAAAACGAATAACAGGAAGGACGATCTGATATGGAGACTTGTAAATCGAGTTTCATCATTTGCATGCATCATTTTACAGTGTCAATGAGTTTTATAAATGTAGTAGATATAAAAAAAAAATAATATGTACTCGTATAAGCAAATAAATATTACGAAAGCATTAGTGGAATTTCGTCCGAACCCCGCTATCTATACTCGTACGCATAAATAAAATCAAAGTGTATGTCTGTATATTAAAATTCTAATTCTTCTATTGAGCTCCAGGGCTATTTGCATGCTATTAAAATCCACTCACGCTCCCTTCGCGGTTGTGTTCTGCAGGCTGCTGCCGTATTTGTCATTACAGGTCGGAGGATTGGTACGGAATGCGGTCTTTCTTTGCATCCTATCCATGGGGTCGGGTTTACTTCTCGCCGGATGATCCCAGCGCTGTTGCTGACTCTGTCACTGATGTGGTGCTACTGGGAATGGAACTATTTAATCCATCATCTGTGGTACCCATCGGAGGCAGATCTCACTCAGCCTTGGTTTGGTCGCTCCTGTAAGACTGAATTACGCAGTAAGCAGGAGTGTTATTAGCCCTAGGCTGACGCTTCGGCGGCTCGGGATGTAAACACCAGCATGCTTAAAAAGAAGTATAACTTCGGGTCTGATGAGATATTACTCTCATATGTCCTTAGTATGGGACAATTACATTATGAAGGAGTACTCCGGTAGTCAGCCGCTGTCGTTCACCTCATATATACAGGGTTATTTTGCAATATACGGCCAAATTTGCAGAGAAGGTTCAGAATAAGTATATAAGCGAATGGTGAAAAAAAATTCAGGATGTGTGGTAATGGATTATTTTAACTGATTGTCATTCACATACATTCCTAATGGACCCTATACACGATCGGCCACGATGGACTATCACAGAATGGGCCATGATTGTCTCAATCATTGCGCGGCTGCCTACACGATCGTGCATCCTACATATTTGTATTGTCATCTGTCCGAGATGGACGTTGAAACAGTTGCAGCTACCGGTATTTATTTACGTAATTAGTTTACATATATAAGCATTATTTAAATGTATGCCTTAAAAGAATGGTGAAAACAAAAGTAAGCAAAAAAGGTGGATGTTAACTATACACCGAAATAAAACAAGGTAAGTTTATAGAGCATCGGCGATCATGTAGACGCGCGCACGATCATGGCCGAACTTTCTTTGATGATTGTCTGAAAAACCGACACAGCGGCGATTACGCTCGATCACGATCATAACCGATCATGGGCGATCATAGGCGATCATGCCTTCCACACGATCGTGATCGCTAGTATTCGTCCATCATGGCCGATCGTGTATAGGGACCATAAGGTTCGATAAGGCGGCAAAGGCGTTGTATATTGAATCGCCAATAACTCTCGGCGTTTCGGGTCCTATACTCGTATATGGTCCACCCATGGTCACGGGGGAGAGTGAGATGTTTGACGTCTTGATGTCATAATAAGCCTGGCTACCTTCAGGTTTTGAATATTAATTTTTGGTTAAAGCACCCGAGACGTCGGGAATTAAAAATAAGTATAAATAAGTAAATTAAACGCGATAAAATCCGTAACAATAGTTTTATTCAATATGATAATGTTTGAAATGAATGTATTTTCACTTTATGTTCATTACTGAAATATAATAGTTCGAAATATTACTTCCACCATAGTTTTAGACGACTTTATAAAATAATTAATCATTATTTATTATTATTAATAATAATCCGCCATCCATAGATATTGAGTATAGGATCCCCGTCCATAGGGAGTAATCACGCATACTTTCTCAGACACCCACAGAAACATAATCGTCTGTCACTATAAAACTCACACAAAATAATTAAAATAATACATTAACAATTTCAATTGAAAAAAAATTATATTCTGTGTCATAACTGAAAGGGAACACGTCTTCGTCTCATGTCCTGCAACAGAGATCAATCAATTATTGACTTTCTCTTCACAGACCAATGTTACACCACGCTGGGTTCGGGAATAACGAGGTGGACGTAACCCTAGAGTTAGACGTTCAATTTAGAACTCCGTTCCCTCTCAAAATAAATGGTTGATGACTAAGATGATGGGTCCCTAATCCCTATGTAATGGTCCCGGTCTTGACGCCAGTCATATGTACAGAGTGGACTGTATATTACTTGTCCTTACTATTAGGGTGAACACTGAAGGATCTTGGCATAAAACATTAACTTCTTCATTAAAATTCCCTTTGAAAATGCGATACTGAAACTTTAATTTTTTCCTACTTTCCCTGATCAATTTTCTTTCTTAATTATAAACTGTAGCTGGTCCTGAACGAATTGCAAACATCGGCCTTCTATTGTACTCCGAAAGCTATACCGTAAGGAGAAAATACTAGTATTTCTTTATTAATATAAATTAGACATTCTAAAACCTTCTCTTCCTTAAACAACGAATGAAATATTTTTATGAAACATTATCTCGCGTCGCCAACAGTCTCCCCCTTGTGCGTCCCGCACCGTCATTTCGGCCGGCGCGGTGGTGCGGTTACCAGAACTGTTAATCGGGAAGTAGGTCTTCTTAGGATGCCTGTGTTAGTGATGATGTCAACAACTCTAGTGTGACTATCTTTTCCGGATAGTTTCCTATGAATTTTACCTCGTGGTTAGGTGTTACATGGTAACGAATGATCTTTTATTTAAACGTCACCCACTTTTGGCTCTATAAACCTTCCGTCATTGTCCGTACGTATCAAGGTAGGCATGTACTCCTTTAACTATCTCGTCCAAAATAATCAGCTGATCTCTGAGCTGTTCTCCAGCTGGGTTGACCCACTAAATGTCGCTCCGTAAATAATCCAGGTGGACGATCTCCAAAAACAAAGAAAATGATTTCAGACGACTATGAAAGAGACAATTATTTTGAATACAATAAAGAAAATCAAATAATGATTGATGTAAACAACGATGGTGACGACAGCTCCACTAGTTGCAGTGAAAGTGATTATATAAATTTGTTTTTATCCTAGTGTAGTCCTTAAAAATATATATAACTTAATCTCTGAAAATTAGCAGTGTTTAGGCCAATCAATTAACATTTGAAATTTGCATTCAACACTCGTGTCCTCTCGCTGACTTTGTAAAGGTCACCGTGGCCCCACTCCCGTGTGGGTCGCTCGGCAGAGGGCGCGGGCGCAGGACGCGAGTGCGAAGTCAGTAGCTTGACAGCAGCGGCGCTGTCGATTAGCGAATTTTCGTGACCGCTACATCGGTTTCGTGCGACCCGTTTTTTTGGTTTTGGGGTCTAGAATTTAAGTATTTGTGCGCGTTTAATTTGCTATTGAATTTGGGGTTTCGTGTAGACCGCCTCGAATTAGTTTGTCTAAGTTGTACGTTCGTGACAAGAGGCTTGCATTGAATTTGACTGATTAAAGTAATTTCGTTTGAAAGTAATTACGTCAATTGTATAATGATTGCATGTGGAAGTGCATTTTGCAATAGTTAACTTGATTGTGTGACGTGGAACCTTGCGCGCACGCCGAGTAGACATACCGTCTGGAATTTGATGCTCGCATTCCATTTCAAGGGAGTGGCCCGGTTAATTGTTTTTGGAAGTTAAAGTTAAAGTTAAAGTTAATGTTTAATTTTACCGTCGCGTTAAGTGCCTTTTGTGTGTTCACCATGTAGTTAGTTTGCGTGTTAGCTAGGCTGATTTTGAGTCTTAATGCGGGCATAGTATTTAATATCGTACGAAGGAATTTAGTTCGTTGTTTGGAACGCTGAACTTTGTGACCCGAGAAGAGATCGCGTACGTTCCCTGTTTGAAATTTGGTGCTAATGAATCCGGAACCTAGAATATTGAACTTTGAACGACTGTTCGTTACTTGTGCCGGGTGTCACGTGTTTGATTTCGATGAACGTTGAATTTAGTTGAGGTCGAAGTTAATAGAAGTACAATAAAATTGATGGATTGAAATAGTGTACAATAAAGTTGATAGACTGAAATAGTGAGATGAAGAAAGAAGTTGTCAATTGGTGACGTCCGCTGGAGTGATACAACATTGTGAGGTAGCATCGGACCAGACCGCTGCCCGATCACCTCAGCTAGGTCAGGTCACATATATAAACACTACTACACACCACTCACATGCACCTACACCTACCTACCGGCTGACCGAGGCTTGGGGCAGTTTTAGCTTCGGAACTAGGTACGTACTATTTATTTACCTAGCCTTATATCTATCGTGTAGGTTAATTGTCCTTAGGCCGTTGGGCCCCACCCTTAGTTGTGCATCGAATCTACCGCTGATGCGCCCCGGGATATTTACTTTTGTAGGGGCAGCTAGGGGCATGTACAAGCAGTAAGCAATATATACGAAAAAAAACTGATAAATTAGGGTATTTGAGTTATCTGTTTCTCCTTTATTCTGATATTAATCTTTAAAAACTGTAAATTATCACTAACTCTAAAGAATCTTTATTGATATTTCTTAAGAATCGAATATTTTAGGTACCGATTTTTCAGTTGGAATGCCTAGTCCAACAAATGTTACAGCTGTCAAAAGGTATTTCTTATATTTGGTGGAGTTTAGAAACTAACAACTAGGCTTAAGCTGGGTAGGTTGTAGGTTGTGTAGCATTGATAAGATGATTGTAAATTTTCATATAAAAAGCGACGTTTTCCCCTACGTAAGCATAGTCTAATCTTCATATTTTTTGGAAATATTGTAGATATAATGAAAAACTAGGTCAGTAGTAGAATTGAGGTTACATGAATTTAAATAAATATACTGGTAATTCTACTTTCAAAATTGTTTCTTTCTACACGGCTAATACTGGTAGAGCAATTATTTAGTTGCTATTATATTTTTTATATGACGTTTTCTTCAATATCCGGCAACGCAATTTCGTGAGATAAATAATTTCATACATTCGCTTGGTACTTTAACACAGTGCTTCCGTTTAGTATTCGGACGCCATGATTAGCAGAGTGTATTATAGTGTTATTATAATAAATAGTCTTCGAGCATGTGCAATTTTTTGTTTGACCGAAAGCAAAAGCAGTTTAACATTTGTGTTCGATGACACAGTTTCAATGAAATATGAAATTATAAGTGTACTCAATGCCGCAGACAAAATTTTTGATGCTGTTATCAATTCTAATGCTTCAGTGATAGAAAATTTTATTATTGTTACGTTTAATGATCCTGGTGAGTTAGATAAAAAATAATTTATATGGGTACAATTAATAACTTTGAGGTATTTTCTTTGCTACAATTTGCACAGTTTTAGTCCTGATATTGAAATAGCTCATTTTGTATAAAGAATATCGCATAATTATTTATTATTATAGTAGTTTATTACGCATTTTTGTCACTACCATAAATGCCGATTGCTCTTATTTTGTTCAGCATAATTTTGGTGATCATAATTGTAAAGGTACTATAAATGTAAATGAAAATCAGGTTAAGTTGCGTCATTAAATGATAAAAATGCGTTAAAATATATGCACGAATATTTTAAATCTATAGATCATTATATTAATGCGATAATGCTGATATTGATTGTTTATTTTCACGCAGTGACTTTGAAAATGTTACTTTCAAGACCTTGGTGTCCGGTTGGTGATAGAAAATCCGTTCAAAACCGCTTAACCCAAACCACTAAGAATACTAGTGAGAGGAAAATACTGTTACCCTCATCAAATCGCCTGTTTAAACGTGGTGACTATAGGAAAATCTAGTAATACTTATATCATAATAGTAATTACTCAAAAAGGCTGAGAGATTGTTGTTACCACTTCTAACGATGACTACGATAAGCAGTAGATTGATGCCTAATACCCGACTGTACGAGTTTGATGAGATTAATAGTGATCACCACAATGAATTACCATACTTGTCTTTTGACACATTTTAACTTCTCCCAATAGAGTGACGAGCCTCATTTACTCTCCGTACTGCGTTCAGATAAAACAGTATAATTTAAAATTTCACAGGAACAATTTTACGCACAGATACTACGGATCGCGATGAATTTAAAAAGTCATTAAAATCAATAAAAGTTAATGGTGGTGGCGACTGTCCAGAGTTAGCGATGTCTGGAATAGAATTAGCACTTCAAGCAAGTCGCCCTGGCTCCTTTATATACGTTTACACAGATGCTAATGCAAAGGATTACGCTAAGTATGAGAAAGTTAAAAAATTGGCAATAGACAAAGAGATACAGGTAAATTTGATATTTATTTTCTTGGTCTGGTTTAAAATTTTTATTTATTATTAACATTACTACATAATATGTAGTTTTGAGAACAGATTTTAATTTATAAGAAAGGGCAAATGTGACTCACCTTCTTTACATGGATGTCCTCAATTGTTTGCCTTCAGTCGCTCCCATCTAATGTAACTATTAAACGTCATGTGTGATTTTAGCATTTCTATTGCTGTCCATTTTGAACTAAAATAAAACAATTTGCACACATATCTTTGACAGAGGACAATATGGAGCAGTCCCTTCATACTTGTTACACAAACTTTATGTGTAAAATAATTTACTGCTATTTTTATTACTATACTAGGTATTTTTATCTTCGTTCTTCTTTTTCTTTTATTTCTTATATTACATAATGAAAATGTTAATTGTAGGATACTGTACCTAGTATATTATTGAGAGGGACTATAGATAATTAAATAAATTTCTTTGATTTTTAAAATTTTCGGTCAGTAAGCCTGGCTGTCCGTCTGTTTTTTTTAATGAACGTATCACTTGTAATGTACATAAAGTTTTTAAAATAATCATTAAGAAAATCATAAGGCATATCTTTGTGTATCATTTAGAAACAACCCACTCTGTAGACATTCTATTGGCCGAGAGTTTAGTCAATTAAACAGTCGGGTTAGTGGTGAATGCGCACACTAGCTAACAGTTGGCCGATCGTTTGCAAATACATTGTAGTTAGTAAGCTCTTGAAGTGAGTACTGGCGTAATAAAACCTAAAATATGGTCCAGAAATGTAATTATTATTGATATCATACAACGAAGAAGACGGATCAAGAAAAGAACCCGAGAATATTGGGTACATTCTATATACAGTGACAACATACTTCTACCCACAGCTTTATTCTTTAAATTTTTAGCTGTTTCTTATAAAGCGCAGGTCATTTTTCAACTTCCTCCATCAACTGTAAAATAGATGAATCGACAAGCAGCGCCATTTTAATGCGTGTGCGCGTCTTTCCCCGACCTTTCGTGACGTTATCGACCAAGTCGGCGGACTAAACAATCGGCGTGTTTGCGGGCGTCGAAGAGCACCGTACTGATTTAGCAGTTGGCCGATAGTTGTCCAATAGTTCAATTTGATCAGTTTCGTTTGATTAGAGAAGCTGAATAGAATAATTGGAAAAAAATCTGCAATGTAACTGCAAATATTTTGTGGAATTAAATGCGTTGGCTAAAGGGACTCAGATCCAACAAATTTTATCCTACTGAAGAAAAACTAAAAGAACTATTAAGCAATCTTGCTCCGAATTCGGTACAGACTAGAATGCCAGAATTCACGTCAAGAAATGAAAAATTGCAAGCTAAGTTTACTATTTAAGAATTTGAAAATTGATTAAAAAAGAAAGATACGTCCCCCGGATACGATGACATATCTTATTCTATTATTTACAATCTACCTGATGTTGCCAAACAGTATTTATTATATATATTTAACGTAATTTTTACAACGGGATACATACCCATGCAACGGAGAAATGTTAAAATTATTCATATACCTAAATGAAGTAATAAGGACAAATTAAGGCCTATGTCACTAATGTCTTGTATTTTTAAGATATTTCAAACTCTTATAACTAAAAGATTAGAATGGTACATAGAGCACAACAAGATGCTATCCCCTTACATCAGCGGCTTTCGCAGATGTCAATCGTGCTTGGATTGTTTAGTATGTTTAGTAGCACATATTCAGCTAGGCTTCTCAAAAATATCCCTACTGTCGCCTGCTTTATTGACATAGACAACGCTTATAATAATGTCTCAATTGATATATTAGTGAGAGTTCTCGACATTCTTCAAGTTGGTTCAAAATTATGTGAATATGTTTGGTCATGTTTAAGTGAAAGACGTCTTATTATAGAAAGGGAATCGCATAAAGAGGGATTGAAAAGATGGGCCAATAAGGGTTTAGCGCAGGGTGACCCTTTGTCTCCTTTATTATTTAACATTATTACACATGATATATGCAGTCAAATACAAAATGCGTCTATCGTTCAATATGCAGATGATTTTATAATCTATTCGAATTCAAAACATCTCAAGGACTGTGAGTACAACATTCAGAATGCCTTCAACTTTATAGTCACTTCACTTAATAAAATAGGCTTAGATATTTCTATCGCTAAGACTAAGCTTATGATAGAGCTTGTAGAGCTTTTATACGTCAGGAAATTAAATTAGAACTATACGGCAAAAGAATAGTTGGGACCAATAATATACAATATTTGGGTATTTGGTTGGACAGATATTTAAGATATTAGCCCATCTTAACTTTACTTGACATATTAATGAAATTAGCCAGAAGATAACAAAATTTGTAAATATATTAAAGGTATTAACAGGACATGGTTGAGGCATCAATCCTAATCTATCGCTTATAAGAACCAGAATTGATTTCGGCTGCTTTTTATATGATATGAGTGCTAATAGACACATTTGTAAATTAGATAAAATCCAAAATCAAGCACTACGTATTATAGGGGGTTTTATCAAAACCACGCCAATACACGTTATGGAAAGTGAATTAAATATAACGCCCCTATCTATAAGAAGAAAATTTATAGCATATAAATATTGCCTGAAAAGTAAATCTAAAACTAATAATACAACTCTTAAGCTACTAACTGATCTCAACTTATTCTGTCAAGATAGGTACTGGCAAAATAAAAAGAAACCACATCTAGCTATGACATTGGAACAAGTTCATAATAGTAATTTGTACTCTTCGGATCCACTAGATATGTTCTCTTTAAATACTTAAGTATAAAGTATTAATAATAAAACCGTAATTAAGGAAGACAGATTATATCAAGAGTGCTAAAAGATATCAGGAAATGAATTCTTTAAAGTCGAATGTGACCAACTAATTGAACGTTAAATATTTTGGATGGCAGTTTGCTTTCATGATGAAAAAGAAACAATCTCCAAATTGCGAAACATGCAACACAATCGAAGACATACAAAACTTGCTCCAAAGACCATCACGAGAGGAAACTACTGGTCGCCAACATACAATATCAAAGTATACTCTTTGAACCACTGTCAGATGCTGCTCAAATGGTTTATCATTTCTTATGTATTGTATAAGTAATTTAATAAATTGTTTTGTGATATTTATTTATAAGGTACAATAGGACTGACATATTAATAATAATGAAAGTCCCTTAAATAAAAATAATTAAAAAAAGAAATCTTCACAAATATATTATATTTTTTACAAACTATAATAATATTATTAAAAAAAAAACTAAAACTAGAAACTTAATTATCATATAGTCCTGCTTCCGCGGTATCGTGCCAAAGACGCTGGCTGCGGTTCACCGCTGAATGGCTATACTTACCCTTTGAGCGAGAAAAGTACCAGCCCTCTTATCACCAGCAGCAAAGACCAGCCGCAGAGAGTTCCTTTAGGAACTTCACCGCACGTGGACCCCACGGACTGATAGTCTCTACAGCAAACGACACAAATATGTAGTTATCTCTCAGAGACTCATATTTGCGCCACTTACTCAGTTCAGCTACATCTGATGCCGCCCCAGCTCTAAACGAGGCAGCCCTGAGATGAGAGGCCGCCAGAGTGTCTACGCAAGTAGCATCCCACACTAGGGCTTTACCTTTCCCCCAAGGAACCAATGTCATACGGTCTCCTGCCATCGTCTCTAAATATTCCACAAGGCTCTAAAACCGAGGGAACATTTATAGAGACAAGAGGCCTTCGGATGACATTGTTCAAAGAACTGTGTCGTGAAAACCTACCAGCACTTTAAATTAGAGTAATTGTTAAACTATTCCTAGTTCCTTTTTTATATTTTCTGACTGCATATCCACGTTACTAAGTTTTTTTTTTAAATAAGTATTGAACGGATACGGCACCCTCAGTCTTAAAGTAAAGTTTAGTCAGCGCTTGTTTGGTTTAAGATGAAATTTCTCCATCTTTATATATAAAAATTACGTGTCACAGTCGCGGTACAGCGAACACAAAGTATATAGTATACATATAAACATTTTTTGATTCTGTAGGGATATATGTGTTTACGTGCATGGGCGTTTATTGTGTGTTCGTGTGTGTTCACTCAAGATTTTTGCCTGTCATTCATCATGGGGCAACTTAATTTTTTGCCTGTTTGTGTTTCGGAAGCTTACACGTCAAACAAAAGTCATCCAGCATATAAATTATTGCCTGACTGATTAAAATTCTATTCTACTTATTTACTTGCACATTAATTTTTAACATGCAATTTATTACTAAATGTATTTTTTACATGCATTAAGATACATAAAATTAAATGCTATAAGGGTAACAAACGAGCACAAAGTCTACCTGATGGTAAGTGGATGCTATGGCCCAAAGACATCTTCTACATTTAGCCTCAATTATGAATCGAAATGCTGCGTTGTCACCCCTGAAGACTGAGATGGAATGCCTTGTTTCCATTTTAAAAGGTCTCCGGTTTTCTACACTAACCATATTATGAAACACACGAAACACAGCAGCATTAAGCTGCTATTTTACGCTGTATACTGTGAGAATGAGGTGTTACCCTGGTCAAGCCATTAGTGCTACAATCATAATATAGGCAGCTTGGCTCTACGCCGTATATGTTATTCACATTGTACAAATCTTTCAGATTGTGTTCGTGATATCAGGAATATGTCAGAACCATAACGTTACATCTCCTGGATATCAAGTTTATGAGAAGTTAGCTGAATCTACATCAGGCCAAATTTTTACTTTAGGAAAGAGTCAAGTTAAACAGGTATTAAATTAGTAATATGATCTATATTTTTGTTTCACATTTTATGAAATAAAATAAAGTTATAAGCTTATATGATTATTTTTAAACTGTAGTAGTCACTTAGCGTCAGGTGGACAGCAAGTTGGTTTGTTAATTAGATTTTATAAAAACTGTTGCTGAAATTTTAGAGCAGTTATATTCCGCCATGTAATTATTTAAAAATCTAATGCGATGTTTTATTTAGTGAGGTAAATATTATAACAGAGAGAGATCAGTCGTAGAACCAATGGCTTTACGTGCTTTCCGAGACACTGGGAAGAAACACCGCCATATAGGCAATATATGATAATGCCTGTACCATCATGTTTAATGGTAATGAAACTTAGAATTTTTCGTTAACTTAAAAAAAGAAAAACTAAATGTACCTAGTTATGCATTCCGGTATTCCCGGAACTGCACCGGAGACCATCACAATTCAAGCGTAAGCGTGGGCGTAGATTGCTGAATTGCATCTGGAAGACGGGTGGCCTTTCGTGTGAATACTGATAACTACTCTTTAGCTTAAAGATCTAGAATAAGAATTAGGATAGTCATAGTTAGGCTCTCACATGTATCGGACATGTAGCTTTAAGTTAGAATCCATCGCGGATTAATTAAGTAGTATATAAGTAATGTATCGCACATTAATAGTAATAAGTTTAAAATAAAGTCTTTTTAAAAACGTCCTGAGTCAATTTCAATCTTGACTACCTACATATCTCGCCTCTATTTGGTTAGAGCAAGATTGTCTACAGTTATGCAAACTATTTTAAATTTTTTGGCGAGTCCTATAATGACCTGAGTTTCATATATAGTAATGCTTGTCCCAATAATGTTGAGTGGTTCACCCCCAATTACCTTACCTCCATCACAGTGTCTCAATCTAAGATTTTAAAAAGGCTATACATAATAAAGGAGTGTAAAAATTGTGCCATTGCACAATTCAGGTCATATACATTAAATAAAAAGTAAAAGATCTATTTCAATTAATCCTGCATATGATATGATCTTCAAAAGCCATTCGATATAAAGCCACTACTTACTATGCACTAACATGGTTTTGTAAAGTCCAGATCCACCTGTTCCAACCATGTTGCATTTGTCGAGCCTTGAAAGATTCCGTTGAGAATCGTATGTCAGTAGATGTCATCTATAATGAATTTAGCAAAGCTTTTGACAAGCCTTGCAGAATAAATCGAAAGAAAAAATAATACATGAATTCCGATTATCTACCCCGTCCGGCGTAACGGAATAACCCGTCAGGAGGCTATGCAGAATGAACAATAAAATATAAAAAAATTGCGGTATACGCATTTTGTCTTATATGCAGACTAAATATAAAACTACTTTATTGAATAATATAAAAAAACATGATTTAGAATCATACGCACTTAATTCTTATGTACCTGGGTTACCGAGCATTGTGGCGTCAGAAAGAAAAAAAAATTGCTAGTGATGACACCTATCTATGCTAGTTTTACGTGTAGAATAATTCATCGATTTTATTGCCTTTTAGTGTTTAACGTACTGTTTTGTCTTACATTTATTGATTAATTTTATACCTGTACATGCTGACCTGTGAGGTTTGCACTTGTAGGTACTTAGTCCTAAGTAAAATCTGTTAATACATATACAGAATGATATGGTACTAATATAATTGAAGGGTTTAAATAAACAAATAAAAGCATTGGTTAAAAAAATTGACAATTAAGTTTGATTTAAATTCATGATAGCTCAGAGCATACTATATAGGGAGCACAGATGTTTTTCTGTTCCTTATTAACGATTACTTACAAAATTTATTTTTCAAGCTATTAAATTACGTTGCAAGAGTAGTAGAGAGTAGAAAAACGGAATTGGCGAGAAAGAAGTTTCCCCCTGGATACGGGTACAAATTTAACGTAAGTTGTGATTTTTTATAATTATGTGACAATCATGCTTATTGAATAAACATTTTTTTTTGTTGCTTTAACCGCTTTGGTATTCTTATCTCAATCTTACTTAGGCTAAGTTGTTCTTAAAATGTACAACAACATCGACTTACAATATTATGAATTTTGTAAACCTATTTAGGTATTTTATAATTAATTTTACATAAAAAAACTAACCACTTTGTTGTCAAAACTACCCATGGTAACCTAATCTACTTATAATTTATGACGTCACAAGATTGTTGAATGGATCATAACTGATACTTATACGGTATGATGAACGGTTGTATTTCATGGAAAATGGTGGATCACTTCATAAGATATATTTACGATGTGCCCACAATATTCTTATATAAATAAAATTATTATCTTCTGGTTTTAGTGTACAGTAGATAGTGCAGTTTCGGCCCTGGATGTATCCGTTACAGGAAGCCGATCAAGTGTGAATATAACAGATGGCGATGGCAATGCAGTTAAAGTGAACGATATCGTGAATATTTCAAAAGTAAAGGTATGTGAATTATAACAATTTATAAAATGTGTAGCCTATTTACGTCCCACTGCTGGGCACAGGCCTCCTCTCATTTTTGAGAGGGTTTTAGGGCAAGGAAATGTCCGCCGCGCTGCGCCAATGCGTGTTGGCGAACTTCACATATCTTCGAAAATATTTTTTTTCTTATTTCTCAGACATGCAAGTTTCCTCACGATGTTTTCCTTCACCGCTGAGCACGTAGTAAATCAGCACTTAAAATAGCAATTAACAATTTCATTGGTGCCGGCAGGGATCGAACCCGGGTTGCTCGAGTACTTTGAAGCTTATAGCGAGCGCTAACCATTTGAGCTACCACGGCTACAATTTATAATGTTGGTACTAAAAGTTTTCAATAAATACTTTCATCTTTTACGGCATACGGTTACGTATAATACAAAATCAGCAAAGTTGATTTCTGTTATCGTCACATTTAGTTACCTCTTACCAGAGTAAAACGTGTGATTATTATCATTTTTATTTAATCAGTTTAAGCATTTTAATTATTTTTCCAACAAACACTTTTATTTAATAAATTTACTTAGGGCACGATCCATAGAGTAACGCGGGCCACCGGTGGACCGAAGAGGAGTAGCCATAGCGTTATTTCACGCACACATAAACAATCATCCGTCATAGCGAAACTCACACATCAATTAAAACTATAATATAACTTCACTTCACATACACACAAAGATACATTATAATAGTATCACTCAGTGACAGCGACAACTCGGATGCAGACTCGGATCAGTCGCTCGACCGATCTGCAAATTGTGTGAGGGCGAGCGGCCTATTTTGTAAAACAAATCCAAAACAACGCGACCGTTATTATTGTAACTTTTATGTTTTAAAAGAAGTAAATAGCAATAACGTGTTTAAAAGTTAAGTCCTTAACAATTTTCAAAGCAATCAAAAGTTACTTATAAATGAAAAGTAACGCCATTTTGTTGTAAATTTTACGAGGCCGATCTCTTTTTGCAGCAATAAACTGAAGAATTTCACATTTTTGTAGAACTTTCATTCCCCCGCAAATATATTAAGTCTAGTGAGTAGTGCGGCTGCAACTAGTTTTGTTGTAAGTAGAACGGCTGCGACTAGTATTATTGTTGTATTGTACCGCGTGGAAATACTTTGACAGAGGGAAATACCTGCCTATGGCTATCCCCTCTAATCCTTCGATAGACTCTGTTGCTCTATGGGGTAGATTAGATCAAAATTATTTAATAAAAGCTGTATTACAGCATGTATTGAACATGGAGGAACTCCGAGTGTCCTTTTTATCTTTTTACTTTGTACCTCAAAAGGAAAAAACGGAACCCTTATAGGATCACTTTGTTGTCCGTCTGTCTGCCTGTCTATCAAGACCCTTTTTCTCAGGAAAGCGTGGAGGTATCAAGCTGAAATTCATATCAAATATTCAAGTCTACAATTCCTTAGAGCTGTGAAAAACACCAACTTCTAAGCTAACGCAATCAAAAGATACAGCCGTTTATGCTGTAAATTTTCGACATTCGCAAGAGAATTAAAACCTACAGGGTACTTCCCGTGAACTCAGAATCTTGAAATTTGGTACGAAGCAACGTTTTATTACAAAGATAAAGTAAAAATTGCGAAAAGTATAAATTTTTAGTTACATTATAAAATAAAATTATTTTTAATAATTTTAAACTATTATATACCTACAGATTTTTTCGGAAACCTCGGTGCGCGAGTCCGACTCGCACTTTGCCGGTTTTTTCATCTTTGGAGAGTCACATAGTGAATATATTATACGACTTGAAGAATCTACTTCAGTGCCAACAAGACATGTTGAAGTGATCAAGAAAATAGAAAGAAACTTCAGCCATTTCTGAAGCCCTTGCGGAAGACCCGTAAATACTTGAGTGAACGACTCGACTCCCTTGATAAATGCTGAGTTTCAAGTTAACAACCACAAGCTATCCAACCATGATAATGACACAAACAAATTTTATTTTATAGAAAAATAATACCAACAAGCCAGGACATAGGTACTTGGATTCTGTGTATATCAAGATGTCATCTTTCCAAGTCAAGTGAAATTACTGCAAGTCCAATACCAGAAGTGATGCCTAAGATCGTGCCACAAGAGTCAGCTCAAATTACGCTTCCACCTTAACTACAGTTGAGACTCACAGTACCATCAACGTCATATATGAACTCGCCTACAGATCAAGGCCAGGCAGCAGAACTGCTATCTTTGCAAAGAGCTTTAAATCTTTCCACCGACAAGGTAGTAGCTTGCAAGTTGACGAGATACGAGACAAGTGGAAGCTAAGCTAGAATGCAATCGACACTTTGTATCTACAAATCGAAATATCTACATTCACAGGCAAATACACACAATGGCCTATATTCTATGATCTTTACGTAAAGAGTATATAACAATAATCTGCTCAAAAAACCCAAAAAATGCAGCACTTGAAAAATAAATTACGATGAGATGTCGAGCGACTAGTTCCTGTTAAAATCTTAGCAGACAACTACGACACAGCCTGGGAACTGTTAACAAATATATATAATACAACACATAACTGTTGTTTGCTAAGCAGATTGAGGTTTTCCTGAATCAACCGATTGCTAACAACCACTCGGCATACAAAATTAGACGTCTGTATGATACATCTATGAAAAATACCCATGCTACACAGAACCTAGGTATCAGTACAAGTACCTGGGATCCACTGCTCGTCCAACTCATATGAAAGAAGATGGATACTGAAACATATAGTGACTATAAAGAAGCACGAAAGTCGCATAGAAACTTACCACCGCTTTCTGAACTTATAGCATTTTTAGAGAGCAAGTTCAAAGCTCTAGAGCAAATAGGTAAAAGGGAACAACGAGAGGTCTCAACATCATCCAACAAAACTTATTAACAGAAGATGGTTAACAGCAAGCCACACAATCCTCATTTTCAACAAGTTTCAACGGACAAAATACTAAACAAAATAGCGTTAATAACGTCGCTACAGATGACGAGGAGATTCTATTGACGACCTTAACTGTCATGGTCAAAGCTTCTATATATTACCTTGAGATGCCTTCTAGATCTAGGGTCTCAAATTTGCAGATGCTGGGTTTGCCTCGACAACGGTATCATGCATCAGTATCTGGCATTGGAAATGGATTGAAAAATGGCAAAGGAGTCACATGCTTGAATGTCAATCCATTTACTAAGACTATGAGTTCACAACTCAAGCATTAGTCATCAACCACCTTTTCAAGAATCTATCAAAAGTGTCGTTGAGTAAGAAGTCCTGGTCTCATCTGCAACATATAAAACTGGCTGATGGCGAGTTCAACGTTTCTAAGCCTGTTGATCACGTCCCAGAAAGTGTCCCGAAACGCGGTTTTTTTCAGTTTTAAAGCAAACCGTACACGATACATGAAAAGTGTGTAGGAATGAAATTCTTGATCTATCAAACTCTTATACTTATTAAGGGGCTACTCCATGCGAACGACCTTGAGCATTTGACCGGCGCGCCGTTCGCTACAATATTAATATATTGTAGCGAGTGGCTCGCCGGAAGAAATATGTAAGACGCCACCTATTGTACGAAAGTAGTATTATTTTTTCAACATCAATAAACTGTTTTATGGAAATACACATAGCGTACAAAGATAAATGTATTTTAATTTTTTTATTCTGTATATATTAGTTGCATTATATTAGAATTATGTATTTTCATATATTATCTAATTATGAAATTTTATAATTAATTATATAAACGGAAGCATTGAAAATTGTGAGTTTAAAAGATACCTATTCACTATAGGTAAATAAATAGATAACTCGGCTTTTGTACAAATATTTGGTGCAATAAAAAATATATAAATACAAAAATCAACAAGAAGTATAAGGGTTCAATCTTTCAATTTCAGTTGTAAAAAAACGTTACACCCACACTAGGATTTTCTCCTGTGTCGTGGAGGCAGTTTACAAACATAAATTGCACAAAGACAAACATTCAGACCCGGAACAATTATTTGTAGGCCATACAAATCTTGTTCCATGCGGGATTCGAACCCGCGGCCCCCAGCGCAACAACTGATTGCTAAGCCACTGCGCCACCATGAAGCTAATACAAAGACTAACTTTGTATTTGCTTCATGGTCGCCGGGTTATAGCTAAAGTGACCATACGTCCCGTTTTGAACGGGACTGTCCCTTTTCTCGGTCTCCTGTCCCATTGTCCCCAAACAAAGCACCGGGACACAAAATTGTCCCGTAACTCGTTGGATGGAAGTATTCAAAGTCAACAATCTTCAACATAATTTTTTTTAATCGAATATATTTTATGCCTACCTGGTACGAATGCTCCGGTAGAAAGAGTATTTTTTTATTTTGCATAAATTGTGGACGTCTGAAAGAAACACTTACGGTTCCAGAGTTCTAAAGGCGATGTTGTTAACAAAGATAACAATAAAAAACTTGAGCAGAATTTTATTCTTATTTAAAATCATCACCAACTTTATTAAAGCAAATTTAATCCACTGACAAATGTAATTAATAATTAAAAAAAATATGTTGCATTTAATAATTACCGAATTAAAAATTATACCGAATATAATTTTATAGTGAACACTAATTGTATAAAGTTATAGTTTTTAGAGTATAAATAAACCCATGTCCTGTTATGAGTTAAAAAATAAATGGTCAGCTTAGTCTTTTTAGTTAAATTTAGTTTTAAAATTTTTTAGTTTATAGTAAAAAGTAGGTATATTAGTACTTTTTACCGAGATATAAGTATAGAACACCTTATGTACTCAATTATTTTTTGAAAAAGAAGAAAAAACAAGCAATAAATAATATACTATATTTTAGCAAAAAACTATAACTTAGTAATACTAATTATAACTTAGAACATAAATGAAAAACTCATAACTGACTTTTTGGCCCGACCCAGGATTCGAACCCGGGACCTCATGATCAGCAGTCGCACTACTACAACCACTAGACCAACGAGGCAGTACTATACCTGATAAGATATTGTGGTTGGGTGATAATATTGAATTAGCCTTTTATAGTGTAAATTATAATATTTGTCGAAATTTTAATTATGGATTCGAACCTTACATGCTAATGGTGCTTCATTTTTTTATTTGCATTTACTTCAAAGAAAATACACGCAAAAATCTTCATCGCGCAGTAAAAAACACAACAAATATATGTATAACTAATACGAAAAATTATACCCAAAACAAACAAATAATACTACCTATAAATAACCTAATAAGTAATAATATTATCGACTCATATGACGTGGCGTATGCGTCGGTCGACGCTCTAACGACACGGGCTTCACGTCGAAGAGCTCAGCGCTCACTGACTTCATCAAGCCCGTGAGCAGTATATACGCCCAGATTTTAAAATAATTTCTTAATAAAATCAAATTTTGGTCTTTTGAAAAAAATTTTACTATAGAAATGTTCATTAATAAATTGCCTATCCATTGGTGTAAATCGCAAAATAAAATAATACTTACTTTACGAGGAGATGCATGTTATCAATAATAATTTCACATTTATGTGGTTTCGTTGTAAGGAGATTATATTAATATTTATTCCTTTAAAAAAAAAATTGGATATAGCTTTTATGGAATCAAGATTATGTAGAAATATAATGTGTTTTTTATTTGTTGATATATCTTTTAAATAAAAAGTAGATAGCTCCTAAAAACCGCCCAAATAACGACTAGCGCGACATTTTGCTCAACCTGCGCCTTAATCAATAAAATTTTCAAAATACCATAGCAACATGAAACTTCTTTCATTAGTATTAAGTTTAGCTCATTGTTTAAATCTTATAATCTTGTTAATTTATTCTTAGAACCAACACGTATTGCTGGGCCTAGTGTAACCTACATAGATAATATTTTTACAGATGTTAAGCCCTTGCATAAATCAATTATTCAAAATTTAAGTTCAGATCACTGTGGATAGTTGGTATCATTGCCTTACATACACAAGAAACAGAAAAATAAGAAAGTTGTGTTTGTTCCAATAAATGAACATCGCTTGGAGAGGTTTAGAAGTAATATAATAAAAAGACTTCCATCACTTTTATTTAAAAACAGTGCTAATTATTTGTATGGTACGTTATTTAAAATTATAACTTGTGAATTTAGTAGGATATTTACTTCTAAAACTTCCTCTTTTAACAGTCGCAAATCATTTAATGAATGGGCAACAGTAGGAATTTATAAGAGTAGGCGAAAGTTATACGAGCTTTATAATGAAAGATCATATAATAGTAGTGTTATATTTAGAGATTATGTAAAAACATATTCTAAAATATTTAAAAAAGTGTGCACCACAGCTAAGGCTTTATAGTTGAGTTACAAAATTAAAACTGCTTTTAACAAAATTTAAATGACCTGGAGAATAATAAATAGTGAAACGGGCAAGGTCAAATCGCGCAACTCGGATTTTCAATTGAATATTAACAATAATTTAACCGGATCTGATCAAGAAGTTGTTATGGCTTTTGAGAAACATTTTACTGATGTTCCTTTTTTGACAACTAAATCATTAAACTCTTCTCCTACTGTCCCCGAATCATTGCTCAAACAAAATGTAAAGGCTTGTTCAAATACTTTTAAATTCCGTAGAGTACTGCCAAAAGATATCGTTAAATATTTTAAAACTATTGATGTTAAGAAAACGGCAGATTTATGGGAGATTTTCGTTAAAGTTATTTTATCTATAATAGATATAATAGCACCTTATCTAGCCACTATATTTAATACAAGCGTCGAATCTGGTGTGTTTCCTGATTTAATGAAACATAGTAAAGTCATACCTTTATTTAAATCTGGTAGTACGTTAGACCCCGCCAATTTTAGGCCAATTTCTGTACTACCAACATTAAGTAAAATTTTTGAAAAAAAATTTACATCAGATATTAAGTTTCTTTAATATTAATAAATTGTTACATAGAAATCAATTCGGTTTTACAAGAGGTCGCTCGACAACTGACGCTGGAGTTGAGCTTATTACACATATTTGTTGTGCATGGGAGAATTCAGAGGATGCTTTGGGTATATTTTGTGACCTTTCCAAGGCCTTCGACTGCGTTCAACATGAGAAATTAACCAGGAAGCTACAGTACTATGGTGTCAAGAACACAGCGCTTAAACTTATATTTCATATTTAAATAATAGAATGCAGAAAGTTATTGTCAATGGTAAAAGTTCTTCCGGCTCACCTATACTAATGGGTGTCCCTCAGGGCTCGATTCTCGGCCCATTTCTATTTCTAGTATATATTAATGACTTACCTTCTCCTGTAGAGGATAATCATGATATAGTATTATTTGCTGATGATACTTCCTTGATTTGTAAACTTAAACGTCAATCATTTAAATGTGACGAAGTGAATAATGCTATATCAAAATTAGTGCATTGGTTTAACGTTAATAATCTACATTTAAACGGAAATAGAACTAAATGTATTAAATTAACAACAACGAATTTTAAAAATCTTAGTACCACTGTGTTTTTAAATGGGGAAGAACTCAGCCCTGTTGAATCCACTGTTTTTCTTGGCATCCCTCTCGACGCAAAGCTTCAGTGGGGCCCCCATATATCCAAACTAGCAAGCAGACTAAGTTCTGCAGCCTATGCTTAAAAGATTAGAGCTAACATATTTCCCTAGCATAATGTCTTATGGGATTTTGCTATGGGGAAATGCGGCTGTTTCAGAAGCTATTTTTGCTTTACAGAAGAGGGCCATTAGAGCTATTTACAACCTAAAACCGAGGGAGTCTCTTAGAGATAAATTTAAAGAAATAAATATATTAACTTTGGTCTTTCAGTATATTTACGAAAATTTAATGTATGTTCACAAAAACAAAGGTAGTTTTAGTAAAAAACATGATGTGCATTCTGTAAACACTAGGAACAAACACAAGCTAGTGATACCAGTTTCTCGACTCCACAGAGTCAGTAATTCATTCTTGGGGCAATGTATACAAGGTCGCGGAAAGTGTACAGACTCTCTCTATTAGCAAGTTTAAATGTTTTGTTAAGTTGAAACTGTATAAAAAGGGTTATTATAGTATAAATGAATACATGGTTGATAATAACCCCTGGGAATGAGGTGATCGCTTCCAAGCTATTTCTAAAATAAATTTTGTACTTACATAGTTTGTACAACCATTATTGTAAAATTTGCTTTAAAAAAAAGTCCCGCTGGGTTTCTTGCTGGTTCTTCCCAGGACAGAGGTTTTTTTTCGAACCAGTGGTAAAGTAAAAAATGACTTTCAATAAAAATTACACATGTGATCTATACTGAATAAAAAATTATTCTATTCTATTCTATTCGAAATTAAAGAGTTCAGAAATAAAGATGTAACTAATCATTGTCATAAAAGTACTCAATTAATTTTAATTTATTTTAGCTATAATAATTGAACTAACCTCGCTCATAGAAGCTTTCAATACTGACTTCTTGCAGTTCTCAACCGGCGGCTAGGGTTTATGCACTGTTCGCGCGCCCAGCCAAGTATTGAATTATTTTAATTTTACATTATCTCTTAAACTATGCGTCCAAATTACAAAGAGTATAAAGAACAAAGTTTATCTTCATAAAATTGTCTTGATGATGAAGTAACTTTTGTTCGTAAGGATAAATAGGCCATGCCTAATAATAACGCTTATAAACAACTTTTTAATTTTCAATATTTTTTTGTCACAAAATACCTAATTATGGCTTATGTATAAGAAATAGACATATGGTTTACTATTTTTAAAAGGAGTAAAGATCTATATTTTTCTAGAACATTGTATTTACGTATCCCTAACCATAACACCAGCGTACGCGGATAAATCATTTCGGGAGCGCTTTTTCTTCTGACTTGCTTAACAAATATCCATATTTAAGGCTAACTGAGTGATATAGTTTTTTTTTATAGGATAGGATGACAAACGAGCACACAGTCCACCTGATGGTAAGTGGTTGCTGTGGTCCATAGACATCTACATTTATCCTCGTTTACGAATCAAAATGCAGATGCGTTGTCACCCGTGAGGGCTAAGATGGAATGCCTCTTTTCCAGTAAAATGGGTCTCCGGTTCTCTACACTCACCATACGAAACACAGCAGTGTTAAGCTGCTATTTGATGCTGGTATTCTGTGAGAGCGTGGTCCTTCCTCGGTCGAGCCGACCCATTCGTGCTACAACTATACTACTAATATAGTTGCAGCATGGCTCTACCACGTAAGCCACGCTAACGCTAGATAGGCTATACTATTCCATATGAAGCTGTCTATAAAATACAAAAAAATTTTTTCAAATCGGACTGGTAGTTCCAGAGATTAGCGTGTTTAAACAAACAAAAAAACAAACAAACTCTTCCGCTTTATTATATTATAAGTATAGATTATTCCTTTACAATAAAAACAGTGCTAGAACGACTTTCATTGGGTTTGTTTCGGACATTAACTTTCCCTTACATCTCGTTTTGCACTCATCTTATAAACTGTAGACACACTATAACTACCGCAATTTGCAATTATCACCATGTCACTCTTTTCGCATATTCTTTGGTGAGCTCCAGTTCGGTGTCCACTCACGACAACGACATCAAAAAATATAAGATAAAACAATTTGTGTTCTTAATGTATAAGTTGCTTTTAAAATATTTTGAGACACAAAAACCAAAAATTGCATTTAAAGTTTTGCAGTATTGTTGCAGACTAGTCGAAACATTTTTAAATAATCGATTGTATAACTATGATACTTCACTAATTAATATTCTATCTTTTAGTGTCGACTGTGTGAAATGATATGGACTATCTATTTTTGTTTTACCTACATGAGCAAGACTAAATAAACGCTAAAAACCTTATGGTTTAATATAAAATTACCTTGGTTTCTATTTCTTTTAATATTAATTTGAAAATCTTCATACTAGAGGCAAAACGCGAGTCAGGTCAAGAAACTTTTCTGTGAAAACATACTTGATTTTTAATATTGTGAATTTAACTAAATATCCATGTAGTAAATCAAATAAAATAAGTAAATCAATTTAACTACGTATTCAATTTGTAACATAAAGCATACAACATCCTTTTAGCACGTGTTTCAGCGTTTGATTGTAGCGCTAAACACCACTCATAAACAAAACTAAATCTAGTTCTTAATACGAAGATGTCGAATTCGCGCACTCAAGTGCACGCCTGCGCGCACTACTCATTACCTCTCGGTATTCGCGAAGCGGGGAAAGCGCAGAAAGGATTGTTTGATATGAATTGGTTAATTGTAGTTTATTTTGATTTCTAAATGTAATAATTGGTGATTTTGCGCCCCCTTTTGAAAGGCGCTCGAGACATGTGCCTCATTTGCCCCACCCAAGCTACGCCTCTGTCTTCGGTTGTTGGTATTTCGACCTATATAGACTCATTGCTACTTTCAACTTATTGATCCGTTGGGCCATTCCGGTAAATCTGGTTCTACTTTCTGCGGGTATGCTTATTACATAGTATAGCATGCAGAGAAACTGCCCTTTCCATAGCTCACTTAAGTTTCTTTATACGGCCATCAGTGAAGGACAATGTCTCAGATTTATATGTCATCACAGGTACCGTGATTTTGTACGTGGTAGAGCCATGCTGCAGCTATATTATGGTTGTAGCACGAATGGGTCGGCTCGACCGGGGAAGGACCACGCTCTCACAGAAAACCAGCGTAAAATAGCAGCTTAACGCTGCTGTGTTTCGTATGGTGAGTGTAGAGAACCGGAGACCCTTTTTACTGGCAAAGAGGCATTCCATCTTAGTCCTCACGGGTGACAACGCATCTGCATCTTGAGTCTTTATTGAGGATAGATGTAGATGTCTATGGGTCACAGTAACCACTTACCATCAGGTGGACTGTGTGCTCGTTTGTCACCCGATCCTATAAAAAAAAAAAAATATGTCATCACAGGCACCGTGATTTAAAATAATTTAAGACAAAATATGATATATACGTAAAAAAAGATTAATTTTATCTTTGTAATCTATGGACGATATTAGCCGAATGAAGTGAAGGATAATGTCTCAGATTTATATGTCATCACAGGTACCGTGATTTAAAATAATTTAAGATAAAGTATGATATATACGTAAATAAAGATTAATTTTATCTTTGTAATATATGGACGATATTAGCCGAATAAATTTTGTTATTTATAAAATATAATTTTTTTTTGTATATATATACCTGATTAAGAATGTCTTGCCACTATAAAATAAAACCAATAGTTTTCAATTATTTAAGGTTATTAACATGTTTAGATAATATGTACATTACATATAATTATCCTAATTTTACTTTGCGTAATTACATATATGCAAACTTTTACTTGGACCGTTTAGTGGCAGTGTAAGAATATCCACTACCCCATATCATCCCGTGGGAGTCGTAAAAGGCGATAGAGGGAAATCAGCCAAATGGTAGGGAACAGCATCTTCCTAATAAAAACTTAAAAATAAAAAATAAAGTGCAGTTGGTGCAAACCACCTGTCAAGCGTTGCAACTATCGCAAATATCTAAACGCGACATTATTTGATTCATATTGGACGAGATCGATAGCAATGTTATTCATTGCAGTAGCATACTACGAGTGGGTAAGAGTCTAATTTAATTTACGGCGTAAAAGATTTGGAAACATATGTGAATCCGTGAGTCTGTACCATCATGAACTGGCCCCTTCGTAATACTACTTAACTTATTAACTTATCTTCGTAAAAGTTATTTAGCTGTTGATTTAATAATATAAAAGTTTGTATGGTTTTTATTTTTTAGGTTGTCAACGTAATAGATCCAAAACCAGGTGTTCATAGTGTTGAAGTAGGAAGTTTAAGTGATACAGCAGTGACGGTGCTTGGTACCACTAATGTTGATTTTCAATATGGATTCTCCATCAACAAGCCCTCTTCTAGAAACGATACAAAAATTCCACCTATTGCAGGTAAATTATTTTTCCAGTTCTAAAAAATATCCATAACCGTCTTTTGTACAAATTCGTAATTGCACTGAAGTACTATTTATCGTGCCATCTGGAACTGAATTTGATACTACAGGAATATGAAAACGTGAACTGATAAAATTTCTATTTGCTGATAACCAATATTGGTGTAGAAGCCGTGTAGTGGCGGTCAAGAATACCACTACCCCATATCCTCCCGTGGGTGTCGTAAAAGGCGACAAAGGGAAACAGGCAGGAGATGGGCAGCAGCATCTTCCTGATAGTAGCCAAAATTACAATAAAAAAACTGCGGTTGCCAACCCGCTCGCCAAGCGTGGCAACTATGGCAAATACCCCCCAATGAATGTAACAAAGAGACGGCCCCCAGTCCCCGGCGGCCCCGCTATTCCTGGCTACGGTGGCGACCATGGTAACGGCGGGGCAGGGGGTGCTAAGAATCTCCGGTGGAGGTTCGGTTGCCACCTTAGACGACTCGACCTGGCAACGTACAACGCACGCACCCTGAGCACTGACGAGAAGATCGTGGAGCTGGAAGAAGAGATAGACAAGTTACGCTGGCATATTATAGGATTATCCGAAGTCCGAAGAGAGGGGGAGGACACGGTAATCCTCGAATCCGGCAACTTGCTCTATCACCGGGAGGGCGACCATCTGTCCCAAGGAGGTGTCGGATTTATCGTCCACAAGTCTCTCGTTAACAACGTTGTAAAGATCGGGAGTGTGTCGACGAGGGTTGCGTACCTTATACTCAGAATCACCATACGGTATTCGCTGAAGGTCATACAGGTTTACGCACCAACCTCGGCACACCCCGATGGGGAGGTGGAGGAAATGTATGAGGATATCTCTAGAGCCATGCATTCCTCCAAAACCCAATATACGGTGTTAATGGGAGACTTCAATGCAAAACTAGGCACAAGAGAGAACGGTGAGCTGAAAGTAGGGAAATTTGGAATAGGGCAACGGAACCCAAGGGGCCAGCAGCTGGCCGACTTCATGGAGAAAAAGGGACTCTTTATGATGAACTCTTTCTTCCAGAAGCGGCCCCACAGTAAGTGGACCTGGTCGAGCCCCGACGGTTCGACAAAAAATGAGATTGACTTCATTATGACGACCAGACGACAACTGTTCAGTGATGTCTCCGTGATCGCGAGGGTGAAAACTGGTAGCGATCACTGAATGGTTAGAGGCACACTGAACCTAAACGTTAAGTTGGAGAGGTCTGGTCTAATGAAGTCAACGCTCCGTCCCCCTCGTGCTCTGTTCCAAAGTCCCGAAACCTTTCAGCTCGAGTTACAAAACCGTTTTCAGTGCCTAGAAGACTGCAATGAAGTGGACGATATGAATGACAAGCTCGTGGAAACTGTCCATGCGGTCGGAGCTAAGTTCTGCAAGACCCGCCGCAGAAGAACACAAAAACTCTCCGATCACACTCTTAATCTCATGGCTGTTAGACGGGAGATGAAGCTACATTCTTCAACAGACTTGACAGCATACAGGCATCTGAACAGACAGATCTCCAAATGCATGCGGCGGGACTTACGCAACTTCAATACAGCTCGTATTGAAGAAGCGATCGAGCGGAACCAAGGCTCCAAAGTCTTTGCCAGAGATCTGTCTGCCAGAAAGAGCCAACTGTCAAAGCTGAAGACAGGATGTGGCAGCATCGTTTCCGGGACACCTGAGATTTTGAGTGAGATTGAGAGGTTCTATGGGCAGCTGTACACGTCATCGTTGGAGCCACACGCAAGTGTGAGTAACGATCCAAGAGCGAGTCTCATCCGACACTATTCCGAAGATATCCCGGACGTCAGTCTGAGCGAGATTAGAATGGCTCTCCAGCACCTTAAAAACGGTAAGGCCCCAGGCGAGGATGGAATTACAGCGGAGCTTCTGAAAGCGGGTGGAAGACCGGTACTTGAAGTCCTTCAGAAGCTCTTTAATTCCGTCCTCCATGGTGGCATTACACCGGAGGCGTGGAGCAGAAGTGCGGTGGTCTTGTTCTTCAAGAAAGGTGACAACGCTCTCTTGAAGAACTACAGACCGATTTCCCTTCTGAGCCGCGTCTACGTGCTGTTTTAGAGAGTCATTACGAATCGTCTCGCACGCAGACTTGACGACTTCCAGCCCCCCGAACAAGCCGGTTTCCGAAAAGGCTTTAGCACCATAGACCACATACATACCCTTCGGTAAATTGTACAGAAGTCCGAAGAGTACAATTTGCCACTATGTCTGGCGTATGTGGACTATGAGAAAGCCTTTGATTCCGTCGAAATTTGGGCGGTGCTGCAGTCCCTTCAGCGGTGCCAAGTTGACTGTCGGTATATCGAAGTGTTGAAGTGCTTTTACAGTAGGGCTACGATGGCTATCCGAGTACAGAACCAGAGTACGAAACCTATCCAATTGCAGAGAGGTGTAAGACAGGGTGACGTCATATCCCCGAAACTCTTCACCGCTGCATTGGAAGACGTTTTCAAGCTTCTGGACTGGAAAGGATACGGTATCAACATCAATGGCGAGTACATCACTCACCTTCGATTTGCCGAATGTGCCGTCCTTATGGCAGAATCGCTGGAGGACCTAAGCACTATGCTCAATGACCTCGATAGTGTTTCCCAACGGATAGGTCTTAAGATGAACATGGACAAAACAAAGATCGTGTTCAATGTCCATGTCACACCTATGCCGGTAGTTGTTGGGAGCACTAAGCTCGAAGTTGTTGACGAGTATGTTTACCTGGGACAAATAGTCCGACTAGGTAAGTCCAACTTCGACCGAGAGGTCAATCGACGGATTCAACTCGGCTGGGCAGCGTTCGGGAAGCTATGACACATCTTCTCGTCAGACATACCTCAAAACCTGAAAACGAAATTGTACAACCAGTTCGTGTTGCCAGTGATGACTTATGGAACTGAGACGTGGTCCTTCACTGCTGGCCGTATGAGGAAGCTCAAGGTCGCTCAGCGAGCTATGGAGAGGGCTATGCTCAAAGTTTCTCTGCGTGATAAACTTAGGAATGAGGATATCCGCAGTAGAACCAGAGTAACCGACATAGCCCAACGGATTAGTAAGCTGAAGTGGCAGTGGGCCGTCCATATAGCTCGAAGAACCGACAACCGATGGGGAAGAAAGGTTCTCGAGTGGCAGCCTCGTACCGGTAGGCGAAGTGTAGGGCGTCCCCCCACGAGATGGAGTGACGACCTGGTAAGACATGCAGGAAGTCGATGGATGCAGGTGGCTCAGGACCGTGCTTTGTGGCATTCTTTGGAGGAGGCCTATGTTCAGCAGTGGACTTCTGAAGGGCTGTAATGATGATGATGATGAATATTGGTGTTGTAACAAAGTTTAGGTTTATCAAATTTTATACAGTTTCATTTATAATAATGTAATATATAAACATTAGAGTAAAAACACCTTTTTCAGACCGCCGAGGCGGGTCGCTAGATAATTAATATAATTTAATCCAATTTCCAAGCATACCACCGCCTTCAAAATACAATAAACTCATACTGCATAGATCGGACCAAAAATTATTATTCAAAAACTAAGGGAAGACCGGGTTAAATATGATATCAGTACGTCAAACATCTCAGTCCCCCGTGATCATGGGTGCTATAAAACACAAGAAACGTCGGGTATAAAAAAAATTAAAATAAAAAAAACGAACCTGAGCCGACGCATCAACTTCCCGGGATGTAAATACCAGCGCTCTTAAAAGGAAGTATAATTCCGCCTCCAGGTCCTTCAAAAGTGTCATTGCCAAGGCTAAGTCAGAGCACATCAGCAGAATTGGCGAGAAACTAGTTCGCCTCCCTTCGGGAACACGTGCATTCTGGTCTCTCGCCAAGGCTGTCCAAGGAAACTTCTGTCAGCCATCTCTGCCATCTTTGCACAGGGCGGACGACTCACTGGCCCATGACGCAAAAGAGAAAGCCGATCTGCTAGGCTCTCTTTTTGCTTCCAACTCGACTCTAGGTGACGGGGGGATCACACCGCCGACCATCCCGCGGTGTGAGTGTTCCATGCAGGAAGTGCTGTTTACACACCGCTCGGTGCGTTTACACACTCCTCTCCCTGGACGTCAACAAGTCGAGTGGGCTTGATGGAATCCCACCTATTGTGCTGAAGAAGTGTGCTGCGGAGTTGGCACCGGTTTTAACGCGTCTTTTCCGCACTCCTACTCCATTGGCGTAGTCCCGAACTCATGGAAGACAGCTTTGGTGCACCCGATCCCTAAAAAAGGCGACCGCTCAGATCCGTCCAACTACAGGCCTATTGCTATCACCTCCTTGTTCTCCAAAGTAATGGAAACCATTATTAAGAGCCAGCTCACCAGCTGATTAGACCTCCAGTACGGTTTCCGTCGAGGTCGCTCAGCTGGTGATCTTTTAGGTTACCTAACTCATAGATGGGCGGAGGCCGTGGAGTCCAAGGGGGAGGCGTTGGCCGTTAGTTTGGACATAGCGAAACACAAAGCGCTTCTTTCGAAGCTCCCTTCCTATGGGCTTCCCGAGAAATTATGCAATTGGATCACCAGTTTTCTTGCAGATCGGAGCATCAAGGTCGTAGTAGACGGTGCATGCTCCGATTACAAGTCCATTTACGCTGGTGTTCCACAAGGCTGCGTGCTATCACCAACGCTGTTTCTTCTGCATATCAATGATATGTTGCAAACCAGTAACATTCATTGCTATGCGAACGACAGCACTGGTGATGCTTTATACACCGGCGGTGCCAATGTTTCTCGGGAAAACGTCGCCGAGTACCGGAACAAACTTTTGTCTGAAGTCGAGACTTTGTTGAACAAAGTCTCAGACTGGGGTCGACTAAATCTTGTCCAATTCAATCCCCAGAAGACACAAGTTTGCGCGTTTACCGCTAAAAAGAATCCCTTTGTCGTATCTCCTCAGTTTCAAGGCATTCCCCTTGTTGCCTCAGCCAGTATCGGGATCCTTGGTGTCGACATATCGAGTGACATGCAGTTTCGTGGTCACTTGGAAGAGAAGGCCAAATTGGCCTCTAAAAAGCTTGGCGTGCTCAGCTGAGCGGGACAGTATTTCATGCCAGCACACCGCTTGTAACTTTACAAGGCGCAAGTTCGGCCTCACATGGAATACTGTTCCCATCTCTGGGCAGGGGCTCCCCAGTGCCAGCTCCTTCCACTTGACCGCATCCAGCGCAGAGCGGTTCGAATCGTCGACGACCGAGTTCTTTCCGATCGGATTGACTCATTGGCACTGCGTAGAGATGTTGTATCTCTTTGCGTATTTTATCGCTTCTATCACGGGGAGTGCTCTGAGGAATTGTTCGGACTAATTCCAGCCGCCCAATTTCACCATCGTACATCGCGACAAAACTCGCGATACCATCCACACCATCTGGATGATTGGCGGTCCACCACTGTGCGATTTAGAAGATGTTTTCTTCCTCGCACAACTTTCTTGTGGAATCAATTACCACCAGCGATTTTTCCGGATCGATACGACTTAGGGACCTTCAAGAAAAGAGCCTACTCCTTTTTAAAAGGCCGGCAACGCATCTGCGATGCCCCTGGTGTTGCAGTTGTTCATGGGAGGCGGTAGTCACTTACCACCAGGTGAGCCGCATGCTCGTTTGCCCCCTCTCCTCAGTTTTTGAATAAAAAAAAATTAACGCGATAAAGTCCGTAAATTTGGTTTTATTAAATGTGTATTACTCGTGTAAATATTTGAAATAATTATGTAAGATCCATTTTTGGATTTCAGGCCAAAAATATTATTTGTCTATTGAACTTAACACTGAAGGGGAAATGATAAAGCTGCAAGAAGTACAATTGTTAGATATTAAAAATAATATTATTTTAGAAGAACGTCTTTGGATAGTCAACACTGAAGAACAATTTTATGTCACAGAGCAAATTACTCCCCCAGAACAAATTTTTAAAATTAGGGTAAGTATATGTTGATGTAACAAATTACTTTGCATTAAATATTAAACTTAATTTAATTATTATATTTTTAACCATGATATATAGATTAAAGGAGTCAAAGAAGATACGAATGAAACCATATATAGAGTATATCGTTCACCTGTGGCACCGCAAATGCTTTCAGATGGTAAGAAATTTTTAATTTACTTTCATTTGTTATTGCCTAATTTCAATATATAAAATATCAACAATGATTTCGATTAAAAGTACATATTTTACGAGTTAACTGGAGTTAAATTTGGTTTTCACTGAAGCAAATAGTCATTAATTTTTTAAAATTACGCAACTAAAGAGGAAAGTATGACATTGCAACCTGCGTGGTATTGATAAGAACGCAGGTTGCGATGTCATACCTTCCTCCCGTAGTGCGTATACTATATTTTATCATACCTTGATCGAAATGAATGTACCTTAAAATCTATCATGGCATTTACTTTTGACGTTTAAAACAATAGTGCTAGAAATTTGACGCATGCGTACTTAATTAATAAGTCATTGAATCGGGACGCAATGACACTTTCGTCCCTGAAAGTAGGATCGAAATGCGAACTTTCGATCAAGATCAATATTATATGATTATTTGAGTTCCAAAGAGACGTGGAAGACTTTGTAATCTTCAAATCCGGCAACTTGTTCTATCAAGGGAAGGGCGACAATTTGTCCCAAAGAGGTGTCGTTACAACGTTGTAAAAATTGGAAGTGTGTTGACGAGGGTTGCATACCACATGATGCGCAACCTTCGTCGATGATATTATTTAGTGATTCTGAGCATAAGCTAAGTTCAGCTAAACTCCCTGTGAGACGGGAAACCAAGCTGCAGACTTCAGCACATATGACAGCAGTTGTCTGAAGCAACTGTACAGTCAGATCCCCAAAGGCATGCGGCGGGACTTACGAAACTTCAATACAACTTGTATTGAAAAAGTGATAGAGAGAACCAGGGCTCCAAAGTCTATGCCAAGGTTTGCCAGAGGCAGCCAACTGTTGAAGCTCAAGACCGAATATGGTAGCATCGTTTCCGGCACACCTGAGATTTTGAGTGAGATTAAGAGGTTCTACGGGCAGCTGTACACTACGTAACGATCCAAGAGCAAGTTTTACCCGTCACTATTCCGATGATATTCCGAACGTCAGTATGAGCAAGATTAAAATGGCTCTCTAGAACCTTAAAAATAGCAAAGCTCCGGTCAAGAATAGAATTACAACATGATTCTCAAAGCGGGTAGAAAACCAGTAGTTTTTTAGAGGATCTTTAATTCCGTCCTCATTGGTGACACTACTCCAGAGGCGTAGAGTAGAACCCACCGCACTTGAAGCACTGGTGTGAAGTAGAAGTGCGGTGGTCTTGTTCTTCAAGAATGATGACAAAGCTCTGTCGAAGAACATCCCTTCTACGCTGCGTCTACGTATTATTTTCGAGAATCATTACGTATCGTCTCGCATGCTCACTCGATGTCTTTCAGCCTCCCAAACAAGCCGGTTTCCAAAAAGGGCTTTAGTACCATAGATCACATATAATCAGCCTTGCGCATGTGGTTTATGAGAAAGCCTATGACGGTACTACATTACCTTCAGCGGCCGAGTTGACTGTCGGTACGTCAAAGTGCTAAAGAATATGTGTGGTTGAACCAGAGTACGAAACCTATCCAACTGCAGACAGGTATAATTGATATATAAGGTGACGTTAGATAGATAAGATGACGTTATATCCCCGAAACTCTAAACAGCTGCATTGGAAGATGTTTTCAACCTACTGGATTGGAAAGTATGTCGTATTAACATCAATGGCAAGTAAATGACTCATTTTCTGTTTGTCGACTATATAGTCTTTATGTCAGAATCACTGGAGGTCTGAAAAAAACCTAATATAAATAAATTAAGTTTAAGTAAAGGATGAAAATTCAGTAGCGGTGTAAGAATATCCACTACCACATGGAATGGGGTGACAGATGAAAACAAGCTATGAGATGGGCAGCAGTTTTTCTAATAATAGCTCAAACATAAATAAACTGCGGTTACCAATCAGCCCACCAAGCGGGGTAACTTTGGCAATAATCTCCCTTATGAGCAATTTATGGGGATGCCTATGTTAAGCCTTGGATTCTGAAAGGCTGTTATGACTATAAAAATTAAAAGGATAGAGTACCAGAAACATCGAAAAGGTCGGAAATTATGCATGTATCTCTAAACGAAAAGAGGACAACCTGCAGTTTACTCAGCATATAGTAGTAGTAAGTTGACAAAACATAACCCTGGTATAACAAATTTAATATCATATTATTTAGAACTTGATACATTTTTAGTAATTAAACCATATTTTCTGTTAACAGAACCTATAGAAAACAAGGCACCAATAGCAAATATCACGGGGGAAACAAAATTAATATCTAATTATGGTTATCCCTTGCAGTTAAAATGTATCGTGGCTGGATATCCAGAACCTAAAATTATATGGGAAGACAAATTAGGTTCATCGTTGAAATTTACGGTATTTAACTATAAGTACCATTTGATTTCAGGAAAATAAGAACTTGTTAAACATAATTATAATATTGTAAAATATTTTTAAGGTCTCACCAAAAAGACTTCCATATGAATACATTAGTGTATTATATATAAATCATATTATCACAAATAATACGTATTTTTGTAAAGCAAGCAACGACATTGGAAATTATGTAACATCTGTTGACGTTATAATAAAATCTTATTTTGAAATTGTGGATGTTTCTAAAGGTAATTTATGCTTTCACATATTGCTTAGTAATTATAATCATTAGGTGTAAGGGCGGCGTAAGACCCACTACCCCAAATCATCCTGTAGGTGTTTGTTATAAGAGTTGACAGAGGGAAACTGAAACTGTAATAATGATAAAATCAATAATAATCTAATATAATACGTAAAAGTTGTATTATACAATGATCAACAATAAACCAATATATTATAGCTATAGAAAAAATATACCTTTTCTTTAAATATAGTACGATGTATAATACGAAAAATCAGAAACCTAGCGTAATTAAAAAGTCAAATAAAAAGTCAAAAAATGTCAATTATAACTACTACTTTGAGTACGATATCATAAAGATGATTTTTTGACAGATAAAACTGTAAAATACAACGAGAAGGAAACATTAAATTGTAAAGTTAATGCAATCCCTCCTGCAAACATTACTTGGTTCCTAAATGGCAAGGAAATTGAGATGAATGATCAAATAAGTATATCATCTGATCGATCTTCATTGTTTATCAAGCAAATGAAGCCAAATTATGCTGGAAACTTTATTTGCGAGGTACGAAATAACTTAAAAAGAGGTATTTATAACATAAAAGTGTCAATTACAGATATTGGTAAGTATCATCTATAAATTCGGTAAAATAAGTAAAGTCTACAAACAACTTCACCTTTAGTTTTAATTTGCAGAATATCCAAAAATAGATAAAAGTGTTACTGAAATTTCTGTCGGTAAAGGATCCAGCGTTAGTATATTATGCAGGTAATTTTTTTTAATTCCTGGGACATTTAAGACATTTTTACCTAATCTTTTTATTTTTTCTCTGCACCGAATAATGCATAAAAATCTCTTTATAGAATTTTGAAAGGTAAACCTACACCAACGATTTACTGGTCTTTCAAACATGATAAAAATGATGTATTTGACAATATTGAGGAACATACTGAGAACTTATACATTGAGAATGTAAATTTAGGCATGGTTGGCACTTACAAATGTATAGCAAAAAATGAAATCGGCAAAGACAATCACGTCGTAGACTTGGTTGTTGAATGTAAGTATCAGTTAGTTTGGATTTCATTTGCTTTATAATCATCCAACCGCACAAACCACACAAACTATCGCACCAAGCCAAATTAAAAATATTACTTATGAAAATTATTTAAAATATCACTTAGCTGTTGCAATTTGATTTGCCATAAGACTCAAATTATATGCAGCAGATTTCAAAGTGAGTTAGACGCGGGTGCTGACGCGCGTGGCGTGAGCGTAGCGGGTGCGTGTCGTTGGAACGCGCCCTTAGGTGGAAGATGCGCGCGGATCCAAGCACACGTATATGTTTCTTTGAAATTCAAGATTACCGCTACATCAGTCGGGCTGGTCGCTACTACGTAATACCACGCGCGGGCTTGTTTCATGGAAATAAATGAGCGCCGCTGCGTGACACAGGCTACACGTGTCGTAAAAGTCGACTCGACTCTTGATGACGGGGGGAAAACACCGCCGACCATCCCGCGGTGTGAGTGCTCCATGCCGTATGTGCTGTTCTCACAGCGCTCGGTTCGCAAAGCACTGCTCTCCCTGGACATCCAGAAGTCGAGTGGGCCTGACGGAATCCCCCCAATTGTGCTGAGGACGTGTGCTCCGGAGTTGGCACCGGTCCTAACGCGTCTTTTCCGGTACTCCTACTCCCAAGGCGTAGTCCCGAATTCATGGAAGACAGCTTTTGTCCACCCGATCCCTAAAAAAGGCGACCGCTCAGACCCATTCAACTATAGGCCTATCGCGATCACCTCCTTGTTCTCCAAAATAATGGAATCCATTATTAACTGCCAGCTCATCCGGTACCTTGAGGATCACCAGCTGATTAGTGACCGCCAATACGGTTTTCGTCGGGGTCGATCAGCTGGTGATCTTCTGGTCTACCTGACCCATAGATGGGCGGAGGCAGTAGAGTCCAAGGGGGAGGCGTTGGCCGTTAGTCTGGACATTGCGAAGGCCTTCGATCGGGTTTGGCACAAAGCGCTTCTTTCGAAGCTCCCTTCCTATGGGCTTCCCGAGAAATTGTGCAATTGGATCACCAGCTTCCTTGCAGATCGGAGCATCAAGGTCGTTGTAGACGGTGCATGCTCTGACTACAAGCCTATTAACGCTGGTGTTCCACAAGGCTGTGTGCTATCACCAACGCTGTTTCTTCTGCATATCAATGATATGTTGCTAACTGGTAACATTCATTGCTATGCGGATGACAGCACTGGTGATGCTCTATACACCGGCCGTGCCAATATTTCTCGGGAAAACGTCGCTGAGTACCGGGACAAACTTGTGTCTGAAGTCGAGTCTTTGCTGAACAAAGTCTCGGATTGGGGGCGACTAAATCTAGTCCAATTTAATCCTCAGAAGACACAAGTTTGCGCGTTTACCGCTAAAAAGAACCCCTTTGTCGTATCTCCTCAGTTCTCGTATCTCATCGGTATCCTCGGAGTCGACATATCGAGTGACGTGCAGTTTCGTGGTCACTTGGAAGGGAAGGCCAAATTGGCCTCTAAAAAGCTTGGCGTGCTCAGCAGAGCGGGACAGTATTTCATGCCGGCACACCGCCTGCTACTTTACAAGGCGCAAGTTCGGCCTCACATGGAATACTGTTCCCATCTCTGGGCAGGGGCTCCCCAGTGCCAGCTCCTTCCACTTGACCGCATCCAACGCAGAGCGGCTCGAATCGCCGACGACCGAGCCCTTTCCGATCGGCTCGATTCATTGGCACTGCGAAGAGATGTTGCATCCCTTTGCATTTTCTTTCGCATCTACCATGGGGAGTGCTCTGAGGAATTGTTCGGATTAATCCCAGCCGCCAAATTTCACGAACGCACATCGCGGCAGAACTGCCGATACCATCCACACCATCTGGATGATTGGCGGTCCACCACTGTGCGATTTAGAAGATGTTTTCTTCCTCGCACGACCTCCTTGTGGAATCGATTACCATCAGCGATTTTTCCGGACCGATACGACTTAGGGACCTTCAAGAAAAGAGCGTACTCCTTTTTAAAAGGCCGGCAACGCATCTGCGATTCCCCTGGTGTTGCAGTTGTTCATGGGCGGCGGTAGTCACTTACCATCAGGTGAGCCGCATGCTTGTTTGCCCCCTCTCCTATAAAAAAAAACACTGAATTTAAGCTGTTAGTTTAGGGTAACTAATTATTGACGAGGGACCTAATCCCATTGCGGATACACGCAGAGAACTCCGTCGCGTGCGACGTACAGTGCGCGCGTCTGTCCCGCCTACATTATTGATAATATATCTTAATATATTATTAACGAACACTAAAAATACAGTAATTAAAATGCCAACACTTAAAATTCTCTTATTGATATGGAACGCGTAATAATCGGCCTGTATCGTGGGATAGAGAGAGAGAGAGATGCTCGTCAATAACAAGTGAGTATTATCCGTCTTTTGGCAGACTGTAAATAAGTTTGTAAAATCTGTATAGATACGAGTATCTTATCTTTTTATCTTCTTTTTTTTGTAACTTTTTATTTAAAAAATGTACAAAAAAATTTGATGACGGCTCCGTGGCGCAGTGGCTTAGCAATGAGAGTTACTGCGCTGGGGGCCGCAGGTTCGAATCCTTCACGGAACAAGTATTTGTATGGCCTACAAATAATTGTTCCGGGTTTGGATGTTTGTCCTTGTGTAATTTTTGTTTGTAAACTGCCTCCACGATACAGGAGAAAATCCTAGTGTGGGGCTAACATGTTTGATTAAAATAAAAAAGTATAAAAAAATAATATAAGTTATACGAGTATTTCTGATTTCAAAAAATTATACGCATTTATATATATAGTAGGATTAGTCTAACTTATCTCTCAACTTACGATGTAAGTCTAAATTATATTTAACAAAGTATATTTTCAGATGCTCCTGTTATTAAAGATAGCAAACATAAGAAATTAATCCAAAAGATTGGTCAACAAACCACAATCAAATGCTTGGCAGATGGAGTACCAATACCAGACGTTACATGGTCATTGAATGGAATAGAAATAAGTGATGGACACCAATATCGCATATACAGAGATAACACCTTAAAGTATGATTACTATTTTTATTTAAAACTTTATCTAAGAGAGACGCTAAGTCATTCAAATTCAATGTATCTTAGTTTTAATTAGCGCGCAAATGATTGTTACACATACCCATTTTTTTAGCTCTATAAAGTTAGCACTGAAAAGTCAGCAGAAACCTTAAAATTGTATTCAGGAATTTGTAGCTAATTTGTTGCTAATTAGATATCAAAATCACGATTTTGTTGCTCCATTAAGATAGCAGTAAAATCTTTCAATCAACCCCACCGTAGCTGATAAAACGGGATAATTTGATGCTAATTAGTTGATGAAATATAATGCAAAAAAATGTTAAAAAAATCAAACATTAAAAAAAATTCAAAAAAAAATATCAAGTGATGTTTAAAAAATACTGATTCTGTAGTTCCAAATTAATGGCAATTTTGCTGCTGATTAATAAATAGATCAATAACTCTATATATACAACAACATAAAATCGGTCGATAAGTTATATCAAGTAATAAGTTGTTCGTACAAATAAATGTGTACATGTTGCTTATACGGATGATTTAAAAACAGAACAACAGTTATATTGTTGCTGTTCAGTTATGGAAGCAGCAAGTAATAAAGAGCCAGAAACAAAATAAAATCGATCTATGAGCTGCACCAAGTTATTAGTTAGTTATTATTTGTGTGCAAACTATATTTTATGGAAATTTTAAGAAAAAATATAGCAGATATTTTGTTGCTCGTCGACAATGGAAGCAGCAACTCATAAAGAGCCAGCATCAATAAAAATAGATCGAACAGCTGCACCAAGTAATTAGTTAGTTATTATTTGTGTACAAACTATATTTTTATGAAAATTTTAAGAAAAAATATAGCAGATATTTTTTTGCTCGTCAACAATGGAAGCAGCAACTCATAAAGAGCCGGAAACAAAATAAAATCAATCGATAAGCTATACCACGTTATTAGTTAGTAATTATTTGTGTCCATGCTATATTTTAAGGAAAATTTTAGTACATGCTATATTTACATGAAAATTTTAGGAAAAAAGATAGCAGATATTTTATTGCTAGTCAGTAACGAATGCAGCAACTCATAAAGAGCCAGCAACAAAATAAAATCAATCGATAAGCTGCACCACGTTATTAGTTAGTAATTATTTGTGTATATGCTATATTTTTATGAAAATTTTAGGAAAAAAGGTAGCAAATATTTTCTTGCTGAACAGTAACTGATTACTTAGTGGAGCTTATCGATTTATTTTTATTGTTGCTGGCTCTTTATGAGTTGTTGCTTCAGTTACTGTTCAGCAACAAAATATCTGCTACATTTTTTCCTAAAATTTTCCTAAAAATATAGCATGGACACAAATAATTACTCACTAATAACGTGGTGCAGCTTATCTATTGATTTATTTTGTTGCTCTCTCTTTATGAGTTGCGGCTTTCGTTACTGACCAACAAAAAAAATTCTGCCAAATTTTTCCTAAAATTTTTACGATATAACTTGAACACACATAATTATTAACTTATTACTTGGTGCAGCTTATTGATCGATTTTACTTTGTTGCTGGCTCTTTGTAACTTACTGCTTCAGTTATTGAGCAGCAACAAAAATTCTGCTAACTTTATTTCTCAAAAATTTTACGTAAGTATAGCGTGTACACAAAAAAATACTAAGTAATAACTTGGTGCAGCTCATAGATCGATTTTATTTTGTTTCTGGCTCTTTATTACTTGCTACTTCCATAACTGAACAGCAACAATGTAACTATTGTTCTGTTTTTAAATCTTCCGTATAGGCAGCTTGTACACATTTATTTGTAACTTATTACTTGATATAACTGATCGACAGATTTTATGATGTTGTAGGCTGTCTGGGAGTTATTGACCTATTTATTAATCAGCAGCAAAATTGGGATTAACTTGGAACTTCAGAATCAGTATTTTTTAAACATCACTTGATATTTTTATTAAGTTTTGATTTTATTTTTTGAATTTTTGATTTTTTTAACATTTTTTTAGCATTATATTTCAGCAACTAATTAGCAACAAATTATCCCGTTTTATCATCTACAGTGGGGTTGATTGAAAGATTTTACTGCTATCTTAATGTAAAGATAGCAGTAAATCAAATTTCTCAAAATCGGTTGGAGCAACAAAATCGCGATTTTGGTAACTAATTAGCAACAAATTAGCTACAAATTCCTAGATACAATTTTAAGGTTTCTGCTGACTTTTTACTGCTAACTTTATAGAGCTCATTTTTTTCTCTTCTCGATTCTCGATCTCTTCTCAAATGGGAATGAAAAACTAGTCCTCAACTGTAATTGTTACCTATGAGGACAAAGATACTTCGGAACGATAAATAATAATAATAATAATTGTTATTTTAGTAATTCTATTAGAATCTGGGGACGGATAAGTGTGCGGTCCTCCATGTTGAATGGGGAAGTGTTGCTAACTCTAAGGGCAAAGACTTATCTATGCCCATCAACATAAGGACCATTTCCGAAGCTGAAACATACCGATATCTGGGAACTTCGGTATCGATGAGGGTATGAAGCAGTCAGTTTGCGATGGGTTTTATGCACGCTTGACTAAAGTGCTGAATAGCCTATTGTCCGATGTGAATAAGACATACGCATATAACGGTTGGGTCTGCCTATTCTCATGTATACCTTTGGCATACTTAAGTGGACTTAAACTAAACTTATCGCTCTGGAAAGAAAAGTCCGCACTACTATGACGTCCCATAGGATGCATCACCCGAGATCGTCAAATATGAGATCGTTGATTATCATCACAGACAGGACCGTAATTTCCGGAACGGTGCCCAACCGAGTTGAATCCGTCGATTGACCTCTCGGTCGAAGTTGGACTTACCTAGTCGGACTATTTGTCAACTTCGAGCTAAGTGCTCCCAACAACTACCGGCATAGGTGTGACATGGACAATAAACACGATCTTTGTTTTGTCCATGTCGCCGCATCTTGCCGTTTTTAAGGTGCTGGAGAGCCATTCTAATCTCACTCAGACTGACGTCCGGGATATCTTCGGAATAGTGTCGGATAAGACTCGCTCTTGGATGGTTACTCACACTTTCGTGTGGCTCCAACGATGACGTGTACAGCTGCCCATAGAACCTCTCAATCTCACTCAAAATCTCAGGTGTCCCGGAAACGATGCTGCCACACTCGGTCTTCAGCCTTGACAGTTGGCTCTTTCTGGCAGAGAGATCTCTGGCAAAGACTTTGGAGCCTTGGTTCCGCTCGATTACTTCTTCAATACAAGCTGTATTAAAGTTGCGTAAGTCCCGCCGCATGCATTCGGATATCTGTCTGTTCAGTTGCCTGTATGCTGTCAAATCTACTGAAGACTGCAGCTTCATATCCCGTCTAACAGCCATGAGATTAAGAGTGTGATCGGAGAGTTTTTGTGTTCTTCTGCGGCGGGTCTTGCAAAACTTAGCTCCGACCGCATGGACAGTTTCCACAAGCTTGTCATTCATATCGTCCACTGCATCGCAATCTTCTAGGCACTGAAAACGGTTTCGTAGCTCAAGCTGAAAGGTTTCGGGACATTGGAACAGAGCACGAGGGGGACGGAGCGTTGACTTCATTAGACGAGACCTCTCCAACTTAACGTTTAGGTTCAGTGTGTCTCTCACCATTCAGTGATCGCTGCCGGTTTTCACCCTCGCGATCACTGAGACATCACTGAACAGTTGTCGTCTGGTCGTCATAATGAAGTCAATCTCATTTTTTATCGAACCGTCGCGTCTCGACCAGGTCCACTTCCTGTGGGGCCGCTTCTTGAAGAAAGAGTTCATCATAAAGAGTCCCTCTTTCTCAATGAAGTCGGCCAGCTGCTGGCCCCTTGGGTTCCGTTGCCCTATTCCAAATTTCCCCACTTTCAGCTCACCGTTCTCTCTTGTACCTAGTTTTGCGTTGAAGTCTCCCATTAACACCGTATGGTGCATGTAGGAATGCAGGAATGCATGGTACTAGAGATATCCTCATACATTTCCTCCACCTCCTCATCGGGGTGTGCCGAAGTTGGTGCGTAAACCTGTATGACCTTCAGCGAATACCGTTTGGTGATTCTGAGTATAAGGTACGCAACCCTCGTCGACAGACTCCCAAATGGTCGCCCTCCTGGTGATAGGACAAGTTGCCGGAATCGAGGATTACCGTGTCCTCCCCCTCTCTTCGGACCTCGGATAATCTTATGATATTCCAGCGCAACTTTTCTATCTCTTCTTCCAGCTCCAGGATCTTCTCGTCAGTCTTCAGGGTGCGTGCGTTATAAAGTTGCCAGGTCGAGTTGTCGTAGGTGGCAACCGAACCTCCACCGGAGATTCTTAGCACCCCCTGCCCCGCCGATACCATGGTCGCCACCGTAGTCAGGAATAGCGGGGCCTCCGGGGACTTGGGGCCATCTCTTTGTTACTCTCAACATAGGGGGGTATTTGCCATAGTTGCCACGCTTGGCGAGCGGGTTGGGAATCGCAGTTTTTTATTGTAAGTTTGTTGTTATCAGGAACATGCTGCTGCCCATCTCCTGCCTGTTTACACTACACGGCATTGGATGTAGGTGGTTTAGAATCTTGCTTTGTGGTATTTCTTGGGGAAGGCCTATGTTTATCAGTAGATTTGTGAAAGGCTGTAATGATGAATTATGATTCTGTGAGTGCGTGGTTCACGCTCGGTCGAGCTGCAGTTTTCCTCTACCACGTTAATTATATTATAAAACATACAGAAATCTGGCTGTTATATTGTTTTGTGACTGTTTTGCGTTGCCTGTATGTAGTAAGCCTAATTTAATCCGTTCAATATTTTTAAGCTTTTCGTATTTCAACTAAGACTTTATTTCAACTATTTTGTTTTATTAGTACCAGTGATGCTTTAAACTATTTTGTAAGGTATTTATTTGACGATATGTGTTTTTCTACACCTAATTTAAAACGTTGTAACCTTCCTCTCATCAATGCATAAGTTTAAACAGCCATGCACATTTGACCAGACATATTTTTTTGACAGATTCAAAGCTTCTGTAAAAAATTCGGGAGAATATACATGTGCAGCTGTAAACAAATTAGGTTCCGCTAAGAAGACTACAACGGTGAAAGTTTTTGGTAAGTGCATACTTGTATTTATACTAAAATTACTGCTGGAGCTAACATCATCATCATTACAGCCCTTAACAAGGGGATAACATCATCGTCATCATCATCATTACAGCGTTTCACAAGTCTACTGCTGAACATAGGCCTTGGCATTTGGCCTCCCATTTCCTTGGGGGCTAACAACTCATCTCTCATGTAAGTACGTATTTTTATAGTAGTGCGAAATACTAGCACGAGGCTTACCTGATGGAAGATGTTGACCGCCGACCATAAATAATTACAACACTAGAGGAATTGCAGATGAATCGCTGGTATTTTAATACATAACCGACCAAGTGCGAGTCGGACTCGCGCATGAAGGATTCTGTACCATCGTACAAGATTTACTATGTAGGTAAAAAAACGTTTCTAGGAGGGTAGGAGCCCCTTTATATTTTAATTTATTTTTATTTTTGCTGTTATAGCGACAACAGGTATATATATATATATATATATATATATTCTGTGAAAATTTCAACTGTCTACCTATTGCAGATCATGAGATACAATTCGCTGACAGACAGACGGACAGCGGAGCGGATGTTACTAGTTGCAAACTATCATTAGTATTGTGACTGCGCATTATTATTAATAATGAATAATAATTAATTTGTATATAAAGTCGTCTAAAATATCTTAAAAGTTATTATACTTTGAACAATTAAAATGCTTAAATAAGCATAATGTTAAAATACATTCATTTCGACCATTAAGTATTATAGTAAAGTAAAGACATAATGTCTTTACAAACTCGTTAAGTTTACTAAAACTGCTTAAAATATTCAAAAGGTATTAACTCATAAAATTAATATACAAAAATAAAAATTTACTAATAAATATATACATATGTACACAAAATTATAACATTAACTATGCTTTGTGAAGTGAGTAAAATGAAAAAAAAGTAGTTTTGTCGCTAAAAGGAAAAAAGCGTGCTATGGTATGACTGTTCGTAATAATCTAAAATAAGTTCATTATAAATTTAGCAATTCAAGTCTAATTATACTTTTTATTATATATTATTTATTGGAACGAAGTTTTTTATCGGACGGTACGGCTTTGGAGGATGGGGCTAGGCGAGAAAAAGTTAAGATTTTTCCGTCACGACCCCTTCTGACGTAGTGTAGACGGCTTTGGCGCACAGCGGTGACATTCTCTGTACGTGAGAGTTCAAGCGCTGTTGACATTTAAGCCGGAGCGTGTAACGCTAGGGTTGATACCGAACCAATATGGAATATTATAGACTTGTGCCAAAGAAGATACATAGTAGGTATATGTTATATAAGGCTAAGCGTCCACTAGGCTCGCCGAGCCGAGTCGAATCGAATCGCAGAAAGTCGCCTCTCTTATATTTACTATGAAACTGCGTCCATTAGCGACGAGCCGCGGCGCACCTAATTGAAACGACCGCGCGAATTGCTTGACAGGCGAATTTCTTTGCCGACGAGATTCGACTCAACTCGTCGCGCCTCAGTCGACGCGGCGAAGTGGATGCATGCCAGCGTATTTTAATTAATTTCTATTTCGTTTTCGAAAAAAAATAAAAACATGTTAAAAATGTTTAAATAAAAATAAATGAAGAACTATTGATATCACTGGTCCAACAATATTCAGAATTGTTTAATCATGAAGATCCACATTATCATGATGAAATAAAAACATCTCTTCATCCGAGCTGTCCATGACGCAAATACGACCTATTTTGTTGAAGAATTTGCGATGAATGAACAATTCGATTCGATTCGTCAGAGATGGACGCACTAGGAATAAATGCAACTCGCTACGATTCGACGCATTTCTGCTGTAGTCGACGCCAGGCTTTATGTAAATCGCACCCTTAGAATTATAGAGACTCAACAAGGAAACGCAAATTTTTGGTAAGCGTGGCATAAAGATTCACAAGTCTATCAATCTTGTAGAAAACAAAAGATATTCGACTGAATTTTGAAAATATTATGAAATTGTTATTTTTATATCAAACTTTAGTTATTTACCTAGATGATTTTAAATAAATTAATGAAATTAAATAAATAAAACTATAGTATTTAAAACATTTTTAAATCATGGTGCATTTTAGGTTTTTATTTTAATGAAATTGGATTTTTTAAAAAGACCTTTTATGTTTTAGGTCTCTATATTTCTGAGTTTTGACTGTAAGATGCGTTACATTCACAAATAAGACACTATAGTAGTTAAATTATTTAAGGTAATTTTATATTCCATACATAAAAAACAACATAAGGAATAAAATGTTTTATTAAAAATTAAACTTACAAAGAATTTTAGCTTAAAAATCTACTTTTATTATTATTATCAATCATCACAACCATGGTAAATAATTTATCAATAAACTTTGCATAACAAAACTTAAATCTTTGATATAAATTGCCTAATAATTAGGTATATATGATAAGCTTATCACAATCATTAAGGAACTTGTTTGGAACTTAATACTTAAAACTTTCATAATAACAAAAAATTACAGCATAGAGCTATAAAAATCTGCGTAATAACTAGGAATTAGGTTTTTATTAATGAGATCGCGCAAGTCTTTTTTCTTACGTTCACTTAACTCTAGTCTTTGTGAAAATGCTTTGGTCCCAGTTATTTCTTCTGGACTCATCATTTTCTTACGTTTGTTCCTTATGTTAACCTTTTTGAACTCACTTTGACTGTACGAAGTTTTATAAGAGAAGATAAATGGTTCGGCTTTATTAAACTGCAAAACTTTTACGTCGTTCAAAATAACATTGTTTTTATCATCATCATCATCATCATCATCATTACAGCCCTTCACAAGTCCACTGCTGAACATAGGCCTCCCCCAAAGAATACCACAAAGCACGGTCCTGAGCCACCTGCATCCATCGACTTCCTGCATGTCTTACCAGGTCGTCACTCCATCTCGTGGGGGGACGCCCTACACTTCGCCTACCGTTTACCTTTTATCATCATCTTCATTAAAATTATATCCCCATAGTTCTTGAAGTGCCTTTAAATTAGTGAAAAACTCGTATGTTAACTCTTTAACGGTAAAAGGTTTCCCATTCTTACGAGCATTTTTAATCAGAGTTACATATTGATATGGTGCATAAATTGGTCCACCTTTTTTATTTTTTTTAACTTCTTTCTCAATGAAGCTATGAACATTATCTCCTTCGTTTTGTAAATGTCCCTTGATGAAGTATTTGTGAGTGATGGTTTCTATGTTTTCAAAATTAGTAACTGCATAAGAATATAATGTTATTATAAACTTATTTTTATTCTGTCCACAAAAATTATCCGAATAAAAAGTGACATGAAGATTTTTATTCGGATTTTGTTCATTTAAGTTGTTCAGATAGTCTAGAATACACGATCCTATTTCATTAGCTCCCCTGTTTCCTTGCATTTCATCCCAAAAGTAGCTGTACACGTCACTGTAAGCACCTATGTCATTGTCATTGTATTCTTCATTTATTTTACGTTTTTTAGGTATTTCTGATTTCTTAGCCATTAATTCTACTATAGTGAAATTTAGAAAATTGAGTTTTGATTTGTAAAAAAATGAAGAAATGTCTCTGGTAGGGCACTGCATGACGGCTTGTAAATCATAAACAGAGCAAATGAATGTATCATTGATGTTTTGGCGGTCTAGGCGTTTTTCTTGGCGACACAAATTTTTTTCTTTAAGGTGCTCATCGTATTTATATTTTATTTTTGTTTTCCAATCCACCGTTGCATCTTCATAGTCTAGACATAAATCACATCTGTCTTTTTTCGGTTGAAAAAAGCTAATATTAAATTGTTTTGTAAAAATTTCATAGTAGACCCAATAGTCACAAGAAGGTTTACCTTCTTGTTTTTGAATTTTATCAAAATCTTTCCAGATGTCAGTTAAGGTTCTATCCCCACTGATGTATTCTGTGGTAGTTGCTGCTCTCAAATAATGAGACTCTATTCTTGGAATTGAGTTTATGTGTTGTTTAATATTCTCGATGAGCGCTGGATCTATAGGCTGTCTTGACACGTGCTTACCTCTTATATCGGTATTTAAGAATCCTTGTGGGTCAGTCTTCTTTTTTACTGTTCTGATCTGACGATTGCATATTCCCAGAGTATTAATGAAGAAAGTCTTACATACCCGAATTCGGGTGTTATTTATTGTGAAATAAAATGCATTATTTGGTAGTCTAGGTTTAGCAGAATTACTATATTTGTACTTTGGCTTAATTTCCATCATGCAATTTCGTATGAAAGATCTTTGTAGTTCTATGTTGCCTAATGACCAATATTTATCAAACAATGTTTTTCTGTCTGCATCAACGACGTTTTCTGGACATTTAAGTCTACATTTACAAGCATCTTTAATGACACGGGCCGATACTTCCTTTTTAGTGGTACATGAAACATAAGCCTTTCCAGTGTTTCTTAAGATTTTTGCAACATTTTGCTTCCAGTTTGATGGATTTCGTTTGCGTTTTCTTGATTTTTTAGTTGTCTCGGAAGTTTTAGTCAATTCGAGAGCAGTGTTGGCTGAAGACGAAGAACTGCTGCTGGATAAACGAGTAGTTCTAGACCGAGAGCTATCAAGAGTATAAGTTGGGTCTGTGTCACTTAGATCTACATCACTTTCATTTGAATGAATGGGTGACTGATGGTAATTCTTTGTATTTTTGCGTGTAACTTGACCCGTCAAGTTAGATGTGGAAGGCCCATCTATGGATAAATGGGTATTTGATATATTTTTGTAAAAATTGGTGTGAGCATCAGAAGACGACGACGATGATGATGAAGATCTACTTGAAGAAGAAGTAGTACTGTCAGATGATGTTGACGAATCACGATATGACTTTTTTGACGGTGGGTATTCTTTTTCATTAGTAGGTACATGTGACTGTTCAGAATTGTTCAAGTCTGGTTCTAAAACTATAGTAAATTCCTGGATTTGCGTTTTCGTTTGTAGCTGGAAATAATATTATTTCATTTAAATAGAAGAAGAAATAAACAACATAATATTTAAATTGTCAATTGAAAACCCACCTTGTTGGTGTCAACTACACAAAGCACCTTTGGGTCAAAGTATGGAATGGATCGGTTTGGAGAGTTTTCTATTATGGAGGGGCTATCCGTTAATGATTTATTATTTGTTTCGGGGATAACCTGAAAGTAAATTTTTAACAAATAAAAATTGGATTAAATTATGTCAGTATAAAAGTACAAAGTACACACAACATCTAGCTTGAGGAAACTGTTTGGTAACTTACATAATACTAGCAGCTGTTCTTTACGATTTTACCCACGTAAGTAAAACTTTTTCTATACCGCGAATAGTTTTAAGTTCTGATGTTAATACAATAAAATAATTTCTATTGACACTATTGATGTGTGTATTTACCTCTGCAACAATTTGGTCCATCTGGTTGAATGATAATTGATCTGGATACTCCTCACAAGATGAATTAAATGGCAGAATATTATTTTCTTTGTTTGTGTCAGTCTGAAAATATAATATTTTAATTTTTGATATCCATCAATTCAACACCAATCTGTTTCAAATATATTACCAAGGTACATACCATACGAACACAGTTATATTGGTAATTTTGTGATGTTTCCGTATTATTATTAGCATGTGCCTAGAAATAAGGGTATTAAGAAGGTCATTGATTAAAATAATTACTGTTTTGGTAAAAAAAAGAATAATAATACGAACAAAAGTATGTTTACCTGGTTTTTACTATTGAAATTGACTTTTTCTAAAATATAATCTACTCTTCTCTTCATGTTTTGACTTGTTTCACCTAAAATGTAAAAAAAATATGAACTACAATTGTCAGATTCAATAGAAGAAACAAAACAATTTCATTACCAGATAGACATTTCGGTAAATACGACTTTCAAAAACTATAACTATTATTACAAGAAAGCCGTAGTCACGAATAAGTTTTTATAATGCACAGTATTTTATAATTATAACGACCAAAGGATGATTGAGTCTTTAATTGTTATATATTTTCAGTTAAAGATGGACTTAAACAATAATAAGTCTTGTACACAATTAACATTTTTGCTATAACATGGACTTATTACAAAATGGGTCTTTACTTTATCAAAAAAGTAACGTGTACATACCTTATTTTTCAGTAATGTAAAGACTGAATCCGGATTAGGTCTCCACAAAAACAAACACTTAGCGACTTTCACTAATGACGCGTGGCACATTACTGATTGCGTCACTCTAAACCCGAGAGGGCGCGGGGAACAGGGGCCGAGCGATAAAGACCTAAATTGTGTTTGTCCTTTTCTACTCATAAATCGGTCACTGTTTTAATTAAAGTCGATGCAGATGATCATTTTAGGTCGTTCTGTGGCGGAAAGTCAAAATATCAAAATTTCGTATTGGGTCTGTATAATTCTAAGGGTGTGTTATGTATTTAGGTAGTGAAAAATACGATCAATTTTAAATCAATTTTTATTAAATATCTTTACAGATGGGGAAAATTTTAATTTCCGACAAAACAAAATATGCACGACAGTTAATGGTAATCTTAAATAACTAACCAACACTTAGAATTTCAGTACGCAATAATCAGTATTACCTACCACCCTTTAAAAATTACTTACTCTTATATATTTTTGGCTTTTTCGATGACTTTTATAATTTTTATTATTATTTCTAACAATTGCAAAATTTCGTAGCCGTATTAACATTTTTTTTAGTAAATCCATAGGGAAGCATATATAGATAGATAACACTATTGTACGCAAAAAATAACATAAATCATAACAAAAAACGACAAAAAATGTGGCACAATGGGTCGTCTTATCACTAAGAGCGATCTCATCCAGATAACTTTGGATGGACAGGATTGCAAGAAAACAATAAAAACGTGTGTGGTTTGTAGACAAAAACAACATTATTTTTATTAAATCCATAAAATAGAAATATAGAATGGTATATAAGTATATAGATAAGACAAATACATACATACATATTAATATATATGTATATATATATATATATATATATATATATATATATATATATATATATATACATACATATAAATATATATTTTTATAAATATATAAAAGTACAAATATATACTTTAAAACTATTATATATAACATAAATGTGCCATGAGATGAAGCTACATTCTTCAACAGATTTGACAGCATACAGGCAACTGAACAGACTGATCTCCAAATGCATGCGGCGGGACTTACGCAACTTCAATACAGCTTGTATTGAAGAAGCGATCGAGCGGAACCAAGCCTCCAAAGTCTTTGCCAGAGATCTGTCTGCCAGAAAAAACCAACTGTCAAAGCTGAAGACCGAATGTGGCAGCATCGTTTCCGGGGCACCAGAAATTTTGAGTGAGATTGAGAGGTTCTATGGGCAGCTGTACACGTTATCGTTGGAGCCACACGTAAGTGTGAGTAACGATCCAAGAGCGAGTCTTATCCGACACTATTCCGAAGATATCCCGGACATCAGTCTGAGCAAGATTAGAATGGCTCTCCAGCACCTTAAAAACGGCAAGGCCCTAGGCGAGGATGGAATTACAGCGGAGCTTCTGAAAGCGGGTGGAAAACCGGTACTTGAAGTCCTTCAGAAGCTCTTTAATTCCGTCCTCCATGTTTCCATTACACCGGAGGCGTGGAGCAGAAGTGCGGTGGTCTTGTTCTACCAGAAAGGTGACAACGCTCTCATGAAGAACTACAGACCGATTTCCCTTCTGAGCCGCGTCTACGTGCTGTTTTCGAGAGTTATTACGAATCGTCTCGCGCGCAGACTTGACGACTTCCAGCCTCCCGAACAAGCCGGTTTCCGAAATGGCTTTAGCACCATAGACTACATACATACCCTTCGGCAAAATACAGAAGTCCGAGGAGTACAATTTGCCACTATGTCTGGCGTATGTGGACTATGAGAAAGCCTTTGATTCCGTTGAACTTCGGGCGGTGCTGCAGTCCCTTCAGCGGTGCCAAGTTGACTGTCGGTATGTCGAAGTGCTTAAGTGTTTGTACAGTGGAGCTACGATGGCTATCCGAGTACAGAGCCAGAGTACGAAACCTATCCAATTGCAGAGAGGTGTAAGACAGGATGATGTTATATCGCCGAAACTCTTCACCGCTGCATTCGAAGACGTTTTTAAGCTTCTGGAGTGGATAGGATACGGTATTAACATCACTCACCTTCGATTTGCCGACGATATAATCCTTATGGCAGAATCGCTGGAGGACCTAAGCACCATGCTCAATGACCTAGAAGCCTTAAGTCGAAGTTTGCAGGATATTCGCAACAACCTTTTTCTGAAGTACGATGTTGTAGTCTGCACGCAAGTGACTTTAAATAAATACTACCAGTTATTGAAAGAGACACTGCGCCGGATAAACTGAAAGCATGTCTGAAGGCAACGTCACTACGTTCCAGAGTGGAAAAACGACATCTGACGTGTGATATGTGCGTGCAGCTTCATTACGATCACCTTGCAATGAAATTGCAAATAATCGAACAGGAGTCGCAGATTAAAAATCAATTTTCTTATAAGTTTTGCGATCCGGTGGCGACAGAAAATGAATTTATTGCTTTTTTTTTCAAAAGTTTAATGATTAATATTATCGACAATGAAGGTTGGTTTGTGGAAGGTGTCAGTGCTTTTACCAACAAATTAATCTGTTATTAAAAAAGTGTTAGTCGGTGAACCAAATATTTACTCATAGATAGATTGTATGTTGTGTTGTAACGGTGACCACAGTGCTGCGTACCAGTCGCGTACCTGGGTAGTAGTCGTAGTAATCAAATCTTCGTGATAAAGATTCTCGTTTCAAAACAGAATAAAATTTAATCTCCAAGCGTAACACTGCAAGACTTTTGGACGCAATATGCATAGATTGAACCAAAATAATTAATTAAAATCTCTAATTCCTTGTGGCCATAGGTTATACAAAGCTTTCAAAATGTTGGGAATATAAAAAAAAGTTGTAATATACGTAAAAGTACAAAATAATTTATGCTACGTGACAAAATATGATAATAATTTTTTTGAGCATTTTATTATGACACTTGAATTATGTGAATTGTTCTGATTATTATTAATGTTACATGATATTGTTAAATCCTTTTTTTTTCAGAACCAGTGACCATAGATGTACCTAAAGATACTAATATAAGGGTGCAGGTTGGAAGTAACCTTGAATTATCCTGTAATGTCAAAGGATATCCAAGTCCTACTATCAAATGGCTATTCATTTCATCACAAACCAATGATAAAAAGTATGTATATTTTATATTAATTAAAACTCATTAACACTTTATATTTTTTTTAGTAAATAAACAATTTAATCTTTTGTATAGTAGCTTATTCTAGCCTCCTAAGGCCCAAGAAAATTTATAGTCATAGAAATTAAACACTGAACTATCCTAACCTTGGAAAAAGTATAATACTGGACGTTGTCATAAGATGTTGCCCCTCTGTATGTGTATTTAACTCGTGATGATGTATCTTTATCTATTCCACGAGTATATTTAATATAAGTTTGACAACGCCGCACTGTCTGTGTAGGTCGAGTCAGTTTATGAAGTTCGTCAAAACATTGCGGTAAAGTTTATACAACTATGACGAAATCGTAAGAAATCTCACTGTTTAGCTAAAATTTATTTGAAAAAGTTAAAATACTCGTATGTCTTATTCAGCTGTGTCTTGAACGTGAACGACAACAAAAGAGGAGTAAATATCCGGAATTGTTATGTAGTACGTAAGTCTTCGACAACATTTTGTATCATATTAATTAGCGTTCAGAATGAGGTTTTTTTTACAAAATTTGCAGAAATTATATTTTATTAGTTATAAATCATAATATATTCCTATAAATTCCAGCGTAAAATAGCGGCTTAATGCTGCTGTGTTTCGTATGGGGAGTGTAGAGAACCTCTCAATCTCACTCAAAATCTCAGGTGCCCGGAAACGATGCTGCCACACTCGGTCTTCAGCTTTGACAGTTGGCTCTTTCTGGCAGACAGATCTCTGGCAAAGACTTTGGAGCCTTGGTTCCGCTCGATCGCTTCTTCAATACAAGCTGTATTGAAGTTGCGTAAGTCCCGCCGCATGCATTTGGAGATCTGTCTGTTCAGTTGCCTGTATGCTGTCAAATCTGTTGAAGAATGTAGCTTCATCTCCGGTCTAATAGTCATGAGATTGAGAGTGTGATCAGAGAGTTTTTGTGTTCTTCTGCGGCGGGTCTTGCAGAACTTAACTCCGACCGCATGAACAGTTTCCACGAGCTTGTCATTCATATCGTTCACTTCATTGCAGTCTTCTAGGCACTGAAAAGGGTTTTGTAATTCGAGCTCAAAGGTTTCAGGACTTTGGAACAGAGCACGAGGTGGACGGAGCGTTGACTTCATTAGACGAGACCTCTCCAACTTAACGTTTAGATTCAGTGTGCCTCTAACCATTCGGGGATTGCTACCAGTTTTCACCCTCGCGATCACGGAGACATCACTGAACAGTTGTCGTCTGGTCGTCATAATGAAGTCAATCTCATTTTTTGTGGAAACGTCGGGGCTCAACCAGGTCCACTTCCTGTGGGGCCGCTTCTGGAAGAAAGAGTTCATCATAAAGAGTCCCTTCTTTCTCCATGAAGTCGGCCAGCTGCTGGCCCCTTGGGTTCCGTTGCCCTATTCCAAATTTCCCTACTTTCATCTCACTGTTCTCTCTTGTGCCTAGTTTTGCATTGAAGTCTCCCATTAACACCGTATATTGGGTTTTGGTGGAATGCATGGCTCTAGAGATATCCTCATACATTTCCTCCACCTCCTCATCGGGGTGTGCCCTTCCTACCTGTATGACCTTCAGCGAATACCGTTTGGTGATTCTGAATAAAAGGTACGCAACCCTCGTCGACACACTCTCAATCTTTACAATATTGTTAACGAGAGACTTGTGGACGATAAATCCGACACCTCCTTGGGACTTTGGATAATCCTATAATATGCCAGCGTAACTTGTCTATCTCTTCTTCCAGTTCCACGATCTTCTTGTCAGTCCTCAGGGTTCGTGCGTTGTATGTTGCCAAGTTGAGTCGTCTTAGGTGGCAACCGAACCTCCACCGGAGATTCTTAGCACCCCCTACCCCGCCGTTACTATGGTCACCACCGTAGCCAGGAATAGCGAGGCCGCCGGGGACTGGGGGCCGTTTCTTTGTTACTTTTATCATAGGGGGTATATTGCCATAGTTGCCACGCTTGGCGAGCGGGTTGGCAACCGCAGTTTTTTTCATCTCATTGCATCTCCTGCATGTTTCCCTATGTCGCCTTTTACGACACCCACGGGAAGATATGGGGTAGTGGATATTCTTATCCGCCACTACACGGCGATTTTCTGATAGAGTAAGCGATGAAAAGTTATGCTTCATGACGGCGGAACATTTTAGCCTGGCAATTTAAATAATTCGGCGGTTGATCTTTAGTCACTGCATGATTCAGATTCTGACGACGGAGTGCTGTTTGTGACCGTTGATTTGTGAAATGTTTATCTTAACTCTTCGGGAAATTTAGACTAACATTGAGCTTGGGAATTTTGTTAGCCGGTATGCGATGTTGTTTGTGATAGTCCTTTATTCTGTATAAAAGAGCTAAATCCATTTTATAAAATGAGTAATCTATTTTGTGGCGCACGCACAAGCAGGACATTCTGACAACATTCTGTCGGCCACATTAACGCTGCCCGTAAACTGAATGTACTGCTTAAAGACTCCCGGACGACTAAACATTTCGTATCTTTTGTTGCGCTTGAACCACCGTCTACATTGATCTAGGGAAGAAGTGGCAATTGTCTTATCAGCTCAGCGGATATTTCAAATATAACTCGGGCTTTCTTTTTAAATTCCCTTTCAGCAGAAAAGCCGCAGATTCTGAGAGTCTTGCTTTGTTGAATTGTGCCTATTTATATAAAACATTTTGCTAGCAAAGTTTCAGCCAACTTAATCGTGGTGAAATAACGGTTAACGTAAAGTTGACGACTTGATTTGCTCTTCCTGCAACCTTGAGCTTTCACCGTAAACAAATTCGTTTAGGTTATTAAAACGGAAATTTTGATTTCCAGGACATTTTTGGCATATTCTGCAATTAACACTAAATGGAATAATCATTTCATCAATGCCGATGCTGTCCGCTCTCAGTCGACCGCGACAAATGTGTAGTACAGCAATAAAAAGAGAAGCCACTTTTCAGATTTTATTTGCTTTGTTTTGTTCTGGAACTTCGGCATCAACAACAACTTTGGACGATCTATAGCTGAAATAACGTACTTGAGTCATAGTGTTTTTAATATCTTATTTTTTAAATAAAATGTCCTCACTTATGTATTTTTTGAATTTGTCTTCGTCAGTCCAAGTATCTGTTACAGCAATGACGATCAGTTATTTTGTCCATACCCACCTCTCATTTTCACACGGCCTTTTGATCATCCTCCGCGTTCTTGGTCTACTTCTAATAACACGACTCCTAGTGACAGCAGTAATTAAGGCGGCCAAATATATTTCAGATCCCGGACGATTTTTTCTTTCTTTTCTGATTCGTTTGGGGAACCAGAATCAGATTCCCTACTACTTCTGTGGTACTAGCAACGCTTCTGAGTCATCTTCTTCATTAAATCGAATTCTGACTCGTTTGAAATATCAACTTGTTTGTTATCGCGTAAACCTAGCCAAATAAATAAAAATAACATTAGAATATGCAGCTGTATAGAGAAACATATCTATTTCATACAGATGTTACATTGAAAGCAGGTAAGGCAGCCGGTTATGATAGAGTATCTCTCGAAATGCTAAGGGCTGGAGAAGGAGTGGTGGTAGACCTGCTGTACACCTTGTTTAATTTATGTTGGGAACTTAAGCGGGTACCGGGAGACTGGTGCAAAGCCGTGATAGTCCCAATATATAAGGGAAAAGGATCACAGCAGGACTGTAAAAACTACCGTGGTATCAGCCTTCTTAGCATTGTGGGAAAACTGTATGCTAAGGTACTAATTGAAAGAGTTATGAAAGAAACTGATGGAAAAATTTGGGATGTGCAAGCGGGATTTAGAAAGGGAATGGGATGTACGGATCAGGTCTTTTCCATGCGCATGATCGCGGAGAAGTTTTTGGCCGAAAACCAAAAAGTTTTTTGTGCGTTCATAGACTTGGAGAAGGCTTATGACAGAGTGGACAGGGATGTGTTATGGCAAACACTGAACTCATTTGGGTTGACCGCTGGTCTGATACAGGCATTGAAGTCTCTATATAGGGACTCTAGTGCTTGTGTCAGGATCAACGGGGCCTACTCGGACTGGTTTGGCATCCATAAAGGTGTCAGACAGGGCTGTGTGGCTTCCCCGTGGTTGTTCAACCTATTTATGGACAGTTGTTTGGAAAATTTGAAAGTAGAAGAATGCGGGTTAAGAATGTGTGAGTTAACCGTCAAATGCCTTTTGTACGCCGATGATCAAGTCATACTTGCATCGTCGGCAGCCGAGTTGCAAATGATGGTTACATTAATGAACAGGACATTAAAAGAAAAGGGAATGAAAGTGAACGCAAGTAAGACGAAAGTTATGGTTTTTGAAAGAGAAGACAGCAAAACGATATGAAAAATAAGAATAGAAGGGGAGTTGGTAGAGCAAGTAGATGAGTTTGTATATTTGGGATGTGTGTTTAGCAGGGCTGGTAGATATGATAAGGATATAGAACGACGAGTGAATGCAGGAAATAGAGTGAATGGGGCTCTACACTCTATTGTGAAAAGTCAGAATGTGTCCAAAAAGGCACGTATGGCAATTCACAATGCTGTGTTAGTACCTACTTTAATGTATGGTAGTGAAAGTTGGGTGTGGCAGAAGAAGCATGAGAGTAGAATAAATGCTGTAGAAATGCGGTCATTATGAGGATTAGGAGTATGTTAGGGATGAAGCTGAATGACAGAGTGAGAAATTGTTTAATAAGAGAAGAGTGTGGTTTGCAAGATGATGTTGTGACCAGGATTAAGAAAGGAATGCTTCGGTGGTTTGGCCATGTAGAAAGAATGAATGAGGAAAGAGTGACAAAGCAAATTTATGTTGCAGAGGTGAACGGCATAGTCGGGAAGGGTCGCCCTAGGTGAAAGTTTATCGACCAAATTGGCGATATATTAAAAATGGGCCAAATCAAGAGTACCTTTAACCGACGAGCGTGTATGCGTAGGTATATGGATGTGGAGGAAGCGAGAGAGGTGTGTCAGGATCGTGCCAATTGGAAGTCCATAATCTCTGCCTACCCCTCTGGGTGACAGGCGTGAGTGTTTATGTATGTATGTATGTATGTATGTTACATTGGACTCCTTCCATTTATACTAGTAAATGGGACCTCATGTTATACCCGAATGCCATTCGAATTTCTCTACATATTTTATAGTTTTCATGCAAATTCCTTAAATTATTAAAACATATTTAATGAAAACTCTCCAAAGTCAAAAAGGAAAACATAAATTAGTTTCGAAATCGTTAATATTTTACTTAAAAATTCAAACTACTTATAAAGTGCTTCTGATCGAGATGCCATTGCTCACTTTAATCGATAAAAGATTAGAATAAACGTCAATTCGATTAATGATCACTGTTTGAAATTGCGTACAGATACCTTGTCTATTGAACTTTTAATAAAATTGTGGCAAATTGCAATAGATTTATGTGTGATATTTTTTCCGTTCTATGTATTATGAATATGATACCAGGCCCTAGGACGCTACGTAGCATTATTTGTATTGAATTGAAATGACGAATGAACTAACAGTCTACGTGATGATAAGTATGATCCATGGACATCTGAAACCAATTTTTAACAAAGAAGTCTACAGATGCGTTGTCATCACTGAGCTGAGATTGAATGCCTCTTAGCCTGTAATTATGCTGGCTTTCTATACCCTTCACAACCATGCACAACTGCTTGGTTTGCTATTTGGAATAAAACATGACAGGATCTTTTTTTATAGGATAGGGTGACAAAAGAGCACACAGTCCACCTGATGGTAAGTAGTTGCTGTGGCCCATAGACATCTACATCCATCCTCAATAAAGAATCAAAATGCAGATGCGTTGTCATCTGTGAGGACTAAGATGGAATGTCTCTTTTCCAGTAAAAAGGGTCTCCGGTTCTCTACTCTCACCATACGAAACACAGCGAGTTAAGCTGCTATTTTACGCTGGTATTCTGTGAGAGCGTGGCCCTTTCCTGGTCGAGCCGACCCATTCGTACTACAACTATACTACTAATATAACTGCAGCATGACTCTACCACATATAAAAAATCTCATACTTTAACGTCTTGCTTTGCGTCTATGTAGGCTTGAGTTATTACAATGTGTAACGATCTGAATAAGAAAAAACTTTGTTCACAGATATTTGAAAGCTTCTGATTTGTTGGTACTTTCAAGGATTCAGCTCCATGCCGACGGATTTTACATTTGTACAGCTAAAAATTTGGGGGGTTATGTCAACCTAACATATTCAGTTCACGTAGATGGTAAATGAATTTTAACATATTTTTAGTGTTTAGTGGTAAAATTGACAAAACAGTACATTGAAAATGTATTTTTTTTTTGGTTAAATTACCGTAAATTAAATATATATATTTTTGTAATTATCGGTTGAAATGTACAATAAAAGTTCTTTGTGCTTAAAAAATTATGTGCTTAGTCTTGGAAGTATATTTTATTTATTATGCAATATTTTAAAAAAAAAGGTGAAAAATTATGAACATTGGAAATTAGATGTTGAATTAACCAAAATTACATTTACGGAAAAAGATTACTAGAACAATGCATTGTTTTGAACAGCTTAATAACTAAGGTTTGGTAAAACTCTCTAATAAGACTGCATTCTCGATCTGAAATGATCAGAAAAATACACGAAATTATCTACTGATGTATGTATACTCCTTGAGACAACATGAAACAAATATGAATATGAAACAACATCAACAAAACATATACAATAACAATACATATAAAAATCATAATGACAGAACCACTATTGTCCAAACAGCGAGTTACTGAGAGATCTAATAGTATGTTGGGAATTCCTTTGCGTGATTATATTATGTGTAACGAAGATATTCACAGTAGAATCCTAATAACCTACCAGAAAGAACTGAAGTATTAATGAGACGGCCATATTACTCAACGAACGGACAATTTAATAAGGATTAAAATTTTCTCGAGTGACTAATGTTTATACGGCGGAACCAGACATGTAATTTTTTTAAGGTTCTTTGTACGTATGTTTGTATTTTGCTTTGTAATCTCTTGTATTCTAAGTCCGGAAAAATTTTCGGTAATAGACGATTCCACAAAGAAAAATTATTATATAGATTTATTTTGTAATAACCGGCCAAAGGACAATGTCCAAAACCGCCCTGTGTAATAAAAGCATCGGACATACACGATAATTAATTTTCTATTTTATTATATTAGTTGCAAATACTTTTATAACACGGACTAGCTGCATGCAAAAATGAACATTAAAAAGTATTATATTCGACTAACAACATTAATCGCCGCCATCTTCGCCAAACATCATGTGGTGTCGAAAAATGATTAGGGATCGATCGATTGTAATCGATTTTTGAATTTTTAATGAACTGTTGCATATTTTTTAATCTGAATTACATTTTGATTTACTTCGAATAAAGTTGCTAAAAGAAGCTACAATAAAAATATTATATTACCATTTCCTTATATTCTGATATATTATTCCCTACAAGTATAATTTTAAAAACCTACTATACCTATTGAATGTCATACTCGATTTTGAATAGGTAGTTAAAATATTGCTGAAGAAAAATATTCGTAAAGATAATTATTCAGGATTTTCTAATGATCGTTTAGACAGGAGTATATTTTACATCTTACTACACGATAACTTACGAGTTTACGACAATTAATTTAAAAAAAAAACTGTTATCGTTACTGCATTAATTATAAATGTGTTTTTTTTTAAAAGAGCAATATTGCAGACTAGATACAGATATTATTATTAATATTGTTACAAGTATGGAAGAAGTAGAGACGTACGTGTTATTATAAGTAAAGTAGGACAGTGTTATGGTATTAATATTATCGTATGACAAAAGATGATATATAGATGGTATATATAGATGGTATAGTGTTTGTAACGTACGGCTATAATAAATCTTAGGAAATATTCATAAGTCGTATCGTATTTGGCGCTTCTATTTTTGATGTCACTAAATGGTCACTTGTCAGTCACTCATGAAAAAAATACGATCTCCAAATCGATGCAAATTGAACATACTAGAATCGATTCTCGATTAAATCAAGCATTAACAGATCTATTTTTGATCAATCGCGACATTTTCAAATATTAATAAAATATTAGGCATATATAGACACAGAACATTATTGATGATAACTTACCGTAAATACAAGTAACTGTATAGAAAAATCATTAATTTAATAAACATAACATTACGCCAGTATTTTCCAGAAGGAGTAGGTAGAGGTGTGTAAGTACTGTTATGTTATACATTCCATGTAATAGGGGATGCGCGTATTGCCAAACACCGGACACAAATCCAGACTCCGTGCTACTACTGGGAACTTCAAGATATAAAAACCCAATAATAATTTGCCCGACCCTGGGATCGAACCCAGAACAGAACAGTTTTTCTGTCTGTCACAAGGAACAGATGTTCCAACTATGCAAAAGTATTTCTTGAATCGTTTGAAATATAGCTAGTTCTTGAATAAGTCCGATTCGAGAGGTTTCTCTATCGACATCGGACAAGGATTCTTCAGATCTATATCGATCTGGAAAATCGATTCTGTTACTATAAACAATCGATTAAAAGATTTCAAATGGACATGCCTACTTTGTACCGTCATCTCTAATTCTGTCAAAGTTACATTGGTTGGCGTCGTTTGCAACTGTAATTGTCTTTGTACATAATTGTATCGGTGTTGTGGTGACTTTCGGGACTATATATTGAACATTACGACTTGGCTATTTTAACGGACTCTGATTGCTTTCAAGAACGACTTACCTTGCTGTGATTTTTGGAACTGTGTACCACTCAAACGATAACCTAGCATTCATAAACGGACTTACGCATACGCAATGGAAAGTGTATTTTGTGTATCAAAATAATATCGACATCCCTGCACAGTTTTTAGACAATATTCTTATTTCCAATTTAGAAAATGAACAGTAAACATGAAATTAATCTGTGTTTTATTTCTAATTCAAACATAATAAGTTAATGTACGTGTAAAAACAACTTATACTACCAATAAGGTACTAAGTCGGTAGGGCTGGTTTCATAGTCACGCGTTTGAACAGCGCCGTCCAGACGCACACGCTTGCAAATGTACTAGATAGTAGTCTATAATATTCACGCTGTTCATGCGCGCGCTGTTGAAACTTGGTTGAAACCGTGGTTGATACGCTCGCTGTTCGACGGCATGTCTAGCGGTGTGACTGACAGCCTAAATCCTTATACATTTAGGTACTAGGTATCTTACCGTAACGTATAAGCTAATGACAACATCTAAATGCTAACAGCCATTATATACATATATTTTTATTTTTACATTAATACACACAAACATTATCTCTCATTTCAAACCAATGCTCAGAAAGCAGGTTTGTTAACTACATTCTATGCATTTATACGTTGCACTTACATACACTTAGGCTTTAGAACAAAAATTGCATACCTAATTATGTAGATAGGTACTAGAAATAGATAAATGTTTTAGGACATCGTTTTTCAGTTTGTTAAAAATCACTCGGATCTATGAAAAAACGTAATATTCATGGTTCGATTATAACCTCAAAATCTGATACTTTTTTTGAAATATATCTATTATGCAGCTAGTCCGCTATAAAAATAAGATCAAATAGGAATTTACTAATGATCAACAATAAAATACATAATTTTCCGATGCTCTTGGTTCCAGGGCGAACAATGTATGAGCGCAGAGAATGTCCAGAATAAGTAATATTAGCAAATAGTGAAGAAAAATCTTTTTTTTTCTTTTAAATTCAAAATGCGTGGTAATGCATTACTTTAACTGATTTTATTGCGCATTCGTAAGGGTTGATCGGTAGGCAAAAATGTTGTTGCTCATAAATTACACTCAGTTTGGGATAACTTCAAATAAAAGTAGAAGCCTCATTTACTTGTATTTTCAAAAACTGCAATAACGGTATATTATTATTTATATATTTGAAATTAAGTTTCAAATTTGGCTACTATTTGAAAATAACCCCGTATATTTGAACTTAAGTTTAAAATCTGGCAGTCTTAGAAAAATTACTCTGTATAATAGATAATTAAATGTGTGTCCTATATTATATTAAATTAAAAAAAAAATTCGCAGCACCTCCTGTCATACTCACCACATCATCAGTGAAAAATATCCAAGCTGTCGTTGGAGATCGCGTTATAAGGATACCTTGTTATGCTACTGGGAATCCTAAACCAGAAATAAGATGGATGAGGAATGGACGCCTTTTAAGTATAGGTATAATTATATTTTGTAACTAAAAAATATTCCAATCAGTTTTAATAGGGGCTCATGGTCAAACTACCTGACATAGTAACAGTTCTGGGTAGAAACTTCGGATGAAGCCAATTTTTGTGCAAATGACTTTAGGTTTTGTTGTGATATTTCCTCTGTATCCTACCACCGACCTTTATATAATATGTGTTACACTCAAACAGGTTAAAACATGAAAGAAAGATTGGATGAGTGAATCTCTATTTTCAACCGACTTCAAAACAGGAGGTTCTTAATTCGACTATGTTTTTTTTTATGTGTATGACTGTATTTTTTTATGTGTAATCGATTTTCATGATTCATTTTTTATTTGAAAGCTGGCGCTTCTCATGTGGTCCCGTATAAATTTGATCTAGATCTTTGAGTTATCTTTAATAATGCGTATTGAATAGACTTCGTCTACATTGACGATGTTCTTATTTTATTTATATTGAAGTCGTACAAAATTTCTAATTTTATGACTTGTTGCTTATACCTGTAGTAAGCGATTTTATTTCAAAAACAGGTAGATAGCAAAGTGTAAAATACTCGTACATTACGATGTTTTTAAAATGTGTTTAAAAGTGCGATGTAATATATCGGTGTAAGAGTATAGCAAGAAGAAATTGCTGGGCTGTTTTCATTATTATTTATTGGGCTTCCAATGGAAAGATATCGTCTGTATAAAAGTAACCTAGATGTAAATTCATGACAATTAATTGATATGCATATCAAAACAGCACAAATATCCATAACCATTCATTACCTACGAAAAATGCTAATACTACTGCCAACTTTTCACTAAATTACTATCCACTTTTATTGGAGAAGTCAGATTTACAGTGAATGAATGATGAAATGATTTCTTATATTTACGCGAAGACTACGCATTAAATGAAACTAATTTTAACTAAATTCTTGTTAACTTTGAACTTTCTTGTCTAGCTGTAATGCACCCGAAACGTCGGGTGCTGTAAAGTACTTTAATTAAAAAGTTAAGTTAAACGCGATAAAATCCGTAAAAATTTGTTTCATTTAATCTGAATGAATTAATAAAATATGTGAAACATTTTATCTTTGTGGCTGTTTTACTAACTATAGTAGGTAATTTACAACTCACAAAAGCCGTATTCCCAAAAATTACGTTAGAATAGTAAAGAAAAAAATATCGATATTTGGGCTTGTCAGGATAGGGAGGGATCCCCCACTTGAGCTATGAGTTCCACCCGAATTTGAACTTAAGACCAGCAACGTTGTAGCCCGGTATTATAAGAGCAACACAGAAATTACATATATGATTCATCATTGTCTTCAATCTAGAAGTAGTCCTTTGTTGGAAAATAACACATTTATCGAGTTGGAACGAATTCTCGTAGTCAGCAATCGTCAAATTTAAGATACTATTGTCCACCGCCAGCCCATTTTTAAAGTCTCATCTAAACTGATAATCTGGCAATTTTTTAGGTGCTAATTGAGTGATCTGACTAGATGAAATCAATTATAAACATATGACTGCGAGATATTAATATCTACTGCTATCACTTTTGCAATAACGTTAAAAGTGGCCGGTTAGGTAATTCAATCTAGTTTGGGCTCTTGTCTCCCACAAATCGACAGCCTCATGGCGCAGCTGTATTGTTGCGGCGATACAGGAGATGATCGGGGTATGGGGGGTAACGTTTAAAATGAGAGTAAGAACTAATTAATTACGTATGGTCTTTACCTCTAAAATTATAGATTTATTTTAGATGAAATATCTTAATGTAGTTTATTTTCTATATTCTTTTTATTTTTATCAATCAAAGTAATCACCCGTGCAATAGATGTATCTTTGCCAACGCAGTGGCAGTTTATTGATGCCCTTCTTGAAGAAAACTTTTGTACTTTTGTACTCTCAGGTATTGAATTTTTTCCCACCAAAAAGTTATCCAAATTTTGAAAACAGTAGAATTCTCTAGGCGCAAGATCTTGTGAGTACGGTGGATGACGGAGAGCTTCCAAGCTATTGTAACTTGGAGATCATCTTTTGTGCAGTATGAGGTCGCGCGTTATCATGTATAAGCGATTGACCAAAGCTGGTTGGAAACGTGCGAGCCTCTCCATCATTGTGTTCAGTTCTTCACAGTACACATCTGAAGTAATGCTTATCCCGTTTGATAAGAAGCTCTAATGAATCACACCGGCGCTAGACCACCAAAAAGAAACCATCACTTTTCTAGGGGAACGTGAAAGTTTTCGTTCGTAGGACATTGTTTAGGTGCTGAACCAGAATCTAACCAACTTACTGAGTGCTTGCGATAGTCAAACGGAATCTATTTTTCGTCGCAGGTAACAATGCGGTTCAAAATTCCTTCGTTCGTATGCCTGTTGTGCAGTGCAAAGTACTTCGGGCTGGCGATCATTGAGTTCGTGGGGCACTCATTTGTCAAGCTTTTTAACTTGTGAATTTGACGGAAATGGACCAATATTGTTTTGATGCTTACGTTGAAAGCTGCTGCTAATTCAGCTGTATATTAAGTATCATCAGCTACTACAATTGCCTTTAATTCGTCATTATTGACCAAAATTTTGGACGACTATGGGATATATTTTTCGTGTCCAATTTCCAGAATAGCAGCGGGCAAACCAATAACAGGTGGTGCCTTTGTTTGTAGTATTTGCTCCGTAAATGTCGTTGATTTTGTGTGCCACTACGGTAGCCGCGTTGTTGCCACTACGGTACTCATATTCCGAATAACGAAAAATATTTAAATGCTATGAAAAAATAACGCTAATCAATGAAAAATATCAGATTTGGAAAAAAAAATCTATGATTTTAAAATAAAATTAGTTAGTAATTAGTATTTTTAGCCAAACAACAAATTTTGATTTGAACAACAAACAAACAATATTTTGATTTGAAATGGCCAGTACTGTAGAACGGCAATTTCATAGGTAAAGACCTATTATATTACTAGCTGATACCCGCGACTTCGTCCGCGTTGCTTGATATGTCAAGAAAAAAACACATCACTGAACACGTAGTGCTTATAAAAATCGTTGTTTCTTAAAACTTTAATAACTTTATGTTGAATGAAGATATCGCAATATTTTTTTAAAGAAGCCTAATTGAAATCTATTCCGTAGTATTTCCGTAATGTGTGCACATCTGCAAACCTCCATATTTTATTTATATAGATAAGAACATAATTTGAGAGTAAAATAATATTATTAAAAGGAGAAATCAATAAAGATTTTTAATTTATCGTTTTCAGCTTAATTTATGGTTTAGGAAAATAGACGACGGCGGTGCGATTGGTGCTTGGGTCTGAAATTTAAGTCCTACTTTAAATGTGCACGAAGTGTTTACATGGCGCTTGTTTTAGGAAATTTAGTATAAATTTCATTGTTATCATTAATTTTTGTTCTTAATTTTTGCAACTATAAATCATAGTTGAAAAAAAATTGTTTCGTGATAAACATTTTCGGTGCGGACACACAAAAGGGCTAACTTACACCGATGTGTGTGTATACCGCGACAAGCGGTGTCAATTAAGTGTTAAATTTATATATATTTTTCTATGCATCAATAATTAACAAATCAAATAGTTTAGTCGATTCTTTCAACACCTTAGAAACGAGATGTGGAGACGGATTAATTTTTGCCGCCTTCAAATATATTATAAGAGTAGCGTATAATGATTACGTAAATATTTAAGAAGAGTTTCTTCTTAAATATTTACGTAACAATTGCAAGTACAACAAAGGAGTTGTGTTAGCGTGTTCATCATTCAAGTTTCTACAATATTATAATATGTTTTTTCTTTTTTCTTTATTCAGAACCTGAATGGTACTCAGTTGAAACTGATGGGACTCTAATAGTAAAAAATGTTAACAAAGCTTCTGCTGGATCATACACCTGTAGCGCGGAAAATAATATAAGCATAGCTAATAAAAATGTTATTGTCCAGGTCGACAGTAAGTAACCTTTCTTGTAAGCAGTAAGTCTCATTATGACCGAACAAAAAAAATATTTTTTTGAAAATACAGGGGTGCAATGCAGTAAGTACAAGTTTCTTACAATTAATATTTATATAAAATGACTGCTCCCTCAAAACATTTAACATTATCAAAGAGATTTAAATATATAGGTATACTAACTTAAATGTCTTGGAACATTATACATTAATCAGCAGGTCACTCCCGAATTAACAATTTTTAATCAATCGAATTCAATGCAATTCGTATCCTAAAACCTAGCGAATTATTGAATAGAGACTCGACATGGAATTAAATTAAATATTTTGTAAGGATCAAATAATTCATATTTTTCATTTGATCGAATACTGTGTATCTAGTAGCGTTGGGATTTGTTAAATTGATTTAATATTTTTAATTAAATTTTTTGCGTCCTTCAAGCTGGAATTCTCCCCAAAGATATCTCAAATTTATTAAGTCAAGATTTAGTGAGAAATTGGTGAAAATTATCAATATTTACTTAAGAAAAAAATAGTGACTTAATATTTTAGGATATAGCTTTAATAAAATAAGGCGTTACTTTGCGGAAATCCATTATATTAAAGCTTTTAAAAAATTTAATTCGCCAAAATCCGCTTTATAAAATAAAATGATGTGCTTTACCTAGTATGAAGAGCACCTCCCGCCCTCCCTCAATTGCGTGCACTATCCCCGTCACCACTAATCCCAGCACCACTACTCCCAATACCACGACACGTGTCGTATTGTCGTCAGTGGTGTGTCCTTCCTATTGTATTGGTGTTGGGAATAGTGGTGCCGGGATTAGTGGTGGCGGGGATAGTGCACGCAATTGAGGGAGGGCAGGAGGTGCTCTTCATACTAGGTAAGACACATCATTTTATTTTATAGAGTGGATTTTTGCGAAGTAAATTTTTTAAAAGCTTTAAGATATAGCTTCTTTTGGAAATGATTCTAGCCTAAATTCAAGCTAGCAGTCTCCTCTTGAAAACACCATTATTGTTCTCTTTTGTAATCTGATTTCTTTTTTAAGATTTAGTGACTAATTGGTGACTATCATTTACCGAGATTGAAACATATTGCTCCTACGGAATCGGAGATATTCATGTGTCTTCGGGAGGATTCTGACTTGAAGATTATAGATTACAGAACAACTCCAGAACACCTATGAACAATATGTGGCAAGATTTAGTGACTAATTGGTGACTGATAATTAAAAAAAAAAGACAGTCCTATATTAATCTGAATTTAGGGAAAACCGTACTTAAATTTCTGCATACATTTCAATATCGGTACAGTATAAAATTTAAAAAATTATAACACATCTTTTGTGATTTCTTTTTTCGTTGCATATAAGTAAAACAAATTTTTGGAAATATCCGATAATTCAAAAACCTTTAATAGACTCAGGTTGCTAACTATTCAATTATATTTATAAAAATACTTAGTTACCTTTTAGTAGTAATAAAAACTAAATCACAGAACAATCAATATATTATATAGTAACTAAGGAACTAAATACAGATCATCATGATATTATATTTATTTACAACTAGCCAATACACATTGCGTTGCAGCCGCAGAAGAAATAATTGTGTTAATATCGTTTTCAATTTGGAAGAGTTACATTGTCTATTTAGAAATGATAATTCATTCATTGAAGTCGAATGATACAGACCTTTCAAATAAATTTGTCGGTACGAACATATATTTTTATATATTAGATTATACACTACACGACACGGTCACTGCCGCGTCATCGTGTCATCCGTGATAACATAAATTAGCCACTTTTATTGTTTTACTAGCTGGCCAGGCAGACGTTTTTCTGCCCTTTCCACGACTCTTCCTATAAAAAATCCTTAAATTCGCAATTCAAAAAATATTGAAGGTCACTTATCGGGATAAAAGTATCCTATCTCTCAAGTTGGACCATACTGCACACAGTGTGCAAATTTCATTGAAATCAGTTCTGTAGTTTAGGAGTTCATCGCGGACAAACAACATGACACGTAATTTTTATATATAAAGATTAATCGTTTGCTTATAGTGCTATTGAGTAAAAGAAATTATTAAAAAAAGTATTACTTCTTTTATACATAAGTTTAAAAGTGATATATAAATTTTACAGATTTTCCTAAACACAATGGTCCTATTAAGAACATATATATAGAGGAAAATAAGCCAGCAGAGATCGAATGCAACATCCCTTATGAGCGTACGGATTTAGTACGGTGGTACAAGGTGTAATATATTATAATAATTATTTATTTCTTAACTTGTCTTAATAATTTTTCATACGTAGTTTGATTTTTTATTACTTTTTCGATTTTTTTTAATTAAAGTGATTTTTTTATAGAATAAAGGCGACAAACGAGCACAAAGTCCACCTGATGGTAAGTGGATGCTGTGGCCCATAACAGTCAACGTTTATTCTCGATTAAGAATCAAAATGCAGATGCGTTATCATCCCAGAGGTCTTAGAGCCTCGATTCCAGTAAAAAGCGATCTCTGGTTCTCCAAACTCACCGTATGAAACACAGCAGTATTTAGCTGCTATTTTACGCTGTTATTCTGCCTACCCAGTTCGAGTCGACCCATTCGTGCTGCAATCGTAATATAGCTGCAGCGTGGCTTTACTACGTTAATAATAATATAATGAAAATAAACAATAAAAAGCTAAAAAGGCGAGAAAACCAAGTTGGACCTCACTGATACTGGCAAATTTTTACTTGTGATTAAAGTAGCTTATCAGTTGCTCGGTGGCGAATAAAAGCAGCGTGATGGATGGAGGAACCTGCATGTTTAAAAATAAAGATATTCCGAGGGTCATCATACCCTCGGAATATCCGCCTTTTTATTTTGGCAATTTATGCATGCATCAGGAAAGCAGATTGACAGCCGGGGATTTTCTCAGGCTGACGGTGATGATAATGAACTAAAAAGATGGACGAAATACATTTCTTTAAATTATGTTAAGGAATTTCGATTAATCAAATATATTATTTTTGTAGAGAAACAGAATGATTGCAGAAGGAAAGCTAATATTCTCAAAAGTAAAGACCAGTAATCGTGGTCGCTACAAGTGCCGCGTAAGCAATTTCGTTCAATCCAAAACAGGCACTTGTAATGTTAAAGTTGGACATAAGCCAAGATTTACGTTCGAAGCAATTTCAAAATTATTCTTTGATGATACAAATCGTCACTTGTATTGCACTTATTCTGCAGTACCAAAAGCCAAGGTAGGCATTAAAATAATAATATTTTAATTTTTATATTAATTAGGTAATATGATTTTGATGTTAAGGTGTTCATAATCGTTGTTTTGAAATAAATGTTAAGATATTTTCAATTTTTTTAACAATTCAATGAAGTATAGTTATATTTGTTGTGTTTATGATAACGTGTGTTAAGAATATCTATATAATTTTATTGTATATTCTGAAATATGGGTATAGAGGTATTGAATGGCCCGATGGTATTATAGACTGCTTTAAAAACGAACATTTATCTCCAAATTGGTTTGACCAATCTAGATACCGTTTCTGTTAAGGGCTTGTGATTAATTGGCGATGGTTCTTAGATAGGTATTATGATTTGAAATCTCCAGAGGGCGCTGCAATAAACATGTTTATGGAAACTAATACGTCCCCATTTATATCCAAAACGATTTGGCTGATTTAGATACGGTTTACTGTTAAGGGTTTGTGATTTATCGGCAATGGTTCTTAGATAGGTTTTTTGGTATTAGCTCGCCATAAGGGACTGCAATAAACACATTTATGCTGGTAAATGTTCCCATTTATCTCCAAAACGGTGTGATCGATTTAGAATTTGTGATCCACGCACCGTGCTTCTCAATCGCTCTAACTCGTTCAGCGTTATGCTATTGTGTGGATTGAATAGTTTAGTAGTGGAATAGTTTTCCTCTTTTTTTTCTTTGATCAGTTACTAATACGCCCTCTAAACATTGTACTCCACTAAGAGCACATACGATTGCCCTTTGGTGAATGTTTTGGGTCCAAGATATATGACTGCCTTATCGACTGTACTGCCTTGCAATCTATGCACTGTGAGGGCCCATCCCGTGTAGTGGCGGGTAAGAATACTCACTACCCCATATCTTCCCGTGGGTGTCGTAAAAGGCAACAGAGGAGACCTTAAGCATAAGATGGGTAGCAGCATCTTTCTGATAACAGCAAAACAACAATAAAAACTGCGGTTGCCAACCCGCTCGCCAAGCGTGGCAACTATGGCAATATACCCCCCAAATGAATAAAGTTGCTAAGAGACAGCCCCAGTCCCCGGCGGCCCCGCTATTCCTGGCTACGGTGGCGACCATGGTAACGGCGGGGTAGGGGGTGCTAAGAATCTCCGGTGGAGGTTCGGTTGCCACCTACGACGAGTCGACCTGGCAACTTATAACGCACGCACCCTGAGGACTGACGAGAAGATCCTGGAGCTGGAAGAAGAGATAACCAAGTTGCGCTGGAATGTCATAGGATTATCCGAAGTCCGAAGAAAGGGGAGGACACGGTAATCCTCAAATCCGGCAATTTGTTCTATCACCGGAAGGGCGACCATCTGTCCCAAGGAGGTGTCGGATTTATCGTCCACAAGTCTCTCGTTAACAACGTTGTAAAGATTGGGAGTGTGTCGATGAAGGTTGCGTACCTTATACTCAGAATCACCAAACGTTATTCGCTGAATGTTATACATGTTTACGCACCAACCTCGGTACACTCCGATGAGGAGGTGGAGGAAATGTATGGGGATATCTCTAGAGCCATGCATTCCTCCAAAACCCACTATACGGTGTTAATGGGAGACCTCAATGCAAAACTAGGCACAAGAGAGAATGGTGAGCTGAAAGTAGGGGAATTCGGAATAGGGCAACGGAACCCAAGGGGCCAGCAGCTGGTCGACTTCATGGAGAAAGAGGGACTCTTTATGATGAACTCTTTCTTCCAGAAGCGGCCCCACAGGAAGTGGACCTGGTCGAGCCCCGACGGTTCGACAAAAATGAGATTGACTTCATTATGATGACCAGACGAAAACTGTTCAGTGATGTCTCGGTGATCGCGACGGTGAAAACCGGCAGCAATCACCGAATGGTGAGAGGCACACTGAACCTAAACGTTAAGTTGGAGAGGTCACGTCTAATGAAGTCAACGCTCCGTCCCCCTCGTGCTCTAATCCAAAGTCCCGAAACCTTTCAGCTCGAGCTACAAAACCGTTTCCAGTACCTAGAAGATTGTAATGCAGCAGACTATATGAATGACAAGCTCCTGCAAACTGTCCATGCGGTCGGAGCTAAGTTTTGCAAGACCCGCCGCAGAAGAACACAAAAACTCTCCGATCACACTCTTAATCTCATGGCTGTTAGACGGAACATGAAGCTGCAGTCTTCAGTAGATTTGACAGCATACAGGCAACTCAACAGACAGATCTCCAAATGCATGCGGCGGGACTTACGCAACTTTAATACTGCTCGTATTAAAGAAGCGATCAAGCGGAACCAAGGCTCCAAAGTCTTTGCTAGAGATCTGTCTGCCAGAAAGAGCGAACTGTCGAAGCTGAAAACCGAGTGTGGCAGCGTCGTTTCCAGGACACCTGAGATTTTGAGCTACTGTTCACATCATCTTTGGAGCCCCACGTAAGTGTGAGTAACGATCCAAGAGCGAGTCTTATCCGACACAATTCCGAAGATATCCCGGACGTCAGTCTGAGCGAGATTAGAATGGCTCTCCAGCACCTTAAAAATGGCAAGGCCCCAGGCGAGGATGGAATTACAGCGGAGCTTCTGAAAGCGGGTGGAAAACCGGTACTTGAAGTCCTTCAGAAGCTCTTTAATTCCGTCCTCCATGTTGGCACAACACCGGAGGTCACACCTTCAAGAAAGGTGACAACGCTATCTACAGACCGATTTCCCTTCTGAGCCGCGTCTACGTGCTGTTTTCGGGAGTCATTACGAATCGCCTCGCGCGCATACTTGACGACTTCCAGCCTCCCGAACAAGCCGGTTTCTGAAAAGGCTTTAGCACCATAGACCACATACATACCCTTCGGCAAATTGTACGAGGAGTACAATTTGCCACTATGTCTGGCGTATGTGAACTATGAGTAAGCCTTTGATTCCGTCGAAATTTGGGCGGTGCTGCAGTCCCTTCAGCGGTGCCAAGTTGACTGTCGGTATATCGAAGTGCTGAAGTGTTTGTACAGTAGGGCTACGATGGCTATCCGAGTACAGAACCAGAGTGCGAAACCTATCCAATTGCAGAGAGGTGTAAGACAGGGTGATCTTATATCCCCGAAACTCTTCACCGCTGTACTGGAAAACGTTTTCAAGCTTCTGGACTGGAAAAGATACGGTATTAACATCAATGGCGAGTACATCACTCACCTTCGATTTGCTGACGATATAGTTCTTATGGCAGAATCGCTGGAGGATCACGATCGCAGGAGAATCGCTCGCACTATGCTGAATGACCTCAATAGTGTCTCCCAAAAGATAGGTCATAAGATGAACATGGACAAAACAAAGATCATGTTTTATGTCCATGTCACACCTATGCCGGTAGTTGTTGTGAGCACTAAGCTCGAAGTTGTTGACGAGTATGTTTACATGGGACAAATAGTCCGGCCGGCCATATAGCTCAAAGAACCGACAACCGATGGGGAAGAAAGGTTCTCGAGTGGCAGCCTCGTACCGGCAGGCGAAGTGTAGGGCGTCCCTCCAATAGATAGATTGCAACTGCCAAAAAAGTCTTATCGTTCCACGGGTTGACTGCCAGAGAATGCCGATAGGCATTGAGGTCCACCCTTTGTTACCCTATTTGTTTAAGGTGTTAACTATTAAGATTAAACATTTAAAAAATGCAAAATGTTAATTAATGGACAACTTAATATGAAATACAACGCTCTTTAACAGATAACGTGGTGGTTTAATAAAAAGAAACTCGCTGAGAATGATATGACGTATTGTTTTGACAATAAAGTTAGCAGCATAGGAGAATATAAATGTGTTGTTGAAAACGTGTTCGGGACAATTGAAAAGAAGTTCAGTGTTCAAGCAAATGGTTAGTTATTACTTAAATATAACTTCAACCTTTGACTACGTAATCGTACATAATACACCTTGCCACCTAAATTACCCAGCCTGCAATGTCTTTTAAAATAATATTTTATATGTTGCAGATTGCTTGTTAGATATTGCAAAAGATTTTGACACATATCATCCACTTGTGCTAGCCAATGACTTTAGACTATCTGATTTTTATATTAAAGATGGACTCTTAGCAATACCAATAGGTAAAAGTGCGCAATTTATGTGCTCTGGAGATTTTAACAAATTTCCAGGCACTGAAATTAAAGCTACATGCTTAGAAGGTAAACGTTTTAAAATAAATGAAGATATTGCAGAATTTTCAAAAATAAAATGTGTTGAAAGAATGCAACCCGTAACCTTAAAAACTGGAAAAATATGTGGGTACAGTAACACAGAAATTATTAAAATTGGAATAAACATTAAAGGAGAGTTTTCGGAATTCTATCAGATTTGTTTTCATAAATTACTGAAAGTAACATTATATGCACAACATCGGTTAATGGTGTACGCAGCTGGAGTAAAATCGGTGCCGACTGAAAGATGGTTGCATAGCGATATAATTAGTTACGATATAAATGAGATGTACGACTGTGAACAGCAAAAGAATGTCATATCTACACTTTTGAACAGGCCATTTCACAGCGAAGACATTTGCTGTTTTTCTGCGAGGCAGTTAGTAAACGAGAAGGACGTAACACCTGGCTTACCTCAAATATCTACTCACAGTTACCTGAACGTCTTCCCACTTTGGAATACATGCAATATGAAAGTAAGAATACTTTTCAATTTATATTTACAGTCTATCATTTCGGTAGGTTCACTGGTACACCATTTTATTTCCATACGTTTGTAAGGAAAAAGAATAAAGCATCTCTTAGCAGATGCCGAGAAATCATAAGCTCATCACCTTTGGCCATAGGCATTCAAAACGTAACGCGCATACACACACGAGCGTAATGGCTCAGTGGAGGAAACAAACGACATCCTCCGATTCGCTAGTTCATACGGAGATACGTAACACCCAATTACCGCGGTGAATTTATATATTTCACATAATAAACAGATAGCCATTTTAGGGTGTATAATAATTGTTAATAATATTAATAAATTATGTTCATGATACAGGTAAGTCAGGATCGTTGCTTAATAGTATTCCTTGAGGAAGGCCTATGTTTTACAGTTAACTTGTGTAGGGGTATAATGATGAAATTTTGCAATTGGATTACCAGCTTTCTTGCATTTCGGAGCATCAAGGACGTTGTAGATGGTGCATTCTCCGATTACAAGCCTTATAACGCTGGTGTTCCACAAGGCTGCCTACTATCACCAACGCTGTTTCTTCTGCATATCAATGATATGTTGCAAACATTAATTGCTATGCAGATGACAGCACTGCTCTATACACTGGACGTGCCAATATTTCTCTGGGAAACCTCGCCGAGTACCGGTTCTAATTTGTGTCTGAAGTTGAGTCTTAGCTGAACAAAGTCTCGAATTGGGGGCAACTAAATCTAGGCCATTTTAATCCCAAGAATACACAAGTTTGCGCGTTTACCGCTAAACAGAACCTCTTTGTCGTATCTCCTCAATTTCAAGGCACACCCCTTGTTGCCTAAACTAGTATCGGAATCCTCGGCGTCGACATATCAAATGACGAGCAGTATCGTTGTCACTTGGAAGAGAAGGCCAAATTGGCTTCTAAAAAGCTTGGCGTGTTCATCAGAGCAGGACAGTATTTCATGCCAGCACACCACCTGCAAATTTAAAAGGCGTAGGTTTGGCCTCACATGGAATACTCTTCTCATCTCTGGATCGGGGCACCCCAGTGCCAGCTCCTTCCATTTGACCGCATCCAGCGCAGAGCGGTTCGAATCGTCGACGACCGAGTTCTTTCTGATCGGCTCGATACACAGGCACTGCGGAGGGATGTTACATCCCTTTGCATTTTCTAATGAATTTACCACGGGGAGTGTTTTGAGGTATTGTTAGGATTAATTCCAGCCGCCAAATTTCACGAACGCACATCGCGTCAAAATTCACTCTACCATCCTCACCATCTGGATGCTTGGCGGTCCACGACTGTGCGTTTTACTAGGAGTTTTCTTCGTCGTACAATTTCTTTGTGGAATCGTTAATCACCGGCGATTTCGCCGGACTGATATAACTTAGGCGCCTTCAAGAAAAGAGCTAACTCCTTTCTAAAAGGCCGGCAACGCACCTGCGATTCCCCTGGTGTTGCAAGTGTTCATGGGCGGCGGTATTCACTTACCATCATGTGAGCCGTATGCACGGTTGCCTCCTCACCTATAAAAAAATATAGCGAAGAATCTTTGAATGTATTTAAATGAAACTAACTTTACGGATTTTATCGCGTATATTAACTTATTTTACATTCCCGACGTTTCAAGCACTTTACAGCACCCATGGTCACGGGGGGGACTGAGGTGTATGACGTCCCAATGTCATAGTTAACCACGGCTACCTCCAGATTAAAAATTATTAATTTTTGTTCCGATCTACGCAGTATGAACTTACAGTATCATGAAGTCTTGCAGTTGTATGCTTGGGTTGGGATTTAATTTTATTAATTATGGGATCCCAAGCAGATGGTAGCACCCAGCCATCTTCTCTATTGAAATTAGGATGTTTTTTGATTTCAATAGCCTCGCGAATCATCCTTGGAAGGAATCGGTGTTCTTTAGCGAGGATTTGTGGTCTATCAAATCTAATGTAGTGACGGGGGCGATCCTGTACATGTTCACAGACTGCAGACTACCCGGAGCGTCTATTCTTCACATCATCACATGTCATCACATAATTAATAAAATTAAATCCCAACCCAAGCATACAACTGCAAGACTTCATGATACTGTAAGTTCATACTGCGTAGATCGGAACAAAAATTAATAATTTTTAATCTGGAGGTAGCCGTGGTTAACTATGACATTGGGACGTCATACACCTCAGTCCCCCCCGTGACCATGGGTGCTGTAAAGTGCTTGAAACGTCGAGAATGTAAAATAAGTTAATATACGCGATAAAATCCGTAAAGTTAGTTTCATTTAAATGTGTAGTGTTCGCGTAAATATAAGAAATCACTTTGAATGTATTGTTAATTAACATCTGCTGCATCGAAAATTTCCTACTTGAAAATTACGCTTATTCCGCACGTACTTCCCCACAGTAGTACGAGTAATATTACTCTTTGTCTACAACTGTTACTAAACAAATTCAAGTCTTTTTAATACTTACGTGGCGCGTTTTGTATTATCGAACACTTAATTTACTTCACCACTTTACTACTTAAACAGCACTAACATCTCTGGACTAGCTTCTATGTTCTGATATGTTAGTGCTGTTAAGCTTTTGGCTTTTACAGCTTCATCTGACTTAAAGTTGGTTCACTCGGTATGCGAAATCATCCAAAGCATTTAGGTTATGATAATAAGACAATGGTTGTGCAATAAAACTCAATACGTAGGTCACTCAATAAGTTTTGAGATGCTCGAAATTTAAAAATGGAACGTACCCGTGTTATATTTTTCTAAGAATTTTATTTAAAAATAGAACTCCATAAGCCAATTGCTCAATATTAAAAAAAAAACAAAGTTCTATTAATTTTACTGCAACTCTTCCCGCGCTTTACATTTAAAACGATGGCTCTTAACCGTGAACATTTGCGCGCTATGATATATTATGATTTTAAATTTGTTTAAACCGAACAATTAAGTTTAAAACGGTTACGATCAGCATTACTGGACTCAGCTCCATCACGCGCAATAATTTTTAGGTGGTTTGCTGAATTCAAAAGGGGTAAAATTAATCTTAAAGTTGACCTAAGAACCGGGGCCCCACAAACAGCAGTAACGGCAGATAATGTATGGACTACTGAAATGTTGGTACGAGACGACCCACGAATCACATATACGGACATCGAAAAGATTGTAGCAATTAGTTCGGGGAGCATTCATACCATCCTACATCAACAATTTGTAGTGAGGAAGCTTTGTTGTCGATGGATCCCTTGTTTGCTCTCCGCACGCAAAAAACAGACTCGTGTGGATTGGTGCCATGAAACACGGCTAAGTTCTGAAAACGGGGCATATAGGCGTGTTTCAGAAATTGTTACTGGTGACGAGACATGGATCTATCAATATGATCCGGAAAATAAAGGGCAATCATCGGTATAGGTCTACTCAGATAGACAGTTACCGACAAAACTGCAAAGACCTCGCAACGTCGGCAAAAGATTGGTGGCTAGTTGTTTTCTCGGAGCGGACATTTGTCGACGTCAATCTGGAAAATTGTAGATCAGTCAACACTGAATGGTATACTGCAGTTGCATTACCCAAAGTTTTCAAGCTGTGCGGGAGAGAAGACCAAAAACCGGGCTTCGGGGAATCATGCTGCTTCACGATAACGCCTCTTCACATACCTCCCTTAGAACAAAAGCATTTAATGAGGAATCTGGTGTTGCAACTCTAAGTCACCCACCCTACAGCCCTGAATTAGCTCCTTGTGATTTCTTTTTGTTCCCAAGAGTCAAAGAAAAAATAAAAGGCAAGTTTTTTTCAAGCGTCGAAGAAGCCGTGGCTGCCTACGAAGAAGTGATTTCCGACCTGTCAGATCAAGACTGGCAAAAGTGTTTTTAGAGTTGGTTTAGGTGAATGGAACTTTGTATAAAGCATGATGGAGAATATTTTGAAAAGATGTAAAATAAACATAAATAGTATCTAAAATACTTTTTGTATATCTCAAAACTTATTGAGTAACCAAGGTACTACCACAAGTGATATCCCGCTATCTAAACGCTCGCCGTAAATTACAAAGTACGCAGGCAATTTACAATCAATCATATTCTATACATGGTAGAGCCATGCTGCAGCTATATTAGTAGTATAGTTGTAGCACGAATGGGTCGGCTCGGCCGGGGAAGGACCACGCCCTTACAGAGTACCAGCGTAAAATTGTAGCTTAACGCTGCTGTGATTCGTATGATGAGTGTAGAGAACCGGAGACCCATTTTACTGGAAAATTGGCATTCCATCTTAGTCCTCACAGGTGACGACGCATCTGCATTTTTGTTCTTTATTGAGGATAAATGTAGATGCCTATAGGTCACAGCAACCACTTACCATCAGGTGGACTGTGTGCTCGTTTGTCACCTATCCTATAACAAAAAACCCGGGTTCGATTCCCGCCGGCACCAATTAAATGATTAATTGCAATTTTAAGTGCTGATTTACCACGTGCTCAACGGTGAAGGAAAATATTGTGAAGAAAATTGCCTGTCTGAGGAATAAGAAAAATATATTTCAAAGACATGTGAAGTTCGCCAACACGCATTGGGGCATCGCAGTGGACATTTTATTGCCCTAAAGCCCTCTCAGAAATGAGAGGAGCCTTGTGCCCAGGAGTGAAACCTACGAGTATATAGGCTGTTACTTTACTACCGCAATCTATCGATGCCGTGGGCAAGGGATTTAATTTTGCTTGTCCCATGATTATTTGGAGAGAACATGTATGTATAGTGATGAGAATAAAATATTATTAAAAATAACGGTAATTGCGACTTAAATTTGTACAGTACAACATTAAAGATGTTTTACATCAATAATAGATTGGATTTCCGCAAAGTAACGCCTGTTTCTATTAAGTACTATAGTAGTTTTACTAACAGTGTTTCAGTTTCACAGATCAATAATACTCTACACTTTTGTATGTATTTCAAATATACGTTAATCTCACCTTATTTGTAGTACTCAAACTATAGAAACTCTTTTCACTTATAGAATTGGAATAGCTTAGAGGAGTTGCTGAGAATGCAGACTCGAAAAATAAACCGTGCTTTAACTATTACGACAGGAATATCTTCACCACTAAGGCTCTTTGATGGAACTTCTAATGTTTCTATATATATAACTGATAAATCTGGAGAGAAGAGGCTGATACCGCAATTCGTATGGAAAGTAAGTATTTTAATTATGATTTCTTTATTAAATTAGGAAATTAATATCTGAAGGAGATAAGAAGTAAAGTTGTAACAACTTATTTGTACAAAATAATATTATAAATAAATAGGTAGAAAGCTGTATATTGATAGAGGACATTTTTGCCACCAGGGTGGCTCCATTTAGGAATAAAGTAAAATATTTGACAGATTTCGTAGCGAGGGGAGTTAATTTGTAGTGAAAACATACTTGAAGTTTAATGTTTCTTTCGGAAATAGTAGTTATTTAATATATAAATTTAATTACAAATACATTAATCAAACTACGAATATTCCTAAAAAATAAACAACAGGATTAAACCATGTGCAAAAAATTAAAGTGCAAAGCACACGGGGATTGTTTTGTGTATTTACACGCTTTAGAAATCAATTTATTTTTGTTTAAAATATAATTCCTCAATTATAATGAAATTGTGTTGCTATTCACCTCACTCCTAACTAGTGACATCTGGTGAGCGTAAAATGTTAGCCCTCATTAATCTAATTAATTTACTTGGTCGAATTTTAAAGAAAGACCCCAGAAAGTAATATTTACTCAACATGTTCATTTATTTTCAGGTTGTAAAAGACTACTACACAGCAGCTTCGCTTGCAATCATTCAGGTGAATGTGCCCGATCTAAAAGAAGATGATGTGAAATGGTATACAGTTTGTGATGATATATGTCACAAGATATTCTGGATGAAAGGCATCAATTGGAGCGATGTGAAAAATGGATTAACATACTGTTGCTCGACTTCGGAATTTGAAAAAGCTTTCGGCTACGTTGCTCAATTTAGCAGAGGCTGTAGCAAGATTTTACAGTATTTAGATCCCTAAAAACCAAAGTTAATTCTTAGGTCAAACATTGAACTAGTGTTTCCTTTACTGTTGGTTTTATTTTGTTTATTAAAAATTTGTGTATTGAGTTCATTAAATGTTTAGTAAGTAACTTTGCCACATTTTTATGTAATTTTTTCGTATTGATAAACCTTATATCCTATCTATTCCGATGATATCCCGAATACCAGTCTAAGCGAGATTATAACGTCTCTCCAGCTTCTTAAAAACGGCAAGTCCCCGGGTGAGAATGAAATTACAGCGGAGCTTCTAAAAGCGGGTGGAAAACCGGCACTTGAAGTCTTTCAGAAGCTCTTTAATTCCGTCCTCCATGGTGGCACTATACCGGAGACGTGGAGCAGATGTACGGTGGTCATGTTCTTCAAGGAAGGCAACAAAGCTCCCTTGAAGAACTACAGACCGATTTTCCTTAAGAGCCGCGTTTTCGAGAGTCATTATGAATCGTCTCGCACACAGATTCGATGACTTTCAGCCTCCCAGTTTCCGAAAAGACTTTAGAACCATAGATTATATACATACTGTACAGAAAGACAATTTGTCGAGGAGTATGTATGTAGACTGAGGAGTATAATCTCCCTCTACGTCTTGCGTATGCGAACTATGAGAAAGCCTTTGATTCCGTCAAAGTTTGGCCGGTGCTGCAGTCCCTTCATCAGTGTCAAATTGACTGTCGGTATATCGAAGTGCTGAAATGTTTGTACAGTAAGGCTACGATGGCTATAGGAGTACAGAATCAGAGCACGAAACCTATCCAACTGCTGAGAGTTGTAAGACAGGGTGACGTTATTTCCCCGAAACTCTTCACCGCTGCATTGGAAGACGTTTTCAAGCTACTGGACTGGAAAGGATACGGTATTAACATCAATGGTGAATACATTACTCATCTTCGATTTGCTGAGGATATAGTCCTTTGTATAGGCATTACTCTCAATCATCTCAATAGTACCTTCCAATATCTTAAGAAGAAAATGAACAAAAATAAGATCATGTGTAACGTTTATGTCACACCTATGCTAGTAGTTGTTGTGAGTACTAAGCTCGAAATTGTTGAAATCAGCATTCGGGAAATTACGGTACATCTTCTCGTCAGGTATACCTCAAAACTTGAAAACGAGACTGTACAACCAGTGTGTGTTGCGCGTGATAACTTATGGAACTGAGACGTAGTCCTTCACTGTTGGCCGGATGAGGAAGCTCAGCGTCGCTCAGTAAGCTACGGAGAGAGCTATGTTCGGTGTTTCTCTGCGTGTAAACTTAGAAATGAATATATCCGCAGTAGAACTAGAATGACTGACATAGCCCAACGGATTAGTTAGCTGAAGTGGGAACGGGCTGGCCATTTAGCGCGAAAAACCGACAACCGATGAGGAAAAAAGGTTCTCAAGTGGCAGCCTCGTTCCGGCAGGCGATGTGTAGGGCGTCCCCCCACTAGATGAAATAATGATCTGTGCCTGCATTCTCGACATAGATAGGGATGCCATCGCTAACTACCTATCACTAAATAATAACGAAAAAAATCGTTTGCCTTTTCAATGCTTACGATAAATGCAAGTCTCTTCACTTTACCCCGTCTTTACGCTAATGAAAAACGTATTCATAGTGCGGTGTTTTCTTAAAAAAATATTTGCTGCTAAAAATATCCTTGAATCACAGACAAAATTGGTAGACATAATTTTATAAAAATAATTGCTTTTCTTTGAAAATTGTACAGAAACAGTAGAAACCTTATCTTATAAAAATATTTTTCATAGTAACTTACAAGCAGCTTTTACCGTTTCTAAAAATTGAACTAACTTGTTAAATATCAAATAACATAACCTATGATGTTTATATGTCAAAATCATTCAAAATTGTCTATGTCTCAATCAATGTTAACTTCTTGCTTGTTGCTTGCAAAAAGAAAAAATTCGTAGTACATATTGTGTTCTTTATTGTAACACATGGTTTTATTGTATTTTCAATGGTAGGGGACAGTGACACAGGTGCAGGTTCCGATTCGAGCTGCGTTTAGTAAGTACAACCTATAACACCTATTTTCGAATCTATCGTTATGCTTAATTGAAAGACTATGTAATGTTTACATTTTGAATATACTTCTATGTATGTTTCAGAAGTAAACGCACGTGTAACATGAGGGTGTGCCACTTCTGTCGAAGGTAAGAGTTAGCTCGTCTATTTTTATTTATAAGAAAATTTACCGGCCTTCAGGGCAAAAATTTTAAAATGGGCTGAAAGGATGTAACCGACGAGCTCAACCAGCTTCCCCAGTTAAGAAGCCAGATCAGTGGATAACAGTTAAATTTCTATCAAAGAATTTTATTTTATTATTATTAGCCAGTACTTCGTGCAGTAGTAGTGTAACTTATATTTACTTGAATACATAATTATTTCGTAGGTCTGGAGAGATTAAAATTCGAGCCTCAGTAAAGCAACAAATTTAAGAAAAGAAACGATACAGACCGGCAACCGAGGCATTACCACTGAACAACAGGTGCAAGACATAACAATACAGTCACCAGCACCGCGAATAAGTAAGTTTGAGCTTTGTTATTCAGTTATTTCCTACTTACATTATATATTTCTGGACTCTGCTGTTTTATCCACTATTTCTGGGATAAAAAGTATCCTGTATTATTCCAGGATATAGTCTATCTATGTGCCAAATTTCATATTAATCTATTTTGTCGTTTTAGCGTGATTATGTAAGAACAAAAATCTTTACAAACCAGCATACCAACTGGAATTAGCAAGCATTTCTCAATCTATCTATATTTTTCATTACAGATCCTGGCAGCTGCAATTCATCTGCAAGCAGAAGCTGCCAAAATGTAGGTGGAGGCGTCTGTCTCTTTTATCTGAGCAATAAAATAAGAGATCCATTAATTTTATATTCAAATAAAAATAATAAATAAATTAAGATGTTTAATGTTTTCTTTCAGTTCACATTATTACTATAGATAATTAAATAAAAACAACATTTATTTATCTTGATAGAGATATGAGTCATCTTTGTATGCACTCTCCAAAAGCTCACCCTGTGCCAGTCACTCGTCCAGTGATAAAAACTAAAATTTTAAGATAATTCTAATATTACAAAGACAACCTAGTCTAATCTAATATGTCCTAAATAACATATCTGCAAGGCCATCATCATTGAAGCTATTAACAATTATTTCTGTGGATGTGGGAAATATGGTTCCATCAATCTAAATTTATTATGCATGTTGTGTAGTACTGCACATACATTGACTATTAGGACAGCAGTATATGGCTCATACATTAACTAGCATTGTTGAGACAGACACCTATAAATAGACTAGTACACCAAATAAACTTTGTATGATATTTCTCGCTTTCAAGGCATTTATTTTTCATTAGGGTCATCAACCATGGTACCAGAGGATATCATCCATCAGCACCTAAAAGTTTAAAAATAGAAATTGTATTAGATAACCTTTAACTCACCAAGTAAATGTACGATGATCCCCATTGTCGAAATATCGCCTCATGGTTGAGCATATAGGTGAATTTGTCTATATGTGAGCGTTTTGTCTAGCTTCTGGCCATTTAGTGTTGATGTTTAAAATTAATAAGTCTATGTCTATGCCATACACCTAAAATAATTAAAAATACACTTCCTTAGTTGTACCTATTTGTGCTAAATAAGTCAATAGATTTTTTAATAATAATGATGTTCTAGAGAGGAACTAGGTACTTGCATTAAAATTATAATGTAAGCCCTTAAGGTTAATAGGTATAATTTAAATTTAAATTTTACCTAAACTGCTATGTGAAATGTTTTCAATAACAGTTTTCTTTCTGTCAATAGTAAGGGGAAGATACTTTGTTCAAGTGTTTGAGCAAGTAAATATGTAAAAAAATAACTACTGAAGATAAACTTACAACTTGTACATTTAATGAATGACCCTCAGGCTTAACACTTACATTTGCCTCTTCATGCAACTTAGGAGCTATGTAGTCTATGGCTCCAACTGCATCTGGGAATTGCTGTTGGGCATATCTAGATTTTTCTTTAGCTGCTCGCCGCTCTTCAGTCAATCAATCAATCAATCAATATATTCTTTATTGTACACACAATTAGAACGAGATAAAATAAAATAAATATATACAAAGTAGCTGTTCATGGATGATAGGGAATTTTATATGTTTTCTCAATAATTTTTCATTAAAAGCTTCTATTATTCGGCTAACCGATTTTTGGCTCGTGGTGCAACCCCACAGCATGCCAACTGAACCCACTACCATAAAAAAGAAGTGCCATCAGTATGTACCTATTTAGAAGGAAATGAAAGTGAAAGCTAATACAAACGAAAAAGAGTGTTAGTTTTTTAAAGGTATACAGACAATTACATGATGATACTTTAAAGTTTGGTTAGATTAGGTTAGGTTAGGTGTAGGTAACCAGTCATCCAAGGTCACAAGCACCAACAACATCCACAGGGGGTCACGGCCTTAAATTCATTTTATTTGTGTTTTCCAGAATTAAATTTTTTCGAAGAGAGGTCGGAAGCATGCCATCCATTTTAAGTTGCTGTTGCCTGTCCTGGCACCATTTAGTTTTCGCTTTGAAATACCTCCTTGCCTCCGACATATCATTAAAAATTCGACAACTAGCTAGCCGCCCGGCTAAATTCCACAATTTAAATTTCAGCCTAGCCTCCCGGTGGGGGCCCGCAACATGCTTATTCCATCCAATAACTTAACTCTCTTCTTTCGACACTTAACTTTGTGTGTTTGGATAGCTGCCTAATATATTTATAATATGTAAATATAACTTATCTTGGACTGAGTGATGATTCTTGGTATTATAGAACTTATAACAACATGCACTTAGTTCCTGTCTTAACTTAGCATGAGGTCATGGTATTGGTCACTTAGCTGCTGCTATCTCTCTCCGCATATAACACGGTTTATAGGTCGTTCATATCCAAATTGGCGAATTTTGGTTTAAATTTATCCAGATTACATACGATTACTAGTGCATAGTGGTCAGACCAATACACGTTATATTTTACCGTTAGGCTAACGATTAAAAGCTGGTGTTCCACCAATTGGTTTTTCTCTGGTTGTCCTTTAGTCGTCCAGCGGTAATTGTTGAGCTTCTCAGTACGGCCAGCAGCCGAGTAATCATGGGATTTGGCAGGGTGGACGACATCACCAAAAGTACGGAAGATGACGACTTTTTCCCGAAAGATAAAAGCGTCAGAGGGGAGCTAATATTTATCATATTCTATAAGTATTGTGCTCAACTTCACTGAACGATTCCAATAATTCTTTGTCGCTCACTTCACTTTATTGACGTCATTGTGTCAAAACAATAATTTAGTAAAAGATATAACTTTCTAAAAAAATATGAAGAAATACTTGTATCGCCGCTTAAAAGTGAGATTAAATATTTAAAAGTAACACTATATTCGTCAAACAGACGAACGGCATGCCTATAATTATTTTAAGTCTCTCCGGTAGCCTCAGTGGGTGCACTAAGTTGTCTATAAACACCAATGAAGTGTCAGGGATTCCCGCTGTTAAATATAATTTTTGTAAAATGTCATAAGTCGTTTAGACGTACATAGGTTATCTTATTAGTGTAAATGATACTTCAAATAGCTTTAGTGATACCGCGACGCTGCAAAGAATCAGATGTTAAATATGTTACTAGCAATATGTTACTACGGTTTTCTCATTCTCTGTGGTTGCAATATTAATTTTGTGTTTGGGCAGTTAGAAGACCAAAAAAGCAGCCTTACTTTTGTCATTGATGATACTGGATCGATGTACGATGACATTGAAATGGTAAAAAGTGGAGCAAGCGCTATATTTAACGCAGTTCTTAATTCCAAGTCATCGCAGATCGGCAACTTTATTTTAGTTACATTCAACGATCCGGGTGAGTTACAAGATGATTTTTATTTCGTATATTTGTTAATAGTTACCCAATACTTAGTTTTTATAATCGAATTCCTGTCTATTAAACGTGTCAAACCGAGATACTTGTAAAAAGTGAAATAACTGTCGCTTTTTATAGTAAATTATTATCATCATCATCATCATCATTACAGCCTATAAAAATCCATTGCTGAACATAGGCCTCCGCAGCAGTACATAAAAACGGTTTCCGAATCTCTACATTCACAATCTCTAAGGTCCCATTTCACGCTGGTATTTTACGAGAGATGGGTTTTCCCCGGTTGAGACGAAACATTCATGCTACAGCCATAATATAGCTGAAGCATGGTTCTAAAACATATTTTCTTTTTTCATTTGCTACTAATATTAGGAAGACGCTGCCGTCATCTCCGGGTTTGTTTTGTCTCGTATGAAACCCACGGGACGTTATGCGGTAGTGGATATTTTTCTGCCGACTTCCAAAAAGGAGACGGTACTCAATTCGACTGTATGTTTTTTACTGTGTGTTACCTCATAACTTTTTACTGGGTGAACCGATTTGGATGATTCTTTTTTTTATTAGAAAGCTGGTACTTCTCGTGTGGTCCCATATGAATTTGATCAAGGTCAGACCAATACTTTTTGAGTTATTCTTAATAATTCATATTGAAGTCGGCTGTACAAAATTTTAAATTTTAAATTATACACCTCCGAAATACCTTTAATAAAATAATGCTATAAAACTGTAGAAGTACCTAACTGCTTAATGTATTTTTAAAGTCATTTCTATACAAATAAATAAAATTGAAGTGTCTGTTTGTAATGCCGACATAACAGTTTTTTACTATATGCATATGAAGGTATATACGGTACTTATAACAAAAACACGATTTTTAAATTTTTTGTCTGTCCGTCTGTCTGTTTGTTATTTTAGAAAAAGTATTAGGGTTTCGCGCAAAAAAATTAAAATCCATGAAATCCAATCGTAATAAATTTCACGCGGGCGAAGACGCGGGGAACAGCGAGTCGTTTAGTAAAGCTACAAAATTGTATAGGTAACTAATAATGACCTGTATTTTTTTTAAATTATGTAAAATAAAGAATTATTCAAAATTACGTAAACTTGTAACCACACAATTCTGCGTTCAGTGAACGGGGTTTTTTCACTCTTTTCGAGTTTTGTTTTAAGCCGTGGTCCTCCGCGTATTTATCGCAAATGGACAATAATTTCCTTTACCCGCCTATAGATGGACTGAGTAGCCCCATGTCGTCTGCATAACTTATATTATTAACAATGCACATTAACATGACTTGCCAATATGACAACCGACATGTGTGCTAGCCAGATTCACGATAAGCTGGTTATTATATAAATTAAATAACAACGGTGAGCTTAAACCCCCTGCCTGACACCAAATTTTAATCTATATTCATCTGACAGCGTACCCGCCTATCTCACCTGGTTTTTTTGATTACTGTACCAGTACTATCAGATTAGTATAGTTCTACTATCATAGTTAATACTATCAGATCAGAGAAGTATAGTTAGCCGGCACACCTGTGTCCCTCAACTTGCTCCATAGTATATCATCATTGACCAAGTCAAAAGCCTTGTTCAGGTTGAGGAAACGCGCGTATACTGGCGTCCCCCTAGCCGTGTAATATCCGACAGTATGCTTCAATGTAAGAATTGCTCTTTCCGTCGACAATCCTACCCTGAATCCGAACTAGGCGTCATGTACCTCTACATATTTTATTAAGCAACCATTTAACAAACTCAGGCAAATAAGAATACCTAACCTAGATAATAAACGGGGTTTTCTGACAAATTTGTAAATGATTGCCTGTCAAGTAAAAACCTTTATTGAACAGAAATATTTAAAATTGTACTCGTTGTCCGGTTCTCTACACTCACTTTACGAGTGCGAAACATCAGCGTTGACCTGCTATTTTACGCTGGTATTCTGTGAGAGCGTGGTCCTTCCCCGATCGATCCGATCCATTCGTGTCACAAATATACTACTAATATAGCTGCATTATAGATCCACCTCGTAAGGCGAAATTGTAACTTTTATTAGTAGGGCCCTGACGTAAATACTTCAAGGAAATCTTTTTGTATAAAATTCTGATGTGCGTGTGTTCGTAATTCTTCTATTTCTAAAAGACTTGACCGATTTTGATAAAATTATATGGGGTACTTATGTGGTCACCTGGATGATTTTTAGCTATAGTTGAGTCAAATAGGTGGCGATCTAGTTATCACCCGTGCATAGCTGGGGCGGAGTGTTATTATAAAATCAATACGTCCTTCAGGTCAATTTCAACTCTGGTGACATCTTCAGAATAAGTAATAGCACCAAAAGTTTACTCGTTCGGTCTCTCATTCGGCGTCCCGGATTGTAATCGATGCAATGTTTATACGTAGTAGAGCTACGCTGCAACTATATTATGGTTGTAGCACGAATGGGTCGGCTCGACTGGGGTAGGAATACGCTCTTACAGAATACTAGCGTTAAATAGTAGCTTAATGCTGCTGTGTTCCGTATGGTGAGTGTAGAGAAATGGAGACTCTATTTTTCTGGAAACGAGACATTCCATCTTAGACCTCAGGGGTGACAACGCATCTCCATTTTGATTCTTAATCGAGGATAAATGTAGATGTCTATTAGTCACAGCATCCACTTACCATCAGATGGACTGTGTGCTCGTTTGTCACCCTATACTATAAAAACAAAAAAACAAAAAATCATATTGCATATACTTTACTAAGGGAAAAGCTAGGTTCGACGTTTGGTCACAGAGTAAATGTAGGGTTTCTTTTTTTCCATACTCATGTGGTTTCGTGGCGGTATAAGAGAATCCACCACCCCATATCATCACGTGTGTGTCATAAGAGGTGACAGAGAGAAACTGATACAGAAGATGGTAGATTATTGCACGTGGTAGAGCCATGCTGCAGCTATATTAGTAGTATAGTTGTAACACGAATGGGTCGGCTCGACCGGGGAAAGACCACGCTCTCACAGAATACCAGCGTAAAATACCAGCTTAACACTGCTGTGTTTCTTATGGTGAGTGTAGAGAACTGGAGACCCTTTTTACTGGAAAAGAGGCATTCCAACCTAGTCCTCACGGGTGACAACGCATCTGCATTTTGATTCTTTAATGAGGATAGATGTAGATGTCTATGGGTCACAGCAACCACTTACCATCAGGTGGACTATGTGCTTGTTTGTCGCCCTATCCTATAAAAAGAGATGGGCATAAGCGCCTTCCTAAAAAAATAAGAACACTGCTTTGCAAACCTACCTGCCAAGTGTGCCACTATAGCAAATATCACTCCCACTAGGCAACCTGTGGGAAATGGGAAGGACTAGGTCCTACATTTGACTTTTGATAGGTTGTAACCGTATAGGTAACAGTAAAGGTACGCTAAAGATACACCGTTTATGACAAAGGTTTGGTATTGTTAATTACCTTAAAAATAATAAACTTATCAAGTATTAGTATGTCGTATTGTTATCCTACTTTGAAAATAGTATATAAGTACATGTATTTAATATATTCAAATGTTGTCAGTAATGAAATTAGATATTTTGCTAAGTGGCTACTTTGTGTATTGAATTATAACAACATTGCAAAAATACCTTTGAGTTATCAAAATTGTCTACTGTATCAAAACTGTAATAAGTGAATTATATCACAACTTATAAAATATAATGATTTGTGGTCAGTTGATAGCTTATCTGAACTGGAGGGAATTTTGTAAAATAAGTTTATTTACTGCCTAAACTTAAATAAACGATTGTTGCTATCTCTGTTACTGTTTTCCTTATATTTTTTTGTTTGTTGAATTTGATTGTTGAATGTCCAATAATCGCGGTACAACTACGCAGTTTGAATTATATTTGAAATTTACGAGTTTTCTAAAACAATTAATTTATAAAAAGGTAACTTAAAATTTTATTTATTTACATTGTTAAAACATAGTATAAAATTAAATCTAACTAAAAGGTTACACACAATGTAAAAGAAAACTATAATAAAGAAAAACTAAAACAAAAATTCATATTCTCATACAGTCCTACTCTCAAGTACGCCAAGAACGCTGGCTGGGTTTTTATGTTGAATGGCTATACTCAGTCTTTGAGCGAGAAAAGAACCAGCACTCTTATCACCTGAAGCGACGACCAGTCGCGGATACAGTTTCTTTAAGAATTTCACCGCACGTGGATCCACGGACCAATAGTCTCTACAGCAAATGGCACAAATACGTAGTAATTTCTCAAATACTTATATTTGCGCCACTTACTTAATTCAACTGCCTCTGATGCCACCCTGGCTCTAAACGAGGTACCCTTGAGACGAGAGGCTGCCAAAGTGTTTACGCAAGTAGCATACCACACTAGAGATTTATCTCCCTCCTAAGCGACCATAGTCATACCGTCGGGTCTCTTGCCATCGTTTCCCGCAAGGCTCTAAAACCATGGGAACATTTATAAAACCCTTCGGGTGACTTCGTTCAAAGAACCGTGACGGTAAAACCTACCTGGTCTTTTATTTCATGAAAGTCCGTGGAGCCTAAACTTGTCGATGCTACTGCCACAGGGGCACTGGTGATGTTGACAAAATGTCGCTCCTAGACGGATTCCTTAGTCGAAACTGCTAGAAGGTGAGCCTGATGTACAAAAATAAAAGAACTCATAGGTACATGGCAGTGGTAGGTTTATATTGCTTTATAATTTATTTGCCATAGTGTCACTAACCAGGGACAAAAGATAGAAATACATTTGCATGGAATAAACATTTACCGTCCGTATATACTCTTAAGGGAGAAAAGTATTGTATTGGTTAAGAAATATTTTCATTAATTTTTAAGTATTTAAGTAAGTTGTAATAATATGTTTTAACTTTGTTGGCTAGTTAAAAGTGAACTGATTTTAAATAAAATAACTTAATCGACTTGTATAAAATATTTTTTTTTATAGTATAGGGTGACAAACGAGCACACAGTCCACCTGATGGTAAGTGGTTGCTGTGACCCATAGACATCTACATTTATCCTCGTTTGCGAATCAAAATGCAGATGCGTTGCCACCCGTGAGGACTAAGATGGAATGCCTCGTTTCCAGTAAAAAGGGTCTCCGGTTCTCTACACTCACCATACGAAATACAGCAGTGTTAAGCTGCTATTTGACGTTGGTATTCTGTGAGAGCGTGGTCCTTCCCCGGTCGAGCCGACCCATTCGAAGTACAACTATAATAGTAATATAAATACAGCATGGATCCACCACATATAAATATGTTAATGTTCGTTTGTTCAAAATATTAAATATACGAATGTTCTTGAACGATTACTTTGAAATTTGGACACTAATTGCATTCAAATACGCACATGTTTTCCTACTACCTATTTTAGAAAATCTTATGGTCACAGCAACGCGTGGCCGGTTACAGCTAATTGAAATAACTATTAACGATGTATCCATAAAATACTTTTAAACTTTTATTTATGAAAGGACACAGAATACTTTAAGGCTTTAACTAGCCTGAATGACCTTGACGAAACGGCGATCGCAGAGATTTTAGCCGATGTCAACACCGTCTAGCAACTACGTTCTGTATTACTTATAAAAGTGCAAAGATTAATAGACTGCAGAGATGACAATTATATAAGTGACATACTGCCTGTTATGCTTGCGCATCACTGAGAATTATGTCGCGGTTACGAATCTTCAATTACATTGTGCTGTAGCTTTGTCCGGTAGGCGTCACGAGCTATCAAGTGTTCAAGTTTCAAGTACGTAAGAGTTTTTTTATTATATATGTTAAATCGTATTTATTTGTATCGTATTAATAGATCTGGGTCAAAGCGTTCGCTGTAAATTTTCCCGGGTGTGATCCCCGACAGCACGAATGAAATTTGTAATTGCAATTTTCGTCAACACGCATTGGGGAAGCACGGCGGGAATTTCCTTGCCCTAAAACCCTCTCAGAAATAAAAAAAGAGTCCTGTGCCCAGAAGAGAGACTTGTATAGCCTATTACTTTACTTTGTAGCAATATTTATATTCATTTCAGATATAGAAGGGTACCTTATGCTGATAAAAATATCACGTGGAGGCGACGAAAACGTAAAACGTCTTTGTACCTAGATAAAACGTTCGAATGATTGTCAGTCATGTCATACGCCACATTTTCTATAGAGCGTAGAACATTGCAGATAGGGCAAAATAAAAAATAATCCAAAATATTTGGGGAACTATTTATTAATAATATATAAATTTATAGGTATTTATAATAAACATAATGAACAAGCTGCAAGGTTCAACTAATAATGTTTTTGTAAACACAATCGTAAAATTCCTGTTTCAATTTTTACCAATGGTTAATTGATGAAACGTAGTCAAGATCACTTCATATAAAATATATTTAATTAAAATTGACACGTGACCTATTTGGCCTTCTACTTACAACTCGGCGGAAATTTGAAAAGAAGATTTTGTCTTTTCACACAAGTATTGTTTACAATTGGCTTGGTTTCCAAAAGCGTGATTAAGTGTCAGCGGTATATAATCAATTGAATACTGAACTTTTTTGAAATTTATTTTTTTGTTTATTTTTGTTATATCTTCTTAAAAACTGACGCCATCTCACTATTTTATTATTTGTTTTTTTTTGTAACGCATAAGGATAAGTTAGACTATGTTAAATTAACTTGGATAAGTTTGTAATTTTTTTAATTTTATTACAAAATTTCCGCAATAAATTAATCCGCAATAAACCTTTCCTACAGTGATGATACAGTCACGCCGAAACTAAGAGGAGAGCTCTTAGTTTCGGCGTGACTGTAGGATGTTATAGTAAGTCACCGTCAGTTACTAAGCGGCCATAAATCATTATATGTATGTATAGACACACATATATACATTTTTTGATTTTAATATTTATGTTTTTTTGAATTTTGATTGATTTTTTGAAACCTGGTAAAATTATTTTTTTCCATACCAATTGATGGGCCCGAGTATAATGCCAGTTATGCTCTTTGGCTGAAGTTATTTTTTATTTTATGCTCAATTGCAGACAAAACAATATTGATTGCGCATTTCTAAAACAAAATTTTACCTCTTCTCCTTCTAATAATAGCTCCTGCACCTAACACGGCGGAATAGATATTATTATCTATAAGACCATTTGCGGAAACAGTTTTTGTTAACAATTATGAGTGTAACATTTTATCAGCTGCTTTGTTTATAGTGCCTTGAGCAACACTTTGCCGGTTTCTGTACAGAAAATGATGCTGGCTTTGCAAATATGGATGGCCGCTACCATTGAATATAATACCCGCTATGTTACACTTATTTACATAGAAACTTTAATTATCATTTGCATTAAATTCTAAATAACACTTTTTACACAAGAAAGTAAACTTTTAGATCAGTCCATCTTGTTTTTCACTAATTAAGTGAAAAGTGAAACAAACCAATAGGTCCGTGATTTAAAATTTATTGCAACTTTTTATAGAAAAGCATGACCTCATCATAATATAATAGTCAATCATTTAGCCATGGGATAAAACTTTTAAGTGTGCCAGTCAAACATTAGTGATGATATTCGGGTCATTATACTGGAGATAGTCTTTTAAATATTTAGTAGTACAATTGACAATCTTCAGTATTATTGACCGTGTATATGACCTTTATAAGTCTATGTTATTTTTGATGAAAATTATTATTGCAGATAAAAGCCCTTTCACATTTATTTTAGTCTCGAATTAAATTAATCCAAATGAATATAAGAACTTTGGCACTTTGTAACTGATCTTTAAATGTAAAACACTAACTTGAAATTATATAATTATCAGCAGTTTTTAATTCATTGAACTTTTTAAGATTGTATTGAAACTCTACTGGTAAAAAAAAAACAAATATATATATATTATAGTTCTTGATGAAAATAAAGTATGCGCGTTACAACGTATCCCATCAAGAATTTCTAATGTAATTCTTGGTGTAAAGCTAAGACGTGATAATAACTGTGAACAATAGAATAACAAAATAATGTAAACATTTGTAAATACTTGCTTTATAACCTAATAAATATTATTTGACCGTAATAAAATAAAACAAGGTAGTCTTCTGCATGAAAGTAAAAATAAATATTTTCGATTATTTTTGCAATATCTAACAGCCGGATCAGCGCGCGATTCTGATCATTCTAAAGATACTAAATTTCAGCAAACACTGTCAAATTCAATAGGAGTGACAGAAAAAAACGGTTCTTAATATAAAAGGGTAAATAAATTATTTAACCTATAAAGTAAAACCACTTTATTAAAAATCAAAATAGCCCAATAGCTTTATTAACATGAGACACATAATTGTACGATTGCTAACAATACTTAACATTATTTTACTGAAATCTCAGAAAGTTTTTTTTTAATAGAATAAGGGTGACAAACGAGCACACAGTCCACCTGTTGGTAAGTGGTTGCTACGGCCCATAGACATCTATTCTCGATTACGTAACAAAATGTAGTTGTCACCCGTGAGGACTAAGATGTAATGCCTCTTTTCCAGTAAAAAGGTTCTCCGGTTCTCTACACTCACCATACTAAACACAGTAGGGTTAAACTGCTATTTTACATGGTATTCTGTGAAAGCGTGGCCCTTCCCCGGTCGAGCCGACCCATTCGTGCTACAACTATACCTACTACTAATATAGCTGCAGCATGGCTCTACCACGTAAGAAAAAATTGACGTTGAAAATTTAAGTATTTTCAGAAGAAACTTTGTAATTATTTTCTATTGAGTGAATTTTTGTGGAATCGTGTTTTACAAACCACCTCCTGAAATACGTACAATTTTTTCGATAATGACGTGAAATTACAAAACGATCCCCATGCTTATCAATGTGGCTCTATTCAGCCTCTTAATTTGTACATACCTCGGGATTGAGAGATTTTAAAAGTTTTCATGCGTAGATAATGGAAGATATAATATTATGTTATTACTGTCCCGTGTGAGGTAACCTTTATACTTATATACATATTCTTATCATATTTTTATGGTTGGTTAGAAAAGTTATATCTAAATGCAAACTTTCACAGGGTAATGTTTTTTTCACTATTTTTACCCAGCAAGTAGTAAAGCAACTACAATCCCATCGCTGGTTATGTAGCCTAAGATGGTGAATGGCACTGACTTAACAAAAAAATATTCACTCTTGCCTAATACTCGTAGTACTAGGTAAGTATTATTTGCAACCTATTTGTGTGCGTGTGTGTGTATGTGTGTGCGTGTGTGTGTGTGTGTGTGTGTGTGTGTGTGTGTGTGTGTGTGTGTGTGTGAGAGAGTGTGTGTGTGTGTATGTGTGTGTGTGTGTATGTGTGAAGAAAAGTGTATAAGAATACGTGAAGAAGTATAAAGGTTGAGTACTACTTCGCTTACCTATACGAGGTTGCCACTCGAGAACCTTTCTTCCTATTTTTTATCGGTTTTCCAAGTTATATAGCCAGCCCATTGCCATTTCACTTTAATATTCCGTTGGGCTATGTCAGTTACTCTGGTTCTACTGCGAATATCTTCATTTCTAACTTTATCACGTAGAGAAACCCCTTTCCAATTTAAAATTTTTACATTTTTAGATGATAGTTTGTGTAACATAAAAAAAAACCATAAACCCAAGAATGTCTTTATATAGTTATTTATACTTAGGGAAGCACCATTTTTATTATTTATTTAAATTGTTTGATTTAATTTGATAAGAATGTACCTAAAAGTAAGTATTTGTATCTATATTTCCCTCCCCGACTATATTTTATAAAGTCATACTCATAAAAACAGCGTTTTATTGTTATACATAATTATACAATTCAGTATCAATTAATAAATAAAAATATGCAACAATAAAATTACATAGGTATTAAAAACTATCGACGATAGCATGTTCGTCGTTCCACATCTAAATTATATAAATATGCATTTTTCAAGTTCACTAATCAAATTCGCCGCGAAAATTTCTTCTTCTTTGGGCACTTTAAAAACTCATTTATTTAGAAAATAATATTTACAGTTACCAGTGTACAGATATTAACTAAATTAAGTATTTATAGTCATAAAAATATTTATAGTTGAGTATAAACTTATAAAAAACTAATATATATTTGAACGAAGTCGCTCCAACACCGACGTGCGGTCCAACCTCGACGATGTCCGAATCCGAAAACGGACTGCAAAGAGTATAATAAGTATATACAGGAAAAGAGAGCCCTCTGACGATATTTTATTGCAGACAAAATTGAACTACTAGCGTCTCCTACAAATTGAATCCGAACTAATTCGCTATATATAGCTATATTATGTACATCATATTAATTTAACTATTATGTTCTTTAATTCGCATACTTACTGAAACAATTTCTACTTTTTTTGTAATAATAATTTATACTTATAATATTAAAAGCAGGTAAATAGTTTCAATAAGTACACTTGTATTTGTAAGATAATAATATATAAAAAGGGTATTTGCAATGTTACAGGAATGACAATTTAATATGACAATTATTCCATTTTTTTAATTATAAAATGCTGGTTGCCAGTATCATAATTGTCATATTTATCGATTGATTCGATAATTATTACGTGTTTTTATGTTAAAATGATAATTTTTTATCAATAAAATCACCAATAATTTTTTGGTGCACTTATTTTTATTTTGTAAGTAAATTTCATTTTATTTTTCCAAAGTAGCGACATCTGTGAAGCAATAAGACAAACTATAAACAAATTATTTTTGGAAACAAATTATGGATGGCGCCACCATCCATTAAATTTTTGTGGTTCAAGGCAACTGTCCTACGCCTGACGGACTGCGACAGAGCTTACATGGCGATGGAGCATGCGCGCTCGCGTAAATGTATTCAATTTCAGGGAAAAATGATATATTCTCTTATGAAACGGGTAATAAAAATAAAACTCTCAATTAAAAATATTAAAATTTTTAAGACCTTATACACAGTGGTAGAGCCACGCGGCATTTTTTGCTGTCGCACGGATGGGCCGGCTCGAACCGGGGTGCTACCACGACCTCACAGAATACCAGCGTGAAGTAGAGGTTTACCTCTGCGTTTCGCTTGGTGAGTGCAGGTGGCCGGAGGCCCTTTTTACTGGAAATGAGGCATTCCATCTTAGTCCTTACGGGTGACAACGCATCTACATTTTGATTTGTAGTAGAGGATAGATGTAGATGTCTATGGGCCGCAGCAACCACTTACCATCAGGTGGACTGTGTGCTCGTTTGTCACCCTTATCCTATAAAAAAAAAAACCTTTTTTTTAATGTAAGAACTATTTAAAAAGCTTGTGCCGTTTTGGAGAAATTTTGCAAAATATGACAAAGATAGGTACTCTTTGGAGATTTTTTTTTTCTAATAAGGGGATGACAAAAATACAATTTTGTTACATTAAAAACATTTACCAAATCCTCTTCTATTACCCTGTATTTTTTCTTTGTGGATTAAATGAACAGTTATTGAGATTTTTTTACTTAAATATCCAAGATTTAGGCATTTCAACCACTGTTAAGGTCTTGCGAATTATATATCTACTAGCTTAAAGTTGGTAAAAAATTACCTTGCGTACATCCGCTCGATAAAATAAAATGATGTGTCTTACCTAGTTTGACACACTCCGATCAGGAGGTGGAGGAAATGTATGAGGATATCTCTAGAGCCATGCATTCCTCCAAAACCCAATATACGGTGTTAATGGGAGACTTCAATGCAAAACTAGGCACAAGAGAGAACGGTGAGCTGAAAGTAGGGAAATTTGGAATAAGGCAACGGAACCCAAGGGGCAAGCAGTTGGCTGACTTCATGGAGGAAGAGGGACTCTTTATGATGAACTCTTTCTTCCAGAAGCGGCCCCACAGGAAGTGGACCTGGTCGAACCCCGACGGTTCGACAAAAAATGAGATTGACTTCATTATGACGACCAGACGACAACTGTTCAATCATGTCTCAGTGATCGCGAGGGTGAAAACCGGCAGCGATCACCGAATGGTTAGAGGCACACTGAACCTAAACGTTAAGTTGGAGAGGTCTCGTCTAATGAAGTCAACGCTCCGTCCCCCTCGTGCTCTGTTCCAAAGTCCCGAAACCTTTCGACTCGAGTTACAAAACCGTTTTCAGTGCCTAGAAGACTGCAATGAAGTGGACGATATGAATGACAAGCTCGTGGAAAATGTCCATGCGGTCGGAGCTAAGTTCTGCAAGACCCGCCGCAGAAGAACACAAAAACTCTCCGATCACACTCTTAATCTCGTGGCTGTTAGACGGGAGATGAAGCTACATTCTTCAACAGACTTGACAGCATACAGGCATCTGAACAGACAGATCTCCAAATGCATGCGGCGGGACTTACGCAACTTCAATACAGCTCGTATTGAAGAAGCAATCGAGCGGAACCAAGGCTCGAAAGTCTTTGCCAGAGATCTGTCTGCCAGAAAGAGCCAACTGTCAAAGCTGAAGACAGAGTGTGGCAGCATCGTTTCCGGGACACCTGAGATTTTGAGTGAGATTGAGAGGTTCTATGGGCAGTTGTACACGTCATCGTTGGAGCCACACGCAAGTGTGAGTAACGATCCAAGAGCGAGTCTCATCCGACACTATTCCGAAGATATCCCGGACGTCAGTCTGAGCGAGATTAGAATGGCTCTCCAGCACCTTAAAAACGGTAAGGCCCCAGGCGAGGATGGAATTACAGCGGAGCTTCTGAAAGCGGGTGGAAAACCGGTACTTGAAGTCCTTCAGAAGCTCTTTAATTCCGTCCTCCATGGTGGCATTACACCGGAGGCGTGGAGCAGAAGTGCGGTGGTCTTGTTCTTCAAGAAAGGTGACAACGCTCTCTTGAAGAACTACAGACCGATTTCCCTTCTGAGCCGCGTCTACGTGCTGTTTTCGAGAGTCATTACGATTCGTCTCGCGCGCAGACTTGACGACTTCCAGCCTCCCGAACAAGCCGGTTTCCGAAAGGGCTTTAGCACCATAGACCACATACATACCCTTCGGCAAATTGTACAGAAGTCCGAAGAGTACAATTTGCCACTATGTCTGGCGTATGTGGACTATGAGAAAGCCTTTGATTCCGTCGAAATTTGGGCGGTGCTGCAGTCCCTTCAGCGGTGCCAAGTTGACTGTCGGTATATCGAAGTGTTGAAGTGCTTGTACAGTAGGGCTACGATGGCTATCCGAGTACAGAACCAGAGTACGAAACCTATCCAATTGCAGAGAGGTGTAAGACAGGGTGACGTCATATCCCCGAAACTCTTCACCGCTGCATTGGAAGACGTTTTCAAGCTTCTGGACTGGAAAGGATACGGTATCAACATCAATGGCGAGTACATCACTCACCTTCGATTTACCGACGATATAGTCCTTATGGCAGAATCGCTGGAGGACCTAAGCACTATGCTCAATGATCTCAATAGTGCTTCCCAACGGATAGGTCTTAAGATGAACATGGACAAAACAAAGATCATGTTTAATGTCCATGTCACACCTATGCCGGTAGTTGTTGGGAGCACTAAGCTCGAAGTTGTTGACGAGTATGTTTACCTGGGACAAATAGTCCGACTAGATAAGTCCAACTTCGACCGAGAGGTCAATCGACGGAATCAACTCGGTTGGGCAGCGTTCGGGAAATTACGGCACATCTTCTCGTCACATATACCTCAAAACTTGAAAACGAGACTGTACAACAAGTGCGTGTTGCCAGTGATGACATACGGAACTGAGACGTGGTCCTTCACTGCTGGCCGGATGAAGAAGCTCAAGGTCGCTCAGCGAGTATGGAGAGGGCTATGCTCGGAGTTTCTCTGCGTTATAAACTCAGAAATGAGGATATCCGCAGTAGAACCAGAGTGACCGACATAGCCCAACGGATTAGTAAGCTGAAGTGGTAATGGGCCGGCCATATAGCTCGCAGAACCGACAACCGATGGGGAAGAAAGGTTCTCGAGTGGCAGCCTCGTACCGGCAGGCGAAATGTTGGGCGTCCCCCTACTAGATGTAGTGACGACTTGGTAAAATATGCAGGTTGCTCAGGACCGTGCTTTGTGGCATTCTTTGGGGGAGGCCTATGTTCAGCAGTGGACTTGTGAAGGGCTGTAATGATGATGATGATGATGACTCTTTTGAACAAAAAGAAATCACAAGGAGCTAAATCAGGGCTGAACGGTGGGTGACTTAGAGTTTCAACACCCGTTTCCTCAACAAATGCCTTGCAAACAAAGCCTTTTAAACAAAGACTTTTCACAAACCTTCTAAGGGAGGTTTGTGAAAAGGCGTTATCGTGATGTAGCATGATTCCCCGAAGCCCGATCTTAGGTCTTCTCTCCCGCACAGCTTGAAAAGCTTTGGGTAATGCAACTGTAGTATATCATTCAGAGTTGACTGACCTACAATTTTCCAGCATTGACGTTTACAAATGTCCGCTCCGCTAAAAATAACTAGCCACCATTTTTTGCCGACGTCGCAAGGTTTTTGTAGTTTTGTCGGTAACTGTCCTTCTGAGTAGACCCATACCGATGATTGCCTATTATTTTCCAGATCGTACTGATAGATCCATGTCTCGTCACCAGTAACAATTTCTGAAACACGCCTAGATGTCCCGTTTTCAAAACGTAGACGCATTTCATGGCACCAATCCACACGAGTCTGTTTTTCGCTTTCGGAGAGCAAACGAGGGATCCATCGACAACAAAGTTTCCTCACTCCAAGATGTTGATGTAGGATGATATAAATTCTCCCCGAACTAATGCCTACAATCTTTTCGATGTCCGTATATGTGATTCGTGGGTCTTCTCCCACCAACATTTCAGTAGTCCATACATTTTCTGCCGATACTGCTGTTTGCAAGGCCCCGGTACTTTGGTCATTTTTAAGATTAATTTTACCCCTTTTGAATTCAGCAAACCACCTAAAAATTTTTGCACGTGATGGAGCTATTAGAACCCTAATGCTGATTGTAACCTTTGTAAACTTAATTGTTCGGATAAACCAAATTTAAAATTATAATATATCATAGCGCGCAAATGTTCACGGTTAAGATCCATCGTTTTAAATGAAAAGCGCGGTAAGCGTTGCAGGAAAATTAATAGAACTTTGTTGTTTTTTTTTCATACTGAGCAATTGGCTTATAGAGTTCTATTTTTAAATAAATTTACTTTTTAGAAACATATAACACGGGTGCGTTCCATTTTTAAATTTCAAGCATCTCAAAACTTATTGAGTAACCTACGTATCCACGGATTTGCTCGCATGGGCTTCAATGAGGGCATCCACGACTTTTTCTGCCACCAGGGCGGCGCCACTAGAAAGTGAGGTATAACATTTGACAGATTTCATAGCGGAGAGGTTAATTTGTTCGGAAAATGTAAAGGTTATTGTTTCTTTCTGTACTATTAGCTATCATCATCATCATCATTACAACCCTTCACAAGTCCACAGCTGAATATAGGCCTCCCCCAAGGAATGCCACAAAGCACGGTCCTGAGCAACCTGCATATTTTACCAAGTCGTCACTCCATCTAGTAGGGGGACGCCCAACATTTCGCCTGCCGGTACGAGGCTGCCACTCGAGAACCTTTCTTCCGCATCGGTTGTCGGTTCTGCGAGCTATATGGCCGGCCCATTACCACTTCAGCTTACTAATCCGTTGGGCTATGTCAGTCACTCTGGTTCTACTGCGGATATCCTCATTTCTGAGTTTATAACGCAGAGAAACTCCGAGCATAGCCCTCTCCATACTCGCTGAGCGACCTTGAGCTTCTTCATCCGGCCAGCAGTGAAGGACCACGTCTCAGTTCCGTATGTCATCACTGGCAACACGCACTTGTTGTACAGTCTCGTTTTCAAGTTTTGAGGTATATGTGACGAGAAGATGTGCCGTAATTTCCCGAACGCTGCCCAACCGAGTTGAATCCGTCGTTTGACCTCTCGGTCGAAGTTGGACTTATCTAGTCGGACTATTTGTCCCAGGTAAACATACTCGTCAACAACTTCGAGCTTAGTGCTCCCAACAACTACCGGCATAGGTGTGACATGGACATTAAACATGATCTTTGTTTTGTCCATGTTCATCTTAAGACCTATCCGTTGGGAAGCACTATTGAGATCATTGAGCATAGTGCTTAGGTCCTCCAGCGATTCTGCCATAAGGACTATATCGTCAGTAAATCGAAGGTGAGTGATGTACTCGCCATTGATGTTGATACCGTATCCTTTCCAGTCCAGAAGCTTGAAAACGTCTTCCAATGCAGCGGTGAAGAGTTTCGGGGATATGACGTCACCCTGTCTTACACCTCTCTGCAATTGGATAGGTTTCGTACTCTGGTTCTGTACTCGGATAGCCATCGTAGCCCTACTGTACAAGCACTTCAACACTTCGATATACCGACAGTCAACTTGGCACCGCTGAAGGGACTGCAGCACCGCCCAAATTTCGACGGAATCAAAGGCTTTCTCATAGTCCACATACGCCAGACATAGTGGCAAATTGTACTCTTCGGACTTCTGTACAATTTGCCGAAGGGTATGTATGTGGTCTATGGTGCTAAAGCCCTTTCGGAAACCGGCTTGTTCGGGAGGCTGGAAGTCGTCAAGTCTGCGCGCGAGACGAATCGTAATGACTCTCGAAAACAGCACGTAGACGCGGCTCAGAAGGGAAATCGGTCTGTAGTTCTTCAAGAGAGCGTTGTCACCTTTCTTGAAGAACAAGACCACCGCACTTCTGCTCCACGCCTCCGGTGTAATGCCACCATGGAGGACGGAATTAAAGAGCTTCTGAAGGACTTCAAGTACCGGTTTTCCACCCGCTTTCAGAAGCTCCGCTGTAATTCCATCCTCGCCTGGGGCCTTACCGTTTTTAAGGTGCTGGAGAGCCATTCTAATCTCGCTCAGACTGACGTCCGGGATATCTTCGGAATAGTGTCGGATGAGACTCGCTCTTGGATCGTTACTCACACTTGCGTGTGGCTCCAACGATGACGTGTACAACTGCCCATAGAACCTCTCAATCTCACTCAAAATCTCAGGTGCCCCGGAAACAATGCTGCCACATTCTGTCTTCAGCTTTGACAGTTGGCTCTTTCTGGCAGACAGATCTCTGGCAAAGACTTTGGAGCCTTGGTTCCATACAATTCTTCATTACAGCTTCTTCAATACAGCATGTATTGAAGAATTGTACACTTGACTTGACAGATAAGTATTCATAAAAGTAGAAAAATTTTAAAAAGTTGAAAATGTACAATACATTAAAGAGAAAACCACTGATGCATTGTTTTGTGTATTAATATACGAGTAATACTCTAGAAACTGATAAAGTTTTATTTAAAACTAACTTCTCAATTAAATCACATTTGTGTAATAAAAAACTTTATCTCAGTAATGACTAGCAATTTCTGGTGAGCAGAAAATTATTAGCCTTCATTGTAGCACACGTTTGTCACAGGGTTATTTTTTGAATTCTCAGAGACTATTGTCCAATACTACATACATACATAAACACTCACGCCTGTCACCCAGAGGGGTAGGCAGAGACTACGGACTTCCATTTGGCGCGATCCTGACACACCTCTCTCGCCTCTTTTACATCCATATATCTACGCATACACGCTCGTCGGTTAAGGGTACTCCTAATCTGGCCCATTTTTAATGTATCGCCGATTTGGTCGATAAACCTTCGTCTAGGGCGTCCCTTCCCGACCCTGTCGTTCACTTCCGCAATATAAATTTGCTTTGTCACTCTTTCTAAAAAGAGTGACAAAGAGTGTCCAATACTCTCTGATGAAAACTTAAATGTTTGAAATTTGGCATAGATAATTATAATATTCTACAGGACTTTGATTTTCAAGTCTCATTTCAAAATAAACTATAAAAGTAATAAAAGTTTTGCAAATATATAAGTTATTTGCAACTATTTATTATTATTTATTATTTAACTATTTAAAAAAATATCTACCTAACACAATATGCACAAAATATTTATAAAATTAAAACATCAAACAACAAGTCCAAAACCAGTTGGAATATAATTAATAACTCTAAGAACAAAGCTCCTCGAAACCTTATTACAAAAATAAAATTAAATAACGAGACTATAACGGATCCACAGAAAATAGCCAATGCTTTTAATAATTATTTTATTGAAAAAGTTATCCCAGTATTAACCTCAGGAAATAAGGCTACCTCACAAATTTCAAATAGCTTAAAATCATTCTTCATGCCCCCTTGTCTGCCACAGGATGTAGATAAAATAATAAATACATTAAAAAACACGAACAGCGTGGGTCATGACGGAATCTGTACGAAAATTCTTAAATGTGTTTCTGTAGAAATATGTACACATTTAAGTTACCTTATTAATTTAACCATAAGCACTGGCATTTTTCCAGATGCCTTAAAAAAATCGATCGTAAAACCCTTGTTTAAAAAAGAGAATAGCGAATCTATGGAATGTTACAGACCAATTACGCTTATTAGTGTTATCTTCAAAATTTATGAAAAATATATCTACAAGGAATTTAGTAAGTACCTTGAAAAAAATAAAATACTTGTTAACGAGCAAAAAGGTTTCAGAGAAAACCGAACTACAAACATGGCAATCTATGATTTCTTATATAAAGTTATAATTAACGTTGATAAAACCAACCCTGTCTGTACAGTTTTTTGTGACATGACCCAGGCATTCGATTATGTCCGACACGATATTTTGTTGGCTAACCTGGAGGCCTATGGATTTCGTGGTAATGTGCTAAAACTAATACAATCATATTTATACGACAGAAAGCAAATCTCTGAAATAGCCTCAATAAGTATAAAAACTAAATATGAAGAAATATTTCAATCTCATGAACGAGTAGTTAAATATGGAGTACCACAGGGAAGTGTGTTAGGCCCACTACTATTCTTGTTATACATAAACGACTTACCTACATCCGTTATTCAACCAGTAACACTCCTTGCTGATGATAGCACCATAACAATTCAATGCAATAAGAAGGATAGCTATAATAATGACATTAATAATTCTCTTATATCAATAATAAAATGGTTAAATAATAATAACTTAAAAATAAATCTGAATAAAACTTGTGTAATGCATTTCAGTCAATGTTCATCAGCTCCCACTAATCTTAAGGTCCAATATAATAATAAAATAATTGAAAAAGTCAACACGGCCAAATACCTCGGGGTGACGATTTACAAGAAATTGAATTGGAAAGAACACACAGAAATTCTTAGCAAAAAAATAAGTAACTGGACATATGTACTTTATAAATTGGTTAATGCGTTGCTTACAGCGTACCATGGCTTAGTTTCATCGCACCCAAGATATGGGATTATCTTCTGGGGCAATTCGACTAACAAAGCACAAAAGCGATGTATTAGGACCATGTTTAAACTAAAGCCAACTGATAGCTGCAAACCCTATTTTATAAAATATAAAATACTGACATTACCATGTCTATACATTTTAGAAATTGCCATGTTTGTTAAATATAATCGGCACTTATTTCCACGTTTATCAGATGTAGTTAGTCGCAACAGACGCGATGATACTATTCTATGTTTGCATAGCTCAAAAACTGCATTGATGCGAAAAAGTGTTTTTTGCATGGCCCCTTTAATATATAATAAGCTTCCGAAATGTTGGAAGGAACAGAATGCCCGTATATTTACAAATAAGTTGAAATTATATTTAGAAGGCAAAGCATACTATAGCATATTAGAATTTTTGAATAATAAAATTTAAATCTTATGTAACAAGCAATTCTATTATTGGCACTGTATAAAGCAAATAAAATATAAATAATATTAACAGACATTTAATTTATTCTTTAGATTTAGATTTATTGATAAAATTGTTAAAAATAGTTTAATAATTGTTTAATTAGATAATGTTTTAATAATATTTCATTTTCAATTATTGGATACTATTTGTAATATTTTCATTGATTTATACATTTGTACGCCACAAAGGCCAAACATGACTGATCCTTTTAATATATCTGAACAACCTGCATGCTTTGTATGTATACTCATGTTTCTACAAATAAATATCTTATCTTATCTTATTTAAGAGATACATTATCAAAGTAAAATAACGAGAAAACTAAAAAAATAAACGTCAGAATTTTCATAATATTATTTTATTAACAAGTGGAGTCAAAATATACTACTTTTTGCATTTTACGACTGACGCCGCTGTTTTCAAAACGAACAACGTAGATCGTCGGCCTAGTTTCTAATTATTACACACCGGTTAAGTCTAATTTAAAAATATGATGAATTAAAAAAGTAATATTCCTTAGATGCTCCTATAAAGTACAGTCCAAACCACTTTCAAATGCCAACAAGCTAACAACACTGATTGCACTGAAAATTGACCGACGAATCGGTTGCCTGCCATCCATGACAACGGCAAGCGTCTCAGACCCATATTATGTCATTACTGTGTATACGCAGTTGTTGTAATACTCCTGTTTTTGAGTTTTGAGGAATTCGATACGAAGGTAGAATACGCGACCAAAGTTAACTGACCTCTTGATCGAAGTTGGACTTACCTAGTCGGACAATTGGTCCTAAATAAACATATTCTTTAATTGCCTAATTCGAGCATAGTGTTCCCAACAACTACTGTCATAAGTATGACATGGACTTTACACATAACCTTTGTCTTTTCCATATTCTTTCAACAAACATAGTTCAGGTCGTTAAGAATTGAGGTCCTCCAGCCATTCTGCCATATCGTAAATAAATTCTTAACTCAAAATAATAAGATTGCAACCTAACCTAACAAGCGTGGCAAGCAACTTGGCTGTTTGAAGCCGTAGTCTGTTTTCTATAAATTAACTTCTATTACGTACGATAACTCTTATTTTCTTCATCTGTGATATCATATTTTATATATATAGGTCATAGTTTTTTTCCACAATACCAACGAAGATTCTTTTGTAACCTAACTCGTCAAGCAGATTGACAAGCTTAGTATTTAAAATATTCCATATACCTATTGCCCACCAGTGTATTTTAAGTAGGCTACTATACGAGATGGTAATTTTGTCAAAACCACGAAATCTTTTTGGTATTTCCACGCAGCGAATTAACATTATAATTAACTGTGTGATTACATACATACCTGATTTACAGATATTAAACCTGCAACTATTACTACAAATGAAGATAACTTCAGGAACGCTTTAAATTTAATTAATGTTGACGGTGGCGCTGACTGCCCTGAGATGGCGATGAAGGGAATTGAAGAAGCAATAACAGCGAGTCTGCCAGGTTCCTACATTTATGTATTTACAGACGCTTCGGCCAAGGATTATATTACCTTCCCAAGGGTCAAAAGTATCGCACATAAAAAACAATGTCAGGTAAGTAAAAACACTGTCATTGCATCTTAACGTATAAAATTCAGATTAATTACCGAACGAAAATTATAAGTTCAATTTTACCTATATTTTTTTATAGGATAGGATAACAAACGAGCACACAGTCCACCTGATGGTAAGTGGTTGTTGTGGCCCATAGACATCTACATTTATCTTCGTTTGCGAATCAAAATGCAGATGCGTTGTCACCCATGATGACTAAGATGGAATGCGTCTTTTCCAGTAAAAAGAGTCTCCGGTTCTCTACACTCACCATACGTAACACAGCAGTGTTAAGATGCTATTTTACGCTGACATTCTGTGAGAGCGTGGTCCTTTCCCGGTCGAGCCGACCCATTCGTGCCACAACTATACTCCTAATATAGCTGCAGCATGGCTCTACCACGTAGTAAATGTATATGTAGTATGTCCCACTGCTGCACAAAAGATACCACCTTTCATTTATGAAAGGTATCATCAACCACCTCACAAATCTAGTGTTTGTTAGCAAACTTAAAATGCAGGTTTCCTTACGATGTCTCCCATTATCGCCGAACATGTGGTAAATCAACAGTTGAAAATTGCCATTCACAACTTGAATTGGTGTCAAGGGGGATAAAACCCAGGTTTCTCGCCTACTGTGAAATTTACGGCAAAGGCCTAAGACCCTGTGTTATCACGGCTGTTGGGCTACAATAATTCGTTAACTATACGGCCAATCATAAGGTACAAAATTATCAATTACAACGATATGTAATAATTTATATTGTATTGTAATAACAAACAAAGCTATTTCTAATTTGTTTGTGTGGTTAATTGTGCAACATACATGATGTTAAGCTGTTATTTTAAAAAAAGTACCGCTGGGTTTCTTGCTGATCCTTCCCAGGACAGAGGTTTTTTTGGAACCAGATAATTAAACAAAAGAGTGAAAATAAGTATTATTTATAATCTAAATTGAATAAAAAAGTTTCTGTTTCTGTTTCTGTAAATCGCCATGTAAATTTGTGATAACGTAAGAAAATACATGAACCCATTTGATCTCGTGGAGTAAGAGACAATAGCACTAAACTGAAATAGGAGATGTGAAACAAATCAAAATAATAAAATAAACTGCGGTTGCAAACCCACCTGTAAAGCATGGTAACAGTGGCTAATATCTCTCCTATAATTAAATCCATCCACCAACGAGTAGTGGCAGCGTAAGAATATTCAATACCCCATATCACACCGTGGATGTCGTAAGAGGCGACAGTGGGGAAAAAAAACAGGAGATGGGTAGAAGCATCTTTCTCATGACAGCAAAATTGCTAAAAAAGACTGTGGCAACTATGACAAAAGACGACTTCCTATTCCAGACGGCACCGCTTATGATAAAGGCATGGCATGTGATGCTAAGAATACTGCGGAAAGGATACGGTATTAATATCAGTGACGAGTACATCACTCACCTTCGACCTGCGGATGATATAGTCCATATAAAATATTACACCATAAGGCAGAATCGCTAAAAGACCTCAGCACTATGTTTAATAACCTCAATAGTGTCTTCCATGGAACAGGTCTTAAAACAACGGTTTTAACTTGGTTAGGCAGTGTACGGGAGAATACCTCACCCTTTCTCCATTCTACCGTTCAGGTGCACCTCAATACTTGAAAACAAGATTACTCAGCCAGTATGTGTTGCCAGTGAGGACCATATTCTCATCTTTAATACCTGATAAAGACCTGAGTGACACCCACTAAATCAAGTCATTCCATGTCAAGTTAATGTTAATGCAATATGTTCACAGATAGTTTTCGTTCTGACCGGAATGTGTGAAGGCAATAGTGATCCTGCGTATCGTGTGTATCATGAATTGGCTGATGCGACTTCAGGACAAGTATTTCATTTAGAAAAAAATGAAGTTCGAAAGGTATTGTTTTAAAAGAATAATCGTTTATTTTTAACTAAACAATTCCAAATGCTCAATAGACTTAAGTAAGGCGTAAGAAAGTTGCATATGGTAACATGGTGGTATATATATATATATATATATATATATATATATAGATAGATATATTTATATATATATATACATATATATATATATATATATATATATATATATATATATATATATATATATATATATATATATATATATATATATATATATATATATATATATGTGTGTGTGTGTGTGTGTATTTATGTAAATGTAATTCCTTTTAAATTAGAGTCGGAAACGAGCTAGCAGTCCAACTTTTTATTTATTTATTATAAGCCAGGTCAATCCCACAATCCCACCTGGTGGTAAGTGGTTTTAGATAATAAAACGCACTGTCTTAGCATAACAAAAGCCTATTCACTTTTACCTTGAAGACGCCCAGATTGTATTCAGACAGAAAGATACATGCCGGCAAATTACTCCACTACTTGCTTGCTTCGGCTGTACGCATTACAAAAGACGAAGCAAACCGTTTGATGGCGTGAAATACATGGAATATCGATAACAAAGGGTTGAAGATCCACCGACGACCTGGTTTTCCGATGGTGGATAAAAAGGGAGGAATTAAGGCGTGTAATTCCTGTGCACTCTCACCAAAGTGCATCCTATAGAATACCGAGAGGCTGGCTACTCTGCGCCTCTGCTTGAGGCTGATAATATTGGTTTCCACAAAATCAAGGTCACCAATGAGCCTCTTAGCACGTCAGTCCACTGAGTCCAACGCTGCCAGGCAGCATTTGCAGCACCAGCCCATATGTCACTTTATGCATAGTCGGACTTGCGCTTTATATAAAATAAGAAGTTGCCCCGGCGTGAAGTACCGCCGCACCATTGCAAGGACACCAAGTTTCCTTGCGGCAGCTTTGGATCTAGACTCAATGAACCGCTCATAGTTGAGGTTCGGAGAAAATTCAACCTCTAACAACTGAAAGTGGTCAGTGTACTCCAAGGATACATTCCGTAAAGTAGGAGCTAGGGTGAGCGTTCTACTTTTAGCGGTGAAAAAACACGCTTATGTTTTCGAGACGTTGAATCTCATGAAATTGGCATCGCCCCATTCGGAGACTGCCTGTAAGGTGATATTCATACGCTCAACCATAGCTTCTCCTTTGGACTGGATTTTATTTCGACTGGCCCAGGCACGTCATTCGTATCTCTCAACTGTGCTTTTTTTTATAGGATAGCGTGACAAACGAGCAGACAGTCCACCTGATGGTAAGCGGTTGCTGTGACCCATAGACATCTACATTTATGCTCAATAAAGAATCAAAATGCAGATACGTCGTTACCCGTGAGGATTAAGATGGAATGCCTCTTTTCCAGTAAAATAGGTCACCGGGTCACCTCTACACTCACCATACGAAGCTCAGCAGTGTCAAGCTACCATTTTACGCTGGTATTCTGTGAGAGCGTGGTCCTTCTCCGGTCGAGCCGACCCATTCTTGCTACAACTATATTACTAATATAGCTGCAGCATGGCTCTACCATGTATGTGCTGTCGTCTGCATAAACATAGATACAGGGAATGATTAGATCATTTATATGCAGCAGAAAGTGAGTTGTGGAGAGAACGGATCCCTGAGAAACTCCGGCATTTGTCGCGATAGGACTGAACGAGCAGCCATCGATGACGATTCGGAAAAATTGTTTACTCAGAAAGTCCTTCATCCAGTCAATCAGGGGATAAGTCGTACGCTGAAAACTTGCCTAATAGGCTAGTGTACCACACCCTGTGAAGAGCCTTCGAAGTATCGAGGGAAACAGCAAGTGTTTCACCACTGTTCTCGAGGACTTCGAACCATATGTGAGCGGCATACACTAGAAGGTCCACAATTGATCGATTTCGGCAAAACTCGTACTGGCGGTCACTGAGGAGATCACATTTTGCTTTAGGTATGCCATGAGGTGGGCGTTCAATATACGATCCATAATCTTGTAGAGTATGGAGGTAATTTTGATTGGCGGATAGTTTACAGGATCGATACGGTTACCTTTTTAAGGCACAAGCTGTACATTGGCCAGCTTCCAAGATTTGGGCACTATTCTAGTCCTGTATGGAAGGCGGAATAAGCGCGTCAACACAGGAGACAACTCAGATTCCCAGACCTTTAGAATTAGAACTGGTATACCATTAGGTCCACTAGCTTTGCTCATGTCTAGACTCCGCAAGAATTTAATAACCTCCTTGTTGGTAATACGTACCTCTGACATAGAGGTACCGCAATGAGGTAATTGAGATGTTACGCTGTTTCTACTGTCCAGAGGCAAATTGCAAGCAAAAAGAAAAGCAAATAAGTCCGGTTTCTCCTTAGGCGCATGCGCCAGTGAGCCATCTGGTTTTACCAGCGGAGGCAATGTAGACCGACAGAAGTTTATCTCGACCGCTTTGGCGAGAGACCAAAAGCTCTACTGCCAGATGGTTTGACAGAGAGCTTTGTACCGATGGGTTTAACGCGGTCGAAACTGGCTTGCCGTGACGTCTTTTTGCAGGACTTAGCGGCTTGGTTACATGCTCTTTTCTTAAGGCTAACATCCGGATCTTTGCGGTCTAAAGCATACCTATTTAAAAATGCTTTAACTAAGGTAATCGCTATTTTCAACTGGAGTGATAAACTTCAATCGGTGCAGGGACTGTAAATAGTTAATTCAAATAACTCAAAAACTCGAATACAACTACAGTGATATGATAAAACCCGAGGGACTCAAGTCACAAAATTTTACACGAATCGCATCTTTATCTTACGGTCAATGCAGTACGGCAATGCAGCAGTAATTCGAGCAATTTATTGATATATTATTTTAAGTCAATAAGCTGATTACGTATAATTCGTGATAGTTAAATTATTAATAACATTAACTCTACGCTACGTCATAAAGTTACAGTGATATTATTTTATGAAGATTGTCTATATGCAAACCAATAATATGTAAATACCTATTAAGTTAAGTAATAATAATAATTATCTTGGATAGTTTAACACATCATTCATCATCATTACAGCCCTTCACAAGTCCACTGCTGAACATAGGCCTCCCCCAAAGAATGCCACAAAGCACGGTCCTGAGCCACCTGCATCCATCGACTTCCTGCATGTCTTACCAGGTCGTCACTCCATCTCGTGGGGGGACGCCCTACACTTCGCCTACCGGTACGAGGCTGCCACTCGAGAACCTTTCTTCCCCATCGGTTGTCGGTTCTTCGAGCTATATGGCCGGCCCACTGCCACTTCAGCTTACTAATCCGTTGGGCTATGTCGGTTACTCTGGTTCTACTGCGGATATCCTCATTCCTAAGTTTATCACGCAGAGAAACTCCGAGCATAGCCCTCTCCATAGCTCGCTGAGCGACCTTGAGCTTCCTCATACGGCCAGCAGTGAAGGACCACGTCTCAGTTCCGTAAGTCACCACTGGCAACACGCACTGGTTGTACAATTTCGTTTTCAGGTTTTGAGGTATGTTTGACGAGAAGATGTGTCGTAGCTTCCCGAACGCTGCCCAGCCGAGTTGAATCCGTCGATTGACCTCTCGGTCGAAGTTGGACTTACCTAGTCGGACTATTTGTCCCAGGTAAACATACTCGTCAACAACTTCGAGCTTAGTGCTCCCAACAACTACCGGCATAGGTGTGACATGGACATTGAACATGATCTTTGTTTTGTCCATGTTCATCTTAAGACCTATCCGTTGGGAAACACTATCGAGGTCATTGAGCATAGTGCTTAGGTCCTCCAGCGATTCTGCCATAAGGACTATATCGTCGGCAAATCGAAGGTGAGTGATGTACTCGCCATTGATGTTGATACCGTATCCTTTCCAGTCCAGAAGCTTGAAAACGTCTTCCAATGCAGCGGTGAAGAGTTTCGGGGATATGACGTCACCCTGTCTTACACCTCTCTGCAATTGGATAGGTTTCGTACTCTGATTCTGTACTCGGATAGCCATCGTAGCCCTACTGTACAAGAACTTCAACACTTCGATATACCGACAGTCAACTTGGCACCGCTGAAGGGACTGCAGCACCGCCCAAATTTCGACGGAATCAAAGGCTTTCTCATAGTCCACATACGCCAGACATAGTGGCAAATTGTACTCTTCGGACTTCTGTACAATTTGCCGAAGGGTATGTATGTGGTCTATGGTGCTAAAGCCCTTTCGGAAACCGGCTTGTTCGGGAGGCTGGAAGTCGTCAAGTCTGCGCGCGAGACGATTCGTAATGACTCTCGAAAACAGCACGTAGACGCGGCTCAGAAGGGAAATCGGTCTGTAGTTCTTCAAGAGAGCGTTGTCACCTTTCTTGAAGAACAAGACCACCGCACTTCTGCTCCACGCGTCCGGTGTAATGCCACCATGGAGGACGGAATTAAAGAGCTTCTGAAGGACTTCAAGTACCGGTCTTCCACCCGCTTTCAGAAGCTCCGCTGTAATTCCATCCTCGCCTGGGGCCTTACCGTTTTTAAGGTGCTGGAGAGCCATTCTAATCTCGCTCAGACTGACGTCCGGGATATCTTCGGAATAGTGTCGGATGAGACTCGCTCTTGGATCGTTACTCACACTTGCGTGTGGCTCCAACGATGACGTGTACAGCTGCCCATAGAACCTCTCAATCTCACTCAAAATCTCAGGTGTCCCGGAAACGATGCTGCCGCATTCTGTCTTCAGCTTTGACAGTTGGCTCTTTCTGGCAGACAGATCTCTGGCAAAGACTTTGGAGCCTTGGTTCCGCTCGATCGCTTCTTCAATACGAGCTGTATTGAAGTTGCGTAAGTCCCGCCGCATGCATTTGGAGATCTGTCTGTTCAGATGCCTGTATGCTGTCAAGTCTGTTGAAGAATGTAGCCTCATCTCCCGTCTAACAGCCATGAGATTAAGAGTGTGATCGGAGAGTTTTTGTGTTCTTCTGCGGCGGGTCTTGCAGAACTTAGCTCCGACCGCATGGACAGTTTCCACGAGCTTGTCATTCATATCGTCCACTTCATTGCAGTCTTCTAGGCACTGAAAACGGTTTTGTAACTCGAGCTGAAAGGTTTCGGGACTTTGGTACAGAGCACGAGGGGGACGGAGCGTTGACTTCATTAGACGAGACCTCTCCAACTTAACGTTTAGGTTCAGTGTGCCTCTAACCATTCGGTGATCGCTACCAGTTTTCACCCTCGCGATCACGGAGACATCACTGAACAGTTGTCGTCTGGTCGTCATAATGAAGTCAATCTCATTTTTTGTCGAACCGTCGGGGCTCGACCAGGTCCACTTCCTGTGGGGCCGCTTCTGGAAGAAAGAGTTCATCATAAAGAGTCCCTCTTTCTCCATGAAGTCGGCCAGCTGCTGGCCCCTTGGGTTCCGTTGCCCTATTCCAAATTTCCCTACTTTCAGCTCACCGTTCTCTCTTGTGCCTAGTTTTGCATTGAAGTCTCCCATTAACACCGTATATTGGGTTTTGGAGGAATGCATGGCTCTAGAGATATCCTCATACATTTCCTCCACCTCCTGATCGGGGTGTGCCGAGGTTGGTGCGTAAACCTGTATGACCTTCAGCGAATACCGTTTGGTGATTCTGAGTATAAGGTACGCAACCCTCGTCGACACACTCCCGATCTTTACAACGTTGTTAACGAGAGACTTGTGGACGATAAATCCGACACCTCCTTGGGACAGATGGTCGCCCTCCCGGTGATAGAACAAGTTGCCGGATTCGAGGATTACCGTGTCCTCCACCTCTCTTCGGACTTCGGATAATCCTATAATATGCCAGCGCAACTTGTCTATCTCTTCTTCCAGCTCCACGATCTTCTCGTCAGTCCTCAGGGTGCGTGCGTTGTACGTTGCCAGGTCAAGTCGTCTAAGGTGGCAACCGAACCTCCACCGGAGATTCTTAGCACCCCCTGCCCCGCCGTTACCATGGTCGCCACCGTAGCCAGGAATAGCGGGGCCGCCGGGGACTGGGGGCCGTCTCTTTGTTACACTCATAGAGGGGGTATTTGCCATAGTTGCCACGCTTGGCGAGCGGGTTGGCAACCGCAGTTTTTTTATTATAATGTTGGCTATTATCAGGAAGATGCTGCTGCCCATCTCCTGCCTGTTTCACTTTGTCGCCTTTTACGACACCCACGGGAGGATATGGGGTAGTGGATATTCTTGACCGCCACTACACGGCAAGAGTAGTTTAACACATATAAAAATAATTTGTAACAAACTGACACAGCTTCGTTCCGCCAGTTCGAGTTGCGTAACTCGAGTACTATTCGAGTTACGTGTATTTCAACTCAAATTAACTCGAGTTTCTTCCAAGTTGGCACATCTCTACTACAATTCTTTTTAATTAAACATTATCTGAACCAATGACACGATCAAAAATATGATAACAATTCTTTTTTTTCAGATTTATTGATTCCATTTAGATTTTTATAAAATATTTATGCTATTTACAATAATAAATTGGTATCTTTTTTGTATATAATACCATCGAAGGTCACGAAAATTTCCTTTTCCTTTTAAATTCATTATATATACTACTATTGTGCATGCTTCTCACTTTTTAAAATACAGCGCTTTAGTTGGTAGAGGGGACACACACACACACACACACACACACACACACACACACATGATTCTAATGAAAAATACCACTTAAAAGCTAAATATTTCGCAAACGGACCCCTGAATCGAAAAGATGTTGTATGGGAAGTACCCCAAATAAAATGTTTTTTTTTAGATTTTATTTCATAGTCTTGTAAGTGCGATAAATATCTATAACTTTGTCAAATTACAGAATTGTAGCACTTAGGGTCTCTGAGAAAACCCGCAGACGGAGTTCCTTGTTGTGTAACTTTGGAAACCTAAAAGGAACAATATGGATTTTAATATACTATTATCCCAAGATTAGACACGATCATAGCCAGATTTTAGATTTCTTAACACTCCGTTACACTCGTAGTGAAAAATTACTCAATTATACGCCATAATAAATTAGCGTGCATTTGTCATTGTGGTTGAACTAAAACACGATTGTTTTTTTGTATAAATTCAGTTGAAGTTTATAATAGATACAAAAATATGCCTAGCTTTTTTCAGTATATTTCTGTTCTCTTCCGAAATAGTTCCCACTCATTGGTGGAGCGGGGAGGTTATAGAATTCTTGACGTAGTCACTCATAGTGAGATAAAATATATATCTATTGCACGCCTGTGCCTCACACATGTAATAGAGAGATGAATGTGATGAACTTCTTGTAATTTATTACCCTTAAAATTCATACAATGAACAATCCTTAACATTTTAAATACAAAATTATTCTCACTATGTGGAGTGATGATGTGGTAAGAGATGTGAGATCAATTGATCCAGATCTCAGGACCGTGCTTTTTGGCATTCCTTTGGGTGGGTCTATGTTTAGAGAAGGATTTGTAATGGAATGTAATGATGATGATATCCAACCTGGTAAGATTGCTTGAAGTGGAAGGATTAATCACCATAAATGAAAAAAAAATGTAATGGCGCCTAAAGATTGACAAAATTTTATTTTTACAGATATTAGATTACGTAGCTGAGACGGTGAAAAGCCGAAAAACCGAATTAGCGTCAAAGAAATTTCCACCTGGCTACGGAAAGACTTTTAGCGTGAGCACCTTTTAGTACTTTCAATTCAAGTTTGTATAAGTTAACAAAAGGTACTTGCAACTACTATCTTCCATTAAAATGCGTCGTACTGTCAATTGAAAGCTCACTACTGGAGGCAGACCTACTCACAGTCGTACTTTAAATAAGATAATCATGGAAACCATGCATGGTTTTTATGTAAAATTAAAACGTACATTTTGTGTAATGTTTCATCGGAACGATATGGATGACACAATCTACATATATTTAATTATAATTAATTAATGCATAATATAAACTTCATTAATTTTACTAAGTTTATCCTAATACCTTATACCAATCAAGTGAAGTATTTTTAACTAATTTTATATAAAAAAAAATAGAAAGAAACGTTCCCGCACATATCGAAAATCATTTTTGGTGGAAATCGGTGCACATTTTTGAGGGTTCGCCGTCTAACAAATCTGATGTTATAGCTGGGACAACCCTGAACATGTTTACATGGGAATATTTTCAGTATTACATTTCTACCATTTAAATAGCACTGTAGCTATGGATGTAGAACGATTAATAAGCGTTAATATATGTTGACAATATACCAACAAACTTCTCTAGTACGGGCGAGAAAAACTGTTAAAAATCGTAAAAGGATTGAATCGGAAAGGAAAAATCGTGAAGGGATGTTTGAAGAAAATACTCGAATAGGCTATTGCAGCTTATTATGTACATTTGTACATTTCTAATCCCTAATTCTTTATCAATTTAAGATGGAATGTCTATTTATATTATAACTTTGTCTTAAAAATGAAATACAATACCATTTGCCGTGGTGCGAAATAAAATAGATCAAACATTGATATATTTAAAAATAATGTCGTAATTAAATAATTTGTTCTGTTTTATAACTCAATCCTTATTGCAATTTCAGTATACTGTAGACGACAAAACGAAGGATGTGATTATAGCTATATCAGGAGTGGAACCTAAAGTAGATGTCACCAAACCCGATGGAAGTGAAGCGAAAACTAAAGACATCGTTAAAACTGAAAAAATTGCAGTAAGATTATGCTAATATTTAATTGCGCATTGCACTCGCTATAACAATGCACATTTTTAATTGTTTTCATCTTCTTTTTCATTACCTCGCAGATGAGTTCACTGTTGGAAATGGCCTCACCTAGTATTATATTATATTAAATCACACTAATATTATATTAAATTTACTATTTGATGCGTGTGCAGCTTAATTTACGCAAATTTCGTCCAGTCTGTTCTTGAATTTGTTAGAAACTATTAAAAATACATTTACATAAGAGTAATCTTTTCCCAGAACAACTATATTTGTCATAAAACCTTAATGGATGCAGTAAGTAGTTAAAAGTAAATACATGATAACATAAAATAGATTAATTATGCAAAGTAACAGCAATATCTTTAAATAAACTAGATATTATTTATTATCTAGTTAATTACGTCTTCCCAGCCCAATGTAGACTGATGCTCTAGATTGGTTACCGTTAATTTATAGTACAATGGTTGCCAATCGAGACATTACGTACAACTTGGCGAAAATAATTAGATGTATGACAGGAATGTCTACAAATTATAAAACAATTTTTTTCTGCGGCACTTCGCCTACCGATATGAGGCTGCCACTCCAGAACCTTTTCTCCCCATCGGTTGTCGGTTCTTCGAGCTGTATGGTCGGCCCATTGCCACTTCTGCTTTCTAAACTGTTGGGCTATGTCGGCCACTCTGGTTCTACTGCGTTCTATGTTTCATCATTTCTAAGTTTATTACGCAAAGAAACCCCAAGCAAAAAAAAGCTATCGCTGAGCGATCTTGAGCGACCTCATACGGCCAGCACTAAAGTACCACGTCTCAGATTCATAAGTCATCACTGGCAACATAACGACGTGTAGTAATTTCCCGAACGCTGCCCAGCCGAGTTGATTTCCGAGATATTTCTGCGTAGCGCAATGCAATAACGTAAACTTTCATCTGTATTAGATATTGACCTATTTTCTACTAGTTTGAAATCTCTAACTGATAAACAGAGAGTTTTTCATTAACAGCCGCGACTATCATAAATCAAACTGAAAAATCCTGTGCATCATGGTAGGTTAAACTTTTCGTGTTCTAGTTTTTGTTTTTATGAGTAGAATGAGCAATCCCTGAATAACTTTAAATGTGCATTAAGTTATATGTGGAGATGAAAGTAATATGTGGAGGCCTATAGTTAGCAATTCTTATTACCACTTTGTAACTTTACGAACATATCACGTCTGTAAGGCTTCCTAAAATAAATTAATTATTTAAATGTTATGGCTTTGAAATAGGTGAAAGTGTGGCCATCTCGTTTACGCGAGACGTAAAATACTTAGTTGACATATTGAACATCAAAGTATAATGCGTCTGGTATTGCGATCATCAATCTGTCTGCCAAGCATGACGATTGAGACAAATCCTCCCCACAACGGGGTAGGTTCCCTTCTAGCAGTGAACATTAACGAGGTTATAAAGAAGACGATGCTATAACACAAACAATATTAAACCTTAGATTTTAAGCGGTTTCTGGGTACTTACTTTCAGCCAAAATTATTTCAATATCTTTAATATAATTTTATCAATTACTATTTCAAAAGGTTGTTAAAGTTCCGGATGCAGAGCCAGGAATTCATGCCGTTAAAGTTGGCAGTAAGAGTGAGACTAAAGCAGTTGTAACTGGAGAAACAACACTAAACTTTCAACATGGTTTTTCAGCTTTTAAGCCAACTACAATAAAAGACACTGTGACAAGACCTATTTCTGGTAGGTTGATAATCTTTACTATTTTATAAAATCGAAGTGACAAACGAACTTACAGGCCACTTGATGGTTATTGATTAATGTAGATCATAGACACCTGGAAGCAACTTCAAACAAAAAAGGCTTGAAAAGATTTATTTAAAACTAGAATTAGAATATATCTATTCAAGTTAGAGTTAGTTTGCCCAATTTGTTTCTTGCTTTGTTTGTGGGTTGGTCTATTGTTCAATTTGTGGGCCTGTTTATTAGTTCGTTCATTAGTTTATCTGATTGAATAACTGAATGTTTTTGTCCAGATTAGTAAATTTCTAGAATTTTGCGGCGATTTAAAGTACAAATAAATTATCATCACATATCGAAATAAAGTAATAATTCCACGAGAACAAAGTCACGGGCAAATCTAGTATCTAATATAAGTAAATTCTAAAAGACGTGAGTTAATTTGTGGGTAGGTTATGGAATAAATGAAAAGTATTGATAGTGTGTAGATGTGAGTGACATAGGTAAAGAAAATTGTCACAGGTTAGCATATCCACATACAATCAGGTTCAGGTATTAAGATTCTTCGGATTCGATGAAATACGGAATGAGTTTTAATGTATGAGGGAAATAAGAATGTATTAAGAATCGTATAGGAACATTGTCCATTATTTTGATCATGTGATCACGCGAGCCGTGTATGTGGAAGTAATAATGTAAAAATGGTACATTTAAATAATAAATCATTTGAGCTGAATTGCAATAAATCTATAGAAGGAATGAAATGATATTGGTCATTTTTAATCATGTATCTACGCGAGCCATATATGTGCAAGAAATGATACAAATATTTAATGAATAGCTAAAATGCCATAGAGTAAAATAAAAATTAAGAATGGTGATCCAAATATGTAAGTATAAATGAAGTTAAAATAAATAAATAACCAGCCAAGTTCGAGTCGGACTCGCGCATGAAGGGTTCCGTACCATCGTAGAACATGTTTCTAGTAGGGGAGCCCTTAATTTTTATTTTTTTTTATTTTCATTATTTGTTGTTATAGCGGCAACAGAAATACACTCACTGAAAATTTCAACTGTGTAACTATTACGGATCATGAGATACAGCCCGCTAATAGACAGACGGACGGACGAACGGACGGACAGCGGAGGCTTAGTAAATAATAGGTATCCGTTGGTTACCCTTTGGGTACGGAACCCCAAAAAGGATGAAATGAAGAAGTATAAGTAAATAAATAAGGGAAGATATTATACTAGATGTTGTGTGAATTACTAACATATTATGAATTACCTAATTATGTTAAATATGTATGTTGTATATGTATATGCGTGATACATCATATCAGTTTACTATGACAACGGAATCATTATAAGCATAGGGAGTTCTGTCAGCCGTCCTGCCAAAGCCAAGATGAATGTTATAATATACCTAAGCAATTAGAATGTAAGATTATATTTAGGATAGTTTTTAACTATATATTTTTTTTATATAGTAAACATTTTTCGTTGAGTGGTGTAGCTTAGCCCCTACGACATATATACTAATGTTAAGGTAGAATAAATTTAGAGTAGTCTAATTAGAGTCTTAGACAGATCAACACGTCTGGTCATTGACACTCCTTTTCAACATTAAAATATTACTCACAAAGAAAATAATTCTGTAGTCCTTCAGTAGAGCGTTGACTTTGACAATCAGGAATATCATATTTCCGCTCCACACCACTGGTATTATTATCAGTATCAACTTATTTCCATTAATTAAACCGTCGAGATTTATGGAAGTATTTAAAATTTTAGATAAGAAATCATATTTAGCTATAGAATTGTCAAATAAAGATAATGATGTAAGGCTTAAATCAGTGGAATTTTTGGATATGGATGGTAACATTATTTTTAACCAACCTTTATATGACGTCGATAGAGATTTTTACGTGACCGAACAAACAATGCCACCTAACAGCATGTTTAAAATCGCGGTGAGTATAATTTACCGATTTTTTTTATATGAAGCTTAAATGGAAACATCAGTTTTACCTACACTTCTTGCTAAGTGGCTATTTGAGATTTGTAAAACCATATAAAGAATATTACAGGTAAATGGCTATAACACGAACACAAATGCACCAATAAGAAGAGTTTCCTCAACACCTATAGAACCACAAAAACTTTTGCTTGGTGAGAGTTTTTCATTTTTTTTTTTTTAAATATTATTAACAATTATACAACTAGCTGTTGCGTTGCTGTACATGGGGCTCTTTTAACTTGGGAAGATTTGTCATTATCGAGACGCCTGACACCGGTTTTGAAATCAGACTTTGAAATGTCTCGCAAACAATGCCACATAATAGCATATAATTAAACTATAGGTAATATAATATTTGATACTGATTTACGTGATTTACGTCATTGGTCTAATGATTTTATATTTCTGGTATAAATGTGAAATGGGCATGCCGCCTTTAGCAAGATCCCACAAAACCGATATCACTAAATAACCTAGTGGCTTATTGTCTCCAAAAAACATATTCATGAAAACATTGCAAAACAGCAATAACCATCTAAGTCAATTGGCTTAGATGGTTATTTATAATTTGTAATTACATGATGTAAATTTTTTACAACATATTACATACATTTTACTCTCTTATTTCATCTACGAGAGGGTTTTAATGCAATAAATGCCACCAACACAATGCGCGAAATTCACATGTTCCCTAAATATTTTAAATTTCTCAGATATGCAAGTACCATTCTGATATAAAATGAATGATTAATACTATTCATAATTTCAACATTTTAGACGAAACAGTTAATAGAGCCGCTACTGTTACTATAGAAGGAGAATATACGAGAAAAATAAAATACGGCAACAAATTGCAGCTGAAGTGCAAGGTCAATGGATACCCACAGCCAATTGTCACTTGGATAGATGAGAATACTGGAGTTACGCTGCCTTCAGTGGTAAAAGCGTTTTTCAATTTCATATAACTAAAATCAAAATAGCATTTTTGTTATCATTAAATCTTTTTATGTTATTTTACTATGTTCATTATTGATTACGGGATGGTTAAATCATATGAGTCGCACCACTTTTGGACGTGCTGAATATTAGAGCCAAGAGGCTAAGTGCTAGCTGTTAATTTCACATTACCAAAGCAACCAAGGCTTAATTCGTACCGGAACGAATGAAATTGTTAATTACAATTTAAAGTCCTAATTTAACACAGAGAGCAGATGTAATCCGCCAACATGCAATGGAACACTCACACAGAAATGAAAGAAGGCCAATTGCCTTGTTATAATATTTGTTTATTTGTTTTTAAATATTATATTATAGAAACCACGAGTACACTATAGAAATCATTCACAATGTTTCAATTAATAAAGTGTTGTACTTGCGTGTTTCTTTTCGAACAATGTTATGATTAAGTAAGACATCGTAACATTGTTCGAAAAGAAACAGTTCTAAAGTTAGAAAAAGTTCTATCAAGGTTTTTGAAATAATAAAAATTTAAATATTGAGTTTTTTCAATCAGCAAAGTTCTTTGGTTGATTAGAAAAAAAAATTGCAGTTTTTGTTATTTATATTTAAAACTCATCGAAACTCGATTCCACGGATGAATGTTTAAAAAAATGAATTATCTACATAAATTATTAAGTTTAGTAGCTCTCGTATCCGTTTTTTAAATTAAAACCATAAGATTGAAATATCGAAAAGGTTAATACCAAGTACAGTATTTGAAACTATACAAAATTACTATATATAAAAAACTATATAAAATATAAAATTTGGAATTCTAGGTATTCTAATAGTTTATGAGTTATAAGGGGTCGAAAGTATGTACTGGTTTGTGTAAATATACACACTGTCACACTTGGCTGACACACTGCCTTGCGTAAACGAGGTGGCGATAAAGTTATCACATTAAATGAAAAGACTTCCAAAGAGATCCTATATAACCATAGATTAATGATAAGTCATCGCGCGCTCTGACTAGATACTGCGCTCCCTGCAAGTAACAGCTCCGTGACTGCGCCATCTTAATATTGTAGTGTGTATAAGACAATTTGCATGATGCTAGTGTGCGTGAAAAGTTGTGCATGCCAGCAGTTTAACTATTACCCGATTAACGGGAAAATTTATATTATGCTATGGCTTAGTAGTTAAGTTCATAGTTATGAATGTATTCCAGAAATACTTAAAAATGAATAATTTATTAATAACAAATGTATCAATATATTTGTGTATATTATATGTAGGTTTTTCTTCTGAATAAATGACATATAAATGATAAGGCATCAGCATAAATAAAAAAATTGAACTGATAAAAACAGTTCAATTTTTTTATTTACATGTCGAACTAATATTCACAAATTATTAAAAAAATAGTTATATATATGGTGTAATCAAAATAGGGCTTTCTATTCTAGGCGTCAATATGAACAACTTTTACTATAGATCTATCTTCCTAATCACAAGAAAAATCAGGTCTTCCATACATTTTGAGCAAGTTTGTACGAAATTTTGTATGGAATAACTGACTTTGAGATATTTTTATAGGATCAGGGTGACAAACGAGCACTCAGTCCACCTGATGGTAAGTGTTTGCTGTGGCCCATAGACATATACATCTATCCTCGGTTAAGAATCAAAATGCAGATGCGTTGCAACCTCTGAGGACTAAGATGGAATGCCTCGTTTCCAGTAAAAAGGGTCTCCGTTTCTCTACACTCACCATAGGAAACACAGCAGCGTTAAGCTCCTATTTTACACTGAAATTCTGTGAGAGCGTGGTCCGCCCCGGTCGAGCTGACCCATTCGTACTACAACTATACCAGTAATATAGCTGCAGTATGGGTCTATCACGTATAAATTGAAAAGTTCGAAGATGATCCCATAATAAAAAATATTCATGTTGACGGGCAGAATTATTCCCTAAGTTATTAAGTACTATTACGAGTATGTTACACCTTTAGTTAGTATATAAGACTGGGGAAAAAGTTTCTTCGTATATTGTATACAAATTCAAGACGTTTTTGTTTTAAAGTTTTATTACATTTAATTATAATATATATGGGTCCATTCTGTTCGATAATTTGTTACCATCTTGTAGGTAGTGACATAATAAAAAATAAACGTTGCTATAGAAATCTTGGTATTTTGATTTAAAAAATGCGACAAGTAGTTTTATTTGATATATTCAATACCAGAGATTTGAAGGAACATTGATTTAGTCATCCCATTTATAGCGGAAAAAAAATTATAAACGTCAATATTAAAACCTCCAGAAAGCTTTCTTTTAAAGAACACAAGCAACAAAAGAAAATAATGACAAAAACTTTTAAACCAGTTTTAAGTACTCAAGCAAATACTGGATTTTTAGGAATGTTAGTGTGTATTGTAAGTCTCAAATAGATAACTAATCTTGTGATCTGGCGTTATCATGATTATCAATGCCAGCCGTTTTTTTTTTCTATTTCTTACTTGTCTTATTATTTATTGGTAGTAGAGATCCGAATCGATGGTTTTATTCGGCGGTAAAAGCTCATGATAAACTTTCAATACCACCATACACACAGCATCATTTTATTGCGCGTTAATCCAGGTTTCGCTTTAGTCTGTAAACAAAACACATATCAATACAGAAAAAAATCACGTTTCTTGTATGTTCTTCATACAAGAAACGTGGTCCTTTAATATTTTACTTGTTTTCTTTTTTATTTTATGTTGTTATAGCAGCAATATAAATACACATTCTGTGAAAATTCTACATATTACGGTTCATAAGATACAGCCTACTGACAGACAGACGGAACGATAGCGGAGACTTGGGTCTCGTTGATACTCTTTGGGTACGGAACCCTAATAAATGACAATTATGTCATTTTAACAATACTACAGAAATAAACATTAAATGATATAGAATTAGATTATATTATAATAAGTTTAATATATTACATTATAAAATATAGTAACAATAAATTCACATATAAAAATCTCAGCCACAGGGAACTTTATTTTTGCATTCGTGGCAACACTGAATAGCGTCATTGATATTTTGTGACTTATTTATGGCTCGTGTTATTTTATGTTAAAATTTCGAAATTGTATGATACTTAATGATAGTATGTGATTCCAGTGTCTTTCTTATTTCTTGTAGTATTATTTTTACACAGTTTCTATACGTAAACTGGTATTTTACTTCGGATTATGACCAAAATTTAATAAAACATTCGGTACGTTCACCTCACACGTTGTCTGCAACGCGACTGGCTCGGGTACGCCGATTTTGGCGTAGTATTTGTTGCGGCATTTTACATGAGCGCCGGCGGTATCTAGTCAGAGCGCGCGATGACTTATCATTATTCTATGCTATATAACGTTCTTTGAACATACACAACTAAAAAATATATAACAATTAACATTCGAGTCGCAATAGCCCTTTTTTTTTTTCGTTTTTTACCTAATTACTTATGAACGGGAAAATGTAGGTAAATAATTACCCATGTCGTTGCCGCGTGAGCACTACGTACCTGCCGCACCGTTGCCGCTTTTACATGTCATTTCTGGTCAGTAAACTAATATTATCAAGGTGATTTATTTCGTATCAATTTTACGCTATTTATTTTGTTTGAAAGATGCATTATTTAATTTTTGGTAAAATCGTTTATTTTATTATTTTAATCGACGTATATGAACTTGTATATGCCGTTGTGTTATTTAATGTGATAACCTAATCGCCACCAAGTAGATGTTAGAAATTAACAAAATATATTTCTTTACAATTAGTCTTATCTGAATGTTTTCTAAGGAACATGAAGAGTATTGTGGAATTATGTAGGTTGTTACTAGAATTTATTTAATAAATAAATTTTAGTAATGACGAATTGATTTTTAATAAATTAAATGAATATTATTGATTTAAATTTTCAACACATTAATAGATTGATAACTATGTTTTCAAAGCTCTTAACTTTAAGTATTATTGCAGTCTGAATTCCAGCACATTCAATATTTCCATTTTGGAAATTATACATCCTATACTATTTTTTATTAGTAGTGTTAACTAGTCGTCATCATAATATATACATTTTAGTATGCTGCAGTTGATCTACCTTATGACTACATAAGTGTTCTCGATTTAGAAAAAATAACGAAAACTACTTCATATCAATGTCGAGCTGTTAATGACTACGGCGAAGACAAGAAATCAGTTACAGTAGAGGCGGTTACGAAGTTCAATATCTTAAATGTTTCAGAAGGTAAATTATTTTAAATAATGAAATAGGATTTTCTATATTTTTTAAAATATCTTCAAATTCATAGACATTATAATGGTGATAATGTAGGTCGTTGAAAGATCTTGCTTTTACTATACTTACTATAATCAATAAAAATACAAGGAAGTATTTTATTGCTTTCTATATTATTATTTGACTATCTGGCTGTAAACTATGCAAGTATAGACCTTGCTTAGCTTAAAGCTTATAATTATTGACTGAATATAATAATAAATTATTTTTAGATACGAGTATAGATTATGAATTCGAGGGTAAATTATATTGTATAATTGATGCTGATCCACCATCACATGTCATATGGTACTTTAATGGAGATGAAATAAAGGACAATGATGATGTAGAAAAATCTTCTGATGGATCTGTTCTCACTATAAGTACAATGCAACCAAAATACGAAGGCAAATATACGTGCGAAGTAAAGAATGAATTTAATAAAAAAGTTTTCTTCATTAACCTTTCTATGTCTGGTACAGGTATGTTAATTAATTATTGCTTTTAAAGTAGTACTCTTGATGAGAAAACCTCCAATTTATTATAAAAAGAATTGTTGTATTAAACTGAATTGGAATTTTTAGCTTTGCCTAAAATAGACAAAACTGCTACTATTGTACACGTAAAAAGAGGACAAAACGTGGATATTATGTGTAGGTAAGAGATAATGTTATTTATTTTCTAATGTATAATGGGAATTTACAGAATTCAATAAAATAATCGTTATTAAAATAATCTTTATTTATTTTGAAACAGTGTAATTGATGGCATACCGCAGCCTTGGATTCGTTGGTCATTCAAAAGACAATTTGAAAAAAAGTTTACAGAAGTCAGTGAAGAATCAGATATCTATCATATAGAAAGAACAGATATTCGCCATGCGGGCACATATAAATGTGAGGCATCTAATATTATTGGAAAAGATAGTCATGAAATTAATTTAATAGTTGAATGTAAGTATAGGTGTATTTTTACTACCATGTGACGGCAGAGTAAGAGAATCTATCACAACAGTCTCATTACTTGAAACATAAATAGGGTTATTATGGCTTCCGATAGATGGCGTTATAGGCGTCTCATTTACAACAAAATTTCATTTAAACCAGCGCTTGCAGCTGGCTAATGAAGAAGAAAGAAAAAGTGCGGTATTTTTAAGTGCCTCAAGATTTTTAAAGATTATATTCTCATATATTGACCTTAGCACCATTTATGGTACACCAAGTATGGTGTGGATGGTCGATTGCTAAGGGCTGTGCAGTCTCTTTACTGTGACGGTAAAGCCTGTGTGCGGGTAGGGCATGACCTGTCACCCATGTTTAGCGTCCAAACGGGCCTAAAACAGGGTTGTGTCATGTCTTCCTGGCTGTTCATACTGTATCTCGACAGCTGTTTACAAAAGCTGAAAGATAGCTGTTTGGGTGTGAAATTGGGTGACATAAAAGTAAATTGTCTGCTGTATGCTGATGATGCAGTACTTGTTGCACCATCAGAGGCAGAACTGCAGGCATTAGTCACGTGTATGAAAGAGGAATGTGAAGTTAAAGGTCTCCGTTTGAACGCTAATAAAACTAAGGTTCTGGTATTTGAAAGGGACGAAGAGAGAACGAAGTGTGAAATATGGGTAAATCAGGAATGTCTAGAACAAGTAAATGAAATTATATACTTGGGGAGTGCTTTTAGCCGGGATGGAAAATGTGATTTAGATGTGGACAGGCGTGTCGCTGCCGGGAACAAAGTCAATGGTGCCCTGACTGCGTTAGTCAAAAGGCAAGGCGTAGTGAAGAGTGCACGCCTTGCAATACATAACGCAGTGTTGGTACCGACTTTGTTATATGGCAGCGAAACCTGGGTATGCCAGAAGAAGCATAAAAGCAAGTTGAATGCAGTGGAGATGCGATCTCTTCGTAAAATGTGCGGCGTTACCATGGCCGACCGAAAGCGGAACGAAGAGATTCGCAATATGGCAGGCTTGAAAGATGACCTTATCACAAAAATTGATAAGGGCGTGCTTCGGTGGTTTGGGCACGTTGAGCGAATGAGTGAAGACCGAATGGTGAAGAAAATATATAGCGCGAAAGTTAATATTAAAAGGTGTCGAGGTAGACCGAGACTAACTTTCGAAGACCATGTGAGCAAATTGCTCGAAGAGGGTAGGGTCAAGAGTACTCGGATACCTAGACGTGCATGTATGAAGAAGATAATGAATCTGAAAGAAGCGAAAGAGGTATGTAAGGATCGTGACACTTGGCGATCTGTTCTCTCTGGCTACCCCGTCAGGGATTGTGCGTGAAGATAAGTAAGTAAGCACCATTTACAAAGTAAAAACGAGGTCTTTATAATATTCTGAAACTTCGAATTAATTGAAACTGATAATAAAGGCTGTCATACCTATTTGAAATAATAAGGAAATCCAGTTCAAAGAAAAATATGTTTTATAATCATAATGATATTATTGTAGACCCACCAACAATAAAAGATGGACGAAAATTCGTAGAGGCTCGCGAAGGCGAAAGAATATTAATATTATGTGAAGTTGATGGAGTTCCTAAACCAGAAGTGAAATGGGATTTCGATGGAGCCGTGATTAAGAAGTCCCTACATCGACAAATTTATCGAGACAATTCTTTAAGGTTTTCAAAAATTTATTTTTATTACTTTTCTTGTAAAGTGTATTAGTTGTAGCAATTTAAATAATTTATAAACATAGTGTAAAACATTTAAGAGCATAGTTTTAGTAGTAGTTTTAGTTTAATTAGACAAAAATTATTGCTAAGCTTTTTTAATGATTTCAAATTGAGTAGTTCAAGTAGGATATAAGTTAAGCGTTGGCTAAACTTATATCCTACATGAAGATAAGCAATGATGAAGTTGAAACTTCTAATTCGCACTATAATCTTTGCTGATAAAAGCCTATTCCACTGCCTTAATTATTTAAACATGTGATTTCACTTTGCAGTTTTGAAGCCTCGATGTCCACCACAGGAAGTTATACATGCGAAGCTACTAACAAGCTTGGAACTGCTAGTAAAACTACTAAAGTCGTTACGTATGGTGAGAAACTGATTAAAAATATAATTTGAACAATTACGATCGTATAATATAAGTACGTGAGTTATATAATGCAAGTATAAGTGCGTTTGAGGCCTTGCTTTAATTATTTAATATCTGTGTATGGAGTAGTTGACTTCTGTAGCAAAATAACATATAAATTAAGTTGATAGCCATTGGTTATAGGTTGTTGACTAATGTGGTCTACGATTGCGTAATGACATCTATTCCGTTTTCCACATTTCGTTATAATTAACTATTAAAATGATGCTAAACCAAAGATCACATAAAAGAAACCGATTAAAAAATTTAAGTTGGTGATTCACCATCGTCATCATAATTATCCTCATTACAGCCCTTCACAAGTCCACTGCTGAACATAGGCTTCCCCCAAGGAATGCCACGAAGCACGGTCCTGAGCCACATGTCTTACCAGGTCGTTACTCCATTCAATGGGGTCACCATACACTTCGCCTACCGATACGAAACTGCCACTCGAGAAACTTTTCTCCTCATTGGTTGTCGGTTCTTTGAGCTATATGGCCGGCCCATTTCCACTTCAGCTTACTAATCCGTTGGGTTATATCGTTCACTCTGGTTCTAGTACGGATATCCTCATTTCGAAGTTTATCACGGAAAGAAACTCCGAGCATAGCCCTCTCTATAGCTTGCTGAGCATCCTTGTGCTTCCTCATACGTTTCAGATAGATAAGTTATCATTGACAATCTTGATTTCAAGTTGGGAACTGGTTGTGTAATCTTGTTTTCAAGTTTTGAGGTATACCTGACGAGAAAAATTGCCGTAATCTCCTGAACGCTGCCCAGTCGAGTTAAATCCGTCGAATGCCCTCTCGGTTGAAGTTGGACTCTCTTGTGCCTAGTTTTGCATTGAATTATCATTATTTTTAACACCGTTTAGTGGATTTATGAAGAATGTATGGATACATTCCCATAGATTTCCTCCATCTCCTCATTGGGATGTGACGAGGTTAATGCGTAAACCTGTCCGTTGAGTATTAGGTACGCAACTCTCGTCGACATACTCAAAATCTTTACAACGTTGTTAACGAGAGACTAGTGAACGATAAAACCGACACCACCTTGGGACAAATGGTCACCCTCCCGGTGATAGAACATTCACCACTTTCAGAGGTGGCTTTAAATAAATATCTACTAGGTTTTGGAACGACATTCCTGCACCTATTTCTGAGTGTAATTCATAGTATAATTTTAAATCACACTATAAAAAGCATTTATTGCACTCAAAAATAGCTCAACCTTGAGCCTACAGCAAATGTTTCTTCCAGCATCGTTGAGCATTATAATTATGTTTGTTTTTATTTACAAAGCTTTTCATTACGTTTATTTTATATATATATTTGAACTTTTTTATTTTTATATAGAATGTATGTGCATAATGTCTTTTATGTATATGTTTTATATATACTAAATGTATATTTATGAGCAACGAAATATTTCAATTTATAAAAGTAATTATTGAAATATATTTCATAAACACATCCAGGCGGATCGTGCGTGTAACTGTGGTTATGACAGAATCGTCAGCCCTACAGCATTACGCTGATTCATAACTTTTTCACTGGCGCGATACACACCCCATCTTGCTTCTTCATGTAATTTTTTTAAATTTTTCTTTCTCATTCTTGTAATTTTAATCTACCATACTTTTGACTGTTTATTTTTTATGATGTATACAGTTCCAGTGAATAAATGTCTTTCAATGTTTCTTTCTTCCTATCACCGGATTCGAGGATTACCGTATCCTCCCCCTCTCTTCAGACCTCGCATAATCTTATAATATTCCAGCGTAACTTGTCTATCTCTTCTTTCAGCTCCAGGATCTTCTCGTCAGTCCTCAGGGCGCGTGTGTTATATGTTGCAAGGTTGCGTCGTCTTAGGTAGCAACCGAACCTCCACCGAAAATTCTTAGCACCCCCTGCCCCACAGTCACCATTGACGTATCCAGATTAACATAGTTCCCGTGTAGTAGTGGACCAGAACACTCACTACCCGTACTACTATCGTAAGAAGCGACAGAGGGAAACTGAGGCAGAAAATGGGCAGCAGCATCTTTCTGATAACAGCAAAATAACATTAAAAAAACTGCGATTGCCAAACCGCTCGCCTAGCGTGGTAATATACCCCCCATGATGAGAGTTACATAGAGCTGGCCCCCAGTCCCCGGTTGCACCGCTATTACTAGGTGATGATTAAAACGTAACAAATATATTTCAGGTGTTAGAAATAATTGACTTTATTGTCAGGTTTAAATTGACTGTTGTGGGCATTTATATTTCAGTACCAGTAAGTATCGAAGCGCCAATCCAAAGTAAATTGGAATTGATAATTGGAAATTCCTTAACACTACCATGTCAGGCAAGTGGATATCCAAAACCAAAGATAGAGTGGATTTTTTTTAACAAACATAAGGATGAAAAGAAATTGAGGTGAGAAGTTTCATATAAGCGTGCAATGTACAAATTATTTCTAATCGGAACATAAAATATATATTAAAAGTGTAACTAATCAGTGAGTGGCAATGATCAGGCCGCGTGTTTCCTTTCCAGTGTTCAATAGAAGGCAGTGTTGCTTTTAAACGCGCACAGGTTTGTTAGGCTAATTCCTTTTCCAAATACGTGTTCCAATCAAAATCTGAGCCACAAATACATGTTTGTGTACATCCACAAAAATCCATGGTTGTATACATATCCATGGGTAGTTTAGTAAGGATAAGTAATATAATATTTTCAAATTAGAAAATATGTATTAAATAAAGTATACAACAACGTATTATTATGTTTTTTTGCTTTTATTTGAATATACTTTTATTTATTCGTATTTCGTGACTTCATCTTAAGGAGTTCTAACTTAAATTACTTAAGTTAGAGTTAGAGTTACTTAACTATACAAATGGCAGGACATCAGGAAATGCCTTAAAATTGTTTTAATTTACTTAAATCTGGTGCTTCGCCGGCCGCTAACGCGGCCCGCTCTTTCAACTCCTGTCGCACCTATATAAATATACTAAAAAACAATATTACAATACAATTAGAAACAAATGCTGCAGACAAAGTGACAAAATACGAGCATTATGGAAAAAAGCGCGCGAATTTCATGGTTATCCTTTAAGCATCACCTTAACACGTTTTTGGCAGAAGAGTTTGCGTTGCAAGCCCATAAGCGATAGGGGGACACGTGGCTTGAAATGAACAAGAGTTTGGAAAACTAGTAGGCGTAACACACCTGTTTGTGTTTCAAGGCAGTGCTGCCTCCTATTGAACACGGAAATTGACTTATCTATAGAGAGACGTATGTTAAGAAGTGTTTTAGACTGTAATGATATACGTATTATACCTCAGATATGATAATATTTAATATAACAATATACTATGCACGACTGTGTAAAACTGTACTATTTGGTTAACAACAACAGAGAACCTATGAATCCTAGTCAAGCATGGGACGATATTTTTATAGTTCTTTTTTATTTTTTACCACTATCTTTACATCCTATCATATGTCCACTGCTGAACATAGGCCTATCCCATTGATTGTTTCATATGGGGCATATTTGTTATAGTTGCGATTCTTGGCAAGCAGGTTGGCAACCCCTTTTTTAATTTAGCTGTTATCAAGAAGATGCTGCTGCCCATTGCCTGGTTCAGTTTTCCTCTGTCGTCTCTTACGTCACCCACGGTATGACATGGGATAATGGATATAATTGTATCGCCACCACACAATCATTCGTTTTCAGTTAAAAGGATCACCGGTTTTTTACACGCACTATACGATACATAGCAGAATAACGTCGCTTTGACGTTGATATTTTGTGAGAGCTTGGTCCTTCCTAGTCGAGCCGACCCATTGGTGCTACAATGTTTACATAGCTGCACCACTTATAAACTGTCCTTGTCATTTCTTTGAGAAGCCCGTTTTCGTTTTATTATCTTGTTTCCTTGTTTTTCAACAGCTTTAATCTATTGCTAGACAAAAATTGGGCATTATTTTTGTTACTCAAAACACTGCCACATAATCTGTACTACTACTAGTAACTTGTAGAAGTTTCAATGTAAAAAGTTTAGTCGAATTTTAATAATTTATTTCATTTTAGCTCAAGTGACGCATCCGGTGCACTTCATTTATCAGGAGTACAAGTTGATCAGAGTGGCTTCTATTTTTGCTTTGCTCGTAATACCGGTGGATCAGCTAATATCGCCTATGAAGTTGAAATTCTAGGTATTTTATGAATTTTGTATAACAATCACCTTTATAATTGAATTTCTAGCCTATTGTTATTGTTATCATTACACCATCATTACAGCCCTTCACAAGTACACTTCTGAACATAAGCCCCCCCCAATGGAATACCACAAAATAAGGTCCTGAGCCACTTGCATTAACGGACTTCCTGCATATCTTACCAGGTCGTCATTACATCTAGTGGGGGTCGCCCTACACTTCGCCTACCGGTACGAGGACGAGGACAATCGAGAACCTTTTTTCGGTTCTTCGAGCTATATGGCCGATCCATTGCCACTTTAGCATACCAATCTGTTGAGCTATGTCGGCCACTCTGGTTTTACTGCAGATATCCTTATGCAAATAAACCCCAAGCATAGCCCTCTCCATAGCTCGCTGTGCAATCTTGAGCTTCCTTATACGGCCAGCAGTGAAGAGTCACGTCCCAGTTTCATAAGTCATCACTGACAATACGTTGTAGTTGTACAATCTTGGTTTCATGTTTTGTAGTATATCTGACGAACAGATGAATGATCGTAATCTCCTGAACGCTCGCCAGCTGAGTTGAATCTGTCGATTGACCTCTCGGTCGAAGTTGGAAGTACCTAGTCGGACTATCTGGCCCAGGTAAATATACTCGTCAACGGCTTAGAGCTAACTACTATCAACAATTGCTGGCACAGTTATGACATGGCCGTTACACATGATCTTTATTTTAACTATGTTCATCTTAAGACCTACCCGTTGCAAGGCAACATTAAGATCATTGAACATAGTTCTTAGGTCCTCCAGCGATTTTGCCATAAAGACTATATCGTCGGAAAATTGAAGGAGCGTTGTACTCGCTGTTGATGTTAATACCGTATTTTTTCCAGTCCAGTAGCTTGAAAACGTCTTCCAATACAGCGGTGAAGAGTTTCGGGGATATAACTTCATCCTGTCTTACACCTCTCTGCAATAGGATAGGTTTCGTACTTTAGTTCTGTACTCGGATAGCAATTGTAGCCCTACTGTACAAATACAAATATTGACAATTAACTTGGACTGCAGTACCGCCCAAATTTCGACAGAATCAAAGACTTTCTTATGAGAAAAATTGTACTTTTCGGTGCGATATGATTCGTAATGACTCTCGAAAACAGCACGTAGACGCCGCTTAAAAGGAGAATCAGTCTTTAGTTCATCAAGAGAGCGTTTTCGCTTTTTTTGAAGAACAAGACCACCGCACTTCTGTACAATGTCTCTGGAGTACTGCCACCATGGAAGATGGAATAAAAGAGCTTCTAAAGGATTTTAAGTACGTGTTTTCCAACCGCTTTTCCCGGGGACTTGCCGTTTTTAAAGCGCAACAGACCTATTTTAATCTCGTTCTGATTTACGTCCGGAACATCCTCGTAATAGTGCCGGAAAAGATTTACTCTTGGATCGTTACTCACACCTGCGTGTAGCTCCAACGATGAGGTAAAGTAAAAAGTAAATTTGCAGCCTATTTACGTCCCACTGCTGGGCACAGGCCTCCTCTCATTTCTGAGAGGGTTTTGTTTGGGTTATTTGTATGTTCAGTTGCCTGTTTGATATCAAATCTGCTGAAGATTGCAGCTTAATTTTCCGTGTCTGACAGCGTGGACAGTTTCCACGAACTTGTTCCACGAGCATGATTTTGTAACTCGAGCTAAAAGTTTTCGGGGTTTTGGATTAAAGCACAAACGCTCCGTTGACTTCATTAGACGTGATCTCTCCGAATTAAGGTGTAGGTTCAGTTCAGATGAGAGGCACTCATCACTTGGTGATCGCTGCCATTTTCACCCTCGCGATCACTGAGACATCATTGAATAGTTGCCGTCTAGTCGTCATAATAAAATAAATCTCATTTTTCCGTCCGTCGGGGCTCAACCAGCTCCACTTTCTGTGGGACCGCTTCTGAAAGAAAGAATTCTTTATAAAGAGTCCCTCTTTTTCCATTAAATCGGCTAATTGCTAGCCACTTGGGTTCCGTTGCCCTATCCCAAATTACCCTACCTTCAGATCATTGGTATCACTTGTGCTTAGTCTCCCATTAACACTTAATAGTGAGTTTTGGAGGAATGCATAGCTCTAGAGATATCCTCATACGATTTTTCCACCTCCTCATTGGGATATGCCGAGGTCGGTGCGTAAACCTGTATTACCTTAAGTGAATACCGTTTAGTGACTCTGAGTATAAGGTACGCAACCCTTGTCCGACACTCCCAATCTTTACAACGTTGTTAACGAAAGACTTAGCACAGATGTTCGCCCTCCCGATGATAGAATAATTTGCCGGATTCGAGGAGAGTCCTCCTCCTCTCTTCGGGCCTCAGATTATCCTATTATATCCCAGTGCAACTTGTTTATCTCTTCTTCTGGCTCCAAGATCTTCTCGTTAGTCCTCAGGTTGCATGCGTTATATGTTGCCAGGTCGAGTCGTGGCAACAGCCGGGGACTGGGGGCGACCGGGGACTAGGGGCAACCGGGGACTGGGGGCCATTTATTTGTGTTGTTGCTTATGCCATAATAGCCACACTTGGCAAGCGGGTTGGTAACCGCAGGTTTCTTTATTATTTTAGCATAATATAATGCAATATCTCATTTTACAAGTTTATTAACCGAGTCTGAAAATATAAACAAAATGATGAAGCGCTGTTTTCTTGTTTTTATTTCAATCATGTGATGTCCAAATACTGTCGCAAGTTTTTATGGTTGTATTTACTCTGAGATATAGGCAATATAAACGTCAACAAACGACATAATTTGTGTAAGTAGTGTTGAGTAGGACACGATTTCAAAGTGAGTTCGTAAGAGTAGCCATTTTTTTTACTGAGCCAGTACAATGCTCTACTTGAAATGAGGCGAGACATCTTAAACACATTTGAAGTAACTGGGAATACTGATGCACTATTGCTGTACTTGTATTGCCTTACCTTCCAATGTGTAAGGCTTGTGGCAAAGAAATAGGAAGCGATTGATAATGGAGGAATTACGCTTTATTCGACGTTTTTACTTACGCTACGTGAAGGCGACTTGTTTGTTAAATATTATTAAGTAAATACGAAATAAAACATAAATAAATTATTAAGTATATGTTTTATAAAAAATAAAATCGTGTCACTCTCGGTCACGTAAATGTTTGTTGAATAAAAAGGCATGCTATCGAAATACAAGTCAATTAAAAGTTAGCTTAATTTATTATTAAATAGATTATAACCCGACTGAATATAAAAGTTAAACAATTGAACTATATTTTATTAAACCTTCATTTTTATGTTTTTATTTTGTATTTTATTTTTATTTTTCATTTTTAACTGACGATTGAAAAATCGACACTTAATGTATTTGTAACATTTATTATACATAAAATTTAGCTTTCTGCCCTCCTTCCTCATACAAACTTTATTTGTGTTAAAACTCACGCTTAAGGCTACAAAGGTTTCCCTTCACGTATTAATACACATATAGATTTACTACATTGAATTGAACTTTGGGCTGGAATGGGACCAAAAGCCGACGAAAGTAGTTCTTTACATAATATATTGGATTAGACGGCTCCGTGGCGCAGTGGCTTAGCAATAAGTTGCAGCACCAAGGGCCGTAGCTTCGAACGGAACAAATGTTTGTATGGCCTACAAATAATTGTTCCGGGTCTGGATGTTTGTCCTTGTGAAATTCATGTATGTAAACTGCCCCCACGATACAGGAAAAAATTCTAGTGTGGAGGTAACGTTTAAAAAAAATTATTGGAACGAAGTTCCTCAGTGCCCGATATGAATTTGACGGATGGTGGCTAGACGAGAAATAGTGTAAGATTTTTTCATCACGAATCCCTTTCTATAGTGCGAGTGAGATGGAAACACATCCAACTCCCTCGCACTTTTTCATATCTTGCCACATTTATTAATCAATAATATAATATGTTTATCAATATACTACGAAAGGAACTTCATTCCAACAGAGTGTTCCACGACACTCACGCATGTTTTTATTTATTGTTACTTCCACATTTCTGTAACTGTAATCTGTTATCATTCCTTAGTATACCTTTTTACCTATATTATAGAATTATTTGATTAATTTCTGAAATTTCAGCTCCACCTTCCATTACAAATTTGGTTTCTTCGAAAGCATTTGCGGTTGTTGTCGGCGATTTAGTGTTGAGGATTCCATGTAATGCAACAGGGAACCCTAAACCGACGATAACCTGGGTGAAAAATGGATTAAATATAGCAGCAGGTAACCAAATTTCTTTAGAATATATTATGTGTATTTATATGTTTTATGTGGATAAAATTAACTTCAAAATTTCATAAATTTGGAGTTTATTTATTAGTTACGTCACAACTCTGTTACAAAATTACAATATTTATATCTATATCTATTAGCAATATATATTATTTTGTTAGCCTTATTGAATGACCTAATTTGAAAAGTTTACCCCGCGATCGTTCATGTTAGCCAGTTTTCAAAGTTCGAAGAAATCTATTTATTTCTTCAATAATATTCTGTAATAGATATTCTATAATTAGAGCGAATAAACGAGTATACGGCTCACCTGATGGTAAGTGATCACCGTCGCCTATGAGATAAAAATGAAAGATAATATTTGCTTCTACAATAACAATGTAATAGTCAATTTTATTTTATCATACCATTTCTTAACATATTGAAGACATTAAAAAGGACTTCTCATCTCCAAACATAATGCACGATTTAAAAGTTACAGTAATTTAATTTTTGTCGATCATTAAAGTTATGCCTATAGGCGGCACTAAAAATTTCGGGAATCAAGGAAGTGACACAACATTACTATATAAAAATGTATTTATTGCTTTTCGAAGTATTTTCCGCGAAATTTGACACATTTTTCCATACGATGGAACCAATCATTGAAGCAACCATTCCATTCGGAAGTTGGGGTCTCCAAAATGGCCGTTTTGTAGGCGCCCACAGCTTCTTCAGGTGATGAAAATCTCTGTCCACGCAATTTATTCTTTATTTTAGGGAAAGTATAGAAATAATTAGGGCTTAGGTTTGGGCTGTACGGCGGATGGTCTAATAATTATATGTTTTCTTGCTCTAAAACTCTTTTGTTCTGTGTGCGGTGTGAGAACTCTCATTGTCGTGATGGAGGATGATGCGACGGTTGCAGTTCTCTTTACGGAGTTCAGAAACGACTTGTGGCAAACAAATGCTAGCATACCATTCTGCATTAACCGTTCTTTGTCCCTCAAGAGGAATAGTCGTAACATGGCCGGTTTTGGAGAGAAATTGGCCACCATTTTTTGCAACACTCCGTGAACGAATAATTTTTGTTGGCTTTAACTCATTTTCGAACACCCAAACTTGTGACTGGTTTTTTGTTTCGAGTTTGTACGCAAATGTTTTTTTTTGTATTGTGTGTTTTTCTTGTACCGAATGCAGAAATCATCCGGTCAATACACTGTTTTTGTGTTAAACCACTTCGAAAGTCATAATAAATCATCGCTCTTGAATTTTCACGAGTCAATTCCATTTTCTCAACGACTAAACAAGTTTGATAAAACCTTGTGGCAAGACCGAGAATATTTTTTTAAAAAAAATAATTGGTATTCGATTTTTAAAACCAAGGAGTATTCAATTAAAAAGATTTTAATATGACAGGAATAGTGGAAATATTCTATTCCCGATACTTTTAGTGCAGCCTATTATTCTTATATTTAAATCAAAGATCCTAGAAACGACTATGGCTCCTGACACCTACTACTGAAGATCTGCTATCGGCAACAATTGCTGTTCTCACGCTGGAAGTGTTTAACTTAAATCAGGACCATACTTTGTAGGGGTTCAATTGTTCTGACTTGATGATGAAATAACGAGACACTAATTTATTGCAATGCAAGAATGCCCTTCCTGGAGTTCACATCTTATAAATAAAAACGTTACTTAATTGCCTACTTGAATTAATATTTTACTTTGTCTAGGAACTGAATGGCATGATATTGAAGAAGACGGAACACTAGTTATAAAAAATATTGATGATACCAACGAAGGTTTATATATATGTATTGCACAAAATTCTATAGGAACTGATTCAGACATTTTTAAGATCAATGTTCTGCGTAAGTGGTTTGCATTGTTCATTTTTATATTTTATTTTTTCAAACTTTTCAGAGTCAATTAATACTTATTAGATTCGATAATACCGTATGGTGGCGGTGTAACAATATCTACTACTCCACATCCTCCTGTGGATATTGTAAGAGGCGACAGGAGGAAACTGAGGCAGAACAGCGTCTTTTTGCGACCATGTTGAGAGTTACGATTAAACGATCCCCAGTCCCCAGCGGTCTCACTATTCCTGGCTACGGTGGCGACCTTGGTAACGACGAGGCGGGATGTGTTAAGAATATCTGGTGGAGGTTCGGTTGCCACCTAGGACTACTCAACCTGGCAACATTTAATGCACGCGCCCTGAGGACTGACGAAAAAAATCCTGGAAGTGGGAGAACAGATAAAACAATCTGCGCTGAAATGTTATAGGATTACCTGAGGTACGAAGAGAGGGGGAGGATCATGTAATCCTCGAATTCAGCTACTTGTTCGGTCACAGCAAGGGCGAACATATGATCCAAGAAGGTGTCAGATTTATCGTCGACAAGTCTCTCGTTAACAATATTGTAAAGATTGGAAGTGTATTGAGAACTTATATTCAAAATCACCAATCGGTATTTGTTGAAGATCGTATGATCTTCAACAAATACCGATTGGTGATTAAACGTGTACATTTACACACCATCCTTGGCAAATCCCGATGACGAGATTAAGGAAAGGTATCAGGATATCTCTAGGGCCATACAATCCTTCAGAACCTACAATACAGTGTTAATGGGAGATTTCAACGAGGCACAAGAGAAAACGGTGAGCTGAAGGTACGGAAATTTGGAAAACGGCAACGGAACTCAAAGGGCCAGCAGCTGGCCGACTTCATAGATCAAAGTTAAGGGGAATAGTTTGTCTGTAATGTAGTAACTTTTTCTTTAATGTTTTCAGAATATCCAAAACCTACTTCGGTTACTAGCAGTGAGTACGTTGAAGTTGGAAAATCAGCAAGAATTGATTGTGATATTCCTCATAAGCTAACCGATATTCTAAGTTGGTACAAGGTAAAATGCACAAAATTCAAATTAATCTAAAACATATGTTTTATTAACACTGACGTTTATACCCAGATCGCATAGTATTTCTTAAATGTTAGATTGCAGGTCTTCATCAGAATAGAGACATTTTATAATATGTTGCATTTGTTCTGAAATATTATGACTGTTATGGCTGTAATCAACCCGTAAAGGCGCAATGTTAGACATTTTCCGGCGTAGGATAAATTTGTTTTAATTGTCATCCTTGGCAAGACTTGCCTTAGTTTGTTGCGGTACCAGGCATCTCGCATCTTTGACATTGCTATCCGTTGATGATCTAGGTATCTTTTATTTTCCTTCTTCTTTTATATTCATTGTTTGTCTAATAACAAGATGGCATAACGCTTATTTTGGCAGCTATAATATATGTACAGTCCCGTGAACGTACCTAAATTGGGTGATGGATTTACTCACACAACAATTTTAACATATAAAAGAAAATAATTTGCGTAAAGTAAAATTATAGTTATTGGTATGTCTAATACGCACACCAATTGGTACAAAACAAGTAACTTATGCAATATTATGTCTATGGAAAAGCATTATTATATTTTAATTCCTTAGGAATGTAAGATACCTCACAATATTATCGTGCCTATTAAAAAATAAGCCATGACATCTCTGTTGTATTCCGGTAGACGATAATATAATCCAATATACTAAGTTATAAGACATTTCATCATAATCCTCAGAGGTAACAACGCAGCTGCAATGATCTCTGTTAAATTTGGTTAAAGTTGTCTATGCAGCCTTAACGTCATATGAAGACCATTTGTACCATTAATCTAATAAAAGAAAAATGAGAGCAGTAACTTCGTCGCAATCCACGTAGTAGTAAGTGACAGCTTGCTATAGATTCTAGATCACTCGCGAAAACTAATATAGATTATCATAGCATTTTATAATCATACGAGTGATCTAATGTAACAAAATGTGTTTAATAGGATTCAAGGATCATTGCTTCTAGTGAACTGGTTCTAAATAACATCAAAATATCCGATGATGGATTATATACATGTCACGTTAGTACTTTTGCTGGTTCAACTAGTGCAACAAAGCGAGTTATAGTCGGATATAAACCAAGCTTCATAACAGAAGAAGATGAACATATGGATTTTTCTGAAGGAAGGGAAGCATATCTATCGTGTGCAGCCACTGGAGAACCAACACCAAAGGTTTTTTTATAGTTTATATCAAATAAAAAACTTCTTATTATACGTAGTAGAACCATGCTGTAGGTGTTAGTAGTATAGTGGTAGCACAAATGGGTCGGCTCAATTGGGGAAGGACCACGCTTTCACAGAATACTAGCGTAAACTAAAATCTTAACGCTGATGTATTTTGTATGGTGAATGTAGAGATCCGGAGACCCTTTCTACTGGAAACGCGGTACTACATCTTAGTCCTCACCGACGAAACCACATTTGGATTTTATTCCAACGCCAGTTATTTATAGTGCTTAAGGATTTTTCCATAATTGATGATTAGGTCCTTGCAATAACCACATGGTCATCAGCGTTACCTAGTGTGTCTTGTACCATAACTGGTCAACCGCGAAAGTCCAAAGACGGGGTGAAAATACACCACCTTGCGGACAATTTCTGTTAGCTTCAACCTAAATCGAAGGTTGTAACAGCGCTATTTGTGCCTTTCTGCACACACTTGGTGGTCGTGAGGTCAACATTTTTAGATGTCAAGCCCTCAATCAGCAATGAGATTACTGTCGAAAGCGCTGTCAATATCTAGACAGGCAAAAAGAGCTATTCCTTTATCTCGGCCCTGTCAATAACACAGATCCGGGCTGTTTCCGTAGATTTTACTGTGCGTTAAGCTGGCTGTTGTAATGTATGGGCATCATAGCTAAATTTAAACTCAAATTCAAAAGTTGGTAAAATATTTCGCAATATGAGAATCAAAGTTTTACACAATAATTACATAAAACAAATGAAATTCGTTAAAACACATTCCAAAACTTTCTTTCTTTTAATAACCTTTGCTAATTTTTGTGGCCAGTACGCACAATAATTAGAACAAGAGAAATCAAATCTTTTATTTGCGTCTCTCAATTTTTCATACTCGTATTTATACATATTTATTTGATTATTTACATATCTATACATCTTCACCCGCGTGATATTTATGGTTTTAATTGTTTTGCGCGGAACCCTAATTATTTTTCTAAGATAAAAGTAGCCTTTGTTACTCCTTATAACAGCAGCTAATCTACCCGTGAAAGTACCGTCGAAATCGGTCCAGCCGTTTTGGAGATTAGCCGGAACAAACAGGCAAACAGACAGACAAAAATTTAAAAAGTTGAGATTTTGTTATGTGTCGTATATACTTTCATATGCATTTAGTAAAAAGTTGCTATTTTGACATTACAAACAGACAAACAGTCAAAGCGTTCGCTGTAAACTTTTCCCGGGTTTGATCCCCGACAGCACGAATGAAATTTGTAATTGCAATTTTCGTCAACACACATTGGGGCAGCGCGGCGGGCATTTCCTTGCCCTAAAACTTTCTCAGAAATAAAAAAGAGTCCTGTGCCCAGTAGAGGGACTTGTATAGCCTATTACTTTACTTTGTAGCAATATTCGTAATCGTTTCAGATACAGAAGGGTACCCTATACTGACAAAAATATCATGTGGAGGCGACGAAAACGTAAAACATCTTTGTATCTAGATAAAACGTTCGAGAGATTGTCAGTCATGTCATACGCCACATTTTCTATAGAGCGTAGAACATTGCAGATAGGGCAAAATAAAAAAGAATACAAAATATTATGGGAATTATTTATTAATAATATATACATTTATAGGTATTTATAATAAAAATAATGAACAAGCTGCAAGGTTCAACTAATAATGTTTCTTGTAAACACAATTGTAAAATTCCTGATTTATTTTTTCCAATGGTTAATTGATGAAACGTAGTCAAGATCACTTCATATAAAATATATTTAATTAAAATTGACACATGACATATTTGGCCTTTATTAACTTACAACAAGGCGGAAATTTGAAAAGAAGATTTTGTCTTTTCACACAAATATTGTTTACTAGCTGTGCCCCGCGGTTTCACTCGCGTGTATCACGCGTCTGCGCCTTGCGACATGCGAACTTCGAGAGAGACATCACGACGGACGGTTGCTGAATTAACAAAGATTTAAAAAGTGAAATATGTTACTAAAATTACATGGTTAACGTAATTGGTTACACATGATACAGGTACTGATACGAATAATGTGGCCTATTTTGTACCGGCTTTACTATTTCACATTTTAACATGAAAAAGTAGTTATTGTGACATAACTGTTATAGTTAAACATATAGTATCTTAGACTTTTTTGTAGATATTGATATCTTCTATAAAACTGAAGTACATTACTTTGCTCTATTATCAATAGTTTTCGCAGCGTACGCGATATAAGGATTATTTTTGGTATTTTTTTCACACCTTGGGTTACATTAACGAAGTTTTCATACGGATCCCTAACTTTTTTGAAAATATTATATAGCCTATGTTCATCAGGGATAATGTTGGATTCTAATGGTGAAAGAATTTTTCAAATCGGTCCAGTGGTTTCGGAGCCTATTCAATTCAAACAAACAAACAAACAAATCTTTTTCTCTTTATAATAGTAGTGTAGATGTAAATGTAGATGTAGATGTAGATAACTGGCGTGGTTTCGAAAAGCGTGATTAAGTGTCAGCGGTATATAATCAATTAAATACTGAACCTTTTTGAAATTTATTTTTTTTTGTTTATTTTTGTTATATGTTCATAAAAACTGACGCCATCTCACTATATTATTTCTTTTTTTTATAACGCATAAGGATAAGTTAGACTAAGTTAGATTAACTTGGATAAGTTTGTAATTTTTTTTAATTTTATCACAAAATTTCCCCAATAAATTAATAGTCTTTCTACAGTGATTCTCTCCTCTTAGTTTCGGCGTGACTGTAGGATGTTATACTGAGTCATCGTCAATTACTAAGCGGCCATAAATCATTGTATGTATGTATAGACATATATATATATTTGGATTTCAATATTTATGTTTTTTTGAATTTTGATTGATTTTTTGAAATCCTGAGTATAATGCCAGTTATGCCCTTTATGCTCAATTGCAGACAAAACAATATTGATTACGCATTTCTAAATCAAAATTTTACCTTCCTGCTTCGAATAATAGCTCCTGCACCTAACACAGCGAATTATTATTATCTATAAGACCACTTGTAGAAACAGTTTTTGTTGACAGTTATAAGTGTAACATTTTTATCATCTGCTTTGTATGTAGTGCCTTGAGCAACACTTTACCAGTTTCTGTACAGAAAATGATGCTGGCTTTGATAATATGGATGGCCGCTACCAATACCCGCTATGTTACACTTATTAACATAGAAACTAGAAATATCATTTGCATTAAATTCTAAATAGCACTTTTTGCACAAGAAAGTACACTTTTAGATCAGTCCATCTTGTTTTTCACTAATTAAGTGAAAAGTAAAACAAACCAATAGGTCCGTGATTTTAAATTTCTTGCAACTTTTTATAGAAAAGCATAACCTTATCATAATATAATAGTCAATCATTTAGCCATGTGATAAAACTTTTAAGTGTGCCAGTCAAATATTAATGATGATATTCGGGTCACTATACTGGAAATAGTCTTTTAAATATTTTGTAGTACAATTGATAATCTTCAGTATGATTGACCGTGTATATGACTTTTATAAGTCTATGTTATTTTTGATGAAAATTATTATTGCAGATAAAAGCCCTTTCACATTTATTTTAGTCTCGAATTAAATTAATTAAAATGAAAATAAGAACTTTGGCTCTTTATAACTGATCTTTAAATGTAAAACACTGACTTGAAATTATATAATTATCGGCATTTTTTTAATTCATTGAACTTTTTTAAGATTGTATTGAAACTCTACTGGTAAAAAAAAAAAAACAAATATATATATATTATAGTTCTTGATGAAAATAAAGTATCGCGGTATTCTTGGTGTAAAGCAAAGACGTGATAATATCTATAAACAATAGAATAACAAAATAATGAAAACATTTGTAAATACTTGCTTTATAACCCAATAAATATTATTTGACCGTAATAAAATAAAACAAGGTAGTATTCGGCATGAAAGTAAAAATAAATATTTTCGATTATTTTTAGATTTTTGGATCGGAACCGCCGGAACAGCGCGCGGTTCTGATCCACCTAAAGATGCTAAATTTCAGCAAGCACTGTCAAATTCAATAGGAGTGACAGAAAAAAAACCGTTCTTGATATAGAAGGGTAAATAAATTATTTAACCTATAAAGTAAAATCACTTTATTAAAAATCGAAATGGCCCAATAGCTTTATTAACATGAGACACATAATTGTACGAGTGCTTACAATACTTAACATTATTTTACTGAAATCTCAGAAAGTTTTTTTTTTTAATAGAATAAGGGTGACAAACGAGCACACAGTCCACCTGATGTTAAGTGGTTGCTACGGCCCATAGACATCTACATCTATTTTCGATTACGTATCAAAATGTAGATGCGTTGTCACCCGTGAGGACTAAGATGTAATGCCTCCTTTCCAGTAAAAAGGTTCTCCGGTTCTCTACACTCACCATACGAAACACAGCAGGGTTAAACTGCTATTTTACATGGTATTCTGTGAGAGCGTGGCCCTTCCCCTGTCGAGCCGAACCATTTGTGCTACTACTATTTCTACTACTAATATAGCTGCAGCATGGCTCTACCACGTAAGGAAAAATTGACGTCGAAACTTTAAGTATTTTAAGAAGCAACTTTGCAATTATTTTCTATTGAGTGAATTTTTGTGGAATCGTGTTTTGCAAACCGCCACCTGAAATACGTACAATTTTTTTTCGATAACGACGTGAAATTACAAAGCGATCCCCATGCATATCAATGTGGCTCTATTCAGCCTCTTAATATGTACATACCTCGGGATTCAGAGATTTTAAAAGTTTTCATGCGTAGATAATGGAAGATATAATATTATATTATTACTGTCCCGTGTGAGGTAACCTTTATACTTATATACATATTCGCATCATATTTTTATAGTTGGTTAGAAAAATTATATCTAAATGCAAACTTTAACAGGGTAATTTTTTTTTAATTTTTTACCCAGCAAGTAGTAAAGCAACTACAACCCCATCGGTAAGTGGTTATATAGCCTAAGATGGTGAATTGCACTGATTTAACAAAAACCTATTCACTCTTGCCTAATAGTACTAGGTAAGTAATGTTTGCGACTTATTTGTGTGTGTGTGTGTGTGTGTGTGTGTGTGTGCGTGTGCGTGTGCGTGTGCGTGGCGTGTGCGTGTGCGTGTGCGTGTGCGTGTGCGTGTGCGTGTGTGTGTGTGTGTGTGTGTGTGTGTGTGTGTGTGTGTGTGTGTGTGAAGAAAAGCGTTTGAGAATACCTGAAGAGGAATAAAGGTTGAGTACTACTTCGCTTACCTGTACGAGGCTGCCATTCGAGAACCTTTCTTCCTATTTTTTATCGGTTTTCCAAGCTATATAGCTAGCCCATTGCCATTTCAATTGAATATTCCGTTGAGCTATGTCAGTTACTCTAGTTCTACTGCAAATATCTTCATTTCTAACTTTATGACGTAGAGAAACCCAATCCAATTTAAAATTTTTACATTTTTAGATGATAGTTTGTCTAACATAAAAAAAAAACCATAAACACAAGAATGTCTTTATATAGTTATTTATACTTAGGGAAGCACCATTTTTTTATTTATTTAAATTGTTTGATTTAATTTGATAACAGTGTACCTAAATGTAAGTATCTGTATCTATATTTCCCTCCCCAATAATATTTTATAAAGTCATACTCATAAAAACGGCGTTTTATTGTAATACATAATTATAAAATTAAGTATCAACTAATTAATAAAAATATGCAACAATAAAATTACATAGGTATTAAAAACTATCGAAATCTAAGTAACGAGAGCATGTTGGCCGTTCCACAGTTCCACATCTAAATTATATAAATGCATTTTTCAATTTCACTAATCAACCTCGTCGCGAAAATTTCTTCTTCTTTGGGCACTTTAAAAATTTATTTATTTAGAAAATAATATTTACAGTTACCAGTGTACAGATATTAACTAAATTAAGTATTTCTAGTCATAAAAATATTTATAATTGAGTATAAACTTTTAAAAAACTAATATATATTTGAACGCTGTCGCTCCAACACCGACGCGCGGTCCACCCTCGACGATGTCCGAAAACGGACTGCGACAGGGCGACGGAGCATGCGGGCTCGCGTAAATATATACAATTTCAGGGAAAAATGATATATTTTCTTATAAAACGGGGAATAAAAATAAAACTTTCAATTAAAAATATTAATATTTTTAAGACCTTTTTTTAGTGTAAGAACTATTTAAAAAGCTTGTGCCGTTTTGGAGAAATTTTGCAAAACATGACAAAGATTTGAGGATTTCTTTTCTAATAATGGGTTGACAAAAATACAATTTTGTTCAATTAAAAACATTAACCAAATCTTCTTCTGTTACCTTGTATTTTTTCTTTGTGGATTTAATGAACAGTTATTGAGATTTTTTTACTTAAATATCCAAGATTTAGGCATTTCAACCACTGTTAAGGCCTTAATGATTATGAATGACGTCACTCGCAAGAACGCTAAATTACAATTATAAATTTATTTTTTAGGTTACTTGGTGGCATAATGGCAAAGAATTAGATAAAACTGAACAGATATTACATATTCTTAGCATGTCTCTTGGTGATCTGGGTCGATACTCTTGTGATGTTAGTAATCATTTTGGAACAATAACTCGTAATTTTGAAATCAGCGCAAGTGGTGAGTTAATTTCAAGTATTAAATTGCTGGAATATAGTTTTATAAGCTTGTAATAAAAATCTATTTTCAGGATGCTTATTAAATATGCAAACGAGCACCAGTGATGTCCCAGACATTCTGTCAATTGATTTACGGAATAGTGCGTTTGATAATATTGTCTATATTCCAAAGGGAGAGACAATTCCATTGTATTGTCGTAAAGGGTTTGTTAATTTCCCTTATGTTATTGTTGATGCAATTTGCGTGAGTGATTCAACGCTAAAAATAAAGGATGATATTATCTCATTTTCTGAAATAAAATGCAAATAAGAAATAAAACCAGTAAGAAAAATAACAACATGGAGTAGTGTGATGTGAAGAAGGAGTACACCTACTGTTGCGACGTTTAGGATTTTGAAAGGTGTTTGGTTTCCTTGGACAATTTAGTAACGAAATGAAAGTAAAACAGTTTTGAATGGTACATTGATTCAAGTATATTCTTTGAATTTTAACGTATATTCGACGATTTAATAAAATAAAAATTCATAAAATACGATTGGAGAGCTTTATTATATTATATTAATATTTATACATTTAAAGAAAAAGGACAAATAAACATTAAAATATCAATGTCGATATAATTGCACAGCCCAAAAATATCGTTAACACGAATTTGGTTCTATTCTGTATAGCTTGCTTTAAAATAGATTTAATTGTAGGTGATTGTAATTGCAATGTAAGAAATGCTAGGCGCTAATATTCAAAGTACCAAATAAAACTTTCAGGTTTTGATTAAATACTATTGACGAGTCGCTGAAATAAGTTTCTCCTCTATCGGTTATTAACATGACTGTTCTCTAGGAAAATACCAACTACACTGATGCTACTGATTAGGTATATACTGACTGCTAATACTTGGTCAGATTTCTCTTGGTGAGAGCAATTACGGTAAAAGCACGCTTCGCAGGCGGGTTAGCGATTGCAGTTTCATTTATTTCGCTGTTTTCAGGTTTGGCATATTTCTAGATGATCAAATCAAGAATAATATATCTACGGTAGGCTACGATATTTTTGTCTTTTAACTATTAACATTCATGGGATGAGATAAAGCGGTAGATTCTCTTTTTTTATAGGATAGGGTGACAAACCAGCACACAGTCCACCTGATGGTAAGTGGTTGCTGCGGCCCATAGACATCTACATCTATCCTCGTTTGCGAATCAAAATGCAGATGCGTTTTCACCCGTGAGGACTAAGATGGAATGCCTCATTTCCAGTAAAAAGGGGCTCCGGCCACCTGCACTCACCAAGCGAAACGCAGAGGTGAACCTCTACTTCACGCTGATATTCTGTGAGGTCGTGGTACCACCCCGGTTCGAGCCGGCCCATCCGTGCGACAGCAAAAGCTGTCGCGTGGCTCTACCACTGTTAAACGGTACACTCTACACTCTTATGACACTAAAGGAAGATTAAATCAATTTAATGGCACGACATTATTAAGAAATTCTATCGGCGTAACTATTTGCCTTTTTGCGTGAACTTTAACTACTATTTATATCGAAAACAACGAAATAATTAATAACCTTTAAAATATTTTTCTACTAGAAAGGATAAGTATTAAACAAAATCTTAAAACAAAATCCTACAAACATCTTGTTGGCAATAATTACCTATGGAACTGAAATATGGTCCTAACTGTTGATCGCATGAGAAAACTTAAAGCGGTGAAGATTTCTTTAGAGACGAACATGCTCGAAGTTTCTCTGCGTGATAGATAGAAAACGCAGCAGAGTATATATTGATGGTGTAATAATTTCAAATTTAAAATTTTGTACAACCGACTTCACTATAAATTATTAAGAATAACTCAAAAACTGTTGGTCAGACCTTGACCAAATTTATATGGGACTATGTAGTCAGAAGCACCAGCTTTCAAATGAAAAAAGAATCATCGAAATTGGTTCACCCAGAAAAAAGTTATAAGGTAATAGACATAAAAAAAACATACAGTCGAATTGAATACCGTCACCTTTTTGAAGTCGGTAGAAAAAATAACGAGTAAATAAATAATAACTTTAATTTAATTACGACAACTGTACCTCATCTTCATATAGGTGATACTTGATGAAGTTTAAAAGCCAAAGGTTAACCTAAAAAAAACAGCAAAAAAAATTGTATAAAATGCCATATCGTGTACATTAGCAACAAAATCCCACCAATTGAAGAAATGGAGAAAATATTTCTTTCAAACCAAAGATACTTTAGCAATACTGATATAATACTTAGGTATTTCTCCTGATTTGTAAAAGTGTTAAATAAATGGGTCATATTAATACACGTTATCTATCATCTGATTTGTTAAGTATTTCTGATAGTAAATGGATGATGTGGCCAATCTACGCTTAATAAATCTACGATTAAGAAATTAAAATATTATGATGAATCGAAAACAACATCTAAGTTTAATCAAGTATTTGCTTTGGAATTTTTACCTTGCAGTAATTCCAAAATAAAATATTCATGCCACATAATATAATTCCTTGGGTGTCCTAAAAGACGGCAGGGGGAAAATAAAACAGGGAATGGGAACATTATTAAACAACTGAAAATAATAAAAAGCTGCGGTTGTCAACTCGCCTACAAAGCATGTGCATCTATGACAAAATATGCCCTGCGATCAATCAACTCTATGGAGGCAATCTATGGAGGAGGGTTATGTTGAGCAGTAGAGGTTTGATAGGCTATAATGAATGAATGGATTATTTTTAGGTCATGTTGAGAAATCATTTTGAGTTTTTATCTTATTAAAAAAAACGCCGAGTACCGTAACAAACTTGTGTCTGAAGTCGAGTCTTTGCTGGCCAAAGTCTCAGATTGGGGGCGACTAAATCTAGTCCAGTTTAATCCTCAGAAGACACAAGTTTGCACGTTTACCGCTAAAAAGAACCCCTTTGTCGTATCTCCTCAGTTTCAAGGTACTCCCCTTGTTGCCTCAGCCAGTATCGCAATCCTCGGCGTCGACATATCGAGTGACGTGCAGTTTCGTAGTCACTTGGAAGAGAAGGCCAAATTGGCCTCTAAAAAGCTTGGCGTGCTCAGCAGAGCGGGACAGTATTTCATGCCGGCACAACGCCTGCAACTGAATACTGTTCCCATCTCTCGGCAGGCTCCCCAGTGCCAGCTCTTTCCACTTGACCGCATCCAGCGCAGAGCGGCGCGAATCATCGACGACCGAGTCCTTTCCGATCGGCTCGACTTATTGGCGCTGCGAAGAGATGTTGCATCTCTTTGCACTTTCTTTCGCATTTACCACGGGGAGTGCTCTGAGGAATTGTTCGGATTAATCCCAGCCGCCAAATTTCACGAACGCACATCGCGGCAGAACTCCCGATACCATCCACACCATCTGGATGATTGGCGGTCCACCACTGTGCGATTTAGAAGATGTTTTCTTCCTCGACGACTTCCTAGTGGAATCGATTACCATCAGCGATTTTTCCGGACCGATACGACTTAGGGACCTTCAAGAAAAGAGCATACTCCTTTTTAAAAGGCCGGCAACGCATCTGCAATTCCCTTGGGTGTTGCGGGTTGTTCATGGGCGGCGGTAGTCACTTACCATCAGGTGAGCCGCATGATCGTTTGCCCCCTCTCCTATAAAAAAAAATCGAACAGTTCAAGCACCGCGCGCGCTCGCTCTAGCCTCACGATCAACGCGCGCCGAGACCAAACAGTAGTAATTATATAGCTGAGACATCTACGAGGTTGGACTTACGTAGATTTAATACTTTCGCAAGGTAACGTTTTAATACCTTCACACCAAACCATCAGATTTAACCACTTCGCTGCTGAGTGTTTATTGGAAATCATAATATTTTTTATTCTTTAAAAAAAAAACGTTACCCACACTAGAATTTACTCCATTTCTTGGAGGCAGTTTACAAACATGAATTTCACAAGGACAAATTTGGAACCTGCGGCCCTCAGCGCCCCAATTCATTGCTAAGCCACTGCGTCACGGAGCCGTATGATTTTTCTGCCGTTTCCTATAGTTTGTAGTGTTATGCTACTCACGTATCATTTTACATTATTTTAAATTCATTTTTCCATTCTGTTTCGATTTTCTGCATTCACCTCAAAACTGGATATTTTACATCACCTTTATTTCCATAGGATCCTGTAACGATTTTAAACCATAAGAACACAATAACAAATCATTTCTACTTCGTATTTTCACATTATCAGCACTTTTAAATTGGTGTCAATAGAGTCTACCTTTTTTCGATCTTTTAGCTAATTTTCCGTAATTCTACAATCTCGAGCTTTGTGTGGGCAGCTGCGCTACCTTTTTTCCTATATCAATAATATCTCATTTTCCACTTAAATCTTACCGTTTTCTTATTATAAACCAAAAACAAAAATTTGACATATTTTGTCTTTCTTATTTATATCGTTTCCATGGTAATTATATTCAAATTTGCTACCGATCTGTTATTCCTATATCGATAATTCCACATAAATCCTCTTTTCTCTTGACCATTTACAAAAAAATTTGCGTATAATTTAAATAATTTTTCCGTTCTCTCTAGAAAGGTATAAAAGCCGAACAATCGGTAAAAAAAGGCAGTCTCGCTTCAGTTCGCGAATTGGAAGTATCTCCTAAAGGCCTTATCCCGGGGCCGCACTGCTAGCTCTAAGCGTTGCGCGCCCCTTTCTCCAAATGTCGTGAAGCGACAATAAAAAAAAAAATAGAACCTAACCTAAGTACAACAAAACAACAAAAGTAGAGCCAGAAAACAATATATTTAAATTTATAAAAGGTATTTACAATTTTATAAAAAAATGGAATGAGGATGATGATGAATGAGGTGAGAGTACAATTAGATTATAAAAAAAATAAAGGTGAGAGAATAGGGGAATATAGCGTTGAAGTGGGGCCTAAAAGTCGAAGCGACACACGTTGCGTTTGTAGAAGTAGGTTTCTTAGCAGCGACGGCACGCAGCGCCTGAAGCCAGCACACGCCGTTTGTGCAACCTACTTCTACAAACGCAACGTGTGTCGCTTCGACTTTTAGGCCCCACTACAACACTATATTCCCCTATTCTCTCACCTTTATTTTTTTTTTTTATAATCTAATTGTACTCTCACCTCATTCATCATCATCCTCATTCCATTTTTTTATAAAATTGTAAATACCTTTTATAAATTTAAATATATTGTTTTCTGGCTCTACTTTTGTTGTTTTGTTGTACTTAGGTTAGGTTCTATTTATTTTTTTTAATTGTCGCTTCACGACATTTTTGTATATATGTATAAATATCACATTTAATTTGTATATATGTATAAATGTCACCATCATTTTCACCTTGTTATTATTTCTTTTAATTTGTTTGTTTGTTTGGTAGGTTAATCTTCACTTCTTATTATTTCAGACACATCTCGCTAGTGATGTTGCTGATCTCTGGTTTTGAGCCCTACCGCTCTGGCCGTTCTTTATCTTTACTTAAGTCATAGCGACTAAAGCTTGCTTAATATTGATTTCTTTATCTTTATCTTCACGCAGGAGCGGATGACAACTCCTTAAATAAGCCTGAATGTCCTTTCGAAAACACACTTTTAAGAGTGGTGTTTCTTCGACTAATTTATTTTTTTTTTCCACGCAGGAGCGGATGACTACTCCTTAAATAAGCCTTAATGTCGTTTCGAAAACACACTTTTAGAGTGGTAGTCATTGAATGTGAACTCCACCCTTACCTGAATGGCAGATGATGTATGTAAGAGATGGTATATCTGATTTTGCCTGGTGATGTCTGTTTCTGCAAAGCTGTGTTTTTATGGTTTATTTTAGAATGTATATATCAAAATTTTTGCTGAGTCAAAAATTTTCCAGGGTCGGGGGGAAAATGTAGTGTTATACTACTTACGTATCATTTTACATTATTTTAAATTCATTTTTCCATTCTGTTTCGATTTTCTGCATTCACCTCAAAACTGGATATTTTACATCACCTTTATTTCCATAGGATCCTGTAACGATTTTAAACCATAAGAACACAATAACAAATCATTTCTACTTCGTATTTTCACATTATCAGCACTTTTAAATTGGTGTCAATGGAGTCTACCTTTTTTCGATCTTTTAGCTAGTTTTCCGTAACTCTACAATCTTGGACTTTGTGTGGGCAGCTGCGCTACCTTTTTTCCTATATCAATAATATCTCATTTTCCACTTATTACCGTTTTCTTATTATAAACCAAAAACAAAAATTTGACATGTTTTGTCTTTCTTATTTATATCGTTTCCATGGAAATTATATTCAAATTTGCTACCGACCTGTTATTCCTATTTCGATAATTACACATAAATCCTCTTTTCTCTTGACCATTTACAAAAAATTTGCGTATAATTTAAATAATTTTTCCGTTCTCTCTAGAAAGGTATAAAAGCCGAACAATCGGTGAAGAAAGGCAGTCTCGCTTCAGTTCGCGAATTAGAAGTATCTCCTAAAGGCCTTATCCCGGGGCCGCACTGCCCCGGGATCCTGCAAGCCTCCATTTACACTTGAAGTCTTCTGCGAAGCCTTCTTAAAACTCGGGCCGCGCCACTCCGGAATCCTACAAGCCTCCATCTACCTCGGAAGTCGCTTCGAGTCTACTACAAGCGCGGGGGCCACACTACTCCGGGCACTACTACTACTTACTCCAGGCGCCGAGTGCACCTACCGCCGGCGCTACCTTTGGGCGCTGCAACTGCTGGCTCTAAGCGTTGCGCGCCCCTTCTCCAGGCGCTACGTGCGCCGGCTCCGGACGCTGCGTGTACTGGCTCCAGGCGCTGCGCGCCGTCGCTGCTAAGAAACCTACCTCTACAAGCGCAAACGGCGTGTGCTGGCTTCAGGCGCTGCGTGCCGTCGCTGCTAAGAAACCTACCTCTACAAACGCAACGTGTGTCGCTTCGACTTTTAGGCCCCACTACAACACTATATTCCCCTATTCTCTCACCTTTATTTTTTTTATAATCTAATTGTACTCTCACTTCATTCATCATCATCCTCACATCATTTTTTTTTATAAAATTGTAAATACCTTTTATAAATTTAAATATATTGTTTTCTGGCTCTACTTTTGTTGTTTTGTTGTACTTAGGTTAGGTTCTATTTTTTTTTATTGTCGCTTCACGACATAATCTAATTGTACTCTCACCTCATTCATCATCATCCTCATTCCATTTTTTTATAAAATTGTAAATACCTTTTATAAATTTAAATATATTGTTTTCTGGATCTACTTTTGTTGTTTTGTTGTACTTAGGTTAGGTTCTATTTTTTTTTATTGTCGCTTCACGACATTTGGCGCCCAACGTGGGGCCTAAAAGTCGAAGCGACACACGTTGCGTTTGTAGAAGTAGGTTTCTTAGCAGCGACGGCACGCAGCGCCTGAAGCCAGCACACGCCGTTTGTGCTTGTAGAAGTAGGTTTCTTAGCAGCGACGGCGCGCAGCGCCTGGAGCCAGTTCACGCAGCGTCCGGAGCCGGCGCACGTAGCGCCTGGAGAAGGGGCGCGCAACGCTTAAAACCAGCAGTTGCAGCGCCCAAAGGTAGCGCCGGCGGTAGGTGCACTCGGCGCCTGGAGTAAGTAGTAGTAGTGCCCGGAGTAGTGTGGCCCCCGCGCTTGTAGTAGACTCGAAGCGACTTCCGAGGTAGGTGGAGGCTTGTAGGATTCCGGAGTGGCGCGGCCCGAGTTTTAAGAAGGCTTCGCCGAAGACTTCACGTGTAAATGGAGGCTTGCAGGATCCCGGGGCAGTGCGGCCCCGGGATAAGGCCTTTAGGAGATACTTCTAATTCGCGAACTGAAGCGAGACTGCCTTTCTTCACCGATTGTTCGGCTTTTATACCTTTCTAGAGAGAACGGAAAAATTATTTAAATTATACGCAAATTTTTTTGTAAATGGTCAAGAGAAAAGAGGATTTATGTGGAATTATCGATATAGGAATAACAGATCGGTAGCAAATTTGAATATAATTACCATGGAAACGATATAAATAAGAAAGACAAAATATGTCAAATTTTTGTTTTTGGTTTATAATAAGAAAACGGTAAGATTTAAGTGGAAAATTAGATATTATTGATATAGGAAAAAAGGTAGCGCAGCTGCCCACACAAAGCTCGAGATTGTAGAATTACGGAAAACTAGCTAAAAGATCGAAAAAAGGTAGACTCCATTGACACCAATTTAAAAGTGCTGATAATGTGAAAATACGAAGTAGAAATGATTTGTTATTGTGTTCTTATGGTTTAAAATCGTTACAGGATCCTATGGAAATAAAGGTGATGTAAAATATCCAGTTTTGAGGTGAATGCAGAAAATCGAAACAGAATGGAAAAATGAATTTAAAATAATGTAAAATGATACGTGAGTAGCATAACACTACAAGTTACCTTTAACGACACGAATGGAATGTCGTGATTAATCATCTCATGCCACCGCTTTACATAATTTACCATAAATTAGTGAGCCGCATGCTCGTTTGCTTTTAAGATGCTAAACTAGAACGGACGTGGCATTAATATAAACAACGAACACATCTCACACTTACGCTTTGCCGATGATATCGTCATCATGTCAGGCGCGCCTTAGGAAAAGGCCTATGTCCTGCAGTGGACTACCGCAAGCTGATTATGATGATTGTGAATATCCCAAATCCCTCCTGGCATTGAGATTAACAATGTCTATCTGTTTGTAAAGTTTCATCACAATCAGACAAATGAAAATTTTAAAAATGGCTGTTTATTGCATAATAGCATGCTAATAACCCCCTGAGCTTAAAATAAGCTAGTTATTAGAATATTCAATTCACACATTTGTTTTTTACGTGGTAGAGTTATGCTGTAGCTATATGAGTAGTATGGTTGTAGCACAAATAGGTCGGATCGACCGGGAAAGAACAACGCTCTCATAGAATACCAGCGTAAATAGCAGCGTAACGCTGCTTTCGTATGGTGAGTGTGGAGAACCGGAGACCGTTTTAGTGGAACTCTCTCGAACTCGAACTCGAACACGCAAAATTTCATCAAAATCGGTCCAGTTATTTTCGAGTTTTGCGAGACTAACGGACAGCAATTGTTATTTATAAATAAAGATTTTATGCTTTTAAGATATTTTATAAAAATAACGCTTACTCCAATTAGAGTTGGACACATTTTTTTTTATTTAAACTTTCGTGCACAAAGTAGTTCACATTCAGTCATTAGGCTAAACAGAGATAGACAAACAAGAGGCGGGGCAGCAGTAATCAAAATAGAAAGGCTAATATATATATATATATATATATATATATATATATATATATATACACATACATACACACAATATATACACATATAAATATTTTCATTTACAATTTATCTGATATTTTGCACTTAGAGGTGCAGCTTTGTGACACACTCGTCACAGTTCAAAAAATTACCACATATTCTTATATATATTTTTATTCTATTTTTCGGTTTAGGCGAATTCTTTAAAAATAGTATCGAATTACATTGATAAGACACACATATGTACAATCAAATAGTAAAAGTTTCCATACATCTTACTCTCAATCTCCTTCATTATACGGAGGAATCCAATTTTTTATTTAAGTTAATTTAGAAGTACGTATATATATAACCATGATAGAAACGTTTTAGCTCAGAGGCTAAGCGCTCGCCGTGAATTTCACAGTACGTGAGCAACCTGAGTTCGGTCTCCACGCCCGCACCAATAGCATTGTAAATCGCAACTTTAAGTGCTAATTTACCACGTGCTCACCGATGAAGAAATACATTACCATGAAACCTACTTTTATGAGAAAAATATATATTTCAGCCAGTGCTGCGGACATATCCTTGTCTTAAAAACCCTCTCAGAAATGGAGGCCTGTGCCCAGCTGTGGGACGGATATATGGGGCTGTAACTGTAACTTTATTTTTTATATATAAAATAGTAATTTTCAAAAAACAATGTCATGAATAGCTATAATTCGTTTTATAATATTTATAATATGTGATATTGAATTTCAATAATTTAATTATGAGTGAAGTAAATTTAAGGTTGAATCTAATTTACATAATGAAATAAAAATGTCAAGCATAAAAACTCTAAAAGAAATAAAAAAGCGAAGAATCTCACTGCAGTAATAGACTGCAGATAAGAGTGAAAAGATAAATACGAGGTACTTATAGGTTATATATGTATATTTTAATATTTGTATTTTACATGGATATTATATATTTTAAATTTATTTACAAATATGTTACATAAAATATGTAAAATCGGCTCAATAAGTGGACGGAAACATCTGTAACGATTTAGATGATTTTTTAAAGATTATTATTTATTGTCGAAATTTATAATAAAGGTGTAATCCCTGAGAATATGTTTTCTGGTGCCTAGTGAAACTATGGCGTTCATGTCCGTATAATATTTGGTATTTCTTTATATAGATGTGTGTATACAAAATGATATTATGTCCCAAAGCTAGGCACAATCCTCCTTCCATTTTTGAGAGGATTAGAGAAAAGTGCTCCCGCCTCGCTACTCTAGCGCATGTTGTCGGACTCTACGTGTTTTCAAAATGTTATTTACTTGGACATGGGTTGCTCGCTAACCGTGAAATTTTTGCGAAATAGTTTGAACCTAAAAACTTTATATTTAATATTTAATGTAACTATTTTTTGGGCTGCGTTAGTACCAAAAATTTTAAAATAAAAAACTAAAGGTAGCCGTGGTTATTGGAACGTCTCAGCCCCACCGTGACCATGGGTGCTGTAAAGCACTCGAAATACTAGGAATGTACTGACAACCCTAGCATATATTACACTTGCCACAGTTATAATTTACCACCCTATGGGTTGACTGACAAATAATGCTTTAAGTTTCATCACTAAATCATTACATTAAGGCACACACTAAGGATTCATACCATTTTGTCAGTGAGATAAAAGACCTATATCTTACTGACAATGATACCATGGTCAGTTTTGTTGTTCAGTTTCTATTTACATGCCTATTTGTTGAAGACTGCATCTCAATTGTAACTAGGAAACTAGAGGAAAACAACATGCTAGCAGAATATGCAGTATTGCCTTTCTCTTACATCTGGCTATCTATTATGGAAGGAAGAGTTTTACAAGCAAGTAGATGGTGTTGCGATGGGCTCACCGGTATCTCACATTGTCGCAGATATTTTCATTTTTTTTTCATGGAGGACTTTGAAGAGAAAGCCCTGCTTACTGCGCCTGTAACTCCAAGGTAACTACAAGCGGTACGTAGACGATACTTTCACAATTTTACCAACAGACAAAGTAACAGCATTTTTAGAATATCTCAATTCCAAAAACTCAGAAATTCAATTAACTATGGATTTAGAGACAAATAATTTTTTAGCTTTCCTAGACGTGTTAGTCATTCGAAATCCTAACAACACCATAGGTCACACTGTATATAGAAAGGACATGTGGTAGAGCCATGCTGCAGCTATATTAGTAGTATAGTTGTAGCACGAATGGGTCGGCTCGACCGGGGAAGGACCACACTCTCACAGAAAACCAGCGTAAAATAGCAGCTTAACGCTGCTGTTTCGTATGGTGAGTGTAGAGAACCGGAGACCCTTTTTACTGGCAAAGAGGCATTCCATCTTAGTCCTCACAGGTGACAACGCATCTGCATCTTGAGTCTTTATTGAGGATAGATGTAGATGTCTATGGGTCACAGAACCACTTACCATCAGGTGGACTGTGTGCTCGTTTGTTCACCCTATCCTATAAAAAAACCCATACGAACCGATATTTAAACGGTGAATCCCACCATCGTCCTTCACAGTTAGCTACTGTGGGCAAATCTTTGTTAGAGAGAGTACGAGGGATCTTTGCCAGCAAACACCTGACCACCGAGCTTCAGCACGTCAAGCAGGTTCTGTACGACAACAAGCTTCGGGTCCCGCGGCTACGTCACAGTGACCGAGTGAAGCCGGCCACAGTCGAACGTGTCCCTTCTTTACTACCATATATCAGAGGTGTCACAGACAAGATTGGCTACATCTTGAAGCGAGCTTATATTAGAACATTCGTCAAGCCGCCGAAGAAGATTAGTCAGTTCTTACCATCCGTCAAGTGTAATGTTCCTCTATAAGATGCAGGAGTGTACAAGCTTGATTGTGAATGTGGTGTTTCATATATAGGGCAAACAAAGCGATCTATCAAAACCCGCGTAAAAGAACACATAGCTGACGTGAAACACCAACGTTCCGGGAAGTCTGCAGTTTGTGATCATATACTAGACGGCCTGATCATATAGATTTGATAAACCACAAATTCTAGTGATAGAACATCGATTCCTGCCAAGGATCATACGTGAGGCTATTGAAATTAAAAACATCCTTATTTCAATAGAGAGGGAGGCTGGGTACTACCATCTGCTTGGCATCTTGTAATTAATAAAATTATAACTAAACTCAAGCATAGCACTGTAAGACTTTAAGACATAGTAAGTTCATTCTACGTAGATCGGACCAAAATAATTAAAAAAGCTGATGGTACTCCGGGTTAACTTTGACTTCGGAACCTAAATCATCTCAATCCCCTCGTGACCATGAGTGCTGTAAAGTACCCAAAACATCAGGAATCGATAAAAAAATCTGTAGAAGTATTTCTATTAAAAGTGTAGTGTTCGCGTAAATATAAGAAATCATTATGTAAACTGATCTAAATTTGATTGTACTATTATTTCAAATTCTTAACAAAGAAATAATTTATTTAAAATTTTAAAGTCATAATGAATTGAATAACTAGATTTTGAAGATTATTTCTTTATTAAATATATTTTAATTCAGGAGTTATACAAATTTTGAGAAAAGTTCCACCTCTAAAAATAGGCGATGAATTATTGGAGTAAATATTTAGGCAACAACAAGATTGTTTTTCTTGATTTACTTCGACACTGTCTCTGTTCCACTATTTCTTCATAAAATGAAACTGATTGGCGTACGGGGGATTACTTCAGATATATTCCGATCTTTTTTATCAAATCAAATCAGGAATTACACTAGTTTATCTGCAACTCTCTTGATTGTAGTTCCACAAGTTAGTGTACTGGGCCCAACTCTCTTTCTCGTTTACGTGAATAGTTTATGCAAAATTACGTTGCCTAACTGCAAAATCATTTCGTATGTCTACGATACAGCTTTAATTGTACGCGGTAAGGATTGGAAAGATGCCCAATATTATACAGAGTTTGCGTTTGGTAAGGACATGCGGTGGTTTAGTAGTAACCTATTGACACTTAATTTAAAGAAAACGAGGTATATTATATAAAAGCTTTTACAAAAATTTACTTCGCAAATATCCGCGTTATAAAATAAAATGATGTGTCTTACCTAGTATGAAGAAGCACCTCCCGCCCTCCCTCAATTGCGTGCACTAACCCCGTCACCACTAATCCCAGCACCGCTACTTCCAACACCACTACACTAGGCAAGACACACCACTGACGATAATACGACACGTGTTTCGCCTCTACACGAGGCATCCTCAGGTGATATAGACTCTACGGTGGCTAACCGCTAAGTTAGCGGTTAGGCATCCTCAGTTGATATAGACTCTACGGTGGCTAACCGCTAAGTTAGCGGTTAGCCACCGTAGAGTCTATATCACCTGAGGATGCCTCGTGTAGAGGCGAAACACGTGTCGTATTATCGTCAGTGGTGTGTCTTGCCTAGTGTAGTGGTGTTGGAAGTAGCGGTGCTGGGATTAGTGGTGACGGGGTTAGTGCACGCAATTGAGGGAGGGCGGGAGGTGCTTCTTCATACTAGGTAAGACACATCATTTTATTTTATAACGCGGATATTTGCGAAGTAAATTTTTGTAAAAGCTTTTATATAATGGATTTCCGCAAAGTAACGCCTGATTCTATTAATTATGAGGTATATTATCTTCACTCACCGTGTTAGTACCCAGCTATCTGCGTAATTTCATCTCAAAGAAAAAAGAGCAATTGTAACTGCCCAATACTATGCCGCTCCACTCACATAAGATACCCCGAACTTATCATAGACTATCATACATGCCTATCTTGGTCAGCGCATATTAGCAACTTAACCTGCCGTATTAAAAAATGAATACCAATTTTCACTTAAACACTAAAAAGTAACATAATATGACATACCCCTGTTAGGCATTCTGTGGGGGAAGGCCTATGTTCAGCAGTGGACTTTTATAGACTACAACGAATGGATGGATAAAATGACATGAAAGTAAGAAAAAACGTGAAATGAGAACTGTGTACGTTGATATTGAATATCAAAAGGTTACAGGTTTAAATATACTTCAAGGATTATTATACATTTTAAACTAATTGTTTAGAAAAATCTGAAAGATTTGAATTTAAGCTATTATTTTAATTATATCCTCTTGGGATATAATTAAATAAAAATTATGAATAATACTTACTACAAATAAATAATACTTATGGTGTACAATTTTACTCAGAGTTGATAAAATCACTGCTTCATACATTAACAAGATAGAGAGGGTTCTATACATTAATTATTGAGGATTTAATTCTACTAATTGAATGAAAATTTTAATTAAATTATATATTCTATCTGAAATCGAGCCAAGTAAACAAAAAATAATCATAGGAAGCCTTTCAAGTGTGTTCAACAAGATCATAAAGCGGTGTCTAAAACTAAAAATTTATCAATTAGCATCAAGAAATAAAAATACTATTATATAGAACCATCGTTTCTGTAGACAACCCAGAAACGATGGCAGTTATATTAGGTTGGGGACATTCTTCTTCTATACATTTCCGCTGATTGCTATGCTGTAAATATGCTGTCAGAAAATTTAGTTTATAGAACCATAGGATTTTTGTTGCGGTTAATGTGAATAAAGTATAAAGGCATGTTAAATTGAAGAATCGAATTATTCATTTTGAATAAAATAGCTAATTATTAACACCGCTTTACAGAAAATCATATACTACTATCTCAAATGTTACTATCATCACACACATATCATAGGTACTATTAGTGAAGTATTTTCTAAAACTATGGCACTCCGAAATCTATACGTAAATATTATATTAAACTCTCCTTTGTCAAATACTATAAATTATAAAATAATAAAATAATTATTTCTCTATAGTACCAATTTTGTAGTAAGTACAATGTTTGATAAGAGAAGAGTGTAGTTTGCAAGATGATGTTGTGATGAGGATTAAGAAAGGAATGCTTCGGTGGTTTGGTCATGTAGAAAGAATGATTGAGGAAAGAGTGACAAAGTAAATTTATATTGCAGATGTGAACGGCAGAGTTGGGAATGGACGCCCTAGGCGAACGTTTATCAATCGTTTAATTTTGGAAACAGAAAATGGGCCAAATCAAGAGTACCTTTAAGGTGGCACAAGTCGCGGGCTCGAACTCGCTGGTGGGCGCGGCCAAAAAGCACGCTGTCTCACCTGGCATCGTGCCCGACAGAGATAGTATCAGTGATGAGCATATCGACACTAGTATTCACGCACGTCTTGTTCGTACGGCATTTAGAACCGTTTGAACAAAAACGAAGTTACACGAACACGATGCAACATCTAATACTAATATAATAAAGCAGAAAATATAGATCTTTACTCCGTCTAAAAAAAAGTCCGCGATACCATATGTCTATTTTTTATATATAAGTAAGCCACAATTAGGCATTTTGATTTTGACAAAAAAAAATGAAAATTTAATTATTAGGCATGGCATATTTATCCTTACGAACGAAAGTTACTTCATTATCAAGACAATTTTTTGAGGGTTCGTTCTTTATACCATGTTTATATAGTAAATAGTTTAAGAGATAATGTAAAATTAAAATAATTCAATACTTGGCCTTGACGCGCAAACAACGCATAACGCGAACTGAGAAGCCAGTATTGAAAGCTTCTATGAGCGAGGTTAGGTTAGCCGTTAGTTCAATCATTATCTATAACTACACAAATAAATAAAATTGAAGTGTCTGTTTGTAATGTCAAAATAACAGCTTTTTACTAAATGCATATGAAATTATATACGCTACTTACTTATAACATTTTAACATTTTATGTATGTCTGTCAGTCTGTTTGTTCCGGTTAATTTCCAAAACGGCTGGACCGATTTTGACGGGACTTTCACTAGTAGATAGCTCATGTTATAAGAAGTAACTTAGACTGCTTAAATTTAAGAAAAAATATTAGGTGTCCGTGCAACAAAATTAACACCCTAAACTAAATGCGCACGAGGTCGCGGGGAACAGCTGGTAGCTAAAATAAATTCAAAATTAACTGAGTGCTTTTATCTATCTCCCAGGTGAGCGTAACAATGATTAGTTACATCATTATTTCTGAACTCTTTCATTTCACGTTGCTATGGTATTTTGAAAGTTTAATTGATTAATAAGTATAAGAGGTTGATAGCAAATTTATCAAGAATCATTTCTTGCCTACACACTTTCATGTATCGTGTACGTTTTTCTTTAAAACTGGATAAAACCGCGCATAGTATGCCGACAGATAAAATAAAAGTACTCCATTAATTATGACAATTTTTCCATACATTATTATCAAATAAAATATTTAATTGCAATTATAAAATGCTTGAACTAGGTGTCATGTCATGCCACGCATCTCGGACACGTGATGACGCGCGTGAAACCGCGAAATTATTAGGCGCTGCTTTATCGCTTCATATTAAGTATACCTCTGTGGCTCTATATACCTAATATAGATTGCTTACTTTATTATGTTTAGTTTTTCCCGAGTGGTCATGCAGCGATCACTCAAGAGTTCGGCTTCGAACGTGTGTAACTGCAAAAATTATCCAACGGGAACGAAATACCTGAATAAACGGTATCATATTTGTTATTTACAGCTCCGTGGCGCAGTTGCTTAGCAATGAATTGTTGCACTGGGAGCCGCGGGTTCGAATCCCGCACGGAACAAGTATTTGTATGGCCTGCAAATAGTTGTTCCGGGTCTGGATGTTTGTAAAGTGCCTCCACGATACAGGAGAAAATCCTAGTGTGGGGGTAACGTTTTTTCAAAAAATAAAAAAATAATAAAATTCCAGACTATAACCTATCTCTGAGCAAAATATCATCCAGGTCCCTTCAGCGGTTCTGGTGTGATTGAGTAACATGCATCCATTCATCCGTCCATCCAAATATCCAAACTTTCGCATTTATAATATTTAGATAATAATTGTAATTAGTTCTGCCTACCTATAAATTGTTTTCAAAAATACTTACCTGTCTTCTTACTTTTTTATATATACTCAATATCACTAAACGTAAACACAGGTTTTTATCAAGACAAGTGACCCATCAAGATTGTTTTCTTAGTACTGACGTACCTACCTAAAGTTTACAATTTTGTGGCCACGACGCGGTGACGTTTTGTGACATTTTGTTGTATTGTAGGTTGTAGGTATCTAGGTAATAACAGTAGGTACCTATGAAAATCCCACATAATATACTTTGTTTTTCCACCGCAAGAGTCGTCTAATAAATAATTAAACTGTTTTGTAATTCTTTATTTATTTATAACACTTGCATTGAGAGCCGTGGTAGCTCAGATGGTTAGCGCTCGCCGTAAGTAAGTATCACATTACGCGAGCATCCCGGGTTCGATCCCCGTCGGCACCAATGAAATTGTTGCAATTTTATATAGTAATCGTATATAGACTTTAATTTTTTTTACTTTTATAATTATATTATATTACAGACAAAAATTTTACAATATTGTCTGTCGTCCAAAACGCATCATCTCTTTCAATTATATCAATTTCCATGCTGTCTTTTGTCTTTGGCGTCCAAATTACAAAATAGCAAAACTTTTCGTTTCGAATAAAACTCGCGTCGTCCTCCCGCACCGCACCGGGGGAAACATTATTCAGTGAGATGCACGATAATTCATAGTAACATACGCGCGTAAAAAAATACGAAAAGGCCTTTGGAAGAAGGGGTTTTGTGAAAAAACCACTGCATAAATCAATTACGAATAAAATTTATTGAATTCTTCGATAATTAAGCTGTGTCGGTACCGACTTTGTTTTGGAAATTTTACACTTCTTTTATTACTAATTTACGCCCAAAGTTGTGTTAAAATTGGCAATAAAAACGAATCTTTGGTAGCCCGTAACTTTTTAATAACATTTTATTTTACTATTCTGTTTCCGTACAGACAAATTTAATAATAAGACAAAACGATATCATGTTTAACTTTGGATGTACACTGTCAAACAGCGTAGTAAAACCCCTCCGAAATTTGTATGGAAATCAATGGAAATATTGTCGACTAGTGTCACCTTAACCAACGAGCGTGTATGCGTTGGTATATGGATGTGGATGAAGCGAGAGAGGTGTGTCAGGATCGTGCCAAATGGAAGTCCATATTCTCTGCCTACCCCTCTGGGTGACAGGCGTGAGTGTTTGTGTTATATTTTTTTGTAGTGAGTGTAATTTAGTTCCTTAGGGGCTTTTGTATCTTTTTACTTACATGTGAGTTATAATCATAGACTTAATAATAAGTTAGTTTTAGATAATTAACATAAAAATATTACAATAAAGATTTGAGATTACAACAGTTTAAAAAAAACTAGTAACAAGCTCAGCTATGGTGAGTCACAGGTCATAAAATTTATTAAATATTGTTCTTCATAAATATTACATTTATTCCAAGTGGAGCTCAGGTGTATGGTTAAGATATAAAGTAGAATTCACTTCAACAGCGATTGCATGGAAAAAACTAAATGATAGATGCTGAAGCATTTCCTGTGAATATTTTAATAGAAAGCATAACACAAGATATTGATAAATTTTACATTAACTCACAACAAACCATTTAGAAAAGCATTTCTCAAATTATAAGATGTTAAATTAAAATTTACTTAAATTAAACTGGAATAGATATTCCAGATTGTTGTTGCCACTTCTGCTGCAATTAAGCTGGCCTTACGTGTATGAGGAAATGTTACAAAATAAAGATAATTTATTTTATGTTATTAAATCAAATATAGATTATATATACATACCTTCAATTTTATTTTATAAAATAAGGAAAATTGTCCATTCATTGTTATTATAATTCGCAACCCTGTCTTCCAACATCTACAAGATGTAAAGAACGTCTCGTTCAAGGAGAGAGTATAATGAATTCACAAAAATCGAAATATCTCAAAATCTACTTAAAAAGAAAAACTCCAGTTTTTAAGCTTAGGTTACACATACGAGTATATGTTACAGGCGGGACCAGGCTATTTTTGGCACGTTTTATGACTAGCGTAGGTATTCTGTCTTTGTGTGTATTTTTTAAGTTTGTGATAATAGCTTCTATCTCATAACAGTCTGTATCGAGCAACACCATGGAATTATTTAAAGGGTCGCTTTGCTGTTTTTTTAATATTGCGTTAGCATAAGTTGAGCCAATTTCTGCAAAGTAATTATAAATGCTGAGAGATTTATGTGAATCATGAGTTAGACTTAGTAACTCACTCAGTTTAAAGTATTCCAAATAACCTTTGAATTGCATTTATTTTTACAGGACTCAGTTTTCTCATAGGCAGTTTTAATTTTTTTCAACAAATTGTTGCAAAAATTGTGATACCTTGTATAAGTAATCTGTAATATTACATTGTTTTTATCACGCTTTGCTTTCTTATGCAATTTGACCCCGTATTTTATATAGCGTACTAATCCAGGAGTTAGCCATGGCTTGATGCAATGCAAAGAGGAATATTTATTTTATTAGAATAAGAAATTATGGCATCAGTAATAACGTTAGTTAAAGCTGTAGCCGCATCATTGGCATCCGTGATTTTGTATGCAAAACTAAAATCTGTATCAGATAATTGTTTTAATAATGGTGGAAAATCAATTTTGAGAGTAGTGGATTTAGATGGATACCTTAAAATTTTGCAATCTAGATGAAGCACTATCGGAGCATGGTCAGTAATAAGCGAATCCAGTATTATGTTGCAGTATATCTATTTGATCTCAACATTACATGGTCGATACTTTAGTTACGAGTAGGGAGCACATGAGCTGCTAAAAATCCATAGTGCGCCATTAAATCTAAATATTTACTGCTGTTAAGGTCATTATTATTAGGAGAGATATTTACATTGATATCTCCAATCAAGACTACTATCTTTTAGAAGCTAAAGATGCAAGACAGAGATCGAGGCAATCACAAAATTTATTTATATTTCTTTGTGAAGTTGACCGATACACACCTAAAATGGCATATTTTTTGATTAAAATTTACAATAAGACTATTCGTATCAGAAATTGAAGGTTGGAATATACTATGCATTATTTTATATTTTATATATATTGGTACACCGTCGTTTTGGTTCTATACTCAGAAAAATGAGACGTATACCCATTAATTTCAGGTATAACTGATAATTTGCTTAGCCAGCATTCTGTTAGTACAAGGACGTCACATTGAATACAAATTATTTCCAATAGAATGGCTAGTGCATCAAAATTACAAGTTACGCTGCGTATGTTAGTGTGAAATACTGCTTGAAAATTCCTGGTCTGATTAATGTAATTGACTAGAGTTTCTGGATTGCAGATCACAGATTTGGACACAGAAATTTAATTAATGTCATCAGAGATATTATCAAGTAAAATTATTAATAAGTGTATATTCAATTTCACATATTGTAGTTACATTCAACTGACCATTCATTATAAACTAATATTTTGAAACCGGTGTAATTACAGTGTTAGTGATGTAGGGATTTAATGAATTAAGTCTTAGATTAGCCTCTGTATGTAAGTAATATGTATTACTGAAAATTATAACAAAATATTTGTGTTAATCTGTATTGAGTTTTTAAATCAAATTTAACAATCGAATACGAATGAATTAAAATTATGTAAAAATAATATATAAAATCGAAATACAATGCTAAGTCACAAAGAAGATTGCGACTAAAACTGATTGAGATCATTTTACGAATTAATTCGATGTGACAGGGCACCTTATTTTTTATGAAGAAATAACTTCCCATGAGCAGTCCAACAATAAGCATAAGATTTCCTTTTACTGAACTCTCGGGCGAGGAAGGATATTTTTTTTGCTTTTTGAGTAAAATATTCAGTAATGAAAATTGGTTTAGGGAGTCCTTCAAATTGTATTTCTCCTGTATTTAGTGTTTTAGTGCTATTTGTCCGGTTATAATTTTTTACAGATGTTATAATCTTTTTTTTTTTAAATAGCAGTTGAAAAGTCTACTATTTTTAGCCTATTTCCCCTCTTATCTACATTCACGCGAAATGCATCACGAATGTGTGAGTCTTCAATATGGGTATTAGTAACTACAACAACTTTTTTATTATCTGTAATAAAACTTTTTTAGTCTCGTTATGTTTGACAGGGATATTCTTTATATCATTACTAGCTTGTTATCGAAATTCCTCAATATTCTCCACCTTTAATTCAAGGGCTTGTTTATAGGCTAGCTTATACATAATCGATCTTTAGTTTCTTCAAACTGATTTGAAATAAAGTCCATATATCGTTATTATCGTATTTAATAATATCACAATTTTGTTTCTGTTTACTAATACTACTTAGAATTGTAACTTGTTTATTTTTGAGGGTATCAAAATATTGTCTTATATCCGAAGTAAAGCATATATCTCGTCATCATGTTGGCGCTTTCGGCCACGAGGTCTGCTGGTAACATTACTGGAGCTATTATTATCGCTATTCGTAGCCGCGGCTGTTGCTGAGCTCTGAGTAGTATCCAATTTTAGGTTCTGGTGTTGTGGAGGGCATCTCCTTAGTGGCATTTTGAAATAATAATAAAAAATACTTTTTAAAGGTTTCCCTTTAAAAATTAGCTGCAAAAATTACGACTTACTAGGAGCGCAAACTAAGCGTTAGCTAAGCGATCGTTACAAGATAGGTATTAGATTACAAACTGATGAACCGCGTAGCAATAGTAGCCGCTATAATATCTGCAGCGCGTGGCTTGTTCTTCTTTCCGTAGCGTTCGTAGCAGATACACATCTTGCAAATAACTATTTAAAAGTTTATGTTTTCCTTGTACTTATGCACTTGATTAAAATTTCAATTTATAATTCAATCGCTTAAATAGATTTTAAGAGTAACAAAATACACCTCTACACTCAATCACACCCAGGGGGAAAGGGGAATTTTATATGAATATACCAACAGCCAAGTTGACTGTCGGTATATCTAAGTGCTGAAGTGTTTGTACAATATGGCTACGATGGCTATCCGATTACAGAGACAGATTATAAAACCTATTACACTGCAGAGAAGTATAAGACAGGGTGACATTATATCCTCAAAACTCTTCACCGCTGCATTTGAAGACATTTTCAACCTACTGGACTGGAAATAATATGGTATCAATGGCGAGTATATCACTCATCTTCGATTTGCTGAAGATAAAGTCTTTATGGCGGAATCGCTGGAGGATTAAAGCACATTAAGCTATATTTTCTATAGAGTTTAGAAGGTTTCAGTTAGGGCAAAATAAAAAATAATATACAAAATATTACGGGAATGATTTATTAAAAATATATACATTTACAGGTATTTATAATAAAAATAATGAACAAGCTGCAAGGTTCAACTGAGAGTGTTTCTTGTAAACACAATTGTAAAATTGTCGTTCTCAGTTTTATCAATACTTAATTGGTGAATCGTAGTCAAGAACACTTCATTTAAAATATATTTTATTAAATTGGTACATGCCTTATTTGCCCTTCCAATTACAATTCGTCGGAAATTTGAAAAGAAAGATTTTGTCTATTTTTAATTCTCTTGTGTACACCATTTTCACAGAAGTTGTTACGGCCTACGGCTGCTCCCTTAAAGGGTCAAATCGTCTGGGGCCCATGAGCAGAAGACTTCCCGAGCAGACGTAGGTCGGGCCTCAATGTGGCCACAGTGGAATTTCTCTAATTACACTAAACTATATGGGGGAGCGTTCTATACTGTGGCCAGTCGACCGAGAGGATATTAGACGGAGCTTACTTACCTATATCCAAGGCGACTGGTCCCTCCGGGGTCGGTCAGGTCGCATGTGGTTGTGTAGTGCAAGGGAAATAAGGTGATGTGATATGTATCTGGGTGTGACTGATGGTGATTGACCCTAGACCTTGGCCGTCGGCAGCAGCCCGGGCGTCGATACCGCTCCAAATTGAGGGAACCCTCCGCGGCGCCGCCCACAAGTCACTCTCCTCGTTCGTCACGATGACAGTCCATCAACTCCATCGCACGATCAACCAACTTACAGAAGCCACCAACTCTTGTTGGGTATAAGGTTAACGCACAAAACACACACGGAGCTTCCGGATCAAAGGTCACTACCGTTTCGCGTAGCAACAGTTATTTCTAGAATATCAAAGGCCGCACTAGCTAGTATTGCCGAATGCACTTATGCAGATTCTGAGTCAGACACAATGAGTCCCTGGGAAGCTGGAGAGCTTCCCAGGGACTCATATACTGGAGAGTAGGAATGCGCGCCACAAATCCTAGACCGTATATTTACTGTCCGCGCCTAAATATTCCGAGTTCCCGACAAAAAAAGACAGCGTGCAGACATTAGCACAGATAGCAGACGACTCCCTGGTCTTGTGCGTTTTGCGCACGACCGAATGTCAAACCGGTATGACACCGAGCCGCGCGCCCTCTCGACGTCGATTCCGACAACAGCGTTTGGCGCGAACATAAGTATTATTTAAAACTGGCGTGGTTTCCAAAAGCAAGATTAAGTGTCAGCTGTATATAGTCAATGAGATCCTGAACTTTTCGCCATTTTTTTATATATTTTTTTTGTTACATCTTGTAATCGATTTAAAAACTGACGCAAACTCATTAGTTTATTATTTGTTATATTTTTTTCTCTAATATATTGAGATATTATTTGTTATCTTTTTTCCTGTAATAGATCGTTCGATCGTCGAGACGTATCCAATGTTTGTAATTTTTTTTTAATTTTATCACAATGTTTTCGCAATAAATTATTACGTTTTGTACTCTACAGTGATTCTCTCGTCTTAGTTTACTAAGCGGCCAGAAATCTAAATATTATGTATGTATAGACATACAGATCTATATTCTTTGATTTTTTTGAATTATGATTGGTTTTTGAAACCTGATAAAATAATTTCTTTTTCCATACCAATTGATGGACCTGAGTATAATACGAGTTGTGCTCTTTCGCTGAAGTTTTCTTTCATTTTATGCACAATTGCGGACAAAAGAATATTGATTGCGCATCTCTAAAACAAACATTTACCTCTTCTTAATCTTTATTCTCTTATCTTGGTGTGTGTGTGTGTGTGCGTGTGCGTGTGAGTGTGCGTGTGTGTGTGCGTGGTGTGCGTGTGCGTGTACGTGTGCGTGTGGTCCAATTTCGACCGAGAGGTCAATCGACGGATTCAACTCGGCTGGGCAGCGTACGGGAAATTACGACACACACAGTGCGTGTTGCCAGTGATGTCTTATGAATCTGAGACGTGGTCCTTCACTGCTGGCCGTATCATGACGCTCAAGGTCGCTCAACGAGCTATCTCTCCATAGCTCGTCGGTATGCGGTATGCTCGGGGACTCTCTGCGTGATAAACTTAGAAATGAGGATATCCAGCAGTAGAACCAGAGTAACCAACATAGCCCAACGGATTAGTAAGCTGAAGTGGCAATGGACAGGTCATATAGCTCTAAGAACCGATAACCGATAGGGAAAAAAACTTCTCGAGTGGTAGCCTCGTACCGGTAGGCGAAGTGTAGGGCGACCCCCCACTAGATGGAGTGATGAGCTGGTAAGACACCCAGGAAGTCGATGTTTGCAGGTAGTTTAGGACCGAGCTTGGTGGCATTCCTTGGGGAGGCATATGTTCAGCAGTGGAATTGTCAAGGTGATGATGATGATGATGATGATCCCCATTTTTGTAAATGTAGGAACGGCACGCAACACAAACTTGCGTGGTTTTTGCTGTACCGCATAGCAATATTATAACAATTTTTTTCTGATAATAAATTAAAATAAATCGTGGAATTTTCTGCGTCGTGCAACCAAAGTGTCCAATATACTATCGCCAGCGGTTTTTCAGGACCGATGCGAGTTAAGGAATTACAAGAAAAGAGCATACTCCTTCCTAAAAGCCTGCAATTCCACTGGTATTGCGGATGTTCATGGGCGATGGTCATTCATCATCATTCATCCATCAGGTGAGCCGCATGATCATTTGCCTCCTCTTCTTTAAAAAAATCTTGATGGTGGGTGAGACAAACGCTATGGAAAAATGAATATATTCAACGTCAAATACACAAATATTCTCAGATGGCTAAATTAATATTTATTTTTATATATTTTTCTTTGGCTATATCTGCAGTTGTATTGGTTGGTGGAGCATATGTGTCGACCTCATGCGTGTGGTAGCTTTAAGGAGGAGACTCAAGGCTGCGGCCGAGAAACGCTCGAATTGGGACTCCATTTCCTTGTGATGAGTAATAGACTCATGACACGCTCTGAGGCTAGACGTTGTGCTAGCCAAGCAATTGATGGTGATGCCTTACACTTATATCTCGTCTGCAGCAGTGGCGGGTGGGTGGTAGCGCTCACGGAGGGATTTTATCGCCAGTGCGCCTATTATTCGACGTAAGCCTAAGCCGTGTGACGTGTATTCACTGTGGCTGAATTTGATTTGCCATGATATCAAACTGCAACACCAGGAAGGCAATTGCTGATGCGTTGCCGGCCTTTTAAAAAGGAGTAGGCTCTTTTCTTGAAGGTCCCTAAGTCGTATCAGTCCGGAAAAATCGCTGATGGTAATTGATACCACAAGAAAGTCGTGCGAGGAAGAAAACATCTTCTAAATCGCACAGTGGTGGACCGCCAATCATCCAGATGGTGTGGATGGTATCGGGAGTTATGCCGCGATGTGCGTTCGTGAAATTTGGCAGCTGGGATTAATCCGAACAATTCCTCAGAGCACTCCCCATGGTAAATGCGAAAGAAAATGCAAAGGGATGCAACATCTCTTCGCAGTGCCAATGAATCGAGCCGATCGGAAAGGGCTCGGTTGTCGACGATTCGAGCCGCTCTGCGTTGGATGCGGTCAAGTGGAAGGAGCTGGCACTGGGGAGCCCCTGCCCAGAGATGGGAACAGTATTCCATGTGAGGCCGGACCTGCGCCTTGTAAAGTTGCAGGCGGTGTGCCGGCATGAAATACTGTCCCGCTCTGCTGAGCACGCCAAGATTTTTAGAGGCCAATTTGGCCTTCTCTTCCAAGTGACCACGAAACTGCACGTCACTCGATATGTCGACTCCGAGGATACCGATACTGGCTGAGGCAAGAAGGGGAGTGCCTTGAAACTGAGGAGATACGACAAAGGGGTTCTTTTTAGCGGTAAACGCGCAAACTTGTGTCTTCTGAGGATTAAACTGGACTAGATTTAGTCGCCCCCAATCCGAGACTTTGTCCAGCAAAGACTCGACTTCAGACACAAGTTTGTTCCGGTACTCGGCGACGTTTTCCCGAGAAATATTGGCACGGCCGGAGTATAGAGCATCATCACTGCTGTCATCCGCATAGCAATGAATGTTACCAGTTAGCAACATATCATTGATATGCAGAAGAAACAGCGTTGGTGATAACACACAGCCTTGTGGAACACCAGCGTTAATAGGCTTGTAGTCAGAGCATGAACCGTCTACAACGACCTTGATGCTCCGATCTGGAAGGAAGCTGGTGATCCAATTGCACAAGTTCTCGGGAAGCCCATAGGAAGGGAGCTTCGAAAGAAGCGCTTTGTGTCAAACCCGATCGAAGGCCTTCGCAATGTCCAGACTAACGGCCAACGCCTCCCCCTTTGACTCTACTGCCTCCGCCCATCTATGGGTCAGGTAGACCAGAAGATCACCAGCTGATCGACCCCGACGAAAACCATATTGGCGGTCACTAATCAGCTGGCGATCCTCAACGTACCGGATGAGCTGGCAGTTAATAATGGATTCCATTATTTTGGAGAACAAGGAGGTGATCGCGATAGGCGCGTTTAACGCCGCGCTTGGAAGTCACCGTGGTGATCGAAGATTCTCCGGTTCCGTCGGCTCAGAAGATTCCAGTGAGCCGGTGCCGGACTTGGCCTCGGTGGCGGGCCTATTCCGGGAGGCCCACGCAGTGGACCCAGAGTCGGAGTAGGAGCACTCCATTGAGTATTGACATTGCTTGACTTTAGTAATGCCTTCAATACTGTAGACTTTGATGTTTTACTCGCTGTCCTAAGTTCTCTTAACATATATCCTGAAGTAATTGGTTGGTTTCATAGTTAATTGCAAGGGCGCCGGCACCGTGTACAAATTCAAGACACGTTTTCTGATTGGTCTGCTGTCAAAGCTGGCGTCCCACAAGGTGGCGTGTTATCTCCTCTATTGTTCTCTATTTTCATCAATTAGATCTGTTCCCAAATAACTTCTCTTTACCACCTATATGCAGACGATTTACAAATCTACTGTCAATGTAAGATTGCGGATCTCCCCAATACAATTAGATTAATTAATGAAGATCTTATTCGTATTTCTCATTGGTGTTCAGTTCAGACTGGTGTTCAATTGTAGTTTGCCTTCGTCGTCAGGTTTGAGTCTAAATGATATACTGTACATAGGGCCTGTAGTACAACCTGATCTAGTGACAATCCTAATTCGATTCAGTTGTCAAAAGTCAGTACATTTTCTTAATGTCGCATTCATATGCGACATTAAGAAAATGTACCGACAAATTAACATTAAAAAGTATCAGTCGCTGCAGAGAGGGGAGTTGTAGAGTCACCTCCTACTTCCATTTCCTGCCGGACGTGCTTAGTTTTTTTTATAAATTTTTAAAAATCTCATTTTGAGCTTATGTTTTCGTAATGTTTTTGACAATATAAACCTGATTTGAGGAGGGAAGCTTAGTGAACGGAGCCCCGCTTTGCGGGACTCCTATTTCTGGATGGTTTATAAAAAAATAACCACGAAGGGGATGGAGGGGTATGTTCGCTCTCTTCGCTCGCCATCCCCTTCTAATCTAACCTGTCCAAGTCGGGGTGCCCCAAGTCCCGAGCTCGCTTTGCTCGCTGTTGCACCAAATAAAATACCAATATGTTAACTTTTATAATTACTTTAATAAGTAAACATATTTTAGGGAAGTTACCTCATTTCCAAAAACGTCGTAAAATAGCAAGCAATCAGTCTCCAGAGGGGTAGCGAAGTCGTCCAAAAACAGGAGGCAGATAATAACCATAAGGAGCTCATTCACGTAAACTCGGAAGCAACGGAATGACGCTTATTACGCGAGTCGCAAAGTCGAGTACAAAACGAGTATTCTCTTTGGTCGAGTATATCTGTAACTGATTACTATCAATGTCAAAAGTTCCGTTTCAGGTATTAATTAGTGATTTATGAATATTTTTAGAAAATTATATTAAATATTTCGACGCAGCTCCGGCAGCTAAAATTGCATGGGGGACGTTTGAGATAAGCCCCCTTGACCCCCCCCCCCACAGTGACAGACCCCCCCCTCAAATTCAGGCGACTTGATTCTAAACCCAACCCCTCTCAGAAAGGAGAGTCGGTTCGAGTTCAGTTTTCCGCATCAGTCATCCACTCGCCTAGATGAAAAAGAATCGTACTCCACTTACTTAAACATTATTATTCATAATACCCAGACTGTTATAAAGCCTTCGCAACGAATGAATGATAGTTTATAAAAATCAATTTATTTTGGATTTTATGTTATTAGTTACGGTTAGTCATAAATTTTTGTTGATAACCTAAATATACAACTTTGTTACTTGTGTTTTTCCTTAAGAGTTCGCAACACACTTCATAACTTCATACTATAAACATGAATTTAAGTAAACACTATTTTACTTCAAAATCGTTATTATCTATACGGTTAACACTGGTAACGCAATTATTTAGTTAATATTATTTTTGATATTGTGTTTTTTTTTTAATATCCGGTAACGCAGCTTCGTGAGATAAATCATTTCACACATTCGCTTGGTATTTTAACACACTGTTTCCATTTAGTTATCGGGCGCCATGACTGGCGGAGTGTATTATAGTTTTATTATAATAAATATTCTTCAAATATGTGTAATATTCAGTTTAACAGGAAGCAAAAGCAGTTTAACATTTGTGTTTGATGACACTCAGTCGATGCAATCAGAAATTAAAAGTGTACTCAAAAGCGCAGACAAAATTTTCGATATTGTTATCAATTCGAATGCATCAGTGATAGAAAATTTTATTATTGTTACGTTCAATGATCCTGGTGAGTTAGATAATTAATAATTTGTATGAGTACAGTAAAAAACTTAAAGATATTTTTTGCTACATCCACTATAATACTGTTTCAATAATTCGCTATATGATCGTATAGTTTTAGTTCAGATATTGTAATTATTTGGTATAAATTGTTTCTTGCTATAGTTATTTATTACGTATTACGGTTATTACCATAAATGTCGATTATTGGTATTTTGTTCAGCATAACTTTTGTCTTCATAAATATATAAGTAAACTTAATGATAAAGTCTAATATAGTTTTGGCCAAATAGGTTAAGTTGCATCATTAAATAATGAAAATATAAAGAGATACGTTAAAATGTATGTACGTATATTTAAAAGCTATACATCTTTATTTTAATGCAATCATGCTGTGATCAGTTGATTTGACAGGAACGAAATAATAAAATAAAAAATATGTCTAAGAATGTTATTGTAGCAGTTCTAACTACGATAAGCAGTGGATTGATGTCTAATGGCAAACTGTATGACGTGGATGAGAATAATGGTGATCACTTTATTGAGGAAAGGAAAATATATTTGTTGTGATTCTCTTAAAAGTAATTCTGTTATAAATTCTTATACCGTTTACGTTAAGAATGCATTGCTCTTAAATTCTGTAACATGCATAATATCTGTCGATTCCTGGTTCTGGTTTACCACATGCTGTGAAGTAAAATTATGCGAGGCAATTTATATGTCTAAGAAAAGTATGATGAATTTAAATAACTAAAAATATATTTTATTTTAACCCTCTCTGGAAAAGCGTCGTGGATTTTTACTCCATTCTTCTACGTTTGCCTTAAGAAGATATAACACACGTCTGTTCTCCAGGGGGGGTATGCAGAGACTACGGACTTTTGTTTGGCACGATCCCGACACACCTATCTCCCCTCCTTCACATCCATATAATACATGCTCGTCAGATAAGGGTACTTTTAATTTGACCCATCTTTAATATATGCAGATTCTGCCATTCGCTTCTACAATATAAATATGTTTCGTCACGTTTTATTCATGCATTATTTCTACATGCCCAAACCACCGAAACATTCCTTTCTTAACCTTAGTTACAACAGCACCTTGCAAACCAAACTTTTCTCTTATCCACACAATTTCTCACCCTGTCATTCAGAGTCACCCTTAACATTCTTCTAAATGACCGCATTTCTGCAGCATTAATTCTATTCTCGTGCTTCTTCTGCCACAACTAACTTTCACTACCATGTATTAGGTAGGCACGAACACAGCATTGTGAATTATCATACGTGCCTTTTTGACAAATTTGACTTCTCACAATAGAGTGAAGAGCATTTACTCTGTGTCCTGCGTTCAGATTGAATACTATAATTTTATTTTCACAGGAACAAAGTTACGGACAAATACTACTGATCGCGATGATTTTAAAAAGTCATTAATGTCAATAAGAGTTCATGGTGGTGGCGACTGTCCGGAGTTAGCGATGTCTGGAATAGAATTAGCACTTCGAGCAAGTCGCCTTGGTTCCTATGTATACGTTTTCACAGATGCTGCTGCAAAGGATTACGCTAAATTTGAGAAAGTAAAGAAAATAGCAATAGACAAAGAGATACAGGTAAAATTGATTTATATTTTCTTTATTTTTATCGCAGACAAAATACACTAATGCCAGAATTTCCCCGCCGCGTGGATAGATTGCAGAAAGGAATTCGATTTGGTGCTTCATACATCTCTAAAGAGGGTTCTCGAGCTGTAGAAAGTTGACTGCATACTTAGATACTCCCTAGAGTAATATTTATAATTGCTATATATAAATAAAAACCTAACTTATTGCTGGGGCAGTAGATTACGATCCCTAGTCATCTCAATGGGTGGATAACTGATGCATAAAGCTAGATAAGAATAAAAAGGGGCCCTTCTCGAGTGATTTCTTAAGTTCAATCTGATTTTACCTCTCTATGTATCTTCTGAGTACATTAGTAAAGAGTTTCGAGAACAAATTTCAGCTTCACAAGGAAGGGACAAATGTAACTCACTTTCTTAACATGGATGACCTTTAGTTGTTCGCCTTCAGTCGCACTTGTTTAATGGAAAAGTTAAACGTCACGTATAATTTTCGCATTTCTATTGCTATCTTTAATTAACAAAAATAAAACAATTTGCACACATATTATGAAACAGGCCTCATGCTTGTTACACAAAATTAATGTGTACAATATTGACTAAGGAAAAAATACAGACATTTACTCACTTTGATTACTACTTATAAATAATGCTACTTCTATAAATATTTCTGCGACTAAGGAGCAGTGTAAAGTCAATAATATTACGGTTTAAATTATACTTAGATTTAGTTAAATTATTAGACGGAATTAAGGCTAAATATCTAGTGTTCAGGACTGAGAAGCGTCAGTAGCCTAATTGCATGACGCTTCTCACTCCAGAACACTAGATATAGTCGTGGGTTCGAATCCGCCATTCGACTACTGTCGTGAACCACTTCTAACACAAGCATTTTAAGCTTACCAGAAGTGGTTAAAGGGAATATTATAAATGTTTAATAGCATCACTAGTTTAAAAAAAAAGAAAAAAAAAAAGACTACGGACAACTTTGATGGAAGTCAGTAATGTGTGTCCATGGGCTGCTGTATAGAAACGTAACATCAGATGGACTGTAGGCTCGTTTTTGACTCTCATTTTATTAGTATATATTATTAGCCTAGTGGTTATTATCATTGTAATGTAATTTTAGTGTAAATTACGAAGAATGGAATAAAACAAACCAGCTTAGATACACCCGTTGCTTATCGATAATAAGCTAAGATTTTTAATCACACTGTACAAATCTTTCAGATTGTGTTCGTGATATCAGGAATGTGCCGGAAACATAACGCCACATCTCCTGGATATCAAGTTTATGAGAAGTTAGCTGAATCTACATTAGGCCACATTTTTACTGTCGGAAAGAGTCAAGTGGAAGAGGTATTTTCTTATTAATATGACTTCAATTTTTAAATCAGACTTGGGAAATTAGTTACGAAATTATTTTAATAAACGATTGGAGATGAAGCTACATTATAAATTATTACTGTGCAGTGACAGATGGCAACTTATAAAGACAAACCACTAATTATGAAACCATCTATTGGTGCATTAATAAAGTATTTTATACATTACACTCTCCAAGTCACAAAGTTGTAACTTATAATATTTACTTACCAATGGAGAACACAATTTACTAAAAAATAAGTAGTAAGTTAAACTTTATAATGATATTAATTTTTTTTTGTATTAAAAAGTTACAGTGAATCCAGGTAACTTTGAATGAAATCTTTTTAATAATGATAATATTTAAATGTACGTATAAGAACCAGTTCAGTAACAACCACTTCATCTTGCTAATCTCCACAATTAATAATTTTATTTACATGCTTTTTTACAAATGAGGACATCAACAACAATGAAGAGAGTTACTCCTGGAACTGATTCTTGCAAAATGACACCCTTAATCGAAGGTTGATGTTCCTTCCTATAATCTTTAACCATAACACTGCCTCGTTGGCCTAGTGGTTGTAGTAGTGCGACTGCTGATCATGAGGTCCCGGGTTCGAATCCCGAGTCGGGCCAAAAAATCAGTTATTGGGTTTTCCATCAAGAAATTCTCAGTAGCTGCCCACAGTCAGGAAGTTGGCGGTGTCTCAACCCCGTGCCTTGAATAGCACGTAAAGTCGTTGGTCCTGCGCCTGATCTCTCTACGGTCGTGTCGGTTTACCATCCCATCGGACTATGAGAGTGAGGGAATTTTACACTTGTGCTTGCGCATACACTTGGGCACTATAACCCAGTCCCACGCCGATGGCTAGTCTCCGTTCAGACTGGCTGCCGTGACCAAAATGCGGTCTGGAGGATCTTATTAATCATAGCATTTTGTCGTAAAGAGAAGTTTACATTACTTCTTCCTCTCGATACATAATTGTGTTGCTTGAAATGCATTTCAAAAATTTATCTCTTACTGGCGGTGGTCTCAATAATGAAAATCGAATTCTGAATTCCCGTCCCAACATCAATCTAGTAAGTACGGCTCCAGAAGTACAGTGTGGTGTGCAGCAATAATCAATACAGAAATCGAAAACATCGTAATTTAAATAGAGAAGATGATTGGCTACTACTATTTGCTTGGGATCCTATATAATTAATAAAATGAAATCCCAACCCAAACATAATTTAAACTGCGTAGATTGGATTAAAAATTAATAAATTTAAACTGAAGGTAGCCGTGGTTAACTATGAAACCGGAACGTCGAATACCCCCCCCCCCCACCCTCCCCCGGGTTCATGTATGCTGTAAATTGCTCGAAACGTCGGGAATTTAAAATAAGTTAATATAACATCCGTAAAACTCAGATTTATTTAAAAGCACTTAATTCTTAAGTAGCTGAGCGACCGAGCTTTGCTTGTGATACTTAAAACGAGCATGATCTAGATATCATGCTCGTTTTAAATATAGGATAGGTTATCGATTTTATTTTTAACTTGTAATAAAGTACCTGAAGAGAAGATTTGCTGTAACTTCTTTCCTCTCGTCAGGTACACCTCAAAACTTGAAAACGAGACTGTACAACCAGTGCGTGTGCCAGTGATGACCAATGGAACTGAGACGTGGTCCTTCACTGCTGGCCGAATGAGGAAGCTCAAGGTTGCTCAGCGAGCTATGGAGAGGGCTATGCTCGGAGTTTCTCTGCATGATAAACTTCGAAATGAGGATATCCGCAGTAGAACCAGAGTGACCGACATAGCCCAACGGATTAGTAAGCTGAAGTAGCAATGGGCCGGCCATATAGCTTGAAAAACCGACAACCGATGGGGAAAAAAGGTTCGAGTGGCGGCCTCGTACCGACGGAAGAAGTGTAGGGCGTCTCCCCACTAGAGGGAGTAACGACTGGTGGAGGACGATGGATGCGGGTGACTCAGGACCGTGCTTTGTGGCATTCCTTGGGGGAGTGGTGGGTAAGTGGTTGCTGTGGCCTATAGACATCTACATATATCCTGGTTTGCGAATCAAAATGCAGAGGCGTTGTCACCCGTGAGGACTAAGATGGAATGCCTCTTTTCCAGTAAAACAGGTCTCCGGTTCTCTACACTCACCATACGAAACAGAGCAGTGTTAAGCTGCTAATTTACGCTGGTATTCTGTGAGAGCGTGGTCTTTCCCCGGTCGAGCCGACCCATTCGTGCTACAACTATATCACCAATATAGCTGCAGCATGGCTCTACCACATAAAACGCATGTTGTGACTACCTGTAAAGTTGATACTTAGTCGTATGTAAAATATGTTAATACATAATATACATATATAGAATGATATGGTGCTTATCTTGTTGGAAGTCAGATATAAATAAAAGCATAACAAAAAATATTGATAAATGAGTCTGCATATCAATGATATGTTGCTAACTGGTAACATTCATTGCTATGCGGATGACAGCACTGGTGATGCTCTATACACCGGCCGGGCCAATATTTCTCGGGAAAACGTCGCCGAGTACCGGAACAAACTTGTGTCTGAAGTCGAGTCTTTGCTGGACAAAGTCTCGGATTGGGGGCGACTAAATCTAGTCCAGTTTAATCCTCAGAAGACACAAGTTTGCGCGTTTACCGCTAAAAAGAACCCCTTTGTCGTATCTCCTCAGTTTCAAGGTACTCCCCTTCTTGCCTCAGCCAGTATCGGTATCCTCGGAGTCGACATATCGAGTGACGTGCAGTTTCGTGGTCACTTGGAAGAGAAGGCCAAATTGGCCTCTAAAAAGCTTGGCGTGCTCAGCAGAGCGGGACAGTATTTCATGCCGGCACACCGCCTGCAACTTTACAAGGCGCAGGTTCGGCCTCACATGGAATACTGTTCCCATCTCTGGGCAGGGGCTCCCCAGTGCCAGCTCCTTCCACTTGACCGCATCCAGCGCAGAGCGGCTCGAATCGTCGACGACCGAGCCCTTTCCGATCGGCTCGATTCATTGGCACTGCGAAGAGATGTTGCATCTCTTTGCATTTTCTTTCGCATCTACCATGGGGAGTGCTCTGAGGAATTTTTCGGATTAATCCCAGCCGCCAAATTTCACGAACGCACATCGCGGCAGAACTCCCGATACCATCCACACCATCTGGATGATTGGCGGTCCACCACTGTGCGATTTAGAAGATGTTTTCTTCCTCGCACAACTTCCTTGTGGAATAGTTTACCACCAGGGATTTTTCCGGACCGATACGACTTAGGGACCTTCAAGAAAAGAGCCTACTCCTTTTTAAAAGGCCGGCAATGCATCTGCAATTCCCCTGGTGTTGCGGTTGTTCATGGGCGGCGGTAGTCACTTACCATCAGGTGAGCCGCATGCTCGTTTGCCCCCTCTCCTATAAAAAAAAAAAAAAAAAAAAAAGTCTGAATTAAATTCATAACATCACACAATTATCTACAAAATTTATTTTTCAAGCTATTAAATTACGTCGCAAGAGTGGTAGAGAGTAGAAAAACGGAATTGGCGAGAAAGAAGTTTCCCCCTGGATACGGGTACAAATTTAACGTAAGTTTTGATTTCTTATATTTCTGTGACAATCATGCTTATTATTATATTATTATTATATTTAAGTATTATTTTTAAGTAAGTTTTAATTTTTATTTATTTTGTTGATAAGAGATAATGATAATGACAATAGATCTGGAGGTCGAATTCCAATAAGTTTTCTGACTTCTGGAATAAAATTGCTTACCACACTAGTTAACACTGTCACTTATAGTAGTCTATTTTTAATTACTAGAGTATCGTTGACACGACCTCAACTTTGGTAAATACAAATATCTATATTATAATAAAACTCTAATAACACGACGATTTCTGTTTATTAATTTTTTTTTGAAATTTCTATATTATCGATACAGATGTCAAAACAATATTTTTTGGAAACTTTCTGTCTGTCTACACATGCATCACGCAAAAACCTGTGAGGGGATTTAGATGGCACTTTCACCATAGTATTACGTAGGTATGAACCGTTAGAATAATTATATATCATCACGGTCTCTATCAAAGGAGCTGGGCAGTAGGCATAATCTTCCCTTTTGCAGTTACAACTTTTTTTAAATTTACATTGTTGCGAGATTAAAAATTACAGTATCAAATTGTAGTTGTTTTAATATTATTCCTACCAGTTATTTGCTAAATATCATAGTTCTTATTTTAGTGTAATAATCGGTTAATTAGTTCAATTTCACCAAGATAGCGCTAAAGGTATTTTAAAGCACTGTATTTTATTTATTTATTTATTCTTTTTTACATCTACCTTATAATAAGGGATATAAAGGGCGGACTTAATGCCTCGTGGCATTCTCTACCAGTCAACCCTGGATGATTTGAGAAGCTGTGGTAGGTGCAACACCACTCATTAATTAATAAATAAGTAAAAACATTATGTCTTATAACAAAAAGCAAATAAATAAAATATTTTTAAACTATACAAACTTAATATTATCTATTTTGTAATAAACAGAAAAAAATTAATAGTAAATATATAAACGGACAAAATATACTTATATATACAAAATCTCTAAATAAATATAAAATAATATAACACAAAAATAAAATGACATGATGCATATTAAAATACATATTATACAAAATATCAATTACAAAGCGAAAGAGTGAGAAAAACAAAAATCGGATAAATCAGGTGGTATTATTCCTGCTAAAGAATTCTCGAACAAGTCTTTTAAAATATTGTTTGTTACTGGTTTTTTTAATATGAACAGGTAAGGCATTCCAGAGCAGTATGGACTGCACAGTAAAAGAGGAATTAAAGAAACCACTCTTATTTGGTGGAATACGAATTTTAAGACTATTTTGGGAACGGGGAACTCTATCATGAGTAGAATATTGGTACTGAAAGTTATCCTTAAGATAAGAAGGAGAATTTGGGTCATTTAAAATTGAATACAGTACTTGTAAAATTCGGGAGCTAGGCTTTTGACGAATAGAAAGCCATTTAAGCTTAGAACGGTACTGAGAAACATGGTCATACTTACGTAAGCCGAAAATGAAACTAATGCAATTGTTGAGAAGGCGCTCGAACTTATCGAGAAGATATTGAGATAGATCTGGGTAACACACATCCGCATAATCAATAATGGGTAATATCAAAGTCTGGACAAGTAGAAGCTTAGTTTTAAAAGGCAGAAAGTTTTTGAGACGGCAAAGAGATCGTAAGGTGGCAGTAACTTTACGGCTTATTTCAGCAACTTGAACTGCCCAGCTCATGGTATGGTCTATATGTAAGCCAAGATTTTTAACAGATTTACAAAATGGCAGCAATGTTCCATTGTAAAATACGGGAGAAAATCATTGTTATTAATCTTGGCTAATATTCTGCTACTACCTATAACCATTACTTTACATTTGGAAGGGTTAACCGAAACACCATGTCTGTACGACCAATCTCTTATGGCATCAAGGTTGTGGTTGATCTTGTGAATATTATAGTTAAGGTCATTAACACTAGATTGCACATAGAGCTGAAGATCATCTGCATACAGATGGTACGAACAGTTGAGAACTGAAGTAATAGAATTTATAAATAGAGAAAACATTATAGGAGAAAGTATTCCGCCTTGCGGCACGCCTGTTTCAATGTCAGCCCATGTTGAAGACTGTTGTCCTAATCGAACTGATTGCTGGCGGCCGCGAAGATAGGATGAAAACCATTCCAAAGCTGGAATTGAGAATCTAAGATTAGCTAGGAAGGCTATAAGGATATCGTGGTCGACTGTGTTAAAAGCATTTGAAAAATCAACAAGTACTACCACTGTAAGCTTCTGCTCATCCATTCCCATTCGAATGTCATCTGTGACTTTTATCAAGGCAGTGGTAGTACTATGACCTGCTCGAAAGCCTGACTGATATTTATTCAGCAGGTTATGTTTGGTTATGAACATAGAGATTTGCTTGTGAACACAGGCTTCCAGAACTTTAGATAGGTACGGCAAAATTGAAATTGGTCTTAAATGGGTAGGTAATAAAGGATTGGGTATTTTAGGAAGTGGTCGCACAAATGCTTTTTTCCACTGAGTAGGATATTGTCCTGAGTCAAGGGAAAAGTTTACGATATGTGTGATTGCAGGCAAAAGGCACTCAAGGATCATGGATATCATAACCTTACTAACCTCATCGCAACCCACAGCCTTCGATTTTAATAGCTAATACTGATTTCTGGATCTCATCTTCAGTCACAGGTAAAAAGTGAAAAAAAGGAATAGGAGGAGAAGGTATGGATTGAATGGAAGCTATTGTTGTAGAACGAACTGTGGGATCCAAAGGAGGAGTAGAGATAAAATGATGATTTATTTCATCCAGAGTGATTGATGGACCATGATCAGATGTAACAGCCTTACTAATACCAAGTGTTTTAAGAAATTTCCACACATCGGTGGTCGAAGAATTTGTAATATTGCTATGAATATAACGGCGTTTAGCATTTCGTACCATCTGATTGCTAATGTTTCTCAGCATTTTGTAGCAATCCCAACTCTCCTGAGTACGATGCTTCTTAAATTTGATAAATGCTCGATCTTGCCTGGTCATTGCCACCTTTACGGCCCTAGTTATCCACGGGGCTGGTGGACGCTTTACTCTTACTTGATGTTTAGGAGCATGATTGTTGTACAGACTAAGAACTATATTATTAAGCACGGAGACTTTATCGTCAATAGAAGTTGATTTAAAAACAGGGGTTAAGTCCATACATTATGCGTCAATTTTAAGTTTATCAGATTCAGTGTATGGTTTCATTATACGCGAGCTATGACATAAGACTATTATTAGATGGGTAAATGTAATTTTCTTACTATTATCCGAGAAAGGCGATGCAAAGAAGCGGGTTGCTTTTAGCTATTCATGTTTATAATACTTATAGGCAAAATAGCTCATATAGCAATTTAATTAGATATAGAGTTTATTTAATAGCGCATATGTGATAAAAGTGCAACAAAGGTAAAGAGTTCAATTAAAAAAAGTAAACTAACAGCCTATATTAAATGAAACTAATTTTTACGAACTTTATCGCGTTTAATTTAACTTTTTAATTCGCGAAGTTTCGGGTCCTGTAAAGTGGTCACGGGGGGGATTGAGGTGTTTAACATCCCGATATATTTTAGTTAGCAGTTAACAGCCTATACATTGCACACGGCTGGCTTATTTCCATAATTCTGAGAGGGTTTTCTTGGAGCGGGGAAAAGTCAATCGCGCTGCCTTTGACGTGCTCTCCTGATACATATATAATACATATATGTTTTTTTATAGGATAAGGGTGACTAACAAGCACTCAGGCCACCTGATAGTAAGTGGTTGCTGTGCCCATAGACATTGCGCGTTTACCGCTAAAAAGAACCCCTTTGTCGTATCTCCTCAGTTTCAAGGCACTCACCTTCTTGCCTCAGCCAGTATCGGAATCCTCGGAGTCGACATATCGAGTGATGTGCAGTTTCGTGGTCACTTGGAAGAGAAGGCCAAATTGCGATACCATCCATACCATCTGGATGATTGGCGGTCCACCACTGTGCGATTTAGAAGATGTTTTCTTCCTCGCACAACTTCCTCGTGGAATCGATTACCACCAGCGATTTTTCCGGACCGATACGACTTAGGGACCTTCAAGAAAAGAGCCTATTCCTTTTTAAAAAGCCGGCAACGCATCTGCAATTCCCCTGCTTCTCCTGGTGTTGCAGTTGTTCATGGGCGGCGGTAGCCACTTACCATCAGGTGAACCGCATGCTCGTTTGCCCCCTCTCCTTAAAAAAAAACATACATCTATCCTCGATTACAAATCAAAATGCAGATGTGTTGTCACCCGTGATGACTAAGATGGAATGAATGAATTTCCAGTAAAATGGGTTTCAGGTTCTCTACAATCACCATACGATACACAGCAGCGTAGAGCTGCTATTTTACGATGGTATAATGTGAAAGCGTGGTCCTCCTCCGGTCGAGCCGACCCATTCGTGCTACAACTATACTACTAATATAGCTACAGCATGGCTCTACCACGTAAAAGTTGTGTGTTCTTTTTACTTACATTTTAAAATTTGGATTTAGTATTAATTTACATTATTTATCAGAGGCGGCTCTAGCCCTTATACCACCTATGTGCAAATACCCTTGCGTCCTCTAGTAAGAGCGTGGTCAAAATGGAATTCTTATATATGTAGATTTATATTTTGAAACGGAAATTCGGGTGCAAATGGTTCAATTTTAAATGATGTCGGGAAGCAATTGGTACAACAGTTAAAAGGATTTTTTAGAAAGGAAGGGATTTCAAGAATAAAAAAGCGCAACTTTGAAGTTATTTCAAAAATATTTAATTTTAAAACTAGTTATATTACAGGACGCTTGTAATTCAACACAAACATATTTACAAAAAGTTACTTTTCGTGCTTTTGCATTAGCAAAATCTTTAACAATGTCATTGACTACATATTCAATACTTGTTACTTTAATACTTGATACAGTGACTGGAAATATGAGAAAAATTACCAGTGCTGTGGACAGATTTCAGAACACTGAAATTAATTTATTCGTAAACATGTAATTAAAAATATCTAACGGCGTATGTAGTGAAATTATCAATAAACATCAGTGATAATTCGATTGCATTAAAGACCTCGAACTTCTCCACATCCGAAGAGACAATATAACACAGTTTATTTTCTAAATTAGAACATTGTGCTATTTTGTATGTAATTCCATATCCTTCCAGTGTTTTAATTTTTTAATAAATGAAAACATTTCACAGTTTTGATTCAAAAGTGCGAAATGTTCGAACTTAGTTATTGCGGTATCTAATAAATAGTTTTAAAAATTTACTTTAAAATGTGTTTTCATGTCTGTTACCGGTAAAATAACTTTCTACGAGTGCGAGGGCGGGCAAGTCTGGAAAATTCGGCAATTGCCTCGACTTCTTCCGCTACAGTTTTTGCGCCGTGAAGGAACTGCCCAAAAAGCGTTTAGCGTTTTAGACTTAAAGTTGGCATTTCTTTCGTAAGTATTTGCCAACATGCTGTTGACGCAGAAAAACAACTTTCAGCGTCATTTACTTTGAAAAGGCTATGTACCACCGCATAAGGTACATAAAATGCGCGATGGTTTAAGTCTAAAATTCGTTTTCGTAGACCTATATTTTTCCTTTCATATTAGCACCATTATCGTAACTTTGACCACACATTCTTGTATGACAATTTCGTTTGAGATTAAACAATTTAACAAAAATTGAGTTAAGCCCTGACCAGTAGTGTCCTATAATAGGAAAAAAAACAGAAAGTGTTTTTTTTTATTTAAGCCTTGTTGTTGCTTGCATTGAAAAGAACGTACCGTACGAAAAACGATATTTTTTCTTCGTGTGCAACATCTGGAGTGCAATCTAAAATAATTGAAAAATATTTCGATTGTTTCAATTCCAAAACAATAGTTATTTTTTTATTCTCTCTCCTAATAAATTTATTATTATTTCGCGTATAAGTTAGGCGTGACTCACATTTTGAATAAGGGCAATGTGTTCTGCAAGCACATTATCAAAATTAGAAGTACAGTCAACCAGCTTTAAAAAATTACCATTATCAGAACCGTAAATTTTACCAGACTCTCCCGGAAAAGCCAGACATTGTCTCGCTAAAAATGAATTATGTTGATTTTTCGTTGGAGTAATCCAAACCCAACGTTTTTTTCTTCTGTTTAATTTCGACGTGGTTTCAATTTATACGTGGTAGAGCCATGTAGCAGCTATATTAGTAGTATAGTTGTAGCACGAATGGGTCGGCTCGACCGGGGAAGGACCACGCTCACACAGAATACCAGCGTAAAATAGCAGCTTAACGCTGCTGTTTCGTATGGTGAGTGTAGAGAACCGGAGACCCTTTTTACTGGAAACGAGGTATTCCATCTTAGTCCTCACAGGTGACAACGCATCTGCATTTTGATTCACAAGCTAGGATAGATGTAGATGTCTATGGGCCACAGCAACCTCTTACCATCAGGTGGACTGTGTGCTCGTTTGTCACACTATCCTATAAATAAAACTTGGTGCAATAAATCTACTGATTTTTCTTTTAAATAGTTATCAATATAATTTGTTTCTTAAGACATATAGGAGCCCTAAGTTCTATAGCTATAGACAAATACTGCCAATCTTTGTAACATATTTTACCATTAAGAGGAGTGGAGTGACAACGGCATGAAAAAGTTTGCATTAAAAACAATAAACAGAATCAGTTGATTTAGAGTAAACCAGCCAGTTTCTTAAAATGTTTTCATAATTTAACATCTTTTTAGTATAACAAGCATTTGAAAATTTTTTTCGAACGATTTGAACGATAAGATCTTCCTCTTACCTGTACTGGCCATTTAAAATATCCATTAATTATTAATCCATTAATTAAAAATATCTTTGCTTATAACGCATTATTTTTCATAAGTTTACTTTATGTTTAATTTATATTTTATACACATCATCTTATTGTCGCTTATATTACTAGATGGTTGCTTGTGTATTTATTACATGGTCAAACGTGAATGAATAAATCGTCAAACATTTAAACGATATGGCTAGTAATAAACGGTTCAATTATGGTTGTGTTTCATGAAAAATAGTCGATACAAGCACCGTCAATGGACATGATGTATAATACGATGTGGTTTTGATATATTTATATACGTAATATTATTATCTTTCGGTTTTAGTGTACAGTAGATAGTGCGGTTTCGGCCCTGGATGTATCCGTCACAGGAAATCGGCCAAGTGTGAATATAACTGATGACGATGGCAATATAGTTAAAGTAAACAATATCGTGAATATTTCAAAAGTAAAGGTAAGTAACTTGTAAATACTTAAATTGTTGTTACTGAAAGATATCAATAAAATACCGTCAACTCTAAGGGTGTAAGGTTACATACTCGTATAATATAAAGTCAGCAAAATTGCATTCCGTAATCACTGTATTAATTACTTTATATGTGCTCATTTATCTTTCTTATTTAATCAGTTTAAGCATTATGACAGTTTTTCCAACAAAAAATGTTTTATTTAATAAATTTTCTTAGCGCACTAACATACATAGGGCGTAGATCAAATCAAAATTGTAGGTTATCCAATCGTGATTTCATCATCATCTATATCATCATTAGTGAACACAAGTTCACTACTGAACATAAGCCTCCCCCAAGAAACGCCACAAAGCATGGTCCTGATGCAGAAATCTCTTACCAGATCGTCACTCCATCATATACTTCGCTTACCGGTACGAGGCTGCCATTTGAGAACCTATCTTCCACTCTAGTTGTCGGTTCTTTAAGCTATATTATCGACTCATTGCCAATTTTAACTTCTACTCCGTTGGTCGTTTTTGGTTACTCTGTTCCTACTTTCTGCAAATATGTTCATTACAAGCTCGCTGAGAGAACATGTCTCATAACAGTATGTCATCACAGGTACCGTGATTTACAATATGTTATGATAAAATACAATAAAATCAATAAACATTGACAATGTTTTTTTCAATATATCAGAGCGAATAGTTAATATACATTTATTTTTATTAATATGTTACCTGTTTTTGAAGTTAAGAACACATTTTGGGAATAAATAAACCAATAATTTTAAATTATTAAGCGTAACTAATATTGTAACTACTGTTGATGCTTATACTACATATATCTAATTATAAGATTTTACTTGGCGTTATTAAAAATATGCTAATTTTTACTTGACCGTGTAGTGGCAGTGTAAGAATAATATCTACTAACCCATATCACCCCGCTGCTGTCGTAAGAGGCGAACAAGCCATGAGGTAAGCAGCAGCGTCTTCCTAATAACAACTTAAAAATAAAAAATAAATTTGCGGTATATGTTAAACAGAACATATTGGACGAGACCGATAGCAATGTTCAGTATTTCAATTTACGGCGTAACAGATTCGGTAACGCATGCGATTCTGTAGCTTTGTACCGTCATAAACTGGTACTTTTGTAATACTTCTTAAATTATTAACTCATCTTCGTAAAATTTATTTTACCATTCACTAAATAATAATAATTATTGTTATACGGTTTTTATCTTTTTAGGTTGTCAACGTAATAGATCCAAAACCAGGTATTCATAGTGTCGAAGTAGGTAGTTTAAGTGATACAGCAGTGACGGTGCTTGGTACGACTAATGTTAATTTTCAATATGGATTCTCTATCATTAAGCCCTCTTCAAGAAATGATACAACAAATCAACCAATCCCAGGTAAAATAAATTTTCCCTTTTGTTCATATCCGTTACTGCATTGAATCGCGTTATTATTATACGTGGTAGATCCATGCAGCAGCTATATTATTAGTATAGTTATAGCAACAACGGGTCGGCTAGACCGGGGAAAGACCACGCTCTCATACCAGCGTAAATAGCATCTTAACACAGCTGTATTTCTTATGGTGAAGAGCGAAAAACCGGAGACCCTTTTTACTGAAAAAGAGGCATTCCGTCTTAGTCCTCACGGGTGACATCATTATCACCATCATCATTCCACAGGTCCACTGCTGAACATAGGCCCCCCAAGGAATGCCACAAAGCACGGTCCCGAGCCACCTCGTCGATTGACCTCTCGGTCGAAGTTGGACTTACCTAGTCAGACTCTTTGTCCTAGGTAAACATTTTCGTCAAGAACTTCGAGCTTAGTGCTCCCAACAACTACCGGCATAGGTGACATGGACGTTAAACATGACTTTTGTTTTGTCTATGTTTATCTTAAGACCTGTCCGTTGGGAGACACTATTGAGTTCATTGAGCATAGTGCTTAGGTACTCCAGTGGTTCTGATATAAAGATTATATAGTTGGCGAATCGTAAGTGCTTGAAAAAGTCTTTTAATGCAGCGGTGAAGAGTTTCGGATATATAACATTACCCTGTCTTACACCTCTCTGCAGTTAGATAGGTTTCGTACTCTGGTTATGTACTCGGGTAGCCATCGTAGCCCTACTGTACAAATACTTCAGCACTTCATTATACCGACAGTCAACTTGGCACCGCTAAAGCTAAATTTCAACGGAATTAAAGGCTTTCTTATAGTCTACATACGCAAGATAAAGTGTCAGATTGACCTTCGGTCTTCTGTAAAACTTGCCGAAGGGTATGTATGTGGTCTATGGCGCTAAAGCCCTTTCGGAAACCGGCTTGTTCGGGAGGATGGAACTCATCGAGTCTGCGTGCGAGACGATTCGTAATAAAGCACGTAGTTTCCACCCTAGGTTGGATAAACCGAATTATTAAATATTTAAGTTTCCCTTCATTGGCAGGGTTCTATTTAAGCCATACCTGTAACACAGAATAGATAGAAACCGGAGAACCTTTTTACTGGAAAAGAGGCATTCTATCTTAGTCCTCACGGGTGACAACGCATCTGCATTTTGATTCGCAAACGAAGATAAATGTAGATGTCTATGGGCCACAGCAACCACTTACCATCAGGTGGACTGTGTGCTCGTTTGTCACCCTATCCTATAAAAAAAACTTTCTATACAATCTACGTGGCCATCATAGTATGGAAAGTAAATAATTGTGTTGTTCTTTAAAATACTGCGTACTAGGGATTAATACAAAACTATAAAGTTTAATACCAAGAAGTTTTGTACTTTTAGATGTCACATGATCATAGTGATGTCGAAATAATGTAAGATACATTTGAATAAAACCTTATTAAATTATTTTTAATTTCCGACGTTTCACGTGTATTCAGTACCCATGGGTATGGGGGAATGATGTCAAAGTTAATCGGAGCTAGCTTTAACTTTTGGATGTTAATTTTGGTTCCATCTACACAGAATGCAGCTTACTGTATCTCGAAGTCTTGTAGTGGTTAGCTTAGATATATTTCATTCAATTTTATTAAGAATCCAAGTAGATGGCAGCTCCCAGCCATCTTTTTTATTGAAATTTGGATATTTTTTTAGACAACTTTAACTCGGTAAACACTATATTTAGACTTAAATAATTCTTTAGCTCTCATCGCCTAGTCAATTAAAATCCTAATAACACCATTAGTCAGTCTGTATATAGAAAAAAAAAACGCCATATTAACTGATATTTAAATACTGAATCTCAATTCCAACCATTACAGTTAGCTACCATGGAAAAATCTTTGTTTCTGAGAGCACAAGATATTGTAAGAGATTGTACGTGTTATCTATCTGCCGATGACTATTAGTTGTACGCACAAGCGTATGATGATTGTGTGTCCGCTGCGGTGGATATAAGATATATCTTCATATATATAGAGCATATTAAGAGCTGCTCTGAAATGTTGGGTTTAACTGTGTCAAGTGTTAAGCTATGATAGTAGGTATCCATCGCATAATTAAAAAAATTGGCCACAACAGCTCTACCCCCGATCATATATTCAACGGCTCTATTTTGGGATCATGTCCTTCTGTTAAGAATTGACTACACTTAGAGCTGGCATGCTTAAATGATAAATGTTAGCCAGAAAATCACCGGTACCCTGCGTGTTCTTTACTGCTTGAAAAACTTTCATCCATCTGGATTGCACAATGTGCAACCCTTAATTCTTCCCCTGATTGATTACGGTGATGTGATGTGATAATTAGTGTGATTTTGACATGTTTGCAGATCTTCTTGATATAATAACTGCATTCGATTCATTTTTAATCTTCGTAAGTATGACCATGTGTGTCTAATTATCGTTCCCAACTTAAGTGTTCATGCGTGGTAGAGCCATGCTGCAGCTATATTAGTAGTATCGTTGTAGCACGAATGGGTCGGCTCGACCGGGGAAGGACCACGCTCTTACAGAATACCAGCGTAAAATAGCAGCTTAACACTGCTCTGTTTCGTATGGTGAGTGTAGGGAACCGGAGACCCTTTTTACTGGAAAAGAGGCATTCCATCTTAGTCCTCACGGGTGACAAGGAATCTGCATTTTGATTCACAAACGAGGATAGATGTAGATGTTTATGGGCTACAGCAACTGCTTACCACCAGGTGGACTGACCATACAAAACTATATACTATACTACTTTACTATACTACTACTATATACTAGCCATGACAAAACATGCGTTCATTGAATAACCTTTTACTAAAGTGCATTCTTCCTTCACTGTACAGTCTGTTCTCCTCTGGAACGTACGTATCCCTCTTGAAATTTGAAAGGTTAACGGCTTGAATGCATAATATTCAAGAAGAATGAGGCCCATTTAGCTGATTGGGACGGGATGCGGTCTTTTTTTGCATCCTACCCTTGGGGGCGGGTTTGCTTCTCTCCGGAAGATCCCAGCGTTGTTTCCGATTCTGTTGCTGATGTGGTACTTCAGGGTATGGAACTTTTTATTCCATTCTCTGTGGTGCCCATCGGTGGCAGATCCCAGCCATGGTTTGGTCGCTCCTGTAAAATAGCATCACGCTATAAGCAGGAGTGCTACCGGGCCTGGGCTGACGCATCAACGTCTCGGGATATAAATACAAGCGCACTTAAAAAGAAGTATAACTCCGCCTCCAGGTCCTTCAAAAGCGTCATTGCCAAGGCAAGTTCTGAGCACATCGGCAGAATTGGTGAGAAGCTAGTTCGCATTCCTTCGGGAACCCGTGCATTCTGGTCTCTCGCCAAGGCTGTCCAAGGGAACTTCTGTCAGCCATCTCTTCCATCTCTGCACAGAGAGGACGACTCACTGGCCCATACCGCAAAGGAGAAAGCCGATCTGTTGTTCTCTCTTTTTGCGTCCAAATCGACTCTAGATGACGGGGGAACACACCGCCGACCATCCCGCGATGTGAGGGCTCTATGCCGGATGTGCGGTTTACACAGCGCTCGGTTCGCAAAGCACTCTTCTCCCTGGACGTCAGCAAGTCAAGTGGGCCCGATGGTGTCCCCCCATTGTGCTGAAGACGTGTGCTCCGGAGTTGGCTTTTAACGCGTCTTCTCCGGTACTCCTACTCCCAAGGCGTAGTCCCGAATTCATGGCAGACAGCTTTGATCCACCCGATCCCTAAAAAAGGTGACCGCTCAGACTCGTCCAACTACAGGCCTATTGCCATCACCTCCTTGTTCTCCAAAATAATGAAATCTATTATAAACTGCCAGCTCATGAGGTACCTTGAGGATCACCAGCTGATTAATGACCGCCAGTACGGTTTTCATCGAGGTCAATCAGCTGGTGATCTTCTAGTCTTTCTGACTCATAGATGGGCGGAGAGTCCAAGGGGGAGGCATTGGCCGTTAGTTTGGACATAGCGAAGGCCTTCGATCGGGGCTGGCACAAAGCGCTTCTTTCGAAGCTTCCTTCCTATGGGCTTCCCGAGAAATTGTGCAAATAGATCATCAGTTTCCTTGCTGATCGGAGCATCAAGGTCGTAGTAGACGGTGCATGCTCTGATTTCAAGCCTATCAACGCTGGTGTTCCACAAGGCTGCATGCTATCACCAACGGTGTTTATCCTGCATATCAATGATATGTTGCTAACTGGTAGCATTCATTGCTATGCAGACGACAGCACTGGTGATGCCTTATATACTGGCCGTGCCAATATTTCTCGGGAAATCGTCGCTGAGTACCGGGACAAACTTGTGTCTGAAGACGAGTCGACTAAACCTAGTCCAGTTCAATCCCCAGAAGACACAAGTTTGCGCGTTTACCGCTAAAAAGAACCACTTTGTCGTATCTCCTCAGTTTCACGGCACTCCCCTTGCTGCCTCAGCTAGTATCGGAATCCTTGGCGTCAACATATCGAATAGTGTACAGTTTCGTGGTCACTTGGAAGGGAATGCCAAAACGGCCTCTAAAAGGCTTGGCGTGCTCAGCAGAGCGAGACAGTATTTCATGCCGGCACATCGCTTGCAACTTTACAAAGCGCAAGTTCAGCCCCACATGGAATACTGTTCTCATCTCTGGGTCGGGGCACCTCATTGCCAGCTCCTCCCACTTGATCGCATCCAGCGCAGAGCGGTTCGAATCATCGACGACCGAGTTCTTTCTGATCGGCTCGATACACTGGCACTGCGTAGAGATGTTGCATCTCTTTGCATATTTTATCGCATCTATCACGGGGAGTGCTCTGAGGAATTGTTCGGACTAATTCCAGCTGCTCAATTTCACCATCGCACATCGCGACAAAACTCGTGTTACCATCCATACCATCTGGATGATTGGCGGTCCACCACTGTGCGATTTAGAAGAAGTTTTCTCCCTCGCACAACTTCTTTGTGGAATTAATTACCACCAGCGAATTTTCCGGACCGATACGACTTAGGAACCTTCAAGAAAAGAGCTTAAACTTTTCTAAAAGGCCGGCAACGCATCTGCAATTCCCTTGGTGTTGCGGTTGTTCATGGGCGGCGGTAGTCACTTACCATCAGGTGAGCCGCATGCTCGTTTGCCCCCTCTTCTATAAAAAAAAATGTTCGCGAACATTGTCTAAATAAACCAGCAGAATAATCTCATTAGTAGTATTTATTTGTGTATTTATATAAATATTTAATTATGTAACGAATGTTATTTATTTAACTTATATGTACATATTTTATATTTAATATATACTATAATAAATACTATGCCTTACTTAGCCGTGTAGTGGCGGTTATGAATATCCACTACCCCATATCTTCCTGTGGGTGTCGTAAAAGGCGACAAAGGGAAATAGGCAGGAGATGGGCAGCAGCATCTTCCTGATAACAGCAAAATTACAATAGAAGTTGCCAAGCGTGTCAACTATGGCAAATACCCCCCTATGATGAGAGTAACAAAGAGACGGCCACAGTCCCCGGCGGCCACGCTATTCCTGGCTACGGTGGCGACCACGGTAACGGCGGGGCAGGGAGTGCTTAGAATCTACGGTGGAGGTTCGGTTGCCACCTAAGAAGACTCGACCTAACAACATAAAACGCACGCACCCTGAGGACTAACGAGAAGATCCTGGAGCTGGAAGAAGAGATAAAGAAGTTACGCTGGCATATTATGGGATTATCCTCGAATCCAGCAACTTGCCCTATCACCGGGAGGGCGACCATCTGTCCCAAGTAGGTGTCATATTCATCGTCCAGAAGTATCTAGTTAACAACGTTGTAAAGATTGAGCGTATGTCGACGAGGGTTGCGTACCTTATACTAAGAATCACTGAAGGTCATACAGGCTTACGCACCAACCTAACTAACCGAAGAGGAGGTGAAAGAAATGTATGAGGATATCTCTGGAGCCATGCAATCCTCCAAAACCCACTATACGGTGTTAATGGGTGACTTCTATGCAAAACTAGTCACAAGAGAGAACGGTGAGCTGAAAGTAGGAAAATTTGGAATAGGGCAACGGAACCCAAGGGGCCAGCAGCTAGCCGACTTCATGGAGAAAGAGGGACTCTTTATGATGAACTCTTTCTTCCAGAAGCGGCCCCACTGGAAGTGGACCTGGTCCCGACGGTTCCACAAAAAATGAGATTGACTTCATTATGACTACCAGATGACAAGTGTTCAGTGATGTCTCCCTGATCGCGAGGGTGAAAACTGGTAGCGATCACCGAATGGTTAGAGGCACATTGAACCTAAACGTTAAGTTGGAGAGGTCTCGTCTAATGAAGTAAACGCTCCGTCCCTCTCGTGCTCTGATCCAAAGTTCCGAAACCTTTCAGCTCGAGTTAGAAAACCGTTTTCAGTGCCTAGAAGACTGCAATGAAGTGGACGATATGAATGATAAGCTCGTGGAAACTGTCCATGCGGTCGGAGCTAAGTTCTGCAAGACCCGCCGCAGAAGAACACAAAAACTCTCCGATCACACTCTTAATCTCATGGCTGTTAGACGGGAGATGAAGCTACATTCTTTAACAGATTTGGCAGCATACAGGCAACTGAACAAACAGATCTCCAAATGCTTGCGGCGGGACTTACGCAACTTCAATGCAGCTTGTATTGAAGAAGCGATCGAGCAGAACCAAGGCTCCAAGCTTGGAGCAGTCTTTGCCAGAGATCCGTCTGCCAGAAAGAGCCAACTGTTAAAGCTGAAGACCGAGCGTGGCAGCATCGTTTCCGGGACACCTGAGATTTTGAGTGAGATTGAGATGTTCTATGGGCAGCTACACGTCATCGTTGGAGTCACACGCAAGTGTGAGTAACGATTCAAGAGCGAGTCTTATCCGATACTATTCCGAAGATATCCCATACGTCAGTCTGATCAAGATTAAAATGGCTCTCCAGCAACTTAAAAACGGGAAGTCCCGGGCGAGGATGAAATTACAGCGGAGCTTTTGAAAGCGGGTGGAAAACCGGTAAAAATAGGCGACAACGCTCTCATGAAGAACTACATACCAATTTCCCTTCTGAGCCGCGTATACGTGCTGTTATCAAGAGTCATTACGAATCGTCTCGCACGCAGACTTGACGACTTCCAGCCTCCCGAACAAGCCGATTTCCGAAAAGGCTTTAGTACCATAGACCACATACATACCTTTCGGCAAATTGTACAGAAGATCGAAGAGTACAATCTGCCACTTTGCCTTGCGTATGTGGACTATGAGAAAGCCTTTGATTCCGCCGAAATTTGGGCGGTGCTGCAGTCCCTTCAGCGGTCCCAACTTGATTGTCGGTATATCGAAATGCTGAAGTGTTTGTACAGTAGAGTTACGATGGCAGCGTTCGCGAAACTACGACACATATTCTCGTTATACATACCTCAAAACCTTAATACGAAATTGTGCAACCAGTTCGTGTTGCCAGTGATGACTTACGGATCTAAGACGAGGTCCTTCACTGCTGGCCGTATGAAGAAGCTCAAGATCGCTCAGCGAGCTATGGAGGGGGCTATGCTCTGGGTTTCTCTGCGTGATAAACTTAGAAATGAGGATATCCGCAGTAGAACCAGAGTAACCGACATAGCCCAACGGATTAGTAAGCTGAAGTGGCAGTGGGCCGGCCATATAGCTCGAAGAACCGACAACCGATGGGGAAGAAATGTTCTTGAGTGGCAGCCTCGTACCGGTAGGCGAAGTGTAGGGCAACCCCCACGAGATGTAGTAACGACCTGGTAAGACATTCAGGAAGTCGATGGATGCAGGTGGCTCAGGATCGTGCCTTGTGGCATTCTTTGGGGGAGGCCTATATTCAGCAGTGGACTTGTGAAAGGCTGTAATGATGATGATGATAATAATGAATAAGTTTGTGTATGGGTATATGTATTATTTTGTTTTTTATTTATATACTTTAATTTAAATTTCTATCTTCTAACATTTCACACACCTACTTTATATTCTTATCTCTGCATCACCCAAAGGTCTGTTAAGTCCACCATTATGTCCGTCTATACATCAAGTTGTATGAAGTTTACTAAATAAAAAAGTAAACATATAGCTGAAACACCACCTTTACGGGAAGTGTACAATGACTAGACTGTTCAAGATCTCCCCAACCGTTATATCAGATTTGATAAACCCTAAATCAAATCCAAAAAAATAGAACACCAATTCCTAACAATTATGATTCGCAAGACTATTGAAATTAAAAAACATCCAAATTTCAAAATAGAACGTGGCTGGGTACTTACTACTTACTGTAGGTACCCAAGGTGGCTGGATGGTTACTACTACTTTTTGAGATTCTACAATTAATAGAATTATAAATTCAAACCCAAGTATTCCACTGCAACATTACAATACACAGAAAGCTGATTGTGCGTAGATCCGACAGAAATTATTTTTCGCAGGTTAAGGACGTTACCCGTAAAGCACTTGAAACGTGGTCTGTTAAAATAATTTAAATTTAACATGATAAAATCCGTAAAGCTGGTATAATTCAATTTGTAGTTCTTGTGTTATATGAAGTCTTGTAAGATATATTTTTTAATTTCAGGTCGAAAATCTTATCTGTCTATTAAACTTAAAACTAAAGGAGAAATAATAAAACTACAAAAAGTACAATTGTTAGATACTGAAAATAATATTATTTTAGAAGAGCCTTTATGGACTGCCAATACTGAAGATCAATTTTATATTACAGAGCAAGTCACTCCCCCAGAACAAATTTTCAAAATTAGGGTAATTAGATTTTGATGTTAAAATTACTTTGTATTAAATGTTAAACCTAATTTAATTTTTACTATATTTAACTATTGCATGTAGATTGAAGGAGTCAACGAAGAAACAAATGAAACCATATATAGAGTACATAGTTCACCCGTGGCACCCCAGAAGCTTTCAGATGGTAAGAAAAATTTATTCAAACATTTGTTATTACCTTATTTAACTGCATAAAATGTCAACAATTATATCGATTAAAACCAGTTTTTTGCTGATTTACAAATTAACTGGATTTTAATTTGATTTTCTCTAAAGCAGAGTTTTTTTTTAAATTATTCTTTAATTTGATAAAATTAAAAAACTTAAATAAACTTAAAATATCAACTACATGATTGGTGCTCCTGATAAAAGTATAGTAATTGTAGCAGTATTTTATTTTGATAAGTCATTATATATCATTATAAAAGTTCATATTATGCAAGTTGTCGGAAAATCGTTTAAAGGGAATACATGTGTCTCGCTAGATTATATTATGGTGTGATTCCATGATTACATTACTAAACGTTTGCTATTTAATAGCAGGGCTCAGACACATCCAAAATTGAAGTTTGAATGATTTAGCGAGTCAATTTATGCCATTTCACGATATTATGAGATGAAGTTAAAAAAATATTTCCGTTATTTTATAAATACTGTTTTCGAAGCAAGGGAATCATAATAATCCGCTAAATATTTCTACTAATTATTATTTTAAGGTGTCTACAGAAAACATAATTCCTCTCCTCAATTCGCTCCTTAACCGCAAAAAAGTAAAAACTGTAAAAAAAAAGAGAAAGTTAGTAAAAGACAACTCATAAAAGTGAAACTAAGCATAACACATAAAAAGTATAAATTTTTAACTTATTTGATAAAGCCATTTAATTTTCATTATAGAATAATAAGATGAATGGCGGGATTCTATCCTATAGTTGTGAATCTACAAAGATTAATGTGCATACAGCATAGAATTTTATTCCTACGGAACACAATATGGATATCTTCCAAAGAAGAGCGAACAGATTTTTTCTAAGCTTGAATGTCTGAAAGAACATTCATGAATTCTACGACTAGGTATCGTAAGAAGCAACAGAGGAAAAAAAACTACGAGATAGGCAGCAGCGTCTTCTATAACAATTTGAAAATATATAAACTGCGGTTACCAACCCGCCTATCAAACGCGACAACTATAGCAAAATGGGCAACTCATGGAGAGGTATATGGTTCAGCGGTGGATTTTATTAGAATGTTATGAATTAAAAAATTCAAAAAATAGGTATACTAGGATACTAGGTAGTACTGGAAACATCAAAGCAGGCGGGAAGTTACGCACATTGTTCAAAACAAAAAGAGGAATACAACCTGTAGTATACATGTTGATGAGTCGACATACATAATATAACCCTAGTACAACATTAAAATAATATAATAATATCTAAAACTTAACACATCATTAGTAATTAAACCGTATTTTCTGTTAACAGAACCCATAGAGAACAAGGCACCTATAGCAAATATTATGGGAGAAACAAAAATAGTATCTAATTATGATCATCCTTTGCAGTTCAAATGTAGCGTGACTGGATATCCAGAACCTAAAATTGTATGGGAAGACAAATTAGGTTCATCGTTAACATTTACGGTATTAAAACATTTATAACATTTAATTTAAGTAATTTGTTAAATATAATATAAAATAACATAATCATAATATTGTGTAATGTTTTTAAGGTCTCACCAAAAAGACTTCCATATGAATATATTAGTGTATTAGATATAGATCATATGATCACGAATAATACGTATTTTTGTAAAGCAAGCAACGAATTTGGAAATTATGTGACATCTGTTGACGTCAAAATAAAAAGTCATTTTGAAGTTGTGAATATTTCTAAAGGTAATATTATGTTTTGAAATATTGATTGATTAATATTATTAATATTATAACCACTGTAGTAATACTTAGTCGTGGAGCGGTGGAGTAAGAGAACCAAATACCGCATACAGTCATCCAGTGGGTCAATGCCCACAGGATGACGTTATGCGGTAAGAGGAGATAGGGGAAAACTGAAACAGGAGATGGCCAGAAGCATGTTCCTGATAACAACTTAAAATAATTATATGAATATAAAATTAATCCAAGCGTGACAACTATTGCTATATGCCCATGTTATATACAATGTGTCTGGTCACCGGTATCGGAGAGTTTGGGGGGTGGGGGTGGAAATATGGTAAATTTTATCGACAAATCACTATCCCATTTTTTTCTCTCTCCATGATGAAATGGCAGTCACTTTGTTGTTTTTTTTTTTTGCCTCGAGGCACGGGTACTTTTACTTATTAAGCCGTGGCTATCCATGTAGAGATCCTAGAAATACGAAAGAGTACTCGTTTGATACTCAATAATGTAGATAATAAATGATAATAATTTTGCTGTTTCTTTTTTATAAAACAGCAAAAGAGAATTTTTAAAACCATAAAGATTTTCTTCTTAATTTTTTTTAATTATTAGCTTTCTCATAAAATCTAAACTATCACGCTACATGCTTTTTTTGTTTTTGTACGTTAGTACAGAATGTGTGCTTAAAAATAACTGTTACATTTTAGCCCTAAATAAGATAGTTTAGAAGTTATAATGATTTAAACATGGTAGTATTTCTAATCTTGGAGTAGAAAAAGAAAAAAAGAAAACAAAATAAATCGATTACCATAATGGTATATTCTGTCAAAATCAATTCAAAAGTTACGGCTACGTTTCAAAATATCCTCCGTGGTGTTGCAGACAAGCTGTTGCTTTAATTGACACATGTTGTGTAGCGCGTTGGATCATGTCTTTGTCTCTCCACAATTAGTTTCCAACTCGTATAATTTTTTCAATAAGTTCCTCGGGTATATTTAGTACGTCTACGTACTACTTTCTTTTTTATTTTGCCCCACAAGTAAAATCAAGGGGGTCAAGTCCGGAGAACGTCCACGTCGAAAATCGTTCATTTAAGTAGTTTCTTACATTTATTGCAAAATGTGCCGAATCTCCGTCTACTTGTAGTATATTTCGTGACCTCTAAGTCAATGGTATTTTCATTAGTGCGTCTAGGTAATCAGTTTCCAGGAACCCAAAAAATCTTGAGCCATTCATCGTGGCTGGCAAAATGAGAGGCACAATCAGTATATCGTCGATCATTCTAGCCCACACATTCACCGAGAATTGGTGCTGAAAAGTACTTTGTCTTACTGCATGAGAATTATCGTAGAGACACAAATGTTCGCTGCAGTGGTTTGTGTATCCTGATCGTGTCAAAGGGACTTCGTCAGTCCACAAATTTTTTCAAAAAATTTGGGTTAGGTCGCGCGTTTCTTGATAACCACGAACAAAAAACTGCCCTTCGTGCAACATCTGGTTCAATTAAATTCTTGCACTCTTCTAAAATAGTATGGACGCAATACTTCCCTTTCAAAATCTTCCACTATGTCCATTTGGATAAACCGAGTCTAATTGCAATGCGCCTGACACTTAGTCTTGAGTGATCATTATTGTAATACCTCTTCTTCTACTTGCGGTGACACTAAAGGAGTACGCTCGTTAGCGGGTCTTCTAATACCATTTTTAGCTAGATTCAGGTGTAATTTTATGAATTTGCGAGCATTCGGCGTCGGTTTATTGGGAAATCTTCTCGCATACTCTCTTACAGCAGCATTAGCGTCCCCGTTGGACAAACCATAGACGAAAGGGATGTTAGCCACATCCTGGCTCAAATAATGGACCACTTCCATTTTAGTTAAGATTCATCTACTAAAAAACGATAACTGAGTCCACAACAAATCAAAAGTCCAATAACGAAATAAAAACTAAACATTAATGTTCAATAATAACAACGCACAGTTTGTTGGCACAAGAGAGTGTAAACACAAATCTCGCCGGGCAAGGGTCGACTACATTTTAGGGCGCCCAATATAAGCACAAGCGGTATTCTGTCTTAATCTTAGCTAATAACACATCCTTTTTTTACATTATCATCATTACAGCCTTTCCTAAGTCCACTGCTGAACATAGGCCTCCCCCAAGGAATGCCACACGGCACGGTCCTGAGCCACCTGCATCCATCGAATTCCTGCATGTCTTATCAGGTCATCACTCCATCTCGTGGGGGTTGCCCTACACTTCGCCTACCGGTACGAGGCTGCCACTCGAGAACCTTTCTTCCCCATCGGTTGTCGGTTCTTCGAGCTATATGGCCGGTCCACTGCCACTTCAGCTTACTAATCCGTTGGGCTATGTCGGTTACACTGGTTCTACTGCGGATATCCTCATTTCTAAATTTATCACGCAGAGAAACCCCGAACATAGCCCTCTCCATAGCTTGCTGAGTGACCTTGAGCTTCCTCATACTAACATAAGGACTATATCGTTGGCAAATCGAAGGTGAGTGATGTACTCGCCATTGATGTTAATACCGTATCCTTTCCAGTCCATAAGCTTGAAAACGTCTTCCAATGCAGCGGTGAAGAGTTTCGGGGATATAACATCACCCTGTCTTACACCTCTCTGCAATTGGATAGGTCCAGTCCTGGATCTGGGAGTCGACGACGGACGGCCCCGTCGACGTCGAAGCGGTTGCGCTATGGTTTCGCGGGGCGATGACGCAGATCTGCGACGCGTCTATGCCCCGTGTCCGCCAACGGTCCGCAAGGCGCCAGGTGTACTGGTGGACCGCCGAGATCGCGCAATTGCGCATAGCGTGCGTTGCGGCTCGTCGCCGGTACACCAGATACCGGAGGCGGCGTCGACGGGATTCCGCCGAGGAGGACGCGCTGTATGAGGTGTACCGCGCGTCTAAGGAGACTCTGTGGCTAGCCATCGGCGACTCAAAGTCGCGTGCCAGGGAAGAGCTGCTGGGGTCCCTAGATCGGGATCCGTGGGGGCGCCCCTACCGTTGGGTACGGGGCAAGTTGCGTCCCTGGGCGCCTCCACTAACACAAACGATGCAACCCCAGTTGCTAGAGGCGGTGGTATCGGCTCTCTTCCCTGAGCGAGTGGGACACGTTCCCCCGGCGATGGCTTCGCCCTCAGCCACAGACTCTCCAGAAGAGGAGAGCACTGATGTCCCCGAGGTGACGCAAGCAGAGACGAGAGCGGCCGTGTCGCGACTCCGGGCTAAGAACACAGCGCCCGGACCCGACGGAGTTCCTGTTCGAGCTCTCGTCCTGGCTCTGAAAGAGCTAGAGCCCCAGTTGAGAGGGCTCTTCACGGCATGTCTCGAGCAGGGTCAGTTTCCCAGTGTGTGGAAGGAGGGGAGGCTGGTCCTGCTCAGGAAGGAGGGGCGCCCCGCGGACTCACCGTCCGCGTACCGGCCCATAGTGCTGCTCGACGAGGCGGGCAAACTTCTTAAGCGCATCATCGCAGATCGCCTCATCAGCCACTTGTGCAGAGAGGGGCCGGACCTGGACGATAACCAGTTTGGTTTTCGTCGCGGGCGCTCCACCATAGACGCTATTACGCGCGTGAGGGCCCTGGCGGAGGAGACAATATCCCGGGGTGGGGTGGTGCTGGCGGTGTCTTTAGACATCTCCAACGCCTTCAACACCCTACCCTGGAGTTGTATTCGGGAGGCACTGAATTACCATCGCGTGCCTCCCTACCTCTGCCGCATAATAGGGGCTTACCTTGAAGAGAGATGCGTTACCTATTGGGGACGTGACGGCGCTGGTCGGCGCGTCATGTCGTGCGGTGTTCCGCAGGGATCGGTCTTGGGACCACTCCTGTGGAACATCGGCTACGACTGGGTGCTGATAGGTGAACTCCCGTCGGGCGCTGACTTGACGTGTTATGCGGACGACACGCTCGTCACTGCCCGGGGGAGTTCGCACAGGGAAGCAGCGTTGGTTGCCACGGCTGCGGTGTCACAAGTGGTGAACCGCATCCAGCGCCTGGGCCTGGAGGTGGCCCTAAACAAGTCGGAGGCCATGGTGTTCCATGGCCCTCGACGCGCCCGCCGCCGGGTTCACACATCATGGTCAGCAGGGCCCGGATAGCTGTCGAGTCCACCATGAAGTATCTGGGATTGGTGCTCGACAGCCGATGGGAATTCGGACCCCACTTCCGGCGGCTGGTGCCCAAGCTGATGGGTGCAGCGGGCGCGCTATCAACGTTGCTTCCCAACTTGGGGGCCCGAGCGCCGCCTGTAGGCGGTTGTACGTGGGAATCGTGCGGTCCATGGCCCTGTATGGGGCCCCTGTGGGGCGATGGACATGACGGCCAGCACTCTCGGCATTCTGCGTAAACCGCAGAGGGCGATGGCCGTCAGAGTCGTCCGCGGGTATCGCATGATTTCCTACGAGGCGGCTTGCGTCCTGGCCGGATCCCCGCCCTGGGACCTAGAGGCGAAAGTACTCGCGTCATTATATCGATGGCGCGAGGAAGAGCGGGCACGGGGCTCGAGGCCGGTGCAGCGGCAGATCGCGCTGCGCCGAGAGGAGCTCCGTCAGGTCTTGGTGGCGGAATGGCGGCAAAGGCTTCTGTAGTACTCGACGACTGGCTCGGGAGAAGGCACGGCTCCCTGTCGTTAAGGGTGACGCAAGTGCTGTCGGGGCATGGCTGCTTCGGCAAGTACCTGCGCTGCATAGACAGGGAGCCGGACGCTCGGCCGAGTGTGGAGCTTGGGAGGAGCAGCGCCGTGTCCTCACAAATAAAGTAGGAGGCGATCTGTCGCTGCCGGCCTTAGTGCGGAAGATGGTCAGTAGCGCAGAGTCGTGGGATGCGGTGGTGTCCTTCTGCGAGGACGTGATGTCGCAGAAGGAAACTGCGGAACGGAAAAGGGAGATCTCGACTCCCTTCCCTGGCCGCAGAAGGCGCACCGGGCGCAGGAGAAGGGCGGACAACGCCCTTTTCCGGCCCCCATGAATGGGTCCAGGGGCGAGGGACTTGGGGAAGCCCCCGCCACCCCTACTCGATGGACCCGAGGCGGAGGCGCGCGCGGTGTCGGCGCGCGCCCCTGAGGCGATACACGGGGTAGTTAAACACCTCACTACCCCGTGCAGGAGACGAGGCCCGGACAGACCGGGCCAGCACTAGTGTGGGGCTGCGGAAGAATTTGGATTCCCGCGGCCCCACGCGCACGTGTGAGGAGACACCGGGGTGGTTTTAGCCGGTAAGAGTCCGGCACGCCCCTCCGCCTTTCCCCAGGCGGAGGTAGTCCATGAGGATTTCCCCCCGTAAAAAAAAAGGTAAGTCCAACTTGGACCGAGAGGTTGGTCAGGTGGCTCAGAACCGTGCTTTGTGGCATTCCTTGGGGGAGGCCTATGTTCAGCAGTGGACTTATAAGAGGCTGTAATGATGATTATGAATGATGACTTCATTGCAGTCTTCTAGGCACTGAAAATGGTTTTGTAACTCGAGCTGAAAGATTTCGGGAGTTTGGAACAGAGCATGAGGGGGACGGAGCGTTGACTTCATTAGACGAGACCTCTCCAACTTAAAATGTTTAGGTTCAGTGTGCTTTTGACCATTCGGTGATCGCTACTAGTTTTCACCCTCGCGATCACGGAGACATCACTGAACACTTGTCGTCTGGTCGTCATAATGAATTCAATCTCATTTTTTTGTCGAACCGTCGGGGCAAGACCAGGTCCACTTCCTGTGGGGCCGCTTCTGGAAGAAAGAGTTCATCATAAAGAGTCCCTCTTTCTCCATGAAGTCGGCCAGCTGTTGGCCCCTTGGGTTCCGTTGCCCTATTCCAAATTTCCCTCCTTTCAGCTCACCTTTCTCTCTTGTACCTAGTTGTGCATTGAAGTCTCCCATTAACACCGTATATTGGATTTTCTTACATGCTCTTGACACAAAACACAGCATTTTCTAAAGACCCACCTTTGGAATTGCTCGATACCGTGGGTCTTGTTCTTTATTAGCGGGATATTTAAGCTTTCAAGGGTCATATTCAAACCGTCATAACTTCTAAACTACCTTACTTAAGGCTAAGACGTGAGACTTATTTTTAAGCATACGTTTTGTTATAACGTTCAAAAGTAAAAATAAAACATTTATCTTGAGAGTTTAGATTTTATGACAAAACTAATAATTAAAAAAAATTATTAAAAAAAATCTTTTTTGTTTTAAAAATTATCTTTTTCTCTTTTATAAGAAAGAAACGGCAATATTGTTAATATTTATTTATTTTCTACGTTATTAGCTATAAAACGAGTTCTTTTCCGTCTTCCTAGGACCTGTACATAAGTAGCTATGGCTTAATCAGTACAATCACTCGTGCCTCGAGGTAAAAAAACAAAATTGCTGCCATATCATCATGGAGACACGAAATAAAATAGGGATAGTGATTTGTCAAAGTCTCCGACATCGATGACCAGATACATTGTATATACCCATGAGACAATCTGTGGGGGATAAACATATTCATCAGTGGAGTATGGTAAACTGTAATTATGTTGTTATATATATATATATATATATATATATATATATATATATATATATATATATATATATACATATATATATATATATATATATATAACAATCAACAATAATATATATCAATCAATATAGTCATTGAAAAAAATATAATTTTTCTTTTAAATATAGTAAGTACCTTATATTAACCATGTTGTAGCTTTACTGTTTACTGTTTATTACTTTAATAACTATTTCATCAATATTTTGTTTGGACAGATAAAACTGTTAAATACAAAGAGAAGGAAACTTTAAATTGTAAAGTAAATGCAGTCCCTCCTGCAAATATTACTTGGTATTTAAATGGCAAGGAAATTGAGATGAATAATGAAATAAGTATGTCATCTGATCGATCTTCATTGTTTATCAATCAAATGAAGCCAAATTACGCTGGAAACTTTATGTGTGAGGTACGAAACAACTTAAAAAGAGGTGTTTATAATATAAAACTGTCAATTACAGATATTGGTAAGTGTCATTTATAAATTTGGTAAAATAAGTAATAGTCTACAAACAACTTCACGCATAGTTTTATTTCACAGAGTATCCAAAAATAGACAAAAATGTTACTGAAATTTCTGTCGGTAAAGGATCCAGCGTGAGTATATTATGCAGGTGATTTTTTTTTTTTATTTCCTGGAACTTTTGAGACGTTTTTACCTAAACCGTTTATTTATTCTATGCAACGAATAATATATGAAAATCTGTTTATAGAATTTTGAAAGGTAAACCAACACCAATGATTTACTGGTCTTTCAAACACGAAAAAAGTGATGTATTTAACAAGATTGAGGAACATGCTGAAAACTTATACATTGAGAAAGTAAATTTAGCCATGGTTGGCGCTTACAAATGTCTGGCAAAAAATGAAATCGGCAAAGACATTCACGTCGTAGACTTGGTTGTTGAATGTAAGTATCAGATAAGTAAGATTTAAATTGCTTTATAATCATAGTACACCACCATCCCACCGAGCCAAATTAAAAATATCATTTAAGCCAATTATTAAAAATATTACTTAGTCGTGGTGCAAGTGCACGAATTATTCATTTAAAAGTTGTAGTTGAGGTACCGGGTAACCTGGCCATTTTTAGAAGGACTTAAAAGACTAGGACCAATTTTCCATCATAAAAGGTAGTCAAGGTCCAACACAAATCTCTGTGTTAAATGTGACACTATATTCTTCGTAAATTTGGTTTTTATTAGTTATTTATAAAAAAAAACTAACATTAAATAGACAAAAATATAAAATGGAAAAGTTAAAAAAACTTAACCTTACTTTGTCGCAACTATGCCTTCGGGGATTTTAATGAAAATAATAGGATTCAACTTCAACTCAGAGTTATTATTTGATCCTCGAATTGTGTTACAATTAACAAAGTTTACGATAGTGGCAAAATTGCCCAACCATTATTAAATTTTTTTAAGAAACTTAAAAATATGTCAGGGTTATCAAAAAACGTTGATTACGTAATTTACTCATTTTTTTTAAACAAAACTTCTTTATCGACGTAGTGAAGAAATTTAGTACGATATTAAAAAAAATCACTTTTTCTTGTAACGTTTTTCTTTTTGCTTAAGCCTTATTTACTTATATATTTACCTATATTACATAATACCACGTACATTTTTTTAAAATTTAAACAAAAATACAGTCTAAATTAAAAATCAATTTGAAGCAATAATAAGCTTAAATAAATCATAGTATAGATCAAACTATGGTAACGGTGAGGCAGGGGGTGCTAAGGATCTCCGGTGGAGGTTCGGTTACCACCTAAGACGATTCGACCTGGCAAAATACAACGCACGCACGCTGAAGACTGACGAGAAGATCGTGGAGCTGGAAAGAGAGATAGACAAGTTACGCTGGCATATTATAGGATTATCCGAAGTCCGAAGAGAGGGGGAGGACGCGGTAATCCTCAAATCCGGCAACTTGCTCTATCACCGGGAGGGCGACCATCTGTCCCAAGGAGGTGTAGGATTTATCGTCCACAAGTCTCTCGTTAACAACATTGTAAAGATTGAGAGTGTGTCGACGAGGGTTGCGTACCTTATGCGTGGTCCTTCCCCAGTTGAGCCGACCCATTCGTGCTACAACTATATTATTAATATAGCTGCAGCATGGCTCTACCACGTATAGATTCTATAGATTCTATATATCAATATTAAGATCACCATGTTAAAAACAAAATATTATATTTCCTGAGCATTAATATTACCTTATTACAAAGATGTAGACATCTACATTCAGGGTTTCAATCAAAATCAATAAAGTTATAGAGCACTGAACAAATATGTGGTTCACCGGCAAAATTCCGCCTTAAAATGCCAAAAATAACTCTCATATTGCCATATCGACAACAGAGTTGTTAATTAGTTATTAAATATTCTTCCAAAAACTGGCATATTTCGGCATTTGTCCGTGTTAATCGTAATTTTGTACCTGCACATACCAAGGCAAAGTTAACTTCCATTGGTAAAGTTGCCAGACTTGACTTTACTCCAAAGACCTTCTGTTTTTTTTAACATTAACACTGTTAAAGATCTTAAAGAATTATATTCTTAATAATCAGTGACTCATTATTAAAGGGATTACTTAGTCGGCGTCTTTCAGCGGCGCTCTTTTCTTTGTATGAAACAAGTACTCGCGCGTGATAACGCGTTGGGTTGTCTACGCGCGGACCGATAGCACGGCCCGCGTGTAGCGGACAGTTCGCACAAAGTAGCGGTGCTTTTGAATTTTGGAGAAACAGAGCAGCAGAGAAACACGCGCGCTTGTAACCACGTAGGTGTCCCGCTTAACGCAGCCGACGCCCTGAGGTTCATAACAGACCGTAAATAAAAGTTTGTAAAATCTACATTTACGAATATTGTGTTTTAACAATTTTTATACGCTTTCATTGAATTTCCTAAAGATAACGATTTTAGAGTAGGATTAGTCTAATTTTTGTCTTAACTTACGCTGTAAATCTATGCTATACTTAATAAATTATATTTTCAGATGCTCCTGTTATTAAAGATAGGAAACATAAGAAATTAATCCAAAAGATTGGTCAACAAACCACAATTAAATGCTTAGTAGATGGAGTACCAATACCAGACGTTACATGGTCATTGAATGGAATAGAAATAAGCGATGGACACCAGTATCGCATATACAGGGATAACACTTTAAAGTATGATTACTAGTTTTATTTAAAATTATATCTAAGAGGGACGCAAAGTAAATATGTCTCAATTTTACTTCAACAGCGCGCAAATGATTCTTTCACGTACGCATTTTTTATATTTTATTCAGATGCTGTAGCTCACAATCACCTACATCTATATTCGATTAAGAATGAAAAACTAGTCCTCAACTGAACCCATTGCTACACTTGAGAATGAAGATAGAACACCTCGTTAGGAATAAAGAGGGTCTCCGGTTCTCTATACTCACCATTGGAAATACAACAACATCATGTCGCTTTTTAACTTTAGTATTCTTTGGAAATACCAGCGTAAAATAGCAACTTATTATGAGATTAAAAGTGCTATGATACCCCGTATTGACAGTGTAAAATATCCACTACTGCATATCGTCCCGTAGATGTTCTAAAAGATATCAATGGGTAACAAACCAGTAGATGTGCAGCAGCATAGTTCTGATAACAGCAAAATTACAATTTAAAAAATTACACAGCGATGTGGCCCCCAGTTCCCAGCGACCCTGCTATTATTGAATGCGGTTGCGACCATGCTAATGGCGAGGCACGGAGTGCTTAGAATCGCCAGGGGAGCTCTGAAGCTAAAAAAAGAGAGAGTTGGGAAGAAAGAGTTAGGACACTGTTATTCTCGAATCCAGCACCTGTTCCATCATCGGGAGGGCGACCGTCCATTCAAAGGAGGTTTACTAGGTACTGTAGGTAATACTAGCTTTATTAAAGTTGCGTAGTCTCGCCGCATGTGTTTGGAGATTTGTTTGTTGTGTTACCTGTATGCGGTGCGCATCTTTTCTACTTCAACATCGGGATGTGAAGATATTTATGCATAAACCTACAGGCTTCATTTCATTATACATGATCTTCAAGGAATACCGTTAGGTGATCCTGAGTATAAGATACTCAACCCTCGGCGACACACTCCTAATTTTTATAATGTTGGTAACGAGAGACTTGTGGACGATAAATCTGATACCTCCTTGGGACAGATGTTTGCCCTCCCGGTTATAGAACAAGTTGCCGAATTCGAGTATTACCGTGTTCTCCCCATCTCTTCGGATTTCAAATAATCCTAGAAATAATCTTAGAGCAACTTGTCTATCTATTCTTCCAGCTCCAGGATCTTCTAGTTAGTCCGCAGGGTGCTAGCGTTAAATATTGTCAAGTCGAGGCGTCTTAGGTGGCAACCGAACCTCCACATGAGATTCTTAGTACCCTCTGCCCACCGTAGCCAGAAATAGCCGGGCCGCCGGGGACTAGAAGCCGTTTCTTAATATTGTTGCTTAGGGGGATGTTTATCTACACCTATTTTATAACTGTCCTCTTATTGATCCATAAGCTTGAATACCCGTGCGCGGCTGACCATGATTGACAATTATTGTTTTTTGTTGACAGATTTAAGGCCTCTGAAAAAAACTCGGGACAATATACATGTGAAGCTGTAAACGAATTAGGTTCCGCTAAGAAGACTACGACAGTTAAAGTTTTTGGTAAGTCTGTATTGACATTTTAACTAAAATAACTAGGCGTTTAGTATGACCTTGTTAGTAATATATGTTATTGCTTAAAAATGTAGCTGAAATGTTTCATATGTACTTAGTTGGTAAGTGAAATACATATAATAAAGTTGTGAATTGCAGGTGTCTGTATATTTTATAATTTTGTGACAAAACAATTGAGAGAGATTAAAAATAAGTTTGTATTTATATACATTTATATCATTTTTAGAATGTTCTGTCTGTCTGTCTGTCAGTCTGTTTGATTATGAACGTATTACGTCTAAAGTACTAATACTTCTTAAAAGAATCGTTAAGAAATTCATAAAGCTTATCTTCTTTAGTAGTTATTATTGTTCTTAGTTTTATTAAAACCGGTTCAAGCTATCGAAATTACGATAAATAAATTGAAATGTACATAGGTACGAAATTGTTGTCGTTGAATTTGAATGGTGGCGTTAAGTCATCAAAAATGTATATTAGTCTAATCCCAGAAGTCCTTTAAAATATTTATTAAGCAAATATTGTTTAGTGATCGCTACCATGCTGTCAATTGCTCTAAATGTTTTCATAACAATTGTATAAATATTATATTGTAAGTTATGCTTAAAAAAAGTCCCGCTGGGTTTCTTGCTGGTCCTTCACAGGACAAAGGTTTTTTTTCCGAACCAGTTATAAAAGTTAAAAATGACTTTCAATAAAAATTACATGTAATCATTATTAAATAAAAATGATTATATTCTATTCTATTATGTTCTGAAAAAAGCTATTTGTTTTTAAATCAAAATTAAATATATCAATTGAGCAGCGACAGAAATGAACCTAAATTTTTTTTAAAGCTAAATACTGAAATACTTATTCGAATACCTAATTAAGTTCCATTTTTTATTAATGATCTGCACTTTTCACACTTATTATCAGCAGTAAATACATTTATCAATATAGATTACACATATAAATTAGTTTATATAACAGCACACTTTATTATCACAGCGTGTACTCATTGGTCAATTCAAATGGCGCGCGCTTCCCCTGCTTCCTGTTACACAATTCCGTACTTTTTCACGAAATCACTCCCACAGATTGCGGGAAAACGAGAGGAAAGATGTAATACACCATTAATGTTCTTTATTGTTTAACTTATACCTAAAACATATTATACAAAACAACAAGTTTTTCTCACAAATATTAAAGGAATACCATTTTAAATTATCGTCATAATATGTAGAGACTTTAATATCAATCTCCTTGAAACTATTTACATGAGTATTAACTGATCATTGCTCAAATTATACGACCTTGTTAATTTGTTCTTAGACAATACGTATTGTTAGATTATATACTTGCATAGATAATATTTTTACTGATGTAATCTGGCGATAATAGCGCCATATATAAAAAAAAATGTGATTTTTTTCGTTTAATTTTATTATTAATATATTTTTAAAATAGTTGTAGATGTTCTTTATAAATCATCCTGTTACCGAATATAAAAATCTGACTGAATTGAACCGAATTTCTATTTCGAATGATACTTTTCTATTGCATATGCATTAATTGCTTTCTATAAGGAATTTTTGACTTTGAATACACATATTATATTATAACCTAAAAAAGATTTTTATTTGCATTATTTACCGAAAATTTCTTATTTTAAAGAAATTAAAAATTGTTATATGCTAAAGGAAACTTTAAAAGAAGTCAAAAACTACGTTTTAACACAACTCTTATTTTTTTTAATATAATATTTTTTAGTTACTTAGTTTAGTTAGTTAGTTAGTTTAGTTAGTATACTTACGAAGCAATTTATGCATATGCAATTTTTTTATAGGAGAAGGGGCAAACGAGCATGCGGCTCACCTGATGGTAAGTGACTACCGCCGCCCATGAACAACTGCAACACCAGGGGAACCAGGGGAATCGCAGATGCGTTGCCGGCCTTTTAAAAAGGAGTAGGCTCTTTTCTTGAAGGTCACTAATTTGTATCGGTCCGAAAAATCGCTGGTGGTAATCGATTCCACAAGGAAGTTATGCGAGGAAGAAAACATCTTCTAATCGACAAATCGAAATCGACTTCAGACACAAGTTTGTTGCGGTACTCGGCGACGTTTTCCCGAGAAATATTGGCACGGCCGGTGTATAGAGCATCACCAGTGCTGTCATCCACATAACCCTGAATGTTACCACTTCGCAACATATAATTGATATGCAGAAGAAACAGCATTGGTGATAGCACGCGACCTTGCGGAACACCAGCGTTAATAGGCTTGTAGTCGGAGCATGCACCGTCTACAACGACCTTGATGCTCCGATCTGCAAGAAAGATGTTGATCCAATTACACGATTTCTCGGGAAGCCCATAAGAAGGGAGCTTCGAAAGAAGCTCTTTGTGCCAAACCCAGTCGGAGGCCTTTGCAATGTCCAAACTAACGGCCAACACCTCCCTCTTGGACTCTACTGCCTCCGCCCATCGATGAGTCAGGTAGACCGATGATCACCAGCTAATCGACCCCAACGAAAACCGTATTGGCGATCACTTATCAGCTGGTAATCCTCAAGGTACCGCATGAGCTGGCAGTTTATAATGTATTCTATTATTTTGGAGAACAAGGAGGTGATGGCGATAGGCCTGTAGTTAGACGGGTCTGAGCGGTAGCCTTTTTTAGGGATCGCGTGGACAAAAGTTGTCTTTCATGATTTCGGGACTACGCCTAGGAAGTAGGAGTACCGAAAAAGACGCGTTAGAACCGGTGCCAACTCCGGAGCACACGTCCTCAGCATAATTGGAGGTTTCCGTCAGGCCCACTCGACTTGTGGATGTCCAGGGAGAGGAGTGATTTGCGAACCGACCGCTGTGAGAACCGCACATCCGGCATGCAGCACTCAGACCGCAGAATGGTCGGCGGAGTGTTTCCCCGTCATCAAGAGTCGAGTTGGACGCAAAAAGGGAGCCTAAAGGTCGGCTTTCTCCTTTGCGGAGTGGGCCAGTGAGTCGTCCTTCCTGTGCAGAGATGGTAGTGATGGCTTACAGAAATTCCCTTGGACAGCCTTGGCGAGAGACCAGAATGCACTGGTTCCCGAAGGAAGGCGAACTAGTTTCTCGCCAATTATGCCTATGTGCTCTGACTTTACCGTGGCAATAACTCTTTTGAAGGACCCGGAAGTGAAGTTTTACTTCTTTTTAAGCACGCTGATGTTTACGTCCCAAGCCGCCGAAGCCGCAGCCCAGGCCTGATAACAGTCCTGCTTACTGCGTAATACCGTCTTACAGGAGCGACTAAACGAAGGCTGACATCTGCCTCCGATGGCTACTACAGATGATGGAATAAATCGTTCCATTCCCTGTAGCACCACATCAGCGACAGAGTCAGTAACAGCGCTGGGATCATACGGCGAGAAGCAAACCCGCCCCCATGAGTAGGATGCAAAGAAAGACCGCATTCTGTCCCAATCCGCCGACCTGTAATGCCAAACACGGCGGCAACCTGCAGAACGCAACCGCGAGGGGAGCGTGACTGGCACCACACTCCGGATCAGACAATGGCCCGAAGAGCCGAGAGGGGCATCGATCCTCCACATCTGGAATCCGCGTAGGCGAAGTAACCAGCTGTGTCAGACCATATGCCAAGACAAATTCATAAATAGACCTCCACGCATGATCGGTTAAACGTGAACCGAGCCATTCGGCGTGGTGGGCGTTGAAATCGCCAAGGATCACGAACTCTGCGGATGGGATCTATATGGGGGCGGGGCGGGGGGGGGGGGGGGGGTGAATTCGGCGTTTGGCCACCTGAACTTACCAGACGAAACGCAGAAGCAGAGCTCCTACTTCACGCCAGTATTCTATGCGGTCCTGGTAAAAACTCGGCTTGAGCCAGCAATAGCAAAAGCTGCCACATTGCTCTACCACCGTTAAAACCGCAATGTACTCGCAAAGGTATTATTCATAATTAGCAAGCCGGCGACTTAAAATAAACTTAAATCTAAACCCAAGCGTAATACTGCGACACTAGGACATAATATGCGTAGATTGTGCTACAATAATAATTAATTAAAATCCCCCCAATTCCTCGTGACCAAAGCATAATCAGTCGGGAATATAAAATGAGTTGCAATAAACGTAAAAGTAATTAATAATTTACGTGAAGCGATAGAATCTAATGCATATAATATAAATTGTAAATTTTCTGAGTCTATACTGTGTATATACCTACTGTGATTGTGCATTTTTATAATACTTTTGAACAAGGTGAATTGTTCTAATTATCATTTATGTTACATTATATAGTTAAATTCCTACATTTTATTTTTCAGAACCAGTGGCCATAGATGTACCTCTAGATACCAATATAAAGGTGCCGGTTGGAAGTAACCTTGAATTACCCTGTAATGTCAAAGGCTATCCAAGTCCTACTATTAAATGGCTATTCACTTCATCACAAACTAATGATAAAAGGTAAGTTTATTTTATATTGTTTAAGAAAGGATTTACAGTTTATAATTTTCTTACTAAATAAACTATTCAATCTTTTTTATAGTAGCTTATTCTAGCCTCTTTGGGCCCAGGAGAATTTATAATCAGGAACTAAAATTTTAGGTATCCCCATCGACTAAATAGGTAATAAGTGACTAAAAAATAGAATAAGACATCTGATTCGGGAGATATAGTTTATATGACATAGGATATTAATTATTTTTATTTAATATTATAATACTAGTAACTTATAATAAATATGTAAGAATTATACCATCTGGATCGTGATTAATAATTCTTTTATATTTTATATTTCTAAGGTATTTATAGTCAAGGAAATCACAGTGGACAGATTAACTTTTTATACGTGGTAGAGCCATGCTGCAGCTATATTAGAAGTATAGTTGTAGCACGAATGGGTCGGCTCGACCGGGGAAGGACCACGCTCTCACAGAATACCAGCGTAAAATAGCAACTTAACAATGCTGTGTTTCGTATGGTGAGTGTAGAGAACCGGAGACCCTTTTTTACTGGAAAAGAGGCATTCCATCTTAGTCCTCACGGGTGACAACGCATCTGCATTTTGATTTGCAAACGAGGATAAATGTAGATGTCTATGGGCCACAGCAACCACTTACCATCAGGTGGACTGTGTGCTCGTTTGTCACCAAATCCAATAAAATAAAAGCTTAGTTTTTCTTACATGCTATATTTTTTTACTTTAATTCATAGTTTACGGCTCAGTTTATTCGCCTTACTCTAAAAATTATGTTTATTTATCGTCGTCATTACAGTCCTTCACAAGTCCACTTACTGAACATAGGACTCCCCCAAGGAATGCCAGCAAGCACGGTCCTGAGCCACCTGCATTTATCGACTTTCTGCATGCCTTTTTAGGTCGTATCTCAGAGGCCCTACACATCGACTACCGGTATTAGGCTGCAACTCTAGAACCTTTCTTCCCCATCGATTGTTGGTTGTTCAAGCTATATAGTAACTTACCGTTGGGCTATGTCGATTACTCTGGTTCTACTGCAGATATCCGAATCCTCTTTCTAAGTTCATCACGCAGGGAAACCCCGAGCCAACTTTGAGCTTCCTTGTATGGCCCACATGCATTGGTTGTACAATCTCGTTTTCAAGTTTTGAGGTATACCTGACGAGAAGATGTGTCGAACACTGCCCAGCCGAGTTACATACATCGATAGACCTTTCGGTCGAAGTTGGACTTACTTAGTCATGACATGGACGTTACACATAACCTTTTTTCCTGTCATCTATCCGTTAAGAGGTACTATAAAGGTCTTTGAGCACAGTGCTTAGTTCTCCAGCAATTCTGCAATAAGAACTATATCTTCGGCTAATCGATGTGAGTGATTTACTCTTCGCCATTGATGTTAATACCACATTGTTTTCAGTCCAGAAGCATGAAAGTTCTTCCAATGCAACGGTGAAAAGTTTCAGGGAAATAACGTCACTCTGTTTTACGTCTCTCTGCATTTGTATGGATCACGTACTCTGGTTCTGTACTCGGATAGCCATCGTAGCCCTACTATACAGACCCTTCAGCACTTTGATGTACCGAAAATCAACTTGGCACTGCTAAAGGGATTGTAGCACCGCCAGAATTTCGGCCGAATCAAAGGCTTTCTCATACGTAAGACAAGGAGGCAGATTGTACTCTTCGGTCTTCTCTAAAATTTGCCGAAGGGTATGTAAGTGGTCTATGGTGCTAAAGCCTTTTCGGAAACCAGCTTGTTCGAGAGGCTGGAAGTCGTCGAGTCTGCATGCTAGACGATTTGTAATGACTCTCGAAAACAGCACGTTGACTAGGCTCAGAAGTGAAATCGGTCGATAGGTCTTCAAGAGAGCGTTGTCGAATTTCTTAAAGAACAAGACCACCGCACGTCTGCTTCATGCCTCCGGAGTAGTGCCACCATGGAGGACGGAATTGAAGAGCTTCCGAATACTGGTTCTGTTTTGTGTACTGGTTCTTCACCCGCTTTCAGAAGCTACGCAGTAATTCCGTCCTCACCCGGGCTTTGCAATTTATTAGTTGCTGGAGAGCTATTCTAATCTCACTCAGACTGACGTCCAGCATATCATCGGATTAGTGTCTGATAAGACTTGCACTTGGATCGTTACCCACACTTGCGTGTCGATCCAACAATGAGCTGCTCGTAGAATCTTTTAATCTCACACAAAATCTCAGGTAACCCGGAAACGACGCTACCACATTCGGTCTACAGCTTAGACAGTTGGCTTTTTATGGCAAATAGATCTCTGGCAAAGACCTGTTGCCACTCGACCACTTCAATACAAGCTGTGTTGAAGTTGCGTAAGTGCCCCCGCATGCATTTGGAGATCTGCCTATTCAGTTACCTGTATGCATGCTGTCATTAAAATTGAGGCTTCATTTGCCGTCTAACAGTTTTTGCGTCCTTTATCTACGAGTCTTGCAGAACTTACCTTCAACCGCATGGACAATTTCCACGAGCTTGTGATTCATATCATCCTCCGCATTGCAGTCTTCTAGGTACTGGAAACGATTTTGTAACTCGAGCTGAAAGTGTTTTCGACTTCGGATTAGAGCACGAGGGAGACGGAGCGTTGACTTCATTCGACGTGACCTCCCCAACTTAACGTTTAGAAATAGTGTGCTCTCATAATTCGCTGATCGCTGCCAGTTTTCACAGTCACGATCGCGATAAAAACTTACAAGAGTGCCTGACGCCAAACGTGTGTCGATGTTACATACATAGCTTAGGTGTGTAAACTAACGTAAGAGCTGCATCACGTATGTTGCGTACGTGGGACCAGTTTATCCCTATGCTAAATGTCATTTTGTTAGACATCACAGTTTTAAATGGTGGACAGATACCTAGACAAGGTATCTGATAGCTAATTGATAGATGATTGAACAAATGATAAAATTACGCTAAATTCAAAAGGAAGGGTGTGTTATATTTTTTCCGTTGTGTTCAATGTTCTATATCTATACAAATAAATAAAATTAAAGTATGTGTTTGTTATGTTAAAATAACTTTTTTTTACAAAATGCATATAGGTATATGTAAGTATTTACTTACAATAAAATTAAACAATTTTTAAAATGTTTGTCGGTTTGTTTATTTCGGCTAATCTCCAAAATGGCCTGACTAATTTTGACAGGATTTTCACTGCCAGATTGCTCATGTTATAAGGAGCAACTAAAGCTACTTTTACTTTAGAAAAACAATTAGGCATCAGCACAAAAAAACAAAAACCAATGAAATCGTAATAAATTCCACGCGGGCGCCGTCGTGGGGAACACCTAGTTTTGAATATGATACCAGGTCCTAGGAGGTTAGAATCAGTTAGGTTGAAGTCACGAACGGACTAATATTCCACCTGATGGTAAAAGGCTATTGCAGCTCATGGAAACCTGAAACCAACATTAAACAGTTAAGTCTACTGATGCGTTGTCATCATTGAGGATAGATATCTATCTATCTCATAATTATCTAATTAAACTAGCTCTCTATATCCTTCAGGTCTATATCCTTCAGGCCACTATATCTTTCAGGTATCTATATACTTTTTTTTATAGGAGAGGGGGCAAACGAGCATGCGGCTCACCTGATGGTAAGTGACTACCGCCGCCCATTAACAACCGCAACACCAGGCGAATTGCAGATGCGTGGCCGGCCTTTTAAAAAGGAGTAGGCTCTTTTCTTGAAGGTCCCTAAGTCGTATCGATCCGGAAAAATCGACGAAATCGATCGAAGAAAACATCTTCTAAATCGCACAGTGGTGGACCGCCAAGCATCCAGATGGTGTGGATGGTATCGAGAGTTCTGCCGTGATGTGCATTCGTGAAATTTGGCGGCTGGGATTAATCCGAACAATTCCTCAGAGCACTCTCCGTGGTAAATGCGAAAGAAAATGCAAAGAGATGCAACATCTCTTCGCAGCGCCAATGAGTCGAGCCGATCGGAAAGGACTCGGTCGTCGACGATTCGAGCCGCTCTGCGCTGGATGCGGTCAAGTGGAAGGAGCTGGCACTGGGGAGCCCCTGCCCAGACATGGGAACAGTATTCCATGTGAGGCCGAACCTGCGCCTTGTAAAGTTGCAAACGTTGTGCCGGCATGAAATACTGTCCCGCTCTGATGAGCACGCCAAGGTTTTTAGAGGCCAATTTGGCCTTCTCTTCCAAGATATGTCGACGTCGAGGATTCCGATACTGGCTGAGACAACAAGGGGAGTACTTTGAAACTGAGGAGATACGACAAAGGGGTTCCTTTTAGCGGTAAACGCGCAAACTTGTGTCTTCTGAGGATTAAACTGGATTAGATTTAAACGCCCCCAATCTGAGATTTTGTCCAGCAAAAACTCGACTTCAGACACAAGTTTGTTCCGGTACTCGGCGACGTTTTTCCGAGAAATATTGGCACGGCCGTTGTATAGAGCATCACCAGTGCTGTCATCCGCATAACAATGAATGCTACCGGTTTGCAACATATTATTTATATGCAGAAGAAACAGCGTTGGTGATAGCAAACAGCCTTGTGGAACACCAGCGTTAATAGGCTTGTAGTCGGAGCATGCACCGTCTACAACGACCTTCATGCTCCAATCTGCAAGAAAGCTAGTGATCCAATTGCATAATTTCTCGGGAAGCCCATAGGAAGGGAGCTTCGAAAGAAGCGCTTTGTGCCAAACCCGATCGAAGGCCTTCGCAATGTCCAAACTAACGGCCAATGCCTCCCCCTTGGGCTCTACTGCCTCCGCCCATCTATGAGTTAAGTAGACCAGAAGATCCCGACGAAAACCGTATTGGCGGTCACTAATCAGCTGGTGATCCTCAAGGTACCGCATGAGGTGGCAGTTTATAACGGATTCCATTATTTTGGAGAACAAGGGGTGATGGCGATAGGCCTGTAGTTGGACGGGTCTGAGCGGTCGCCTTTTTTAGGGATCGGGTGGACAAAAGCTGTCTTCCATGATTTCGGGACCACGCCTAGGGAGTAGGAGTACCGGAAAAGACGCGTTAGAACCGGTGCCAACTCCGGAGCACACGTCCTCAGCACAATTGGGGGGTTCCGTCAGGCCTACTCGACTTGTGGATGTCCAGGGAGAGAAGTGCTCTGCGAACCGAGCGCTGTGAGAACCGCACATCCGGCATAGAGCACTCACACCGCGGGATGATCGGCGGTGTGTTCCCCCCGTCATCAAACAGTCGCCTTGGACGCAAAAAGGGAGCCTAAAAGGTCGACTTTCTCTTTTTTGTCGTGGGCCAGTGAGTTGTCCTCCCTGTGCAGAGATGGTAGTGATGGCTTACAGAAATTCCCTTGGACAGCCTTGTCGAAAGACCAGAATGCACGAGTTCCCGAAGGAAGGCGAACTAGTTTCTCGCCAATTATGCCTATGTACTCTGACTTTGCCTTGGCAATAACTCTTTTGAAGGACCTGGATGTGAAGTTGTACTTCTTTTTAAGTATGCTGGTGTTTACATCCCGACGACGAAGCCGCAGCCCAGGCTTGATAACACTCTTGCTTACTGCGTAATGCAGTCTTACAGGAGCGACCAAATCAAGCCTGAGATCTGCCTCCGATGGACACCACAGATGATGGAATAAATAGTTCCATTCCTTGTAGCATCACATCAGTGACAGAGTCAGCAACAGCGCTGGGATCATCCGGCGAGAAGCAAACCCGCCCCCATGGGTAGGAAGCAAAGAAAGACCGCATTCCATCTTAATCCGCCGACCTGTAATGCCAAACACGGCGGTAACCTGCAGAACGCAACCGCGAGGGGAGCGTGAGTGGCACCACACTCCGGATCAGACAATGGTCCGAAGAGCTGAGAGGGGCATCGACGGGAACCTGATATCCGTCCGGATGAGAGGTCAGCAGAAGGTCCAACAAGGAAGGTATATGATCCTCAACATCTGGAATCCGCGTAGGCGATGTAGCCAGTTGTGTCAGACCATATGCCAAGGCAAAGTCATGAACAGATCTCTCCGCATGATCGGTTAAACGTGAACCGAGCCATTCGGCGTGGTGGGCGTTGAAATCGCCAAGGATCACGATCTCTGCGGATGGTACCTGTTGTAGCAAGGAATCTGTAGCCATTTGGACGTGGTCGATGAGTCGGTCTGTTTCGGCATTACCGCTATGGGACCTATAGAGGCACCCGTAGACGCGCGGATGGCCGTCGCTGTCTACGCGTAGCCAAAGATGGACAGGTCCTAACCTTCAAGACTGCCGAGGCGTCGAGAACAAATGTGCTCTCTGACGTATACGCAAACTCCAGCCCGAAGCACAAAGGAGTGCTCCAATTTGTACCCCGGGTAGGAGAGATACGAAGTATTAGCCGGAGAGGACACCTGCGTCTTGGTCAGAAAGAGCAAGGCCGGCTTCGCCGTCTCGAGACGGTAGTGGACGGCGTTTAGGTTCGAGTGAAGTCCCCTGATGTTGCAGAAATTCACGGATAGCGTGGCAGGGGTCGCCTTGGTCATGTTGCTCAGTTTGCCTCGAGCAGTTATTGTATTCAGCAGAATTTTGCCCCCCGAATTTTTGAGATTTTGCAGAATACGCGGGGCAGTCTGAGCACGCACGCTCAGGAGTGGAATAGCATGGTCGTGGATGCTCAGCGAGGGATTTTCCCGGGTTGCTGGTACCCTCCTGGGGTAGTCTATCATGTAATTCCGCTACGGTGTTGATGGGGGGGGGGATTGGGCCTTCGTTCACCTGTACTCACCAGACGAAACGCGGAAGCAGAGCTTCCACTTCACGCCGGTATTCAGTGAGGTCGTGGAACTAACCCGGCTCGAGCCGGCCCATACGTGCAACAGCAAAAGCCGCTGCTTGTCTCTACCACCGTTAAACTTCTCTACATCCTTGAGGTCACTGTTGCTTGGCTTGCTTATTGACCAGACTGGATCTTGTACTTGAACGTCTTTCTTTGAGTCGATGTAGGCTTTAGATTTACAATGTGTAACGATCTGATTTAAAACATCTTTGTTCACAGATATTTGAATGCTTCTGAATTGTTGGTAATTTCAAGAATTCAGCTTCATGACGAAGGACTTTACATTTGTACAGCCAAAAACTTGGGTGGTTATGTAAGCCTAACATATTTAGTTCACGTAGATGGTAAATGAATTAATTTTTAATATATTTTTATTATTTCGTGACAAAATTGCCAAAACGGTACATTTATTGGATCACCTACCAGTGTCTATCGCCGAAATGAAATGATGAATATATATATTTATATATATATATATATATATATATATATATATATATATATATATATATATTATATGCTTAGTCTTAGAAGTATATTTTATAACGTATATTTAATGTGTGATTTGTTTAATCAGAAATGAAATATTACGAAATAAATGCTGTTTATCACCAAAAGATCGCTTGAAAAGTTTGTAAAGTTATGAACGTTGAAAATTATGTCCCCAAACCGAATTTCGGTTACGGCGCCCTTCCTCAACAGAGACTAGCGATTTCTATTCTCTACTGGTATTCCCTCACCCTCATAGTCTGATGGGACGGTAAGCTGAGATGACTGGAGAGGGATCAGGTCTAGGTGCCACTTTACGTGCTTCCCGAAGCACGGAGGTGAGACACCACGAACTTCATGTCTCCGGACAGCTACCGAGAATTTCTTGACGGGAAAAACTCAATAACTGATTTTTTGGCACAACCTGGGACTTCATGATCGGCAGTCGCGTTAACAACCACTAGACCAACGATGCAGTCAAAACTGGAACTTAAATGTCGAATGAACCAAAATTACCTCTAAGGAAGAATAATATTAGTGCAATGACTTGTTTTGAAGAGTTTGATAATTAAGATTTTTTTTAACTTAACAATGGTCTCACTCTTGACCACCATCTAGCCCGGGGGCAAAAATGAGGTCTACGATGGAGGGAGTTTGCCTAAGTGAAGCATTTTCACATGCACCTTGAATAGGTTTAGGTTATACGCACTCGACCGAAAACAACCACCGGCATTCCACTCATTAAAAGTTAAATAAAGTTACAGCCTATATACATCCTAGGCTAGGCATAGACCTCCTCTCATTTTGAGAGGGTTTTAGGGCAAGGAAATGTCCTGCCCCAATGCGTGTTGGTGAACTTCAGATGTCTTCGAAATATATTTTTTCTATTTTCTCAGGCATGCAGGTTTCCTCACAATATTTTCCTTTACTATTTTAAGTGTAACATCAGCACTTAAAATTGCAATTAACAATTTATTTGTTGCTGGCGGGGATCGAACCCGGATTTTACTCGCGTACTGTAAAACTTACAGCCAGCGCTAACTATCTGAGCTCTTTAGCTGTGCCTATTATAAAAGATGACTTATACTTAGTGCGAATATTTGGAATGTCAACCAAGTGTGTATGGTAACTTACAGTACATGTTACTCCGAGAGGAGAACGGAGATGGCGGTATGAGCTTATGAAGCTCATAGGCACACTCTCCGAAGTGCAATCTGTAGTAGACCGACAAACAAGCAACTTGGCAGCGCTGAACTAAGCAGTGAAACTTAGTTTCCACCAGCTTTTTGTCACCGGTAAGCCACTTGGCTCTGCATTCCACTGATTCGGGTGCAACATGATGGTATTTTGCTGACCCACTCCAAAGGTGACTACAATACTCCGTGCATGTTCGGACTTGAGCTTTGTATAAACTTAGAAGCTCCAGGTCCAGGTGTGAAGAATCGCTTTATCTTGTTTGGAATACTAAGATTTTTGCGGTAGTTTGTGCTTTTGACTCAATTTTAGCGCTAAAGTTGAGGCTCAAATGTGTGTTGTGAAGCTCGATATGATTACTAACCTCTATAAATTTACTTCGGAAAGTAGGAGCCAGATCAAGTGGACTCCATTTTGCGGAAAACAGACAGACCTACGTTTTAGCGGCATTGAATGTGACCAGAATGTCGTCTCTCCATTGGGAGACAAGACTTAATTTCGCATTTATCCGTTCCACCAAGGCCTCTCTTAATGAATTTATTAATGCACATCTTCCGTCTTTTGTACCGGACAAGAACCTCTCTGTGACTGCATTGTCAGCTGCATACCCAACAATACCTGGTAAAAGTAGGTCATTGATATACAGCAGAAAAAGAGTCACGAAGAGAACAGACCCCTAAAAACTCCGGAATTAATATGTATTCGGTCAGAAGAGCAGCTATCTATCATTACCCTGATCCACCGTTCACTCAGAAAGTTAGACAGTTGAAAAATTCGGTGGGGATGCCGTAATCAGGAAGCTTACTCAGTAGACTTGCGTAACAAATTCTATTATAAGCCTACGAGATATTCACCTAGAGCTTCACCGTTCTTCTCAATGACATTGTCCCAGAAGTGCGTGACATACACAAGAAAATCACCAGTGGATCATGCCCGGCAGAAACTATATTGATGATTTATTTCAAGGTATATCACCAGTTTATTGTTGAGTACCCTTTTCATATCTGGTGGCAATGAGGGACTGAAGAAGTTGGATTTGACAGCCTTCAACAAGAATCAAAACTTGACTGCTTACTACCAGAAGGGTTAGAAGCAAGTCTAGCTCCATTACAACTGACAAGGTCGAATCGTACTCTGCGGAGAACCCGCTTGCAGGATTTGGCAGTAGAATTATACGTTCTATTTTCGCACAAATCCTCCGAGCCTTAATTTTGTGATCACGAGCTGGAATCCAGTCTTGGTAGGCAGGCACAAGCTCAGTCTGCATTATACCAGGGCCGAACCTTGTGACCGACTATAGCTGTGAAAGGAAAATGGGGGAACTCCCGTCGGGAAAGGTGTTCAGCTCGGGGAGCGGACAATTCTCCTGTAGTATATAGTCGGAGTTTATTCTATATATGCTTGATTTACTTCGTAACTTTAATAAAACGATTTAGGCTTCAACCTGAATCGCTTGTGGTCCGACGATAGCGCCGCCACATCACCCCCTCACTTAAACCGGAGGTCGATAGTGCAGTCCAATTGCCGGTGCGTTCTTAATGCTAGTGGGAATACATGCTGTGTGTGTAAGGGTAAGTGATGCCAGTACGAACGATATGCCGGTGTGTAATGCATGCCGTACAACGCACTTGCAAGTGATAAATCTACGGTGAGTCGAGATAAAAACAAGTTGGACTGTCTTGCAGGAGCTGAAGACTGCAGAAGCCGACTCTTGGGAGTGAAGAGTAGGGGTTCTTGAGGATTATGACGAAGGATTGAAGTTGTAGTTTCCAAACTTTGTTGCTTACGTGTTCACATCACGTCGGGGTCACCGCTCTAGCCGTGGAAAGAAAAGACGAAATTTCCCGCCGGGCATGGTGTTCTGCTCGGAGAGTAGCCAACTATATTCTATATATACTTGCTTTAACATATTTCATTCCCTGCTGTATTACTTCCGCAACTACATCGTCCAAGCAGGAGGGTTCATCCGAAAAAAGCGCCCTTGCCGCATCTTATCCCAGTTTGCTGACTTGTATCGTCATTCTCTTTTCGTGGCCGCTATACCGTTATCCTGAGGAGAAATGACCGATACAGATTTCACACATAGATAGGCACTCGATACAGATATCGAGTGCCTATCTGGGTCTGTTGTAAGCAGAAGGTTCAATCAATGCTGGGTATGTCCGGCGACATCCATTATCCACTTCGCTATTTAAACCAACTGAGCGAGATGTAGTGATAACGCAAGATTGCGCACTTTTCTTCCAGTTTGGCCAGTTTTCTTGTTTAGGAACAACCACTCCATGTGTGATGGGCGTTAAACTTCCCGCGAAAGCTCCTAGATAGATACCGCTGTTGGGGTTTATCTGCAATCTCTGTCAGGTGTTTTAATGAGCATTTCTGATGTCTTTTGTGCGATTGATAAACATATGGCTGTCTCTACACCTGTCCACCAAGAGCTACATCGCTGAAATCCCTGAAAACTTACGTAACCTGGGTAACGTTTACTCGGTATAACTTTGCTTAAAAGTCCAGACTACTTTTGAGCTGGTGGCCCTTCTGCCCTACAAAGCCACTGGTTCTCCCGCTCACAGATGGAACGCAGTGAGCTGCTTCGCACCTAACTCCAACAGGAGGGTGGTAATACCATAATATCTCCTGACGTAAGTGTATACTGTGAAATCAAATGTGGAACCAAGGATCCAAGGTTTTTGTTATAGATCTATATGACGGACAGAAGTTGAAGACTGTGAAATTGGCATTCCGGGAAAGCGGAGATATTTCTTGAGATTAATAGGTTCTACAGACAAATGTACACATCTTTGTTTGATTCACGGAAAGGCCTAATGAGCAAGTCTCTTTGGACAGTATCTATTCCGATGATGTCCCGAACGTCAGTCTAAGTAAGATTACAACTATTATCAGCAAAGTTACGATTAGACAGGCACCGGGTTAGGATGAAATTATAGCAGAGACTTTGGAAGCAAATGGAGAACAGTTCTTAAGAATCTACATTTACACAGCAATAATTAACAAAGAATTTGTTCACGATTGTTTGAAGTAATGGGTTAATTTTATCATCAACAAGTTTCGTAGAAGATACCTTACTTATAGCAATGTACTTACTATGAAAAAACTTATTAATAGCTATGATAGTATTTTTTTATACGGTGGCACGTGGTTTTGCGGGTTGAGTTTGAATACCGGCCGAATCCAACGATTTTCCATATTCTCCCTACTATCTGAAATTGTTTTGAACGTTTTATAAATAATAGATTGGTAAGTTACTTGAAAAATAAAAATCTTCTATCAAAAACACAATTTAGGTTTAGAGCAAACAGATCTACTTCAGACGTGGTGCTTAAACTAACCAATTACATAGCAAATATATAAAAAAAAAACTTGTGTGATTTGGCAAAAGCATATGACACAGTATCTGTCCCAATTAAAAATAAAGAAAAACTTGAATAGCTTGATATCAGAGATCTCCAGTTGAAACTTCTACAAGATTTTTAACGGACAGAACACAGTTTGTACAAATTGATAGCATCATTAGCGGATAATTCTCTGTAGATTTTGGAGTTCCTCAGAGAAGCATTTTAGGTTCATCTCTTTTGATGCACATAAATGATCTTTGTTAAATGAAAATTCCTCATACAAAAGTCATTACCTTCGAAGACGACACGGCCCACCTTTTCAGTGATGGCTCAGAGAACTTAACAATGAAACAACTATATAGTACTGACTGACTCTATTCTGTATTTGCCCACATTACATGCATAATACTTATTCCTAATAGGAAAAACCAAAAATACAATGTTGTCAGAAACAAACTTAAATTAACTTGAGTGGTTACCAACAATATAATCATAATGCCAGAATCAATTGTTAAATAATGCACAATGGCTTCCGTGGTGTCTTCCAAAGAGCAAGTCTTAAGATGAACACGGGAATACAAAGACCATGACAAACTTTCATTTCCACATCTTTTCTGGTAGCTATTGAGACACATTGCTTGAAGTTATTAATGAGTGTGTTGACCTACGACAAATTATCTAACTAAGATTTTCGATCTAGAGGACATTCGTCGAATCCTATTCAACATAGTAGCATTCTAAAAACTTAGTTAATACTTGTCATTCAGAATTTCTCAAAAATAAGCTTAAGCTAGTGCGTATATCAGAGATATAACCGAGGCGAGGTAATTTTCAGTTAACAATCGTATGAGAAAGTTCAAAGGCACTCTACTCAGAGGGCTACGGAGAGTATGTTCAGAGTATTTTCGAAATTTCCTTGTGTGATTATATCTGTAACGAAGTTATTCGTAGAGAACCTTAGTAACCTACCAACCGTAAAAGGCTGAAGAACTAATGCGACGGTCATATAACTTAGCGAACCGACAATCAACAAGGAAGGAAGTTTCTCGAGTGACTAATGCTTGCTCGACGGCACCACAAGTGTAATTCTTTTCATGTATACGTAGGAATTTGCCTTTATACGTATGTTTATCTTTTGCTTTGTACCTTCTTGTATTCAAATTTTTTGATTGATGATGACGATTGATTTGATGATTTGATTTAAAAAGTGAGGTTATCCTTTACCACGGGAACTTTAATTAATATAGCGTACACACGCATCGAACAAGATAAAACCACTTAAATAATAATTTGCTTGTCTGATCGAAAAAATTATAAGTCCTTTTTAATAGAAAAAGGGCAAACAAGCATGCAGCTCACCTGATGGTAAGTGTCGACTGCCGCTCATGAACAACTGCAACACCAAGGGAATTAAAGGTGTGTAGCCGGACTTTAAAAAGGAGTAAGCTTTTAGGTCCCTCAATCGTGTCAGTCGGGAAACCTCGCTGGTAGTAAGCGATTCCTCAAAAAAGGTATTATAAATTAGATAATTAAACGTGCGTGTTATTTTTTATTAAATAAAACAAAATAAAAATTTGCAGCACCCCCTGTCATATTCACCAACACCTCAGAGAAAAATATTCAGGCTGTCGTTGGAGATCGAGTTTTAAGGATACCTTGTTACACTACTGGGAGCCCTAAACCAAAAATAAGATGGATGAAGAATGGATACCTTTTAAATATAAGTATGATAAATTTTTTGTAACTAAACAGTTTTCGGATCAATTTTTTGGTAGTGGTTTATTGGTCACACTAACTGACGGAGAGTAACATGTCTGGGATTCCAACTTCGGATGAAACCAATATTTGTGCAAATAATTTTAAGATTGCTTTTGATTTTTCCACTGCATCCTACCACTTTTACATAGACTTAATATATGATGTGTTACACTGATGCAGGTTAAAACATAAAAGATAGATCGAATGAGTAAATGAATGCCTCCGTTTTTGGGTATAGGCTTGTAATAAACGACTATATTTCAAAAAGAGGTAGATGTCGGAGTGCTAAATATATTACGATATTTCAAAACATGCCAAAGTGTGGTGCAACATATCGGTTTAAATGTATAGCAAGAACAAAATGCAAAGAAAAAAAAGAAATATTCTGTGAAATATTTTATCTTTTATAACTGTTTTACCGAAAATGGTAATTTACTGGTCAGAGTTGAGTTTTAGCTGTATTACAAGAATTTTTTCATTATACAATTACTTTAGAGAACGAATGGCTATTTGATTTTGAAAGTAAAATGGGGATCTCCCGCCTGGGCAAAGTGTTCAAGAAAAATTCGAACTTAAGACTTCCAACGTTATAGCCAGATATATTAGGGTAACGCAGACATCACATGTATGATTTAATACTTTGATGTACAATAACAACTTTCTCGAGTTGCAATGCGTTAATACTATAGCCCCCCCCCCCCTTTAAACGATAATAGGTCTATATTGATGATCTGGCAATTTTTTATCCAGTGATTTGACTAGATAAAACAAATAATGTATTTAGGATGACGTTCAATAAGCTACCTACCATATGACTGCGAGCTGTTAATATCTACAGTTATCACATTTTGCAATAACGACAAATGTGGCCCCGGCTAGGGAATTTAATCTAGTTTGGACTCTTGTGTCCAACACCTCGACGATCCCGTGGCGCAGTGCATACTAGGCGATACAGGACAAAATCCTAGTGTGGGGTTAACGTTTATAATTAAGAATAAGAAGTAAGTATGTATGTATTAGCATTACTGTATTATAAGAACATGAATTTAATTATATATTGTTTATAGGAGAACTCAAATATTTTTAATTTCTTGTTTTCATTTTAATTTATAGCTTAGGAAAATGGTCAGTGGCGGTGCGATTAATATTTGGGTCATATTTACATTAAATTTGTTCGGTGCAGACACTCAAAGGCTAAATTATACAGACCTGTGCGTGTACCGCGAAAAGCGGTATAAATATAATGTTAAATTAATCAATAATTTAAAAAAATTAAATAAAAATATTTAAGTGCCTATGAATATTTGCTTCCATTTTGTATCTAACTGACCTTACTATATTTCGCTGTAATATATTATAATGATTATTATAAAAGTCCTCTTAAACATTAACGTAACAATTAAAAGTGTAACAAAGGAGTTGTGTTATTGTATTAATTTTTTTAATAGGATAAGGGTAAGCGGGCACACATCCCACCTGAATGTAAGTGGTTGCTGTGGCCCATAAACATCTACATCCATCCTCGTTTGCGAATAAAATGCAGATGCGTTGTCAGCCGTGAGGACTAAGAAATGCCTCTTTTCCGGTAAAAAGGCTCTCCGGTTCTCCACACTTACCAAACGAAACACAGCAGCATTAAGCTGCTATTTTACGCTAGTATTCTGTGAGAGCGTGGTCCTTCCCCGGTAGAACTGACCCATTCCTACTACAACTATACTATTAATACAGCTGTAGCATGGCGCTACCATGTATAAATTCATTATTCAAGTTTCTATAATATTATAACATATTTTATTCTTTATCTAGAATCTGAATGGTACTCAGTCGAATCTGATGGGACTCTAATAATAAAAAATGTTAACAAAGCTTCTGCTGGATCATACGCCTGTAACGCGGAAAACAATTTAAGCATAGCTAATGAAAGGTTTGATGTCCACGTCGACGGTAAGTAACCTATCTTGTAAATGTAGTTTTATTTTGAGCTAACATAATATGTTTTTTTTTATTTATATTTAAATACAGGAATGCAATGCATTTAGTACAAGTTTCTTGCATTTACTATTGTAATGTTATGACAGTTTTGCCGAATCATTTAAAATTTTAAATTAATCAGCAGGCCTAATCTAGACAGATTAGAATGAGAATTTAATCGATCAAATTTGATTTGAGTTTAAGGCAATTCGTATCCTAAAACCGAAGCTAGCGAATAATCGAATTAGGACTCGAATTGGAATCAACTTCAATCAAATATTTTGTAAGGATCGAGTAATTCGTACTCCTCATTCGATCGAATACTTGTGTATCGAGTAGCAAATGCAACATAAGCAATAGGAGAAGTGTTTGGCCTGGATTTTCTGAGATTGACTTTTGTTGAATTTTTGTATCCAAAATTATATAACCATTGTTCGTCTTATGTACGCTCTTTGTCAATTCTGGGTCTGGATGTTTTTCCTTGTGCAATTTATGTTTGTAAACTGCCTCCACGACACAGGAGAAAATCCTAGTGTGGGGTAACGTTACCAAAAAAAAAATATCTTGAGTGAACACACCGTATATATGGAAAAATTAAAAAAATATCCTAATGCGACTAACACACGGTTGATTACTCACGATGCACGATGAAAAACGATAAAGAGTAGGCTTGACGTACGTTAATAATAATTATAAATGAGAGCTAATAGTAGTGTAAGAGTCAGTGGACGGCAGACTTACGGTATTTCAATAAGCTTCACTTTTTTCAGTTATTCCTCTATACATGAGGTACATAAAATGGGACCTATTTAGTTTGACCGGCGATTGATATAGAGACGCTGAGGTGTGGAAGGTGTAAAAAAATGACCGATAAAAACGTGAAAGTAATAAGTTTGCCGCTTTGACATCTTGAAATATTCTCTGCCTTGCTCAACGGATTAGTAAACTGAAGTGACAATGGGCCAGCCATATACCTCGAAGAACCGACAACCGACAGGGAAGAAAGGTTCTGGGGTGGCGGCCTTGTACCGGTAGGCGAATTGTAGGGCAAGGCAACCCTCCACTTGATGGAGTGACGACCTGGTAAGACATGTGGAAGTCGATCGATGCAGGTGGCTCAGGACCGTGATTTGTTGTATTCTTTGGGGAGGCCGATGTACAGCAGTGGACTTGTGAACGGCTGTAATTATGACGATAAATATGATGACTAATACTAAATAAAAGTCGAACACAAGTATTTTATTTATTCCAGAAATTTTAATTCAATCTAAAGACTGAATTAGAGCGAGTGCTATAGTACGCGCTTATGGACGCCAATGAATTTCGTTGTCTGCCTGGGTGATAAAACATCAATTTATGTCTGCCTTGCAAAATATATATGTTAGATAATATTATCAACAACATATATAAATTGCAGTTTTATGGAAATAACGTTAATTATAAAGAAAAAATTGTACTTGTCAACCTAGATAAGTTGGCAAGTACAATTATTTCTTGGCCATGGCCATGGCCTTTCAACCGCCATAAGTATCTGCCTATGTTATTTTTACTAAGTTTCATTGAATACCAGCTTTTTACTTTTTGCTGACATGAGGTTGAATTTAGAAACATCATTAAATGCTGTTCAGTGCCAAATTTAGCAAAATTCGATCACTTTTAGATTCACCTCGGTGTCTGTCAAAGTTTTTTTTTTAAATTTTAAAAGACTATTAGATGTAGATTAGGTATTTGGCATAGATATAATTTGCTACAGGTACACGTGAATATATATGTCTAGAAAGACATACTATTTTTTATATCGGGCGTGTCTTCCAATGTATCCATAAGAAAGATAAATTGTCTTGGAATTAAAATGTTCTGTAGATCTTTATTATTATTTAGATTTTACTCTTCACATTTATACATGATTAAAGTTAATTTAATTAAAAAAAATAATGATGAATTTCTTGGTCTTCTATCAATTTACGGTATTATGTTTATTTGAGATATTTTATTCATATCATTGGTCCTATATAATATTGATTAGCACCATAAAATAGCTTTAGATATTTTTTACGTAGTCGAGTAGACTATATTCTATAATGATGTCACATGGAATAAAACTAATGTTACGTATCTTATCACGTTTGATTTTAACTTTTTTAAGTGTGGTTTTTTAAGCATCTTTGGATGAAAGTTCGTTGAAAGTATCGTTGATGTGAAGCACCGCGACGCTCTCTATGATCCCAACCATTATATCGGATCTGATAGACAATAAATCCTTGCAATAGAACACCGATTGCTACCAATGATAATTCGCAAGGCTGAAATTAAGAAACATCCTAATTTTAATAGACATTATGGCTGAGTGCTACCATCTGCTATCATTCAACATCATTACTACCCTTCACAAGTCCACTGCTGAACATAGGCCAGGACAGGCCTGGCCTGGACTGTCTCGAGCCACCTGCATCCATCGACTTACTGCATGTCTTAACAGGTCGTCACTGCATCTAGTGGGAGGACGCCCTGTACTTTATCCGCCGGTAAGAGGCCGCCACTAGAGAACCTTTTTTCCCCACATGTTGTCGGTTCTTCGAGCTATATGGCCGGCTCATAACCACTTTATAAGCTAAAGTATAACTAATCTGTTGGGCTATATCGATCACTCTGGTTCTACTGCCGATATCCTCATTTCTAAGTTTATCGAGCAGAGAAACCCCGACCATAGCCCTCTCCGTATCTCGCTGAGCGACCTTGAGCTTCCTCATCCGGTCAGCAGTGAAGGACGACGTCTCAGTTCCATAAGTCATCACTGACAACACCCACTGGTTGTACAGTCTCGTTTTCAATTTTTGAAGTATTGAAACTAAGCTTTTGTGTGATTGTTGACCACATCTAACTAGTAATTACACATCTAACGACGCCACTAACGAATTTCCAATTATTTGCATTCAGTAGCATTCTATTATTTAATTTTATCAGTGACTTGCCATTTTAGTATTTTTTAGTAGTAAGTTGATGGCGCTATTAGTAGATGAAACAATGAAAGCCAAAATTATACGATCTAGTAATATTAGCGATAGAAACGAAATTTTAATTATTACATAAATAAGACATAAAGTGATGAAAGTCAAATCTGTTAAAAGTTCTGTTTCTGTTAAAAAGTACGCCATCAGCGCCGCCAATTAATATCGTCATACTCGTATGACCATATTATGAAATAGCAACGTTGTGTTTAGTTATTAACATCTTCAAACTATTTCTAATCATCATCGGTCAAGGTATATAGGGGGCAAACGAGCATGCGACTCACCTGATGGTAAGTGACTACCGCCGCCCATGAACAACCGCAACACCAGGAAAATTGCAGATGCGTTACCGGCCTTTTAAAAAGGAGTAGGCTCTTTTATTGAAGGTCCCTAAGTCGTATCGGTCCGGAAAAATTGCTGGTGGTAAACTATTCCACAAGGAAGTTGTGAGAGGAAGAAAACGTCTTCTAAATCGCACAGTGGTGGACCGCCAATCATCCAGATGGTGTGGATGGTATCGGGAGTTCTGCCGCGATGTGCGTTCGTGAAATTTGGCGGCTGGGATTAATCCAAACAATTCCTCAGAGCACTCCCCGTGGTAAATGCGAAAGAAAATGCAAAGAAATGCAACATCTCTTTGCAGCGCCAATTTGTCGAGCCGATCGGAAAGGACTCGGTCGTCGACGATTCGAGCCGCCTTGCGCTGGAAGCGGTCAAGTGGAAGGAGCTGGCACTGGGGAGCCCTAGCCCAGAGATGGGAGCAATATTCCATGTGAGGCCGAACCTGCGCCTTGTAAAGTTGCAGGCGTTGTGCCGGCATGAAATACTGTCCCGCTCTGCTGAGCACGCCAAGCTTTTTAGAGGCTAATTTGGCCTTCTCTTCCAAGTGACTACGAAACTGCTCGTCACTCGATATGTCGACGCCGAGGATTCCGATACTGGCAGAGGCAACAAGGGGAGTGCCTTGAAACTGAGGAGATACGACAAAGGGGTTCTTTTTAGCGGTAAAGGCGCAAACTTGTGTCTTCTGAGGATAAAACTGGACTAGATTTAGTCACCCCTAATCCGAGACTTTGTCCAGCAAAGGCTCGATTTCAGACACAAGTTTGTTCCGGTACTCGGCGACGTTTTCCCGAGAAATATTGGCACGGCCGGTGTATAGAGCATCACCAGTGCTGTCATCCGCATAGCAATGAATGCTATCGGTTTTAACATATCATTGATATGCAGAAGAAACAGCGTTGGTGATAGCACGCAGCATTGTGGAACACCAGCATTAATAGGCTTGTAGTCGGAACATGCACAGTCTACAACGACCTTGATGCTCCGATCTGCAAGAAAGCTGGTGATCCAATTGCACAATTTCTCGGGAAGCCCATAGGAAGGGAGCTTCGAAAGAAGCGCTTTGTGCCATACCCGATCGAAGGCCTTCGCAATGTCCAAACTAACAGCCAATGCCTCCCCTTTGGACTCTACTGCCTCCACCCATCTATGAGTCAAGTAGACCAGAAGATCACCAGCTGATCGACTCCGACGAAAACCGTATTGGCGGTCACTAATCAGCTGGTGATCCTCAAGTTACCGCATGAGGTGGCATTTTATAACGGATTCCATTATTTTGGAGAACAAGGGGGTGATGGCGATAGGCCTGTAGTTGGACGGGTCTGAGCGGTCGCCTTTTTTAGGGATCGGGTGGACAAAAGCTGTCTTCCATGATTTCGGGATTATGCCTAGAGAGTAGGAGTACCGGAAAAGACGCGTTAGAACCGGTGCCAAATCCGGAGCACACGTCCTCAGCACAATTGGCGGGATTCCGTCAGGCCCACTCGACTTGTGGATATCCAGGGAGAGGAGTGCTCTGCGAACCGAGCGCTGTGAGAACCGCACATCCGGTATGGAGCACTCACACTGCGGGATGGTCGGCGGTGTGTTCCCCCCGTCATCAACAGTCGAGTTGGACGCAAAAAGGGAAAAAGCCTAAAAGGTCGGCTTTCTCTTTTGCGGCATGGGCCAGTGAGTCATCCTTCCTGTGCAGAGATGGTAATGATGGCTTACAGAAATTCCCTTGGACAGCCTTGGCGAGAGACCAGAATGCATGGCCAACAATAAGTGATTAATATCATGAAATGACCACACCATTTCACGAAATGATAGAATACTTTATGATGTATGATCAATTATACGATCTGGCCACGACATAATATATAAAAATCTCTTTAATAAAACTATATTGATTATGAAAATTTTGCAATAATGGGAGACAGACCAGATTTAATCAGTTTTCATATTGATTAGTAATTGAAATAAAACCTTATCAATTTTCATATTTTTGATAGACGTCGCTATTATCTATTGAAATTATTACACTTTTAAAATAAAATAACAAAAATACTAAAAAATTAAACGTTAGAATTAGAATGTTAAAATAAATTTAAAAATATAACTATTTAAACATATAAATGGAAGTTATTTATTATATTATTTAATTTATTAGTAACTCAAGGCAAAATATACTACTATTTCCATTTGATGATAGATGGCGCTGTTTGAATAACTAAATCGGTGTAGTTTCAAATTATTATACCAAGGTTATAAATATACTTTAAACTTAATTTATAAATATGGTCATCCCGCCTATAACGAAGATATAATAGAAAATTAACATCTAAAAGAAGTAAAATACTTAACCTTCTTTTTTTTGAAGTTTCGTAATTGGATAAAACGTAGCCTATAGGTTTCCACGGGTCATTAACTACAAAATTTCATGTAAATCGGTCCAGTAGTATTTGCGTGAATCCGGAATACACAGACAGACAAAATTCTAAAAACCACTGATTTGGCTTCAGAACCTTTTATTTAGTCCCCTGGACTTGTTTTTCCAAGAATTATAGACACGATTTTTCTACAGATTTATTATATGTATAGATTTTAAGATTTTAAAGCGGCAGACTTATTACTTTCAAGTTTTTTTTTCGGTCATTTTTAAACCTTTCACACCTCAGCATCTCTATATTAAACTAAAGCGTCCCCTTTTCATGTATACCTCAGGTATAGGGGATTATATAATAATAAGGAAATAGTCTGCCGCTCACTGACTCTTAGACCAAATCTTACGCTGCCAAGGATGCCAAGGATGATGCGTGAGGCTATTGAAATTAAAAAAATATCCTAATTTCAATAGAGAGGGAGGCCGGGTACTATCATCTGCTTGGGATCCTGTAGTTAATAAAATCAAAACTAAATCCAAGAATACCACTGCAAGACTTCAAGACAGTAAGTTCATTCTGCGTAGATCGGACCAAAATTAATAATTAAAAAAGCTGAAGGTACTCTGGGTTAACTTTGACGTCGGGACGTGAATCACCTCAGTCCCCCGTGACCATGGGTGTTGTAAAGTATCCGAAACGTCGGGAATTAATAAAAATAAGTTAATTAAACGCGATAAAATCCGTAAAAGTAGTTTTATTCAATGTGTAGTGTTCGCGTAAATATAAGAAATCATTATCACTTATTATACTTAAAATGCATTTTGTTAGTTGCAAATGATTAAGGATGCACGTGTGTGCTTGAGTTCAATAACAATAAGTCGAGTATGGTAACTGGATTTCGGTGCTACCTGAAATATACGTGACGCTCCTTCTACCTACCTTCCTTTGTTGTTTTGTCGGTAGTTACATTTTATTTCTTAAATAATAAATAATAGCCGCTTAGTGGCAGCTTAATAGAATCTACTACCCTGTATCAACCCGTGGTTCTCGCAAAAGGCGATAAAGGGAAAAGAAATAGTAGCAGTAGGAAACTCCAACTTTACTTTACCTAAAGTTAATTTCGTTAGAAAATGACTATTGTGTGACAAAGATAATTAAAAACTGCGTTTCCGATTTTATAGGTTTTTTTTTATGATTAGTATGCGGGTGTACTTTTAAAGGCATACTAAAGACGCAATAAATTTAGTAGACCTTTAAACGTACCCCACAGACATATTTATTTTTATACATACATTACAAAAATAACATATTAATTTTACAGATTTTCCTGAACAAAATGGTCCTATTACAAACATATACTTAGAGGAAAATAAACCAGCAGAGATAGAATGCAATATCGCTCATGAGCGTACGGATTTAGTACGGTGGTACAAGGTGTACTATATTATAATATGTATGTCTTATTATTTTTTCATACGTAATTTTTCTATTACTTTCTCGATTGATTCAAATGAAGTGATAACAAATTATTTGAAAATTCCTTTAAATAATAAAAGATCAGGAGCTAAGCGCTCGTGATGAACGAGTGTTTTGGTATGCGAGCAAACCGAGTCCGACTCCACCGGTACCGATAAATTGGAATTTAGAATAATCAAATACATTATTTTTGTAGAAAAGCACAAGGAAAATGATTGCAGAAGGAAAATTAATATTCTCAAAAGTAAAGAACAGGGATCACGGCCGCTATAAGTGCCGCGTAAGCAATTTCGTTCAATCCAAAACAGGCACGTGTTATGTCCAAGTTGGACATAAGCCACGATTTACGTATGATTCTCATTCGAGTTTATTATTTGATAATGGAAATCGTAACTTGTATTGCACTTATTCAGCAAAACCAAAAGCCAAGGTAGGTATTAAAATAATTATATTATATGATACACATATTTATTATATCATTATATATTATATTAATTTATTCATAATCGTTCTTTTGAAATACATCTTAAGATGTTTTATAATATTTTCAACTATTTAACGAATAATATTTTATTTTTTTTAATGAAAACGTGCCTTAACCGTATCTATATAACATTATATCTTATATTAATATATGTGCATAGATATTGTATATTCTGATTGATTCTGACCTGATGGTATAGATTGCTTTTATCGGTGGAGGTTTAAAAAGGTTGTTTGTCTAGCGAGATAAAGTCAAGCATTTTATTAAAATTGTAAACTTCAAGCTTTAACAAAAAAATTAAATTTTATTTTATTCGTTGTGGCCTAATTGAAATACTTGCAACGAAATTCAAACAAAGAAGACACAAATTACAGATTTGTAGTTACCTTTGAGGACTAAGATGGAATGCCTCATCGCCTATTATTATACTGCCTTTCTATATATTATACTCTTCCGACTGGCACACATTAGTGCAAGCACAGCTATTTTGCAAAATGCTAATAGATGGGCAACTTAATATAAAACACAATGGTATTTCACAGATAACGTGGTGGTTTAATAAAAAGAAACTCGCTGAGAATGATATGACGTATTGTTATGACTACAAAGTTAGCAGCATAGGAGAATATACATGTGTTGTTGAAAACGTGTTCGGGAAAATTGAGAAGAAGTTTATTGTTCAAGCCAATGGTTGGTTGTTTTGAGCTTAAATATAAGTTTGAATTTTGACCGCATAATCGTACATTAAAATAATATTTTATATTTTTCAGATTGTTTGTTAGATATTTCAAAAGATTTTGACACATATCATCCACTTGTGGTAGCCAATGACTTTAGATTATCTTATTTTAATATTAAAGATGGACACCTAGCAATACCAATTAATAAAAGTGCGCAATTCGTGTGCGCTGGAGGTTTTAACAAATTTCCAGGCACTGAAGTTAAAGCTACATGTTTAGAAGGTAAAAGTTTTAAAATAAATGAAGATATTGCAGAATTTTCAAAAATAAAATGTGTAGATAGATTGCAACCAGTAACGTTAAAAACTGGAAAAATATGTGGGTACAATGACACAGAAATAATTAAAGTTGGAATAAACATTAAAGGAGAATTTTCGGAAATCTATCGGATTTGCTTTCATAAATTACTGAAAGTACCATTATATGCACAGCATCGGTTAATGGTGTACGCAGCTGGAGTAAAATCGGTTCCGACTGAAAGATGGTTGCATAGCGATATAATTAATTACGATATAAATGAGATGTACGACTGCGAACAGCAAAAGAATGTCATATCTACACTTTTGAATAGGCCATTTCACAGCGAAGACAACTGTTGTTTTGCTGCGAGGCAGTTAGTAAACGAGAGGGACGTAACACCTGGTTTACCTCAAATATCTACTCACAGTTACCTGAACGTCTTCCCACTTTGGAATACATGCAATATGAAAGTAAGAATAGTTTTTAATTAATGAGCTAACTAGTAATGAACTCTTATACCTAAAACTTAAGTTACAGTATGTGCCACGAACTATCAGTCCTGACACACCACGTTATTTAACTTGCGCAGTGGACGATTTATGATATAGATATAAATTAATAAATTAAGAGATAATACATCATAAGATGCCGGAGAGGTGCGATGCGGTCGTCTGTGATTCGCACCTGTGCAAAATCACCAGCGTACTGCGAATGGTTTTTGCGGTCGCTCATACATATAAAGTCTAACAGGTCCGTAGGTTCACTGGTACACTATTTTATTTATACACGTGAGTAATGAAATAAGAGTAAAGCATCTCTTACTGGATGACGAGAAATCATGAGGTCGTCACCGTTGCGCACAGACATTCAAATCGTAACGCACGCACACACGCGAACCTAATGGCCGAAAGGCTGAAACACCGGACATCCTCCAATTTGTAAGTTACATACGGTAGCCCAAATGGTTAACGCTCGCTGTGAATTTCACGGTACGATCACCGCGGGCACTATTAAAATTGTTAATTATAGTTCTAAGTGCTGATTTAACACGTGCTCGGCGGGGAAGGAAAACATCATGAGAAACCACATATCACGAGAAAACCATTGGGGCAGTGCTGCGGACATTTCCTTGCACTAAAACCCTCACAGATATGAGAGGCCTGTACCCAGCAGTGGGACGTATATATGCTGTACCTTTAACTTTTTTATACGGGGATACTTCACACGCGATGCCCGCGGTGAATTTATATGTTTCACGTAATAGACAGATAGCCATTTTGGCGTATCACAATAATTGTTAATAATTATGTTCATAATACAAGTAAATCAGGACCGTTGCTTTATGGTATTCCTTAAAGAAGGTCTATGTTTAACAGTGAACCTTTGAAGGGCTGTAATGATGACTTGAACTGTTGAATGTAAAACTTTAAAGCATCCCCACAAGCGTGCACAAAATGGTTATACGTAACTACGTATAATTATTTTGTGCACGCTTGTACCACAAGCACTGCTCCACCGTAATAATATTATTCTTTGTCCACAAATGTTGCTGAACAAATTCATGTCTCTTCATACGTGGCGCGTATTGTACTGTCAAACACTTAATTTACTTCACCACTAAATTACTTAAATTAAACTATGCAACTTTACTTTCATTTGCTATTTTGTATGTTCTGAGATGTTAGTGTTGTTGAACTTTTGGCTTTTACAGCTTAATCTGACTTAATAATAGTTCACTCGCTGTGCGAAATCATCGGACGCCTATATGTTATAATACATAATACAAATAAATAAAACTGAAGTGTCTGTTTATAATGTCATATATACGGTACTTATAACAAAAACACAATTTTTTAAATTTTTGTCTGTCTGTTTGTTCTGGCTAATCTCCGAAACGGCTAGACCGATTTCGACGGGACTTTCACTGGCAGATAGCTGAAGTTATAAGGAGTAACTTAGGCTTAGGCTTAGTAGTAACTTATATTTTAGAAAAAGAATTAGGGTTCCGCTAAACATGATTAAAACCCTAAATTACACGCTGGGAACAACTAGTATGTTATAATAATAAGACAATGAATGCGTAATAAACGTCGATAATATCGAGTTTTATTACGCATTCATCGATGCCGTGGGCAAGGTTTTGCTTGTTACATGAAAAGAACATATGATTATTTGGAAAGAACATGTAGTGATGAGAATAAATAAATTATTAATTTTATTAAAAAATAACGGTAATTGCGACTTAATTTTAGAATGTACCATATTGAAGATGTATTACATCCTCAATATATTGGTTTTCCGCAAAGTAACCCCTGTTTCTATTAAGTACTCTAGTAGTTTTGCTAACAGTGTTTCATTTTCACAGATTAATAATACTCTACACTTTTGTTTGCTTTTTGACAATGCGTTAGTCTGTACCTAATTTGAAGTACTCGTACTATGGAACCTCTTTTTACTTATAGAATTGGAATAGCTTAGAGGAATTGCTGAGAATACAGACGCGAAAAATAAACCGTGCTTTAAGTATTACGACAGGAATATCTTCACCACTGAGGCTGTATGATGGAACTTCTAATGTTTCTATATATATAACTGATAAATCTGGAGAGAAGAGGGTAATACCGCAATTCTTATGGAAAGTAAGTATTTTATTTAAATTTAATTAATAAATTACTGTCTGAAGGAAATAAGAAGCAAAGCTGTAAAAACCTGTATTTTCACGGGAAAAAATGCTTAACATTATCAAAAATGAACACGATGTTCTATCATTCACGATGATTTATTTGTTAATTTGTTCGCAAAATATACATGAAGGTTATTGTTTCTTTCGGATATAGTAGTTATATTTTATATTCATTAATTTAGAGATGGATTAAACAAACTACGGATATTACTAAAAGTTGAAAAATTCAAAATTGATGAGATGTGCAAAACACTAAAAAGCAAACGTCAGATGCATTGTTTTGTGTACTTAAACGTTCTAGAAACCGATAAACTATTCTTTAAAACGTAATTTCTCAATTATAATAATGATTTTGTATCAATAATGACATAGTGTGATATAGTTGACCTTACTCCAAACTAGGGTCATCTAGTGACCGTAAAATTATTAGCCCTCGTTAGTCTAATTTGCTAGATTGACCTTTTAGCGATTTTCATTTAGCCAGTAGAAAATAATATTTACTCAACATGTTAATTTATTTTCAGGTTGTAAAAGACTACGACGCAGTAGCTTCGCTTGCAATCATTCAGGTGAATGTGCCCGACCTAAAAGAACATGACGTGAAATGGTATACAGTTTGTGATGATATATGTCACAAGATATTCTGGATGAAAGGCATCAATTGGAGCGATGTGAAAAATGGATTTACATACTGTTGCTCGACTTCGGAATTTGAAAAAGCTTTCGGCTACGTTGCTCAATTTAGCAGAGGCTATGGCAGGATTTTACAGTATTTAGATAATTAAAATTAAGAATTGAAGCGTTTCCTTTATTATTTGTTTTATTATGTTTATCCAATTTTTTATAATGATTATTATATGTTATTTCTTTAAATTATATCAACTTCATCATCTCATCATCTCATCTCATCATCTCGCCATATACAACCACCTGCAAAAAGTTATATATTTCGATATTAGATTTCGTCTACGTAGGATTAGTAATTTGAATAGTCATTTATTTTTATTCGAACTTTCATTAATCAGTGGTTTTGACGTGAAAAGGTAATCATCAAAGTGTGAGTAAATTGGTCAATCAATAAAATGTAATTATTTATTACCGTAGTTAATAAATTAACTCAAAATATTTTTGTAAATTAGGTTTTTGGTTTTCCCGTCCTTTGCCGAAACATGAAGATTTTGTACAATTACCAATGAGAAAAACAGTTTTTTTCTAAATATACACTACTGTTACCGCGAATGCTGCTTGGGGAAACTGGCCTATTTTGAACTGGAATGGAAAATCAGGCGGGATTTTGGTATACGGGCACATCTTACTTCTTCTTAGTATACATCTTCTCCCTTTACCCTCCCCCCCCCCACTAGATGAAGCGATGACTAAATGAAATACGCAGGAAATCGATCATGATAGGGCCATGCGTTGTGTCATTTTACGGGGAGGCATATATTCAGAACTTACTACTCGCAGATATCGTTCACTAACTTCAAACTTAGATCATCGAATTCTTAACAAAATGTGACTTTAAAGGGATATTATGTTTTTTTTTTTAAATAGAATTAGGGTGAAAAATGAGGACATAGTCCACCTGATGGTAAATGGTTGCTGTGGCCCATATACATCTACATCTATCTTCGTTTGCGAAATAAAATGCAGATGCGTTGAATGTTTTGCCACATGTAGGCAAAATCTAATATGCCATCACATAATTGTTAAACCTGTATATACATATTATATACTCTTTACCACAAATAATTGTTGGTTTTGTCACTTGTTTGAGTTCCAGGTCGCGCCCAAGATAAATAATGGATTTTTTGGTCAAGAAATTCTCAAAAACAGCTTGTAGTTCGTACGTTGGTGATGTCGCGGCTAAATAACACACATAACACTACTACAACCAAACTCAACTTTATTTGAACATCATACAGGAAATAGGTAAAACCGTATCGCAATTTTATACAATAGGAGTGCCATCTAGTTATTATTAAATAAATATATACATAGGTAAAACTCACAGACATAACATCACATTTATACATCCCTATTTAGTAACGAAATGATAGCAAAGCAATTTTGAATGGTACATTGATTCAAGTATATTCTTTGAATTTTAACGTTATTTAATAAAATTAAAAACTCATAATATACGATTGGACAGTTTTATTATATTATATTAATATATACACATTTAAATAAAAGGGACAAATGTTAAAATGCAAATGTCGATATCATTATAGGTCATTGTCTGGCCCAAAAAACATCGTTAATATTTCATTGCCAATCTAACCCTTACATTTTAAAATAGATTTAATTGTAGGTAATTATAATTGCAATATAAGAAACGCTAGGCGCTAGGTTTTGATGAAATGCTACTGACGAGTCGCTGGAATAAGTTTCATCTCTATGGGTTACTAATATGGCTGTTCTTTAGGACAATACTAACTACACTGATACTACTAATTAGGTTTTTTTTTTTATATAGGAGAGGGGGCAAACGAGCATGCGGCTCACTTGATGGTGAGTGACTACCGCCGCCCATGAACAACCGCAACACCAGGGGAATTGCAGATGCGTTGCCGGCCTTTAAGGTATATACTAACTACTAATACCTGGTCAGATTTCTCTTGCTACGAGCACCTGCGGTAAAAGCACGCTTCGTAGGCAGGTTAGCGATTGCAGTTCCATTTATTTCGTTGATTTCAGGTTTGCCATATTTCTAGATGATTGAATCAAGAATAATATATCTACGATAGACTACGATATTTTTTTCTTTTTACTATTAACTTTCATGCGATGAGATAAAGCGGTAGATTCTCTTATGACAATATCATCATTATGATCATTACAGCCCTTCACAATCCACTGCTGAACATAGCCTCCCTCAAGGAATGCCACAAAGCACGGTCCTGAGCCACCTGCATCCATCGACTTCCTGCATGTCTTACCAGGTCGTCACTCCATCTAGTGGGGGGGTCGCCTTACACTTCTTTCGCCGGTACGAGGCCGCCACTCTAGAACCTTTTATCCCCACTGGTTGTCGGTTCTTCAAGCTATATGGCCGGCCCATTGCCACTTCAGCTTACTAATCCGTTGGGCTATGTCGGTCACTCTGGTTCTACTGCGGATATCCTCATTTCTGAGTTTATCACGCAGAGAAACTCCGAGCATAGCCCTCTCCATAGCTCGCTGAGCGACCTTGAGCTTCCTCATCCGGCCACCAGTGAAGGACCACGTCTCAGTTCCGTATGTCATCACTGGCAACACGCACTGGGTGTACAGTCTCGTTTTCAAGTTTTGAGGTATACCTGATGAGAAAATGTACCGTAATTTCCCGAACGCTCTCTAGCCGAGTTGAATCCGTCGATTGACCTCTCAATCGAAGTTGGACTTACCTAGTCCCAGGTAAACATACTCGTCAACAACTTCGAGCTTAGTGCTCCCAACAACTCCCGATATAGGTGTGACATGGACGTTATACATGATCTTTGTTTTGACCATGTTAATCTTAAGATCTATCGGTTGGGAGGCGCTATTGATGTCATTGAGTAGTGCTTAGGTCCCCTAGCGATTCTGCCATAAGGACTATATAGTCGGCAAATCGAAGGTGAGTGATTTACTCGCCGCTAATGTTAGTACCGTATCCTTTCCAGTCCAGAAGCTTGAAAACGTCTTCCAATGCAGCGGTGCACAGTTTCGGGGATATAACGTCACCCTGTCTTACACCTCTCTGCAATATTAGATAGGTTTCGTACTCTGGTTCTGTATTCGGATAGCCATCGCAGCCCTACTGTACAATCACTTCAGCACTTCGATATACCGATAGTTAACTTGGAATCGCTGAAGTCGTCGAGTCTGCATGCGAGACGAGTCATTATGACTTTCGAAAACAGCACGTAGACGCGGCTCAAAAAGGAAATCGGTGTGTAGTTTTTCAAGAGAGCGTTGTCACCTTTCTTGAAGAACAAAACCACCGCACTTCTGCTCCACGCCTCCGGTGTAGTGGAGGACGGAGTTAAAGAGCTTCTGAAGGACTTCAAGTACCCTTTTTCTGCAGATCTCTAGCAAAGACTTTGGAGCCCTGGTTCCGCTCGATCGCTTCTTCAATACAAGCTGTATTAAAGTTGCGTAAGTTCCACCGCATGCATTTGGAGATCAATCTGTGCAAATGCAATACTTAGCTCATGGATAGTTTCCACGAGTTTGTAATTCATATCGTCCACTGCATGGTAATCTTGTAGGCACTGAAAACGGTTTTGTAACTCGAGCTGAAAGGTTTTGAGACTGGATTAGTGCACGAGGGGGACGGAGCATTGATTTCACTAGACATGACCTCTCCAACTTAAAGTTTAGGTTCAATATGCCTCTCTCACCATTTGGTAATCGCTGCCGGTTTTCACCCTCGCGATTACTGAGACATCACTGAACAGTTGTTTTCATCATAATGAATTCAATCAATTTTTTGTCGAACCATCGGGGCTCGACCAGGTCCACTTCCTGTGGGGCCACTTCTGGAAGAAAGAATTCATCATAAAGAGTCCCTCTTTCTCCATGAAGTCAGCCAGCTGCTGGCTCTTTGGGTTTCGTTGCCCTATTCCAATTTTCCCTACCTTCAGCTCACCGTTCTCTCTTGTCTTGATGAAGTCTCCAATTAACAACATATAGTGGCTTTTAGAAGAATGCATGACTCTAGATATATCTTCATACATTTGCTTCACCTCCTTATCGGGATGTGCCGAGGTTGGTGCGTAAGCCTGTATGACCTTCAGCGAATACCGTTTGCTGATTCTGAGTATAAGGTACGCAACCCTCGTGGACACACGCCCAATATTTACAACGTTGTTAACGAGAAACTTGTGGACGATAAATCCGACACATCCTTGGCACAGATGGTCGCCCTCCCGGTGATGGAACAAGTTGCCGGATTCGAGGATTACCATATCCTCCCCCTCTCTTCGGACCTCAGATAATCCAATAATATTCCAGCGCAACTTGTCTATCTCTTCTTATGACACTAAAGTAAGATTAAATGAATGGGGTTGTTATAAACTAATTTGCTTAATTCCGCGTAAAGAAAGAAAATGATGTGCCCTGCTCAGTTCCAAGGGGACCTCCCACCCTCCCTCAATCGCGCGCATTATAACCGTCGCCGTTAATCCCAGCACTAACACCCCCAGCACCACCACACTAGGCACGACACACCACTCTCGAAAATTCGAAACGTGTTTCGCCTCTACACGAGGCTTCCTAGAGGCGAAACACGTGTGGTATTTTCGAGAGTGGTGTGTCGTGCCTCTTTGTGTGTGTCATTCTTTACGCGGAATTAAGCAAATTAGTTTATAACAACCCCATTATATTGGATTTCCGCAAAGTAACGCCTGATTCTATGAAGATTAAATTACTTTAGTAGCACGACATTGTTAAGAAATTCTATTGGCATAACTATTTGACTTTTTGCTAGAACTTTAACTACTCTTTATATCGAAAACAACGAAATCTTTTTTTTTGTCTTGTACTAAGCCAGCGCTTATCTACGATCCCACCTAATTGTAAGTGGTGATGTAGCCTAAGATGGTGAAGCGCACTGACTTAACAAAAGCCTATTCACTCTTGCCTTGACGACACCCACACTGTAATCAAGTGGAAAGACAGATGCTGGCAACTTATTCCACTCCTTTGCTGTATGCATGATGAACGACGTGATGAACCGTTTGGTTCGAATGCGTGGTAAGTCAACAATGAAAGGGTGGAGACTGGCCGAGCGTCTGGTTGTCCGATGGTGGAAGAGAGAGGGAGGAATTAAATTATGCAATTCCTGCGCGCACTCTCCGAAATGCATCCTGTAGAAAACCGAAAGTCTGGCTACTTACATACCTTTCAACAATATTTTTCTACTAGAAAGGGTAAGTATTAATCAAAATCCTAAAACAAAACCCTACAAACATCTTGTTGCCTATGAAACCTATGGAAATGAAATATGGTTCTCACTGTTGATCGTATGAGAAAACTTAAATTGGTGAATATATCTTTAGAGAGGAACACGCTCGAAGTATCTCTGCATGGTAGATAGAAAACGCAGCAGAGTGAATATTGATTGTGTAAAAAGATAACAAGTAAACAAATAATATATTTAATTACGACAACTGTACCTCATCTACATATAGGTGACAGTTGATGAAGTTTAAAAGCCAAAGGTTAACACATAAAAAACAGCAAAAAATTATTTACACTAATAAAAAAATCCCACCAATTGAAAAAATGGAGAGAGTATTTCTCTTAAACACAAGATACTTTAGAAATAATGATATTATACTTAGTAATTTCTCCTGATTTGTAAAAGCGTAGAATAAACAGGTCATATTCATACACACTAATACACGTTAGCTGTCATCTGATTTTTTTTGTATTTTTTTAGTAAATGGCCAATATGTGGCCAATAGACATCTTCAGTTATCCCCGATCAAGAAATTTAAATAATATTATGATGAATCGAATAAAACATCTAAGTTTAACAAAGTGTTAGGTAGTTTTAGTTTTTGTATAACAAGGTGTCACCGGTCGACAGTGTTTTATGGTGCAGCCGCCACAATTAATAAGCTGTAACATTGACACACTTAACACGCTATTAGCCAACTGTAAGCCAACTGGTTAACATCACTAACACCATAGAAAATAGATATAATATTTGAACTTTTGCCTTGCAGTGATTCCATAATAAAATATTCACGCCCCATAATATCATTCTGTATGTGTACTAAGAGGGGTAAAATAAAACAGAGAATTGTTAACAGTATTATCCTTAAACAACTGCAACTAATAAAAAGCTGCGGTTGCCAACTCGCCTGCAAAGCATGTGCAACTATGGCATAATATGTCCTGCGAGGAAATGTATGGAAGAGGCTTATGTTCAGCAGCAGAGGTTTAATAGGTTCTAATGATTGAATGGATTATTTTTATGTTATGTTGAGAACTCATTTTGATTTTTTTTCTAATAAAATAAAACAAAATCGAATATTGCAAGCACCGCGAGCGCTCGCCGTAGCCTCACGACCAAAGAGTCGTAATTATACAGCTGGTGTGCCGCAAGGCGGAATACTGTCTCTTATTATGTTTTTCTTATTAATAAACTCTATCTCCTCAGTTTTAGATTGTTCGTACCATCTGTATGCGGATGATCTTCAGCTCTATGTGCAGTCAGACTTAAATAATCTTAAATTTGTAATACATAAACTAAATAATAACCTGGAAGCCTTAAGAGAATGGTCGTGTAAATATGGCATTTCAGTTAATCCAGCCAAATGCAAAGTCATAATATTCAGAAGTTCGCAATTATTGGCTAAGATTGATTATGGAAATCTTTCTCCTGTTATTTATAATGGGACTTTGATTCCATATTGTGATTCCGTAAAAATCTTGGCGTGTACATAGACAAAACTATGACCTGAAAATTGTAGATCTTTGAAGGAAGTCGTAAAGTCGGCGCCACCTTGCGTTCCCTTAATCGTCTTAAAAATTTCAAATCCAACCTTACACTTGTTCATTCCCTCATTCTACTATTATAGATTATGTAGATGTATTTACTCAAATCTCTCACAAAATCTTCTAAACAAGTTGGAGCACCTTCTTAATAATTCCATAAGGTTTATTTTCGGTTTACGTAAGTATGATATAATGGCTAGGCAAACGTCAAAGGCGATGCTCTACAATTTTACTTGTAATTTATTCAATTTTAAACGATCCAAGGTCGCTTTCTTATCTTAATGATAACTTTTATTTTCTTCATTCGGTTGATGGTCGAACACCACGACAATCAAACCGTCTGAGGATAAGGTTTCTACAGTATAGGTCTAATTTTTTTAGGTCCTCTTTTACGATATAAGCTTATACGATATAACTTTTACGATATAAGCGATAGCTTAGTGTTTAAATCTAATGTTAAACACTAAGCTATCGCTTAAATCTAGTGGTTAAATCTAATGGTTTGGTGTGAAGGAATTAAAACGTATGAATGTGTTAAGCACTAACTTAACACATTCATACGTTTTAATTCCTTCACACCAAACCATTAGATTTAACTACTTCGCTGCCGAGTATTTATTAGAAATCATACGACTCAGACTAGGATTTTTTCCTGTATAATAGAGGCAGCTTACAAACATGATTTTCACGAGGACAAACATCCAGATCTGGAATTATTTTTTTTTTGTATTTCTTATTCCGTACGGGTTTGATACTACTACGTCACGGAGCCACCATTTACGATACACGTTGAATGAAATGTCGTGATTAATCCACTTATGCCGCCGTTTTACATCACCATTAAGTTAGCCGCATGCTCGTTTGCCCCCTGTTCTATAGGATATATTAGTGTTGCGTTATATAGTTGCCAGATAACCAAGGACCAAAGAGTAGTATTTTCTCAATTTTTCGTTTTTAGAAAAAAAAATCTTTTTTCGGAAAATATAATAGTCTAGACTCGAGTGGAGACTTGACAAATTTCAAATAGCCTGGGTTTGGAGGAGGCTATGGTACCATAGACCACAGCCACACAGTAAGGCATAATATACATTAGACGAATCAGTATAATCAGCCTCTGTGTTTGGCTTTGTAGACTATGAGAGAGCCTTTGACTTCATTGAAACTTGGTCTGTTATGAATTCCTTGGATCGTTGCCGTATTGACTGGCGATATATATGTACAAAGGCCAAAGATATATATATATATCCCTTGAGACATTTAAACAACACAAGCTCAAAGTACAGGCGATATTACAAAACGCATTCAGTTGCATCGTAAAGTGAGACAGGGAGACAATATCTCCGAAACCATTCACAAATGCAATGGAAGGTGTTTTTAAGACGCTAAGCTGGTACGGACGCGGCATCAATATAAACGGCGATCAAATCTCACACTTACGCTTTCCGTTATCATGTCAAAATCGCTGAAAGAACTACAAGACATGCTGAGCAGCCTAAATGAATCTTCCCAACGTGTGGGTTTGCGTTAGAATTTAAATAATACGAAAGTCATGTTTAACAATCAGATTTTAACTTACTCAGATATTTAAGAATTAGATTCAACTATTGTTAATGGCGAGATTCTTAGTTGTTCAAGAGTGTATCTACCTCCGCTAGATAGTGCAGTTAGATAAAAACGTCTTCGAGAAAGAAGCCGATAGGCGGATTCAGTTGGGCTGGGCACCATTCGGAGAGCTTAGTCAGTTATTCTCGTCGCTCACACCACAAAGCTAGAAGACCAAAGGTTTGACCAGTGCGTCCTGCCTGTGCTTACTAATACATGGTACTGAATCGTGGATACTAACGGTACGACTACTCCACAAACTCAAAGTCACCCAGCGGGCGATGATAAGTGCTATGCTTGGAGTTTCTCCGAATAGCTAGTTTTAATATAAAACTAACGATCCGCCCGGGCTTCCCACGGGTCTTTTTGGATCTCAACAACAGCGGCACCTACTGGGTCCAATCGTGAATCTAAACCATCCAGGGAGCCACTCGAACACGCAAAAATTACATCGAAATCGGTCCAGTCATTTTTAAGTTTTTGCGAGACTAACGGACAGCAATTGTTTTTTTTTTATATATAAATAGAGATTTTATGCTTTTAAGATATTTTATAAAGAATAAATCTTAGTCCAATTAAAGTTAGACAAATTTAACTGATATTTTGCACTTAGAGGTGCAGCTTTGTGACACACTTTCGACACAGTTCTAAAAGTTACCACCTTATTTCTTATATGTACACTTTTTCAGTTTAGGCAAATTCTTTAAAAACAGTATCGAATTACGTTGATAGGACACACATACGCACTATCAAATAGTAAATGTTTTCATTGATCTTACTCTCAAACTCTTACATTATACGGAGGAACAATTTTTTATTTAAGTTAGTTTAGAAGTACCAGTATGTGTATATATAACCGTGATAGAACCTTACGTGCGCAACCGGGGTTCGATCCCCACCGACACCAATGGAATTGTAAATTGCAATTTTAAGTGCTGATTTACCACGTGCTCACCGATGAAGAAATACATTATGAAGAAACCTGCTTGTCTGAGAAAAAAATATATCTCGCGAACATATCCTTGTTCTAAAAACCCTCTCAGAAAATGGGGGGCCTGTGCCCAGCTGTGGGACGTATATAGGCTGTAACTGCAACTTTAATTTTTATATATACAACAGTAATTTTCAAAAAAGAATTTCATGAATAGCTTATTCCATTTTATATTTAATAATATGTGATATTGAATTTCAAAAATTTAATTATGAGTAAAGTAAATTTAAGGTTGAATCTAATTTACATATCAATGAAATAAAACACATAAAAGACATCAAAATTGTAAAATAAATAAAAAAGCTAAGAACCTGACTGCAGTAATAGATTGCAGATAGAGTGAAAAGATAAAAGCCAGATACTTATAGGTTATTTATGTATATTTTTATATATTATTTTTACATAGATATTATATATTTTAAATTTAGTTACAAGTATGTTACATAAAATACGTAATATCGCCTCGGTAAGTAGATGGATACATCTGTAACGATTTAGATGATCTTTTGAGATATTCTTTTATTTTCTTAATTTATAGTTAATATATAATAAATTAATAATTTTTTTCTGGTGCCGAGTGAAACTATGGCGTCCAAGTCGGTATAATATTTGGTATTTATTTATATAGATGTGTGTATACAAAATGATATTATGTCCCACAACTGGGCACAATCCTCCTTTCATTTTTGAGAGGATTAGAGAAAAATGCTCCCGCCTCGCTACTTTAGTGCGTGTTGAAGGACTTCAAGTGTTTTCAAAATGTTATTTACTTGGACCCGGGTTGCTCGCGAAAGTGAAATTTATTTGCACTTAACTTGATGCTAAAAACTGTGATCAATGTAATGAAACTAGTTTTTGGTCTGCGTTAGGACCATTTTAAAATAATAAACTGAAGGTTGCCGTGCTTAAATGGGTCATTGGGACGCCTTAGCCCCACCGTGACCATGGGTATTGTAAAGTACTCGAAACGTCTGGAATTTACTGACAAGCATAGCATGTATTACTGAAAAAGAATGCTTTAAGTTTCATCATTGCATTAAATTTAAAAAAAAATAATAACAAAAATAATAGTGTGAAAAAATGCATAAAAAATTAGAATAATCCAAAGCACAGGTTTCCTTTGAAAGCAGATTAAAACTACTTCTTACCTACCACCATATTTTACGAGGTGAAAAGGATCATTTTTGCCTAGGAATCCGTCATTCGAGGTACCATCTTTCTTATTTTTGCCGCCAAAGAACAGTGTTGTATTCCAGTCAGTATAGAGAGCTAGTATAATCACAGACGGAGGAGGTGACAACGCATCTGTAGCCTTCTTTGTTTGATGTTGGCTGCAGGCGTCCATAGACTGCATTAGGCACTTATCGTGGACTGCAAGTTCGTTTGTCACTTCAGTTTAATAAAAAATAACTTTTCACACAGTTACATTGGAAAGATGCCGTCTTCACATATGTTTGACATGCAGATTCCTTCACAATGTTTTACTTTACCACAAGATAACATTAGCGCTTAAATTTTCAGTGTTACTGACTGTGTGCAAACTGGGTTTACGATTTGAAAATCAATTAAATAAGCTAGAGTAACAAAAAAACAGAACACATATACTATAACAATATCTATATTTTAAATATTGCGTAATTTAAAACACAACGGAGATATTTTGTTATTCTAAACTTATCTACCTACTAATCAATTAAATTTTTGCTGCAGTTGAAAATCAAAAAGAGTAAAATTATCATAAACAAATAAATTTCGTACAATCTAAATTTGATCTAAACTGATTTAAATTTGATTATACTATTAAGTATTTCAAATTCTTAACAAATGAATAATTTACATAAAATTTTAAAATTATAATGCATTGAATAAAACTTACTTTTAGCAGACTTCAAAGAAGGTCTACAATTCGACTGTATGTTTTTTGTATGTATTTTATGGGATATCTTCGTCAAATGAGACCAGATTTTGAAGATTTTTTTCTTTACTAAATAGATTTTACTTCAAGATTTCTATAAATTTTGATAAAAGTTCCACCTCTAACAAATATAAATAATTGGATTAACTATTTAGTCGACATTAAGATTGTTATATTCCTCAAAAGGGAAAAACAAAAAACAAATTATTTTAGCAATAAATGATTAAATTAAAAATTCTGTAAAACCGGCTTCAATATTAATAAAATGAGACATTATCAATGCAGTCGAAGTTAATTAAATACGCATTATTAAGGATAACTCAAAAAATACATGAGAAGCACTAGCTGTCAAATAAAAAATAGGATCATAAAAATCGGTTCACCTAAAAAAAAGTTCTGAGGTAATACACTTAAAAAGTACAGTCGAATTGAGAAACCCCACCTTTTTAAATCAATTAAAAGTAAAGGCCGACTTCAAAGAACTAATAAGAATTAAAATAATTTCACATTTTGAATTCTTTTATATATTAACACTATGGCATATCATAGAATTTAGATTGAAAAATTATTTTATTCTATTTAGTTACTTAATATCGACTTATTGTTAAACATTATTTTAAACATCCTACTGTTCGAGTGTGTAGCATTACCTATTATCACGATAGGACTAAGTTGTTTGACGTGTCATAGTTAACCTTCAGTATTTTATTATTAATTTTGGGTCGATCTACTCTACGCCGATTAAGCTTATTTTATCATAAAGGTTGCATTAGGTATGGAATAAATTGTTTGCCCTCGAAACGTCTAATAAGATAATATGAAAAGTGACTTAATTCGTAAAATTAATTTATTCAACGTGTAGTGTTCGCATGAATTTAAGAAATCATTATAAACAATTATCATAATATATCCAGGTATATAATTAGGACCAGCATATCGATATCATCAAATATCGATTGGCTGGATTTTACCGAATGGCTGGAAGAAATATATGAAGCTGTAACATTATCCATTGTTTTTAATATAGAACAAGGGTATCCCATAAACATCTACATCTGTCCTCGATTAAGAATCAAAATGCAGATGCGGTGTTATCCCTGACTAAGATCAAGCCATTCCACGATTCCAGTAAAAAGTGTCTCCGGCTCTTAAAACTCACCATTCGAAATACATAAACATAAACACTCACACCTGTCACCCAGAGGAGTAGGCAGAGACTGTGGACTTCCATATGGCACGATCCTGACACACCTCTCTCGCTTCCTCCACATCCATATACGTACGCATACACGCTCGTCGGTTAAAGGTACTCTTAATTTGGTCCATTTTCAATATATCGCCAATTTGGTCGATAAACTTTCGCCTAGGGCGTCCCTTCCCGACTCTGCCGTTCACCTCTGCAACATAAATTTGCTTTGTCGTTCTTTTCTCCTTCATTCTTTCTACATGACCAAACCGCCGAAGCATTCCTTTCTTAATCCTAGTCACAACATCATCTTGCAAACCCCACTCTTCTCTTATCACACAATTTCTCACTCTGGCATTCAGATTTATCCCTAAAATACTCCTTAATGACCGCATTTCTACAGCATTTATTCTACTCTCGTGCTTCTTCTGCCACACCCAACTTTCACTACCATACATTAAAGTAGGGACTAAGACAGCATTGTGAATATGAATACGTGCCTTTTTGGACACATTCTGACTTCTCACAATAGGGTGTAGAGCCCCATTCACTCTATTTCCTGCGTTCACTCGTCGTTCTATATCCTTATCATATCTACCATCTCTGCTAAATACACATCCCAAATACATAAACTCATCTACTTGCTCGACCAAATTCCATTCTATTCTTATTTCACATATCGTTTTGCTTCTCTTCTCTTTCAAAAACCATCACTTTCGTCTTACTTGCATTCACTTTCATTCCCTTTTCTTTTAATGTCATGTTCATTAATGTAACCATCATTTGCAACTCGGCCGCCGATGAAGCAAGTATGACTTGATCATCGGCGTACTAAAGGCATTTGACGGTTAGCTCACCCATTCTTAACCCGCATTCTTCTACTTTCAAATTTTCCAAACAACTGTCCATAAATAGGTTGAACAGCCACGGGGAAGCCACACAGCCCTGTCTGACACCTTTATGGATGCCAAACCAATCCGAGTAGGCCCCGTTGATCCTGACACAAGCACAAAAGTCCCTATACAAAGACTTCAATGCCTGTCTCAACCCAGCGCTCAACCCAAATGAGTTCAGTGTTTGCCATAATACACCCCTGTCCACTCTGTCATAAGCCTTTCCCAAGTCCACGAACGCACAAAAAACTTTTTGGCTTTTGGCCAAAAACTTCTCCGCGACCATGCGCATGGAAAAGACCTGATCCGTACATCCCATTCCCTTTCTAAATCCCGCTTGCACATCCTAATTTTTTCCATCAGTTTCTTTCATAACTCTTTCAATTAGTACCTTAGCCTACAGTTTTTCCACAATACTAAGAAGGCTGATACCACGGTAGTTTTTACAGTCCTGCTGTGATCCTTTTCCCTTATATATTGGGACTATTACGGCTTTGCACCAGTCTCCCGGTACGCGCTTAAGTTCCCAACATAAATTAAACAAGGTGCACAGCAGGTCTGCCACCACTCCTTCTCCAGCCCTTAGCATTTCGAGAGATACTCTAATATATCCGGTTGCCTTACCTGCTTTCATACTTTTCATTGCTTTCATTATTTCATCTATACTTATGTCGCTTTCTATTTCCTCTTCTTTCGGAATTTCTATTTCATTTAATTCAAACGTCTCATTACTCATAGACACGCTTTCAAAGTATTCCTTCCATCTCCTTAAACTCAAAACTTCGTCATTCAGAATACAGTCATTCTGGTCTCGTATAACATTCATTCTAGGCTGTTTTGAATGTCCCTTGGCAGTTCTTACGAGTTTCCAGAACATTTCAATGTTTACCTGGAAATTATCCGATATTCTTCTATTATTCTTATCCGTTCTTTCTTGCTTTTTCCTTTCAACTACTTCTTTTACTCTCTTATATAGATGTCTAAAGACTGCCTTTTTCCTTTCAATATAATCATTCATACCGCTAGAATTACTAGCCTTGGTTTCTAGTAAATCTAGCCATGCTTTCTTCTTTGCTTCAACTTCCATCCGTATCTCATCATCCCACCATAACGTGTTATTTTTCCTTTCATTTGTTCTCTTACTTACACCACATACTTCGGTAGCTGCATCCACCAAACCGTTCTTGACATTATACCACACAGTCTCCAAGTCTAAATCATTCATACACAATTCAGCCATACCATTTATATTTTCTCTCAATCTACATTTGAATTTCTCTTTTACACCTTCATCTTGTAACCTGTTCTTATACGCTGTGACGCAGTGGTAGACAGAGATGTCGGATGCCTTCAACGTCTGAAAAGACTTTTAATTCGGCATAAGACCAAGTAATGGTTCGTCCCTACGTTAGACCCCCGGTAAACCCTTGTATCTACCACCGCGCTCCTCATTCTTTCATCAACAATCATGAAATCTATCATTCTTCTATCATCACCTCGTTCCCATGTATACGTGTGAATTTTTTTATGACGAAAGAAAGTGTTCGTCACAAAAAGATTATTTTTCACACATTCGGTGAGGAGGCTTTCACCATTTTTATTTATACTTTCATTACCAAACGTTCCCAATATCCTTTCATAACCCAGTCTCCTCACCCCAACCCTTCCATTAAAAGCTCCTAATATCACAATATTTACATTAACCTTGCATTTCATTAGCGCCATCCTTACCAACTCCCAAAACTGCTCTCGGATATAAGTGGGCTTAGACATGTCTGGGGCGTAGACCCCTAGAACAAACTACCTCTTTAACCTCACTTTCATTCGTATCCATAGCAGTCTCGGGCTTACACATTCATACTCTTTCACACAATGACCCATTCTTTCTGATAGGATGATACCGACTCCCTGGCATGCCCGCTCGGTCTCGTCTACACCAGACCAGTACGCGGTATACAAGCCATGTGTAGTGGCATCCTTTCCCTTTCGTTTCGTCTCATTTACACATAACACGTTTATTCCTCTATCATACATCATATCGCATAGGTACTTCATCCATCTTATCATTAATTGCTCCATATACATTCAACGTAGTAGGGACAGGACGTGACGGGTGGCGAACCTCGTCGCCAGTTTTCCTCCCGGTGATTCTTCGCACCCCTGCCCCATTAAAGAGGCGCCGGGAACTCGGGGCAATTTCGTATATGTTTTGCCTCATGGTGCGAAAGTAGGGGGTGGTATTTTTTACGCCGCTACCACACGGCGAGGAGCTGAGTCTGTTCTTTCGGCTTTGTCGCTTGTTTAGCACCACCCGAGGGACACGTGTAGGGTGGGCCTAGGATTAGGTGATCGAAGCCTACGGACGCGAGCGACTCATCCCCCATTCGTAATACATCAGCATTAATCTGGTATTCTGTGAGTGCGTGGTATTTCCCCGTTCGAGCCGAAGTATTCATGCTACAAGCATAATGTAGCTTCAGTATGGCACTACCACCTATCAAAATGAATTATTTACACGCAATATTGTTGAATGTAAATCTCTCATTTACTTCATAAGTGATTGCTAAGAAATCATTTAGTATTTTTATATCGGCAGTTGGCTTTGTAGTTTAACGTTAAATGCCAACCATAATCACTTCGAATGAGGGATAACATGAAGAACACTTGAAAGTTCAATTTGCCCGCAGAGTTCACGGACGTATGTTTGTTTCTGATTTGTTACACAATCGATAAGTATAATGGTAATGATATTTTTACGACTTACAAATGAACGTTTTGTAACGTTGAATATTGAAGGTGTTTATTATGGTTTTTAAAATTTTATGAATAAAAAATAATATAATACATCGAGAGTAAAGAGTTGATGAAATTATATTGCTAACAAAACAAGTGGATAAACGTTGGAAGCTTTGAAGATGACTGGAGAATAATTTGAAACATGTGATTTCTATAATAAATTACTTTGCAGTTTTATCAAGATTGTTAAAATATATTACAAATATAGAAACAGAAACAGAAACGTTTTATTCAATGTAGATTATAAATAATACTTATTGAAAGTCACTCTTTTGTTTGATTACCACTAGTTCGAAAAAAACCTTAAAACTGGGAAAAACCAGCAAGAAACCCAATGAGACTTTTTTATCATAACAGCTTACAATCATGTTTTTTACATAACTAACAACACAATAATTAAAAATAGTTTGGTAGCGATCACCTCATTTCCAGGGGTTATTATCATCCATAAATTCCTTAATATTATAATAACCCTTTTATACAAGCTTAGTTTCTAAATTTTTTGAACTTTGATCAGGTCAAATTTGTGAAATTTAGTATGTAAGTGTATTAGACAAAGCATAATAATCATGATTCCAATATATTACACCCTAGGTACTCGTATCGAGATTAGATTTCACATTTGGTATCACACTGCCATCGGCGTGTAAAGGTCCATATGATTGCATTCAATAATAGATATATCATCATTATCATTACAGCCCTTCACAAGTCCACTGCTGAACATAGGCCTCCCCCAAAGAATGCCACAAAGCACGGTCCTGAGCCACCTGCATCCATCGACTTCCTGCAAATCTTACCAGGTCGTCACTCCATCTAGTGGGGGGACGCCCTACACTTCGCCTGCCGGTACGAGGCTGCCACTCGAGAACCTTTCTTCCCCATCGGTTGTCGGTTCTTCGAGCTATATGGCCGGCCCATTGCCACTTCAGCTTACTAATCCGTTGGGCTATGTCGGTCACTCTGGTTCTACTGCGGATATCCTCATTTCTGAGTTTATCACGCAGAGAAACTCCGAGCATAGCCCTCTCCATAGCTCGCTGAGCGACCTTGAGCTTCCTCATCCGGCCAGCAGTGAAGGACCACGTCTCAGTTCCGTATGTCATCACTGGCAACACGCACTGGGTGTACAGTCTCGTTTTCAAGTTTTGAGGTATACCTGACGAGAAGATGTGCCGTAATTTCCCGAACGCTGCCCAACCGAGTTGAATCCGTCGGTTGACCTCTCGGTCGAAGTTGGACTTACCTAGTCGGACTATTTGTCCCAGGTAAACATACTCGTCAACAACTTCGAGCTTAGTGTTCCCAACAACTACCGGCATAGGTGTGACATGGACATTAAACATGATCTTTGTTTTGTCCATGTTCATCTTAAGACCTATCCGTTGGGAAACACTATTGAGGTCATTGAGCATAGTGCTTAGGTCCTCCAGCGATTCTGCCATAAGGACTATATCGTCGGCAAATCGAAGGTGAGTGATGTACTCGCCATTGATGTTGATACCGTATCCTTTCCAGTCCAGAAGCTTGAAAACATCTTCCAATGCAGCGGTGAAGAGTTTCGGGGATATGACGTCACCCTGTCTTACACCTCTCTGCAATTGGATAGGTTTCGTACTCTGGTTCTGTACTCGGATAGCCATCGTAGCCCTACTGTACAAGCACTTCAACACTTCGATATACCGACAGTCAACTTGGCATCGCTGAAGGGACTGCAGCACCGCCCAAATTTCGACGGAATCAAAGGCTTTCTCATAGTCCACATACGCCAGACATAGTGGCAAATTGTACTCCTCGGACTTCTGTACAATTTGCCGAAGGGTATGTATGTGGTCTATGGTGCTAAAGCCTTTTCGGAAACCGGCTTGTTCGGGAGGCTGGAAGTCGTCAAGTCTGCGCGCGAGACGATTCGTAATGACTCTCGAAAACAGCACGTAGACGCGGCTCAGAAGGGAAATCGGTCTGTAGTTCTTCAAGAGAGCGTTGTCGCCTTTCTTGAAGAACAAGACCACCGCACTTCTGCTCCACGCCTCCGGTGTAATGCCACCATGGAGGACGGAATTAAAGAGCTTCTGAAGGACTTCAAGTACCGGTTTTCCACCCGCTTTCAGAAGCTCCGCTGTAATTCCATCCTGGCCTGGGGCCTTGCCGTTTTTAAGGTGCTGGAGAGCCATTCTAATCTCGCTCAGACTGACGTCCGGGATATCATCGCAATAATGTCGGATAAGACTCGCTCTTGGATCGTTACTCACACTTGCGTGTGGCTCCAACGATGACGTGTACAGCTGCCCATAGAACCTCTCAATCTCACTCAAAATCTCAGGTGCCCCGGAAACGATGCTGCCACATTCGGTCTTCAGCTTTGACAATTGGCTCTTTCTTGCAGACAGATCTCTGGCAAAGACTTTGGAGCCTTGGTTCCGCTCGATCGCTTCTTCAATACGAGCTGTATTGAAGTTGCGTAAGTCCCGCCGCATGCATTTGGAGATCTGTCTGTTCAGTTGCCTGTATGCTGTCAAATCTGTTGAAGAATGTAGCTTCATCTCCCGTCTAACAGCCATGAGATTAAGAGTGTGATCGGAGAGTTTTTGTGTTCTTCTGCGGCGGGTCTTGCAGAACTTAGCTCCGACCGCATGGACAGTTTCCACGAGCTTGTCATTCAAATCGTCCACTTCATTGCAGTCTTCTAGGCACTGAAAACGGTTTTGCAACTCGAGCTGAAAGGTTTCGGGACTTTGGATTAGAGCACGAGGGGGACGGAGCGTTGACTTCATTAGACGAGACCTCTCCAACTTAACGTTTAGGTTCAGTGTGCCTCTAACCATTCGGTGATCGCTGCCGGTTTTCACCCTCGCGATCACTGAGACATCACTGAACAGTTGTCGTCTGGTCGTCATAATGAAGTCAATCTCATTTTTTGTCGAACCGTCGGGGCTCGACCAGGTCCACTTCCTGTGGGGCCGCTTCTGGAAGAAAGAGTTCATCATAAAGAGTCCCTCTTTCTCCATGAAGTCGGCCAACTGCTGGCCCCTTGGGTTCCGTTGCCCTATTCCAAATTTCCCCACTTTCAGCTCACCGTTCTCTCTTGTGCCTAGTTTTGCATTGAAGTCTCCCATTAACACCGTATATTGGGTTTTGGAGGAATGCATGGCTCTAGAGATATCCTCATACATTTCCTCCACCTCCTGATCGGGGTGTGCCGAGGTTGGTGCGTAAACCTGTATGACCTTCAGCGAATACCGTTTGGTGATTCTGAGTATAAGGTACGCAACCCTCGTCGACACACTCTCAATCTTTACAACGTTGTTAACGAGAGACTTGTGGACGATAAATCCGACACCTCCTTGGGACAGATGGTCGCCCTCCCGGTGATAGAGCAAGTTGCCGGATTCGAGGATTACCGTGTCCTCCCCCTCTCTTCGGACTTCGGATAATCCTATAATATGCCAGCGTAACTTGTCTATCTCTTCTTCCAGCTCCACAATCTTCTCGTCAGTCCTCAGGGTGCGTGCGTTGTATGTTGCCAGGTCGAGTCGTTGTAGGTGGCAACCGAACCTCCACCGGAGATTCTTAGCACCCCCTGCCCCGCCGTTACCATGGTCGCCACCGTAGCCAGGAATAGCGGGGCCGCCGGGGACTGGGGGCCGTCTCTTCGTAACTTTCATTATGGGGGGTATATTGCCATAGTTGCCACGCTTGGCGAGCGGGTTGGCAACCGCAGTTTTTTATTGTATTTTGTCGTTACCAGGAAGATGCTGCTGCCCATCTCCTGTCTGTTTCCCTTTGTCGCCTTTTACGACACCCACGGGAAGATATGGGGTAGTGGATATTCTTAACCGCCACTACACGGCAAAAAAATAGATATATATAGATAACTAATATGGCTTACCTATATAAATTTTGCTTATTATATTATAATTGATTTCAGCAGCTAGTGGGCCGCAATATTTGTAACATACCGTGGCGGTCACATAATTAATGACACTCTTCTGTGGGACCACATTCAACAGTATTACAGACGTGTAGAGTACCCAAAATAGGTATTAATTATATTTCTTAATTATTTATCTTTACACGAAAATCGTTTCATTAAAATTGAAACATTAAAAATGTGTATTTAGCAATAGTTGAGATTTTATTCCTTTTTTAAACAAAACAAAAACTTATTCGACAAGTTAACCGCTGGCCAGCTATTTGAAGACAGTGTGTTTTTCGTGTTCTTAATTTAAAATATGATGTTAAAACAGTTGTTAAAATGTTATTTTTCATTTGACGCGAATTTTCACGTTACATAGAATAAAAATAAAAACTAGCTATGTACTTAATAGAAACTATTAAATTTTATTAGTGTTATTATGGGAAAAAAACAGCTGCGATCCATCTACAAGGAAGACGATCCTCAAGTTTTATGGCAAATGTTGGTCATATAGGAAGATTACAGGTCAGTTAGGATGCTATAAAGATATGGTTATTAAGGCTATCCGGCATTTTAAGAACTTTAATACTACTGAAAATGTGCCCTGGAAGACTAGACCTAGAAAAACAACCCCTCGAGAAGACTCAATAATAGTGTTGTTGGCAAAAAAGGAACCATTTAAAGGATCAGAACTGATTTGTTCAGAATTGTTTTGTGAGGAAAGATTGAGAGGAGTGTCTGCAAGAACGATAAGAAGGCGATTATGTGAAGCAACTTATTCGGAAGAATATCTCGTGAGGTGCCACTATTAAAACATTCGAGCTAGATTAGAAATTGCCAAAAAACATGAACACTGGACAAAACGTGAGTGGAAAAATTCTGATGACACGAAAATAATTGTAATTACTTCTGATGGAAAAATGTATGTGAGACGTCGTCCTAAAACAGAAATAGATCCAAAATACCTACACGAAGAAAGCTATAAAACGTGGAGGAGTAAACATTAAAGTTTGGGGCTGTTTTTCTGGTCGTGGTATCTATCAAGAAATTTGAAGAGAACATGAATAAATTTCAGTACGAGAATATTTTAGAGGGATTCATGATATCCTATGCTGAGGAAAGTTTTCTGGTGGATTGGACTTTCCAACACGACAATGACCCGAAGCATACAGCAAAATTTGCCAAAGGAGCCAGTCAGTAACTGTGTTAGATTGGCCACCGTACAGCCTTGACATCAACCCCATTGTAAAATTGTTGTACCGCGTCAAAAAAAATAGTGGCATCAAAACGCACGACTAACATACACCAAATTAATGCGGCTTTTAAAGAAGCATGGGAAGAAATTTCAATTGAAACTTGCAATAAATTGATCGCTTCAATGCTAAGGCGATGTTTGGCTGTTATAGCTGTTAAAGTACACACGACAAAATATTAATAACGTGATTTTTGTTTTTATAATATGTAATGTACGAGACGAGACGAGAATGGCTGCTTGCTGAATGATGAAGTTTCGAATTTAAAGAGATGGAAGGAATACTTTGAAAGCGTGTTTATGAGTGAAGAGTCGTCTGAATTAAGTGAAATAGAAATTTTGAAAGAAGTGGAGAGATGTAGGGAGATAAGTGTAGATGAAATAATGAAAGCAATAAACAGCATGAAAGCACGTAAGGCAGCCGGATAGGAGAGGGTGTGGTGCCAGGCCTGATGTATCTCTTGTTTAATTTATATTGGGAACTGAAGCGGGTACCGAAAGAATGGTGTAAAGCCGTTATAGTCCCAATATATAAGGGAAAGGGGTCACAGCAGGACTATAAAAACTACGGTGGTATCAGCTTGCTTAGCATTGTTCGTAAACTGTATGCTAAGGTGTTAATTGAAAGAGTTATGGAAGAAAGTGATGGAAAAATTTAGGATGTGCAAGCTGGATTTAGAAAGGAGATGGGGTGTACGGATCAAGTATTTTCCATGCGCGTGATTGCGGAGAAGTTTTTGGCCAAAAACCAGAAAGATTTTGTGCGTTCATGGACTTGGAAAAGGCTTATGACAGAGTGGACAGGAAGGTGTTATGGCAAACACTGAACTCATATGGGTTGAGCTCTGGTTTGATACAGGCATTGAGGTCTCTTTATAGGGACTCTAGTGCTTGTGTCAGGATCAACGGGCTCTACTCGGACTGATTTAGCATTCAAAAAGGTATCAGACAGGGCTGTGTAGCTTCCCCGTGGCAGTTATATGCAAACTTTGAAAGTTGAAGAATGTGGGTTGAGAATAGGTGAGTTAACTGTCAAATGCCTTCGGTACGCCGATGATCAAGTCATATTTGCATCGTCGGCGGCCGAGTTGCAAATGATGGTTACTTTAATGAACTGGTTATTAAAAGAAAGGGGTATGAAAGTGAACACAAGTAAGACGAAAGTGATGGTTTTTGAAAGAGAAGAAAGTAAAACGTTATGGGAAATAAGCAATATAAGCAAATTGAGCAAGTGGATGAGTTTGTGTATTTGGGATGTTTATTTAGCAGGGTTGGTAGATATGACATAGATATAGAACGACGAGTGAACGCAGGAAATAGAGTGATTGGGGCTCTACACGCTATTATGAAAGGTTAGAATGTGTCAAAAAGGCAAGTATGGCAATTCATAATGCTGTTTTAGTCCCTACTTTAAATTATGGTAGTGAAAGTTGAGGCTAGCAGAAAAATCATGAGAGTAGAATAAATGCTGTAGAATGCGGTCATTAAGGATTATGCTAGGGCTGAATCTAAATGACAGGGTGAGAAATAGTTGTGACCAGGATTAGGAAAGGAATGCTTCGTTGATTTGGTCATGTAGAAAGAATGAACGAGGAAAGAGTAAAGCAAATTTATGTTGCAGAAGTGAACGGCAGAGTTGGGAAGGGACGATTTAGATTAATGTTTATTGACCAAGTTGGCGATATATTGAAAATGGGCCGGATTAGGAGTACCCTTAACCGACGAAATTAGATATATGGATGTAAAGGAGGCGTGAGAGGTGTCTCAGGATCCTGCCAAATGGAAGTCCGTAGTCTCTGCCTACCCCTCTTTGATTGATAATAAAAATAATAATATGTCATTAAAATACATTGAATTACAATTAAAATACATTAAAATCAAAAACAATAAATACAAATTACACATAATTATTAATAGTACCTTCTCGCTCCCACAATTACTGGGACATGTCTGTCGCAGCAATGCCGGAGAAGGGGACAGTCCAATCTGTCATCTATCATTTTCAGGATAATATTGGAGCTGGCCCGCACTCCGCGCACCAGTGATGCACGCCGCTTACGCATGGTCGCATGAAAGCAGGCAGTGCGTGCCTCCGCAAACATGCCAGAGGCACTGCAGAAAGTGTTATTGTACAGGATGCGGAGATCATTGTTATTTCGCTTATTATAGTCTGCCCACAGACTGGAAGTATAGAGTGATGTACAATAAGCTCTAAATAGTGTAATTTTTACCTCCTGTGAGCATCGCGCAAATCTGCTGGCTATCATGTTAGCTCTAATGGACAACGCTCTCCACTCCCGCTCAATGTCCGCATTGTCCTTGAGGTCATTAGTTATTAGATGTCCCAGGTACTTAATTGATTGAAAACCTCTAGGGGCACACTATTAAATAGTACCGGTGGCAAATCCTAACTTTGAAAATATCATTCATGGAATAAAAAATCTACTCAGAATCGTTTCCGGTCGGAAATCGAACCCGCAGCCCCTGATAGTGAGCTACAACTCACAGGACATTATAAATTTGTTTTAAAGTTGAAAATGGCATGGTATGTATATTTGAAGTATATTCTTAAGTTTAAGCAGTTCTCGTACAACGAGTACGAGAACTGCTTAAACTTAAGAAAGGCTTAGTTAAATGAAAACCTGTACGGTCAGTTGTAGAAAAACCTAAAAAGACAGAAATTATAAGAAAATACTCTGTGAAAATGTAAGTGGAGATGTTTCGTCTTCTTTACACAAGTTTAGTTCTTACTGAACTTCTCGACTAATGCGACCCTTAGTTAGTTAGCTGTCTTGCAACAGTCCTGGTTTAGGTACGACATGGCATATAATATTTCTAAAAAAACCTTCTACCATAGACTTAGAATATACGTGCCTTCTACTACTGCATATTTAATTTAATGACTTCCTAGCTGCCATCCTCACTATTTAAAAAATATATTGAGCTACCAAAAACCATTCACTTTAGGTAAATTGTCAGGTTGACATTTGTCATAGCCGATTTCCGTGTTAAATTGTTAAAATTAACCTCCTTACAACAAGTCTTACATACTTTTAAAATAAATAGGAAAAAAATTACGGAAAAACAAGCAGTGATAAACACGAGACGTTACACCACGAGTGCGCGAAATCACGGGAATGTGAAAAACAGCTCTCAATTTATTGTAGTAATAACTACAGTATTACTGAATGTATTGGCCTGAAACAAAAACTAGTGTAATATGTACGTAAACTAAACTTTAATAATAGATATTTTAGCGTATAGACATTTATAGTGGTGTATAACTCTGTCGTCTCGAGAAACGTACGCTCTGGGTCGCAGGGCGGGGCGGCACTGCCCGCCCAACTGCCGCAGGGAGAAGACGTGAACGCTTACTACGAGCCGATATCAGTGTATAATAATAGTGTTACTTATAATATATTTTACTTATAATAGTGTTACTAGTTTTTTCCTAATATTAACCCCTGGGGTCTACAGTACATTACAGATATATTCCAATGCCAAACTTTTACTTACTTGTCAGGCTCATTAAGGATCGGTCTGCATCCCACCATGCTGCGATCTTATTTGTAGAGTAATTCTTTAAAGGGAAAATTTGGCTGGCTATATTATTTAGAAGGTTAGAAAATTGGGGATAGACACTCTGAAAATCTTTTGAAGATATTGAGGAAAGAAAATTGATATTACGTTCTGATTCTGAAGAAAATACATCTCAATCAGATTTAATTTAAAAAGGAGAGAAACATTTCTAGTAGGAACAAGAGGACGGAAAAGTGATAACTACCAAAAGAAGAAGAAAGATTTTTCAGAGACAAAAATTAAATTGATTGAAAATATCAAGAAGCAAATAAGAAAACGACTCAGATTTATAAGAACCCAACACAACATGATGACTATTAAAGTCTCCAAGAATAATGTAAGGTGGACTAATGCTTGATAGAATTAAATTGAGTTCTAGAATACAAGAAGGAGTGGGACCCGAGATGTAAACGGATAGAATTGTGATGTCTATTGCCTTGGCAGCTATTTAATGGATGATAAAGGAATGATCCTGTTTAAGTAAAATCAAAGCACCACCTTAGCCGTCACGCCTATTATTAGACCCTGGATTAAGCCAGAGAGTAAATTATATCAGGTTTCTTATTCTTGATGCTCCGATAATTCCACTGTAGCCCTCCCACCAGCTGCCTATTAGGAATTCGAATTTTATGTAATCATCGTCGTCATCATTACAACCCTTCACAAGTCCACTGCTGAAATAGGCCTCTTCCAAAGAATGTCACAAAGCACGGCCCTTGATCCCTGGAAACCTGGATCCATCGACTCCCTGCATGTTTTACCAGGTCTTTAATATTATCTATTAGTTTTATATAATACGGAGAGATTTTCACGTTGAACAGTAAATGGGAATCATCGAATTTGCCAACAATATCTGTAAGCGAGGCCACAAAAATTTCTAGAAGATTATCATTAGCAGATATTATATTTGTTTGAAGATATCCACAGTAGAACCTATAACCTAGTAGATTAATAAGCTGAAGTAGCAATGGCGCGGCCACATAGCTCGAAAAACCGACAACCGATGGGGAAAAAAGGTTCTCAAGCAGCAGCTTTCTACCGGTAGACGAAGAATAGGGTGACCCTTCCACTAGATGGAGTGACAACCTGGTAAGACATGCAGGATGTCATTGATCACAGATGGCTCAGGGCCTATATTCAGCAGTGGACTTGTGAAGGACTGTAATGATGACGATGTTGTTTTGTAAAGCATGTCCATTGGGACGACAGGATGTAGGAGTACTTGTAATGTTATAGTGTGAATATTTAATATAACCTACTCAAGATCGCACTGGCATTGTTTTGGCTTTATAAATGGTTTTCCTATAGGATTGAAAAGTAGACGGAAAAGCAGAAAGGTATATAGGTACCTGGGTGGAGAGGGGATGGCTTGCAGGAACTTGTGAAGATGCAACAATAGAATAAGGTCTTCTCACAGCTGAGAAACGAGCAGAAACCTTAATCATCATCATGATCATTACAGCCCTTCACAAGTCCAATGCTGAACATAGGCCACCCCCAAGGAGCCACAAAGCACGGTCCTGAGCCACCTGCATCCATTGACTTCCTGCATGTCTTACCAGGTCGTCAGTCCATCTAGTGGGGGGACGCCCTACACTTCGTCCGCCGGTACGAGGCCGCCGCTCGAGAACCTTTTTTCCACATCGATTGTCGGTTCTTCGAGCTATATGGTCGGCGCATTGCCACTTCAGCTTACTAATCCGTTGGCCTATGTCGGTCACTCTGGTTCTACTGCGGATATCCGCATTTCGAAGTTTATCACGCAGAGAAACTCCGAGAATAGCTTGCTGAGTGACCTTGAGCTTCCTCATCAGGCCAGCAGTGAAGGACCACGTCTCAGTTCCATTAGTCATCACTGGCAACACGCACTAGTTGTACAGTCTCGTTTTCAAGTTTTGAGGTATACCTGACGAGAAGATGTGCCGTAATTTCCTGAACGCTGCCCAACCGAGTTGAATCCGTCGATTGACCTCTCGATCGAAGTTGGACTTACCTAGTAGGACTATTTGTCCCAGGTAAACATACTCATCAACAACTTCGAGCTTAGTGCTCCCAACAACTATCAGCATAGGTGTGACACGGACATTAAACATGATCTTTGTTTTGTCCATGTTCATCTTCAGATATATCCGTTGGAAAACACTATGGAGGTCATTAAGCATAGTGCTTAGGTCCTCCAGCGATTCTGCCATAAGGACTATATCGTTGGCAAATCGAAGGTGAGTGATGTACTCACCATTGATGTTAATACCGTATCCTTTCCAGTCCAGAAGCTTGAAGACGTCTTCCAATGCAGCGGTGAAGACTTTCGGGGATATAACGTCACCTTGTCTTACACCTCTCTGCAATTGGATAGGTTTCGTGCTCTGGTTCTGTACTCGAACAGCCATCGTAACCCTACTGTACAAGCACTTCAGCACTTCGATATACCGACAGTCAACTTGGCACCGCTGAAGGGACTGCAGCACCGCCCAAATTTCGACGGAATCAAAGACTTTCTCACAGTCCACATACGCCAGACATAGTGGTAAATTGTACTCCTCTGACGGACATTTGCTTGCCCTAAAACCCTCTCAGAAATGAGAGAAGGCCTTTGCCTAGCATATAGGCTGTATCTTTAACTTTAAACTTTGAAAAAAATGTCTTGAATTTGTATATAAAATACGAAGACACTTTTTTCTCCACCTATAGTTAAGTAAATAAGCAAAATCAAGTTATCAGTCAAATAAATACGCAACTAAGTATTGAAATAAATAGTACTGAATTAAGTAAAGAGACAATGAATTAGTTAAACATTTAGATAATCAAGAAAATAAGCAAGTGAGTAAGCAAGTAAAAAGTACAAGTATTTAGTCAAGTAAAAAAGCAAGTAAATAGTCACGTGAGTATATTATCAAGTCCGTTGTTATCTAAATACGCAATTTCATGGTCAAGTGAATAATCAAGGAAATAGCAAGTAAATAGACCTCGTGACAATAAACAGGAATTTGTTTGAAAATGCTATATTGGCTCCGTAGTCTAAATACACCCAATTTGTGGTGACTTAAAATTCAAGTATTATTGTAAACCTTTCAAATTACAATATTATTGTCGCTCGTGAATATTTACATTTATTCGACATAAACAAGTCCAAATTATTTTCCGTGATTCTCTTCTTAAATTGACTAAGAGAGGAAAAACTTGGAGTTGCAATCATCTGTAGAGCAACTGTGCATCATTAAACTGTTTCAAATATTCCAATTATTAAGTAGTAAAATAAAAAAAAATTGTACAACCGACTTCAATATAAATATAATTTATTGCTGACTTTTTAAAAACTGCTCGACTGATTTCGATAAAATTTAAATGGGACCTGGGAAGTATACCCTTTAAAACAAAAAAATAATTTTCCAAATCGGTTCAGGCGTCTTTGAGTAATCGGTGTACATACGAGTACATAAAAAAAAAATTCCGACTAATTGTAAACCTTCTCCTTTTTTAAATCGGTTGAAAAGGATCTAAAACACAAACCAGGAGCTAGAGGTGCATACTGAGTCGAAAAGCTGTTGCTTTGCCTCAGTATTGCAGTTGGTATTTGGTTGCAATAGCCACTTTCCATCAGTTGAACTGTTAGCTCCATGTTATAAATAAACACGTGCATATATCTTCTTAAACCTTACATTGGCTCGAGCCGGGTTGGTACCACGACCTCACAGAATACCGGCGTGAAGTAGAAGCTTTGCTTCTGCGTTTCGTCTGGTGAGTGCAGGTGGCCGGAGGCCCAATTCCCCCCCCCCCCCATCAACATGGTAGCGGAATTACACGAAGAACTACCCCAGGAGGGTACCAGCACCCCTGGAGAATCCCTCGCTGAGCATCCACGACCATGTTATTCCGATCCTGAGCGTGGGTGCTCAGGCTGCCCCGCGTATTCTGGGGGGGGGGGGGGCAAAATTCCGCTCAAAAGCATTACTGCTAGGGGCAAACTGAGCAAGAACACCAAGGCGACCCCTGCCACGCTATCCGTGAATTTCTGCAACATCAGGGGACTTCACTCTAACCTAAACGCCGTCCACTACCATCTGGAGACGGCGAAGCCGGCCTTGCTCTTTCTGACCGAGACGCAGGTTTCCTCTCCGGCTGATATTTCGTATCTCTCCTACCCGGGGTACAAATTGGAGCATTCCTTTGTGCCTCGGGCTGGAGTTTGCGTGTATGTCAGAGAGGACATCTGTTCTCGACGCCTCGGCAGTCTTGAAGGTTCGGACCTGTCCATCCTTTGGCTACGCGTAGACAGCGACGACCATCCGCGCGTCTACGGGTGCCTCTATAGGTCCCATAGCGGTAATGCCGAAACAGACCGACTCATCGACCACGTCCAAATGGCTACAGATTTCTTGCTACAACAGGTCCCATCCGCAGAGATCGTGATCCTTGGCGATTTTAACGCCCACCATGCCGAATGGCTCGGTTCACGTCTAACCGATCATGCGGGGAGATCTGTTTATGACTTTGCCTTGGCATATGGTCTGACACAACTGGTTACTTCGCCTACGCGGATTCCAGATGTGGAGGATCATACACCTTCCCTGTTGGACCTTCTGCTGACCTCTCATCCGGACGGATATCAGGTTTCCGTCGATGCCCCTCTCGGCTCTTCGGACCATTGTCTGATCCGGAGTGTAGTGCCACTCACGCTCCCTTCGCGGTTGCGTTCTGCAGGTTGCCGCCGTGTTTGGCATTACAGGTCGGCGGATTGGGACGGAATGCGGTCCTTCTTTGCATCCTACCCATGGGGGCGGGTTTGCTTCTCGCCGGATGATCCCAGCGCTGTTGCTGACTCTGTCACTGATGTGGTGCTACAGGGAATGGAACTATTTATTCCATCATCTGTGGTACCCATCGGAGGCAGATCTCAGCCTTGGTTTGGTCGCTCCTGTAAGACTGCATTACGCAGTAAGCAGGAGTGTTATCAAGCCTGGGCTGCGGCTTCGGCGACTCGGGATGTAAATACCAGCACACTTAAAAAGAAGTATAACTTCGCCTCCAGGTCCTTCAAAAGAGTTATTGCCAAGGCAAAGTCAGAGCACATAGGCAGAATTGGCGAGAAACTAGTTCGCCTTCCTTCGGGAACCCGTGCATTCTGGTCTCTCGCCAAGGCTGTCCAAGGGAATTTCTGTAAGCCATCACTACCATCTCTGCACAGGGAGGATGACTCACTGGCCCATGACGCAAAAGACAAAGCCGACCTTTTAGGCTCCCTTTTTGCGTCCAACTCTACTCTTGATGACGGGGGGAAAACACCGCCGACCATCCCGCGGTGTGAGTGCTCCATGCCGGATGTGCTGTTCTCACAGCGCTCTGTTCGCAAAGCACTGCTCTCCCTGGACATCCAGAAGTCGAGTGGGCCTGACGGAATCCCCCCAATTGTGCTGAGGACGTGTGCTCCGGAGTTGGCACCGGTCCCAACGCGTCTTTTCCGGTACTCCTACTCCCAAGGCGTAGTCCCGAATTCATGGAAGACAGCTTTTGTCCACCCGATCCCTAAAAAAGGCGACCGCTCAGACCCATCCAACTATAGGCCTATCGCGATCACCTCCTTGTTCTCCAAAATAATGGAATCCAGTATTAACTGCCAGCTCATCCGGTACCTTGAGGATCACCAGCTGATTAGTGACCGCCAATACGGTTTTCGTCGGGGTCGATCAGCTGGTGATCTTCTGGTCTACCTGACCCATAGATGGGCGGAGGCAGTAGAGTCCAAGGGGGAGGCGTTGGCCGTTAGTCTGGACATTGCGAAGGCCTTCGATCGGGTTTGGCACAAAGCGCTTCTTTCGAAGCTCCCTTCCTATGGGCTTCCCGAGAAATTGTGCAATTGGATCACCAGCTTCCTTGCAGATCGGAGCATCAAGGTCGTTGTAGACGGTGCATGCTCTGACTACAAGCCTATTAACGCTGGTGTTCCACAAGGCTGTGTGCTACCACCAACGCTGTTTCTTCTGCATATCAATGATATGTTGCTAACTGGTAACATTCATTGCTATGCGGATGACAGCACTGGTGATGCTCTATACACCGGCCGTGCCAATATTTCGCGGGAAAACGTCGCTGAGTACCGGAACAAACTTGTGTCTGAAGTCGAGTCTTTGCTGAACAATGTCTCGGATTGGGGGCGACTAAATCTAGTCCAATTTAATCCTCAGAAGACACAAGTTTGCGCGTTTACCGCTAAAAAGAACCCCTTTGTCGTATCTCCTCAGTTTCAAGGCACTCCCCTTCTTGCCTCAGCCAGTATCGGTATCCTCGGAGTCGACATATCGAGTGACGTGCAGTTTCGTGGTCACTTGGAAGGGAAGGCCAAATTGGCCTCTAAAAAGCTTGGCGTGCTCAGCAGAGCGGGACAGTATTTCATGCCGGCACACCGCCTGCTACTTTACAAGGCGCAGGTTCGGCCTCACATGGAATACTGTTCCCATCTCTGGGCAGGGGCCCCCCAGTGCCAGCTCCTTCCACTTGACCGCATCCAACGCAGAGCGGCTCGAATTGTCGACGACCGAGCCCTTTCCGATCGGCTCGATTCATTGGCACTGCGAAGAGATGTTGCATCCCTTTGCATTTTCTTTCGCATCTACCATGGGGAGTGCTCTGAGGAATTGTTCGGATTAATCCCAGCCGCCAAATTTCACGAACGCACATCGCGGCAGAACTCCCGATACCATCCACACCATCTGGATGATTGGCGGTCCACCACTGTGCGATTTAGAAGATGTTTTCTTCCTCGCACGACCTCCTTGTGGAATCGATTACCATCAGCGATTTTTCCGGACCGATACGACTTAGGGACCTTCAAGAAAAGAGCGTACTCCTTTTTAAAAGGCCGGCAACGCATCTGCGATTCCCCTGGTGTTGCAGTTGTTCATGGGCGGCGGTAGTCACTTACCATCAGGTGAGCCGCATGCTCGTTTGCCCCCTCTCCTATAAAAAAAAAAAACATTTTTATCCATCTACTTTATAAAAAGTAATAGTTAATATTCTATTTTTTGTAATGGATCACTTCATATTATTGATGATACAAAGCAATTAGTATCGGTTACAAAAGCACGTTACACAAATTCAGGTCAAAAGGTCGATACACACGAGGGCCATAGTCACTATAAGTCGTGATTTTTAAAGATAACTTGCCACGACCACCACGCAAATATGTTTCGGCATAATAGCTTTGGCAAATTCTCAATTGTTGTCCCCACTAATGTTTGCTTTATGATGGTCGAAAGGTCATCTTTTTGTGATAAATCTGAGACAGCATTATTGACTAATACTTTTACTAATTAAGTAATATTTTAAGGTAATTAAGAAAATTGTTAATTGGCTAAAATATTACTGCAATAACGACGTTGTTGCAGTTTTGTATCATGAGAAATTTCATCACCTGGCTGTCCTGAGAAGCAACTTAAAAATAATTCACGAAAAAGTTAAATTACTTCGGCCACATTATTAGACACAATAATCACGTTATAAGTTTTGGTTTTAAGTGCAATACTGTATCTATTAAACAGTCAGATTTTTTAAATGTTATTATTGACAGCTTAATTGCTTCCTATGTCCATTTGATATTAAATGTCGGTTAATTTAATAAACTTTATTCATTATCATAATAAAATTTTAAGTCACCTGATTGAATCGTTAATAAATTTAATTAATTAAAAATTAACAGCTCAGTTAATTATTACTTTTTGTTCTGAAACCTTGTAGGTTTATGTATAGCGGTGAACTACAACGGAATACAATAATGATGATGAAAAATTTACAGGCGTTCGCGTCACTACAGTCGCAGGGCAATAGCGACAATCGAGCAGTTTTTGCGCTTGTATAGATGCGGCAATATTACCAGAACGATTTGAATTTATATTGTTTTGTATTTACCTTCATAAAAATTGATTCTTTGAAAATTTTCAGAAGAAAACTAATTACTTGGAGCATAATGAGTAATTTCTGTGATGCGCGAACACGCCTCTATAAATTAGAAATATTTCGACACGTTTCTCAATTAAAATGTAAGACATAAATGTAACGTATATTTATTATTGTAACACAATTGTCATATATTTTTATTGTTTAATACCTAGTGAAAATTTTTAGGGTCGAAATTAAGGCTTATCTTTATTATAATATTTACCTAGTGTTCGAAATGAATGTATTTTAACTTTATGATTATTAATGCATTTTAATTGTTTATAATATTACTTCTATGGCATTTGTATAGAACTTAACTTAATATAGGAATTAATTGTTATTAATTAATTTAATTAATAAAAAAAACAATTATTAATAATATTATATCCACTAGATGGCATGGCGACCTGGTAAGAGATGTAGGAAGTCGATGGATGCAGGTGGCTAAGGACAGGGCTTTGTGGCATTCCTTGGAGGAGGCCTATCTATGTTCATGAGTAGACTTGTGAAGAGCTATAATGATGATGATGTTAATTAATAATAATGCGTCGTCACACTATGTCGGAGATCTCTGTAAATATATTTTTAAATTCAGGTTCTAAAACTAATATTCACGTGTGTGTTACACAATATTGGAGTTACATCCCACGATTTAGGAAAAATGACTGACAGAAATAGCTGTCAGGTATTTATATACAGTTTTCCTTATCCATTTTATGAAACATGTTACTCATTACAGGTTGTTGTGTCCATGGCCTACAATATATTAACATTCCAAGCTTTCTTAAATCGCATCTTGCAAAATGCTGATGAAGATAATTATTTTATTTTTTAAGACCAAAATTCTGAGGCAAAACTCACAACAAGCCCAAGTAGTCCAATAATCTGAACGAATATTTAGTATTCTGAGTATTTTTGTGAAAATGTGTCAGTGTTGTGGTTATTTATGTATTTAAAACTCTTAACTATTATTTTTTCTTTGCGTTTTGTTAATGTTCCACGCGTTGCCTTTTCATTATAAAATGCATTCGTTGAAATGTATGATTTTTTTTATTTCTTAGGAAAACTAACAGCGTATTAGATTGAATAACAAAACACTTCAAGTAACCAAAAGTATCGCCAATAATAGGTTTTCTTTAACAAACGAAAAGTACAGTTTTTGTACGTGGTAGAGTCATGCTGCAGCTATATTATTAGTATAGTGTAGCACGAATGGGTCAGCTCGACCGGGGAAAGACCACGCTCTCACAGAATATCAGCGTAAAATAGCAGCTCAATGCTGTTATGTTTCGTATGGTGAGTGTAGAGAACCGGAGATCATTTTTACTCGAAACGAGGTATTCCATGTTACTTTCTACTGGTGACAATGCATCTGAATTTTGATTCATAGTCGAGGATAGATGTAGATGTCTATGGGCCACAGTAACCAACTTACCATCAGGTGGACTGCGTGCTCGTTTGTTACCCTTATCTTATAAAATAAAAACAGTGTTTGCAGGGTTAAGATAGCAATTACTAGAAATTGCCAGTATAACTGATATTTTAATGTATCTTACTCAATACATGAATCACATACTTTTTATAATTTAATGTAGCATAATGTTGTCCTTTTATTCGATTTAATTAATTCAATTATTTTGGGTAATCGTCAACTGCTTATGATATATCATAGTACCGTAGGTATCACCATCAGCACTGGGTTTTTGTAATAAGTTTTTATTGTGACAATATTTACTTAATTACGTATTTATCATTCATTGTAAAGTGGAATCCTTATCAAGTACAAGTAAAGGTACCATTCCGTAGCCGACCGCAGACAACAGCAGCAGGCGACGTGTCGTCGCGACACCACTGGTTTCTATGTAGTTCTATGAAATAACTTCCGTAGCTAGCAACACGTCGTTTGCCGGAGCGGCAGACGACATGTCGCCCGACCGCAGATCAGTAGTGCCGCCAACGCCCAAGCGACACGTTGAATTTTTCTCAAAATATGAGTTTCACCGATTCCGTGGAAGAGAAACTGATAAACCATAATTGCAAACATGCATCTCACAATAATTATTTAAACAGTGTGACAAAAGATAATATTTGAAAAAAATATAGGAAAGGAGTTAAATACAAGCGGTAAATAGGTATATATACATATAGTACCTATTTTGTTTATATAAATAGAGTACCCACAGAACATTCGAGACGGATTGGAACACGGGCTGCTGTCGCCTGCAGTCGGGTTCGGAATCATGACTGCAGCGACATGTCGCGACGACACGTCGCCTCCTGCTGCTGTCTGCGGTCGGCTACGGAATTGTACTTTTAGAATTACAAAAGGAGACTTAATCCTATCCACTGGAGGCTTTTCATATAAAGGGATAAATATTTCTTTTTTTTAAATTCTAGCAATGTTCTTAATATTAGTAATATTCCCTTTAACCACTCCTGGTAAGCTTAAAATGCTCATGTTAAGAGTGGTTCATGACAATAGTCCCACGTCCTTTGATTTCGCGGTTCGCCCCTGCCATTAGGCTACTGTTGCTTTAAAAGAACATATGATTATATACACTTAAGAAAAAGAAAAGTTTGGTCGATTGTTATATTAGTGCTTACTAAAATCAGTTCGGCAAGAGTTCAACAAAGGAGTGGAATAATTTGCCGTCCGAATACAATCTGGGCGTCTTCAAGGCAAGAGTGAATAGGCTTTTGTTACGATAAGATAGTGCAATTTACCATCTAAGGCTGCATTACCACTTACCTCCAGGTAGGACTGTGGTCAAGCACTGGCTTCTAAGAAGTTAAAGAAAAGTTGCAGGTCGCAATCTGTTTGCATCGTCGGTTCTTACCGCGAACAAGAATTTTGTGCTACGAGGCTCGTAGCTGTTGTCAAAAGCTAGACCGGGCGCGCGAGCCGACGTGGCCGTTATCTATCAGCAAAAATAAATAGCGGGCCACAATTTGTATTGAGCTTAAGAACCCTTTCTTTATCAACACTCACCGAAACTATACCTAATAATAGGATTACTTTAATACTGCATACATACAGTGGCGGCGTAAGGTATTCCATCATACCATTTTATCTCGCGGTGTTGTTTCGTAAGAGGCGACTGTAGGAAATTACAAAGAGATTTTAGGCCATCGAGAAGATAATGGTATAATCATTGCGAGGCATAAAAAATTGTTATTGTTGCCCACCGCAGTGAAGAAGCCAATACGCGTATTCCGAGGGTTTAACGAGCACATTATCCTTCGTCACACAGGTTTGCCTTGGAGTCTCATATTCAGGCTTAACTGAGGTGTTTTTCTGTAAAAAAGGTGTAAAAACCAGTGCCGAGGTGTACCAAAATACCGTCCTAACAAACATAGTGGAACCTCTTTCTCAAACAATGTTCAAAAACAGACATTGAATATTCCGACAGGACTCTTAGGGCACGAAGCACGCAAAACTGGTCGACCGCCCATGGAATTGACTTTATCGGACATGAAGACTGGCCCTCTTCAAGTCCAAATTTAAGCCCACTGAATTATAAGATATGGTAACTTTTGGAGGAGAAAGTCTGCGCTAAGCCTCATCAGAATTAGATATCTCTCCGAGCATCTTTGGCTAAAGCAGCGGCAGAAATAGATATGAGTATGAGTGGGGTGCGTGCTGCGATTGATGATTGACCGCGTAGATTAGGGGCATGTATTCAAAATATGGGAGGGCATTTTGAATAATGTAAATAAAATTGTATTTTAAATTAAATTACCTTTCATTTCATATATAATTTCTATATAATAATTAAAAAGTGTATCATTAATTTTATAAAAGTTTTTGACAGAACTTATGACCTGACTAAGTACTATTGATTGATGCATGGGATAAACTACAAGTTATGTTTTATATTCAACGTTATTTCTGTTTTATTCATACCATATATCGATAGATTTTATACATATCACTACTCTTCGCCTATTTTGAATTTGAAATCTGATAATTTTCTTATACGAGTAAAGAACTTATTTGCATATTTTACGTCGGTGCGATTTCACTGAATGCATTAAATTGATTCCGCAACATCATATTGTTTACAGCATTATAAGAGTCGCAGCATAAATTACTTTATTAATACTAATGTCTGATACAAACATTAATTGAGTTTTTATTTATAATTTATTTCATAATATATTTGAATTAGTAAGTATATGAGAAACAATGTTTATAAATAAAGAAACGAAGGTTAATGAAACTGCCAATATCTATAAATTAATACGTGAATACTAAAATATGTACTTATTTAAAGCATATTGCGCATATTATATAATATACTTAGTCATCACTATCATCATTGCAGCCCTTCACAAGTCCACTGCTGAACATAGGCCTCCCCCAAGGAATGCCACAAAGCACGGTCCTGAGCCACCTGTATCCATCGACTTCCTGCATGACTCATCAGGTTGTCACTCCATTAAGTGGGGGTCGCCCTACACTTCACCTACCGGTACGAGGCTGCCACTCAAGAACCTTTCTTCCCCGTCGGTTGTCGGTTCTTCGAGCTATATGGCCGGCCCACTGCCACTTCAGCTTACTAATCCGTTAGGCAATGTCGGTTACTTTGGTTCTACTGCGGATATCCTCATTTCTAAGTTTATCACGCCTATGATAATACCAGCTCTCTATAGCCTTCAGACCAGGACACTGCTGCTGGTCTGGCCTGTTGCATGGGCAAGAAGTAGCACCACAATTTGTCGAAATATATATTCTTTTTTCTATCAAAAATAGTAGGAAACTCCAATGTCTACACTTAAAGTATATGTGCATTCAAATCTGCACTTAAAGTTGCAATTAACGATTTGATTGGCGCATGCGGTGATTAAAATCTGATTGCTCGCGTAGTATGGAAACTTCTTCAGTATTTGATTTATTTGTCTTTAGAACCTTACATAATTGTAAAACATTCTTGATAGTTATCTAAACAAATTGCTTTTATTTATTTTTTAAATAATTACATTTATTTAGAAAATAAAAGATTAAATTTATTTTTTATTTTCTAAATCTACTCGTATATTCATATCTCGCAATTTCGGTCGTTTCACGCACAGCTGAGATAATTTTTAACGAGGCCCACGCCGAGAATGGTTTCCTTTCTTCCCCATCGGTTGTCGGTTCTTCGAGCTATATGGCCGGCCCACTGCCACTTCAGCTTACTAATCCGTTGGGTAATGTCGGTTACTCTGGTTCTACTGCGGATATCCTCAATTCTAAGTTCAAGTTCAGAGACACCCCGAGCATAGACCTCTCCATAGCTCGCTGAGCGACCTTGAGCTTCCTCATACGGCCAGCAGTGAAATACCACGTCTCAGATCCGTAAGTCATCACTGGCAACACGCAACGGTTGTACAATTTCGTTTTCAGGTTTTGAGGTATGTCTAACGAGAAAATGTGTCGTAGTTTCTCGAATACTGCCCAGCCGAGTTGAATCCGTCGATTGATCTCTCGGTCGAAGTTGGACTTACCTAGTAGGACTATTTGTCCCAGGTAAACATACTCATCAACAACTTCGAGCTTAGTGCTCCCAACAACTACCGGCATAGGTATGACATGGACGTTAAACATGATTTTTGTTTTATCCATGTTCATCTTTAGACCTATCCGTTGGGAGACAATATTGAGGCCATTGAGCATAGTGCTTAGGTCCTCCAGCAATTCTGCCATAACGATTATATCGTCGGCAAATCGAAGGTGAATGATGTACTCGCCATTGATGTTAATACTGTATCCTTTCCAGTGCAGTAGCTTGAAAACGTCTTCCAATGCAGCGGTGAAGAGTTTCGGGGATAAAACGTTACCCAGTCTTACACCTCTCTGCAGTTGGATAGGTTTCGTACTCTGATTCTGTACTCGGATAGCCATCGTAGCTCTACTGTACAAACACTTCAGCACTTCGATATACCGACAGTCAACTTGGCACCGCTGAAGGGAATATAATATACTTAGTAATACTTAATATTTTTAAAATTCAATAATTTTGTACATCAGAAATGGTTAATCTGTTGTATTATATTTTTTATAACAACTGTAAAATACACGCATTAAGTGCATTTAACGTTTTTTAAATTAATCCACCTGTGACCATTATTGTTCTTGAGAATTTTAAAGTCTTCTACTAAATTCAGTAATTTTAAATATATATATTTTAAATTCCATACATCCATTACAGCCTCAAAAGTCCCCTGATGAACATAGGCCTCTCCTTCATTTCTAAAAGTAGATATTTTTACTTCATAGTTGGCGTTTTAAATAGCTAATGGCTAGCTCGAATTAAGTCACTCATTTCTCGTGCACGCAGTATTGATTAATTGTAACCTGAGAGGATATTCTGTGTCTAAGATAATGCGCCGAAATACTTTTAAGATAAGAATGATAACAATAAAAGATGAACAACTTGTGCTCTTGTCCATTACGAGTACAAGTTATTTTTTTCCTTTAATTCATTTTATGACACACAAGAGACGAGATGCGATTTTAGGTTCCCTTAACAGCGCCGTTAGATAAATGTTACTGTTTATTAATAATAAGCCGACGTTTGGCTAAGATTCCATTTAATTTTAAGTAGTAATACAATCCCATATGGTAAATGCATTAGCCTAAAAAACGCCATGATTAAATTTATTACTTTCCTAAGTGCAATTAAGACACATGTGAGTGACGGATGTTCCGAGGATGTCCTCTCTGCAGCGAGCTTTGCTTGGGGGAGGCCAATACTCAACAGTGGACTTTTGATGTGCTGTAATGATGATGACGATGAAGGTATGGTAATTATCTTGAACTCTACAGTGGTCGTTTTAGTTTTAATCGAAAGTACTACTGCTTTTTCAGATTTGATATATATATTTAAAACATCAATAAAAATTGATATGACGATGTGACACATTGCAAACTACTTTGAGTAAGTTAGTTATAATCGCACTTACAAATATTTACTCGTATATTTTTATTATTGTATGACCTTAAAATAGAGACTTATATATTTTTTCATTTATTTAAAAATCTTTGTAATAAACTTTAAAATGTAAGAATTTTTATTTTTATTTTATTTTATTATGGATTTAAAATTATGGATACTCTAACACCACCACTACACGGTCAACACAGAGTATGCTTTAATTCATACTCATTACAATGAAGGTAGAAGTAAAATTCCGTCCTGGCAATAAGCGATTTTACCCCAAATTTTGTTTAATCCCTTACAAATAATAATAATCATAATAATAATCTTTATTGATAAACATATAACATTCACAAATATTTACAATGGTCAACAGCCCCTAAATTAAAATATTATACCTGTATTTTAGGGGCTAGTCTTCCTTCCCTATTCTTAGTTCTTATTAAAGTAAAATAATTTTTTATCGATATATAGTTAAAAATGTTTATGTTTACAAATTTTTCCCAAAACATAACTTATGTAAATTTAAAAATACATTGAATTTCACGCAAAGCTTAACAAAATAGAGCACTTTTAGAATTACCTCGTTGTGTTTCTGTTTGTATGTGAAAAAAGTTTTTCTCTCAGTGTTTCACGTATATCGTGAATTATTGATATTTCTTCATAGTCTTATTATCATCAATTAAAATATCTTGCATAAAATAATCCATTCCAATATTAAGTGCAATAAGCTGCTTGATTAGAGCACTACCAAATAGATATCCTCGCTATTGCAATTACTTTCGAAAAACTTTTGAAATACCTTGTGCTAGAACGCATCTTGGTAAGCCAGCTCCGATGGCTCGCATATATGGGAAATAAAGTTAAATATCTCGAGCTATACCTGGCATCGACATATTCCACAACTCTTATTCTGTATTTGAAAAAGACTTACCAATCATCTATCGGTGAGTCCTCATTTACTTTGTAAAAAAGGAGTATATTTTCTTTTTTCCTTTTTTCCTTATCAAAGGTATTATGTATTTGTTGGTGAATGTTATGTACATTGTAGTTGATATACACATCAGAGAGCGTGGTACTTTTCATATAATTTAGTATGTTAAGGTTTTATATGTATATTTTAAGTATGCTTATGAAATAAAGAAAATAAACAATTTTATTTTAGTACTTATTTTGTTATTTTGTGTTTAATATTTTTTTACTATTGAGACCACAACCGTCTTTAAAATAGTATCGCTTAGAATAACCTATACATATAAATAAAATTTAAGAATCTGGCTATAACATTGAAATAACTGTCCTTTTTTGGCCGTAGGGGTTATTTGCAATTCATTACGATATGAGTAACCGTTTTTAAAAATTTTGTGTCTCTCGGTCCGAGCTAGTAGTCCGAGCTCTCGGAATGGCTGAACCAATTTTAATTTAACTTCACTCTACACGTCTAGATCACTACTAACATTTCTATGCTTACCTATCTAATTATTCTCTTTGCATTCTGTAATAAAATGCATCGTGTGGTGAGAAAAATAATGAACGAAAAAAAAAATATATCCGTAACGGAAGGAAGAATAAAGCTTAAAAGATTCAAATATAATCGGATCTGTTAGGACCAATAATAAATAGTATGGGTATATTAAAATATTAGCTTTGCTCAATTTAAGTTTGAGTGTATCAATTATCTATAAAAACTTAAGGAACTTAATATAATTGACATAAGAAATACAGTCGTATCGTAACCCGACCTTACAAGTTGATTACGACCACTCTAACACTGGTGCTTAATCACGTTTTACAGACGGTTGTGACGACTTTATTATATTACAGTTTAAAAAACGCATGCAGACGTAAACTTTTAACAATATGTATATATATAAGAAACATTTAGAAAATTTATAAAATTTTGTTTTAATAAGGTTCTTCGTATGAAAATAGTGATACGGCAGTTAAAAAATACATTTAAGATGCCTCTCTGCGTTCTCTACAATTGCATCATTTTAGATTTTGAAGGACCGCCCCAGAAGGTAATGCCATATGTTAACAGAGATTGGGCGAAATGGTAGTAAACAATTTTTTTTTATTTCAAATACATATAATAGTTTACGCAACCTGCTATTAAGGATATAAATGTGTTCATGAGTTCTAAATAGATTAAATAATTTACTTTGTCAGTTTAACGTAGTCGCATGCAGTATGCACTATTTACGATGATATGTAGGAGTGATGATGCTGTGAGTATGTTATTTTTTAATCTAGACGTGACTTAACACGGCACACAGGACAGGCAGCTTGACACTGATGTGTTTCGTATGGTGAGTGTAGAGAACCGGAGACCCATTTTAGTGGAAAAGAGGCATTCCATCTAAGTCCTCACGGGTGATAACGCATCTGTATTTTGATTCCTTATTGAGGATAAATGTACATGTCTACAGGTCATGGCAACCACTTACCATCAGGTGGACTGTGTGCTCGTTTGTTACCCTATCCTAGAAAAATAAAAACATAAGATGTTTCATCCAAGTTCAGTTTCAGAACGTGTTTTAGTTCGAAGCAAATTTGAGTCAGTCAGCTGAGAAAATGAATTTATTGCCTATTGGCTCCAAGTCTTCCTTAGACCTTACATATAAGCAAATAATCGTACCATTGGAAACATTACAGCATCTCCATTTTTACGTGTACACCTGAAGCACTTTAAATATTCTGCGTAGTTTATGACATCCGATTATTTGAATGTTACCGTCATGGTTATTAATCAGCAAGGAGGACTTAATAGTACTTTATAGAATTCTGTTAGTTTTACTGAATCAAAAAAACACTAAACGAAACTAATATTTAACATGAGGTTATGACCATAGTTGCAAAGCACCTGAATTTCGGAAATATATACTACGTAATAAATAGGTTAAACGCAATAACATCCAAGGCTTTCTACGTGAGCTACTTAGCCTAAACTTCGACCTTTCGCATACTATTGCCCTCATCTGCGGATCGTCCTAGATGGAGACTGGTTCCAATGCACAACATATATCCTACACAGCAACTAAAAACTGTGACTTGTTAGGATCTAAATATATAGCATTAGTGAAGAAGCATTCCTTTCATTAGAACTTTACTTTCCGAAACCGGTTAAACGTTTTTGTTTGGGTTCATAAACAGTACTGAATGTACCTTTAACAGAACTCAGGGAGAGTAGAAAATTTTATATATATTTGGGATCTGAACGCAGGCATTACAACGCAAGATAACCCTGAATCTAGACACCGATTGCGACAAAAAAAATCAATAATATAGATGGATTCTTGATAAATGAAGTTAAAACCGCACTAAATAAATGCGATAATATCGACATACTTTTACCCTTTGGTGTCAAGACTTCAATAAATGTAAATATTAATTATGTCGTTAACGTAATTAAAAAATAATATGTGTAAACAATAATGTGTTCATTTTTGTAAATTAAATGATTAAAATATACACTGAATATTTTAGAGAGCAAGCATTCTATTCAAGATATTTTATAGGAATATTTAACAATATCATTAACTCCTAAACTCCTTTTAATTAAACTAATATTCACAATGTAGCATTAATTAAATACCCTGAAGCATAATATAAGAATATTTTTAAAATAACGTTATCCTCACACTAGTATTAATTGTTTTAATTTAATTGTTTTAAAAAATAATCACGACATGGATATGTAAGTGTGTTAGTCACTAGTGATGCGCCAAGCGGATGCGGTCAGCTCACGGCCTTCACATGTGCCCTTTCAACTGTGGAACGCGTGTGAAGCTTATAAGAACACTCGCTCGAGCCGCTTACCTACCGGATAGGTATTCTGTAATAGATTACAAAGAATTAAAAATAGACAAATTTAAAATATTACTATCATGATAACACATTTAGATAATTTGATAACCTATTGTGTGAGGTTGTGGTGTCCATGCTATATCAATCGCTGTTAGGACACGTATTTTTAGCTTGACCTTCTTATGTACCGTAATCCGTAAACCGTAATACCATAGGTAACATGTCATATACGCTATTAAAAAATATACATATTTTACTATTATTCCAAAGTGTTTTTGGTAATAGACACGTGTTTTTTGAAATTACATTATTTTCCAGTAATTTTTTAATTATTAACATAACTTTATATATTATATGCTCTACTCTTCACCAGCAATATCCTATATATTGGAGGAGAAAACCAAGGCCTTCAGCATAAAAAGCTACGATCTGTGGACAAGGAAGAATAGAAGCTGATAGGTGAAATGGAAGGAACTCGTTATGGTTCCACTGGGGTTCCATTATAGGACATTATATAGACACAAGGAGATATATTTATTAAAGAACATAACAAACGCATTTAAGCACTGTAAGGCGCGCTTAGTATGCAAAATTTTATCGTGGCCATGTTTACCTTTTACTATTATGAGCCAATTAATCCTCAGAAGACACAAATTTGCGCGTTTACCGCTAATAAGAACCCCCTTGTCGTATCTCCTCAGTTTAAAGGCACTCCCCTTGTTGCCTCAGCCAGTATCGGAATCATCGGCGTCGACATATCGAGTGACGTGCAGTTTCGTGGTCATTTGGAAGAGAAGGCCAAATTGACCTCTAAAAAGCTTGGCGTGCTCAGCAGAGCGGGACAGTATTTCATGCCGGCACACCGCCTGCAACTTTACAAGGCGCAGGTTCGGCCTCACATGGAATACTGTTCCCATCTGTGGGCAGGGGCTCCCCAGTGCCAGCTCCTTCCACTTGACCGCATCCAGCGCAGAGCGGCTCGAATCGTCGACGACTGATTCCTTATCGATCGGCTCGATTCCAATAAATGTGCCAATGCACTGCGAAGAGATGTTGCATCCCTTTGCATTTTCTTTCGCATTTACCACGGGGAGTGCTCTGAGGAATTGTTGGGATTAATCCCAACCGCCAAATTTCACGAACGCACATCGCGGCAGAACTCCCGATACCATCCACACCATCTGGATGATTGGCGCTCCACCACTGTGCGATTTAGAAGAGGTTTTTTACTCGCACAACTTCCTTGTGGAATCGATTACCATCAACGGTTTTTCCGGACCGATGCGACTTAGGGACCTTCAAGAAAAGAGTCTACTCCTTTTTAAAATGCCGGCAACGCATCTGCAATTCCCATGGTTCCTCTGGTTCCCCTGGTGTTGCATTTATTCATGGGCGGCGGTAGTCACTTACCATCAGGTGAGCCGCATGCTCGTTTGCCCCCTCTCCTATAAAAAAAATGCTTGACAACTATCCCACCTGGTGGTAAGTGGTAATACAGCCGAAGTAGTATGGTATGACCTCTTCAAGATAAAATTAATTTATTAATAAAATAAATAAGTTAATAATAATGTATAGATTATGTACTGTAAATATTGTAATTTAATTTTATTCTATATTAATTAACATTTAAACTCCGTCTTAATACTCGTAAGCTACGCCCGTACAGGGTTGTCACATGCTCTGTAAATATTTTGTAACAACTTTATACTTTGTGACATACAATAAATGAATTATGAAAAAAATCGTGAATATTGACGCTCAACTGTGATCACTGAGAAAATGTGGCTACATTGATCACAGTTGATCACGTCACACGTCACGCGTCGCCTAACATTAGCCACTGTCAGGCGACTAATTAAAGAAAACTGGCGCATGGCCTATAAGGAAATTCGAGGGTATTTGGGTAATGGTATCAGTCAAATTAAAAAAATTCAAAATATACATTTAAAAGTTTGAATGCCGCTGGATTTTTATGAACTATGTTGTGAATTGTTAAAAGTAGGATCACGAAAGTTAAAACGGTATGTATTATATACATTCTGGAAAGAAAGCAATATTAGTGAGTGATATAAATTATATAAAGATACAATATCTATAACTATATATACTGATATATATATATTTATAAAAAACTATTTCAAAAAACTATATATCGGCAACAAACTAAGTATATATTAGATGCCGATGCAACATCTAACACTGTTCTCGAGGTAAATAATAATAACGTAAAATATTTATGATAATATGATACACTGATTCGAAATTCGAACGAATCATAAGCGCGCGAAAGAATACGAAATATTACATTTGAGTAAAACAGATATACCTGACTCCGACCCTTCGCTGTAGGATATATTCGTTTCAGAGTATCATAATATATTAACCAATACGTTTTAATATACATATATATCATATTATATCTTTAAATCTAAACAAAGCAATTCTCATAAATCGCGTATCATCGTATAGTATTGAATACTGACTTCCTTACAGAGTTGCAGAATCACGTAGATATCAACCTATAAATAATGATATACCGTTACTTACATTCTTCTGATTTTATATGAAACTAGCTACTCCCCGCGACTTTGCCCGCCATGTAATTTAGGGGTTTTTTTTGCGCAGAACCTTAATTCTTTCTTTACTACAAAAGTAGCCTAAGTTACTCCGTATAATATCAGCTATCTGCCAGTAAAAGTCCCGTCAAAATCGGTCCAGCCATTTCTAAAAATTGAGTTTTTGTTATAAGTACCGTATATACTTTCATGTGCGTTTAGGAAAAAGCTGTTATTTTGAGATTACAAACAAACACTTCAATCTTATTTATTTGTATAGATTATTTCAAATTGAATATTTCAAACGAATGTGTGCATGCACAGTAAAATCAGTTAAAATAATGCCTTACCACGCATTTTGAATTTAAAAGATAAAAAGAACAGAATGTTTGAGATTTTTTTTTCCTTCAGCATTTGCCTATATTATTTACTCTAAACCATCTCTGCAAGCTTGGCCGGCTATTGCAAAATAACCCTGTAGATATTGAAATATGTAGATTCAATATTGTTTGTTTTATTCATTATCGAGCCCATATCATTTCATAGTTAGCGATAAAGGAGATTATTTTAAATAAATAGATTGACTTGGCAATCGCATGAAAACATAATGTATCTCTCAAGTAATACATATTATATTAAATTAGATTGTTTAGTGCGATTGCCAAGTCAATTTATTTATTTAAAACATAAAAGATTTTTGATATTGATACGGTCACTATAAGATTTTGTTAGGTTAGCTAATTATGTAATAATTTAAGACAGAAGGACCCTTAAGTAGGGACTGAATAAATTAACCGACTTGGTATTATTACATGGATCTCACAACTTTTTACGGTAGAAGAAATGAGTTGCGAGACTTGGCTTTTTTTTACAAGTTATGTTTTTGATGGCATCTCATTCCTTTTGTAGATAGTTATATCTAGGTACCTATCTACACCTATTATTCCATAATATTATACGTATATAGGTACGCTGATTCATTCACTGCAAATGTAACTTTGTAATCCTATATATTTATATCGGAATACAAAGTTATTTATGCAGTTGGTGTATCTCAGAAACTGGACCGAAATTGCAAAATATTTTAATTTTTACCTTGATTTATATACTAAACAATAGTTGTATTCCAAATTTGAAGCTTCTATGTCTGCCAGAAGTGCCTTAGAGTTTTGATGATCGGTCAGTCAGTGAGTGTCAAAATTAAGAAACTTTGACTACTTATAATTAAACTACTTGTTCAAATTTAATGAATTTGAAGTATACCGATTTTATACAATGCCTACTTGGTTAGTGAAAATTCAGGCTTCTAGTTTTATCCACAACGAAGTTATACGGTTTCGAAAATAGCCTGAACTGCTTCGAGAAAAGGATGATACGGCCGTGCCGCTTTTTTGCTCGACTTTGCGGGGGCACTGCCGTGCCCCCAGATAAAATGTCTACTACTCAGGACCCAGGGCTCCATTATTGTGTGTATTGTGTTTAAAGATATAGATCTATAAAGATATAAATTTACCAATTTGAAGACGACACATATCTAATAGCCGCATATAAAAACTTATTAAAATTACATGCACTAATGCAACATAACTATTATCAGCTGTGCAAATAGGCAAATAATTTTGGGTTGGTAATCAATGCTCAAAAAACTACACGGATACACATGTTTGTATATTATATACTCAAGCTACATAAAATATGATACATAACCCACTATCACTGCACATGAACGCAACTGTCTGCATCGGCAAAATACCAAATGCAACTGCAACTCCCTGGAAATGGTTGACCAGCATTTATGTATTTAAGCCTAATAATTACAAAAATATTTATGCCAAGCGCATGGGAATACCTGGTCACCTCTTTACTAAACGAATTTCCACTAACTTTCTAAATTAAGTAAAAGATTATAAAATAAAATAGCTAAAAGAACTCTAAAAGAGTTTTTAATCAAATAACTAGGTGGTCGGTCAAAACATACTATATTTATATACTATAGTATGTTGTATTACATAGGTTAGTACAATATATTAATGGTATATTATATGATAAGATAGTTTACTTTATATTGCACTATTTGTTGTGTTTATACTTAATTTATCCCAAATTTATAAATTTATTATTATACTTAGTGATTTGTTAATAAATCTATAAATTTACGAGCACGCAGTCCACTTGATAGTAAGTGGATGTTGTGGCCCAATAGACATCTACATTTTTCCTCAATTAAGAATCAAAATGCAGATGCGTTGTCACCCCTGAGGACTAAGATGGAATGCCTCGTTTCCAGTAAAAAGGGTCTCCGGTTCTTTACACATACCATACGAAACACAGCAGCATTAAGCTGCTATTTTACGCTGGTATTCTGTGAGAGCGTGATTCTACCCTGGTCGAGCCACCCCATTCGTGCTACTGGCAAAATATAGCTGCAACCTGGCCCTACCACGTTTAAAAGTTCTCTACTACGTTTCCTGAGGAGGTCTAAAAATTTTCGTTTTTGTGTATAAGTTTTTTTTTAATATTTTGAATAAATGAAAGAAAACATCTTAAATTAATAATATATATTTTACTTCATTTATTTACTAAATTTAAGATATATAAAATATATCAGATGAATAAAAATTAATAAGTCATACTTATGATAATCGTATAAATAAGAAAAAAATTGTCGTCTAATTATAGTATGAATAGACACTTCCTTTAAAATATTAGTAAATGATAAGGTATAGGATAGGATAACTAATGCCAAAAATTTGTACTCATTGTACTCATTTCAAAAAATGAAATACAATTATGAGAACAACCAGTCTGTATACGGGACGTATACTGTTGGGCACAGACCTCTTTCCCACCTGACGGGATGTTGTATTTGACCATTATAGTATTGATCGTGATAAATCGATGATTATAAAACAAATGTTCTCTTGAGAATTATATTTTGGTTATTTGTTAGGTAAATCAAGTATCCATTATAAACGAATGAAATCGTTAAAGAAATGTTTAGAAATTTTAATATACATGCACATTTCCAAACTTATAACTTTTGTATAGCTTGTGACATAATATTTTTTTTTATATTATACAAGTAAACCCATTGATAAATCTACTAAACTAATAGTAGAACATTAAGGGTTTAGGATCATCTTTTTCTTCTGGCACCTCTCCGACTAGCGAAGGTAGGCAGTCAGCTTAGTGAACTCCGCTCTATTCTTAGCGAGGTGAAACAGTTTGGCGGCACTCGCAATTCCCGTCCACTCCCGGATGGTACATAACAATGACTTTTTTCCACGACCAACGCCTCTTCTTCTGGCTACTTTTTCCATCATGACGAGTTGTAGGAGTTCGTACCTCTTGTGCTTGAGCATGTGCCTAATATATGAGACTTTTCTCATTTTGATCATCATTTGATTGATGCATAAGTTCGTGCTTTTCGTCAACACGTCGCCAAACTTACACATTCATGACTTTGTAAGTCCAGGTAATTGCCGACATACATCTATATGCCCACATTTAGTAAGCTTCTATACGTTTTCTGAGGTTATTTATAACTTTCCACACCTCACATCCATATAGGAGTATGGGCCAAATATACTTGTAACAGCGTAGTAGTCGAGTGCGCAAAGAGATCTTAAGTCTGTGGTGCAGAGTACTTTTTTCATTTTACTAAAGGTACTTTGAGCTACTTCAATTCGGGTCTTCAATTCCTAGATGCTGCTCCACGTCTCATTTAACGACGTACCTAAATATTTATATTTTATCACTCTTCCTAGTTTTGGCCTGCTACTTTAATGTTAAAGTCATCAATACTATTCTTAGATAACATGACAATGAGTTTCGACTTCGAATTGTTCATTCTAATACCAGCTCTCACACTGCACTCATTTACTCGAATGACAATCCTCTATATATCTTCAGCAGATGACGCTATGAGGATTGTGTCGTCTGCATGTCTAAATTTTTTTTGTTCCGGCCATTTATTTTGACTCCACAATTTAGGTCTTTGACTGCTTCTGCTATGATGGTTTCCCATTACTAGTTAAATAACGTAGGTGACAAAAAATAGTCCTGTTGAACTCCTCTTTTAATTTCGATATCCATCGTCTTCTCATTATCACCCAGAACAGTAGCCCGATACAGATTTTGGATGACATGTATATCCTTGCCATCTAAGCAGATATTTTGTAATATTACATTTATAATATTACATTACTTTATAAGTTGATCATGCAATACTTGATCAAAAGCTTTTTCGTAATCGATGAAGGAAAGAAAAACATCCTGCTGTTTATCTCAGCATTTTTGCACCAAAACCTGTACTGCTAATAGAGCCTGTCTTGAGCCAACTCCTGATATAAAACCGAACTGGCTATCTGCGATTTATTCATCACATTTGGCATTTATGCGTCCGTGAATGATATTTAGAAATAGTTTCATGACTTGACTCATAAGGCTAATTATTCGAAATTCTTCGCACTTTTTCGCATTAACTTTCTTAGGGAGTGTAATGAAAGACGATTTTAATCAGTCTTTCATCACAATATACAGCGATCAAAAAATTACGAGGGCATCTACATTTTCTTCCTCTATAAGTTTGAGTACCTCTATGTGAACATCATGTGGTCCAGCTGATTTTTCCAGTTTTAGCTTTTCTTTTAAAAACGTTACCCTCACACCAGGATTTTCTCCTGTATCATGGAGGCAGTTTACAAACACAAATTGCACAAAGACAAATATTCGCGCCCCCCAGTGCAGCAAGTCATTGCTAATGCACTGCGCCACGGAGCAGTTTCAGGATAGAATACCCATTACTCAAATCACAGATTACAACTTCGTGAATCGTTAGCAAACATGGACGTGATGTACTGTTCCCATTGGTGTTTCTTCTTTTTTGTACCGAGTATGGAGACATTGTGTTCATATATGAGTTAGTGTGTGGTCTTTTTATACCCAGTAATGGATCTTATCTACTTATGTAGATTAAACGCGTCATGTTAAACATAAAGATGTTATCTGCTAATCGAAGCAAATATCCTCCATATGAGGCAAGCTATAGGGAAAGCCTATGTTCAGTAGTGGGCTTTAATATACTGTAACGGTAAAATATATGTTGTGATATCGCCGATAACCTTATGAACGGAAGTTACGAATTTCCTGACCACGATAAAAATGGTTTAACAGATAAAGAGACTTACGTATATGGCAAATTGGTATTTAAAAAAGTATACACGACTATGATGACTTGATGGATTCATATTCGATGAATTGGCAATTGAATCTGCATAAATACATATAAATATGGTCATCGGTGGTCTCAATGATATTATTGTGGTTATTAGTTTAATTAATTTGATTTAAATTTATGAAGATTGATCATTCTACTAATTCTAAAACAGTAATTAATTTAAAATCTTATAGCATTTGAATTTTTTGTTTTTTGACAATTAATAATTAATAGGAATGACATCAGTATAGCCATTTGTACTTTTAATCGAGTTCAAAAAAAACGAGAACGTTGTATATATGATGCGTATGTTTTTTCGGTAAGTTCACCGATTACAATTAACATATAAACTTCCCCAAAATGCCGGCTCCCGTCTTCCTAAACGCCAATTATTAGTGAAGTTTATAAAAGTCATATTATATTAAACTAACCATAGACAACTGCTGAAGCCAAAACCCACAAAAATACCGTGGGAAAAAGTTGTATTGCAAGAAATTTTTCATTAATGAAATATATGATAAATAACGGGATATTAGTCGCTTATAGAAATAAATTCAAATATAAAATAATTATATTTTTCAATAAAATTATTAAATGATTAAAAAAAGTAAATAGAAGTTTATTTTACGTTCTACGTATTTTTACACCGAAAAACTAAGCCTTACTAAAATTATGTGACTATAATGTAAAATGGCTTATTCATCCCTACACAAATCCATTGTTTGGCTACAGCTAATCATAGGACTCCCCCCAAAGAGATACCACATAATATACGATACGCCTTCCTAAACATTTTAACAGTTCGTTACCCTATCATCACCGCCCAACACTTTACTTAACGGTACGAGGTCACTATTCGAGAACCTTTCTTCTTGATCGGTTGTCGATTATTCAAGCCATATTATGGTTGGCCCATTGCCAATCTAGCTTACTAATAAAAATTTGTTTGCTTCATGCTCAGAATAAATTATAGTACTACGTACTAAAAGTAAATAGGATGTATATATTTAAGTATATTTATACTTAAATACGTCTTGGACTTTATGGAGTGACCTGAATGATGATATGATGATCATATGAGTATTACGAGTAGTGCACATTTGGATTTTGCAAACTTTTTTAAGTTGAAGTTTGACATAAAATTATTGGAAAATTGGAAGTGTAATAATAAGGTTATTAGTGAAAACTTGTAAGTATTTATATTACTTTAAAAAAAATTACGTATAATCATGTAAATATATAGCGCGAAAGTAAATATTAAAAGGTGTCGAGGTAGACCGAGACTAACTTTCGAAGACCATGTGAGCAAATTGCTCGAAGAGGGGAGGATCAAGAGTACTCGGATACCTAGACGTGCATGTATGAAGAAGATAATGAATCTGAAAGAAGCGAAAGAGGTATGTAAGGATCGTGACACTTGGTAATCTGTTCTCTCTGGCTACCCCGTCAGGGATTGTGCATGAAGATAAGTATGTTATACGTAATTATTTTAATGCGCTTACGGCATGCACAATTGGATTTACCAATACCTTTTTGCTAATTGTTAACAGAACCTGTTTCAAAAACACTGACTCGTTGATGACACTAAAACCAGTATTAGAATTATTATCTAGTCACATTGGTAACAATACGAACGTTAGAATGCATCTTTGTTTTATTTTACAAAAAAGTACCCATTCGTATCGTCGAAGAATTCTATTTTGTAGTCTTTATCTATAATCGGAACGTTACATTTTTTTATATTCCGTTTATTCTAATTGGTATTTTTCTTAAGTTTGAATATAATATGAAAGATTATAAGTGCACACAATTGTAGACAATTATATTCAATATACTCTTGCAAGCTTAAAATTAGGTGGATTAGATGAAGGAGCTGGAACACAAAGACGTGCCACAAATTTCGTAAAGATTGCGTATTTAATATTTACAAAAATTAATGACGTAGTAAATATGCTTAAAATTTACTTCAAGTTACATCATTAAAATGACTATACCTTTATTTAAGTAAAAAAAAAAAACTAAACGCTTAGAGATGGATTCTGCTTGATCAATATAAGATTCCTTTCAGTTCATAGAGATAACGTATATTTAAGTTAAAATAAAAAATTGAAATAAAAAACTACGTAATGATTACTTATATTTACGCGAATAGCTATACATTGCATGAACAGAGTTTACGGCTTTTATTGCTTTATAATTTTTATTTCGATTCGCCAATCTATTGAACATAAAAATAAATTCTAGTGTCGATAGAGAACATGGTTGGGCGCAAGCATCTGCTTGAGATTCAATATTTAAAAAAATTAATAAAAACCCAAGCACCTCACCGCAAAGTTAGATAAGTTAAACACTATAACATCGTTCTGATTAGATCAGGCAAACGATTAATTTTTAAAAGCTGGTAGCCTTCGACAGCTATGTCGAATTCCACGTCGAATTTCTTTGCATTTTTGCAGTAAGTAAATATTGCATTTCCTTTCACACAGGAAATAAGACATTGGTTAGAAATCTAATTAAAATTAATTTTTGTATTGATGTCATGGATTTCCTTTGACAATAAATTGATTTTAAAATTCACGGAGATGTCCAGAAATAAATGAAACTTTTACAAACGATCGTTTAATTGCTTTATTTTATAAAACTTTCGAGGACAACGCGTTTACTCATTAAACATGTATTCATCTTTTCAGGACATATCGTATTTTTACTACTTCTAATATAATATGTTTAATGTTAAACAATCGAAGTTACAACCATTTATTTTAAATGTTAGATTAATTACATAAACATGATGTATGCATTTCAAATGTTAAAGGCATGTTAGCAGCCATTAATTGGTAAATGTTAGTTACTTGATAGATATTATGTTTTAACCTTTCACGGAAGTTCATTATAATCGATAAAATTTAAATAACTAAAAACTTTAAATTAATTGTCAAAAATGTATACTTTGTATAAAAAATTTAGGTGCATTTAATTTTCAAATTTAGAAACGTAATCTTCTTGCGATGCTAGGCCCCGGTATCCCACATATAAGTTGTTTATTTATTGACTTAACATCTAGGTCTTCATCACCACTTACCAACGATTAAAGTAAAGCACTGATTTAATATCGGTAAAAAGCACTTTTAAAATAAAAATAAAATCATAAATAGTGTCAAGAAACTCCAGGTTATATTCATTACAGTCATCTGTTAAAGTTTTGACCTACAGTAAACGCTTCAACAAATCCGATGAAGATTTGTAGGTATGGAGTAGAAATTCCTCAGTTTTGATAGTTATATGATACTTGTATTCTTGTTTTGTTATTTAATGAAATTTGGTTTAAGATCTTCGTTTTTAATCTTAAAAGTAGAATTACACATATGTATTATATTACACAATTAATATTAGGCTATGATAAGGTAAAAACGTGTTGTAATTTTTTGGTGCTGTAATTTGGTCCGCATATAATTTTATTGGCATTATTCTGTCACCGTATCTTCTGGCCAGTATTTAATCTATGATCTTAAGTCTCTCATTAAGATACTTTCGTTGTTACTGGTGTGCTCGCGTACATTCAAATTTCATAGCCAACGACTGTATTGTTTAGAAATCAACCACGAGTATTTGCGGCTAGATGATAATTGAAAATGCATTGGTTGCAAGAGATGGTATCTATGGTAAAAACGTTACACAATCCGCTATCATATCATCGGCACCTGCAGCAATAGATCTTTGTTCATAAATCTGCATTGTCTTTTTGTTACTCCAGACTCTAGCATCTTGTACATTATATTAAATTAATGTTTTCTTTTATTCAAATAATAAAATTTTGTATAATTAATAGAATCAGGCGCTACTTTGCGGAAATCCATTATATAAAAGCGTTATAAAATAAAATGAGACACATCATTTTATTTCAAGTACTGAACTTGAAACTTAACTCCTATAGTTTTAATTTTTAAAGTAGAACAATGAACACGAAATAGAAAATTTTGCAGTATTTACTTTAACATTATTTATTGCATAAGGGTGACAAACAAGCACACAGTCCACTTGATGGTAAGTGGATGCTATGGCCCATAGAAATGTACATTAATTTATTCTCCATCATTATATACATTAAACTATAAAAATTATGTGATTCATGTATTGAGTAAAATACATTAAAATATTAGTTATACTGTCAATTTGTAGTGATAGCTATCTTAACCCTGTAAACACAGTTTTTTTTTGTAAGATGAGGGTAACAAACGAGCACACAGTCCACCTGATGGTAAGTGGTTACTGTGGCCCATAGACATCTACATCTATCCACGACTATGAATCAAAATGCAGATGCGTTGTCACCTCTGAGGGCTAAGATAGAATGCCTCGTTTCCAGTAAAAAGGTCCTCCGGTCGTCTTCTGTTACCAAACGAAACACAGCAGCATTAAACTTCTATTTTACGCTGGCATGCCGTGTAGTGGCGGTTAAGAATATCCACTACCACATATCTTCCCGTGGGTGTCGTAAAAGGCGACAAAGGGAAACTGGCAGAAGATAGGCAGCAGCATCTTCTTGATAACAACAAACTTACAATAAAAAACTGCGGTTGCTAACCCGCTCGCCAAGCGTGGCAACTATGGCAAATAACCCCCAATGATTAAAGCAACAAAGAGACGGCCCCCAGTCCCCGGCGGCTCCGCTATTCCTGGCTACGATGGCGACCATGGTAACGGCGGGGCAGGGGGTGCTAAGAATCTCCGGTGGAGGTTCGGTTGCCACCTAAGACAACTCAACCTGGCAACATACAACGCACGGACCCTGAGGACTGACGAGAAGATAGTACAGCTGGAAGAAGAGGTAGACAAGTTACACTGGCATATTATAGGATTATTCGAAGTTCGAAGAGAGGAGGAGGACACGGTAATCCTCGAATCCAGCAACTTGCTCTATCACCGGGAGGGCGACCATCTGTCCCAAGGAGGTGTCGGATTTATCGTCCACAAGTCTCTCGTTAACAACGTTGTAAAGATTGAGAGTGTGTCGTCGATGGTTGTGTACCTTATACTCAGAATCACCAAACGGTATTCACTGAAGGTCATACAGGTTTACGCACCAACCTCGGCACACGCCGATGAGGAGATGGAGGAAATGTATGAAGATATCTCTAGAGCCATGCATTCCTCCAAAACCCAATATACGGTGTTAATGGGAGACATTAATGCAAAACTAGGCACAAGAGAGAACGGTAAGCTGAAAGGAAGGAAATTTGGAATACGGCAACGGAACCCAAGAGGCCAGCAGCTTGCCGAATTCATGGAGAAAGAGGGACTCTTTATAATGAACCCTTTCTCGCAGAAGTGGCCTTATAGGAAGTGGACCTGGTCGAGCCCCGACGGTTCGACAAAAAATGAGATTGACTTCATTATGACGAGCAAACGACAACTGTTCAGTAATGTCTCCGTGATCGCGAGGGTGAAAACTGATAGCGATCACCGAATGGTTAGAGGCAGACTAAACCTAAACGTTAAGTTGGAGAGGTCTCGTCTAATGAAGTCAATGCTCCGTCCCCATTGTGCTCTGTTTCAAAGTCCTGAAACCTTTTAGCTCGAGTTACAAAACCGTTTTTAGTGCCGAGAAGACTACAATGAAGTGGACGATATGAATAACAAGCTCGTGAACACTGTCCATGCGGTCGGAGCAAAGTTCTGCAAGACCCGCCGCAGAAGAATACAAAAACTGTCCGATCACACTCTCAATCTCATGGCTGTTAGACGGGAGATGAAGCTACATTCTTCAACAGATTTGACAGCATACAGGCAACTGAACAGACAGATCTCCAAATGCATGCGGCGGGACTTACGCAACTTCAATACAGCTTGTATTGAAGAAGCGATAGAGCGGATAGGCTACAAAATCTTTGCCAGAGATCTGTCTGCCAGAAAGAGCCAACTGCCAAAGCTGAAAAACTCTCTTTGGCTCCAACTATGACGTGAGCAGAGCTATGAATCATCCAAGAGCGAGTCTTATCCGACACTATTCCGATGATATCCCGGACGTCAGTCTGAGCGAGATTAGAAAGGCTCTCCAGCACCTTAAAAACGGTAAGGCCCCAGGCAAGGGTAGAATTATAGCGGAGCTTCTGAAAGCGGATGGAAGATCGGTACTTGAAGTCCTTCAGAAGCTCTTTAATTCCGTCCTCCATAGTGGCATTACACCGGAGGCGTGGAGCAGAAGTGCGGTGGTCTTGTTCTTCAAGAAAGGTAACAACACTCTCTTGAAGAACTACAGACCGATTTCCATTCTGAGCCGCGTCTACGTGCTGTTTTCGATAGTCATTACGGATTCTCTCGCGCGCAGACTAGACGACTTCCAGCCTCCCGAACAAGCTGGTTTCCGAAAGGGCTTTAGCACCATAGACCACATACATACCCTTCGGCAAATTGTACAAAAGTCCGAAGAGTACAATTTGCCACTATATCTGGCGTATGTGGCCTATGAGAAAGCCTTTGATTCCATTGAAATTAGGGCGGTGCTGCAGTCCCTTCAGCGGTGCCAAGTCGGTATATCGAAGTGCTGAAGTGTTTGTACAGTAGAGCTACGATGGCTATCCGAGTACAGAACCAGAGTACGAAACCTATCCAATTGCAGAGAGGTGTAAGACAGGGTGATGTTATATCCACGAAACTCTTCACCGCTGCATTGGAAGACGTTTTCAAGCTTCTGGACTGGAAAGGATACGGTATTAACATCAATGGCGAGTACATCACTCACCTTCGATTTGCCGACGATATAGTCCTTATGGCAGAATCGCTGGAGGACCTAAGCACCTTGCTCAATGACCTCAATAGTGTCTCCCAACGAATAGGTCTTAGGATGAATATGGACAAAACAAAGATCATGTTTATTGTCCATGTCACACCTATGCCGGTAGTTGTTGGGAGCACTAAGCTCGAAGTTGTTGACGAGTATGTTTACCTGGGACAAATAGTCCGACTAGGTAAGTCCAACTTCGACCGAGAGGTCAATCGACGGATTCAACTCGGTTGGGCAGCGTTCGGGAAACTACGACACATCTTCTCGTCAGACATACCTCAAAACTTTAAAACGAAATTGTACAACCAGTGCGTGTTGCCAGTGATGACTTACGGATCTGAGACGTGGTCCTTCACTGCTGGCTGTATGAGGAAGCTCAAGGTCGCTCAGCGAGCTATGGAGAGGGCTATGCTCGGGGTTTCTCAGCGTTTTAAACTTAGAAATGAGTATATCCGCAGTAGAACCAGAGTAACCGACATAGCCCAACGGATTAGTAAACTAAAGTGACAGTGGGCCGGCGATATAGCTCGAAGAACCGACAACCGATGGGGAGGAAAGGTTCTTGAGTGGCAGCCTCGTATCGGTAGGCGAAGTGTAGGGCGACCCCCCACGAGATGGAGTGACGACCTGGTAAGACATGCAGGGAGTCGATGGATGCAGGTGGCTCAGAACCGTGCTTTGTGGCATTCCTTGGAGGAGGCCTATATCCAGCAGTGGACTTATAAAAGGCTGTAATGATGATGAATGATGATTCTATAAGAGCATGGTCCTACCTCGGTCGAGCTGACCCATTCGTGCTGCAACCATGATATAGTTTTTACAAAAATTTATGATATCCTACAAAAACATAAAGCGGAGAAATTCTCAATTTTGTTGTTTTGCCAACATGTACGAGTAAAAAGGAACACTTATAAGTAGTTTCTTGAATGATTAAAGGAGAACGGCAGATTTTGTAACCCAAAATTTTTTTTTTTGTTTTCTTATAGAATTTGTACCACATATTAAGGCAACTAAGCCATTTATTTTTATGTTAGTGTTCTATTTTTAAAACTCCGGATTAATTAATAATATCAATAAAAATATTTTAATAAATAAACGTAATATAAGCGTAAACTAAACGCATTTATGTTTTTAGAAGTTGTCATTTGTAAAATAAGACAAATATCGAAAAGATAATTATTTAAATAGAAATAGACATAACACTATGTATAATTAAACACTTATATATTATACCTAAGAATGCATATTTGTTGCATAAAATCATAATGGTTTACGATTTAATGATAGGAATGATGTTCGTCATCAATATTTTTTGTTCATATGGCAAAAAAAATATTTTATTGACAGGTAAAGATTATCTGTCTTTCAGTTCAGTTCAGTTTCCAGTTTTTTACTGTTGTTTTGGATTTTAGTTTGTGACTGCATCTGAGCAATTTATCGAATTATTTGGCTTATACGTTGAGTTGAGCATCTGCTCCTCCGTTCTCTATCTCTTGATAGTAGTTTCGCGAAAGGACTCGGACAAATGTTACGACCATAATGAATGACTTATAAAACGAAACAGAATTCAATGATTTTTAAAGAGAAAACGATGTTTTTATTCTAGATAGAGGTTTTCGTGACTGCATGTATAGTCAGCATGAGAAAGGATATATAAGTCACATGCCTAAAGCTAAAGAAGACGGCCAATCACAGCTATCCACTCTTGAAGCCAACAGATCACGCTGTGTAACTATTGTTGCGCGCCACTTTTAATGTCTTGTACATGGCAACACTAGTCACCACTAGCGCCCTCTAGTGTCGAGTAGCTGAATTAGGACAGTCAAGATCTTTCTAGAAATATCGGGACCGATATGTACTCGAACATTCTAGATGTTTCTATAGCAGAAGTTTCTTGAAACTACCTTAGGCCCTATATATGGCCAGTATAGACTGCGACCGAGGCAGTATTGAATTGGCGATATAAGCGAACACTTCGAAGCGATACAACTGCGAACTAAAGTTGGGAGCGCTCGGCAACGTTGACCGCGGAGGTTGCGTACACTGTTCCAAAGTTGTATTTAATTCGTTTTATTCGATTAAAGTCAATTATTAAGTGATAAATATACACCAAACTATCAATACAAGTGTTTTCAATAGATTGTGACATAAGTGTCTTCTATAACTCTTAAAAATCAGCAAATTAAATCAACTAATTTCTTACAACGGACAAAGTATGTGTTAAATGCTACTGCTTTATGAATCATCTCAGCACGTCTTGTGACATCACTCCTACCTACAACGACGGAGTATTGCTTCGGCCTACAACCAATAGTGGGCGTTCTCGCACAAAATATCGGACGCATTGACCATTGAGATATAGCTGTATCGCTTGCTTAAACACAACCGTAATATTTTTAAATAGGCCCAGCGCGGTCATCCACTGTCGCCGAAGTGAACTAAATATTTTCTTGTGCGACTTTGTTGATATTGGTTACCTCACGCTTGCGCTTTTTTATTATAATTAGAAGTATTATAATGGCGAGTGTAAACTGCGGCGCTTGTTTATCTAATATGGATACCACATCTTTGTTTATGAAATGTTACAGATGCGAAACAGGTTATCATATATTGTGGGTTAATGTATCGGCACAGTTGTACTCCTACAACTCTTATTCTGACAAATATTTAGCGAACTGGCTTTGCCCTAACTGTACATAGATGTAAGGATCCAAAACTTGGCAATCCGATCACTCCAATTTGTGCATCCCCAACGGATTTTTCTAATAACATCACAGCTCGCCCAACAAAACGGAAGGCCACCTTATCACCAAATGATGAGATTAACCAGGCTCCCACAGTTACTTCTATTAATAATAACCTTGTTTCGCTTACCTCGGAAATAAGATTATTGCGAGAGGAATCCAACAGTATTAAGGGAATTATGGAAAATCTATCGGCCTGCCTTGTCAAGTGTACTACAAAACTGGAATCACTTGAAACTCGCATGGTAAGTGCTGAAAAAACTATTCAAAAGGTTAAAAGATATGGATTAAAAGTGGCCGAGCTTACTGCGACTATATCCTCTCTCCAGGATCAGATAAATTCTCAGGCTCAATCCGCTATTCGAAATGAGTTAAAAATTATAGGACTCAATGAAAATCAAAATGAAAGTCTTGAGCATGTAATACTAGTTATCGCCAGCAAAATCGGGGTGAGTTTGGTATCAGAGGATATCGATTGCATTATCCGAGCAGCATTAAGACAGCAGAAACTTCTTACTTATTACTTACTTACTTATCTTCACGCACAATCCCTGACGGGGTAGCCAGAGAGAACAGATCGCCAAGTGTCACGATCCTTACAAACCTCTTTCGGTTCTTTCAGATTCATTATCTTCTTCATACATGTACGTCTAGGTATCCGAGTACTCTTGACCCTACCCTCTTCGAGCAATTTGCTCACATGGTCTTCGAAAGTTAGTCTCGGTCTACCTCGACAACTTTTAATATTAACTTTCGCGCTATATATTTTCTTCACCATTATGTCTTCACTCATTCGCTCAACGTGCCCAAACCACCGAAGCACGCCCTTATCAATTTTTGTGATAAGGTCATCTTTCAAACCTGCCATATTGCGAATCTCTTCGTTTCGCTTTCGGTCGGCCAAGGTAACGCCGCACATTTTACGAAGAGATCGCATCTCCACTGCATTCAACTTACTTTTATGCTTCTTCTGGCATACCCAGGTTTCGCTGCCATATAACAAAGTCCGTACCAACACTGCGTTATGTATTGCAAGGCGTGCACTCTTCGCTACGCCTTGCCTTTTGACTAACGCAGTCAGGGCACCATTGACTTTGTTCCCGGCAGCGACACGCCTGTCCACATCTAAATCACATCTTCCATCCCGGCTAAAAGCACTCCCCCTGTATACAATTTCATTTACCTGTTCTAGACATTCCTGATTTACCCACATTTCACACTTCGTTCTCTCTTCGTCCCTTTCAAATACCAGAACCTTAGTTTTGACTAATGCCTGCAGTTCTGCCTCTGATGGTGCAATAAGCACTGCATCATCAGCATACAGCAGACAATTTACTTTTATGTCACCCAATTTCACACCCAAACAGCTATCTTTCAGCTTCTGTAAACAGCTGTCGAGATACAGTATGAACAGCCAGGAAGACATGACACAACCCTGCTTTACGCCCGTTTGGACGTTAAACATGGGTGACAGGTCATGTCCTACCCGCACACAGGCTTTACAGTCACAGTAAAGAGACTGCACAGCCCTTAGCAATCGACCATCCACACCATACCCCGGCAACAGTTCCCACATTTTCTTCCTTACAACCTTATCAAATGCTTTCTCAAGATCCACAAAAGCACAGAAAATCTTCTGGTTAGCAGCCAGAAGCTTTTCCGTGATCATGCGGAGAGAAAACATTTGATCCGTGCATCCTCTTCCAGGTCTAAATCCGCATTGTGCCTCCCATAGAAATCTTTCCGATTTCTCTTGCATCCTACGTGTTAAAACCTTCGAGTAAACTTTACTTGCTAAACTGGTCAAGCTGATCGCCCGATAGCACCCGCAGTCAAAATGTGAACCTTTACCTTTATATAAAGGCACAATGACTGCGGATCGCCAATCATCCGGGACATCCCCCGTCCGCCAGCACAAATTGCACAGCAGATGAAAGCTGTACCAGACGCGAGGCCCACCATACTTGACCATTTCAGCAGTAACTCTGTCTAGTCCCGCAGCCTTACCACATTTCAAACTTCGAATCGCACGTTCAATCTCTTTCACACTGATGATCTCAGTGTCATCGAGGTCCGGGTCTGGCGTACCAGTCACGGCGTCATCCCCGGATCCCTCACTAAGATCATCACACGCATACATTTCTCTATAAAATTCGCTCCATCACACACCAACGGGGACGAGCTGGTGTGCGTCGCCTTGGGGGGACGCCCTAACCCTTGTTGGCATGGGTGCGCAGCTGAGTAGAATTGCAGCCCTGAAAAGGGCTGGCAGGGGTCGCGACGAGCACGCTTCTACAATGACCCCCTAGAAACTTCTGACGTCAGAAAATAAGTCCTCGCATCCACTAATTATACGTTTCCTACGCAAAAACAAACGATAGGAATTCCTTAGAGCTTCTAGGACCAGGCGTGACCTCACCACTTCTGACATCGAAGTACAGGGCCCCACCAGAAAACTATATTTCAATGAAAATCTAACGAAACATAACCGGTGGTTATTTCGAGAGACAAAAACACGAGCTAAAGAGGCCGGTTACAAGTATTGTTGGGTTGAGCAGGGATACATCCACATTTGTAGGCGGGAAGGAAGTCCTTCTATTACGATACGGAACGCTTCTAACTTGGAGCGTCATCTCGGTCATGAGGAATTGGCTGCCACAGCTCCAGTCAGTAGCACCAATCAACAAATGCTGCATTGGCTTTCTTAATGTTATTTTTTATTTCTCATTTTGTTGTGAAGTTTGTATATTTTTAACTCTAGTCTTAAGATCTACATTCTAATTTTATAAGTTGTACAAAATTAACTTTCTGTGATATTTACCACGTATTTGTATATTAATTAGCGTACCTCTTAAAATACATATATACAAAAACACAATACATACACTCATATTAAACTATAACATGCATTAACTACTACATTAAATTAAACATGTAAATATCTTCTATATTACACTTCTAATACGTTGTTACAAAAAAACTAAACAAAACAAACAAACACAAAAAATGTTACATGGAAAACAAGCTCTTCTTTCCCAGGCTTTCCTAACTGTTGGCAGATATTACCGTTTACTCACATCTTTTATCACGAGTGACTTTATACATGGAAGTAATAATATTTATATTTCCCCTTTTTACAATTTATGGCCCAAGCGGCCACCATAGACTTAGAAGAGGATATTAGTAAAACTTTCTCTATAACATGTCACTCAATTCCTGATCTGGAACTCTGTGCAAACAAATTACAGTCTTACTCTAACTTCGCATTACTAGGCTGTAACTTAAGAAGTATACATCACAATTTTACTGACTTCCTAATGGTTCTCTCGAGAATTAATGTAAAATTTGACGCTATTATTTGTCTGAGTGTTTTTTGAATGAAGGGACAGACATACCACACATACTACAGACATACTACAAATCGTTTCTTACTAATAAATTTATAAATAAAAATGGCGGTGTCGTTGCGTACATAAAAATGCATATAATGTTTTAGTATCGGAACCTACATTAGATGACGCAAATTGTCTGCAAATAACAATAGAAAATACACTTACACTTCTTGGGATTTATCGATCTCCTTCGTTCAATAATCCGGACCGTTTCATACAATCACTTGATTCTACGATTCTTTCAAAACACTAAATTTCCTATTATTATAGCTTGTGACATTAATATAAGCCTGCTATCTGACGAATTAAACTCTCATCTATCTGATTATCTATGTTTAATGGCTAGCCATGGACTTATGCCAGCTATAACCATACCCACGAGAGAAAACGCTTGTTTGGATCACATCTTTACTAATTCTACAATACCATCAATTGGTATAGTCTGTGATTCTGTATTAACTGATCACAAATTAACAATGATAGGTTTAGGGTTTCCTAACAGAAAACCGATTCAGATTAGCAGAGTGAGATCTATAATTGATTTTGCTGGGGTTCTTACGGATTTGAAAAACAAAGACTGGTCATTAATTACTGGTGCAAGCGATGTTAACGAAGCGGTGCTTAACATTCATAATATGATTGAAACGTCAATACGCGTACACACTCGTGGGGTAAGGGTTAGTCGCTCAAAATTTAATCTCAGGCCTTGGATTACTCCTGGCCAAATGAGGTGCATGCGTCATCGCGATAGGCTACATAGTTGATTAAAAAAGAACCCCAATGATCTCGTTTTAGAATTAACGTACAAACGGTATCGTAATTTCTGCAATGATTTATTACATAGAGTCAAAGCGAACTATGAAAATTCAGAACTCCATAAACAAAATAAAAACCCTAAAAACTCTGGCAATGTATAAATACATTTGTGAGATACGCAAAGGCAATACTGATGCCATTGAACTCACAAAAATTATGGGAGACGCGCGAGACTCATTGAACGCATGTAATCAACACTTCTCCACAGTAGGTAGAGCCATGCTGCAGCTATATTACTGGTATAGTTGTAGCACGAATGGGTCGGCTCGACCGAGGAATGACCACGCTCTCACATAATACCAGCGTTAAATAGCAGCGTAACGCTGCTGTGTTTCGTATGGTGAGTGTAAAGAACCGGAGACCCTTTTTACTGGAAACGAGGCACTTCATCTGAGTCCTCACGGGTGGCAGCGCGTCTGCATTTTGATTCGTAATCGAGGATGGATGTAGATGTCTATGGGCCATAGCAACCGCTTGCCATCGGGTGGACAGTGTGCTCGTTTGTCACCCTAATCACATAAAAAAAAGGTAAAAATTAGCTGACAAAATTCTAAACAGCTTACATATTACAGAAGAAACTTTGGCCTCTGAATTTAATAATCAAATTTGTCATCAGAGTTCAATGTATGTCTTTCCAACGAATACAAAGTCTCCACAGTGATTGAGTCACTTAAGAACGATAGTGCTCCCGGTTATGATAGTAGTACTCCAATTCACAAAACTGGTCCAAAAGACAACCCGGATAACTTTAGAACAATATCTCTTTTGTGTATTTTCTCAAAAATACTAGAAAAATAGCTAACAAACGTCTTGTTAACTACATTGAAAAACACAACATTCTTTCTCAAAGACAGTTCGGATTTAGGCGAGGTAAATCTACGGAGGATGCGGTAGTTTTGCTAACAGAGCTAATCACGGATTATTTAGATAAGGGTGACGCATGTATCGGCGTCTTCTTGGATCTCACCAAAGCCTTTGATACCGTGTCTGTGGTTATCCTATTGAAGAAATTGGAGGTCATGGGGATCAGAGGTACGGTCTGGAATTGGTTCTATAGTTACTTAACAAACAGGAAACAATGTGTCCAAGTACAAAATTTCAGAAGTGACGATCTTTCTGTTCTGTATGGCGTCCCACAGGGAAGTATTTTGGGTCCGAGCCTATATATATCTACATGAATGATATCCTAAATTTAAATATTAATAATTCGGAACTGATTTGTTACGCAGATGACACAGTGGTGCTTTTCCACGATCACAGGTGGAAAGAAGTGTATAAATTGGCTGATCACGGTCTTGTTCGTATGGCTCAATGGCTGGACAAGAACTTCCTCACCTTGAATACCGCTAAGTCCAAATACATAGCGTTTCATAAGATTCGGGCTTCTAGATGCACAACACCAAATTCTCCTTATGGTGTCCTATCCTATACATTCCCAACGTGCAATTGCCAAACGATAAGTGCTGCGGAAACAATAAAATATTTAGGGTTAGTGGTTGACTACAACCTATCGTTTAGTCCCCATATCACCGATTTCACTGCTTGAGTTCGAAAACTAATTTATGTTTTCAAACTTATACGTAACAGTGCCAACATAAATATTCTTAAAATGTTATACTATGCAATGTGCCAGTCCATTGTGCAATACTGTATTACAGCATGGGGAGGTGCTGCAAAGACTCATATGTTAAAATAGAAAGATCGCAACGAGCTTTGCTTAAGGTCATGCTTAAAAAATCAGTGCGATTCCCCACCAGAGAGGTCTTTACTTTGTCTCATGTGCTATCTGTTCACCAATTGTTCATCCTAAGTGTAATAAGGAGATGTCATAAAAACGCTCCAAACCTGCCTAACTACCAATATCTTTTAAAAAAAAGGGTAAACAAAATACCCGTCCCTAACATTAAAACGTCTTTTGCTAGTCACTTACCACGTTTTCTACATCCATACACTTATAACAAAATATCTCGATACCATAAATCAGAAACCTCAACACCTCACAGGTCTGTCACCATATTAGAAATTGGCTAATGACGTTAACATATGAGGAAACTGAAGATCTAGTCAAACGCCACTAGAAGCGTACACACAAACACATACACACACACACACACACAGTGAAAGGCTTAGCTTTCCATTGACGTCAGTGGAGTTTGGTGTTGATACGTATTTTTACACAAAGATTACACTATTATAAGCACACACACACACAAAGTCTCAATATACGGAAACGCGTAATTTTTGAGAAAAGAATAATTGAAAATCAATTATTCTTGCAATGTTTATGTCTAATCTGCTAATAAACTGGCGTCATTTTGTAATGTCATTGTCGACGTCAATAGGGATGTCGATTCTTTCCGAAAAAGGTCGATATTTAAATCGATTCAAATCGTCAGCTGATGTATCGGTTCACAAAAACTCGATTTCTAAAATATCTATATTTTTTTAATGTTTCTATTTATAATGTAAATATAAACCCATTTTATGAAAAACAAGAAAGATACCATGATAAATGATCTCTTATTGAAATTTGTTTTATTTAACAGTACCTATTAGGGCAGACAACAAATAAAATAGGTTAGGTCAACTTATGTCAAAGAACCGAATTGATTGACCCCGACTCCACCTGGTACGAGTCTGTCCTACCCCTAGAGTGGTTTTATAGAGCCGGAGGCGCGTAGGGGGAGCAGCCTCGCCTCCGCAGCTTCGGCTTGTTGGTCGCCTTCGGCGACCAGCCTCAGCCGCTCCGGCTCGTCCGATGCCTACGATTTGTTACGCTAAGGCGTAGAGGTTACTCTTCCCGCAGCGCCGGAGACGTAGCATTCTCAAAATAGATACAGAAATCCTTATGAATCAGTCCCCTTATTTTTTTAAGATGAAGGGGATTTTTTTCTCATAAAATGGATTTATATTTACATTATAAATGCAAACATGAAAAAAATATCGATATTTTAGAAATCGATTTTTTGGGAATTGATACATCAGCTTACAATTCGAATCTATTTAAAAAATCGATCTTTTTCGGACAGAATCGACATCCCTATTGACGTCGACAATGACATTACAAAACGGCGCCATTACAAAAATTACGCGTTTCCGTATATTGAGACTTTGTGTGTGTGCTTATAATAGTGTAATCTTTCTGTAAAAATACGTATCGACACCAAACTCCACTGACGTCAATGGAAAGTCGTACCCAATGAAATTATACTGCACTATTATATTTACACTAGGAAATCATGCTATTCTTTTTCGTTAGACTGTGTACAATTCTTTAGATAACTTGCGCTCCCGGACTCCAAGATACAGGATAATCCTAGTTTGGGGTCCAATTGAAAATATTTGTTTATCTTGTCTTGAACATTGTTTAGATGTTTAACTCACTGTTCTCACATTTGTTAAATCTATATGTCAATAAAAACATTTATTATTATTATTATTAAAGTGATCAGTAGTACAATTGTGTTTTATTATTAGTGTGATTTAAGTTGTAATTAGTGCTCTCTGTAATTAAAGTGTCAAATTTGGTAATTCAATCGGCAGTTTTTAATTGTCTCAAACGCCAAGCTCGTAACACTTATAAGTGCAATAAAATAAATATACTTACAAAACCAAAGTATTGTTTGCATCTCTGCTGGATATAGGTATCTCCTAATGCACCCCGCTGAATAGGAACGATCCTCATCTCAATCTACCTACGTAATGGTAGGTAAAACACTACAAAGATAGCGACAAGCAATCTAGAACATTTACTTTATCACCAAAACAATGTTTATGTGAATATATGTAACAATCTACATTGTATCGTATTCTCCTTTGTATCGTAAAATTCAAAGCCGTAAACTGTCAGGAAAAAGTAAAAATGAGATAGCACTTCAAAAATCTTAAACTAAAAAGCATTTAAATTTTATAAAATTATATCCAATTTATTCTTATCGAGACAGACTGCAGAAATTCTTCTGTTTATACAAAATTGAAAAAAATCTAAAAGCTCTTTATCTATTTATTACCATTTATAAGTCACTACTGGCTATTTCACAAATCTGCACGTCGCACGACAGCACGTTACAACTCGACAAAATTTTAAAAGCAATTACCAGGGTACTTTATACCAAACTCAAAATTATTAACAATTTCATGCGCTTATAACCTAACAATGGGGTAGCATTTTTACTGAAAGCATCTCTACCCGCACTTCTTCGATTCACTTTTCAAAATACGCATACCCCGTAGGTAAATTACTAAAAAAGCTAAAAATTTATATAATTAAAATAAAGAGCTAACTAGAATTATCAACCTCATATAGCATTTGTTTAAGAGATAAATAATAACAAAGACAACATTTCAGTAATGTTATAAAATCGATCTATTAGTTCAATTAGCATATAATAAATTGATTATATGCATTAGAGGATAATAATAACCAGCTTATTTATTATATAGGATAATAAATTAAATGGTTATTTAAAAGATAACAATGCATGAACATAATGAAGTTCCCTAATCTTTTTTACTTATGTATATAAATTTTTTATACCTAATATACGTATTGGGGCCAATAATGGTGTAGAGTTAATTTGATTATAAAATTTATTATAATAAAAATTTTAATATTATTATAAAGGATAAGGGTAAGTATACAGTAGATTTGATATATTAAATTCAACTACACAAAAGTTTATTAATTTAACAATAAACACGTATAATTTTAATAGTTCTTAAAGTTTTAAATGTTAGAAATAAAAAAAGATAATATGAACCCAGAGAAAAAATTTAACAAACGTGAGAATGTAACATTCAAATATGAATATTTAAGCACGACTTATGTTTTACCAATAGCAGAATACACGAACCTCAACATTTAAAAATATACCCAGCGTTATGTAATTTACGAGTACATTAGGTGACGCTTGTGTATTTATTTAACATACTAAACATATTATTAAAAATTGAAATTATAACTACCTTAAATAAATTACCTTTTAAAAATAAAATATATATAAAGAAAAGACTATAGGAATTCCGCTAATGAATATAGTTATCCTCAAATTTAACTGCTTCAGTATTTAATATTTATCAAGTATGACCCTTTCATTAAATAACAACATAATATATTAGTACATAATAGTCTGTTGGGCTTAGTCCGCTTTTAACTCTGAAATATTGAAGGAGCAAAAAGTAAATGTATAATAACTATAATACTCCAGAACAGTTGGTAGTCCTTACAAGATGTTCAAATATTAGAAATATAATTTAAATCTAGTATGCAGGTATAATCATAATTAGAGGAACAGCAATGCTGCAGCTATATTGCGTGGATGGCTGCAGCATGAATGTGTCGGATCAATTGGAAGAGAGACCAAACTCTCACAGAATACTAGCGTTAAATAGCAGTAAAATATAGTTGCCTTCGTTCGTCACTCATCATATGTAGATGAGTGACGAAAAGCACACACTTTTATTGGTAACGAGGCCACCCATATTAACCTCTTAAGGGTGACAACGCATATGCATTTCGAATCTTAATGGTATACACATATGGACCACACGATTGATTATAACCGTGTTAACTGTGCTCTCGCTACCTTTAGGAATACAATACGACTAATTTCTAATTAAAATTACAGTTAACGGTTCCAAAATGTTCAATGGTTTCAAATTAATTGATTAATTTAAGATGATTCCGACAAATATTTCTTATTTAGAACGCTTGAATCATAAAAACAAGCAGAGAGAAGAGTCAGAAATTATCTTTTCACGCATGAGTAACGAACACAATTTAAATAAGCATTAGCAAAGTGGGTCTATGCATACTTCTCGTCAATACTTATTATTATAAACTCATACATTATCTCAAGCATTGCGTACACGAACAGCTGTGTCATCAAATTCCATCACAATGAAGACGATGCCTTAATAAGTACCACCCAATCATAAATAGCACACGTTATAGCAATAAATTAAGAATTTATCGTGTGCTTTGTAGCATCCTGCTTACATTAGTATTTCTAAATGGGCACATCTTTCCTACATCCCGGCTTTTATATTCATCGTCATCACCTTCATATGTCCACTTCTAAACATTAGGCCTCTCCAATAATTGCCACCAAGTACGTTCCTGATACCCCTGAATCAAGTAGAAAGTCGCCCAACACTATACTTTTCATTAAGACACTGCCACTCTAAAACCTTTCTTCTCCATGGGTTGCCAACACGTTTACGTCAGACCTAAAATATCCAGACCAGCGATGGGAAGCAGCATTAAACCGGTGCTAGGATCGTCAATCCACCTGCCAAATGTAACGATTAAGACAAATCCTCCCTAAAACAGGGAGAGGCCTATGGTCAGTAGTGAAGTTTTACGAGCTGATGAAATAGAATGAAGTGGAATATTTTTAAGATACACAAGTGGTGTTTCAAGTGTTAGGACCACGCTCTCACAGAATACCAGCGTTAAATAGCAGCTTAACACTACTGTGTTTTGTATGGTGAGTGTAGAGAACCGGTGAGGATAGATGTAGATGTCTATGGGCCACAGCAACCACTTACCATCAGGTGGACTGTGTGCTCGTTTGTCACCCTTATCCTATAAAAAAAGATAATTGCTCTTAGCCACCACCAAACAGCACTTACACTGTGATAATGTTTCTCTTCTATAAATTCTAATGAACAAAATTATTTTATTGGTTTTTATGCGCTATGTAGCGCATAGTATATGATTATTAGATATCCAATTACAATTGCAAATTTATCCGATGGAATGGATTTTTTTTTGATAAAATAAATTTTGTGGTCATTTGTAAGTCTAAAACAGATGGGAACAGCATTTTTCTGTAAAAGATTGTTGTCAATATTTGTGACATGGTAATGCAACTCAAACACAATGTAAGAAATGAAATGTCAAAATATAAAAAAATCCTCCGTAGTGAAATAATTTTGACGACTATGCTAAGTTAATTATATCTTTTTTTCCAATTAGTGATGACATTAAAAACACACTATTAACTGATACGTTGGTACAGTGAGCTATTCGCGAGGAAGTTGTCAATCCTATGGACTAACGACGGAACTGATAGCCAAGATAGGGCGCCCCTAGGCCACGTTTAACGTGCTATGTGTTGAATTTAAGCTTCAAGCATTTCAAAGACAAAAGAAACTCCCAATTTGACAACATCAGGGGTTGGTTGCTGACTGTCTGAATTTCGCCAAACAAATTCCTCCAGCTTATAAATTCATATCATAAAACGAACATTGGAAGAATTGCAAAAAAAAAACAAAAAATGCCTAAATTAGCTTTCAAATTGCTAGTTTGTCTGCGAAAATGCTTATCCGCATTTCTTCTGTAATAAATTCAAATTTTGCTGCCGCCAAGTGATTCGTACAAACACAATCAATGGTGGTTCACAAAGTTGTAATACATTATATAAGTACTTTTTAGTAACATTCAGTAGTAAAAAATTACAATATTCGTATTTAAAAGAATTTTCTTAAAAAAAACTAGCGAAATTAATAGAATTATAATTTTATCTTTACTCTAATTTATTTTTAACAATTTTATTTACTGTCGAAGTCACACCTAGGAAGAATTTTCATAAAAAAACATAATTAAATAATAGACGATGACGCATAAAATTCTATCCGGGTAGGGGATTCTTAAGTAGTTGTTTGTAAACGGCAAGAAAGATTGATTCAATATTTAATCTCTAGGTAAATGTTGAATGATAGATTCCAGGGGATAGATTCACTTGTCAACTTTGAGTTCCAGTGTAAGAAAGAATGTCTCATTACCAGTAAAATAAAAAATAGAAAATGTAAAAAATAACAAAAACACATAAAACAATATACATTTTTTTACAATCTCCTAATATAAGAACATTCACATGAAATATCAGACTGATGATTGCTCATTGAACTTTTGGCGTTCGCATTGTATGTATTGACCTAAAATTGTCTGACATTTGACACAGTGACTCAATAGAGTTGATATTTACCACAGATTAAAAAATTCAATACTTGTTTATCAGTAGCCTAGTCGTCAGATTATCTAACTACTTATCACTCGAGTTTGAAGCCCAATCAAAGTTAGCATTAGTACAATAACAATCAATATGCATCTTCTCTGGCACTAGATATAGCACTGAGTTTACTACAGCGTTGTATATAACACAGGTATGTTGAGATCAATATGTGTTGGTCGATGCAGTAGTACGATTTTTCACTCGCACTACAATGGCTATTCTGTTGGACAATCGTATTGTGTGACAGAAACACTATCAACACCACTTGAGCGATTTACGAACGTATTCGTAAGGCTGATTTCACAGCTCATGACCTTTTAATTTCGCATTACGTACCCTTAACTGTTAGGTTACTTTCGTTCTACTTTGTAATTTTATTTATACATAGTACCCCAAAAAAACCATAATAGGTTTGCGTTTTAGTATATTTATTTTAAAATGTTTAATATACATAAGTATGCTTTTCAACTTATTATACTTATAAGATCTCACTCTATTTCGGTTAGAACACCATTTATTAGCATTAGATTGGAAACCCTTTTTCGTAGCCTTGACTTTATCACATTGTAAACATTTCCATCTGGTGTCTCCACTTGCTAACATTACGTTTATCATTATGTCGCTTTTAGTTGATATACCTAACAATTTCGATATGTATAACCAAAAAGGTACAATTATAACGGTGCATATGATAAAAATTAATAGACTCACTCTAGAGCTCTTAGATGATTACTCCGCATCGTATTAGGCAACACAGATACTTAATAGATATTTGATGTTAATCTGATTGTTATGAAAATAAAAATTAAAATATTTTATGCATATTATATGAAATAAACGATATATTATAGTAGTGATAAATAATAAATGTTTCCTACATTATTTTTATAATTACCATGCAAAATTCCTCTTATCTTGAAATAACGAAATGTTTGATCGTATTGTGTAAAAACGATACATGAAAACAAAATAAAATTAGTTAACTTATATTAATTTTTTTGTAACTTCTATCCGACCACACTCTTGCTTTGTTATTAAATAAAATTGAGAAGCAAACTTCTGATCTGACCATAAATGCTAACTGCGATCAATAGACACCTCAAATCAATTTCAAAAGAAAAAGGCAACAAATGTGTTCTCATTTCTGAGGACTAACTCATAGCCTTAAAAAATTATACTAAATCGCTATACATTCAGACTGGACACAACAGTGTAAGCACTACTAATTGGTGACATAAATAGTTGAGACAGTGATATTCTGATGATGATGAACTCGTAGACAGAGCAGCAAGACTGCCTAGAAATATTCATCGGTAGAAATTATCTGAAGGAACTCAGTTTGCCCATGTAGGCAAGCGCCTAGCCTCCCAGTTACTAGATTTCTTGTCATGTCGGCAATGGACGGCCTTACTGAAGGATCCATACGTGGTAGAGCCATGCTGCAGCTATATTAATAGTATAGTTGTAGCAAGAATGGGTCGGCTCGACCGGGGAAGGACCACGCTCTCACAGAATACCAGCGTCAAATAGCATCTTAACACTGCTGTGTTTCGTATGGTGAGTGTAGAGAACCGGAGACCCATTTTACTGGAAAAGAGGCGTTCCAGCTTAGTCCTCCCGGGGTGACAACGCATCTGCATTTTGATTCGCAAATGAGGATAAATGTAGATGTCTATGGGCCACAGCAACCACTTATACTTAACCATATAAAAAAAGGATCTGGTTCTAAGGGTTCGTTCAACTTTTATAAAATATCGGCCATTATTTTACACTATTATGAACTAAAATTCATATAAAAGCACGAAATCTGACACAAACATGGCCCATTTTTACGCTATCAAAAACTTTTTAAACTAATTTAATATCCTTTATTAAATTTAAATTATATATATTTTTGTAATTTCCTGTATTTTGATAACCTATTCGATAGATTTATTTATTTTTTTATTTAATTCATTACTACTTCGCGCCAAAAATCCGTCATTTTGTTTATTTATTCAAACAGCTATATAAGAACACTTGGGTTTTTAAGACGAATATAACGATATCTTATGTGTCAAAATCCATTCAGTCGTTTGGAAGATTATAAAAAATTTCCAAACATACATACATACAAGATACGAGCGAAATACATTACCCTTCCTTGGCAGTCGGGTAAAAATGAAAATAATTAAAAAATTAAAGGGGGATCTCTTACTAGAAACGTGTATTACGATGGTCCAACTCACACTTGGCCAGTTATTATATTTATTGAATAAAAATTTTAACAGAAATAAATTAATATTTAGTTTTAGGCTAATACTTAGTTTAATACATATTATTACAAATACATTTTTGCAAGTCTGCAAAAATATTCATAGAAAAGACATCAACGGGTGCAAAGGTACTGCCTCCCTAGAATAATGTCAAACATAATAATCTTTATATATAAAAATTACGTGTCACGTTGTTTGTCCGCGATGAACTCCTAAGCTACTGAACTGATTTCAATGAATTTTTTTACACTCTGTGCAGTTTAGTCCAATTTGAGAAATAGGATAGTTTTTATCCTGATAAGTGGCACTCAATATTTTTTTTTACGAATTTAAGTATTTGTTATATGAAGGGTCGTCGAAAGAGCAGAACAACGTCTGCCTGGCCAGCTAGTATTATAATATAAAGTATGAACCGACAACCCAAAACCAGTGGGGAATAAAAGTTCTAGAGTGGCAGCTTCGTACCAGTAAGCGAAGTATAGGCCGAACCCCCAATAGATGAGTGACGACCCGGTAAGAGATGCAGGAAGTCGGTGGATGCAGGTGGCTCAGGACTGTGCTTTGTGGCATTCTTTGGGGAGGCCTATGTTCAACAGTGGACTTGTGATAGGCTGTAATGATGATAGTGATGATTATGTACGATACTAGCCGCTTGTCTGTTTTTAAGTCCATCTGAAAACCACTGTTATGTACCAGCCATCCTCTGAAATATCCACCTACCATCAATTGCTTTAATATATCATAAAAACAGACGTATATAATTAAGTAACAAAGTTTGGTGTACCTAAGGGTTGAAAGATAGTGAAGTTTTTTCTTGCGCCATTATATAGTATTAACAACAGCTCCGAATATAATCACATTAACATAAAATCATCAAAACATCACTTCTTACGATCACTTGGATAATCGCTGGGCTCGTTAACCGCGTGAGGTCGTTTCACAAGTTTCCACACTGGGATGGTCTCACAGAGTTACTTAACAGTGTAAAATATAATAAAATGCGCATAATTTGTAATGTCGCGTGATTTGTCATAAACTTTTAGTAATTATTTTTCTTACAGAGATAATGACAGCTTTTCAAACATTGAAAAAATGAATACAGAAACTATGTAACTTCTGAAGTGTTTAAAAATCTTTTATAAAAACTAATCATCAATATATATAAAAAGACAAGTCTCCATTCCACCGACCCCAGCCGAAGCAAATGTTTAGTCATATAACTATACAAACATAAGTACTGTAATAAACATAGCGAGCAAATTGACTCAGTTTGGTAGGCTACTGATATGTTAGTATAATTTTCTCTTAAACACAACATTTATATCATCAGTAATATCATCTAAATATTTAAAAACTGCTCAAACGTGTATATTACGTAAGTATATAACTTTTTGTTAGAAATTATTAACAGCTAAGTCACGATATTTATCTAACCATACGGGCACTAAAATATTAACTATGTAGTCAGACAATTGAGACCGAGAATTTGTTCATCAAAGGCAGATTTGCGATAATAACATCTTATTCTAAGGATGGCGTCCTGCTGTTTTATTGCAGGAGATTGCGAAGTTTGAGTTATGAAAATAAACATTTTTACTACTTTAAGATGTAACGTAAAGTAACTACGCTGTTAAACAAAACTTTTAATTGATAAATTTGTAGAATATATTCTCTAGAAGTAATTTAAAAGCGCTGTAATATAAAAATGATATTTTTGTGACTTGCTTAACAAGAGAACCTACCTTAACTTAACAAGAGGAAAACGAATATTTACTTAGCACTACTTTGTATAAAAAATTCAACAGTAAACGGCAAAACAAAAAAATTACCAAAGATTTGCTATTTTTATTGGTAACATTCAGTAGATTATATATTGTATATTATAAATGAAAATATTTGTATGCGTCATTATCTTTTATTGTTTACTATTATAATCATTGTCTATGAGGTTAATGATATAATTTTACCCTACCCAGACATCTCTTAAGCGGAAAAGAAGTAATGCCACCTAGCACAGAGTAAAAATTAAATTTTAATTATTATAAATATAATTATTCCTCTTGTCATAAAGAAATTTGCACTAATTATATTAATTCACTAATGTACACCACCCCTGGGATTGAGTATAGGTTTAGCTCTACCCTAAACCTACCTAAGAAGTTTTTCTGCGCCGCAATTTATCTGAGTTTCCACTACCCTAACAGATAACGGTAACGGTATAGGAGGTATTTTATATTAGTCCTCAGGGTTAAAGTAAACCTGTAAGTTTATTGTTAGTTTTTTGTCAGTTGAAGTCGTGATCTCCAATCGTCGTTTATCATTCGATGTTATCTAACTTGTTGTTATGTTTAAAAAAACTAAATAAGAATATTCAAAATAAGATGATTTAAATCACTACATTTCATCCCGGATTAGTAAGCTGAAGTGGCAATGGGCCGGCCATATAGCTCGAAGAACCGACAACCGATGGGGAAGAAAGGTTCTCGAGTGGCAGCCTCGTACCGGCAGGCGAAGTATAGGGCGTCCCCCCACTAGATGGAGTGACGACCTGGTAAGATATGCAGGAAGTCGATGGATGCAGGTGGCTCAGGACCGTGCTTTGTGGCATTCTTTGGGGGAGGCCTATGTTCAGCAGTGGACTTGTGAAGGGCTGTAATGAATGAATGAATGAATTTCATCCCGTCATAAACTATTGGAAAACTCAAAAAAATCTTACAGCCCCCAGTTTTTCATTTAGTTTACGCCAAACGTAAAATATTCAGATCAGCAACGTGCAGTAGCGTCAAAGATGCGAAACGTTTGGCATGCGTTTGTTAATGCGCCTACCAACCATGATAATTAAGGCATATACTCTCTACAACAGGAGAAGCTCGTATCCAGCAGTGGACTTTTAAGGATTAATGAGAAAGACGAAAAATTCCTTGTTGAGTACACCGGAAATGACGAACAAGGCGTTTTATACCTATGCTTCGTTTAACATTTCTTGACTACACTCAAGACTGAGCGATCGTCTCTCGGCTTCATCACTTATATAAGTAATTGGCGGATGAAGCTCTTGTGACCCACTGGCTGATGGCAAGACACGATGAACCTTTTACACGATGTTCATGGTTAGCGACATAACCAGACCTAAGGTATCAATTATAATATCACCAAACCGCATACCAGGTGTGGTGTGGAAAGACAAGTCTTCCAAATCATGCTTGCCATTTTCTGCGCATTCTTAGAAACGATAATGCACAGTAATTGTCAATTATTTTATCGTATAGATGATGACATTCACGTAAATAAAAATATAAATGTTAAAGTTTAAAGCAACTTCAGGTTGTAAATACCAAACCTTAAAATATTAAAAATACTATAATTTAGCTGTATTAGCTCAGGAGCTCACTGAAAAAATCACAAGTATAGGTAAATAACCCGGGTTCGATCCCCACTGACACTAATAACATTGTAAACTGCAGTTTGAAGTACTAATCTAACACGCGGTTAACAAACACATCTTTAGGAAACCTGCATATCTGAGGAATACTTCGAGCACGTGTAAGCCCACTAACACGAAGAAATTTTCTAGCGAAAAAATTTGAAGAAATCAATATATTACATATATACACAAAAACAAAAACAGTTTTAATAAAAATGATGATTAAATTCCGTCGTAAATACTTTGAACGAGCACAAGCAATATTATCTTCAAAGAGTCTCATCCATCATGGGGAAATATATAAGCTTTTATAACACCGTGGTCTCTCATCACCGTGGTGTGACGTCTTAACAGAGTCCACTACCCGGTATCATGCCTTGGGTGTCGGAAGATGCGACATTATGAAACTGAAACAGAAATCTTCCTAACTCAATAAAACACTGCGGTTGCCAACTAGCCTGCCAAGCGTGAAAACTATTGCAAACTGATTTATACCTTTGATCACGATTGGACGTTTGGACTGCAATTAAATAATGAATGAATAATGTCTCCCAATTAATCTTGAGCATCTAGAACCCGGTATGCTCTCATTTGCGAGAGAGTTTTTATGGCAAAAGGAGAGAATCTACCGCGCTGCCCCAATGCGTGTGTGTGTACTTCAGGAGTCCTAGAAATATTTCTTAACATGGTAGGCATGTAAATTTTCCCACAATGTATTTCTTCCTCACTGTAAAAGCCGTAAATAATTCACTGGTGTCAGCGCAGAAATAGCCAAGGTTTTCGGCATACTACCCAAATTAAGGCTAACGCTTCGCCCCTGACATAACATCATCATCATCATCATCATTATTATTACTGCCCCAAAAGTTTATAGCAGAATATAGCCTTAAAATATTAAAGACCTTACCGTGATCACATTACATTACATTTATTATTTTATTCTTACTTGTTAAAAATTCGCCCCGCTTCGCACAGGTGATTTCTACATCTCGACAGCAGCGCCACCTTCCGTGTCCAATTGTGGATCGTTTATATCGTCCAGGGACCCACTGAAATACATACAATAAATTTCTATTTTCGACTCTTTGCGAGATTATTAGCAATTGATTTTTATGTTAAGATATTAATTTAGTACCTCATATCATCCCGCAGGAGTCGTAAGGCAACTGAGAGAAATGAAACAGGCGATTGGCAGTAGCATCTTCCTAAATCTTCCTAAAACTCAAATTAATCAAACAAATCACTTGCCAACTCGCCTGCCAAGCGTGGCAACTATGGAAAAGGCTGTGATATAATCTACGGGGGCGGCCAAATTTAACAATGGGCTTATATGTAGAAGTGTACAAGCTTGATTGTGAATGTGGTATCTCTTACATAGGACAAACAAAAAGATCTATTAAAACCCGCGTAAGAGAACATGTATAGCTGACGTGAGGCATCAATGCTCTGGGAAGTCTGCAGTCTGTGAACATGTTTAAAATTGTTTCCGCCATTACATCAGATTTGATAGACCGCAAATCCTCGCAAAAGAACACCGATTCCTACCAAGGATGATACGCGAGGCTATGAAATTAAAACACATCAATAGAGAAGATGGATGGACACTGGCTTGGGATCCTATAATTAACAAAATTAAATCCTAGCCCAAACATACCACTGCAAGACTTCAAGATACTGCAAGCTCATTCTGTAGATCGAACCAAAAATTAATATTCAAAAACTGAAGGTAGGCGGGCTAACTATGACATCGGAAGGTCAAATATCTCAGTCCCCCCAGTGACCATGGGTTGCTGAAAAGCACCCGAAACGTCGGGAATTAAAATAAGTAAATTAAATGCGATAAAATCCGTAAGCATAGTTTTATTCAATGTGTAGTTTTCGCGTAAATATAAGAAATCATTAGTGGACTTACTTGATACTTGATAGACTGTAATGAATGAAAATAAATGAATAACAAAATAAAGAGTGAACTTAATAATGCATATTGCGTTTGAATACTTCATTCTTTAAAAAGTTTTTCTTAAAAGACAGCACATTAAAGACTACGAAAAAATGTTTCATATTCATTTTAAAGAATCTTATAATAATCGGGCCATCTTTATTTTTGAAGGACTTTGTTTTAAGTGCCCATAAATTCATTGCAAGCAAAATATGTGATGTCAGAGCGCAAGCTTGAATTGCATCTCCGAAGCTATATAAGCACTTTCACTACGCGAGCGCTCGAGTCGCGGGATGACACCCCGATCTATACGCACTCTGACCCTAAGCACCGCGCGTTACGGACATACACACAATTTTTAAAGTGCTAGTGACGTTGTGTCGTGATTTTTCGTGTGTGCAGGTGAGTTTAAAAGTTTACGAATTTTTCTTTTTTTTTCACAATGTGTAACATTTGAATTGCCCAAAAAAACGTTTTTTTTTCAGTATTCAAATTCATTAAGAATAAATTTCATTACTGATTTTTTATTGTAATATAGATATTTAACACAGTAATTTACCTACGTTGATATGTTTCTAATTTATTGTATATCTAGCACACTTGCATATTATTAATATTATGTTCAAGATTATAACTGAAAGAATTTTAAGCACCACAAAACATAAATTAGCAAAATATTATTTTCAATATAATATGATAATTTGACTATTAATTTTACGACGGCGGCATATTACGTTTTTTCATTCATAAGACATCAACGCGACATCGGACACGGCGACAAACTTACACCATCATCGGTTAAATAATAAAGATAACAATGTTGTGTCAAATCGAAAATGGACAACCTCTTGTTTCTAGAAGCGAGAAAACACATTTTAAAGTTAAATTTATGCATATTGCTTGGACTTATATTAATATACAAACAAACAAAATACTTATTATACTAATTAATACATACACGCAACAACATTTTCATAAGGTTACTTTTTAACGTATCTTATCGTATAGGATACAAGAAGATGAGTATAAGTGTATGTTTGGGCTCTCTTACATTGTACTTTATTATATCCTGGACAGTAAACAAATTATAATTGTCATATCTTCTTTCTTCTTCTTCTTTTTTTTAAAAAACGGTTACCCCCACACTGGGATTCTCTCCAGTATCGTGGAGGCAGTTTACAAACACAAATTTCACAAGGACAAACATCCAGACCCGGAACAATCATTTGTAGGCCATACAAATACTTGTTCCGTGCGGGATTCGAACCCGCCCCCCCTCCCACCCAACGCAGCAACTCTTTGATAAGCCTCTTGTTGCTTGCAAGCTTAGTTGGATTCAGAGGTCCATGCTGTAGCCACTTATCATCAAGTGGATCGTTAACCAATTTTTTCATCAAAAATTATAATCAAGTTATCCATAACAGTATCTAAAAATAGTCCATTTACTGCATTAAATAGAGATAATTAACTATTTACTTGATAATTTGTTGATTGATGAGAAAGTTACTGAACGCAAATTCAAACGAATGAGGAGAGATATATAAAATTAAAAGTAAAGTTGCAACCTATTTACGTCCCACTGCTGGGCACAGGCCGCCTCTCATTTCTGAGAGGGTTTTAGAGCAAGGGAATGTCCACCGCGCTGCCCCAATGCGTGTTAACGAACTTAACATGTCTTCGAAATATTTTTTTTTTTATTTCTCAGATATGCAGGTTTCCTCACGATGTTTTCCTTCACCGCCGAGCACGTGGTAAATCAGCACTTAAAATTGCTAGTAAAAATTTCATTGGTGCCGATGGGATCGAACCCAAGTTTCTCGCTTACTGTGAAGCTTACAGCGAGCGCTAACAATCTGAGCTACCACGGCTCGGTAAGAACTATAATAAAAGAAGTTAATCAATTCGAAATAAATAGTTAAAGATAAGTACAAGTCGTAAATAAAATAAATATAGGGATTTTTCTTCCAAGTCACATGAAAGTAAGCATTTGAATTATAAAAATAATGTTTTTTTGCAACAATATTACTTATGTATATTATTATATTACATACAGGGTTTTAGTATTTTTACAACCAATATTTCCATATTTAGTAAACATCACTGCACCTTAGAACTAAGACGACCTTTAGCAATATAAGTCGTGAAGCTATCCACATATTCTCGCCCTAATGTCATCGAATACAAATAATTACGCAAATGCTCTTAAGAGGCGTTTTATGAAGACAACCTGCTTAGTATTCATCGGGCGAGTCATCGGCGAACGTTGACAGTTAAAGGTCGAGATGCACTTATCAGAAGATACAAGGAATTTACTCTCGTGGAAATATGCTACTTGTTCTGTATATCATAATGTTATAAAATGGTTCTCCTAAAATAAGCCAGTTTCGACACTATTTAATTTAGAAATTAATAATAATATACTATGTATTAGAACAAAACTCAATTTTTCTATAAAAAGTTATTTTAAATTTTACAAAAAAGGGATAAAGCCCATGGCAAAGCACTTGAATCGTCGGGAATTTTAGTCATAATATCTGAAAAATGTAGTTTAATACGATCAATTTCTGCTAATTACATGTTAGTAATGATCAAAGAATTCATATTAAATAATATTAAAATATCAATATTATGTTATGTTCTTATATTATCTTGTACTGTTAAACTGCTGAGCAAAGCCCTTTCGTCTCGTTCCTTCTCGTAATAGACAAGCTCGTCTCCCCATTTTCGTCTAGGTTGGCCGTGTCGCCTTTTTACGCATTGTGGGACCCATTTAATAGCAGTTTAGGCCCTACATCTCGTCTGGCATACGTCAGATATATTATCCGGTCCAGTCTCATCTGAGCAAAGCGTTATCTTGCGTCACGTCGGTTTATCTGAATTTTTGAAAGCAGTATTGTATTTTAGATGCGATCTTTTAGACTAACTCCCGATATACTGCACTCAATTGCTCACTAGTAAACCAGTCACCGGGTAGACCAATCAAACCCCAAATTTAAGCAATGAGGAAAATACACGTAAACTTAAGTGTGCATTTCGGAAAATAACGCTTTCTTTAACCCCTTATAGGTCAGTAGTAGGCAGACAAACTTCTGGCCCGAAAAAACCTACCCTATTTTTAAATTTTTTAATGAATAACTTCAATTTAAAGGCTATTCATAAAAGCTCGTGCGTAAAGCTAATCAAGTATTATATGTAAAACCTATCTTACACCGTAGCTTATTCGTTGAAACTTTTTAACTGTCTTCCTTAGCGTTGGAACTTTATAAACATTATTGCAGATGCAGTGGAAACAGTTTGAGGCAATTGAGCACTAATTCTCAGACAGTTTTCACGCTTGTTAACATAAGTATTACAAAATTATCTTTTAAAAAGGTTCACTTTAGCAATAATGAATGTAGATCTTCTTAAAGTGTACACGTAGTCTTATACATAACGTGAGGTATGATCAATTATTTAATCATTCATTACCATTACCATTACAGCCTGGAAAAGTCCACTGCTGAACAAATACCTCCTCCATATATAGGGGGAATTTTGCCATAGTTGCCGCTCTTAGCAGGCGAGTTGACAAACGCAGTTTTTTATTGTTTTTAGTTGTTATCAGAAAGATGCTGCTGCCAATTTCCTATTTCAGTTTACCTCTGTCAACTCCTACGACACCCAGGGTAGTTCATATTCTTACACCACTAAACACGGTGTAATTATCGTTATTTTATTTTTATTTAATTACATTCATCACGCGGGCGAGCGAAATTTCAAAGTACGCAGGCAAATTGGGTTTAATCCCCGCTGGCACTGATTAAATCGTTAATTGTAGTTTTATCTGCTGTTATACCATGGCTTGGTGGTAAAGGAACACGACGTGAGGAAACCTGCATGTTTAAATAATAAATATTTCAAGAATAAAGTAGTCATATATAAAAAACGCAATAAAACAAATTTAAAACATAAATCATATTGAGAAATGGAATTCTATTATAATTTTAAAAATCTATTTGTACTAGAGGAAAAAAGAAATATTTAAACTAGGCTTAACACGGTCAAGTACAAACGTTAAAGCAAAACGGATTGCTGATCATCAGTGACGAATTAAGAAGATTTAATCCCACTAAAAATAAAAATGTGAAATGGAGACCAAGTTCTGTACAAACGGAGCTCGGAGTTGTCGGCTTCGCCAACGAAAAGATAGAGTTGAGATCTGAGTTAGTTATAAAAATGGCGCTTTTAAGACCTTAATAACTCAAGAAATATAGTAGACATGAATTAATATGCAATTTATGGTTCTAAGCTGTCCCTATTAGGTATGCAAAATTACAAGAAAGGACGTATAATAGTTTTTGAGTCATGGGGGATTCAAAAGTGGCTCGAAACGGTTCGTGTAAATAAAATATGCACACAATAAAACATGAAGAGCCCCTCATTTACTAACTTGTTTGACACGCTACTAGTTTCCAAAATTTTCTGTGAACACAACGTGCATGTAAGAATGATTTTACCATCCTCGAAGTATAGAAAAATTATTTCCGTAGAATCACGCTCTAGGTGTATTATGGCTGCAGTACGTACATATGTATAATACGAGTCATCATATGAAACACAACAGAATTATATTTTTTTTAAATATTGTGTGGATTTAACAAACAAACCTGTAATAGTGTCAAAGTAATTTGTTATAATTAAATATATAAATACTATAAAAGCCAGTATAACATGTTCGTAAACTTTCGCTAAACTAACTTGTAAGTAACTCGTGTCTTTTGAGGTTAGATTCTCGTTTCGACCTCTAGCCTCTTAATTGAAATCACTATGACAATGTATAAGTTTATATACTTATACAGTATATAAATACATTGTAATTGTGACAATGTATATAAACTTATACGTTATCATAGTGACTATATATAACTTCATATTTATTTCGTTTTTTTCTTTGTACACACATAAAACATGGTTAATTTTACATATATTTTTTTTTAATTTCGTAAACCTTATGCCTACTAATAGCCTAATTATGTGCACTAAATTCATCATCTTCTCGTCACATATAACGTGAAACCTAAAAATAAGATTGTACAATCAGTGCGTGTTGCCAGTGATGACCTATGGATCTGAGATATGGGCTTTCACTGCTGACCGTACGAGGAAGGTCGCTCAGCGAGCTATGAAGAGGGCTATGCTTCGGCTATGTTTTTCTGCGTGATAGACTTAAAAATGAGAATATCAACAATAGAACCGGAGTACATAGCCCAACGGATTAGTAAGCTGAAGTGGCAATGGGCTGGCCATATAGGTCAAAGAAACGACAACTGATGAGGAAGGTTCTCGAATGGCAGCCTCGTACCTGTAGGCGAAGTGTATTGTAGCCCCTCACTAGATGGAGTTATGACCTGGTAAGACATGCAGTAAGTCGATGGATGCAGGTGACTCACGAGCGTGCTTTTTAGCATTCCTTAGGGGAGGCCTATGTTCAGCAGTGGATTTGTGAAGGACTGTAATGAATGAATGATGAATGAAGTTATCAAAATCTATTTAACTTAGTCCATAACATTTTTGCCAGATTTACCACATGCTGATGAAGGAAAATATCGTGAGGAAACCTGCATATCTGAGGATTAAAATGTTTCGACGATAAATAGCTGCTCCACGGCTGGTCTAATTGATCCATAACCATCACATAAATGAGAGGAGGCTTTGTCTAGCAGTGGACTGTACCTATATGGACCGTATCTTAAGTTATAGAATGAGCTGTATATGTTCAGGGGCTGAACATTTACATTATCTTCATAATACATAGGCACCCGAGTTCGGTCTCTTTCAGTAATTTTAAAATGTGTTAATCGCAATTGAATGCTAATTTGTAATTGCTGGATGTTGAAAAAAATATATAATGAAGAAATCTGCATGAAAACCCACCACGACATACACTCCTCTGGACTCCTCTGGACAAAAGTATTTTAATGAGATATTGTTGTTTATGTGGTATTTGTCCAGTAATGGGACGCATAAAAGCTGTTGTTTTAATTTTATTGAGGCAAAGTCATTAAGGAATCTTAACTAATTTATATATTTTAATTGCTTCGCGAACAATGTTCAAATAAAAGTTTTAAGTATGTTATATATAATTTTATATAATTTTTTTCTACTGTTGCTAATTAAATGTTTAATGTAATCCAGAGGTTGTGATTGCATTATTATTATATCCAATAAAATTACAATTTGCATGCAAACAAAAAGTAGTCGTCTCTTTTTTATCGATTTTTACAAATTCATTACCTTGAATTTTGCATACGTTTTATGCATATAAAATGTTTTTATCTGCATACAGTCATTCTATCATACTTTATTTTTTAAAAGAAGATGTTATCTACAATGTCGTTATATTATTCAAGTGGTCAGTCCAAATAAAATAAGACTAAGGAATTAAATGACCATTTCATTTTACTATATTTTATTGCCATTGCGCTAAATTGGATTTGTACTGGCTGCAAATATAGAAATAACTTATAAAATCATGAATTATATTAAAGATTCGAATTTGCTCAGCATAAACATTATTGCTCAAAAAATATTTTTAAACTCTAATTATTATCCTTCACGAAAGTAATAATGGCAGAAACATATCTAAAGCGTTTTGCTTGTACCTGTACCTACATATTATGTACATATCGCCACTCCATCTAGTTGGGGTCACCCTACACTTTGCTAACCGGTGCGAGGCTAGCACACGAGAACCTTTCGTCCTCTTCAATTGTCGCTTCTTCAATTTCGTTCTTTCGAATTTTTCGTTCTTTTGAACGTTTCCAGTTCTTCTTCGAGACCGTCTCTTCGAGTAATATGGTTGGCCATTGCCACTTTAGGCTACGACAGTAACTCGGATTCTACTGCGGATATCTTCATTACTAATTTTATCACTCAGAGAAATTCCATGCGAAAAAAACAAATGGAGATGCCATAGCTCGCTGAGGGATTTTAAATTTTCTAATAGGATCATCAATGAAGGGCAGTGTCACTTCAAAATCAAGGAGTAAAATAATTTCCACATAATTAAATAGCTTCTGATATCGGCGCTAAAGCATAGTGTGTGAATTAATTCAATTCCTGACTGCAGAAGCTATTCAATTTTATGGTAATTATTCTATTCTTCTTAGTTTTTAAGTCGGTTTAAATTGTTTAAATGTTATTTACCACAATTAAATTGATTTTTTCAATACCATAAGCAACAATTATCACAAAGTAACTTACAAAATAGTTACATAATAGACACACTGCATTAAATGTTGCTAAAACAGATGCTGTACCATAAATCACTAAAATAATAATAAAAATAACTCCTAACCTGTCCACTAGTGTAATCTGGTAATAATGTCAGAGGTCGACAGCGAAAGCAAAGATGTTACGTATCCATTGCACAATATCCACGGCATTACATTGATTACAAAGCTCTGAACGGGTCACTCGGTAACATGCTAATTTTCAAAGAATGTTGTGATTTTATCAAAAAATTTGCTTAAGTACCGGATAAGCCTTTTATTTGCACAATTTCTTACTACAGTAATATAAGATGAGAAATGATTATTTTAATAACTTACTTTTGTAATTAAAAAAGTACTTTACATTTACAGTCAACATAAGACGCAAGTTACCTAACAAAGATAAAAAAACTAAACGTCCAATTTTTTTTTGCTAATATATTTTTGTATGGCCAAAGTTCTTTCCCACATATCCTCCAAATTTAGTAGCCTGGGGTGGTGTAGTTTCTTATGAAAAGCGTCGAAATCGTCCCAATACGTTAGATTATTCGGCACCTTTTTCATCATTTTCTTAATAAATTACTGTAATGAACAATGCCACGTAAGAGTTAAGAACATTTACAAAAATAAGAAAAATCGACAACACTGGATTGCATGCCTAAAATAATATATTACTTATATTTTGCATTAGGAGGATAAACGAGTATAATCCAGAAAATAAGCAGCTTCTATTACTACATTCTTAGTTCATAAACAATTTAAATACACATTGCAGCTACCGTGGAATGATTTGACAAACATCAAGCCTCCGGTTTATGTCCATTGTCGACTCAGTTACATGACACTCGTACAGCGACTGCAATACGTTTCTGTCTTGTGAACTAGTATTTATCTGTGCACATATATTAGGAATTTTCAAATACTAATATACATACAAACTATAAATATTTTTTGGATGTTTCTTTTGCGTTTAATGGAAATTATTTAATAACTTTCGTGTATATATATTACATGTTACATTTACATATTAATATTTTAAGGTCACAAGATTTTGATAGTTCATGCCAACCCTATTTATGTTATACTAAGACTATGATAGTCTATTCCCTGCTCAGTTATAACAATGAATTGAGATAAATTTGTAATCCGACTAGTTCAGAAGTTACGGGCGGACATAGAAACGTACAAACATATCAGCTAAAAATATATTCCTACTTTTAGAATTCGCTGCATGATAAATATTACAATGAGAGTAATGGATAAGGAATTAGATTTATCTGTCAAAATTGTGTCAAAGAAAAGTCATAGTCATCATTAGCTGAAAACAGATTACAATGGGGTGTTTCGAAATTAAATATCTTTTTTCTAAAATTTCATTAGTGATCTTTACATCCAAACTTTAAATTACACCGACCAGCAATGCGGCATTGCAAAGTACGTCTAGACTCTGCACCAATCCGCCTGCACTTTGTGGTGAATATGAGCAACTCTTTCAAGAAATTCATGGTAGCAGTGGACTTTTAAAAAACAAGAAGGATAACTAAAATTAAAATATGGATTGAACAGAAATTGAAACTGATAGCCGTGTCCGAAGTTCGTTCTGAATTTCTTTTTTTTATTTATTTAATGTAAAAAATACTTTTTGAAAAATGAAGCTGATTTTATTATCTATTTTGGCCTTAATAGAGAATATTTACCGTTATCGTCATGCTTGGCAGTATTAGCAATCGGTATGTTTGACATAATGCATGTTCTTATTACATCCATCCATCCTATCTATCCTTATAGCCTATAAAAGTCCAATGCTCAATATCATCCTCCCAATCTATGAGACCTCCCCCATAGATTGGGAGGGATGTTCTTATTTACGCTAACAGAAAAATATGAGATACACCGCCATCAGATGAGATATTACGTACCTAATATTAATTGGTTCAAATTATTGTGTTCAAATTTAAAAGCCATAATCCTCATTGACCTTTTACATCTTCAAAATGTGTTGTAAATATAGTAACACTCATCGTTTCTACGCAACTAGAGAACTGTGTAAGTATGCCGCCGCAGGTAATACTTCCGTGAGAGGCTGTGTTCAACAATAGCTGATAGAGCTCCGGCGACCTCTGACAACTTTATCTCCGCTGTAACTTCTTAGAGAGAGCAAAATGAATTCTATTTCAGTGTATTACGTGGTGATGTTTCTTAGAACTTTAGGTCAGCCACCATATGCGTATATATGCAGTAAATTACGAATCTAAAATAGCTAAATCTTATAACGACTAAAAATAAACAACCCACTTGCAGCGTGGCAATTATCGCAAATATATCCCCTTTGAGACAATCTGTGGGGGAGTTCTATGTTCAGCAGTGGACTTTAAAAGGCGGTAATGGTAATACCTCTATCTATCGGGGACCAATATGTGGTACTAATGGTCGTCATGGCCTACGAGAGAAGATGGTATCTTATGGCACCCACGGGACGATATGCGATGGAAACGATTTTTTTACGACAGCGCCACATATGTAAATACAACTCAACTACTATATTATTACAATACATAAACTAAATTTTATACTATACTACGCAATAAATTAACGTTAAATACAGATAATGTCTCTCTCTGATTAAAAGGTACACTGAAACAATTATTTCTAAAATTTTGTTTTATAGTTAAATTTCCTATTAGTTTGTTACTTTTTTATTTCTAAATGTTATTCCACGCACTAGAAATGATTAAAAAATAAAAACTCAAATCAACGCGTAATTTTAACGTGATTGTAATGAATGACACCTATTAGCCATTATAATGAGCGTCACTTCCCACGATTAACTGGCAACTAGTGTAAGTTTTATTACGTTAAAGTTTTAAGGGTTTTTTTTCGCTACACCATATAAAAATACTCCAGTAAAATTATAACCTTTGTTACATAGTATATGAATGTTATTAATTACTCCTGTATCATTCAGGTATTTTATACACGTATTAATATAATATAAATCATAATTATATAAACAAATACTCAGAGCCGAGAAAATTATTTGTATGCCATACATAGCGTCAAGTTAAACGGCACTGCATATTCGAGCCGTAAAATTAATTTATGAGATGAACTACTACTAAAAAAAAGTATCAATACATGTTAATAAAATGAAATGCATCAATTATACACATTATAGTGGATATTTTTGTGCCACCACTACTAAGTTTTAAAGGCATATAGTTTCTTAGAATATATATAATACTTGTGGTAATATTCCTTTTCTTCCTCGGAACCTGTCGTCGTATTGCACTTTGAACAATAAAGGAATTCTTGCAATTACGCACATATCATTACGCATATTAGAATTCGGGAGTGACGAAAATTCGAAATGGTTACCAAGAGCTGATGAAAACAAACGTCTTGTGAACTGTCAATGCCCGTTGGCGGCTCGATGGGTGATATTTATAAAAATTACGATAAATCAAATAATTACAAAGCAAATAATATATCAGTAATTTTAACAATTATGCACAAATAATAACTAATAATACTCACATATTATGTCACAACAAAAAGAAAAATTAACATTTATAGTTAACATAAATGTTTTATGACCAATGTAATTACAATTCAATTGTATTTATTGATATACAGCGGATCCCAATGCAGTCAGTAATCTACCCAATAATCGATCATCTTCAATATGATTACGAAATCGACGGACGTATCGATATCGATAAATGGACATGTTTTCTTAATAGGTCAACCATAAATAAAGGTGGTCCCAGGCTTCGTGAACGTTGGCTTTTGTATGTGTGTAATTATATAGCAAATAAATGTCAACTGTCTTACAGTGCATTATAAATATTCATTAATAATCACATGAATCACAGTTTCATTTGATCAATAACAAAAGATTAAATATAATAATTTTACGGCCTACACAGCAATATCTTAGTTTATCCTTTGATTATAATAGTAACATAAATATAATAACTACAGGGAGTGTTATTTTGAGTCACCAAGACAAAGTATTTCAACTGACAATTTTTATTCGGGGCTATCGGACATATTAACATAACACTGAAGGTGTAGATCTGATTCACTTACGATTAAGCTTAACGAAAGTTTATTAATTTTGCCTATAAGATTAACTAACTAAATCTTGATAAATTTTAAACAGAAATACATTTTAAAATTGCAAAAATATGATGGTTAAAATCCTGTGGCGTGGAAGTATCCAGACCTGGAACAATTATTTGTAGTTACACATACATATACTTGTATCGTGCAGTATTCGACCCTGCTACTCCGCAACGCCAGAGTAAAACGCTTAGCTACTGCGTAACCGAACCAATTTAAAGCATTATTACTGGGTGGAACTCCATGACAACTCCATTGATTAGATACCATCCCCTTACATAGTACGTACACTACTCTGTACCGGCCTCAAGGATATAGAGAGTCAGCATAATTGCAGGCTGTCAGGCATTCTATCTTAGTCTTGAGGGGTGGCAACTCATTTGCTTTGAGTTGGTTACACGTGTCCACGGGCTAAAGTACATTTACCACTTGATGGTAAAAGTTTAATAATGTAAATCTTTACTGTCAAATCAATTTTACAAAAAACAACTTACTATTAGTACTACTAAATACGCATGTTTGCATTTTTTTAATATTAGCAATGCTATTAACATTTCTAATATTCCCTTTTAACACTCCTGGTAAGCTTATAAAGCTTGTGCTAGAAGTGGTTCACGACAGTAGTCAAATACTGGTTTCGAATCCACGATCTTTGGTGTTTGTGGATGCAATGCTGTTGATTGTTTGATTGTTTCAATTATTTATATTATATTGTATTACGCCAAATACCTCGTATTTTATAGTTGTAGTGTCTCTTAATAAATTAGAAACGTAATAAACACTGTTATTCACACTTTGATTTGATAAGTATTTTAAATTTTAATCAATATTAAATTAAAACAAAACTATCAACATAGAATATAAATAAATCTAATACTTCCAAAGTCAAATCACCAATTACAAAATAGATCACATCAAATTTGATACAGAAGGTCTATTTTCATTTGGGTCAGTCTTGTAATTAAAACAAGTTCTCATATATGGTTTCATTTTCCATGACCGCGCAGCAGGTCTTATTGCAACATCTGCTTATTTTAATGAACGTCAATTATCCTTGGATATGCTTTAAAAATTAATATTTACAATCAAGTTGTAATTTTAACACAAATACAAAAGCATATATTATTCATTTTTTTAATTTATAACAGTTTTGTTCTATTTTAATTTATTTGCATACTCGTTTTAGGGTTTACACAAAAGCATGAAGATATAATCAATTATTTCATGTAGGGTATATAACGAATTATTCAGAAATGTATATTGGTTAATGAGACGATAGTTAAAAATTTGGAGACCTTTTACAAAGGCCAAGTCAAGCGCATATCCTGTCGTTCATGGAGATTTATCAGTTTTGGACTCAATAGAAAAGCATGCTTTGAGGCTTATTGGTTCATAATCATCATCATTACAACCCTTCACAATTCCACTCCTAACCCAAGGAACGCCATAACGCACGGTCCTGAGCCACCTGCATCCATCGACTTCCTACATGTACCTCAATTTTTCCCACTTTGGAATGAAATTTATTCCTCAGATTTAAATGGATGGGTCATTGAGTGTATTTTGATTAAAAAAAAATTAAAATCGGTTCAGAATTGGCTCAGATATCGTGTTATTGTAATATATTATAATGTATGTATAGAAAAAAAGCAATAAAATTGGGGATCTCCTCCTTTTTTAAATCGACTGAAATCAAAATAAAACGAACACCACTTTATTATATCCCAGTGTGTTCTTATCCTAAGAGATGACACGATTAGGTCAAACCAAACTTTAAAGAGATTCGTCTCACACATACTCGTCGGTGCAAAAGCGAAAGTGACGACACGTAACTGTGTATTTAACACCATCGGCTTAGGTCTGTCTTGTCAATAATGTAGGCATTTTTCTCGTTGTAACAAACTTAACTTTGAAGTTATCGAAATTACTGCTATTATATAATATTAGTTAACACAATATGTCTTAATATATTTAAATAAAGAGTTGTGGTAAGATAACTCAGGGACTTAGCTTATGCCGTAAATTACACAGCGCGCGAACAGCCCGGGATCGAACCTTGCTGGTACCAATGAAATTACATACGAGTCGTAGTTAACCGAGGATAGATGTAGATTTCTATAGGCCACAGCATCAACTTACCATCAGGTGGACTGTGTGCTCGTTTGTCATCCTTATTCTAAAAAAAATGAGGAAATATATGCTGCATGTCTGAAATATAAAAAAGTCGTAAATTCCACCATCACGCATTAGAAAACATCCATTTCATTGCCGTAAAAACGCCTAAGAAATAAGAGGCAGCCTGTGCCCAGCTGTGAGGCGCACATAGGCAGTAACTTCTTTACTTAATTATATATTATAATCATTGATGTGCCTGTTACTAATCGTGTAAATTCTGATATTTACACCATTGTAATATCCTTCACATTTAGAATTGTTTAAGTTTGGTATTATTGTCATTGTTTCCTCCAAAATAACATTCTTTTGCACGGACTTTTAATGTTATACAGGTTTCCGCATGCTTAAAATTACGTGTCTTTGTCCGGTTTTCATAATATTCATTGTAAGCATTAGCAATTTTCTGTAAAGAACTTTTACATTCATCAATCAGATTTTTATCATGTTAGTAAAATAATCATTTAGTTTTATTCTGTTGCTGATTTTATTATATTCCTTTATTCAATTAAAATAATTAATTTTTTCAAGAATGTCAATGCGATTTTTCAGTAACTTATATATCTATTTGTATTGTCTTCAGTAATTTTTTAAATAATTATTTTATAGTTTCCTTTTCGTTAAACTACTGAGACTCGAAGCTTTGTGAATCACTTATTTATATATTTGTTACCATTTTTCTCGTAATCATCGGAAAACACACATTAAAGAATAACATAAAAAGTTATATGCAAATTTTATATTCTTGTTCCAAAAAAGCTCAAAAAGTAAGCTTTTATACATTCATGAATCATATAAATGAATTATAAATTATAATTCCTTTTATAATTCCAAAAATCAATTAGTTGTTTTTTCTCTGCGCGGCACATCAATAGACATCGTTTTTAATATTTTGGTTTAACGTCGATAATTGGCGCTGTAGTCGAGTTACTAATATATTTTATGTCTGCACTGCAATAAAATTACGAAGTGAACGCGGACTGAAAATCACAATAGGTCAAATTATGTTTGCCGAGCTAGATAGTCATTTTTAAAATAATAATTTAGAATGGTTTTTACCTTACCATAAAACAAGCATTCAAGGGATTTCTCTCATTACTAAGTAAAGTAGAGAGAGACTGACGGCTCGGTAGCGCAATGTTTAAATTGTTTAAGCATTAGGCTGCGGCGCTGCGAAGCCGCAGGTTCGGAACCCACATAAAACAATTCTTAGAAAGCGTGCAATTTATTAAAATTTGAGTGCATAGGCATAGGCAACGGCATTTTTACAAAAACAAGCAAGTTTTATACGCTGCTCTGGTTCGAACTATTTATCACACGTCAAGTTGTATTATTTTCTTAAAGCTGATTTATCCATTACCAAAAAAAAAAATACTCGTATTTGATTTGATAAGATTTGGATTTGAGTAACAATTTCAAAGCAAAATAATTATTAAATATATTATTCAATCTTTTACGTAATAAGTAGGACTGTAAACTTCATGAAACACTGTTGTTACACGTCGATAGTAAACTACGGGTCTATAGTCACATACGTCGTAAAATACGTCAACTACAATACTCATTGTTAATAACAATACGGGAGAAACAAGCAAACTGCGCATTCTGCTTGCTTGAAAATTGTGAAATAAGGTGTTAAATTGATCAATGAATATTTATGTTTAGTGATTCGTCGAAAATTATTTCGCGACTCGGTCAATAATGATTATTTATATATATATATATATATATATATATATACATTAGAGAATTCATCACCTCATTTCACTCCATAGATGTCATAACAGGCGACAGTGGGAAATATCAGAAAAATCGTGTAGCTTCCGATATAATAGAATAGAATAATTTTTATTCAATATAGATTACACGTACATAATACTTATTGAAAGTCATTTTCATTTCATTAGGTAGATGCTGATACCCGACAACGGGGCGTAGCAGCAAAGGTCTGAAACGTCTGTTAATGCGATTTTCAATCCTTTTACCAAGCTTGACAATGAATGCAAATCTCCTTGAATATATTAGCAAGGTGAAGATAAAGAAGAAGAATTTCTTCAGTCGTGACAAATCAAACACAAGTTTCGTCATGTTTGCTACTAGTTCACTTCAGCACTAGCATATATCCTGCGCAGCAGACAGCTTACGATTATAATTAAAATCTTGATGCCATGGCCAAAATCGAGTAGATCATGGCCGTCAATAATATGCAGTCTTATAATATGCTTTATTTTAAATCCTTTCAATTACGAAATTTGGATGCATTTTGAATTTCAAATTTTGTTAGTTGAGGAGCGGTTTGAATAATATGTTTTAATAATACGAAATTGAAATAGATAAGAAAGTTAAAATTTTAAATGTTATGCTAAATCACGTTCTTTGTTTTTTTTTTAGAACTGAAGGTTATCTCTAATTTTAAATATTTTTAGAAAGTATCGGGTACTAAACTACAACGGATTGTATTATTCGGAAACCGAACGTAATGGTTTGACGTGGGATGCAATTAAAACTTATAAACTTTCATTTGAAAGTCATCGCTTTCCATAAAATACCTTAGAAATGTCCTCCTGGCAGAATTTCAACCGTCGCTACAACTTTCGAAAATTAGCAGTTTGCAATTAAATTGCGCAGGATACACAACATAGTGCCGTAAGTATTTAATAGTGTTTTTCAAATACAGAGACACACATTCTAATCTATTCATAACCGATGTAGCGTTTTATATCATAAAATCGCGGATAGGCTGCATGGTCGTATCAATGATTCTGAGACAATCACACTTAATCTAGAGTTGTGCTACAATAAAACTAAATACTGCCTAATGGTGTACAGTATAATTTAAAAAATAACTTTTATCCTAACGAGCCTCAACAAATTGGAACTCTTATGCAACGTTTATGTAATTACATTGCAAATTTAGGTATTGATGATATAAATATATTATAACACAATACGGATGTTTACGAATTAATACCTAAGTTAGATATTTTAGACATGCTAAAAAGTAAAATATAGTTTGTCCACAGATGAGAAGCAAAGATGATTAACTAAGATTAATTTACAAAACAATGTTTAATAAACTAAACAAATTAAACTATAGTAAAATTGGGATCGATTGAAAAGAATGTCATAAATTATAACATAAATCAAAAAGAAATTCAATTTCAAAATTTATTTATCGTAGGGCTCAGACCAATAAAATATTGGTCTGAGTCTTAGGGCTGATTTTATAACTATCACATAAAAGTCATCAATCAAATGAATTATAACCTGACTGACTATAAAAGTGAAACACTTGAACTATTTTATTTATAAAACTGTAATTTTTAATTTGTTTACGTTGTATTTTGTTCTACGAATAACTTTTGTAGGAGTATTAAAAAATAGACCCTTGTTTATATACCATAGCCTAATTGTTAAGAAAGCGGACTGCAAACTCAAAAAGTCGTAGTTTCGAATCCGCCATTCGATTACTATGTTAAACCAATCATGACCCCATTTTAAGTGGGAGTGCTATTAATGTTAGTAACGTTACTACTATTCTTTTTTATACATCCGCATCCGTCCACTGCAGAACAGACCCATGTTCCCCCATAAATTGTCTCATAGGGGGATTTTGCTATAGTTGCCACGATTGGCAGGCAGATTGGCAACCGCAGTTTTTTTATTATCACCTGTTTCAATTTCATTCTGCATTTCAATAAACAAACAAAATTGAAACAAAAAAAAGCTATATAATATCAGTGGTACTGAAAGGCTTCGTTTTTGTTTTAATGTATACTATTTATCAATCGCAATTTTTTACACATTATAAAAATTTATACCTCAAAGATTATTTTGCTATAAATTGATTTATAATTTCTATGCGTGGTGGGGGTCTGTTTTGCTAACTAATTCTATAATAATTTTCTACACACGAAATTTCGTACACAGCGACTAAACTGGATGGAGACTAGCCATCTGTGCAAGTTACATAGTACACGAGTGTATGCGCAAGCACAGGTGCACTCTCAATTTTTTAAGGCATGGAGGTGAAAACCATCACCTTCTTGATTCCAGGCTGCTACTGAAAATTTCGTAACAGACAAACCCAATAACAAATTTTAGCTTAACCATAGTTTCAAACCCGTAACCTCTTGATTAGCAGTTTCGTTTACCACCACTATACTAACGAGACAATTACTTGCGCACTATGTCATATTTACCTCAGAATAAATGATTCTAGTACATTTAATTTTTTATTTAAATTAAATATTATACTAGTGTTACGTCATCATGTAATTCTACGAATATTGATTTTAAGTTTTGAATATGCGCCGTTTAATTATTTGCCAAAATCTAGGTAGCTTTGCCTATAACACTAAGTACACACAATTAATTTATCTAATATTAATAGGTATATTAATAAATTGACAAGTTAAATACAATCAAAGAATGCACAGACGTGAATAAATAAATCGATACACGTAAAGCAGCTGATACGTTTTTAAATTAACTATTACTGTATTAAATAAGCAGTCCACAATCGTATCTATCCGTCATCAAAGCAAACGTGTGCCGACTGCTTCTTAGCATTTTTACACAATATTTGCATAAATTAACTTGTTTAAAAGTCAACTATTCGACATTCTGCAAGATGTACATACGAGGACGTCCTAACCACAAAACACAACAAACATTACAAATGCCCCATTTAATACGAAAATTGTAAGTTTTATTTACATACCTTTTAGAATGGTGTGGAGCAGCTATTAAGCAATGTCTGTTGGACACAATTACATATTTGTGGACTGTGTGGCAATGTAAGAATTTCCACTACCCCATATCGTCCCTTGGGTGTCGTTAGAGGCGACAGAGGGAAACAAACCAGGAGTAGGGCAGCAGCATCTTCCTAATAATAACTAAAAAACAAAATAACTGCGGTTGCCAACTCATCTGCATAAAGTGGCAACTATCGCAAATATCCAGACAATCTATGGCAGAGACCTTTGCTTAGCAGTAGATTTTTGATAGGCTGTAAAGATAAGGTAAAGGTTGTTACCTTTACCTTATCTTATTATATTCTATTTTTGAAAACCGCATTTGTCAACAATCGATACACTTGTCGCGTAAACATAGTTCCAAGCTTAGCATGCCATCTATAACACATATATACTCGTAATGTCATCTATATTGTTCACTGTTAGCTGATAAGAATTGTAGCATTTGCTAGTACGCTTGCATTTAGTATTAAATAGTCACTATCGCCTTGCTTTATAGACTGGTACAATCATTTCTCTGACCTTACATCAACATCATTGAACAAATCAAAATGGCACATTCATACTCCTCATTGATTCCTCAACAGCGCACGATAAATTTTACACAATCGCTAAATTCTTATATATATATCGGTCACCCAGGTAATATAAATAATGGACGATAGAATAAGTTATAATTTTTCTTGCCTAAGAAACGTTTTCTGTCCGTTAGTTTTAAATATGGCTTGGAGCATCTTTGAAATGCTCCTCCCAAGGTTATTATTATCCGACTATCAAAGGTCACTCGAGGCTTTTATAATAAAAATCATGCAGTTTTGAGTCGAGATCCTCATCTTTCTTTTTTTTTATTCCTACTAAAATAACAGATATGTTTAGGTATCTTGGGACACTTATAATAACCTTTGTCGGCAAATTTACTTGTTTTCGTAATTTGATCATGATTATTTTCAAGAATTCTTAACATACAATGACAGAGGTTCTTTTAATTGAACCAAAAAATAAAAAATAAGTATGATGTTGACACAGATAAAATAAATTTAAGAGACACGTTGTCCTTGTCCTTTCAAAGTTTTCAGTAATAAATTTTATTTTGATGACACAGTAACATCTATAACTGTTTGTTGCGATGTCCATAAAAATCTTATTTTTTTTTTCAATAATTTACGTTCCAACCTGAACAGACCAGACGTAATATTCATAATCAATTATAATGTAATAGTTTCACCTGGTTAATTAGCAGTTAAAATTGCAATGAACAATTCCATTGATGCTGGTAGCTCAGATAAGTCTCATACTGTGAAATTTACATCGAGCGTTTAGCACCTGAGCAACCTTGGTACTCCCATCTTTTCCATCCTATCCAAGTATACCATAAAATCTTACGGACTGGTTATATAGAAGTAGCGTTACCTGTCCGCAGTATCGGCTCTTCCCTTACGACACATTTGTTCAGAGTGTCAAACAATCCTTTAATTTGCGACCATATACGGCAATTAGTGGCTTAAACACTAGCGACCCACCCCATTTTAGCTTGGGTAGGACCTATTAATGTGCTTATTTAGACTTAAGATTATCATCACAGACCATTTAATTTAATAACTATACGATTTCTGAAATCAATATAAGTTTTTGGATAAAATATAGCCTTGATCATTCCCGTCATTGATCTCCGTTTGTCAAGATTAGCCCGGATAGACCGAAAGACAGACAAAACTTTTAAAAATATATTAATGGCATGCAAATGTAACCCTTCAACTCAATAAAAGGTAGTTACTTCGATATTACAGACACACTTCAATTTTATTCATATATATAGATTTAGATTATATAAATTTACAATGACAGTCTGCGATGTAGTGAAAATGACAACGAAACAACAACGGAAACGTTAAGTCAATACGTCAAGTTCATAGATGAGATTGACGCTCGAAACAGTCGATCACGAGAGAGAAAGTTAACGTCGTTGTGAGAAATAGGTAAGATGGTCCATTGTTTGACGACATTCGTCTTTACAAATCTTAATCTTACGAATTCATTCCGGTTTTATTGTAAGCGTTCGCATCTGATTCGATATAGTCCAATAGCGATTATTTTATTCCAGGAAGTTTTTATCGTATTAACACGTACATTTTCACTTCCTTAACATTTCATAATACCTTTTTTTATATGAATCCAACTGTGACTATTATTTGTATAGTGAAAAAGACACTTATTCTTGTAGGTTATGTACTAAAAGAGCCTTGACTGCCTCGTTACTCGTTAGCGTGATTGGTGAACATGTCCCGGCTCGGGCCAAACTGATTTTTTATCAAGATTTTTTAATAGTAGCCTGGAAATAAGATGACGGCGGTATTTACCCCCGTGCCTTAGAATGCACGTAAAGGTTCTGCTCCTGATCTCTCTTTGGATTGAGATTGCCGTCCCATTGAAAGAGAGACTAAAGGGATAGATAGTGCACCTGTGCTTGATCGCACAATAGTTCATATAATCCTAGGCTAGACTAGCCATCCTAGTCTTCGTTGAGATTGGCTGCCGTGACTGAAATTCGGTATGTAGGATATTATTATAATTAAATTAAGAACGTCCTCCTGCTGAGCACTTGCCTCTACTCTCTACTATCTGATAGGGTTTTATGAAGAGGGATGGGAAGTACCGTAGTAATTTCCATGAACTTCATATGATCTTGAGTTTTTATTATTTCGTATACATGCAGGTTTCTTCACAATATTTATCTTGACCGCTGAGCAACTGATAAATAAGCACTTAAAACTTCAATAGTTTTATTACTTTCAGTAGTTAACGAACTCGGTTTGCTCGCGTTCTATTTAAATTTAAAGCGAGCGCTTGGGTGAGCTAACCTGTGTAGTGGATGTGTAGTACCCACTACCCCATATCTTACCGAGCATATCGTAAGAGGCGATAGAGGGAAACTGAAACTAGTAATGGATAGCAGCATCTTTCTGAGAACAACTTATAATAATAAAAAGCTGTGGTTACAACCCGCCTGCCAAGCGTAGCAACTGTGGCAAAACCCTACGAGGCAATCTATGTGGGAAGTCTATGTTCAGCAGAATAAGCAACCACACAACATACTTACCCACTAAGCTGCCACGGTTCATTGTCGTGTACTGAATAAAACGAATACCATTAAAACGAATGTGATACTAATAGTTCACCTATTAATTTATTACTTAGAATGTCTATTTATAAAAATTAAATTATTCTTAAAAGTAATAAAATACTTATTTATTCGACCGAATGTTGTTGAGTGTATGTATGTATATCTATTTCTTTGACACGCTCCGTAGCCTAAATGGCTTGATAGATCTTAACATATGTCGTTAGAATCGTCTTAGTAGTAGAAGTGACATAGGATATACAACCTTTCTTCTTTTTTTTAATACTGTTTTAACCTTTGGACTTCTTTCCTTTTTTAAATCATTAAACAAACTTCATTTGTTCTCGTCTATTACATCGACAGATCATTATTTGTAAAGAACACAGATTATATCATGAGCTAACAATAGCTTAGATAATATTGCATAACACTGCTGAATTAAACTTCCATAATAGCACGTAATATCCACTCAATAGTAATATATTAAACCGAGCTGAACAAAGCTTTCCAACTTGACACAATATAGTTTATTTCCACATACGTGATTACATTTTATTTAATTAATAAGTATGTTAATATTGTAATTCTTATAAAAGTAAGAGGAACAAATGAGCACTTGGTCCAAATTAAGGTGAGTGGTTACTTTGTCCTATAGATGAGCTATAGAATATATGTTGTCACTCCTTGAGGACTAAGACAACATACCACGTTACCCGTAGAAGAGTCTCCATACTCACCATACGTATTCTATGCGAACGTACTCGTAGTTCTTACCCGTTGAGCCGTCCTATTCGTGTTGCAGCCATACTACGCTGCAACGTGACTCTACCACTTAGTTATATTAAATGAAATATTATTAATAATTTGTATAAATATATTATTAATAATTTTGTGATGTTATGTTATACTCATAATACACCTTAATATTACAACACTCACAGAATACCATTGTAAAATAGCAGCTTAACACTGTTGTATTTCGTATGGTGAGTGTAGAGATCCGGAGACCCTCTTATCTTTTAATAGAATAATAATGTCCTCTAGACAGAATTTAGTTCACGGCAGCAATTCTCAACAGAGACTTATTAGCATATATAGCAATTCTCAACACCTTAATGCTGCGTGTTTCGTATGGTGAGTGTAGAGAACCGAAAATTATTTTTACTTGAAACGAGGCTAATCATCTTAGTACTCAGGGGTGACAACGAATCTGCATTTGATTCTCAATCGAGTATAAATGTAGACGTCTACAGGCCACAGCACACTCTTACCATCAGATGGACTGTGTGCTCGTTTGACACTCTTATTTTATAAAAAAAAACTAGCTATACTAGGACGAGATTCACTATTTCTTCATTCACATAGTGGAGTGGAACGTTAATCTGGCACGACCTTGAGTTCCATTTGGTGGTGATTGATTTCTGAAGAGAGATCAGAAGGGCAAAATATCCCTTTCAATATCTAAACTATACAGCAACCCTTTTTTATTTCTTCTTGTTTTGGATTCTCTTATTCCATTACCACACGATAATGCCTGTTTCATTTATTCTTTATAAATAAAACAAAATATAATTCTGAGTATTATTTAATAAAATTAACATAATATGTACATATAGCTTGTCTTAAATTTAATATTTTATAGACCCCACAATATATCATTATGTAATCGCGACTATAATGCACCGCACCTTTGCACAGTCAATATAAAAATTAAAAAATAATATAAGCCTGGTCAAATTTAGTATATGTCAAGGACAATGCATATGATAGAAGACTGGTTTTTGCATGGAATCCAATTCGAATGCTAATTAAACTCTTTACAAAGTTTAATAATTCATCTGATATAAACAACAATATGCGAAATCTTCGATTGTTGATTAGTTCTATGAAATCAGTAGGATGTCTAATAATAACTTTTCCGTTTAAAAAAATGTTAATGGATTTTTTTGGTAACATGGTGTTTATTACTTAACAAGCGATCTGCTCTGGCTTCACCTGGGTGGGATGTATTAATGTGGCATTATTTAGATTTAACAATTTTTTAATGTCCAAGTTTGTCGAATAAAATTAAGCCTAGATCACTTATAGCATTGCTCTCGCTTATAAAGTTTCATAACAATCGGTTTAGCCATACCAAACAGACTGGACAGACAGACAGACTAAAATTTTCAAACTTCAGTTTTATTTATACATATAGATTAACATAGCTGATCAGATTGAATGAAAAGGTTATGTGAAAACGACTGTAAATCGGATTTGGAAACAAACGTGAAGCAATTGTCTGTTGTTCTCGACATGAACCTACGTTGGGCGTTGCGTGTACATTAATGTCGATGCAAGTTATACTCGTGGATGGCACTAAGGTCATCTCTGTCATACCGCAGTTGCAAAAACAATAATTTTCAAATAAATTATATATACTTTACGCATTAGTATGCTGAAGTGGCAATAGGTCGGCCATATAGTTCTAAGGAACGACAACCGATAGGGAAGAAAGGTTCTCGAGTGGCAGCCTTACACCAGTTTGCGAAGTGTAGGGCGGCCTCAACTAAATGGAGTGACGACCTGGTAAGAGATGCAGGAAGTCACCGTGGCATATCTTTGTGGAGGACTATGTTCAGCAGTGGACTTATGAATTGCTGTAATGACGATGATAGTGATACTTTATGAATATTTTGGTGATTAAGTATGAAATTGCCGTATTATATTGAAAAATTCAATCACCTTTTCTTCTCTGAGAAAAAATGATCGTCATCATTATTATAACAGCCTATCAAATTCCACTGCTAAATAAAGCTCTCCGTGTAAATTGGCTCACAGGGGGGATATTTGCTATAGTTGAAACAATTAACAGGCGTGTTGGCAACCTCAATTTTTATACTCTTATTGTCATTAGAAATACGCTGCTGCCCATCTCCTGTTTTGATTTTCACTGCTGCCTCTTACAACACCCTCGGAATGATATGGAGTAGTGGATATACTTACACCACCACAAAAGGGTCGAAGGAAAAATATATTTATTAAATCGAATAATCAACCCCTATTATCTGTATCTATACATTTCTGTCATCTCAATCTCATTTATGCCTTTGCAATAAAACTCTTGGGATCTGGAATTTTTAAATCTTTTTCACCTTAGTGTCTGGTGTCTTCCTCGTGATTCATTCATCAAGTCGAAGTTTCCACTAAGAAAACAAACTAAAATCACACAGTTCGTTAGAAGTATTGTCTCCAAACGCAGCATTGACATTGCGAGCAGTCTCAACTGCATTAAAATTACGCCGTAACTCGTATACGAAAATAACTAAAATTTTTAAGGTATCCGTGTTTAACTCAAGGATTTAATATAAAGACACTTGAAAGTCAAGCAACAGAATGTCATACATTTTTGAATTTAGAAAAAAATCATTATTTCCACTACATAAGTACAGTTCAAATTCGATACATCTAATACTAATTTGGTTCGATGTTTTACAAAATCTAGTCGCAGAGACTCTATAACAATACTAGGTTTCACTGTGCTACAAATAACCGAATGTTATAGTATTTGTGTAAAGAAAAAACTTTAATCGCAAAAATTGGGCAATGAATACTTAATTTTAATTCCATTAAAACGGCTACTTCGTACTATAAACCCCTATTAATTGTGTGTGTGTGCGTGCGTGTGTGTGTGTGTGTGTGTGTGTGTGTGTTTCTGTGTGTAGTATTACAAATGTGGTTGTCTATGACCTTCTTATAATTACAACTTATTTCTTACAAAATTACAGGTTAACTATCTCTCATTCTTCCTATGAAACTTCTTCAGTTTAATTGCTCAATCTCTGTACCTAGTTCGATGAGGTGAGCACAAGTGGTGTTAAAGATCATCCTGACATTTCAAGCACTAATATACTTTATACAGATGAATACTTACGTAACCGTCCTTAAAATTAGCCAGGGGTACACTATTATCATAAGTAGTAAATGCTTAATTAAAATTCAGTTTTCTTTATTAGGATTTATAAACTTAAACCTTTGTCCGACGAATGTTGGAATACCTTGGACCGACGAAAAATTTACTTAATTAATTAGTTTTTAAATTATTTTTTCTAACTCCACCTACTATAATGTAAATAAAAATTAACAAATTCCATTTTAAGTAATCATTAAATATATTAAGCATTTTCAAATCGTGTTACCGTATAAGGTATATGAATATTCGTATATTTCCCACAGCTTTGTCTGTTGCATAAGTGATTCTCATCCATGAAGTATTTTGAACTATACCCTTTTAAAGGAATCTGTTACATCGTCTTGGCTCGCCTCTTATAATCTGCGTTTAAAGCGCTAATATCTTGACAAACAAACTTTGAAACTTTTTTTTGTAGGGAACTTTCATTTGTAGGCAAAATTATATTTCTAGCATGATTAAGTGAGAGTATATGTTGCGACGCAATTAATTTCTCACGAAGATAATAGTTTAAATTACTCCGTTTAGCTTGCTACGCAGTGCAGTGGCTATGGGCTTGGTCACGGCTTTGCAGTGCATATGGAAGTGCAAGTGTTATGTTTGTATGGCCTACAGATAATTTTTCCGGCCCTAGATATATGTCCTTGTGCAATTTATGCAAGTAAATTGCCTCCAAGATTTTTTTATAGGATAGGGTGACATACGAGCACACAATCCAGCTGATGGTAAGTGGTTGTTGTGACCCATAGACATCTACATCTATCCTCAATAAGGAATCAAAATGCAGATGCGTTGTCACCCGTGAGAACTAAGATGGAATGCCTCTTTTCCAGTAAAAAGGGTCTCCGGTTCTCTACACTCACCATATTCGGTTCTATTTTACGCTGGTATTCTGTGAGAGCGTGGTCCTTCCCCGGTCGAGCCGACCCATTCGTGCTACAACTATGCTGCTAATATAGCTGCAACATGGCTCTACCACATATAAAGATTCAGAAAAACAATCCTTAACAATTTTAACCTTTTTAGCACATTCATTGCTATATTTTGTTGTTTATATAAATTATTAGATATTATACAATTAATTTCTCTGCGTGATAGACTTAAAAACGAGGATACCCGCAGTAGAACCAGAGTAACCGACATAGCCCAAAGAATTAGTATGCTGAAGTGGCAATGGTCCAGCCATATAGCTCGAAGAACCGACAACCGATGGGAAAGAAAGGTTCTGGAGTGGCAGCCTCGTACCGGCAGGCGAAGTGTAGGGCGTCCCCCCACTAGATGGAGTAACGACCTGGCAAGATATGCAGGAAGTCGATGGATGCAGGTGGCTCAGGACCGAGCTTTGTGGCATTCCTTGGGGGAGGCCTATGTTCAGCAGTGGACTTGTAAAGGGCTGTAATGATGATGATGATGATGATGCAATTATTATCACAATCTTCAACCCGCCTGACAAGCGTGACAATTAAGCCTTTTCCCTGACCAAATAACCTTGAGCATTCGTTCCCTCGTTGACGCACCCCGCATCTAGAATACTTCGTAAAATAATACTAACGCCATATAGCGCACACCTTACGAATATAAGTAAAAATCACAGATCTTAGAATGCACAGACAGACACGGCATTCAATTAAAAAAAATATTTTAAAGAAAGGAACGTTTATTGGTGCATGTAAATAATTTTAGTCATGAATTCAGTGACTATACTAATAACGTCCATGAATACTTTCATTTTTATTCTAATACAAGTATTAATGGTTCTCTATAATAAACATTGTACGGCTTTTACTTTATAGATTGATCGTGAGTTACCTATTAATCAGACAGTGATAAAGTAGGAAAGTAAAATATAAACAACAAAGTAAATTTTATTATCATTTACTATTTTAAAGTATGTACTGTACCTATACAGAATCAAATTGAATTAGCTAGTGAATCTTCGCGGACGTGTTGGGTATCGATATCAAAATACTATAATTGAAAATTTTGAATTTTTGGTTTGAGTTAGACCCTAGACGGTTTAGATTCACATTTATACCCGGTAGGTGGCACTATTGTCGAAATCCCGAAGCCGGGCCGGATCGCTAGTCAATTGATATAACCATTTATTATGTTGTTAGGTAAGTATATCATATTATTTTTTTTCATTATTTTTTTTTCATTATTTTTTTAAAAGAAAACGTAACCTCCACACTAGGATTTTCTACTGTAGCGCGGGGGCAGTTTACAAACATAAATTGCACAAGGACAAACATGCAGACCCGTAACAATTATTATTTGTTGGTCATACAAATACTTGTTCCGTGCGGAATTCGAACCCGCGGCCCTTAGCGTTCCAACTCAATTGCTAAGCCACTGCGCCACGCAGCCGTCTATTATTATGTAAGTTATCTATTAAATAAAATATAAAAGTGAATTTATTAAACTATTTACTAAATTAAATTAATTAATTATGTGAACATTTTCAAACAAATAGTACAATTGTTTACTATTATAATGCAGTGGTGAAGAGTTAAATATATTCGTATAAGTCATTCCATCAGTGTCAGTTTCTTGTACTCGGATCATCAACGCCGTAAGTAAAGTAAGTAAGTAGTTTGCGGTGAAACACGGAGTGATGACAACAGAACAACTTCCTCGTACGAAAGCATGCAGCGCACTGCCGGCGCACAGTGGGCGGAAACGATCAAAGCTACGCGCGAGGCAGTACATCTAATCCAAATGAAATCATTTTTTTAAATACTCATAATTATGTCTGCTTTCTTGTAGCACTGCGGAAATTCACTTTTTAGTGGTAGAAACCACCCATATCAACCCCTAAGCAGGCTAAACCACCAGATTCTGGGTAAAACGAATTCGCGGAAATTAACGGTAAAATACTGTGCGGCGGCTAAGCATCTAAGTATTTCACGCTATAGTTGTCCACAGATTAAATAAAACATTTTCGCAACACAGCTCTGTTTTAGCACCTCGGTGAGAATCCAACTCTTACATTGTCCAAGGCAATTTTGAAACGCCACCCACCAACTTACTCAACTACTGCCATTGTTTCGACTCAACAGCAATAAATTAAATAGACACGCCCTTGAATAAGCTTAAATAGTAATTAATCGCATGATATTTGTGTATGGACAAAATACAGTGGGAACGGACAAAAGTTAGTGAATTATGTTATTCAATATTATTGTGTACATTGTGCACTAGTCATCTTGCGCATGATTTAACTCACGATAAGGATGCGTTCTGAAGAAATTTATAAAAGCGACAATAAAACTACTCATTTTGACGAAGTTTATTTTTTTAAATCCACTAATTATTTATTTTCATACTTCAAGGTTTACTTCAGAGGATATAAGTTAAGTATATTTGTAAAGTACTTAATCAGAATTGACGGCTCCGTGGCGCATTGCCTTAGCAATGAGTCGCAGCGCTATGTACCGCGGGTTCGAATCCCGCACGGAACAAGTGTTTGTATGGTCTGCAAATAATTGTTCTGGGTCTGGATGTTTGTCCTTCTGAACTCTATGCATGTAAACTGCCCCCGCGCTACAGTAGAAAATCCTAGTGTGGAGGTAATGTCTTTTAAAAAGAAGAAAGCAAAGAAAGAGTGACAAAAATAAATAACTATTTTAGGGAGTGCGTTTCAGCTAGTGCATTTTAGGTTTACTGAGATCTTGTATCGTCCTATTTCTAACAGTGTACCAACAAAAATGGTGATGAAGAAGATCATAATCACACCATACTAAATATATAATATAAAGTTCGTTAATTCTCCAAATTTCATTTTGACAACATTTTGAAACAACAACATTTTAACTATATGACCGAATACAAAACAAAATACCTTAGGAAAATGCTTCCAGATATAATCCAGTTTTTTAATTTATTTTTTATCATAGCCTATCAAAAGTTGAATTGCATGGCAAGCGGGTTGGCGGCCGCAGTTTTTTTTTTTATTTAAATGTTTATCAGAAAGACGCTGTTGCCCATCTATTGTTTAAAATTATGGCATACCATGTTATGGTAATGGACAGATCACAAGAAATAATAACCAAGCTAGTATTTACATATTTTTTTTAGTATAAGGGTGACAAACGAGCGCACAGTCCACCTGATGGTAAGTGGTTGCTGTGGCCCATAGACATCTACATCTGCCCACGTTATCAAATCAAAATGCAGATGCGTTGTCACCCGTGAGGACTAAGATGGAATACCTCGTTTCCAGTAAAAAGGCTCTCCGGTTCTCTACACTCACCATACGAAACACAGCAATGTTAAGTTGCTATTTTACGCTGGTATTCTGTGAGAGCGTGGTCCTTCCCCGGTCGAGCCGACCCATTCGTGCTACAACTATACTATTAATATAGCTACAGCATGGGTCTACCACGTTTTAAGTATATCATACTAAAACACTTAAATTTTGTAACTATGTAATAGTTTCTATATGAAATTGATTTAATCGATTATGATTCACGTATAATTAATGCTTCCGATGGTGAAGACGTATCTGAATTACTAACTCCAAGAACCTTGGAATTAAACTAAAATAAACGTTATATAGCAAGGCCGTACCATTGGAACATGCACGAATACAGTTGCTCAGACGCAACAGGTGTGAATATGACCAATAAAATATAGATTTGTACAACAAAGAGTGCCGTAACTGGCAATTTATTGCACGTTATAAAATTTAATGTCATGCATTGCAGATTTAAGTTGTAATTTTAATATTTTATATAATGTTTGGTCCAAAATAACAGTTCACGTGATTATCTTCTTTTGCAATCAATAAATGCAGGAGGCCCACGAGGTCGAGAGTTCTGGTGCTATGGTAACTAGGCTTTAAAGGAAAGTTGAAAGACAGCAAAATTTGACAATACTCCAGGATCGATCGGGATCTCAGTCTACTATAAAACAAGTTTGATTATTTAATTTTTCATTATAATCACCTAGACGTGCATGTATGAAGAAGGTAATGAATCTGAAAGAAGCGAAAGAGGTATGTAAGGATCGTGACACTTGGCGATCTGTTCTCTCTGGCTACCCCGTCAGGGATTGTGCGTGAAGATAAGTAAAGTAATCACTCAAAGATATTTCACGAACAGAATTTTCACATCACGATTACTACATCACAAGTCAATTGCTAAATCTAGGTCTCCCCTATAGATCGCCAAAAATACGGTCCCCTAAAATCCGACAAAACATTAGCAAGGGAATGCTCGAACACGTTATACAACATTAAGAAATGTGACGAACTTTAAAACAGCTGAAACAATAATTTACATTTCGAAAGATCGTGAGAACGAAGTAGTGTTTAAAAATGAATAAGTTTGTACCCATTAACGCATCAAATATAGTAATATCGCTTAGGTACCTGGTATTTCTGAGCAACTTTATCTTGTGGCCAATAGAAAATGTTAGCATTAAGGCTCCGTACGGTTGTAAGTTATTTTTTTAAACGAGCGTATGTCTCAAGATTTTGATATTTATAAATAACTACATTTATAATAATGGTATAATTTGTAAAAGTTTAACGTTCTAGAATTATTAATTCTTTTTTAAGTCTTCGTTTTAGTTCGTAATTAACTTTTGAATATTTAGCCATATAGTTATTGCAAAATTTACAGTTCTAACAACTAGCGATTTGCAATATCGTTGTTTCATAATATGTTAGTAAATAACAAGACCCAAAGAAGAGAAAGTCGGTAATAAATGCCTCCGGTACATAATACTTTATATAGAAAAACTAGTGTCCCCTTAACTTATTTTTTTACAAAACAAATATTCACTTAACCTTTAATTCACATATTATCATCATCAGTAAGCGTTTCGTTACAGTTTAACATTTGAACTACGTCCTCGCGAAGTGAACGCATGGCTACACGTTCTATCGAGAAATACCATATCTTACTGAACTAATGTTAAAGGTTACGGGTGTTTAATTAACTCCCTTAAAATAAAACCTACCTCACGAGCAAATAAACATGTAACAAAACCAAAACTAATGTCAAAATTGAGAAATTAGATAATAATTATTTGAATAATTATATGAACTAAAATAGAACAAAATAAGAAATTTCGGTTATTTTAAATTTAAGGCCAAAGTATGTATATTTGTTTCTTTAAATTTTTATCTAAGAGACTCCTTCATATACATGTATAGGTCATTAAATTATTTCTTTATTATTCCTTCTTTCCCGCCAGATTTCATACAGTATTTTGCTCTGTGAATAACTAAAATAAACTAATTTAGCTGTTTTAACACAACTTCCATTTTTAATCTTGTTTACAGTATATTATACTGCAGAGCACATTCTGCTGACTAATATAGATTAAGATATCTGAAGCATTTAATAAGTCAAAAATAACGCACAATGTACATCATCATATATTATGTAAATGATTGTACACGCACAATTATTAACTGACAAGGTGATGCATTAAACTCGTGCTTGAATTATCCAGATTATGCAGATCTTAGTTAATAAACATGATATCAGTTTTTCTTTTCATATATATGCATATTTTTATTAATATTTCCCTATATATTAACATAATCTAATAGATTCTGGCTTTAATGTTTATATAGATTGTTCTCTATGTATATTTTTTCTAATCTATTTTAAGGGTTTGCACAACTGAGGAGGCTATCAATTCGAATGTATGTCGATATCTCCAAGATCGTCATCATTGATGCACCGGATACACCTTAACTGTAATCCCAAAATAATATTATCAGATTTCATATTTTTACATTAGTATGAAATGGCAAATTATTACATTGTATATTGTTTATTTTTCTTAGTAAATAGAAAGACAATCGATCATCATCATTACGTGACTATCACTAGGTGACAAAACGTGGCTTAAAAATGGATTATTTTATTAATAAAAGATTTTATTATGATCACACACGCATATTAGTGGCATAAGAAAATCCACACAGCGGCAGCAGTATTTTCTTGATTTCTGAGAACTCTAAATATTAAAAAACTGTGTTTTCCATCCACAAACATCCCGCCTGCCAAGCGTTTCAACTATGGCAAATATCCTCTCAGCTGTGGTCTTTGGACTTTTTAAACTGCATGCATACAGGTCAGGTCAATGATAATTCAATGCATTTTTAACTCTATTTATACTGGACTAAAACGCATTTTTATTTAACGGACTCTATTACATAATAATTACTGCGGGTCAAGACCTCTTTCACATTTATGTTTACAGCAAAACGTTATGCAATTACCGTTCAGCAATACATTTTTTTCTTAATAGAACGTAAATAACAACATATATTTTGATAGTATAATATGTTTCCTAAGAGAATTTATCACCTATTTTGTTCCACGGGTATGATAAAAGATAATTTAAAATTAAAAATTTTGTACAACCGACTTCAATATAAGTTATTAATAATAACTAAAAACTATTAGTCAAATCCTAATTAAATTTTCATGGGAACACACGAAATGCACCAGCTTTCAAATAAAAAAGAATCATCGAAATCGGTTTAAACAGAAAAAAGTTATGAGGTAACAAACATAAAAAAACATACAGTCAAATTGAGTACCGTCTCCTTTTTAAAGTCGGTAGAACACTATGGCAAAGGTAATAAGTCTTCATTGTCACAAAAAGGACTCAGTATTATCATCACAAGTCCTTCACAAATCCAGTATTGTACCTATCCCATATAGGATAAAAGGGCAATTATGATAAGTATCATTATTACTCTTGCATTTACGGAACAACGGTAACAACAAACTTTTTACTGCCGATTAATGTACTAACTACATATATATGTTTTTATAATATATAGTCAATATAAATAAAGGAGTGCTGTGTGTTGATTATAAACGAATGTAACACAAAATTCTTTAACATTTCCTATCACAAATTCCGTCTATGACTGCACAAAATATGGAAGTTTAATAACACCACTATGTGATTACGAGTATAACGATTTGCAAATGTTCTCAAATGTTGAAATTAATTTGACAAATTACATGCACTCAAAAACAATGGACATCAAGGGCAATATTTTTTGCCGTAATCAAAATTATATGGTGACCCTAAGAAGCATCTTGTGCAAGATGAGTCAAATTGCATACAATAAATTGAAGCTCCGTCTACAGATAGAGCTGTAATTAAGGGAGTGGGTATGGAGTTCGCATCTTGTCTCGAAACGCAAGTAGGTTGTGCAACAAGGCATCACGACAACGAGAGAGAACATAAATACTTATATTATTATACCTATAATTATCTACATAATTAAACTTAACATATTCAGTCCAGACCCTGCAAGAAATTCAGACAAAAAATTGCGTATGGAAGATTTTCAAATTATATAAATAAAAATAATTACTCGTTACTCGACTCCAGAGTCAGTAATTCCTTCATGGGATTCCTTCAATGTATACACTTTTACAATAAAATACTATAAAATATGCGGGCCTTATTCATCAAAAAGTTTAAAATTTTTATAAAGTAAAATGTTATTTAAAAAAAAATAAACAAAAAATTAAGGAATATTATCTACTAAAAGAGTACATGATTGCCAATAACCCCTGGAAATGAGGAGATCACTAACATGCTGTTTCTATATGTATTTCATTGTAATTGTATAAAATAATATATTCTAAATTAAAATTATTTAAAAAAAGTCCCGCTGGATTTCTTGCTAGTTCTTTTCAGAACAGAGATTTTTCTGAACCAGTGGTAAAGCGTGGCTCAAGTGATATCGTGATTTTCTTTTTTGGAGCTTAATTAACATATAAGTAAAAAGGAGTCACTTAGGTCTGTAAAGCGCCACCTATCGAATTTAATCACATCTATAAACCATCGCCTCGATAAAACTAATATATTGTGTAAAATTCATAGCAAGAATATCGAAATGGAATCCTGCAGTAATTTCAAAATGAATTACGACAGAGTTCACAATTATTATACGTTTGCTAATGACCTTTGTTTTACGACGATGGTATGAAAATTGTCGGGATCCTTCTCAAATATTAATTTATAATGACGTTAATTCAATCTAGCGGTAATTCACGATCCACGAAGAAACTCATATAAATACTGGCTGGTTCCTATTTGCGTGTATTAAGAACTTGTCATAGCCATTTGCCTATATTATTGACATTCGAATGAAATCCTAATTATATTTTTTGTGAATTGACAAGAATACTAACGAAGCGTTTATTTTGAATGATAACTTACTTCTGCATAAGAAAATAGAGTAACTAATGTAACTTTTGAAAGTAGACAAATTCTAACATCTATAGTTTTATATACTGTAGCTACTGTTCGTTCTCGTTCCTTTATTGATTTCAATAAAAAAAAAAACGATGCGAATTACACATGCAACATTAAACGGCCTTACTTTTATAAGTATGTAAGTAACGATTATTCGTTGATTATCGCTAACTTCAATTAAGTATTAATTAACTCTATATCTGTCTCTTTCTTTTATCATTTGATGAAAAAAGAGAGAGTAACTTCAATTATTTCTTAAATTGACATCAAGTTTTATGAGTAGGGCCATGTGAACAACAAAATGGCTACTGTCCTGCCCCAAATTTTTTTTTAGTTTATTCTCCATGCAGTTTGTCCCATTCTCTTTCTCATTTCCTTCACCACCAAGCAAGTGGTATCAAAATACTTCAAATTTAGTTTAATAATTTCATTGTTATTTTCGGGACTCAAATTGCGCATGCACATTGATTTTATATTAAGTTATGCGAACATTGAGAATTGTAATATTGTATTTTAAACGCAATATTACACTTTAAGTGAAAAAAAAACTTAAGAATATGAAAGTAAATTTATAAATCTATGCATATAAATAAAATTGAAGTGAATGTCTGTAAAATCGAAATAACAGAATTTTATTAAGCTGAGGGGGTTATTTGCAAGCCATTAACAAATGAATAATAATTTGTAAAATTGCTATCTATGTCTATGTACGTCTATCCGGGCTAATGTTCAGAATGAGTGAATTGATTGTAAAGAAACTTGGCGAACAAATACTTGTAAATAGCAATGCCAAGAGTGATCTAGGCTATAATTTCTGGCGACTTTCAAAAAGGAGCCGGTACTCAATTTGACTGCATCTTTTTGTTTTTTTTTATGTGTGTTACCTCATAACTTTTTACAGGGTGTACCGATTTCGATGATTCTTTTTTTATATGAAAGCTGGTACTTCTCGTGTGGTCCCATATGAATTTGATCAAGGTCAAACCAATAGTTTTTGAGTTGTTCTTAATAACTTATATTGAAGTCGGCTGTACAAAATTTTTAATTTTAAAGTATTAATCAGAAGCACTTGTGTTATTTGAGAAGTTTAAAAATTGATATAAAATGGTATTTTATGATTATCTTAAATCGAAGCAACGCCACATCAATAGAAGCCTCAGGCGAAGCCGAGGCGAGTCTTTAGTTAATGATATTATTAATTTATTTTTCCTCACCCAAACTTATGTAAACCAGTTATAAATTTATAAAGCTATCTATCTTAATAAGCCTTCACCTCCGAGACATGACTTTTAAGGGAGTCAGCGAACGCCAACGATCGATGATGCGTCGATTACATTTGCGAGATGCATTATGTAAGAATTCTGGGCCCGTAATAAATAAATCGACCGCCTTATCAGACCAGTTCGACCAGTTCGAATATTAGGGCTGTAATATAAAATAAAATTACTTTTCCAACTTTTTAAATATTTACTATTATGAGTATATCATAATCACTACTCTTTTTATGTACTTTCAACAGTTTTAAAAAATACCTTGCTTTTTATATTTTATACAATAAGGGTGACAAACGTGCACACAGTCCACCTGATGGTAAGTGGTTACTGTGACCCATAGACATCTACATCTATCCTTGTTTGCGAATCATTAAGAATCAAAATGCAGATGCGTTTTTACCCCTAAGGACTAAGATGGAATGCCTCGTTTCGAGTAAAAAGGGTATTCAGTTTACAGTACCCTCTTGTCTACACTCGCCATGCGAAACGTAGCAGTATTAAGCTGGTATTTGTTAGAGTTTGAACCTACCCCGGTAGAATCGATCCATTCGTGCTACAACCATAATATAGCTACAGCGTTGATATTTATAACACTCGAGTTGTATTGACATCGCTCGCCCTACCAAACTCAAACTGAGGCCTTACACTTGACATCTATCTAAAAAAATAGATTACTTATTATTAAAAATCCTAACGTAACAGTAGTTCCAGCCCTGTATCCAGAAAAGAATGCGAGTCGCCATGATGTCACGTCGACCGTGACACACATTTCGATCGGAGATTCCATGGCATCGATTTCATTGAACAATCGGTTTCCGAACGCATACTGTAGATTTTTAATCGCAGACAGTGTTACATAAGGAGATAAAATTATATATTTTAATGACATAATTTTATGACCGAATGTATGCGGAAACAATAAATTTTAGCGCAGATATTTTCCTCCTTTTGATAGAAAATTCATTCTTATAATATAAATATACCTAATATCTGACATGAAAATTAAATTAAATCTTTTAAAAAAATACGCTGTTATTTTAAGCTCATTCTTTCCTTTTATTTTTTTATTATTATTTCTGGGAAAACTATTTATTACGTGACCACGCCTTTATCTACGCTGGAACTAAACAATGGCGTACCATTAGTACACCCACTTATTATCAATGATATTTTCAGTTTCATATAATAGGTGAATCTGTTTGCACATAAAAACATCCATCGTCCTAATAACGAATATCAATAACCAGGTTATATATAGCTTGCCAACCCATATGAAACGTGTCACAATTATTTGTATATATTGAAAATATTTGTTTTTGTGCAGGTTTCTGAATAGGTATCATATCATCCTTATTCATTTAGTAAAGCCTATCCAAGTCTACTGCTGAACATAGGCCTCACCATAGAATATGTGGTATCCTCATGGGTGGATATTTGCCATATTTGTTAAGCTTGGCATGCCGTTCGTCAACTGCAGTTTTTTTTATTAATTATATTTGTAGTAGAGTAGCATGTAGTTTTATACGCGGTAGAGCCAAATTGCGGCTGTATTATGGTTGTAGCACGAAATTGTCGGCTCGGCCGGGGAAGGACCGTGTTATAGATATATGTACACTGTTGGCTGGTTGTTCTCTTATGTCATCATCATCAACATCATCATCATTACAGCCATTCACAAGTCCACTGCTGAACATAGGCTTTCCTTAAGGAATGTCCCAAAACACGGTCCTGTGCCACCTGCATCCATCCACTTCCTGAATGTTTTAACAGGTCTTCACTCCGTCTAGTGAGGGGTCGTCCTACATTTCGCCTACCGATACGAGGCTGCCACTCGAGAACCTTTCTTCCCCATCGGTTGTCGGTTCTTCGTGCTCTATCTCTTATGTATTATTTTAAAAAAAAACGATGGTTTTAACTCAGCCCGAATACACCAACTACATAGTAACGAAATCCAACCATTAACACCAGTGTTACCAAAGTTGAACGGTAATTAAATTTAATTTTTATAGATAATAACTACATGATTTCCAAAATCTTATTACCCAAATACCTCATTCTCATGAGATGTGAAACGAAGATTTAAAGATTGCTAACAACTATTAATAACTATCAATTACACCGTTAACTTGACTTCATCAATAGAATGTTACATAAAACTGGTAAAATCGCTCGTAAAAAGAAGTTACGTTATTGATTAATACAAATAAATAAAATTGAAGTCTCTATTTATAATTTCGAAATGACAGCTTTTTATAAATGTATTTTTTTTACAGGATAGTGTGACAAACGAGCACACAGTCCACCTGATGGCAAGCGGCCGCTGTGGCCCATAGACATCTACATCTATCCTCGTTTGCAAATCAAAATGCAGACCCCAACATGCAACCCGCGAGGAACAAGTTGGAATGCCTCTTTTCCAGTAAAAAGGGTTTCCGGTTCTCTACACTCACCATACGAAACACAGCAGCATCAAGCCGCCATTTTACGCTGGTATTCTGTGATGTTGTTCCTTCCCCGGTTGTGCCGACCCATACGTGCTAAAACTATACTACTAATATAGCTGCAGCATGGCTCTACCACGTATAAAAACGCAGGAATATGAAAGTATATACGGTATTTAATACAAAAAACACAATTTTTAAAATGTTTTCCTGTCTGCCTGTTTGTCGGTCTGTGTATTTGTTCCTAATAATCTCAGAAATGATCAGACCGATTTTGGTGGGACTTTCACTGGCATATAGCTGATATTATAAGGAGTAACTTAGGCTACTTTTATTTTAGAAAAACGATTAGGGTTCTGCGCAAAAAAATAAAACCTATGAAATCTAATCGTAACAAATACCACGCGGACAAAGTTGCGTGGAACAGCCTAAGATGTTTTTAAAAGACAGCTAGTTTTAAAATAATACCTTCCATGATTAATTACAGTCATTAAACCGCGATCAAATTCTTCTCTATGCTTCTCGATCGCTTTACTTTGGCAGGTTCAGTTTTAAATAACCACATAGTCAACTGACGCTTCGTTCCGCGATCGTTTTTAAAAAATCCGAGATTTACGACTTGTAATAAAGTGTAAACTCGCCGAAAGGATCCTGCTAAAAACTTTGTTATTATGTTTTGGGTGATATTTGCAATCGAAAAAATGTTCGTTAGTCAAAACGCAAGGCGTAGCGAAGAGTGCACGCCTTGCAATACATAACGCAGTGTTGGTACCGACTTTGTTATATGGCAGCGAAACCTGGGTATGCCAGAAGAAGCATAAAAGTAAGTTGAATGCAGTGGAGATGCGATCTCTTCGTAAAATGTGCGGCGTTACCATGGCCGACCGAAAGCGAAACGAAGAGATTCGCAATATGGCAGGTTTGAAAGATGACCTTATCACAAAAATTGATAAGGGCGTGCTTCGGTGGTTTGGGCACGTTGAGCGAATGAGTGAAGACCGAATGGTGAAGAAAATATATAGCGCGAAAGTTAATATTAAAAGGTGTCGAGGTAGACCGAGACTAACTTTCGAAGACCATGTGAGCAAATTGCTCGAAGAGCGTAGGGTCAAGAGTACTCGGATACCTAGACGTGCATGCATGAAGAAGATAATGAATCTGAAAGAAGCGGAAGAGGTTTGTAAGGATCGTGACACTTGGTGATCTGTTCTCTCTGGCTACCCCGTCAGGGATTGTGCGTGAAGATAAGTTAAGTTAAGTTAAGAAAAAATGTTCCCAAACATGCGCATAGATGATTAACTAAGCTTATATATTTTTCAATGTACAACGATATTTCAATTTGGTTTGTAAAAAATGTGGAAGGAAATTTAAAATTAGAAAATTCGTGTTATCACTATAAAAGCTTATTTTCATACAAAATAAACTTTAGTTCGCAAAACTTTCTGCCTGACTTGTATTCCATTTTGAATTTGATCCCCGAATCAATTTTTAAAACACTGCTTTATGTTGCCCATAGTATATAGTAATATGAGATTTAGTGAAGAGTTGTTTAACAATAAAAAAATCGTCAAGCAATCGACTTAAATCCGTATTTAAAAAAAATAGGGCTAAACAAAAAGTTTTAACAAATTTAATATTAAAATAAAAGTAATAAAAGTAGTAATACTCTATGAATGAAATATAATGTTTATTAAAAACTAGCTGTTCCCCGCGACTTCGCCCGCGTGGAATTTATATTTTAGCGTGGTATCCTAATTCTTTTTCTAAAATAAAAGTATCCTAAGTTACTCCTTATAACATCAGCTATCTGCCAGTGAAAGTTCCGTCAAAATTCGTCGCGCCGTTTTGGAGATTAGCCGGAAGAAACAGACAGACAGACAGACAAAATTTTTAAAAATTGTTTTTTAGTTATTGGTACAGTATATACTTTCATATGCATTTAGTAAAAGGCAGTTATTTTAAGAAGTTTAGTAAAAGGCAGTTTGTTTAGGGCTAAACAAAAAGTTTCAGCAAATTTAATATTAAATAAAAGTAATAAAAGTAGTAATACTCTATGTATGAAAATATAATATTTATAAAAAATTAGCTGTTCCCCGCGACTTCGCCTGCGTGGAATTTTTATTTTTTTAGCATGGTATCCTAATTCTTTTTCTAAAATAAAAGTATCCTAAGTTACTCCTTATAACATCAGCTATCTGCCTGGAAAGTTCCGTCAAAATCGGTCCCGCCGCTTTGGAGATTAGCCGGAACAATCAGACAGACAGACAGACAAAAATTTAAAAAATTGTTTTTTAGTTATTGGTACTTTCATATGCATTTAGTAAAAAACATTTATTTTAACATTACAAACAGACACTTCAATTTTATTTATTTGTATAGAAATAAATCTCTGCTTTACGAAATGAATCCTGGGAAATAGCATAATTATTGTTTTCACGTAAGCACTACCAATTATTTCATGTAGTTAAATGAGTATTGTACTGTTATTAAGCGTTCGTTTTAAGTAGGTTTCTTCGTTTTTTTTATGTGTCACATCAATCTTGTTAAACCACTTAGAAGTCTTAGTTCTCATAAACATGGCAGAATTTTAAGCTAAAGGATAGGGTTATGTTCGAAATTTCTCTGCGTAGAGCGTCTAGAACCAGAGTGACCGACATAGCCTAACAGATTAGTATGCCGAAGTGACAATGGGCCGGCCGTATAGCTAGAAGAACTGAAAAGCGACGAAGGAAAGTTTCTCGAGTGGTAGCTTTGTACTGACAAGTGTAGTGTTGGGTGAAACTCCACTAGATGGAGTCACAACTTAATGAAACACGCAGGCTTTGAGAAAAAAAAAGCAAGGTAATCGAAGCATGCTGGTGCTCAAAGACGTCCTTTGTGGCAATCGATGTACTTGTGATGGGTGGTAATGATGATAAAATGATGATGAGTACTGTACCTATATTTCTAGCACTTTAGGAAGGTCGTAGTGCATTTGGTTATTTTCAACGGTTTTGTTTATAATCGTTTTTAAAATCATATTTTTAGTTACTCTGAGGCAGTTTTCTAAGTTTTTTTTATTCTTTTTTTTTATTAATAAAATACTAGTAATGCTATTAAAAATTACTAATATTCCCTTTAACCACTTCTGGTAAGCTTAAAATGCTTGTGTTAGAAATGGTTCACGACAGTAGTCGAATGGCGGATTCGAACCCACGACCTTACGAGTTCGCGGTCCGCACCCTGCCATTAGGCTACTGACGCTTTACTGAAACTTATATTGCATAAAGAGAAACATCCAAATTATGAACAATTATTTGTAGGCCATACACATACCACTGAAATAAATACACGAGTGTTATAATCAAAACTATATAGAATTATAATAAAAGAGTTACAATTCCCTTCGTTGCAAAATGTTCACCCCCAGCAGATCAAGGCATATTGTTATATACATACATTATATAAATGTAATTTATTTTTATTCAAGAAAGAAAGAGGATTTCAATTCAACTATTTTTTGTGTATGTGTATAACACGATATATTCGGAAATTTCGCGAATGTAAATATTTATCTTATAATAATTAATAGACTTTAGGGCTTTTAGGGTTTAAGATCAAATTCTTGCTTATCTTCACGCACAATCCCTGACGGAGTAGCCAGAGAGAACAGATCGCCAAGTATCACGATCCTTACAAACCTCTTTCGCTTCTTTCAGATTCATTATCTTCTTCATGCTTGCACGTCTAGGTATCCGAGTACTCTTGACCCTACCCTCTTCGAGCAATTTGCTCACATGGTCTTCGAAAGTTAGTCTCGGTCTACCTCTACACCTTTTAATTTTAACTTTCGCGCTATATATTTTCTTCACCATTCGGTCTTCACTCATTCGCTCAACGTGCCCAAACCACCGAAGCACGCCCTTATCAATTTTTGTGATAAGGTCATCTTTCAAACCTGCCATATTGCGAATCTCTTCGTTTCGCTTTCGGTCGACCATGGTAACGCCGCACATTTTACGAAGAGATCGCATCTCCACTGCATTCAACTTACTTTTATGCTTCTTCTGGCACACCCAGGTTTCGCTGCCATATAACAAAGTCGGTACCAACACTGCGTTATGTATTGCAAGGCGTGCACTCTTCGCTACGCCTTGCCTTTTGACTAACGCAGTCAGGTACCATTGACTTTGTTCCCGGCAGCGACACGCCTGTCCACATCTAAATCACATCTTCCATCCCGGCTAAAAGCACTCCCCAAGTATACAATTTCATTTACCTGTTCTAGACATTCCTGATTTACCCATATTTTACACTTCGTTCTCTCTTCGTCCTTTTCAAATACCAGAACCTTAGTTTTATTAGCATTCAAGCGGAGACCTTTAATTTCACATTCCTCTTTCATACACGTGACTAATGCCTGCAGTTCTGCCTCTGATGGTGCAATAAGCACTGCATCATCAGCATACAGCAAACAATTTACTTTTATGTCACCCAATTTCACACCCAAACAGCTATCTTTCAGCTTCTGTAAACAGCTGTCGAGATACAGTATGAACAGCCAGGAAGACATGACACAACCCTGCTTTACGTCCGTTTGGACGTTAAACATGGGTGACAGGTCATGCCCTACCCGCACACAGGCTTTACAGTCACAGTAAAGAGACTGCACAGCCCTTAGCAATCGATCATCCACACCATACCCCGGCAACAGTTCCCACATTTTCTTCCTTACGACCTTATCAAATGCTTTCTCAAGATCCACAAAGGAACAGAAAATCTTCTGGTTATCAGCCAGAAGCTTTTCCGTGATCATACGGAGAGAAAACATTTGATCCGTGGATCCTCTTCCAGGTCTAAATCCGCATTGTGCCTCCCATAGAAATTTTTCCGATTTCTCTTGCATCCTACGTGTCAAAACCTTCGAGTAAACTTTACTTGATAAACTGGTCAAGCTGATCGCCCGATAGCACCTGCAGTCAAAATGTGAACCTTTACCTTTATATAAAGGCACAATGACTGCGGATCGCCAATCATCCGGGACATCCCCCGTCCGCCAGCACAAATTGCACAGCAGATGAAAGCTGTCCCAGACGTGAGGGCCACCATACTTGACCATTTCAGCAGTCCCGCAGCCTTACCACATTTCAAACTTCGAATCGCACGTTCAATCTCTTTCATACTGATGACCTCAGTGTCATCGAGGTCCGGGTCTGGCGTACCAGTCACGGCGTCATCCCCGGATCCCTCACTAAGATCATCACACGCATACATTTCTCAATAAAATTCGCTCCATCGCTGCATGACGTCCGATTTTTCTGAGAGGACGTCATTAGTTCTCGAAAGAACTTTGTTCATTCTTAAGGCCGTCGCACCACTTCGGGTCCTTCCAACCTCTTTCCAGAAGAGTTTGGAGTTCTCCTTAAAGTTGTGCGACAACCTTTCGTCCGCTTCCATTCTACACCTTTCACGCACTTCCTCAATCAGTGCTTTCGTGTGAACTTTCTGCAGCCTATATCTTTCTTTCATCTTCTCTCTCATATCCTTATCATTACTAGAGGCCAAGTAGTCTAACCATGCTTTCTTTTTCTTCTTTACAGCTTCTTTCACTTCATCATTCCACCATGCATCTCTTCTTTTACTACTGCCTCTTTTTATTGTTCCACACACTTCTTCCGCTGCACTTACCATTACATACCTAAGGTTCTGCCATGTTCTTTCTACACATTCTTTTCTGCCATCGATGGTGTCAAGCTTTTCGGCTAAAGATCAAATTCCATTTTTAAAATAAAATCACCTCGAAATGGTTAAGTAAAATTAAACGTTTTATATAAATATTTAGACGACATTCTAGTCGTTGTCTTATTTATGATATTAGTGCACTCAAGAGTCAAATAATTAATCTTTTAAAAGTTGAAAAAAAAATATTTTTTTCGAACTAAAGTTAGAACATTACCATCGTAGCTCGAATTCACACTAAGCACTAAGCCTTGAATATCAAGCAATAACACTAACTGCAAATCAAAAGATCGGAATTATGAAAAATATTATATTCGATCCGCCATAAATCATTCGTGATATTAAACAGATACTTCCGGTTGTAATATGTTATAAATGTCATAATCTTGTTTTCAATTTCAACAGTTCCTAATAACATAAAGTTATTTACGAGTCATCGAGATGTCAGTTATAATAAATAACATTAGGAAACAATTTAACTAACTTCGGACAAACTTGTGTCAAAATGTCATGCGGAAACACTTCATACCTTGAAAGGTCCAATACGATTGACCTCACGTTTTTGAGACTAATATAACCTTACAATTAAGGTCTTCTTCGTGACGCGTCAGTAGAGTTATCGAGTATATTAGTCAGTAGAGTTATAAGTATTAATTTTTATCTTTCACGCTTATCATATCATGAAATCGATTTTACTTAACATGGTTATTACTAGACGAATAGTGCATAAGAAAATACAGATAACCGATTCAAGTAGCTGTTAAAATATTTAATTGTTATTCGAGACGATGTTAACCTTCGATAATATGTTTATAACGATTTTAATTACAGAAGCCTTTTTATTTTATAATGTTTAAGGTTGCAAGCACTTCGTTTGCTAACTTTTAATACTTATCGGTATTTTGTTTCTGGTGATCAAATGCTTGTGGGAGTTTGATCATAAAACGTGGCACTATTTAGAGACTTGATTTTATTTTTCATAAATTAATTTGAAAATATTATGATCTATGTAAAAGTCTATGTTCAGCAATATACGCCTGAAAGTCTTCAATGATGATGATGATGACGTAGGTTCCCCTTCTGAGGAGAAACGAGAGTTAGCCGCTTCTTGGATTGAACAAATTTCCCGGCGGAAATATTTCCCTTTTCCTTCGACGGTCAAAGTATCTTTCGAATAAACGAAATGAGCTAAGAAGGCAATCCAATCAGTAAAAATTAAATTACTGTTGCATTAAATGATAAAGACAGTAAGCCTAGTAGTTTGGCGTACTCTAGCCGTGGTAGCTTTTCCAATTTAATTGTTAATTGCAAATTTACTACATGATCGGCGGTAAAGGAATACATTGTAAAAAAAACTAATGTATATCTCTAGACCTCCATTACACACAGGAGCAGCGCAGTGGACCAATTACTCCAATAACCCCTTCAAAATTAAAAGTATACCACCTCCCAGTACTGAGATGTATTAGTAATTGAATTTATTATATGTCTTTACGCTGTAGCTCCACGCTGCAGCTATATTATGGTTGTAGCATGAATGGGTCATCTTGACTAGGTACCTATGAGGTACGCGAAATTTTATCTCATTTAACAATTAAGATTTAACGATTTCTCATATTTACGTGAACACTATACGTGGTAGACACACACACACACACACACACACACACACACACACATTATACGTGGTAGAGCCATGCTGCAGCTATAGTTGTAGCACGAATGGGTCGGCTCGACCGGGGTATGACCACGCTCTCACAGAAAATCAACTTAAAGTACGAGAACCGGCGACCCTTTTTTCTGTAAACGAGGCATTCCATCTTAGTCTCAGGGATACCAACGCACATTTTGATTCTTAATTGAGGATAAATGTAGATAGATGTCTATTACCGTATAGTGGCGTTGTAAGAATATCCACTACCCTATATCATTCCGTGGGTATCGTAAGAGGTGAAAGAGAAAAATAAATCAGTAGATGGGTAGCAGCATCTTGCCAAGCGCTTGGCAACTATGGCGAATATCCCCTCTATAAGGCTATCTATGGGGCAGGCCTAAACTGAGAAGTGGACTTTAATAGGCTGTAACGGTACGGTACGGTAAATGTCTATGTGCCACAGCATTCACTTACCATCAGGTGGATTGTGTACTATTCTATAAAAAATAAATTGAAACTAAATTTTTGCGATCAAAGAGTTAAGTTTCAATTAGTATTATTTTACAAAAATATATTTTTATACGTCGTAGAGCTATACTGCAGCTATATTATGGTTGTAGCACGAATGGTTCGGCTCGACCGGGGAAGGATCACGCTCTCACAGAATACCAGCGTAAAATAGCTGCTTAACGCTGCTCTGTTTCGTATGGTGAGTGTAGAGAATCTGAGACCCTTTTTACTGGAAACGAGGCAATCCATCTTAGTCCTCACGGGTGACAACTCATCTGCATTTTGATTCGTAATCGACGATAGATTTAGATGCCTATGGGCCACAGCAACCACTTACCATCAGATGGACTGTGTGCTCTTTTGTCACCCTTATCCTATGAAAATAAAGTATTACCTATATTTAATTGGTTTATTAGCTTGAATCCGTTAGTAAACTTCTGCAGTAAACTACTAACAATACATTTTTTTTACTTAAAGTGGTATTTTCCTTAAAGTTACTGTGTCAAAATAATTAGTATACTATAAGATGAAAATAAGTTTTTAGTGTCAAGGATGAGTTACGAAAATAAAAATAAAGGTATTAGTCATTAGCATCTAATGATGTGTTCCACCTTAGACTTGCTTAGGCAACGGATGTGCTGGTCAGCGTCAGCTATGTAATATTTAGAAATAATATATAATATAATAAGAAAAAAATAAGAATAATCATTAAAAGTCAGAAATTATATAGTGCCTAAATTGTTCGTGCAAACACAAAGGTGCCTACTCGTTGAGATCGAATGTGGACTAGTAAGCAATATCAAGTATGTTTTTATTAGGGGACAGATAAAGCTCTAAATATGCAAGTTTGTGTTTTATGTAGCTCCGAAAGAGATTAGGTACGTTGCGAATCTTTACACGCCTCATAACGCGAAGTGTTATTAGGTAGTGTCGACATGCCAAGGTCAAGCAATTTTGTGGTCTTAAAATGCCTCTTTCATAGCCATATTGCACTTATAAGATATTACGAGGAACCGTGTATTAAGGAAACACTCTAAGTAATTAATCTAATATTTTCTAAAAAATCATTTTATATTGCTACTTTGATAAATAAACGGTTTGAAAAAAAAAATACGTAGACGTCCGGATGTTGACTTGTATGTGGTCACGATAACTCTCGAAAAAATTGACGTATCGAGTCCGGGTTTTTTTTTATTTGCTTCAGAATTACGTCAACTGGTTCCCTATTTCATATCAATAGCCTAGTCGCGTCGTTTGTTAATAAAATGATTTTCAAGTTTTATAAATTTTTATTGCTATTAAAAATGTTGTAGACAAAAGACAAATATACCATACTGCCTATATCGATTTTATATTTTTTGTAATAGATTTATTTTGTTAATTTATTTTTTCATCAAAATTAAATGAAACGCACATGAGACGTGCAATTTTTGATTTTCCAAACTATTTAATATTACTTATGGCTAATTTAAAATCTCATATAAGAATTATAAATGTAGTGAGATGATTATAAAGAGATGTCAGTTATAAGGCCAGCGTTTATGATTTGACAAATCCGTGACAAATCATCAACATTCAATACATTGCGTTTCGTTTCGTAATAAGGAGCTATTCTAAATATGAATGATACTCGACACTAATTTGCCACATTCTATTTTATCACTCGCGCACTTTTAAAGTGTCGATTATGTGGTAAAAAATAATAATAAAATGTTATGCAAGTCTGCCATTGGTTAAACTTAACTTGGAATTAATTTACAGTTTTAAAAATATGACACTTTACCCTATTTTATTATTATATATTACATATTCTTATGATAATAATGTAACGGATTGGTTAATATTGACTTATTACGGGAATATTATTATATAATAACGACGTTAACTACAGTTGGTATTAAAAGAGGCTGCCCCGGAGAACCCAAAATACTGGCCACCGTTCTAGATAGTTGTTTACGCGTAGAACGCAGAAAGTATTCTAACAATCTAACGTTATACGTATTGTGTATTTAAAACTTTCTTTTCTTTTTCCTAAACGCATTATATTATCGTGTACGAAAAATTTGTTGCTCTTAGTTTGTATACACAAAAATGTCTTAATAATTAACATATCCGTCTCCGAATATTAAAAACTCTTAATTTTAAGAACTACGTTCAGTGTGTACTTTTACATACAAACATTTAAATGTGTAAATGCAATCGATATACGCTTTATTTAAAAGCTTCCCTTCTATTATTTCCTTGTCCCTTTTTTCTTTATCGAAATGTGCAAAATTTTATGAAAATATTACTGAAAATTCATTATAACTAATTACATATTTTTATTTGTTTCAGAGCCCCATGAAGCGGCTGTCATGCACATAGCGACATTGATTGCATTCGTGCAGGTACGTACTCACTATTACTCTCGAATTCATCCCAGTTGATTTCCTATATTATATGCAAACTATATTGGGATTTGACTAATTTCAAGCAAATATAGTGAAGGTAGTCTATCTATAGGACTATAAATAGGATGTCTATATATATATATATATAGCTGACTCAGCAGACGTTGGTTTGCCCTTTCAGGGAAGTGGCACAGTAAGATCCACCCCAAATTCACTAACACTACATAATATTAATTGTTTAAAATGTTTATGAAATGAAATTAAAAATATTTATTTCTTTGATGTATGTGTGTAAGAAACCAAAATTAAGCTTTTGTTTTGACAAACTTCTTTATATTCAAATCTACTTCCATTTTCGTTATTTTCGTTTTCCAGCGTAAGAGTAAATCTTCTAAGTAATTTACCATGTTACTTCTAAGTAATTTATTATAATATGCAGGTGTTACATGTACCTATATTTTTTAAACAAGAAAGAATATATGTCTTTATTTATAAAACTTGTATATACGGTACATGAATGGACTAAGAAAAGCGATAAGTCGTAAGTCGTAAAAGAACAATATCGGACCCGTTGAATTTTCACAGTGTTCAATGGTTGGTAATAACGCGAAATATTGCGTGAGACTGGAAAAATTAGCATTGTGTCCGCGTGAACAATGTTTAGATAATACTGATAAGCAAGCTACGGCAATCAATCTTGTGAGTCAGTAAAGGTTCGTTTCACATCTGGCAGTGCTCATCGGTACATTTGCTATACACAGCAGTGTTATCTACATCGCAACCTTTAAGTAATATGATTGAATACATCGTTGATAATTACCTATGAGTAAGAGGTAATCCCTACCAAGCTGTTTCTAAAACGATTTTTGTAATTGATTGTACAACTTAAGTTAAATAAAAAAAAATTACGTCCGAATCCTGGGCACATGACCGCTCTTGTTTCTAAAGTGTTTTTAGGGCACGAAAACGTCCGCAATTTTACACCAATGAGTGTTAGTGGATTTATATTGTCTTCAAAATATTATTTTATCTCTTAGACATACATATGTCTTCACGATATGCGGGAATTGCTAATAAAAAAATCGTTTATACAACTGTGAATAGTCCATTATCTACGTCGGCATAAAAGCTTGTAATAAAGCAAATTAATTGCACCTAGCTTAATTATCAGTGTACAATCGTATAATATCATAATTCTTAAGACTGAAGCACACTAAATATGTGTACATTGCAGCACTAGTGTGTAATATATGAAACTATATGAAAAATGTATACAGTTGTATGCATTTCAAGTAGTATCGCAACGCGTACGTATTGCACACGTTACGTGGATGCATTTGTAGTACTACGCCATTAAGTCAGGAATAAAAAACAATTGGTAAATAAAGTTTTTTTTTTACTATATAATTATTAAAATATTACTCATCCATTAAGGTCTCAAATAACCTACGTCATGGTAATGGACTTACATTAAAATACTTATTTTCGAATATTTCCATTACAGCCTATAAAAGTCCACTGTACATAGGCCATTGATTGCCTCATCGGGTGGATTTTGCCATAGTTGCCAAGCTTGGGATGCGGGTTGGCATACGCAATTTTTTATTATATTCAGTTGTTATCTCGATGATTATGATCTCTTTCTCTAGTTTCCCTCTGTCGCCTCTTACAATACTCACGGGACGATAAGGCGTAGTAGATATTCTTAAACACAGTACACAGTTTTTAGACTATTAATCATAAACTTATTAAACGCAAATAAATTGTGGTTTTAATAAGGTGGCCTTTGTTTCCATCGCGTTTAAATATTAATTTTATTTTTATGCGTAATTTAGACGAAAGGGTGGGCTCAACCGGACACGCTTTGTCAGATAAAAATTTTCTAGTGGAATGCAGCATTTTACACTCCGGTTCCGGTTTTCGGTTCTCGTCACTTATTATATGTTTCAAACATACAATGAGTGACGATAACCAGAATTATTTATGCTTTACTTTCTATATAAACGTTGGGAATTAAGAATAATTAAAAATAATTTTTAAAATAATAAAGAAGCTAAAACCAAAAACTAAAGTTAATACACAGTACTACTAAACGCGGTATGAGTATATTGCTCAGAAAACCGGATGCGTTCTCTTGTTGGATGTCTATACTTAGACTATGAGCGAGAAAAAAATGGCCCTCTTATCACGAGCGGCGAAGACTAGTTGCGAATACAGTTCCTCTAGGAACTTCAACTCACGTGGACCTATCATACCTGTAGTCTATAACAAACTAAAACTAAATTAAAAAAAGTTATTTTAATTTCTCACCACGAAAAATACAATTTTCATATCATTTCAAACGGCACGAATACGTAGTAATCTCTCTCTCAGACATTTGCGATTTGTAAAATTACTTTAATACAAAATAATAATTGCCTCTTGTGATTTTGTGCCTCAGTATACACATTAACGTCAAGTCATATGTATGTTTTATGAAGATTATCTGAGATTAACAAAGGTCACATTATTGTTTTGACTAATAGCCTGTAGCAGTAAGCAACAAGATTGTTCAGATTTAAAGACGGAGCACACTCAATGCTGGCGAGTTCGCTTACGTCATGGCAGCAGTTGTGTTGTATAAAACTGCATGGAAAACGTGGCATCGTTTGCGTTCTACGTGTAGCACGGTTGACAGGCGTGCGGCACCTTTTTAAGGCGACACATCGAAAACCGTTGAAGCGGGCTATCGCCGGACTGACCCGAGTGAAACATAATTTCTATAAAAACTTCAAAAGCGCCGTTTTGATGTCTAAAATTGCGTAGCGTCCGCGACGATTTAGACCGCTTAGAAATCGCTAAGAATCTTAAAATATTTTTAAAAAATTATTGATTTTAGTAATCAAAATAATGAGCAAGTATATTAAGAATATTGATGTTATAAATGTATTTGAGTGGTTCCCAATCATATAGATTAAGTAATTTCGTTGTAATTACAACTATAGTGATTTTTTAGAGGTGTTTTCGCAAATAATTATGATCGAGTCAAAATTTTACTATCGTTTTTTATATCAAAATTCCAGTTTCGTTAGTCGTGTTATACTCCTATACCATTCGATGAGAGGAGGTGCATTTTTTCGCGGTGTCGCCTTAATAGGTTAATATAATAATAATAATAATCAGCATGTAGTGGCGTTATAAGAAGATGTACCTATCACCCCATATTATCCCGTGGGTATACTAAGAACAAAAGGAAAAATCCAAAAAGAAAAAAAGGTAATGGGCAGAAGTGTCTCCCAAATAACAACTGTAATGTTTGAACAAAACTTTGGTTGCATACTCGCCTGCCATGCGTGGCAACTATGCCAAATGTTCCCGCAATAAGGCAATCTATAGGGAGACATATGCTCAGCGGTGGACTTTGATAGTCTAGTGGTCAGCTTGACCGGAGCGGGACTACGCTCTCACATAATACCAGTGTGATACAACAGAATAACTCCGTGTGTCGTATGGTGAGTGTTGAAAACCGGAGAGCGTTATTACTGGTTACGAGGCATTCCATCTTAATTCTCAGGGGCGTTCGCGCACCTGTAGTAGTCTGCGCGCTCGTTTGTCAAAAATATCTCTATAAAAATACGTAATTCTTTAACTCGACTTAATCGCTGTAGCTGTCGCTCGCTACAGCTGTTTCAGATGGCGTCCAAACTCTCACTGCGGCAGAGTTGAACCTTCAGCTGGCTGGTGACAACTCCTTATCACCTTTCTACGAAAGCAGTGATGATACCGCGGTGCATTTTATGCGAGGGTCGAGGGCAGCTGACTCTCCTCTCTTGCCCGATATCGATGTACAATGTACTTCTGATTACATTGAAGTAACAGTTGAATTTGCAGATGTATATGATGGTATTATATACAGCAAGGGGTACCTGAACGATCCAAAATGCAAGTAAGTACATAATATCTATTTATTTCGTATTATTTTTGGCCATATTGTCAAATATATCTTCTTTTTAATATTTTTTTAATTTCATTGAAATAACGAAGAGAAATTCTTTCGAGAAGTTCTTAACGACTTGATTTAAAAGTCCATTATTATCTTTTTATCTTTATCTATCTTATCTTTTTTTTAAAACGTTACCCCCACACTAGGATTTTCTCCTGTGTCGTGGAGGCAGTTTACAAACATAAATTGCACAAGGAAAAACATCCAGACCCTGAACAATTATTTGTAGGCCATACAAATACTTGTTCCATGCGGGATTCGAACCCGCGGCCCCAGCGCAACAACTGATTGCTAAGCCACTGCGCCACGGAGCCGTCATTATTGCATCATATCAAATATTTCGAAGACATGTGAAGTTCGCCAACATGTATTGGGGTAGTGCGGTGGACATGTCCTTGACTTAAAACCCTCTCAGAAATTAGAGGAGACCTGTGCCCAGCAGTGGGACATATATATACTGTAACTTTAACTTTTTAACTTTATTATTTCATATCGCATTGTTATGGCAACATAAAACTATGAGATCTAAGTCTATGGGAAATTCCAGGAAGATCTCATGGCCATCACAAGATGGCTATGGACCCTACTAGTGAATACAGATATACTCGTAAACATACAGGCGATGACGAGTCAATCTCCAAGTAACCAATCCGTCTGCCGAGCGTGACTATGGTATATCTTCACAATTCCTTGAAGGGTACAGAAGTGTTCTTGTCGCCGACTAATAAATAAATCTAATTTTTCAATAAGACTTTAATACTAAACCTTTATATCACAAATAATTTAAAATTTAGAAATAGTAAAGTAAATAGATCAAAAGTAACAGTTTTAATTATGTATACTGGTACCCTGTGGTAGTGTAGTGTTGGTGAGCTTTGGTAGCTCAGGGGTTAAGTAAACTTTACTAGGTGGTAGGCCTCGTTTTCTGACTACGAGTCCGTCGGTTTAAGTACCACCATCTTTCTTACCTATTTTTCCCGCAAATAGCAGTGCATGTATTACTACGAGTATGTTCCGGTTTGATGGTAAGTTTCGTTTGTCACTTCAATTTTATACAAAATGGGTTGAGTTCGATACAACGAAATTGTTAAATGCCATTTTTTGGTACTGATTTTCAGCGTAGTAGTTTTTAAACTTAAATGAACAATTAAAAGATAAGCTATGATTTTAAATAAATAGTAAAAAATAATAATCTTCCATCTGCAATGTACACAGTTTTTATGAAATGTTTAGTTATATTGTATTGTTTTTTTTTTTTATAGGAGAGGGGGCAAACGAGCATGCGGCTCACCTGATGGTAAGTGACTACCGCCGCCCATGAACAACTGCAACACCAGGGGAATCGCAGATGCGTTGCCGGCCTTTTAAAAAGGAGTACGCTCTTTTCTTGAAGGTCCCTAAGTCGTATCGGTCCGGAAAAATAAATAGAACTAAAACTAAAGCTAAAATTATCATACAGGCCTACTCGACTACGTTATATTGTACATATATCTTACACGTAGCCTTCATAATTAGTCCTATTTATTAATTTTCATAAGAAAGTTTTCATACATTTTTGCCAACAATTTATGAATTTTACACCATTACAGATATGTAACTCTTGGCGGAAGTCAGTCACGTTACTCGTTCAGAGTGCCTCTGAATGGCTGTGGATCTCGACCTCTATGCAATGCTTGTGGAACAATTGATAATGTTCTCGTATTCCAAGCCGATGACTTCGTTCAGGGTTCACTGGACTTTGCTAGAAAGGTATAAAATATTCAATGATAATTTTGAACTCAATTGTGTTTTTCAAAAAGTTTCCTTTCTCACTATTCCTTTATTAATTCAATAATAAATTTTGTGGTCACAATTTAAAAGAAACATTACCTCTAATGTAAATTTTTATTATTTATTTACTATTTTATATTCGTGAAATTGAAAAAAGCAACGTATATTAGAAATCTAGATAACCATTATTTAATTGTAGGTATCATGTGCAAGGACTTCACTGGAACTATCAACTGGTGGAACGAGAGAGGAGCAAACGCACGTTCTAAAACTTAAACCATTTATGGTAGATATGCTCGATGTGGTTGCTGTCCAAGGTCCCGCTGGTGGGGTTGAGTGCTGGATGGATATTCAGAAAGGAGTATTTCCTAACGTATGTTTATGTGCTAATTTAAAAACATTTGTTAATTGGAACAGAAATTGTAACCTTTATAAAAATTTAAAATAACCTACTTGGTTATTCATATAAAATGGTCTTACATTAGAAAGTAAATTTATATTCCTTAAACATAAGTGCAATTTTGGGTCAAATTTTCCGTCTTCTTTCAGATTTAATATTATAAATATACTTTTCTTTCAGACTACTCCTCTTGAAAATTCAATCAAAATTGGTGAATATCTGACAATCTTAGTATACTTGAAGGATATAAGAAACCAATTTAATCTTAAAATTCACGATTGTTGGGCTTATGATAGTGACAGCTACGACAGCCCTAAGACGAATAAAATACAACTAACGGATAAACAAGGATGTCCTAAGTAAGTAATAATTAAACTGAACGTCACGCAAATTTAAATACATCTTAAGGAAGTCGTTAAAGTAATCCGTCTAATATTCAAATTCCTATTATGATTTCTAAATCACAAAAAAAGTGAAGTGATCTTTTCTAAAACAACAGACTAGTAATCTATTGTTCCGAGTATTATCATCATCATATCAGCACCACTTCCATTCCATTCCAATAACATCATCACGTTTTCTTGTTTGTAACTACTTGTTCAGGTATTCCAAGACTACTATTTTTAATAATAGTGAAATATTATTATTGAACATTTTTATAATGCTCCCGTCTGGTTGGTATATCTGTTACGGCTAAAAGCCGAAGTGCGGTTACACCTAGTTCTAATCGGCTAGAACTAGGTGCGGCCAGCATTAGTTGGTTAAATTTAGGTGCACTGTTACATTTGTAAAAATACGGAAATACATATCAAGTAATATCAGCGAGAGTAGGTTAATGTTTGGGCCACGGTAATTTATAAATTACATATATATATATATATATATATATATATATATATATATATATATATAATACACCTAAATTTAACCAATCGCAATAGGCTACACCTAGTAGTAGCTGGCTAAACCTAGGTGTATCCGCACTTCGGCTTTTAGCCGTAACATATATATAAATAGATAAATTACGATAAAAATAAATAAATCATAAAAAAGAAAATTAATAAACTATTGAAAAAAATATAGAATTAACCTAATCAGACAGAACCCGTCGGCAGGGGAGACCTTACGGCCGAGGGTTAGGAGGAAAGGGAAAAAACGAGCGCATGATGCGGGCAGTATCAAGGAGCATCCCGCCTTTTGCAATTGGAGAAGTCCTCCATGGATTCGCAATCGCTTTACATGATCCGCGAGGCTGACTGAGATTTACCAGCTTGTAGAAAAAACAATTTAGTTCGGCAGACTACCTCACATGTCGATCACCTATTGATCCGGATCCAGATAATTTGTCTTATCTGTTTCGACTTTCACGAGCTTCTTTCTTTTTTCTAACGAATTTTTTTTACGGTTGAAGACCCACTTTAGCCATGCAAGTGTTATAGTATAGAATTTCTTTCTGTAGTCTATTCAGGCGACAGAGAAGTTCCGATGGTTGTGGTTTAACCAGCTTGCCAATGAAAGCCAAAATGAGGAGTGTTCTTTGGATTCACGACCGCCGCCCTGACATCCATTTTGAGTGTCGAGGGATTTTCGCGCTCAAAATGGATGTTAGTGTCTAATATATGGTATCAATATTATAACTTAAGTAAAAAAACAATAAGCTTATGGTATGCTAAAATCAAACTTTACCTTTAAAAATAATTATTTCAATTTAAATTATAAAAATCAATAATCTAAAATGAATAATTTACTAATGAAAAAAATAACACTGGATTTTGTACTGTACACACTTATGTAGAACAGAGATGTCAAAACTTTCCTCCAATTACCTATAAGAAAGAAGATAATAAAATGTAAGAGATATAATAAAGCAAATATAAAAATTTATAGGTGGTAGAGTCTTGCTGCAGCTATATTAATAGTATGTTTGTAGCATAGTTGTAGCACGAATGGGTCGGCTCGACCGGGATGGACCACGCTCTCACAGAATACCAGCGTAAAATAGCAGCTTAATGCTGCTGTGTTTCGGTTGGTGAGTATAGAGAACCGGAGACCCTTTTTACTGGAAAAGAGGCATTCCATCTTAGTCTTCACGGCTGACAACGCATCTGCATTTTAATTCGCAAACGAACATAGATGTAGATGTCTATGGGCCACAGCAACCACTTACGATCAGGTGGACTGTGTGCTCGTTTGTCACCCTTATTCTATAAAAAAAATTAAAATATAAAAAAATGCGTAGTTAATATTATAAAATGGAATTAAAATTAAATGTTGTAATATTAAAATATGATACATGTATTAAAACTTTTAAAGGAAGAAAAAACTCATTGATCAATGGCAAAAGTCTACAAATACTGGCAAAAGTGGGGCAACTTTGATTGCGTACAGTAAAGTTAGCGCTTTCAGATTTCCCGAAACGGATCAAGTATATTTAACCTGTAATGTAGAGGTATGTACTATTTTACAATTATTTATTTATTTAACACATTTTTATATGTACTAAGCTTTTCTACCAGCCAACCGGAAATTTAGTTGGAGTAATGTATACTGCAGTGGGCTAGGGTAAAACCAAATATTAATAAAATTCACACACACACACACACACACACACACACACACACACACACACACACACACTTATTTGAATATATGACATATATATTCAAATATATATATATTCAAATTTATTATATTCCTTGTAAACGTAATATTATGTAAGTAATAGTGTTTTGTTCACATATACATATATGATTTGACTAAAAACCGAAATGCTGATAAACCTAGGTTTAGCTGAAGAAATTATAAATACCTACTTTATGCAGTTTCTAAAATGTTATTACGCTAATTTCTAATTTCTATGTTGTAACTACGCACATACCAAGATGAACAATTTTCACAAAATGAAATATTTTTTAAATTTCCAAATAATTTTAAAAATAATGATTCCTTTAAAATAAATGAGTAGTAAGTATTAAATAAAGAACGGAACCGATCAAACAGACCTTGGGTAGGGCTGTTGCCTGGCCGCATAACACGACGCATGTGTTTGTCCTTGTGTGGGAGATGAACACTATTTGGCCATAAGTGAGTGAGAAGAACAATCAAGATCGCTTTCCAGGTTTTTTGTGCGATTTAAATTTGATATTTAACTGGCGACCAAACAAGAGAACAAATAAAATGTTTTCCAAATGGCGGCTAATAAAGTTTTTGCGACGAATTCAAATTCATAGACCACAAGATCTCTCAGATATTGATTTTAAAAGCAATCGGTGCAGAAACGAGAATTATGAGATTGACGACACCTTATTGCATTTCTATGAACAAATCATAATCGTAGATCTTGCGAATTCTCAAATATTCCATCAACTTCCTGCATATCTTACCAGGTCGTTACTCCATCTAGTGAGGGGCTAGCCACCTTACACTTCGCTTACAGGTACAAGATGGTCACTCTAAAACCTTCCTTCCCCATCGGTTGTCGGTTCTTCGAGCTATATATTTACCGGCCTATTGTAATTTCAGCTTGCTAATCCATTAGGCCGTGTCGATTACTCTGGTTCTATTGCGGATATCCTAATTTTTTAGTCTATCATGTAGAAAAATTCCGAATGTAAAGTAAAGGCACCTGATTTCGAGGGGATTTTAAATTGGTACAATATTCCAAGCTATTTAGAAAAACTACGTTTACTAGCGATTTACAAGCTTTGACTAATACATGACGTCTTATTTAATTGATAATATAACTTTGCGTAGTAATATTATCGACAGACATGGACGTTAAACATGACCCATGTTTTATCCACGTTCATTTTAAAACCTATCCGCTAGGAGACACTAATGGGGCCATTGAGTATAGTGCTGACGTCTTCCAGCGATTCTGCCAAAAAATTATATCATCGGCAAATCGAATGTGAGTGATGTACCAGCCCTTGATGTTAATACAGTATCCTTTCGAGTCCAGTAGCTTGAAATTGTCTTCCAATGTAGCGGTGAAAAAATTCTAAAAAACGGCTCATAGACGCGGCTCAGAAGGGAAATCGATTTATAGTTTTTCAGTTGAGCGTCGTTGCCTGACCCTCGAAGAACAATCACACATAATGGTAAAAACCCACAAAAATATCTAGCGCAAGTGTAAGACGAAACTGTCACACACACCAACCCGTCAATTCTCGTCCATAATTTGAATACACATACATAGTTCACTTCAACGATAACACAGCCGCAGCACTTTATCAAGAGAAATATCCCAATGCTTGACAACCTGATTACAAAGTATTTACCAGATGCACAGCTGCTATTAGGATGGTAGTACAGCGAGGAGTACAATTTGCCACTATGTCTGGCGTATGTGGACTATGATTATTCCGTCAAAATTCGGGCGGTGCTGCAGTCCCTTCAGCGGTGCCAAGTTGACTGTCGGTATATTGAAGTGCTGAAGTGCTTGTACAGTAGAGCTACGATGGCTACCCGTGTACAGAACCAGAGTACAAAACCTAAATTGCAGAGAGGTATAAGACAAGGTGACGTTATAGCCCCGAAACTATTCACCGCCGCATTGGAAGACGTTTTCTAGCTACTGGACTGGAAATGATGCGGTATTAACATCAATGGCGAGTACATCACTCACCTTCGATTTTTTTTTGCCGACGATATAGTCCTTATGGAAGAATCGCTGGAGGACCTAAGCACTATGTCAATGACCTCAATAGTGTTTCCCAACGGATAGGTCTTAAGATAAACATGGACAAAACAAAGATCATGTTTAATGTCCATGTCACACCTATGCCGGTAGTTGTTGGGAGCACTAAGCTCGAAGTTGTTGACAAGTATGTTTACCTGGGACAAATAGTGCGACTAGGTAAGTCCAACTTCGACCGAGAGGTCAATCGACGGATTCAACTCGGTTGGGCAGCGTTTGGGAAATTACGGCACATCTTCTTGTCAGGTATACCTCAAAACTTGAAAATGAGACTGTACAACCAGTGCGTGTGGCCAGTGATGACCTATGAAACTGAGCGTGGTCCTTCACTGCTGACTGGATGAGGAAGCTCAAGGTCGCTCAGCGAGCTATGGAGAAGCCTATGCTCGGAGTTTCTCTGCGTGATAAACTTAGAAATGAGGATATCCGCCGTAGAACCAGAGTGACCGACATAGCCCAACGGATTAGTAAGCTGAAGTGGCAGTGGGCCGGCTATATAGCTCGAAGAACCGACAACCGATGGGGAAGAAAGGTTCTCGAGTGGCGGCCTCGAACCGGCGGACGAAGTGTAGAACGTCCCCACACTAGATGGACTGGTGACCTGGTAAGATATTCAGGAAGTCGATGGATGTTGGTGACTCAGGACCGTGCTTTGTGGCATTCCTTGGGGGAGGCCTATTTTCAGCAGTAGACTTGTGAGAGGCTATAATGATGATGATGATGACTTGGCCAATGTGCAAACTGCAAACTAAAGGCTTTGCTGCAAGACAACATTTTTACCAGCAAATGCTATTCAAATTTAAAGACAATTTTGAGTTTTTTGGTAAAATATTATGAACCGACGAATTTTCACCAAAAAGAGCAGATTTTCTGAACCTCCACAACTTTCTTTTTTTCAAATTTAGGTGGCAGTTGGATAGTTCTCATATGATGCGTGCAGATAAATCTCAGTTTTAGTCACTTTTAAATGACCAAATGGACAAAGATATTATACGAAATATTATAGACCCAATCGAACGGCCAGACAACTTAGATTGGTCAAACTATTTACATTTTTTGCAAAACTATTTTCTTGGAATGTTAGAAGGGGTGGCCATAGCAACCCAACAAAGGATGTGGCTTTAGTATGATAGGTATTACGCGTATGCCAGCACTTTACGTCACACCTATCAGAAGATACTTAGACGAAGTGTACCCCAAAAAGTGCAATAGCCGTTTGGGGCCTATTTTGTAACATCCGCGTTCGCCAGACCAATCAAAAACTCCTTTAAACTGATTTTGTCGAGGCTACATGAAACAGCTCAAGCAACAGAAGATATATGCTGCAACTAAATAAATCTTCATTATGATGCATAGCGTATATTACAGCACGAGAGACCCAGTATGACCACTTATTTTAAACCAAAACGATATATTATAAAAATTCTCAATTGAATTATTTATTAATACCCATAGATAAAACCTTACATATTTATGAACAAATATCCATTTTTGTGACTTCAAAAGTTTCATGATATTTGAAAAGAAACATGAGGAGGATCGTTTTAAAAACTGTGTAAAATAGACATAATAATATTATTAAAGAATTTGGCCACCCAGGTTGCCATACTTTCTTTCTGCAACAAAGATGCTCAAATTTTGTCAACAAAGCGAGTACACCAATATTTTTCAAGCCTCAACATTCCTGAGTATTCTTAGAAAACCCACTTTCCACTTTTCTAAATTGATGCCGCAGTACATATTAACGTCATTAAAGGTACCACATTTAGTTCCTTTTTATAATTATGTATCTCCCATACGTCCTTGGTTATATTTTTAATTTTTTCTTAGAGGGATTGGGCTATCCAGTCGGGTTGTCAAATATTTACCCAATACCCTGTATGTACGAATAACGGCGTATATGTATATGTGCGCAATAAAAAGAGAAAAATCGAGAGAGGGTGCGACAAGTAACAAAACGTTTCTTAATTTTCAGCTCTGTACGAGTAACTGCGATTCGTCATGTGGTGGGTCAATCAAGGAAATTACAACAACATTCAGACCACAATCACAGTGTTACCCAGGCTCTTTGGATCCACAGTGCCAATTAAATACTGCACCGCCCCAAATTAAATGCTCTCCTGGTAGCACTGACCCACAATGCCCGAAGCCTACACCAGCACCACAAAGATGTTATGCAGGATCAGATGACCCACGTTGTCCCAAAGTTACAACACCCACACCAACCAATTGTTACCCTGAAAGCACCGACACCCGCTGTCCTAAACCAACCACACCCAAAGCACCAAGATGCTACCCGGGATCAGATGATCCTCGTTGCCCGAATCCAACTCCTGCCCAACCAAACTGCTACCCTGGAAGCACAGATCCGCGATGTCCGAAACCTACAACTCCCGCATCACCCAACTGCTACCCAGGCAGCAAAGACTCCCGCTGTCCTAAGCCAACCACACCTGAGGCTCCTAGATGCTACCCGGGATCAGATGATCCTCGTTGCCCGAATCCAACAACGCCTGCTCCTCAAAAATGTTTCCCTGGAAGCAACGATCCAAGATGTCCTAGGCCCACAACTCCCAAACCAGTTTGTTACCCAGGTTCTCCTGATCCCAACTGCCCTCAGCCTTCTAGACCAACAACTATAAATCCGCCCACGTATTTACCACCGACAACGTCAGAACCAAAATGTTTTCCAGGCTCCTCAGATCCTCGTTGTCCACAACCTACAACACCCGCTCCTCCAAATTGTTATCCTGGAAGCACTGACCCACGTTGCCCTAAGCCGACTACACCTGCACCGCCCAGATGTTTCCCAGGATCAGAAGACCCACGTTGTCCAAAACCAACAACGCCGGCTCCACCAAATTGCTATCCTGGAAGCACTGACCCACGTTGCCCTAAACCGACCACTCCCACTCCACCTAAGTGTTACCCAGGCTCTAACGATCCACGTTGTCCGAAACCAACTACACCTGCACCACCCAGATGTTTCCCGGGATCAGATGATCCGCGGTGTCCAAAACCAACAACACCGGCTCCTCCTAGATGTTACCCAGGAAGTACAGATACTCGTTGCCCGAAACCAACTACACCTGCTCCACCCAGATGTTTCCCGGGATCAGACGACCCACGTTGTCCAAAACCAACAACACCCGCTCCGCCAAATTGTTATCCTGGAAGCACTGACCCACGTTGCCCTAAGCCGACTACACCTGCACCACCCAGATGTTTCCCGGGATCAGAAGACCCACGTTGTCCAAAACCAACAACGTTGGCTCCACCAAATTGTTATCCTGGAAGCACTGACCCAAGTTGCCCTAAATCGACCACTCCCGCACCACCTAAGTGTTACCCAGGCTCTAACGATCTACGTTGTCCGAAACCAACTACACCTGCACCACCCAGATGTTTCCCGGGATCAGATGATCCGCGGTGTCCAAAACCAACAACACCGGCTCCTCCTAGATGTTACCCAGGAAGTACAGATACTCGTTGCCCGAAACCAAATACTCCTGCTCCACCAAACTGCTATCCCGGTAGCACAGATCCGCGTTGTCCTAAACCGACTACTCCCGCCCCACCAAACTGTTACCCTGGAAGCAAAGACCCCCGCTGCCCTAAGCCAACAACACCAGAGGCACCTAAATGCTACCCGGGATCAGATGATCCACGTTGTCCGAAACCAACAACGCCGTCTCCACCAAGATGTTACCCAGGAAGCAACGATCCAAGATGTCCTAGGCCCACGACTCCCAAACCAGTTTGTTACCCAGGTTCTCCTGATCCCAACTGCCCTCAGCCTTCTAGACCAACAACAATAAATCCTCCCACATATTTACCACCGACGACGTCGGAACCAAAATGCTTTCCAGGCTCCTCAGACCCTCGTTGTCCAAAACCTACAACACCCGCTCCACCAAATTGTTATCCTGGAAGCACTGACCCACGATGCCCTAAGCCGACTACACCTGCTCCACCCAGATGTTTCCCGGGATCAGACGACCCACGTTGTCCAAAACCAACAACACCCGCTCCACCAAATTGTTATCCTGGAAGCACTGACCCACGTTGCCCTAATCCGACCACTCCCGCTCCACCTAAGTGTTACCTAGGCTCTAATGATGCACGTTGTCCGAAACCAACTACACCTGCACCTCCTAGATGTGTCCCGGGATCAGATGATCCGCGTTGTCCAAAACCAACAACACCGGCTCCACCAAATTGCTATGCTGGAAGCACTGATCCACGTTGCCCTAAACCGACCACTCCCTCTCCACCTAAGTGTTACCCAGGCTCTAAAGATCCACGTTGTCCGAAACCAACTACACCTGCACCACCCAGATGTTTCCCGGGATCAGACGATCCGCGGTGTCCAAAACCAACAACACCGGCTCCTCCTAGATGTTACCCAGGAAGTACAGATACTCGTTGCCCAAAACCAACTACTCCTGCTCTACCAAATTGCTATCCCGGTAGCACAGATCCGCGCTGTCCTAAACCGACCACTCCCGCCCCACCCATCTGCTACCCTGGAAGCAACGACCCCCGCTGCCCTAAGCCAACAACACCCGAGGCACCTAAATGCTACCCGGGATCAGATGATCCTCGTTGTCCGAAACCAACAACGCCGGCTCCACCAAGATGTTACCCAGGAAGCAACGATCCTAGATGCCCTAGGCCCACGACTCCCAAACCAATTTGTTACCCAGGTTCTCCTGATCCCAACTGCCCTCAGCCATCCAGACCAACAACATTAAATCCGCCTACGTATTTACCTCCAACGACGTCGCAACAAAAATGTTACCCGGGCTCCTCAGACCCTCGTTGTCCACAACCTACAACACCCGCTCCACCAAATTGTTATCCTGGAAGCACTGACCCACGTTGCCCTAAGCCGACTACACCTGCACCACCCAGATGTTTCCCGGGATCAGAAGACCCACGTTGTCCAAAACCAACAACACCTGCACCTCCTAGATGTGTCCCGGGATCAGATGATCCGCGTTGTCCAAAACCAACAACACCGGCTCCACCAAATTGCTATGCTGGAACCACTGATCCACGTTGCCCTAAACCGACCACTCCCTCTCCACCTAAGTGTTACCCAGGCTCTAAAGATCCACGTTGTCCGAAACCAACTACACCTGCACCACCCAGATGTTTCCCGGGATCAGACGATCCGCGGTGTCCAAAACCAACAACACCGGCTCCTCCTAGATGTTACCCAGGAAGTACAGATACTCGTTGCCCGAAACCAACTACTCCTGCTCCACCAAATTGCTATCCCGGTAGCACAGATCCGCGCTGTCCTAAACCGACCACTCCCGCCCCACCCATCTGCTACCCTGGAAGCAACGACCCCCGCTGCCCTAAGCCAACAACACCCGAGGCACCTAAATGCTACCCGGGATCAGATGATCCTCGTTGTCCGAAACCAACAACGCCGGCTCCACCAAGATGTTACCCAGGAAGCAACGATACTAGATGCCCTAGGCCCACGACTCCCAAACCAATTTGTTACCCAGGTTCTCCTGATCCCAACTGCCCTCAGCCATCCAGACCAACAACATTAAATCCGCCTACGTATTTACCTCCAACAACGTCGCAACAAAAATGTTACCCGGGCTCCTCAGACCCTCGTTGTCCACAACCTACAACACCCGCTCCACCAAATTGTTATCCTGGAAGCACTGACCCACGTTGCCCTAAGCCGACTACACCTGCACCACCCAGATGTTTCCCGGGATCAGAAGACCCACGTTGTCCAAAACCAACAACGCCGGCTCCACCAAATTGTTATCCTGGAAGCAGTGATCCACGTTGTCCTAAACCGACCACTCCCGCTCCACCTAAGTGTTACACAGGCTCTAACGATCCACGTTGTCCGAAACCAACTACACCTGCACCACCCAGATGTTTCCCGGGATCAGACGATCCGCGTTGTCCAAAACCAACAACGCCGGCTCCTCCCAGATGTTACCCAGGAAGTACAGATTCTCGTTGCCCAAAACCAACTACACCTGCTCCACCAAACTGCTATCCCGGTAGCACAGATCCGCGCTGTCCTAAACCGACAACTCCCGCCCCACCTAACTGTTACCCTGGCAGCACAGACCCCCGATGTCCTAAATCAACCACACCTGAGGCTCCTAGATGCTACCCGGGATCAGATGATCCTCGTTGCCCGAAACCAACTACACCTGCTCCACCCAGATGTTATCCAGGATCAAATGATCCACGGTGTCCGAAACCAACTACACAAGCCAAACCAAGGTGTTACCCAGGCTCTACCGATCCGCGTTGCCCACAACCTACGACGCCTGCTCCTCCGAAATGTTTCCCTGGAAGCAACGATCCTAGATGCCCTAGGCCCACGACTCCCAAACCAATTTGTTACCCAGGTTCTCCTGATCCCAACTGCCCTCAGCCATCCAGACCAACAACATTAAATCCGCCTACGTATTTACCTCCAACAACGTCGCAACAAAAATGTTACCCGGGCTCCTCAGACCCTCGTTGTCCACAACCTACAACACCCGCTCCACCAAATTGTTATCCTGGAAGCACTGACCCACGTTGCCCTAAGCCGACTACACCTGCACCACCCAGATGTTTCCCGGGATCAGAAGACCCACGTTGTCCAAAACCAACAACGCCGGCTCCTCCCAGATGTTACCCAGGAAGTACAGATTCTCGTTGCCCAAAACCAACTACACCTGCTCCACCAAACTGCTATCCCGGTAGCACAGATCCGCGCTGTCCTAAACCGACAACTCCCGCCCCACCTAACTGTTACCCTGGCAGCACAGACCCCCGATGTCCTAAATCAACCACACCTGAGGCTCCTAGATGCTACCCGGGATCAGATGATCCTCGTTGCCCGAAACCAACTACTCCTGCTCCACCTAGATGTTATCCAGGATCAAATGATCCACGGTGTCCGAAACCAACTACACAAGCCAAACCAAGGTGTTACCCAGGCTCTACAGATCCGCGTTGCCCACAACCTACGACGCCTGCTCCTCCGAAATGTTTCCCTGGAAGCAACGATCCTAGATGCCCTAGGCCCACGACTCCCAAACCAATTTGTTACCCAGGTTCTCCTGATCTCAACTGCCCTCAGCCATCCAGACCAACAACATTAAATCCGCCTACGTATTTACCTCCAACAACGTCGCAACAAAAATGTTACCCGGGCTCCTCAGACCCTCGTTGTCCACAACCTACAACACCCGCTCCACCAAATTGTTATCCTGGAAGCACTGACCCACGTTGCCCTAAGCCGACTACACCTGCACCACCCAGATGCTTCCCGGGATCAGAAGACCCACGTTGTCCAAAACCAACAACGCCGGCTCTACCAAATTGTTATCCTGGAAGCAGTGATGCACGTTGCCCTAAACCGACCACTCCCGCTCCACCTAAGTGTTACACAGGCTCTAACGATCCACGTTGTCCGAAACCAACTACACCTGCACCACCCAAATGTTTCCCGGGATCAGACGATCCGCGTTGTCCAAAACCAACAACGCCGGCTCCTCCCAGATGTTACCCAGGAAGTACAGATTCTCGGTGCCCAAAACCAACTACACCTGCTCCACCAAACTGCTATCCCGGTAGCACAGATCCGCGCTGTCCAAAACCGACAACTCCCGCCCCACCTAACTGTTACCCTGGCAGCACAGACCCCCGATGTCCTAAATCAACCACACCTGAGGCTCCTAGATGCTACCCGGGATCAGATGATCCTCGTTGCCCGAAACCAACTACACCTGCTCCACCCAGATGTTATCCAGGATCAAATGATCCCCGGTGTCCGAAACCGACTACACAAGCCAAACCAAGGTGTTACCCAGGTTCTACCGATCCGCGTTGCACACAACCTACGACGCCTGCTCCTCCGAAATGTTTCCCTGGAAGCAACGATCCTAGATGCCCTAGGCCCACGACTCCCAAACCAATTTGTTACCCAGGTTCTCCTGATCCCAACTGCCCTCAGCCATCCAGACCAACAACATTAAATCCGCCTACGTATTTACCTCCAACAACGTCGCAACAAAAATGTTACCCGGGCTCCTCAGACCCTCGTTGTCCACAACCTACAACACCCGCTCCACCAAATTGTTATCCTGGAAGCACTGACCCACGTTGCCCTAAGCCGACTACACCTGCACCACCCAGATGTTTCCCGGGATCAGAAGACCCCCGTTGTCCAAAACCAACAACGCCGGCTCCACCAAATTGTTATCCTGGAAGCAGTGATCCACGTTGCCCTAAACCGACCACTCCCGCTCCACCTAAGTGTTACACAGGCTCTAACGATCCACGTTGTCCGAAACCAACTACACCTGCACCACCCAGATGTTTCCCGGGATCAGACGATCCGCGTTGTCCAAAAGCAACAACGCCGGCTCCTCCCAGATGTTACCCAGGAAGTACAGATTCTCGTTGCCCAAAACCAACTACACCTGCTCCACCAAACTGCTATCCCGGTAGCACAGATCCGCGCTGTCCTAAACCGACAACTCCCGCCCCACCTAACTGTTACCCTGGCAGCACAGACCCCCGATGTCCTAAATCAACCACACCTAAGGCTCCTAGATGCTACCCGGGATCAGATGATCCTCGTTGCCCGAAACCAACTACACCTGCTCCACCCAGATGTTATCCAGGATCAAATGATCCACGGTGTCCGAAACCAACTACACAAGCCAAACCAAGGTGTTACCCAGGCTCTACCGATCCGCGTTGCCCACAACCTACGACGCCTGCTCCTCCGAAATGTTTCCCTGGAAGCAACGATCCTAGATGCCCTAGGCCCACGACTCCCAAACCAATTTGTTACCCAGGTTCTCCTGATCCCAAATGTCCTCAGCCATCCAGACCAACAACATTAAATCCGCCTACGTATTTACCTCCAACAACGTCGCAACAAAAATGTTACCCGGGCTCCTCAGACCCTCGTTGTCCACAACCTACAACACCCGCTCCACCAAATTGTTATCCTGGAAGCACTGACCCACGTTGCCCTAAGCCGACTACACCTGCACCATCCAGATGTTTCCCGGGATCAGAAGACCCACGTTGTCCAAAACCAACAACGCCGGCTCCACCAAATTGTTATCCTGGAAGCAGTGATCCACGTTGCCCTAAACCGACCACTCTCGCTCCACCTAAATGTGACACAGGCTCTAACGATCCACGTTGTCCGAAACCAACTACACCTGCACCACCCAGATGTTTCCCGGGATCAGACGATCCGCGTTGTCCAAAACCAACAACGCCGGCTCCTCCCAGATGTTATCCAGGAAGTACAGATTCTCGTTGCCCAAAACCAACTACACCTGCTCCACCAAACTGCTATCCCGGTAGCACAGATCCGCGCTGTCCTAAACCGACAACTCCCGCCCCACCTAACTGTTACCCTGGCAGCACAGACCCCCGATGTCCTAAATCAACCACACCTGAGGCTCCTAGATGCTATCCGGGATCAGATGATCCTCGTTGTCCGAAACCTTCAACGACCGCTCGTCCCAACTGTTACCCAGGAAGTAAGGATCCACGCTGTCCTAAGCCAACCACACCTGCTCCACCTAAATGTTACCCAGGATCAAATGATCCACGTTGTCCTAAACCAACTACACAAGAGCCTCCTAAATGTTATCCTGGAAGTAATGATCCAAGGTGTCCTCACACTTCTTCCACTCCTAGTTCTTGTTACCCAGGATCCAAAGATCCGAAGTGTCCTCAACCGTTTGCTCCAAGTAGCACAAATCCACCTTCAACATACTTACCACCTTTTCCAGAAGAGAATGAGATAAAATCTGGTAGAACTAGCAGACTTTCCGAGAAAAATTTTGACTATTACGACGAACCACAATTAAACGCTGGTAATTTATTTTATTTTAAATATGTTAATAATTGTTTCAGTAAGCCCATGAGATTAGGCGTTACATCAGTGTAATTCATATTCATGGAGTTTATATTCGATACGCTTTAGTAATATTATGTTTGGCTTTGATCAGTTTGCTTTAGCTCGACTCGATTTATATCTGATTTCCGAACTATGTTCAGCTAGAAATCCGGTATTTCTGAAAGGGCATGAAATTTATATAAATCAGCTTAGAAAAAAGGGAATTCAGGTGGCTTTCCAAAAAAGCATATAAATTGATTTAACATGAGGTCTTTTTATCATGAGTTATAATTAAATATAAGTATTTCAATTGCTATTGCACCTGCTGAACATGGTGTTTGAAGCAACATCTAAATTTAGAATATATTCATGTTTTGTTATAGAATAAGGGTGACAAGCGAGCACACAGTCCACCTGAGAATCTGATGTGACCCATAGTCATCTACATCTATCCCCGTTTGCAAATCAAAATGCAGATGCGTTGTCAACCGTGTGGACTAAGATGGAATGCCTCTTTTAGAGTAAAACGGGTCTTTGGTTCTCTACACTCACCATACGAAATACAGCAGGATTAAGATGCTATTTTACGCTATTATTCTGTGAGAGTGTGATCCTTTCCCGGTCGAGTAGATCCATTCGTGCTACAACTATACAATTAATATGGCTGCAGCATGGTTCTACGACGTTTGAACGTTATTTATCAACGAAAAGACATAACAACACAGTATGAACTTATTATTTTTCTAATGTTATCCTAAAATGCAGCTACACACTCGCCATTGCCATGGTAAAAAGTATGCATAATATGAAATATGAATTAAAGTCAACATGAATATTTCACATTCAACTGGATTATTTTTTTAAAGTGGTAGAACCACGCTGCAGCTATATTATGGTTACAGCATGATTGAGTCGGCTCGACAGGGGAAGCACCACGCTCTCAAAGAATACCAGTGTAATTGCCCTGTCTCTCAAGTTCTCCCTTTTTTACTGGTAATGAGTCATTCTATTTCGTTCTTAGGGGTGTCGATGCAACGTGTTAATTCGTATTCGAGGATAGATGTAGGTGTCTACGGGCTACCGCGTCCGTTTGTCATCAGGTGGATTATGTACTCTATAAGAAACTTCTGAAGGTGTTTGATGAAAGTAAATTAAAATAATGCTTTAAAAATACCTCTTTGCTGGTACAGGCCTCCAGCCATTTTTGTCATGCCATCATTCCACAAACCTTACTGAATATTTATGAAATGATTAAGAAACAGTAAGAGTTAGTTACCCTGCTTTGATGATTTTGACGTGGTAGAGCCTCGCTGCAGCTAAACTGACGGACACATAACTGCATCAAAGTACAGGATACTTTCAAAGAAAAATATTTGTGTAGTATGCAAACTTTTCAGATTCATTCAAATGAAAAATTTAAGACTAATGTATAATCTTGAAAAAGTAGTTTCCTGTGAGAAACTTCAATCTGCGTAGTAAATAAATATATATAATTTTTAATACAAAATAACGAATGCAACTAAAATCTACTTAATTTAAAAATGAGTTTTATAAAATTATCGATTATTTCGTGCCCGTGCCGTTATTGGCAATTCGAATCTGTTCCGCATAGACATGATAGGTTTTTTGGAAAGATCTTGTGGAATAATATATTATCCTATTCATATAATTTAATAATTGCTCTTTTAAGTAAATAAGTAAGTGTTCTGGATTGGATTTCTTGACTGAATTGACTGCATTTCTTGCTTTTTTAAAAGTATCCCGTACTTCCTCAATTAGATTTAAATCTGGGCTCCGTGCTGGCTAATTCATCGTGTGTATGAATGACAACTTAAACTATACTATGCTGCAGCGAGCGATCAAGAGTTTTCTTGCATTGGAATGTAATTTTGCAAGTTCTCTGTAAAGCACATAAGCTTCTTAAATCTCTAATATATAGCAATGTAATATCAAATCGTGACCACCATAGTCCTTTGAGATAATGTCAATGAATCGAAACCCATTCCTGCATCCATCGGTATGCCTCCCTAAACGATACACGATTCGCCTCCAAAATGAACAAGGCTCCTTTAACTTTGAGTGTAATGCTCCCCACGTCGACGATATATCCTTCGACAACTGCCTGCACTATCCATACATGTTCTACACTCATCAGTAAACAATGGATTCCCATTTCTGTACAGTCCAATTTACGTGGTCACGTGCAAATTTTAAGCCAGTTTATCTGTAAGCTGCTCTATAGCGACGCTCTTCATCAACTTTGGACTATTTGCCGTTCCAAAAGGGAGAATATCATGAAATATCAAATAAAAACGCCATTCATTTAGCTCTTGTTTAATAATAATTGACATTAAAAATGATTTCGCAATGAAGTTTTCACAATAAACCTGTCATTACTAGGGGTTTTACTCGTAATCTGTCGGTACTTTGGTCTTTTTTTTTATATAGGATAAGGGTGACAAACGAGCACACAGTCCACCTGATGGTAAGTGGTTGCTGCGGCCCATAGACATCTACATCTATCCTCTGTTACAAATCAAAATGTAGATGCGTTGTCACCCGTGAGGACTAAGATGGAATGCCTCATTTCCAGTAAAAAGGGCCTCCGGGCACCTACACTCACCAAGGGAAACGCAGAGGTAAACCTCTACTTCACGCTGGTTTTCTGTGAGGTCGTGGTACTACCCCGGTTCGAGCCGGCCCATCCGTGCGACAGCAAAAGCTGCCGCGTGGCTCTACCACTGTTAAATACTGCACCAATGCCACATTTTATGAGGTTTTTCCTCTCGGTTAACATGTTCTTATTACCATGGGATAAGTCTTGTTCAAATAACGAATATAACATAGTTATACAGTCAGTAATGAAAATATAATTGGTAGATATAAATTAATTTTATAACTATCATTTTAAAATATTTCCTTATTATTAAATTAGTCTGTTATTATGCGTTAATTATCCTATACTTCCATGCAGTTTACATGTCTGCTAATGTATATTATGACTGTAGCACGAATGGGTCGACTCGTCCGGAATACAAACGTAAAATAGTCACAGAATGCTACTGTATTTTATATGGTAACTGTAGCGAACCGGAGGGCTTATACGTGACTTATACGTGGTAGAGACATGCTACAGCTATATTAATAGTATAGTTGTAGAGCGAATGGGTCAACTCGATCGGGGAAGGACCACGCTCTCACAGAATACCAGCGTAAAATAGCAGCTAAATGCTGCTTTGTTTCGTTTGGTGAGTGTAGAGACCCGGAGACCCTTTTTACTGGAAAAGAAGCATTCCATCCCTACGGCTGACAACGCATCTGCATTTTAGTCGCAAACGTGGATAGATGTAGATGTCTATGGGTCAGAGCACCATCGGTGGACTATGCGCTCGCCTGTCACCCTTATTCTATAAAAAAATTCTATCTTAGTCCTTTGAATGACTTCGTATGTGTATTTTTATTCTTAATCGGAGATAGATTTTGGTGTCCATGGGTCACTGCATTCAGTTACCTGCGGATATTTTGACTATGTGCTCGTTTCTCACCCTTATTTTATTTAAAAAAATGCTAAGTGGCGTATTTAAGTATATCTGAACTATTTTTTTCAAGGGCTCGCAAATTTTCCAATGGCATCCCATGAAGTCAATTATATGGTATATTTTCATCACCACTTAAAATTTAAGTTAACAATCGGCACTAAATTGGTACCAGGAATATAACTGGCTTTTTCGTATACTATGAAATTTAAGACAAGCTTCTCTCTGATTTCTATCATAGTTTTACATATAACTGTATTGGAATATTGTCTGCAATAATTAATCATAATCCAGTAAATTTTTATTATATATAATATATTTTCAGATAACTTCGAGTTTTCCCGAACAAAACCGCGAACAAGAAATATCAGGGACGTAAGCAAACTGCATGCCAGCTTCCTAGAGGCTTTGAGTGGACTGGGAATAATAGATATGTGTATTGGTGGCTCCATCTTCCTTGTTGTTTTGTCTATCGCTCTAGCCATCTATATGTTTAAACATAAAAGAATGCTAAACCGAACAGCCATGCAGAGTGGAACAACTTTGAAAAATGATAATCCTTGTTAAAATTTTATTTTGAAAATGCATTTCTGATACGTTGTTACGTGTCCTGAGTCTTTCTTTATAATGATAACTTACGTTTATGTTGAAAGAATATATAATTTTGCATGCTTATATAATGTAGGGACTAACTTATAAAATATAATTATCACTGCCGTCTTAGCTTTATAACATAGTTTCGGGCGCTTAAGAAAAGTTGCCTATTTTATTTTGTATAAAATAGTGCCATAGAATTTGAAACTAATCAAATTTAAAACCTTTATAGTTTATATAATTGTCAAAACTCAGATAAAGTACTACCAGCCACAATCGTCGATCAGGTCTAGAGAAATATGAAATGAAATAATAAAATGAAATAACTCTTGTAAATATTATCACTAGTCAAAATGTTTTAACAATGACATTTAATTATTTCTAGAAATAAACCGGCTATCACTTTAATTTCTTTGTCATTTAAGTTTGTGTCGCGTTTGCACACCGCTCAGTGTGGCTAGTTCTTGTGGAGAATGAAGTGTAAATTTACGCTCAAAATTTATTTTTTTAACGTACAATATGATATTATTTATTAGTTGAATGAAACGTTTTTTTCTAAACACGCTTAAAGATTTATTATGCTATTTGACGATGTAGCTGTTTACTTAAAGTATACCCCACGGCTTAATATTACGTTTATGTATGTACCTTGGTAAATGTCAGCAATGTAAAAGTGTAACTAAAGTGGAAAAATTGAAATAGTAATTGCCTGTTGGCTTCGTTTAAAAGTTTGACATTTGGCTTCGTTGCATTGTGTAAATGTATCACAGTATCATTTATAAGTCAATAATTCTGTTAGGTTAGAAAGTAATATCATAATAAAAGAAAATAACGCAGTAACAGACGATTCCTACCGGCAATGATTCCCACTAGAGGTACACAATCGCACTGCTGGTTTATTTTTTTATTAATAATATTTGGGTTTTTATTATGAAGTAAAATTGTATTAAAATGATTTTATGTATAACATTTGACTCATATTGTGATATTCTTTTTGTATATAATTTGCCAGTATATTAGATGTGGCCATTCTATTGTATAAATAGTTTTAAACACTGCAATGTTAAGCGACTGATACATTTTAGGTGGTAAAAATATTTTGATATTTTGTACAAATATTTTAACTATCTTTGAATGTTCCAGTCAAAGAAATGAAAAAAATGAACAAAATGTTTGTGGGATTGCTTAACGTGTCAATCTAAGTAAACATTCTATGAATGTTATCTATTGTTTTATTTCTATTTTTTTCTTGTACCAAAACAGTCCTAAGTTTCCAAAGCTTCTTTCATGCCCATTATGTAGTATTTATTGTTATTTTTTTAAAGAATAGGGTGACAAAGGAGCACACACTCCACCTGATGGAAAGTGGGTGCTGTGACCCATAGACATCTACGTTTGTCCTCAATAAAGAATCAAAATGTAGATGTGTCGGCACCCGTGAGGACAAAGATGGAATGCCTCTTTTCCAGTAAAATGGGTCTCCGTTTCTCTACACTCACCATACGAAACACAGCAGTGTCAAGCTGTCATTTTAAGCTGGTATTCTGTGAGTGCGTGGTCCTTCCCCGGTCGAGCCAACCCATTCGTACTACAACTATACTATTAAGATAGCTGCAGCATAACTCTACCACGTAGTAAAAGTTAGTGAGTATTGACGAGTATTTCCCTACACAGATGCTAAATGCAGTTTCAAGAAAGTTTAGAAAATATGGAATAAATTATAATGCTTAAATTATGCTGGGTGCCATAATTTGCACGAAGCACGCAAGCAACCCGATATAGAATGGGTGTTTATCCATGTACAATTTAAGTATACAAAAGGGTCTCCAGGGGCTTAAAAAAGTTTAAAAAAAAAGGTATACTGTGCATTTTGAGCTGCTTAAATGCTAGTTAGAACGAGGAGATTACGAATTTATTCAAATATTAGCACATAGTTGATCCACGCTAAGCATAACTGAAGCACGAACGGATCGGCTTGACCGGGAAACTCGCCATGCTCATACAAAATAGAATAAGTGAGTGCAATAAACCAAAACTCCTTTTACTAGTAACGATTATTTCTATTTAGTCATCAGAGGTGACGACGCATCTGTATTTTAATTCTATATCTGCAATTCGAGGCCGCATCCACTTAGTTACATCACGCGCGTTACTGCCGCGTAAGAAATAATAGTGGAAATATCGTTTTAAATTTATAGTAAGGCTATATTGTTTAATTAGTAATGATAATAAATTAATTAAAATTTATTAATAAATATGTTAAATAACTTTCAAATAAATGTTTCGGTACGATACGCGCACCACCTACTGTAAGTTAATTGTACTATGCCTATAACCTTCGCGAGTGCAAGCAATAAGTTGTGATAAGTTGACAGTTTTACCGCAATCTGATGAACGGTATGGCAGCGCATAAAATACGAACAAACAAAAATTATTTTTTATATATCAGATTAGCCACTACCCAATACCTACCTTCAAACCACATTTCCGTTTTCTATCCGTTTAATTATCTATCTACATACTACTGTTGTTACCATCGATATATATGTACTACGTACTAGATAGCGCATTCCGAACATACACTATGTTCAACTGAACTGTACTGCAATCCGTACAGTATGTCATTTAGTGTGGTTTCAATCTACTAGTTAGTCTGTGGTTTCAATATTCATGCAGTGTGGAGCGGCGGAAGATTTATAATTAAAGTTTAAACCCGACGTAAATAACAGTTCAGTAGTCAAGTAAGTAAAATTATTTGTTGTTCAAGTGAATAAATAGTAAAAAATAATATCGTAATATTACAAAAAAAATCATGAAAAAATATATTTCTTTATATAAACTGACTGCGCAGGTGCAACACGCTTGTAGTGGTATTGGAAGTAGCGGTGCTGGGATTAAAGGTGACGGGGATAGTGCACGCAATTGAGGGAGGGCGGAAGGTGCTTCTTCATACTAGGTAAGACACATCATTTTATTTTATAACGCGGATATTTGCGAAGTAAATTTTTGTAAAAGCTTTTACAAAAGATGTTTGGCAAAATGGGATTTATCTGGATTGCAATTGTACAATTGTGTTGTAAAAAAAATTGTACGCGGCTAAATGCTCTTTATAACGTGTCTCGAAAATGCAACCAGTCTGACCCACGTAAACGGCGTGGCATTCGTCACAAACAAGTTTGTAAACACTTGACTTTTGACGAATATCCAACTTATCTTTATTATTATTATATTATATAATTCTCTTAAAATTATCTGTAATAATAAAGAAAAATAATAAAGATAAGTTGGATATTGCCTTGTGTACTTATAGTCACTTCTCCTAAATATTTTACTCTAAAAAATATAAATCTTAACCGTTCTTAAGGTGATTCCCATAGTGGAAACTCCCTCTGGACTGATTTTGTGAACAAGGGACGGGATACAGCTGATCTCACTGGACGGCAGCTGTCAAGGTTTAATATTAGATGCACGGCAGTAGGAAGAGGCAGACTAAACAGAGCGCAGGAGAGTATTGTTGTGAGGGCAATTAGATCAAAATCAATAATATAAAAGCTTTTAGAAAAAATTACTTCACAAATATCCGCGTTATAAAATAAAATGATGTGTCTTACCTAGTATGAAGAGCACCTCCCACCCTCCCTCAATTGCGTGCACTATCCCCGTCACCACTAAGCCCAGCACCGCCACTCCCAACACCACTACACTGACGATAATACGACACGTGTTTCGCCTCTACACGAGGCATCCGCGAGGCATCCGCATGCCGCGTGGCTCTACCACTTATAGTGGTAGGGCCACGCGGCAGCTGTTGCTGTCGCACGGATAGGCCGGCTCGAACCGGGGTGGTACCACGACCTCACAGAAAACCAGCGTGAAGTAGAGGCTTACCTCTGCGTTTCGCTCGGTAAGTGCAGGTGGCCGGAGGCCCTTTTTACTGGAAATGAGGCATTCCATCTTAGTCCTCACGGGTGACAACGCATCTACATTTTGATTTGTAATAGAAGATAGATGTAGATGTCTATGGGTCGCAGCAACCACTTACCATCAGGTGGACTGTGTGCTCGTTTGTCACCCTTATCCTTTAAAAAAAAACAAGGCTATGTTAAAGATTTTATGATAAAATAAAACAAAATAAGCGCTAGTGTTTGTCAACGATGTGAGATGTCAGTGTCGCTCACAGCAAGGATAAATGGTTTCATAATATAATATATTTTATGGCTGTTAAAAATCACCAGCAAGCTTTCCTAACTATCGCGTCGAAAATGGCTCCTTATACCGTTTTATGAAAAATATAAATATTCTAACCTCGGAATTTGCATGGAAGTTAGTTGTCCCAAATAAACAACGTGATCCTGTTCTAAAGGAAAATCATTCGGAACCTACTTCGGGTCATTTTGGCATATTTAAATCATACAAAAGATTATTAAAATATTTAGGAGAAGTGACTATAAGTACACAACGTATAGTCACTACTCCGAAATATTTTACTCTAAAAATATAAATCTTAACCGTTCTTAAGGTGATTCCCGTACTGGTTAAGTTGTGCAAATTATTTTTATATCTTTTAAGGGTATGTAGAAATAGACGCTTACTCCTTGCATTTCGTTAGAAATAATTTCCTTAGTTGTAATATGTATTGTATAGTAATACATTACCTATATTTAGAGTGTTGTAAGCTAAAGATAAACATTAAACAACTTTTGTAAAATAATCTCCCGTATTGCCATCCATCTACTAGATTACTATTAATTCAAGTTGCTATTATTATTTAGGGATATTTTGTAGTATTCCCATCTAGTTGGGACTTAAATAAATGTATAAAAAAACGGATAAATAAGATAAATGTAAGTTAAATTAAATAACATATACACAGTAACCTATAAAGGAAAGTAAAATAAATATTTAATTAATAAATAAATATAAAATATTATTAACCCTTAGTATACACGATTAAATGTGCTCGATAGAATAGATAGTCTATTTTAGGGTATTCGAACTCACGACTCAGGATCATCTTATAAAGATAGATAAAACCTCCACTGATTCACAGTGACTATTTTTCGTATTGTCTGCTGCTTAAATCGCGTATTCAAGTAAATGCCTATTGTTTTAATTTTAATTAAGAAAAATTATTTAAAATAATATATAATTTTGTCTAAAGTCTGCCATCAGTTAACTCAAGTTGCTGCTTTCTTTTAACTTCAATCCCAGGAAACTTGAATAACATGCTTCTACCTGTATTTGTAAAGCTTCATAGTAGCTTTGCTCTGCATAGTTGCACAACTGTTGCTATTAGCAGTACACAAATATTTCTGTTATATACTCGTACTAATGCTTAGAATGCATACATCTTCAGGAACTCACTCCGGACTGATATGTAAACAAGGGACGATAGACAGCTGAGCTCACTGGACGGCAGCTTGTCAAGGTTTGATATTGGATTCACGACAGTAGGAAGAGGCAGACTAAACATAGCAGTGTGAGTGATCCATGCCGAATATGCGATTTACACAGCGCTCGGTTAGTAAAGCACTATTCTTTTTGGACGTCAGCAAGTCCAGTGGGCCTGATGGAGTCCCTCCCATTGTGCTGAAGACGTGTGCTCCGGAGTTGGCACCGGTTTTAACGCGTCTTTTCCGGTACTCCTACTCCCAAGGCGTAGTCCCGAATTCATTGAAAGAAAGCTTTGGTCTACCCGATCCCTAAAAAAGGCGACTGCTCAGACCCCTCCAAATATAGGCCTATCACCATCACCTCCTTGTTCTCCAAAATAATGGAATCCATTATAAACTGTCAGCTCATGAGGTACCTTGAGAATTACCAGCTGATTAGTGACCGCCAGTATGGTTTTCGTCGGGGTCGATCAGCTGGTGATTGTTTGGTCTACCTGAATCATAGATGGGCGGAAGCAGTAGAGTTCAAGGGGGAGGCATTGGCCATTAGTTCGGACAGAGCGAAGGCCTTCGATCGGGTCTGGCACAAAGCGCTTCTTTCGAAGCATCCTTTCTATGGGCTTCCCGAGAAATTGTGCAAAATGATCACCAGTTTGCTTGCTGTTCGAAGCATCAAGGTCGTAGTAGACAGTGCATGCTCTGATTTCAAGCCTATTAACGCTGGTGTTCCACAAGGCTGTGCTATCACCAGCGCTGTTTGTCCTGCATATCAATGATATGTTGCAAACTAGTAACATTCATTGCTATGCAGACGACAGCACTGGTGATGACTTATATACCGGGCGTGCCAATATTTCTCGGGAAAACGTCGCCGAGTACCGGTACAAACTTGTGTCTGAAGTTAAGTCTTTGCTGAACAAAGTCTCGGATTGGGGGCGACTAAATCTAGTCCAGTTCAATCTGCAGAAGACTCAAGTTTGCGCGTTTACCGCTAAAAATAACCCCTTTGTCGTATCTCCTGAGTTTCAAGGCACTCCTCTTGCTATCTCAGCTAGCATCGGAATCTTTGGTGTCGACATATCGAATAATATGCAGTTTCGTGGTCGCTTGGAAGGGAAGGCCAAATTAGCCTCTAAAAAGCTTGGCGTGCTCAGCAGAGCAAGACAGTATTTCATGCCGGCACATCGCTTGCAACTTTACAAAGCGCAAATCCGGCCTCACATGGAATACTGTTCTCATCTCTGGGCCGGGGCAACCCAGTGCCAGCTCCTTCTACTTGACCGCATCCAGCACAGAGCGGTTCAAATCCACGACGACAGAGTTCTTTATAATCGGATGTTGAATCCCTTTGCATTTTCTGTCGAATTTACCACAAGGAGTGCTCTGAGGAATAGTTCTGATTAATTCCAGCCGCCAAATTTCACGAACGCACATCGCGTCAAAATTCACGATACCTTCCTCACCATCTGGATGCTTGGCGGTCTACGACTGTGCGTTTTACTAGGAGTTTTCTTCCATGTACAACTTCTCTGTGGAATTGTTTACCACCGGCGATTTTGCCGGACCGATACGACTTAGAGACCTTCAAGAAAAGAGCTTACACCTTTCTAGAAGGCCGGCAACGCATCTGATATTCCACTGGTGTTGCGGTTTTTCATGGTCGGCGGTAGTCACTTACCATCAGGTGAGCCGCATACTCGTCCCCCCCCCCTCCCCTTCTATAAAAAAGGAGAGTATTGTTGTGAGGGCAATTAGATCAAAATCAATAAAAGTACGGACCTCCGACCCTGAGTGTATAAATAAATTCTTACTTTTCTTTATTCTTATTTGTGATTTTATTTTAACTAAATTAAAACGTAACAAGTGGCACATGAGTAAAGAAACCGTACAGAGGCAAAATTTCTAAGGAGCTTTTAAAATTTTTACCTATTTTGGTAGGGTTGGCACAGAAGGATAAAATGAAATAAAGAAAACGTTTATCAGCTTTTATTATTAAACTTAAGATAAATATATAAGAAGATATTCCCAATATTTTATTTTAACATCTTTGTGCTTCAACAATTTGTTGTGCTTTTTAATTAAATGGTAATTTTTTTTATAGCATAAGGGTGACAAACGAGCACACAGTCCACCTGATGTTAAGTGGTTGCTGTGGCCCTTAGACAACTACATCTATCTTCGTTAGCGAATAAAAATGCAGATGCGTTGTCACCCGTGAGGACTAAGATAGAATGCCTCTTTTTCACTAAAAGGGTCTACGGTTCCCTACACTCAATTGAACTCTATTTTTATAGTAATCGCGACACTTCTACTTGAAATAAAAAGAAAGATAATTTTATTTTGAATTGCTATTTCATTTACCTACAGTGAGATAAAATTAGTCTGGCCCACAAGAAAGGGTAAAGGAAATAGGTAAACTCACGGTTAGCAGCAGCGGCGATCAACTTCAGCTTGGTTTCAACAATATCTTCGGATGTGGAAGGCTTCAGTCTTCTTTGACCTCACTCCTACGTGATTATATAGTCTATGCACACAGCTGGGTCGACCCGGCACACTCACTAACGCTTAATTACATTGATTTTATTTTGGAAGGTTTAGACAAGAACAGCCATTACCGATGCAGTTCGTCTTGAGTCTTGATTACATGTCGGTATCGATCGCGTCGACTCCTTTTGCAGACGCTTTTGTTGTAGGATAACAGATGGCGTCATAAGTTTTGTTTTGCATATAGTTGGAAGGAAGGATATGATAGAAAAGTAAGGAAGGCAAGCCAGTACACTCACCATACGAAACAGCAGCATTAAGCTGCTGTTTCACGCTGGTATTATGTGAGAGCGTGATCCTTCCCCGGTCGAGCCGACCCATTCGTGCTACAACTATACTATTAATATAGCTGCAGCATGGCTCTACCACGTAAAAAAAATCTAATTTAAGAAATTATCAATCTAATAGTTTTTTTAATAATACTCGTATATTGGAAAGCTCTTACATAGGACAATAAGATGATCACATCAGTAGATTGTCCTTTAAGCGCATGAAGTTACCGGTGTTGATGTTTTAAATTAGGCTAATCTGAGATTATATAACATTTTCAGATGATTATTTATTTAACATTTATTTTAATCACCATTTTCATGTAAGCAGGTACCACACATTTTCTTACGTATTAATGCAGGTGGCATTAATATTTAATTATAGCAGTTCTTACATTGCTATGTTTCAATTTAATGGGTATTGCGAGCTAGTTGAAATTAAAAAAAAACACGTTAAAAAGTTATTGTTAAAAATAATTGTGTGAAATTGGATATTCAACTTCTTCTCTTGCTTACGCTTTTAATCATAAAAGGCAATATAACAGCGTAACGCACTACACATTTAGCGTAAAGCAAGTACAATTTGACTGTACGCTAATACGTGCCGGTCACAATCACACACGTCTGTACACCAGTCAGATTCACCGCAGAATAATCTTCTTTGTTCTAGCCGAATAACCACAAAGAACATGATTACGACAAATAAGATAACGAACGAAAAGTAATTCAGACATTGACGAAATCACTCAACACGTTGCCTGCATCGAACTTTTTACTAGTTAAACGAATTATGGTTTCAAACTCCACCGTCACCTCTATTCACTCAATTTTTCCCACGTTCTCTGACATTCCTGGCCCGAAACCCTTCCAAAAATGTACCAGGTGGCAAGGACTTCTTGGAATATTTACCTAAATCTACCCCGCTGGACAAGCGGCTTGGTGAATGATACCCTAGAATCTGGTAATGATACTACCGATTACAAGTAACTATGTTAAGTCTACGTTTAGCATTTTTGGATGATTTTTCGTCATCAATAGTATAAGACGTTAATCCCAGAATACATGTAAATAAAAAAAACTTGTTAGAAACAGCAATATTTTTATTTCTTTTTAATACAGTCTACAAGTGACAGATATAAAAGACATACATACTCGATCAAGGTTACTCGTTTGTAAACTTCATTTAATGTATGTTTTTTCTATCTCAAAAAAAAGTTAAATACAAATTGAAAAATTTAAATTCCTAACTGACATAAAATAATATGTTTATCTGTGATTGTCTAATTTCACTTTTTATATTATATACATTTTATCATAGTAGATACTAAAATATTCATAAACTCTGAAATTATGCTTTTAGTTCTTTATTTTTTTATTTATCATAAATATGTATATTCTATTTTCACACAGTGCCCACATACTAAATTTATTTCAAATTTTTTTTAGTATAAAAACATTGTGGGAATACTGAGAAATACTGGCAGAAAATCAAAATATCTTGTATTAAATAACTAACTTATTAAATTAGAAACAAAATATTGCTTAATGTTGCAAATAGATGTACAACGTAATAGTTTTTATTAGGTTTTATCAACTTATAACTGAGCAATTCTTGTTTATGATAATATATGTAAATATGTAATTGGTTTCTCGGAAACGGCTTTATGTTAAGGATGAAAATTCGAATTTAGATATTGTTTTACTTCCTAGTTTAATGAATAAACTTATAATTTTAAGCCATAAAGGTTTCATCCATTAAAATTCTAGATATATAGGTTTCTTCCCTGAAAAAATCATATTATTTTCTAGCGTCGAGCAACGTTCGGTAGTCCAGGTACATTTACTTTATAATGCTTTTCCATCCATCCATTATTAGTTGTTACGGATTTCAATTTAGATGATTAATGATACATAAAATACTCACCCCTATCACCCATAAAGGTAGGTACTGACTACGGACTTGCATTTGAAATATTTTTCTTGCCTCTTTCACGTCCAAATACCTACGAATACATGCTCGTAATTTAAAGATACTCTTAATTTGACCCTATTTCAATATATCGCCAACATGGCCAAAAAACTTACGATTAAGAAATTTGAAACATTTTTAAAATAGTTAATAATCATATATTATCTTTACCTATTTATTACATATACGTTTTATCAGGTTTGGTAACTTTCACACACTCAGGTACGAAATAATTAGTGTAAATCAAATGTACACTTAATTGCTTAAACAATAAAGAGTTAAATCAACATAACCCTTTTACAAATATTTGAAATTATCAAATCATATATGGGATGATTGATGGGAATATAAATTTAAAGAAATTAAGAATAATGAGACAATATCTGAACATGTCTGCATGCATTTGACTACACAGAACCAATATAAAACTAATCCGAAAAGAAAAGACTCTTTTTCGTTTATATAATTTTCTTTAAATATATAAAAGTATTTTAAGAATCCTTTTTAAAGTGTATAGGCAAGACAATTCTTAAAAATTACGTAACAGATCAACTTTCTTACAAAGATTTAGCGAGCAGTTACTTCTTATTTACTTTTATACAAGAAACATAAATTTATCTATCAATAAATTTTAGTCTAAGAGGGCCATCCGGAGTGTACATAGGATGTATATGGTAATCCAATGGTTGATGATGATACTCCATCTTAAAAGCTTGCACTATCTGAAATAATAAACAAGTAAATTATTATTATAAGTAACTAATGTGATATGTCTAATGATTAAGTGATGCCATAACACATTTGCTAAATTTTAGATCGCAAATTTTGACATTTCATGTTTAGCATATTTTATGCTAACATCATAATGTCAAATTGCATGTACAATTATAAGCCGATCATCAATACCCATAGGACAACACGGGCTACCAACGGAACGGTGGCCCGTATTGTTGTATGTCAAAACCCAACGATCATTGTAAGAATTAGGGTGGCAAAGAAGCACACGTTTTTATAAATGAACTTTATATCGTCGAAAATCTCGTAGGTAAGAAGATGTACTTCTATGCTTAATTGGTACAAAAGGAATGAGTGCTACTAGGAAAACATGGTGTATTTATTAAAAATATAATAGTAAATTTCTTCAGGGGTTAGAGCATGACGTCTAAATTATTCTTATCTAATACATAGGTATATTAATTGAGTTATTTTTATTTTTTGGAGTTTTTAATATTATCTTTCTTTACTTTCTTGTAATTTTTAGAGTACGTTTCCTCTTAGCAAGGCAACAGTTAAAGTTACAGCCTATATACGTCCCACTGCTGGGCAAGGAAAGGTCCGCCACGCTATCCCAATGCGTGTTGGCGAACTAAAATTTTGTTATTCCTTACTTAATTATTTGATCACTGCTGCTTAAAGCAATAAAATGTTATTAAATTATTTTATATTAAGTTCATTGCCATCCACTATTCTGCTAAATTCAAAAGATTTGACCATAATCGACATGCTGGACTTGATGACTTGATGTCTGCTGTATGCGTTGTCAGTAATGACAGGCAGGCTATAAAGCGATCTATGCTCGAGGTTTTTCTGTATAATTAAATCCGTTAAGATGATGGTATCCGCAGCATGTCGAAGTGGCAATAGCCCGTTTATATAGATCGAGAAATATCAACCGTTGAAGAAGAAAGTCATTGTAGGTGGCTCAAGGTTGTAACGGAAAGAGACTTGTTAATGGGCTATAATGGTAATAAGGGGAACATGTGTTAACATTTAATTAGTTAAAAGCTTTTAGAAAAAAATTTACTTCGCAAGTATCCGCGTTATAAAATAAAATGATGTGTCTAACCTAGTATGAAGAGCACCTCCCGCCCTCCCTCAATTGCGTGCACTATCCCCGTCACCACTAATCCCAGCACTGCTACTTCCAACACCACTACACTAGGCAAGACACACCACTGACGATAATACGACACGTGTTTCGCCTCTACACGAGGCGTCCTCATGTGATATAGACTCTACGGTGGCTAACCGATAAGTGACTTGACTTGCTCTTCATACTAGGTAAGACACATCATTTTATTTTATAACGCGGATATTTGCGAAGTAAAATTTTTCTAAAAGCTTTTATATAATGGATTTCCGCAAAGTAACGCCTGATTCTATTAATTATATTTAATTAGTTATTTAGTTTTTTGAGTTATCGCTAATTGTGTTAGTTATCACTAGTTATAGGCTATTTTGGATGGTTGTTGAATACAGAAAACCTAAAGTCATGTTCAGAGTGTAATAAAATAACGATATAGATTAAACCCGAACCTACCTTGCATAGAACTATGTGCATTTCAAGTTCGGCAAATCGTCGCCCGAGACACATCCTCTTCCCGAAGCCGAAAGGCAAAGACGCAAATGCATGGTGTTTGTACATGGATCGCTGAATCCATCGCTCTGGACGAAACTCTGATGCGTTCGTGAAATACTCCTCGGAATTACCCATCACATAATGTTGAAAAATGACTTGCGTCTAAAATTTTAAAATTAGTATATGTATATGATACAAGCACTCTGATTGAATAGTGATCATACATATTGGCTAGAAACGAGTATTATGTACATATTGACTAAGTTGTTTAGATAATTTGATAAATTCATTAATTTATCTTGATATTATTCATAATAGCTAGTTGGGGTTGATTAAAGTGATAAGCATGCTCCTGTCTCGCTCATTTCCCCGCCCAATCCTCACTCCGCTACCGCGGTCGCATGGCTTTAAACTAATATTTGTAGTGTTTTATAACGTTATTTAAGTCTACCTAGACTTTTTTCTTTTTTAGACGTTTTAAATAAAAAAGCTAGATTATTCGACTGATTTTGTCGCAATAATCATTTTGTCTGAATTGGGTAGATATTACATAATAACATAAATACTCACGCCTCTCACCCAGAAGGATAGGCAGAGACTACGGACTTCTACTTGGCGCAATCCTGACACACCTCTCTCACCTCCTTTACATCCATAAATCCACGCATACACGTCATTCAAAACTCATCCACTTGCTCAATCAACTCCCCTTCTATTCTTATTTCACATAACTTTTTACTTTCTTATCTTTCATACCCCTTTCTTTTAATGACCAGTTCATTAAAGTAACCATCATTTGCAACTCCGCCGCCGACGATGCAAATATGACTTGATCATCGGCGTACAAAAGGCATTTCACGGTTTACTCACCCATTTTCAACTCTATCTATATTAATTACTTTAAACACTAAAATACTATGTATATAAAAATGTACCACAAAAATGCATAGATTGTGGGATAGTGTTGTGATTAATGGTATTTACTGCTTTCAATTCTCGGGTCGGCAATTGATTTTTGACACCAAATATTGCAATTTATAATTTTTTTGGTGCTGTCTGGAATCGAATTTCAGTTGCATGCTATGAAGTTAGTCTTTCCAGCTAGTCTTGCATGTGAATGACTCTTTTTAAACCATAGTTGAAGCCTGATTATCCATTAACCACAGTTTGAATTAAGATGGATAGTTTGTAAAATAAAATAACACACATTTTAAAGTTTTGGGACAAATTTAAAAGAAACGCAATTAGTATATCATCAATTACTTACGCCTTTTGGTATATTGTAGCCACAAATTACAGTATCTTTAGTTAACTGTCTGCCATTACCAATTACAACGGGAAACATTCTGTAAAAGAATAAATTTTAACTTTAATTTAACGCTTAAACATAATAAACAACGAGACAGGCCATGCCTAGTGTGGGAGTCACAGAACTTTTCTGTATTTTGGCTAAGTGTTTCTGGTATTTACCAGAAACACTTAGCCAAAATACAGAAAAGTTCTGTGTTTTTTTTTAAATATTTTATTATTATTATTATTTATTAATTTTATTATTTTTTATTATTTTTTTATTATTTTTATTAATTTACAATTAAAATTTTATTAATTTAAATACATTTATTATTATTATTATTATTATTATTATTATTTACATATAAGCTTTTGAATCCTATTTTAAAATATTTTACCATAAAATGTACCATGATATTTTTAGTAAGGTGGCCAAATTTACTACTCTTTTGGACTCTTTACTGGTCTTTTATATAAGTAAAGTATATTTGCACATGTAACATTTTAACATTTCAAAATATTATGGTAGTCATCTATGTAACGAATCCGTATGCTTATGTTGTTATATGCAGAAAATGCAGGACACTAGATGATGGTAGTGCTTTCTATCTAGGCGTTTCACACCTCATCTTAGTCCTCAGGGGTGACAACGCATCTGTAGCCTTCTTGGTTGAAGTCGATTGCAGACGTTCATGGGCTTCAGTAGCCAATTACTATCAGGTGGACTGTGAGTTCATTTGTCACTTCTATTACTACTATTACTAGACTATTTTATTTATTATCAGAATGAAACACTGTTGTATATCTGAGACCAATAGACCTATTATTAGTTTGTTTGCTATTTGTTATTTTACAACAACTTTGTTTTGTTATAAGAGACCATATGCTGAGGAAGAAGAACCCCCTTTTAGAACAGTCGATTTAAAAACTTATAAAAAGGTTTTTAGGTATACCTACTCTCTGACCCGGCAGACTTTATTCTGCCCTTTCCGATAGATGGCTCGATAAGTTTCACTCTTGAAATTTTACAGTGTAAATATAAAACATTTTAATAATTGAACAGTAGCGCCACCTAACGAGACCAGATTATATGATCTTCTTTCTTGTCACCATACCATATTATGTTATTTTTTTATAGGATAGGGTGACAAACGAGCACACAGTCCACCTGATGGTAAGTGGTTGCTGTGACCCATAGACATCCACATCTATCCTCAATAAATAATCAAAATGCAGATGCGTTGTCAGCCGTGCGCACTAAGATGGAATGTCTCTTTTCAAGTAAAAAGGGTCACCGGTTCTCTACACTCACCTTACGAAACACAGCAGCATTAAGCTGCTATTTTACGCTGGTTTCTATGAGAGCGTGGTCCTTCCCCGGTCGAGCCGACCCATTCGTGCTACAACTATACTATTAATATAGCTGGCAGCATGGCTATACCACGTAAAATGTTAGTTTACGTTTAGGGAATACAAGCAATTTTGGTCCATAAATACAGAATTTGTCAATAACTTCACTACAGCAGCACCTGATATTAGCATAGTAATAAACTATTTTCTCGACACATGACTACTAATACACACGAACTATGACATAAATATAAAAGATGCGTAAGTGAAGCGTTTGCAAAGGCGAGTTTTGTTTTGTTTTAGACTTTTAGATTTCAATTTACAAATCGAATTTAATTTCTGTTTTAATTCTACATTTCATGAAAAACGAAATCAAAATTGAGGATAACTATGTTCGTTTGTTTTCGTATGCTAAACGTTGCATCTTGTGGATTTTAACATACAGATAGTTTTATTATTATGTACTTAAAAACATAATGTGTTTTGATATCTAGAATATTTTCCTTTGTAAATAGGGGTACCAATATTTACAAAGAAAAAGATCATTATAGTGTTCTCAGTCACTAATATAGTATACAACTTTTAACAATAATATTGTACTCACACACCATATCTATTAAGAGAATGACCTCTGAACCGCTATCTGAGAATACAAAAAGAATTACCTTAGAACCTCTTTAATGCAAGCTTTTAAATAAGGCATCTGATTAATATCGCCAGGCGTCAAAGGTCTGCCTTGTAAAACTTTAGTTATTTCTTCGTGTAACCGTTCTTGGACTTCGGGTCGTAAAGCCAGTTGATATAACGTCGAAGCCACCGCGTTCGATGTCTGAAATTTATAATAATATTTATTTATTTATTTATTTAAGCTTTATTTGCACACATACAAGAAATGTACAAAACGGCGGACTTAATGCCTAAAGGCATTCTCTACCAGTCTACCTTTGGTTTGTGCAGAGAATCTAGTGATGGGTGCAAAACTCATAAAAAAAATTAAAGGTTTAAGGAAAAAAAAATACAAAATTATAATATAATGATAATAAATACAATACACATACATATACATTTACATTACTACTTACATGCATACAATAGTATTTTATACTTGTACACAAATACCCACAATAAATACATACACAGTTAATAAATATGATATTTTTATATTATACATATTTGAGAATATAACAGTTTCCGAGGTTTTTTAAATTTTTTATTATTATCCGAAACTACTGCTGCTTCGTTAAGTAATATTCCCAGAGCAAACGTTTAATGATAGGTTTAGTTTTTGCTTCTTTTATATTTCTGGGTAACATGTTCCAGAGTCTTACTGCATTTGAAGTGAAAGAATTGTAAGAGAAGCCCGTGCGACAGAAAGGAACATGAAGAGTTAGATTTTCCGCGGAACGGAGACATCGGTTGTGAGAATCGTCCTGATACTGAAATTTGCATTTCAGATATGCAGGGACAGACGGATCGTGTAAAATAGAGAATAGCATAGAAAGGATTCTAAAAGATCTACGAAGTGGAAGAGGCAGCCATTTGAGCTGAGAACGGAATGAAGAAACGTGATCGAATTTACGTAAGCCAAAGATAAAGCGAATACAATTATTGAGAAGACGATCCAGTTTGTTAAGAAGTTCTTGAGAGGCATCAGCATAGCATACATCTGCATAATCTAGTATTGGTAATACGAGCGTTTGAACCAACATTACCTTTGTTCTCACTGGAAGAAAATTCTTGAGTCGATACAGACAACGCAAGGTGTTGATAACTTTTTTGCTTACTTCCGTGACTTGCGGCCGCCAACTTAGACTGCTGTCAATGATAAGTCCTAGATTTTTCACAGTAGGTGAATAAGGTATGACAGCATTATTAAAATTTACAGGTGGCAGTGAATTAAAATCCAATGCAGATAAGCGACGGCTACTTCCAACTATAATTGCCTGGCACTTGGTAGGGTTAACAGTAATACCGAATTTGCTAGACCAATCAGAGATACGAGTGAGGTCAGAGTTTAGCTCAGTGATCGCATCTTCGATATCGTTAACATCAGACTGAGCATATATTTGTAAGTCATCGGCATAGAGATGGTACGTGCAGCGAATGTGAGATGTAATTAGATTTATAAAAATTGAAAACAAAAGAGGTGAGAGAATTCCGCCTTGAGGAACGCCAGCAACCAGCGTGCACCAGTCAGAAATAACTGGACCCACGCGAACAGCCTGCTGACGTCCCTGAAGATAGGATGCAAACCATTCCCGCGCTGATGAGGAGAAACCAATGTGAGAAAGTATTGTAAGAAGGATGTCATGATCAACAGCATTAAAAGCGTTTGAGAAATCTATTAAGACTAACACAGTTAATTTTGACTCCTCCATACCTATACGTAAATCTTCCGTAACTTTAAGCAGGGCTGTTGTTGTACTATGTCCTGGCCTGAAACCTGATTGATAGCTACTTAAAAAGTTATTTTTAAAGACGTAGTCAGAAATTTGTCTGTGAGCAATAGCTTCAAGTACTTTTGATAAAAAAGGAAGAATAGAGATAGGACGGAAGTGAGAAACAGAACTAGGATTATTTATTTTTGGAAGTGGGAGAACAAAAGCATTTCGCCATAGTGAAGGAAAAACCCCAGTATTTAATGAAAAATTTACTATGTGGGTAAGTACTGGTAAGACATAATCGAGGATGAAATTGATCATGATTCTGCTCACATCATCAGAGCCTATTGCGGCGGACTTGATGGAAGAAATTGACTTTTTTATATCCTCATCAGTAACGGGAGAAAAATTGAAAGAGCTTTTGTAAAATTTTGGAAGAGAATTAACATGGGCAATAGTAGTAGATTTAATTGACGAATGCAGCTGTGGTGTAGTAGAAAAGTATGTATTAAGTTGATTACCAGAGAAGATTGAAGGATCAAAGTTAGAAGCAGGTTTACCTATCCCGATTGATTTTAAAAATTTCCACGAATCAGCCATAGAAGCGTTAAGGATATTTCGATGAATATAACGGCGTTTAGCGGCCCGCACCATCTGATTACACCGATTCCTAGCGGCTTTGAATCGAGTCCAGTTAGCAGTACACCGATTACTCTTATATTTACTAAATTCTCGATCACGCTTTGCCATAGCCCTGCGGATATCCTCAGTAATCCACGGCGCAGGAGATCGTTTCAGTCTGACTTTGTGTGGAGGAGCGTGTTTATCAAACAACTTCTGTATATTTGAATTAAAAAGAGCTACTTTTTCGTCAACACTCTCCACACTGAAAGTATCACTCCAATCTATACTACAAGCACCTTGCTGAAGTTCTTCAACATTAAGTCTCGCTAGATTACGCAGATGCACCGTCACATGATTGACCTTAGGACATTTAATCCTATAAGAAATATACAGTAAATCGTGCTGCGAAAACCCAGGGGCGGAGAGTTGACCGTGGCCAACGACATGGTCTTCAGAAGCGACCACTATTAAATCTATTAAAGAATCAGCAGTATCAAGATTGTGGTGTGTGGGGTCGAGAGGAAGAAGTGACAAATTAAAGGAGTTCATAACTGTATACAATTCACGTGACCTCGCTGAGTTACAGAGAATATCGGTATTGAAGTCTCCCATTATAATAAAGTGCTGATAATCAGAGCCAATAGAAAAAAGAGCCGATTCAAGGTCACAAAAATAATTAACTCCTGGTGGACAGTAAATTGCACCGAGAACAGTCTTAGTCCCACTGATGGTAATCTCCAAGAACATGTATTCTATTGTACCAGAATAAACAGATGAAGAAGCACATAATTTTTTATAGGGTATACCATTACGTAAGTATACCGCTACACCACCACCTCTTTTGCCCGTACGGTCATTTCTTAAGAGGACAAAACCAGGTATTCCAAAGGAGGTGGACGGTAAGGTAGGTTTTAACCAGCTTTCCGAAACAAGTATCGCAGAAATAGACTGATTATGAAAAGTATCAACAAGTTCATTATAATGTTGCGGAATGCTCTGAGCGTTAATGTAACAAACGTTAAAGTTATTAGTCAAACCATGAAACTTTTGAGTAAGCAGATAACGAAGAGTAGTAGGTTCCGAAAAAGAGTCATTTAGTGAAAAGAAAGAAGAATCTGAATCAGCAGAGAGAAATAGTTCATTGGTATCAGAATCTGTCATAATATATGATTATACTTATGATATATGTCTAAAAATATAGAAAAAAAAACCCTATTAACTGATAATTGCACTGCAAACAAACGCGCCGGTAAACTGTTTACAAAAAGAAAAATTAAAATATTACACGAAAACAACAAGTAATACTTACTAAAAGAAAGTATCTAATTTTAATTATTTACAATTGCATAGACAACAAAACTCGTACGTATTGAAAAAGAAGGAAAAAAAAAACATATGTTAATCACTACGAGAAGTGGTAATTTAAACGAGAAAAAAAATACTCTAATGCGTAATTTCACGAAATTTAAGGTTCAGATTAGTCTGTACTATTACTTGCGTCGCAAATCAGCCTAATAACCGGTTGCGGAGAACAAAAGGATCGAATACAAAAGCGCTCAGTGACGTACACAGTACACACAGCAGTAGTAGTAATTAATAAGCCGTCGAAGTGTAAACAAAGCATTACCACTATCCCGAGAATGTTTACTTATTTTTGAATGCTCGTCGGGTCCTTGGCTGCTCGCTACGGGAAACTACACTACTAGTTCCTGCCTTCACTTGTTCCGGCTCCTCGTTGCACCCAGCTTTATGAAGATCGCGCAGTAGTGCATCCAGGTCATTAGCGCTAAAGATGTGACGTCGAGACCCATCAGGCAGTCTAACGCTTATGTTGCCCTCAAATGACCAGACTTTTTTAATTCCAAAATGCTTACGGGCTTGAAAAAATAAGTCTTGCCTGTATTTTGTAAGGAATTCCGATAATTTAAACGAGGTGCCTTTTAACATTGTTTTTTTAAACCAAACAGTTGAGCGCAGTGACATATCTGTGAAGCGCATTAATATAGGACGAGTATGGTGTAATTTGACCGGGCCAAGTCTGTATGCTGCTCGAAGACAAGATGGTGCTATATCTTTAAGACCTAGATTTTCGTGAAAAATTTTGATCACGACTTCGGATAAATCTTCGCCTGGTTTTTCAGGGACACCGCCCATTAAAAGGAATTTCCTGCGATGCCTTGTTTCTATAATGTCAAGCGAGCGACTGACTTCTGCAATTTGCTGGCGAAGAAGGTTAAACATATCCTTGACGTAACTCTGAAAAGCGGTATAGTCCTCGCTGATCCTGTCTACATTGCTACTCTTGGAAGCGCTGGAGTTGAGTTTTGATTCAAAATCTGCCATTTTACGGGTGATGAGCGCTTCCAAAGACTCCTGACTTCTGGAAATATCGGCAATTGTGGACATAGTGACGTATGTAGTAACAACTGTTCGTGTGTAAAAAAAATCTTGGTTCCAGCAGTTTGTGCAGTGCTAAAAAAACTAGTGCATAAGAAGGTAAACCTTTACACGTTGATGCTTAATACTGTATTATATAGAAAAATAATAAAAGTATGGTAAATTATTTCTTTTTTAAAATAAATACGTTTTACGAAACGAAACACGTCTGCACTTATTTACACCCACCCGCGAAAAAAAAACTATATTAATTATCAGACAATATACTCATAAATATGCCGTGTAGCGGTGGACTAAAGGAATTCATCACCATATATCCCGTCCAGTGGTTATCTTAAGGGACGGCTATGGATAATGCCAAATCACATGGACTCCATTAAATGTTCAGACCAGTGATCAGTGACGTGAAGCAATAGCAAAGGCGCAAGAAGTCTAGTCGTGCCATCGACAACCTGCATGTCAAGCGTGGTAATTACACCAAAATATATTAGCTATGTGCGCCTTATGTTCCGGCGCGCGTTACCTAAGAAAGAATAGGGGGTAGAGTTGTCCTCCCCCGACGAGGAACTATTATGGGATGGTCGGCGCTAGTGAGGCTGCAAATGTATGCAAAGACATTCCTGTGGCCCTGCTGATGCAATGAAGTTAGAAATTTAGACACTCGCGAGACGTAGGCGTTTTTCCAAGCAAAAAAGACTACTTTAAAATTTAAGGTCTATAAATAAGAATATACTAAATGCTATATATCATCATCATCATCATTACAGCCCTTCACAAGTCCACTACTGAACATAGGCCTCCCCCAAAGAATGCCACAAAGCACGGTCCTGAGCGACCTGCATCCAACAAATTCCTGCATGTCTTACCAGGTCGTCACTCCATCTCGTGGGGGGACGCCCTACACTTCGCCTACCGGTACGAGGCTGCCACTCGAGAACCTTTCTTCCCCATCGGTTGTCGGTTCTTCGAGCTATATGGCCGGCCCATTGCCACTTCAGCTTACTAATCCGTTGGGCTATGTCGGTTACTCTGGTTCTACTGCGGATATCCTCATTCCTAAGTTTATCACGCAGAGAAACTCCGAGCATAGCCCTCTCCATAGCTCGCTGAGCGACCTTGAGCTTCCTCATCCGGCCAGCAGTGAAGGACCACGTCTCAGTTCCGTATGTCATCACTGGCAACACGCACTGGGTGTACAGTCTCGTTTTCAAGGTTTGAGGTATACCTGACGAGAAGATGTGCAGTAATTTCCCGAACGCTGCCCAACCGAGTTGAATCCGTCGATTGACCTCTCGGTCGAAGTTGGACTTACCTAGTCGGACTATTTGTCCCAGATAAACATACTCGTCAACAACTTCGAGCTTAGTGTTCCCAACAACTACCGGCATAGGTGTGACATGGACATTAGACATGATCTTAGTTTTGTCCATGTTCATCTTAAGACCTATCCGTTGGGAAACACTATTGAGGTCATTGAGCATAGTGCTTAGGTCCTCCAGCGATTCTGCCATAAGGACTATATCGTCGGCAAATCGAAGGTGAGTGATGTACTCGCCATTTATGTTGATACTGTATCCTTTCCAGTCCAGAAGCTTGAAAACGTCTTCCAATGCAGCGGTGAAGAGTTTCGGGGATATGACGTCACCCTGTCTTACACCTCTCTGCAATTGGATAGGTTTCGTACTCTGGTTCTGTACTCGGATAGCCATCGTAGCCCTACTGTACAAGCACAATAATTATTTTTAAAATATACAAGAAGTTAATTGTGCATGTTGTGAAATATCATAACATGCATGATTAACTAAAATTTAATAAAACAATAATGTATCCAATAAGAAGTCAATGCCCTTTGGGGAGGGGGCTGTGATCAGTAGTCGACTTGATTGATGAATCTTTATATCGTACCGTATCTATTCCCACAAGGAATAGGTCTAAAGCGGCCACCGCAGCGACCCTCGATCCCGCTGCTGATACCAAGTCTTGCAACAATGACTTGCTGCCTCCGTTTGCTTCACACTCCTTTAGAGCTCGTTCCACGTGCCTTAGAGTGACGCTGTAAAGCAAGTAAAAGTTGTAAAATCAGTTATTATAAGTTTTATTTTTACAATAATAAACGTAGACAAATTAAATTTGACTTTCATTAATTTAAACTTTCACTTTAATTTCTATAAAAACGAAACACTACGATTTTCTTCTGTATCGTTTACATACATAAATTACGCAAAACAAACATCCAAACCCTGAATAAATATTTTTAGGTAATACACATACTTTTTAAGATGAGTGATGAAATTTTGTGTGTTTTTTAATATATAATATTCCGTTGACACATACCTCAGAATTGTGTCTAAAGCAGCCACATATCGTCTAAACATAGCTGTTGGATAGATTCTCCACCAAGGTGCTCGTAGCTCAAGCTCGCCAACACTTAAGAAAAAAGTGTGTACAGCGTCGATGAGTCGTTGGCTCTCTGAACCCTCAACAGATTCGAAGCACCCCAACCGTGTGTCCAACGCTATGAGGCCCAAAGCTGTAGGCGAAGTAAAATCATATCATATAACATGTAACATAATGTAAAACATAAGAGTTTTTTCAAGTTTAGTTTTCTATGTTTGTTCTCAGAGATGACCACGTATCTGTAGCCATACTTGTTAAGTTTTGCCTGCAGGAGTTGTTTCGAAGTAGTGGCCACTTATCAGGTGTAATGCAAACTTGTTTGTCGCTCATTGTATAAAAATAATTATCAGGTACGTATTTCTACAGTTATTTGGTAAAATTTAACGGTATCTGTATCAAAAAGTATATTAGTTTTTATTTTCAATTCTAATTTAGCTTGCGGCAATTTTGTTTCTTAATTTAAAATATAAGATACTTCTTGAAACAGGCAATTTTTGAAAGCAATTGCTATTAGTGATATATCTCATTTCCATACCAAGGGTATTGTAAGTAGTGTTACCAGAAGACAGGAATTTTCCTGACATGTTCGTAAATTTAGAGGAATTTTTAAATTTATTAAACAGTTATCAAATAATAATAAATGAATCAAATCTCTACAATTTAATTATTTCATTGAAATGATCACGCCCGTACTTTTATTGCTGGATATTGCGCATATGATAAGCACATGTCAGAAATATTATTGAAAAGTCAAGGTTTTGGTCAGGAAAACACATTTTTGAATCTGGTAACCCTAATCGTAAGAGGCAGCGGAGGTCAATGAAACAGAAAACTGGCCGCAACGCCATTCTGATTATAACTCAAAATAATATAAACTGAAGTTGGCAACTCATCTGCTAAGCATCGCAACTATGGCAAATATTATACCTTTGAACAAATCTATGGGATATGCCTATATTCATTAGTGGACTTTTGACGGGTTGTCACTGTAATGAATAGATGAAAAAAAAGTAACATAATATAAATATTATACTAACACTCTAAGGACCATTTGTTAACTTCGTTCAAAAAGTCACCAGGAGTCTCCAAGTTTTCATCTCGTATTTGACGTATCCTGAAAATTCAACAAATTATTCAATTTTCATTAACTTTTAAGAACAATTTTTTTAAGTGGTAGAGCCAAGCTGCAGCTATATTAGTAGTATAGTTGTAGCTCGAATGGGACGGCTCGACCTGGGAAGGACCACGCTCTCACAGAATACCAGCGTAAAATAGAAGCTTAACACTGCTGTGTTTCGTATGGTGAGTGTAGAGAGCCGGCAACACTTTTTAATGGAAAAGAGGCATTCCATCTTAGTCCCCACGGGTGACAAGGCATCTGCATTTTGATTCTTTATTGAGGATAAATGTAGATGTCTATGGGTCACAGCATCCACTCACCATCAGGTGGACTGTGTTCGTTTCGCACCCTATCCTATAAAAAAATCATTCAATTTTAACTTAAATATTTTTTTGTGTTAAATTGACATTAGTAAAAACGAAACGTACAAAACCCGGCGGCATTTAGGTTAGCCGTTTTAAAAAGGTTAGCATTCAGCCAACCAACTAGTTAAACGTTGAATAACATAGGCCTAGGCGTCCAACAGAATGCCGACATCTAATTAATAGACTAGCTATCCGAATTACACGCTAATTTAGCCATCTGGGGACTGCATATACATAATCCAAACTTCGTTCATCAGTACATCACATATTTACGATGGCTTGAAGAAAAATGTCTTGTTTCAAATTTCATTAAAAGCTAAGGGAATAACACTCCAGTCCTTAGGTTCCATCTGTTGTCTTCTTTATTTAAAATTGGTAACAGTTGAACAAGTGCTGAATTAATCATTATCATCTTCTTTTATTTGGTGAAGTTACTGCTTTTGTCACTCAAATATATTTTATCTATTAATCGTATATACATTTTGTACAGAAAGATTTTCAAACAGAAGATGAAGTAATTTTGAATTTTGGAACTTTAATATTTACCTGTTTACAAAAGCATCAGCAACCTCCGCAACAGGGACGGTGTATTGAGCAGCACTGCTAGTGCTCAACGCCACTTTCGAAACTTTAGTTCTAAATGCGGCCCAAGAATCGCCGTGCCTGCATAAAGACAAAAGGTATTAAGAGAAGCCGAAAACAATAATATTATTTGGTTGTTAATGCAGAATTAAAAATACTTACACAGCAATAACGCCTGCACAGTCCTGCTCAGCGCCAAAGAAATCTTTCCGCAGAGTATGTTTGTAATAATTTAAAGACGGCATGGATGGTCTGAAACAAGTAAATAAAAGTAAATTAACTCCATTCATGTGTAAAGTCATGTATGTACCAAATGTAAAGCCACGCTGCTGCACGAATAGGTCAGCTCCTTCGGAATGCTCAGAAGAAGAAAGATCGATCAGAATACCGGCGTAAAATAGTAGCTGTAACTGCTTGAGAACCGGGGACCGCTTTTACTGGTAATAAGACATCCATGTATGCGTAGGTATATGGATGTGGAGGAAGCGAGAGAGGTGTGTCAGGATCGTGTCAAATGGAAGTCCATAATCTCTGCCTACCCCTCTGGGTGACAGGCGTGAGTGTTTATGTATGTATGTATTTTATGTAAGACATCCAATCTTTGTACCATATTACGGTAACTAAGAAAATGTAAATGTGGGCATCGTATAATTTGACAACGTTATGTATCAGGAAATATAATGCAAGATTTGTTATGGTATTGTGCTAAATAAACATCTAGAATCATCTTACGTCAAGGAGCAGTTGTCATTCGAAAACCTTTCATCCCCATCATCGGTTCTTCAAACTATATGCCCAGCCCATCACCACTTCAGCTCTATCTCATAAATGCTTCAAATTTTAGGGAAAGAAGTATGAAATTATCGCTTCAATATCTCACTTTTGTCATATCTCTTCAATTTCAGAGTACTCCCCTTGCTGCCTCAGCTAGCATCGGAATCCTCAGCGTCGACATATCAAATGATGTGCAGTTTCGTGGTCATTTGTAAGGGAAGGCTAAATTAGCCTCTAAAAAGCTTGACGTGGTCAGTACAACGGGACAGTATTTCATGCTGGCACACCGCTTGCAACTTTACAAGGCATGAGTTCGACCTCACATGGAATACTGTTCTCATCTCTGAGCCGGGGTACCTTAGAACCAGCTCCTTCCACTTGACCGCATCTAGCGAAGAGCGGCTAGAATTGTCGACGACCGAGTTCTTTCTGGTCGGCTCGATTCACTGGTGCTGCGAAGGGATGTTGCATCCTTTTACATTTTCTATCGCATTTACCACGGGGATTGCTCCGAGGAATTGTCATTCTCGTACAACCTCTTTGTGAAATCCAAAAAATCGTGATACGACTTAGAGACCTTGAGTGTTGCCTGTGATGACATAATATGGATCTAAAACCTGGTACTTCACTGCTGACTGTATGGGGAAGCTCAAGTTCGCTTGAAAAATTATAGAGAAGGCTATACTAGGAGTTTCTTGATTTTCTAATATAATCAACGATTTATAATGTATAATAAGCATAATTTTGTTTATCTTTTTCCGATAGGAGCATTTATAGGTAGTACAGTAAAAGTTTATTTTTTGTTCATAAATTTGTAGCCTGCTATAAGTTTTCCCAATATCATAATGAATATATTATAAATAATTAAAACAAGTGCGAGTCGGACTCGCCCATAAAGGGTGCCGTAGCAGCAAGTAACATAATATAAAAGTTCTTGTAGTTCTTTATAACTTTGATAGATGTTTTAATAATAGTGTATTTTTTTTATTTTTATATTTGAGTTGATTGAATGAAAGGTAAATTGCGGTTTACGATTTATGACGCATTAAAGAAAAACTACTTACTAGATCTCGTTGAAATCAATTTCCGATAGAAGTTTACATAGTAATGTACATCATAATTTTTTTTTAGTTTTATCATTCTCTTATTTTAAAAGTTACAGGGGACACACATTTAACCACTTTGGAAGTGTCTCCCGCGCAAACTAGAAGAACACTTTAGAAGAAAATGATATTAGAAACCTCAATATTATTTTTGAAGACCTATTCATAAATACCCCACACGTATGGTTTTGATGAAAAAAAAATTTTGAGTTTCAGGTCTAAGTATGGGGCACCCCCAAAATATTTTTTTTTCTATTTTTATGTGAAAATCTTAATGCGGTTCACATAATACATCTACATACCAAGTATCAACAGCATAGTTCTTATAGTTTCGGAAAAGAGTGGCTGTCTGTGACATACGGACGGACAGACAGACAGACATGACGAATCCATAAGGTTTCCGTTTTTTGCCATTTGGCTACGGAACCCTAATAAAATGTACTAGTATATACTACTTATTCATTAATAATTGCTCCGAAAAAATTTAAGGCGCATAATACTTTTTGATCTACGATGTAGCACAATACATATGTACATACAAAATATACAGTAGTAGTCTAAAAATAATGATCTTAATACCTGTGTGGAGCGGCATCTTCTCCTCTGAATACTCTTTCCACTTCACCGGCATCAAAGACAAAAAGCATGTCCGGTCTGCCTAACAGCCCCGCCATTTTGACGCATTTTCCATATTTCTGACGTAGAGACATACACACTTTGTCCACATGCTCCACAGAATAGCCACCTACGAATAAATAAATAATTTAAAACACGTTCGCCAACTTCAAATAGTGATCGGATGTAATTGAAATTTACATTCTCTCTGGATAAAGATATATTTCGCTAATAATATTTTTTAAATAAAAAGTATATATCGATTTCAAAAACTTAAAAACTTAAAATAATTTCCACGTAATCTTCATCCTTGAAGTATAGCTTATCCAAACGTAAAGGAATCACTTAAATCGGTTCTGCCATTTCCGAGAAATTGGTGTAGAAAAAGGGAACATTTTTCTCATATAACCTTATCCTTTTTGAATTCGGTTCGGTGAGGGGGAAGGGGGATGGAGGTGGAACAGCATGTTGTGGCGGTAAAGAAAAAGCTGTCCGCATAGATGTATGTCATGCATTTTAATTTTAATCGAGGTTTATTCATCATCATCATCATCATTACAGCCTTTAATAAGTCCACTGCTGAACATAGGCCTCCCCCAAGAAATGTCACAAAGCACGGTCCTGAGCCACCTGCATCCATCGACTTCCTCCATGTCTTACCAGGTCGTCACTCCATCTCGTGAGGGGTCACCCCACACTTCGCCTACCGGTACGAGGCTGCCACTCAAGAACCTTTCTTAGACATATCTCAGTTTTTTGTTATTTATTATATAGTTTAGTAAAATTATATTTTTTTTTTGCATTCGATATCAATGGCTAACATCAAAATATTGCCTTATGTTTTTGTTCAGGCGTTACTCTAAAAAAATACAAAATGCCTATTTATCCACAAAAATCGTAAATGCATGTAACTAAATGACGATACAATAGTTATGGGATGTATTTAAGTGACCTTTATCCGAACGTTAAATGTGAATAGCGTTTATTGGTTTCGGTGCGAGAAGTTATCGAATCCGAGTCGATTTCGCTTTCCGAGACGATTGTGAATAGCCCGGCAGTTGCCTGTATGCTGTCAAATCTGTTGAAGAATGTAGCTTCATCTCTCGTCTAACAGCCATGAGATTGAGAGTGTGATCGGAGAGCTTTTGTGTTCTTCTACGGCGGGTCTTGCAGAACTTAGCTCCGACCGCATGGACAGTTTCTTCGGACATCGAGGTTTATTGTTAACCATAAATTCATAATAATAAATCAAGTTCAAATATTAGTTACCTGTAACTAAGACAATCGTGTGTGGTAACGGGTTATCCATAGGATGGTTAGCCATTACCACACATGATTGTTGGCACACACTAAGAGTATATCACGAGTCTATGGTTTTAACCACAACTGTTATTATGAGTGTTTACTCGATTACGAGTACCATGCTGTTGTCACCGAGTGTTATCATTCTTGTTACCTAATTATCTTTACAAATAAACTTTATTTTCATAAAACATTTTTGGTTTTCTATCCATAAATTCTACAATTAGTTATTCAGTTTAATATAAGTATTGTAAAAGCAAAATCCGTCCAAGAACTTGTAGATATAGCTTCAAATACACCTTTCTCTCGCTAAAAATTTATTTTCCTAGCGAAAGTTAACCTCTGGCAACCCTTACATCACGATTTCCAAACAGTTTCACTAAGTTGGTAGAAAACACACTAATGCGTATAAAAAAAGTTAGTTAAAGTTACAGCCTATATACATCCCACAGTTGGGCACAGGCCTCCTCTCATCTCTGAGAGGGTTTTAGGGCAAAGAAATGTCAGCCGCGCTGTTCCAATGTGTGTTGGCGAACTTCACATGGCTTCAAAATATTTTTCTTATTTTTCAGATATGCAGGTTTTTTTCTTCACCATCGAGCACGTGGTAAATCAGCACTTAAAATTGCAACTAACGATTTCATTGGTGCCGGCGGGGATCGAACCCGGGTTGCTCGTGTACTGTGAAATTTACACCGAGCGTATTGTGAAATTTTTACCTGAGCTACCACGGCTGCGACTGATAAATCCATCCTAAATTAATTTAATATATTCAAATATAGAATAAATACAAGTTACACATGTTGAGTAGTGAACATTTATTTAATAAAGTACGAGTATATTGTAAAGTATCGGGGCTGAGATTTTAAAGTTTTATAATTCTTTCTCTGTTTTGGCACACTTGAGATGCTCACTCCGTCTTCTGTGGAACGCGGTATTATTTCAATTATTTTAAATGATAAAGCATCTCCTACAGCCTCAAGACAAATAAATAACTAGTTACTGATAATTACCAAATAACAGTATAAGAGTCTGTTTCACAATAACATGTAATTTTGGTTGCTACAGCGACACAACGGTTATTTAAAAACGATTTTAAGCAATTACCTCAAACACAAAGAATACATAAACACGTGAAGACATTGAACAATGAATTGAACGTAAAGCTACCACAACAGTGTTCCATGAGAACGTATAATATAAAGATAATTTCGTCAAAAACTTTGGTTTCAACATATTTCTATTCTTAACAGAAGAAACAAAATTTTAATTTTTCTACATTTAGTAACATAAGTTACTTAACTTTATTTTGTTTAAGCTTCCAAAACACATGTTTTTTTATTGGATAGGCTGACAAACGAGCACACAGTCCACCTGATGGTAAGTGGTTGCTGCGACCCATAGACATCTACATTTATGGTCAATAAAGAATCAAAATGCAGATGCGTCGTCACCCGTGAGTACTAAGATGGAATGCCTCTTTTCCAATAAAATGGGTATCCGGTTCTCTACACTCACCATACGAAACAGAGCAGCGTTAAGCTGCTGTTTAACGCTGGTATTCTGTGAGAGTGTGGTCCTTCCCCGGTCGAGCGGACCCATTCGTGCTACAACTATACTACTAATATAGCTGCAGCATGGCTCTACCACGTATAAAGCCGTAGATGTAGAGTTAGAACGAATAATATTCTGTATAATGCCTGCGTAAAAATATCCACTACTACATATTATACCGTAAATGTCACAAAAGACGACAGAGTGAAACTAAATAAGGAGATTGGCAGCAGCATCTATCTGATAACAACTACAAATATTTAAAAAAAGAATCGCGGTTGTCAACCAGCTTACCAAGCATGGTGAATATGGCAAAATCTACGAAGAAACCTATGAGGGAGGCCTATGTCTAGCAGTGGACTTTTGATTTGTAATGAATAAATTATTTTTACTTACATTTGCTAACTTATAGAAAATACATTAAACTATGGAATCCACCAAAATTATATTTTTTATCTAACGTTAAGACGTTTTTTTTATATAGGTATATAACTCATAACAAAGACGTATCGAAGTTTCTTAGGTCGGTACCTACTCTGTCGAGCACAAAAATCTTGGCACATAAAGGAAATCCGCCGCACGCAAACAATGTCTAACATGGTATTATTTTGAAACACGTTCGTTGAAAATAAAATACTATTTGCAAATGAACTTTAACATGAGTAAAATTAGTGATCTAAATTTTATTAAACGGATGGGAGAAATTCTTATAGAATTTTCTTTTAGGCTCAATATCACTATCATCTTCGGGAGTTTTCAATTTTTTTTAATCAAGTAAAATCTATAAATTCAACTTTAAGTACAATAATATGTATTAAAAACAAACAACAATTTAATCAATCAATTCCAATCACTTTCTCCTTAAATACCAAATTATGATTGGTAAGTAGCAAAGGCGTTAGCCAGTTTGTTTATTGTCTTAGTTTTTACTTTTTATATTAATATTTATTATGAGTTGTCTGTTTCATTTCTTACCCTACAATATCAAGATGCAATGGTCTGGTTTAATGCTAAAAAAATGTTAAATCCGTATCATTAGTTTGCCGGTACAAAACTGTCACTAGAGAACCTTCCTCATTTTTTGAGTTGTTTACAGGTTTTTTACGTGGTAGAGCCATGCTGCAGCTATATCAGTAGTATAGTTGTAGCACGAATGAGTCGGCTCGATCGGGGAAGGACCACGTTCTCACAGAATACCAGCGTAAAATAGCAGCTTAACGCTGCTGTGTTTCGTATGGTGAGTGTAGATAACCGGAGACCCTTTTTACTGGAAAAGAGCCTCTTCCATCCGCATACGCATCTGCATTTTGATTTGCAAACGAGGATAGATGTAGATGTCTATGGGCCACAGCAACCACTTACCATCAGGTGGACTGTGTGCTCGTTTGTCACCCTACCCAATAAAAAAAAGGTGCTGCTGCCCATCTCCTGTTTCAGTTTCGCTCTGTCGAGTCTTACAACACGTATGGATCGATGGTAGTGGGTAATGAATTGTCTTGTGCCGCAACTACTCAGCGAATCTTGTTTAAACAAAACATAAGATACCCTAACCGGCGACGGGTGTGTGTCAAAGGTACAATATATCTAGCACTGCGATCAACAATTCGACTTCCTACAATGGGAGATGATCATATCCAACAGTAGACTGTTGTGGGCTGTTAAAAAGAAGAAAGAATAAGAAATACGTTAAAAATATAGTCTGACATACTTACTACTTTCCGATTTTATATATCTTTATCGCCTTTCAAAAAACAAAGGAATAAAATAAATTAAACAAGGACATGATATATTTGTTCATCATCGTCATCATACATCATAACAGCCCTTCACAAGTCCGCTGCTGAACATACGTCTCCCCCAAAGGATGCCACAAAGCACGGTCCTGAGCCACCTGCATCCATCGACTTCCTGTATCTCTTACCAGGTCGTCACTCCATCTAGTGGGGGAACGCCCCACACTTCGTCCGCCGGTACGAGGCCGCCACTCGATAACCTTTTTTCTCCGTCGGTTGTCGGTTCTTCGAGCTATATGGCCGGCCCATTGCCGCTTCAGCTTACTAATCCGTTGGGCTTTGTTGGTCACTCTGGTTCTACTGCGGATATCCTCATTTTTAAGTTTATCACGCAGAGAAACTCCGAGCATAGCCCTCTCCATACAACCTCAAGGTCGCTGAGTGACCTTCAGATTCCTCATCTGGCCAATAGTGAAGGACCATATATTTGTTAACAGACCGAAAAGTTATTAATCCTTTATTTTGCATTTGTCTCTCATACGTACGAATCGAAACTAAAAATAAGTGAGTCGAAGCTGATGTGGAATTAAAGTTCACGTAAACTGTGAAAAAAAAGACAAGAGTAGGCAGACATGTTCTGTAAAGCAAGGCCATGTGTAATTGATGCCTATGCAACTTCCCTTTCAAATTTATGCACATGCAGTTTAAAGTAGCGGGCTGCAAGCCTCAGTTTCCGTATTACTGCATACAATTAACAAGTCTGTCAAAATAGATCTACAAATGTCATACATTTCCTATGACGTTAAAGTGTACTTGTAACAATATAAGGTACATGTAATCGTGTAAGTTTACATGTTTTTTTAAGTCCTAGAGTATATAATTTAACAGTGGTAGAGCCACGCGGCAACTTTTGCTGTCGCACGGATGGGCCGGCTCGAACCGGGGTGGTACCACGACCTCACAGAATACCAGCGTGAAGTAGAGGTTTACCTCTGCGTTTCGCTTGGTGAGTGCAGGTGGTCGGAGGCCCTTTTTACTGGAAATGAGACATCCCATCTTAATCCTCTAGGTGACAACGCATCTACATTTTGATTCGCAAACGAGGATAGATGTAGATGTCTATGGGCCGCAGCAACCACTTACCATCAGGTGGACTGTGTGCTCGCTTGTCACCCAATCCTATAAAAAATAAGAATAGGACAAAGTATACATATACTGATCTATACTGAATTGTTAATCTCTCTGTCCGGGATAATCTTCGGGATGACTTTTGTGATGAAACTTTAATAACATTAAATAAAACTGCTTTTACGGATTTTAACTTTTTAATTCCTGACGTTCTTCGACGTTTACAAACAGTTAAAAAGCAATATCAGGAGTAATCAAGGCTATGTTATATCTGAAAAACATTTTTTTTAAAACGAGAAATATATAAATTAAATGGTTTTGATTATCTTATATCTAAACAACACCATATTAATAGATCCTACCCAGACAAAGCCGAAGCGGTTCGCTGGTTCGTTATAAGAATAGGCAAATTATCACAATCTTTATTTGTGTTTTGTTTTAAGACGTATAAAATAATTTTCCATGGAGCGTAAGTACTTTTTCAAAATAAATAAGACAAATGAACCAAAACCGGAATAACTACTACTCAATGGAAACACGACTCGTAGACCTTGAATTTGCGACAAATTCAAGATTGACACATTCTTTTTATGATAATATTATTCACTAAGCTCAAATTTTAGATACAAAATTAAAAAATTAAAAGGACAGTTGATTCATAATAACTCAAAATGTGCGCATAGTCCACCTGATGAAAGTTGGATAATGTGGCCCATAGACACCGGTGTCTGTCCCCGATTAACTAAATGCATATTATGTAGTGCCTCCTCTGTGATATTGTTACTAGTAAAAAAGATTTCCGTTACTCGTCACACATCATACAAAACACAAAAGGATTATAATATTGCTAATTGAAGCTGCTTTCAATACTTTGTCATGTCATCATTATTCATTCATTTATCACACGCCATCGAAAGTCCTTTTTTTGTAAAGGATAAGGGTAACAAGCGAACACACAGTCCACTTGAAGGTAAGTGGTTGCTGTGGCCCATAGACATCTACATCTATCCTCGTTTGCGAATAAAATGCAGATGCGTTCTCAGCTGTGAGGACTAAAATGGAATCCCTCTTTTCCAGTAAAAATGGTCTCCAGTTCTCTACACTCACCAAACGAAACACGGCAGCATGAAGCTGCTATTTTACGCTGGTATTCTGTGAGTGCGTCGTCTTTCCCCGGTCGAGCCGACCCATTCGTGCTACAACTATACTATTAATATAGCTGCAGCATGGCTTTACCACGTACCATGGATTTAATTACCATAGTTATCACGCTTGGTAAACGGGTTGGCAACCGCAGTTTTTTATAATTATTGAGTTGTAATTAGGAAAATACTACTGCCCATCTCCTGTTTCATATATTTCCGTTGGCTCTTACGACAACCACGAGAAATGAATTATTTCTAAATGAATAAATCCATCATCGTGAACCATTTGTAGATATAGCACAAGTATGTTTAAGCTATTTGGTGATGATAAGACGTAATATACTACAAAAGATTACGATTACTACAAGACTGTTTCTGTTCCCTAACTCCAATGAAACATTTAACGAGTGGTTTTAGTGTAGAGAATTCACCACCTTATTTCGTGCCGTGGGTATCGTAAGAGGTGGCTATGGGAGTGTTAAAAAGATATTATGGCTTCTGTACAGTAAAATTGACTGGTGACAGTATAGGAGCCCGATCCACCAATTACTTAGCTTTGTGGCGCAGTGACTAAGCACCCAGCGGCAGCGCTACGTATCTGCGGGTTCCGATCCCGCGTGGAAAAAGCGTTTATATAGTTTGTGCAATTTATGTATGTAAAACAGGATAAATCTGAGTTTGAGAGTATTTTAAAATAAAAAAGCACAATCATCTTTGTTTTGTCCTCTAGCGACCTCTACATACAATTTATTAATCTAGAACTTTTTGCAATTAACGTATTGTATCGTAGACAAGCACTAGCTTATAATTAACAAAAATATTATCAGTTTCCTATATAGTAAATGATATATGGGTACCTATTTCCTGACCATGTATATTGGCTCTGTTAACGTGTGGTCACAATAATATACATAATGTGCGTGTATGAAATATCAAAAATAGTACAAAGGTTATTAAAAATAACAATAATATTGTATAAGTATAGAGTATTGATAAATCAATTTTCGCACATAAACAATGAAGTGTTACTAGTCGTAAAATATAAAGATGCACACGGTGAATTAAAAAAAAACAGCCTTGTCCTAATTTCGGTATTTTTGAAACAGCTCTTCTTCATGTTATGTTATGAAATAAATTTGTATTCAAGCAACGGATCACATAAATGCGTTACGAAAAGATAACAACGCACGTATTTATACGACTGGTAGAAACATAGTTACAAATCACTGCATGCAACACCAAATGATGGGTTATAAAAACAACAACATGCATTTTAATCACTTGCTTATTATTTATTTTATTTTTAACATTGATAGTGATTGAGCCGAATCTCTTTCTTAGGCCTTCAAAATTCAAGGACAAAGGTCTTTATGTAAATGTGTCACCACAACCACACTCAAGGACGGATCCAGTAGGGACGGGGTGCAATCAAAGTAATCACCCATGCAATCAATGGCAGTTTATTAAGGCAACAAATTTTTCCCGCCAAAAAGTTATATGTTTTAAGTTATATTATAGGTTTGGTGAGTACTGCGGATGACGGAGAACTTCCAACCCCAGCTCTTGTAACTTAGAGATCCTCTGTTGTGCAGTATGAGGTCGCGCGTTGTCTTGCAGGAGCAGCGGGAATGAGCGATTCACCAAAGCTGGTTAGAGACTTGCGAGCTTCTCCATTATTGTGGTCAGTTCTTCATAGTACACATCTGCAGTAATGCTTATCCTGTTTGGTAGCTGTGATAAATCACACCGCCGCTAGACCAACAAACAGTGACCACCACTTTTCTAGGGGTAAGTTTTCGTTTAGGGCATTGTTTAAGCGCTGAACCAGGATCCAAACAACTTGCTGAGCCTTTGCGATTGTCAAATAGAATCCATTTTTATCGCAGGTCTTTATGCGATTCTAAATTCCTACGTTTGTGTGCCTGTTGAGCAGTGCAAAGCATGTCTCGATGCGTACTTCGCGATCGATAAGTTCGTGTCAAGATTTTTTTCCCTTGCTAATTTAACGCAAATGAACCAATATTGTTTTGATTCTAACGTCGGAAGCTACTGCTAATTCAGTCGTAGATTGAGTATCATCAGCTTTAATTCGTCAAAAATCAGATTAGAAATTAAAAACGTATTAATTTAATTTGAAATTAGAATTCTTAGCCGAGAAAAAATATTTTGATTTGTAATGGCCAGTACGAGTACTGCTGAACGGCAATCTCATAGGTAAAGACCAATCACATTAAAAATAAATCTGTGAAACTAGACGGGTAGAATGATATGAAGCGGTTTTGACATGTTTGGAAGTCTTGCCATGTCTTCCTGGTGTTTTGCAAACAATGCCTGATCAAGAGGACAGGCGTGCTATCTGTGGTTTCGCTGCTCTAAGCTATAATTTCGTCGGAATTTCTTGTGAACTTGGTAATCCTCGCTGATATTTTGGGAATCACACTCCCTTTTTCTGGATCCTTGCGTGTCATTGAAGTTGATGTACTTTCTACAACTCAGCTTGTCGATATGACGACAATCAGCTTCCAGAGGCAACGTGATACTAGCACGGACACATTTAAACGAAATTATAACCGAAATCACGGTACGTAGAATAACCGGCCGTCAAACAATAGATCGAATATTCAGACGAATTGATTCAGAAGAATATTACCGACTCTCAGTGTATATTCCTTTTTTTGATTATTTATTAAATTAAATGTCCTTTACGTTTCCCAGAGCTCAGCTGCAAAGAATAGGAAAGCTGCAAAAATTTCTGTCCCATAACTTAATCGATAAAGATATAGAGGATGTTTTGCAGAAGTATATAACGAGGGTCTACTTATTTTTTTAGCTTTGAAGGGTGTGCTACAAATTTGGTAAGAGATGAGAGAAAATATCCTTAAAACAGCAGCAGATGCTTATAAAAGAGTAAAGGTTCTGCCAAATGTTTCATAAGACAACCAACACTGCCAAGCATTTTTTTCCACCTTACGTCGGTTGAAGACATATCTTCGCAGCAGTATGAGAGAAGATTGTCTAAATGGCCAGTCCATGCATATTCATTAAGAAAGAGATTCCTACGAAAATGAACGCTGAAGAAGTACTTGATATCTTCAGCCGAAAACATAAAAGAAACATAATACTTAAAATGACATGCAATTATTTTATATTACAAGTAAAGTAATTTAACGATTGTAGTAAAAATGTTAAACGATACATACCAATGTAAGGAACGAAGCGCCACGTGTTTCCAAGTAGAGGTAGAGGCTTGGGACCAGGCACCTCATCCCAGGATTTTACAGCTGAAGACACGGTGTCCAATACAGTACCCACCGCAGCATGAGTCGATCTGGCACGCTGTACTTTGATTGGACATTGTGCTGCGCGTGCAGGAAAGTTATTGCCTAGGAAAGGAATATTAAAAAAATGTTTGTAACCAATTCACATTATTATATAGTAAACTATTTGTATTATTTTACAAATTCATCAAATTTGTTTACTTTTTGCACTTCTGGCTACACGGAGTAATGACCTGACGAAAAACTCAGGTGGTCGATGGATGCATGTGGCTCAGGACCGTGCCACAGAAACCGTGCGTTTTGGCAATCTATGGGGAAGCCTATGTTTAACAGCGGACTTGTGATGGGCTGTATTGTGTATGCGCTAGAGTATGTATTTGTACCCATTGCCAAATTTACGTTTAATTGTATTTTCTTTTTTTCCCTATTTTATTACTATCATTTATAAAACAAGAATGAACGGCGGGGCAGGGGGTGCTAAGAATCTCCGGTGGAGGTTCGGTTGCCACCTTAGACGACTCGACCTGGCAACGTACAACGCACGCACCCTGAGGACTGACGAGAAGATTGTGGAAATGGAAGAAGAGATGGACAAGTTGCGCTGGCATATTATAGGATTATCCGAAGTCCGAAGAGAGGGGGAGGACACGGTAATCCTCGAATGCGGCAACTTGCTCTATCACCGGGAGGGCGACCATCTGTCCCAAGGAGGTGTCGGATTTATCGTCCACAAGTCTCTCGTTAACAACGTTGTAAAGATCGGCAGTGTGTCGACGAGGGTTGCGTGCCTTATACTCAGAATCACCAAACGGTATTCGCTGAAGGTCATACAGGTTTACGCACCAACCTCGGCACACCCCGATGAGGAGGTCGAGGAAATGTATGAGGATATCTCTAGAGCCATGCATTCCTCCAAAACCCAATATACGGTGTTAATGGGAGACTTTAATGCAAAACTAGGCACAAGAGAGAACGGTGAGCTGAAAGTAGGGAAATTTGGAATAGGGCAACGCAACCCAAGGGACCAGCAGCTGGCCGACTTCATGGACAAAGAGGGACTCTTTATGATGAACTCTTTCTTCCAGAAGCGGCCCCACAGGAAGTGGACCTGGTCGAGCCCCGACGGTTCCACAAAAAATGAGATTGACTTCATTATGACGACCAGACGACAACTGTTCAGTGATGTCTCCGTGATCGCGAGGGTGAAAACTGGTAGCGATCACCGAATGGTTAGAGGCACACTGAACCTAAACGTTAAGTTGGAGAGGTCTCGTCTAATGAAGTCAACGCTCCGTCCCCCTCGTGCTCTAATCCAAAGTCCCGAAACCTTTCAGCTCGAGTTACAAAACCGTTTTCAGTGCCTAGAAGACTGCAATGAAGTGGACGATATGAATGACAAGCTCGTGGAAACTGTCCATGCGGTCGGAGCTAAGTTCTGCAAGACCCGCCGCAGAAGAACACAAAAACTCTCCGATCACACTCTTAATCTCATGGCTGTTAGACGGGAGATGAAGCTACATTCTTCAACAGACTTGACAGCATACAGGCATCTGAACAGACAGATCTCCAAATGCATGCGGCGGGACTTACGCAACTTCAATACAGCTCGTATTGAAGAAGCGATCGAGCGGAACCAAGGCTCCAAAGTCTTTGCCAGAGATCTGTCTGCCAGAAAGAGCCAACTGTCAAAGCTGAAGACAGAATGTGGCAGCATCGTTTCCGGGACACCTGAGATTTTGAGTGAGATTGAGAGGTTCTATGGGCAGTTGTACACGTCATCGTTGGAGCCACACGCAAGTGTGAGTAACGATCCAAGAGCGAGTCTCATCCGACACTATTCCGAAAATATCCCGGACGTCAGTCTGAGCGAGATTAGAATGGCTCTCCAGCACCTTAAAAACGGTAAGGCCCCAGGCGAGGATGGAATTACAGCGGAGCTTCTGAAAGCGGGTGGAAAACCGGTACTTGAAGTCCTTCAGAGGCTCTTTAATTCCGTCCTCCATGGTGGCATTACACCGGAGGCGTGGAGCAGAAGTGCGGTGGTCTTGTTCTTCAAGAAAGGTGACAACGCTCTCTTGAAGAACTACAGACCGATTTCCCTTCTGAGCCGCGTCTACGTGCTGTTTTCGAGAGTCATTACGAATCGTCTTGCGCGCAGACTTGACGACTTCCAGCCTCCCGATCAAGCCGGTTTCCGAAAGGGCTTTAGCACCATAGACCACATACATACCCTTCGGCAAATTGTACAGAAGTCCGAAGAGTACAATTTGCCACTATGTCTGGCGTATGTGGACTATGAGAAAGCCTTTGATTCTGTCGAAATTTGGGCGGTGCTGCAGTCCCTTCAGCGGTGCCAAGTTGACTGTCGGTATATCGAAGTGTTGAAGTACTTGTACAGTAGGGCTACGATGACTATCCGAGTACAGAACCAGAGTACGAAACCTATCCAATTGCAGAGAGGTGTAAGACAGGGTGACGTCATATCCCCGAAACTCTTCACCGCTGCATTGGAAGACGTTTTCAAGCTTCTGGACTGGAAAGGATACGGTATCAACATCAATGGCGAGTACATCACTCACCTTCGATTTGCCGACGATATAGTCCTTATGGCAGAATCGCTGGAGGACCTAAGCACTATGCTCAATGACCTCAATAGTGTTTCCCAACGGATAGGTCTTAAGATGAACATGGACAAAACTAAGATCATGTTTAATGTCCATGTCACACCTATGCCGGTAGTTGTTGGGAACACTAAGCTCGAAGTTGTTGACGAGTATGTTTACCTGGGACAAATAGTCCGACTAGGTAAGTCCAACTTCGACCGAGAGGTCAATCGACGGATTCAACTCGGTTGGGCAGCGTTCGGGAAATTACGGCACATCTTCTCGTCAGGTATACCTCAAACCTTGAAAACGAGACTGTACACCCAGTGCGTGTTGCCAGTGATGACATACGGAACTGAGACGTGGTCCTTCACTGCTAGCCGGATGAGGAAGCTCAAGGTCGCTCAGCGAGCTATCGAGAGGGCTATGCTCGGAGTTTCTATGCGTGATAAACTTAGGAATGAGGATATCCGCAGTAGAACCAGAGTAACCGACATAGCCCAATGGATTAGTAAGCTGAAGTGGCAATGGGCCGGCCATATAGCTCGAAGAACCGACAACCGATGGGGAAGAAAGGTTCTCGAGTGGCAGCCTCGTACCGGTAGGCGAAGTGTAGGGCGTCCCCCCACGAGATGGAGTGACGACCTGGTAAGACATGCAGGAAGTCGATGGATGCAGGTGGCTCAGGACCGTGCTTTGTGGCATTCTTTGGGGGAGGCCTATGATCAGCAGTGGACTTGTGAAGAGCTGTAATGATGATGATGATGAAACTCCGTTTGTCTTCTCTGTCTACTTTTTAATGATTCATGGATATACCAAAATTTTAAAAAAGATTTCAATTTTCGAATGTTTTTTTTTATTTGTGAAAACGTCGTTTGAAAAATGAACTAACAATAAAATTTGTAATAAAATATTAAGGGAGCACGCCATTGGAGTACAAAATTCAAAGAACAGATAAAAAACAATTTAATGACAAGTTCAACTATCTGTTAAATATAGTTTAAATGTAAGACTTCCTTAATACATTTTATTTTAGCAAATATACTCGTAAGGACAAGCTCAGACGTTACGAATTAACAACAAGACGCCAAAATAATAACTAGAATATTACTACCCAATAACATCCAGTTGGAGACAATATGCTAATTAATTTCGTTTTTTAAATCGTAAATAACATATTTGACATGTACCAAAAAAATAGAACATAATTTAAATTAACATTAGCAAAACATTTTTACTCTGATTTTTCAATCGTCGGTATTATCTATTAACCGAATTATAACCTAACTGAATATAAAATTGAAAGGACTGAAATATTTTATTCTTACTACTTTTAGTTTGGTTTTTTATATTGTATTCTATCATAGGGATAACTTTTATCTGGTTCAAAAATCAAGTCTTTGTTATGGCAATTTAAATTATTTTTATTTTTGAGTGCCGATTTTCAATAATATCAATAAGAAAATTCATGTGTTAATCAATATTTAAATCAACGTAATCACTTTCATTTAAATTAAAACTACTTCTACATATTTCCTTCTTAAAAATTTTTTATAGGATAAGGGTGACAAACGAGCACACAGTCCACCTGATGGTAAGTGGTTGCTGGAGCCCATAAACATCTACATACATCAAACAAAATGCAGATGCGTTGTCACCCGTAAGGACTAAGATCAAATGCCTCATTTCGAGTAAAAAGCGTCTACGATTATCTACACTCACCATACGAAACACAGCAGCGTCAGCTGCTATTTTACGCTGATATTCTATGAGAGCGTGGTCCTTCCCCGGTCGAGCCGACCCATTCTTGCTACAATTATACTACTAATATAGCTGAAATTTTTCTAAATTTTTTTGTCTTACTCAAACATAAAATACGAATATTTTAAATAGATTTATTATATAAACAATAATAATTAGATTAAGAGGCGCCTGGAACTCGGCAAGGGACGACCGTGACAAAAATTTACCGATCAAAAGAGAAACCAAATAGAGAATAGTGTGTCAGAATCATGTCAAATGATTCAGCTAGCCCTCTGGGTGACAGTGTTTGTGTGTATGTCAATAGAAAACGGTAATTATCATTTACTTTCCTTGTCCTTATTATTTATTTTTAAACAATATTAAAATACAATAATATGTTATACATAATATTTGAATACTATGATTTATTCGAAAGGAACTAAAACCTTAATATTACAAGAAACCCTAAGAATTTTTTCTCTATAATATTGGTAAAATTACTCTTTACTGTTTGTTACTGTACTATTAAAACCATGTTACTGTTCTGATGAACGTTCCCCAACACAACCGGCCATGCAAATTTTCGAATGGTAACTTTAAAAACAGACTAACGACTTCACCTTAGAAGCCTAACTGCTTGAGATACCCCGTATTGTGACGAATTTTTGATCTCAAAAATTTTCACACAAGGCTTTTCAAATTTTTCACCACTTACATTTCGTTCATTGCAAAAAGTAAATTAACCTCAAAAATAAAATCCCCATTTTTAAAGGTAAAAAACTAGAAATGCTATTAACATTAGTAATATTCCACTTAACCAGTCCAAGTAAGCTTAAAATGTTTTGTGTTACGAGTAGTTCACGGTAGTAGTCCAAGGGCGGATTTGAACCCACGACCTTTTCAGTTAGCGTTCTGCACCCTGCCATTAGTCTACTGTACTTAAAATTCGCATACTTCCACCCATCCATTACAGCCTATAAAAGTCGCCTGCTGAATATGGGCGCATAAAATATGATATATACGATAATTCACATTAATAGTGAATTTAGTTCACATAGGTACATAGTAAAAATATCTTTAATAGTTTTTAAACAAAAAAGATTGAGATAGTTTTAGTTTTTAAACAAAAAAACACAATACTAGCTGGTGTGATTCCTTTGTTTTTTTTCCTTGGTTTTAAAAAAATATATTTTTCTTGTATATCATGGGGGCAGTTTACATACATAGGACAAACATACAGACCCGGAAGTTTTTTGTAGGTCATACAAATACTTTTTTGTGCGTAATTCGAACCCACGGCCCTAAACGCTGCAACTTATTTCAAGCCACTGCGCCACGGTTTGACTCCTTGACATGAGGCTTACCTACTTCTGCTGCCATACAGTACAGAGTGTACTGCTGTGTTCCATTCCATCTTAGTCCTCAGAGGTGACAATGCATCTGTAGCCTTTTTTGGTTGAAGTTGGTTTCAGGAGTCCACGGTCTGCAGCAGCCGCTTACCATCATCTAGGCTGTTAGTTCGTTTGTCACTTCAATTTTTTTTGTACTTTTCAGAAAACGTTACCTCCACACTAGGATTTTCTCCTTTATCGTGGAGGCAGTTTACAAACATAAATTGCACGAGGACAAACATCCAGACCCAGAACAATTATTTGTACAAATAATTACAAATAATTGTTCCGTACGGGATTAATTTTATGACGATGCGGGGACAATTTTATTAAAAAAAGTATGTACCTATTTCGCTTCCATTGTCGATTGCTTTAAAGCAGCGTGCGGATGTGGTTAGCTTTCGCTCGCTCAAACTGCGGATCCGCCATTTCACTACGCCGAGTCTGTTCCGCATGATCGTTGATTTGTTCCTGTTTTGAAATTATTTATTTTTATTAATTGTGTACTTATTAATATCATTTACGTGACAAATATAATTTTGATTAATATAAAATATATTTATATTAAAATAATTTGTTCGTTAAAGTTGTTGTTCCTTAACAGGTCAAAGGTTAAAGTTAATGCTTTATTTTAATAACATTGACACTTCCATGAAATTAGTCTCTATTTTTAGAAGTAAGAAAGTAAAATTTCCTTTCCAAACATCAACATGTTTTAATCTATTACTTCAGTGGTTTCCGATTATTTTATCCTGCACATACGGGAGAGTACGAAGAGCCCGTATTGAGTAGCTGGCGTAATATATGCATAATAAATATACAATATAAAATTGAATGTGCCAGTCACATAATAAACAGAATATATGTGTGTATTTATCATCAGAACAGTTTTTCACATTTTATAAAATAAGGGTGACAAACGAGCATACAGTCCACATGATAGGAAGTGTATGCTATCCCTCATAAATATTTACAACTATCCTCGGTTGAGAATCAAAATGCAGACGCGTCGTTACCCGTAAAATAGTCAATGGTTCCCTAATACTTACCATATGAAACACAACAGAATTAAGCTGCTAGATTAAGCTAATATTCTATGATAGTGTGGTCTTAACCAGTCGAGCCGACTAATTCGTGCTACAACCATAATATAGTTGCTGAGTGACTCTACCACGTATAAATAGTTTAAATTTTTTCATACAGTACATATGATCAACCGTAAAGGATATACCCGAATCTTACGTTATTTGTCACACATAATTTCTGTGTAGAAGCAAATGAGCAAACGTCCTTGACATTTCGGTGTAGAAAAAGTAGAGTCTCTCATTGTTAACCATCGCTTATATTAAACATTCACCACGCGTGTGCTATGCATTTATAATTATACTTAATGTTAACTAAATAAAAAACTAGGGGCTCCATAACCTCAATAAGGAATCGATCAAGATGTGATCTTGTAGTAGTCAGTTTTTTTCTAATTATTTATGCATTAACCTCCATTTTAAGGAATCTTGTTCAATTCAATTGTTTATTTCAACTTTTAAACGTATACTGATAATTTTATTTTATTTTCAAATTAGTCTAAACAGTTATAATTATGTTTACTAAGTACCAAACTCGTAAAAAATTTAGCAATTAGACACAATTTTTAACCATGTATTCAAATATAAATTTACTTTCACATCTTTAATATTTGAAAAAGTTTAATGGTATTATTCAAAATGACCATAATGGATTTCAGCATATAACCTGATATAACCAATATCATAGACAGTTTGTCACTCTTAACTGGCATAGTCAACAATGGTAAATTGTCTACGATACGAGTATGTTACTTTCCACAACCAAATATTAAATATTTTTTATTTATCATTAAGCTTGCCTTTAGAGGACAAGATTATTTGTATTAATAAGTTTTTTTTTATTAATGTTTCGGCTAATATATGATCCGGGTTCCAACTGATATTACGTGGTGACAATAACCTAGATGATAAACACGTTAGTACAGAAAGTGTATTTAATCTTTACCTGTATATTCCCATGTAATAGCGGACTTGGAACTAACGCTGGTAGAGAATTCTATTCATTTTTAATGTGCAATAAGATGACAAAGAAAAAATGTGTTAGTGTCCTGATTGCATCACCGACATAAGATAAATATCAGAGAAAACAATAAAAGGCAGTTCTTCGAAATATAAGCAGACATTGAAATTTGCAAGGAAACGCACAGAAATTATGACTTACTAAATCGATATTAAGGAGATGATAGTGATGTTCCTTAGTGATCAGAATAACAAAGCACGACGGGTGCAGGAATTATAACTCGACCAGAGACAACATTAGAGTTAAAACAAAAACTGTTGGTTAATAAGTCAGGGTCATATGTAGTTGATAGCCTCAAAAATGTTCTATAGTGATCACCCTGTTCAAAGGCACTAACTTCTATTAAAATAAAGACAACAATTTTCCGCGTGTATGTGCAGACAAGGTTTGTCTAACCGTACTATATTACTAAACTATTGTATAATATTTCATTAGTTGATTACGTGTACTGTTATGCTATTATTATTCACTACTCAAAATTACCACATTTGTGCCTGAAAAATAATATAAAAATTAAAACATATGCACCTTTTAGGAAATATACATGCAGATCTACTAAAACTATGGACAAATGCAACATTCTCTCCTACTTTCGTAGGATACTATATTTTCATATTATTTTCATACTTGGAAAATTATTTCTTACACATGTCGGTTTCCTCACTATATTTTCCTTTACTATCTTGTGATAACTTTACAACATAAGGTGTAGGCGGGGATGAAACTGGTGATATTTAAAGTTAAAGATTCACCTGAATTAGTAATACTGCTTAAAAAGTCAAAAGTATGAAAATTTTAATGTTTTGCAGACTCGCACTACGCAAGTTACCCGTGACCGATAGACGCTTTTTGAGTTAGGTCTCAAACATCGTCATATTCAACATGACTTAACACTTTTTATGGTATTAATTAACAATAAAGTTGATGGTATTGGTATCACATAACAAATATATCTGACAATCACCTATCAATATCCATGTAATTCAATCACTAAGATATTCAACACTTAACGTCATATAAATCTTGGGCTTCAGCTTCCGAAACGAAAAGTTTTACGTATTAATTAGGTATACGTAAAACTTTTCATTTTTTTATAGGATAAGGTTGACAAACGAGCACACAGTCCACCTGATGGTAAGTGGTTGCTGCGGCCCATAGACATCTAAATCTATCCTCCATTACAAATCAAAAGGTAGATGCGTTGTCACCCGTGAGGACCAAGATGGAATGCCTCATTTCCAGTAAAAAGGGCCTCTGGCCACCTGCACTCACCAGGCGAAACGCAGAAGTAAACCTCTACTTCACGCTGGTATTCTGTGAGGTCGTGGTACCACCCCGGTTCGAGCCGGCCCATCCGTGCGACAGCAAAAGCTGCCGCGTGGCTCTACCACTATGAATGTAATAATTCTTTTCATTCATTCATGAACACATTTCTTTTTATGGTATATTACGTTTTCATTAATTTTTTATGACAAACTTTTGACATATTGTGTACAGTACCGTAGTATCATCAAGTTTTTATTAATTTTTTCCTTCACATTTTTATATTTCATGTTTAGATAATTCTTTTGTAATGTAATCATCATCACCATTACAGCCTTCCACAAGTCCAATTCTGAACATAGGCCTCGCGTAAGAAATGCTACAAACACGGTCCTGCATCCATCAACTTCCTACATATATTACAAGTTCGACACTACAACTTCTAATGAGGGGCCGACTTACACCTACACTCCGGTACTAGGCTGCTAGTTTAGGTTGAGCTATTGTCGGTGGGCTGCGACTATGTAAACCAAGTAAAAATTCTATTTAAATTCTATATTAGTTAAATGTGTCATTTTTGTTATTCTAATGTATGCCAATTATAAAATGTACTTTAATACTATATTTGTAAATGTCAGGCAAATGGTGATTTTCAATAAACATAAATTAAATATAGAAATATGTTTAGAAAATCAACAATCTCGAATACTCATTTGTTACTTGAACATTTATATATTCGAAAGATTCCGTTTCGTCAGAAATCATATCAGTATGTAATAAAAGAAGAAATATTTATATTATATGTACAAAATAATTAATTCAGCCTCGTTTGTTTTTAGAATTACAGCAATAACAGTCAACGCAAATGTAGTTGCAGTATTATTGTTTGTTAACATGTGTTTTTGGCAGTTATATTTTATTATAAAGAAAACAAGAACGGGTACAGAACTGATTGTTAGAAACTAACTCTTTTTTTATAGGATAGGGTGACAAACGAGCACACAGTCCACCTGACGGTAAGTAGTTGCTGTAACCTATAGATATCCACATCTATCCTTAATAAAGAATCAAATTGCAGATGCGTTGTCACTCGTGAGGACTAAGATGGAATGCCTCTTTTCGACTAAAAAGGGTCTCCGATTCTCTACACTCACCATACGAAACTCAGCAGTCTTAAGCTGCTATTTTAGGCTGGTATTCTGTGAGAGCGTGGTCTTCCCCGGTCCATAGCTACAGCATGGCTCTACCACGTAAAATCTCTGCATGATTGTGAAGATAGTGAAAAGATATTAAGTAATTTTGTCATGTTATACTCCAGATATTTGAATCTTATACTATTTGTGACCACAGACTAACGGATTGCGACGATAAAAAAATATTGGACTCTTTTTTAAGTATTTTCTCTGAAAATTAATGTGCTTTTCATAGTGAAATATAACTTACTTTTGAATGTCTTTAGCTTTTCATCGTGTATTACTGCGGTAAAAGATAATAAGAGCGATTCACGTGACCTTGACAGGTCGACAGTAATAACACCGCTACGCTTTCAAGGTTTGCAAGACAACAGTAAAACTTTGTGTAACTTATAATCAACGTATACTAAAAATCTCCCACTCATAAAAAATAATATTAACGAACATGTATAGAATACCAACATCATCATCATCAATATTTATAATCATTGTGTTATATTATACATATAGTTGATTCTGCTGCAAAAACTATTTTTATGCAAGTATGCAAGAAAATTACGGCATAATGAAACTATTTTGCAACTATTTCCTTTTACGTAAAATTACGGTCGTAACGCCATGCGACAACATGCGTATTTTATCTAAGTTTTAGACTATAAGTGCAAAACAGTCTTAAAATTTAGATTAATTTAAAAAAAAAGGTATAAAATAACGCCTTTATATAAACCTACAAAGTTTTTTTTTTTTTTATAATTATTCATATATTAATACAGCGTTGATATTTATCAAAGGAATCGCAGTGAGTACTGAAGAAATTATTAATGATATTGATTCCGCTTGAAATAATTAAATATAGTGAAAATTAACTTTTCATATATTTGATTAAAGATCTTTTTTAAGCGTGGTATAGTTGTAGCACGAATAGGTCGCCTCGAACGGGCAAGGACCACGCTCTTACAGAATACCAGCGTAAAATAGCAGCTTAATGCTGCTGTGTTTTATATGGTGAGTGTAGAGAACCGGAGACCCTTTTAACTAGAAACGAGGCATTCCATCTTAGTCCTCACGGGTGACAATGCATCTGCATTTTGATTCGTAATCGAGAATAGATGTAGATGTGTATGAGCCACAGCAACCACTTCCCATCAAGTGAACTGTGTTCGTTTGTCACCATTATTCTACAAAAAATATATAAAAACCAATTTTTGTGTGTTAATCTCACTAAAACTCAAAACTGGCTTGACCGATTCTAATTAAAAAAAAATTAAATCAAAATTGGACCCGGTAGGTGGCGCTATTATCGAGATCCACAAATCACTCGTGCGAAGCCGGGGCGCATCGCTAGTATTAAATAAAACCTTGTAGATCTAAATCATTATAAATGATAAGCTCAAGTCCGGTCGTGTGTTGAGTACCGTCGCCACTTATGGGCTGTTTCTATAAAATGCCACCTAGCAGCTTTAGACTCAGTGGAGAGTTGTGCTATAAGCCTTATTAACGACCTCAATTTAGTTAAAAGTGAATAGGCTATTCCAGACCACCTACATTTTGGAGAGTACGAGCAAGAATTACATGAATCAATTCTTCCCTTTCTCTTATTCCAAACCTTTGTTGTCAAGTACTCTGTGGTTGTCACGTTATGTACTACGCTTTCGTAACGGACGGTTCGCTTTTCTTTTGTTTTTCATTGGTCAACGTCATTTTTTCTTTGCGATTATAATATAGAGGTCTTCAAGGTAAGCCTTTGCCATATTTGGCTACAGCTTGTTGTACTCGTCGGTAAAAAAAATGAAAATTATAAATCATTACATCGTGATAATGTACCGCGCATTAAAGATCACTTAACAAAAATAAAACGACATTTCAGTTATAACCTTTCGGTTGGGTATCCCTCAGAAGGTTTTTTGTAACTTTTTATAAAAAGTAATAGCCGACTTCAAGGAACTAAAATGAAAATAATTTTCACATAATAACTTCGTTCTTAGTACAGACTTGTTTTTTTTTGTTTGACTGTTACAATAAAAGCTTCGTGCCATATTATACACATATATGTATGTCATATATATAGGTATGTATGTTTTTATCATCATTACATCCTATCAAAATCCACTACAGAATATAGGCCTGCCCGATAAATCACCTCATAGAGCGGATATTTACTATATTTGCAACGCTTAGCAGGCGGTGCAGTTTTTCATTATTTTGAGTTGTTACCAGGAAAATGCTGCTGCCTGTTCTTTCTCAATTTCCCTCAGCTGTCTCTTACGACCTTTAAAGATGGAATTTGATCTTCACAAATATTTGCTTGCGACTCCTGAAGTAAAACCTATGAATCATCAAAATGAGTCTCAGTCGACGAAGATATCGCGTAACATACATACAAAAAAGAATATACAGTCAAATTGAGAATGTCTTTTATTTTTTGCAGTCGATTTAAAAAGGCGTCTCCAGTCTCCAAGTCATGCGTTCAGCGAAATATAATTTATTAAAAATGTTAACGACTTTCGACTCACGAAACGTTGCTAATTATTTAACTCAAAACTAGAAGTTGAAGGTCAACCGTTAGCTAAAGAACCAGTTTTGTTTTTTCATTGCAAATTAAAGCAAAAATATCTATAGACGTTCAAAATCCTTCCCTTCTTAATATGTACACGTATCAAGCAAAGTATACATGATGTGAGAGTAAGAAGTATTCTAAGAAAAATGTTTCACAATTGTTCACACGAACGATGTGAGTTTTTACAACTCTCACATAAATGTAAAATCTACTTTCAAAGTGATAAATGATAGTTTATACATAATATGCCTTTTTTATTTATTATATTTTATTAATTCTCAGCTACACATCGCATAATTCAAAAGTTTTTTCGAATGTTTAATATTTCTTAAATATGAATCAATTCTACAAAACTAATGCCAATCAAGAACAGCTATCTATAACTGTATATATAAATTAACGTTTTATATATTCTGCAATCTCCAAATAACGGCTTATATGGTCTAGATACTAACTGCTCAGTTCGCCTTGGAAAATAACGGCTTAGCTTCTATATTACGAAAAAAAAATCAGAATATTTATAATTAAAACGATACATAAAATCTTATTTAAAACGCTGTGTCTTCTATTTTGTTTACTTTGATTAAAACTCAGGAAAATCTTTTGAAACAACATATCATGCACCCATGTATATGGTATTTCAAAAGTTTTATATTATATAGGGTATATGGTTATATATTTATCGTAATCATCATCACAGCCTATCATCTGAATATAGACGTCCCCGACAAACCACCTCATAGAGCGGATATAGCTATATGAGGATATAGATATAGCGAATATATTTGCAACGCTTGGCAGGCGGTGCAGTCTTTTATTACTTTGAGTTGTTATTGGGAAAATGCTGCTGCCTATTATGATTCTTACTCTTACGGTACCCTCGGGATGATAATGGATATTATGTGTTTGTATTTCTTATATTTGTATTTTGTATGTTAGCTTTTTAGTAAATTTTGGTCTTTGGAAGTTTGAAAATGGAACAAAATTTATTACTTTTCTTATAATATATTTCTTTTTATAGTTTCAATTTATTGGTTAAAAAGTATTATATAAAAAAAATTTCGTTTAATTATAATTTTGGTCGTTGGAAGTTCGAAAATGGAACAAAAGTTATTACTTTTCTTATATAGTTCTTTTTATAATTTTAATTTTTTGGTAGGAAAGTATCATATTAAAAATATTCGTTTAATTATAGTATCTTAGTGATAATGAGTAATGGTGACCTTAGCCACTTAATTATCGTGTAGATTATAGTCGTTAAAAATCGAGTTCTGATCATTATAATTACCTATAAATTATTTTGAAAAGGTCTGTTTAACATATATTTATGCATATTAAAGTATTTTCAGGGTACTCGCATGTATTAAAAGTAAAAATTAAAAAAAAATATTGTATAACATCAGCATAAAATTAAAAAAAAATTCACACGAAAAAAATAATAATTACTAAATCATAAACCTTTAAAACCCCTACCTTCAAACTTTATAATGATCTTATTCCACTTTAACAATACACATATAATCCACAATTTTTAACGAAAATACTTATATATTAAAAGGCAATTATTATACAACACGTGAAACGGTCAATGACTACGCTTTGTATACCTTGAATGCTTGCCACGGGTAGACTAAGCGTCTTCCTAGCACATGGCTACGCTAGACGTCGGTGCGTGTTTCCATTAACATTAATGTATTCAACGGCCCTTAGTAATTATATTAGCCTTATTACATTGTTAGTATTGGTACGCTTGGCAGGCAGGCAGGATAGTCGCAGCACTAGACATCTTGGACCCTTCGTTGCTCTGCTGGTCCGCATGCTTTACATCAGTCCGACATTTACGAGATGGTTATACTGCCGTCTGTTGCCAGTCATGAATTACTTCTGATATTTTCCAAAGAATAATTAATTACTTAATATATTTCCAATAAGTACATAAAACGTAACGTAAAATTAAAACTTTATTTTATTGGCCTGGAAAATATGGAAACGTTCATACTGGGATAAATATTTGTCCAATTTTAAATGCTTACATGATATTGATGACTTTTTTAAACGTTAATTTACAATATAATATAATTATACAACTATATGTGAAAACATTTAGAAACAGCATGGTAGCAACCACCTCATTTCCAGGGGTTGTTATCAATCAGGTACTCTTTAGGAGTATAACAAATATTATTAAACTATTATTGTTTAGTAAAAATTTTAATATTTTTAAGTTATAATCTTTGTTTTAAAAGCGTATACCTTGTCCTATAACGGAATTTCTCACTCTTTGTTGATTTAATACAATAATACAATTGATAAAAGTACATCAGACCCAAATTAAATATTTAAGTAAAATACTTCAAAAATAATAAATTAGTAATTAACGTCTTAATTTTTTTTTCTTTTCAATAACGTAGTACAATGGAAACCGTGTCTGTTTATAATGATACAGATGTGTCATGAACCACGAATTGGCTGATACGCGATTTGATCATAAGCGCTACAAAACTGAAAGTAAACCAAGTCGTTCTACTTGTAAAAATGTTCATACATTCTAATTACTGATAGTGAAGCTGATTTCGTACTTAAAATAACGATGGTTATGATGATTAAGACATTTTACGATTTTAAAGCTGTCTATATACCGTAGTAGGCCGTATCGTAGATACATATCGGCGTAAAATAGTATAGTACGAGTATATTTAATTTCTTGTCCTCACGTTCCCTTTTCTCTTCTTTCATGTTTATCTTAATAATACGGCAAAATCGAGAATAAAGGGGATAAGAACACACACAACAACACACGCACGTAATGCGCCCACACCAGAGAACTGGCTGGGTTATTTTCAATGTCAAGTTCAACTCAAGACGTCAAGTTATCAGTTTTCTATCGCATTAAAGATAACCCCGCTGTATTACTGCGACATGATTTATAAAACTTGCCGTGAATCATCGTAAAGTTCCAGCCTTTATGCGTTCTATTGGCTACAGATATCCTCATATTTCCCACGTTTATTTTGTATAAATTCCATTTTATCAAGGGAACAATTACAACAACAACAATCAACTCGATTTACAAAAAGAACAATTTAAGATTTTCCACATATATGTCGCGTATGAGTGGTTATACAATAAGTTGAACTCAGGACTCGCTGCGTTATAGTCGCAGCAGTTGATCTGGGCCTTATCTATTTTATAGGATAAGTGTTAGTGAAATCTTTCTTCATCGACAATTTATTCCACTTCTACAAAAAAACCTTTTCAAGAATGCACATATTGACATTCATTTTTGAGCCGTAATAATTTTCACAGTACGCGATCAACCTATGTTCGATCCCCGCCGGGACGAATGAAATTTTTAATAGCATTTTTAAATGCTGATTTATCACGTGCTCGGCGATGAAGGAAAACATCTTGTGGAAACCTGCATGTCCGAGAAATTAGATTCGTCGGATTAGGGCAGCGCGGCGGACACTTTCTTGCCCTGAACCCCTCTCAGAAATGAGAGGAGGCCTGTGCTCAGCAGTTGGACGTATATAAGCTGTAACTTTAACTTTTAAATTTTTTTAGGCATATTCTTGCATAGGTTGCCATTGCCAAACACACATGTTTTCTTAATGTGCCATAAGTGTCACTCGCTCGTCGTTGTAAATATTACAATTCGCAATCATCCCAGGTTCAAACCCTTCCGGCACCATTAAAATTGCTAATTGCAATTTTAAGTGCTGATTTACCACGTGCTTAACGGTGAGCAATAACATCGCGAGAAAACTTGCATATCTAAAAATTTAAGAAAGTACATTCCGAAGACCGCCAACCCCCGGTAGATGTCGCCTTGTCCTAAGGTTTTAAAATGAGAGGAGGCCTGACTTAGAAGGAATAAGGGTCAGGCTTATCTGAAATTTACTTTACTTTCCTTTAAAACAAACTTAACGCTTAGTTCATACTCCACTAGCAACAATTTTGATTTCCGATAGGAAAGAGAAACCATGAAAGTGCTTTGTTATTACTTCAATCAGAAAGTAGATCTAGTTGCACGTTTCCTTTCACTTTTGTATAGTAAATTATATCATATTACTTCTAACATCAAAGTATTTAATTGCTATAATAATGGGCGCAGTTGCTATTCGATCTACCTTCACTATCAACATAATATTTAGTGATGAAATTGTAGGTTCGATTTTTTTATTAAAACTACAAAATCGATTTGTTATAAATTTAAATCAATTATTCATTCATTAAGTGTCTTGAGGTTGAAGTAGTGCCCACCTAAAGATAATTTAAATGTAATATTAATAATTTACTTACTATATATAATAACTTACTCTTTACCGTATAGATCGTCACACATTACGTGCTAAAGTGTAAGCAAAATCAGTATGTGTAATATGAGCATTAAGATAATAACAATGTCCTCCAGACCGAATTTCGGTCACGGCGCGGTGGCCAGCTTAAACGGAGACTAGTCACGGTTGCAGGACATAGTACACAAGTGTACGCACAAGCAGGTGCACTCTGTATTCCCTTATTCTCATAGACGAATGGGACGGTTAACCGACACGACCGGAGAGAGATCAGGCGCAGGACCAACGGCTTTACGTGCTTTCCGAGGCACAGGGATGAGTCACCGCTACTAAGAATTTCTTGATGGAAAAGCTCAATAACAGATAAAGCATTAACCCTTTCGCTGTCCCGTGTACTACATATAGGTCACTGCTATTGTCTTACTATTGTGTCTGAAAACCGGACAGTGAACGTGTTAAGATACTGCTTATATTACACATACTCATCTACTTTATTATCTGTCTGTCGGTGTGGTCCTTATGATAACGATTAATTTTAAATTTAATTAATAAATTAGGCTAAAGATGTATGTAACATCTTTAGCCTAATTTAAAATTTAATCTTCATCTGTCAGAAGTATGTTTTGGCAGTCATTTAATTATCGTTTGTACTGGTAACCATATATTTTTAGTCCTTAAATGTAACGACGCATTTTAATTTTCTTAATCGAAAGTAATAAATAATATGTAGGTGTTTATGAAACGCATGAGTACTCGGTGATTACCTTACTTTAATAAACCGCTTTTTACCATACTCACTAGACAAAATAACATCTCACATCTAGTCCGTGAAATTTCCGCCATACCATGTCCGACACAATACAGCAAGAGTATTGTTTAATAAGGAAACATTCATTTTATTATGTTACTTATTTTGCTCATACATTTAAAAATATTTACTTTACTTTCAAAATCGTCAGTTTATGCTTAATTGAGTGCGAAATACAGAATGGAATAAAGTTATTTTTCGAAAGAGAATATTTATTCGCGTTCATTTGACTATTGTTAAAACACGTATTGCAATATGAGTCGTTTCTTAATTATCATAACGCAACATTTATGAATAATTAGTAACAGAATAACTTTCCATTGCAGTTTACATTTATTCCACGTACTGTATGTTTAACGAGTTGCATTTCTTGATTACACTTTCCATTTAAATTTTAAAAGTTAATTACAGTTTTAAGGGGTATTGGGATGTAAGGGGTTTTTCGTGGTAGAGCCATGCTGCAGCTATATTATGGTTCCAGTACGTCGGCTCGACTGGGAAGAGACCACACTTTCACAGAATACTAACGTGACATAGCAGCTTAATGCTGCCGTGTTTCGTAGATTGAGTGTAGACAACTGGAGATCCTTTTTACTTGAAAAAGGGTCAGTCCATTTTAGTCCAAAGGTGTAACGACGTATCTGAATTTTGATTGTTAAAAGATTATAGATGTAGATTTTATGAGCAACAACATACATTTAACATCAGGTTGACTGTGTATGTATTTGGTGTTTATCATCCTTGTTCCTAAAACAACGGAATAACAAACATCTTTACATGCGATACAATTTACTTATTGACCAAAACGATTTTTTCAACAGACTGATGGTGGAAAAAATAAACGCTGAACCCAAATGTCTTAATCTGATTATTAACAGTGCAAGGATAGTATTGGCTTTGCACTTGCGTTGTCCAGCAGGGCTAGCATGGGCAGGAGACAATTTTATCCCCGGGGAAAGGAGAAAATGTTTATCCCTTCGCTTAGTTTTATCCACCCTTCGAGCATGGCACACCGGTGGATATAATATCCACAGTAGACAAAATGGGAGATAGACTTACACTTAGATAGATTTTTTGTATGAATATGAACTTAAACCCATGTCCAATGAACTAGGATAGAAATCTCCCTTTCAAATGTCAAAAAAGCATAATTTTTTATCTTTAATTTGGCTCCATGCTACGGACGGGGGATATATGTCTACTCGTTATGTCAAACGGAGATATACTTCTCCCCGTTGACGTGCTTTGGCATAGGGACAAGATAATTTTATCTCTTGTCAGTGGATATAATCGGGGTATAAAATTTTTGTCCTCAGCCCATGCTAGCCGGGCAGGGTCCGCAAATCTTTCAAGTCACGTCAGATAGTATATTTTTATTGTATTGCTTAGTCTGACCGCTGTCATTCTATGAACAACCGCAACACCAGGGGGGAAAAGGCGTTGCCGGCGTTTTAGAATGGAGTAAGCTCTTTTTTTGAAGGTCCTTATGCCTGTCGTGAAGCGACAATAATAAATCTAACCTAAGAACAACCTTTATACCTTTCTAGAGAGAACGGAAAAATTATTTAAATTAAACGCAAATTTTTTGTAAATGGTCAAGAGAAAAGAGTATTTATGTGGAATTATCGAAATAGGAACAACAGATCGGTAGCAAATTTGAATATAATTACTATGGAGATCAAATAAACAACAATGTCAAAACATGTCAAATTTTAGTTTTAGGCTTGTAATAAGAAAACGGCAAGATTTAAGTGGAAAATGAGATATTATTGATATAGGAAAAAAGGTAGCGCAACTGCCCACACAAAGCCCGAAATTGTAGAGTTACGGAAAACTAGCTAAAAGATCGAAAAAAGGTAGACTCCATTGACACCAATTTAAAAGTGCTGATAATGTGAAAATACGAAGTAGAAATGATTTGTTATTGTGTTCTTATGGTTTAAAATCGTTACAGGATCCTATGGAAATAAAGGTGATGTAAAATATCCAGTTTTGAGGTGAATGCAGAAAATCGAAACTGAATGGAAAAATGAATTTAAAATAATGTAAAATGATATGTAAGTACCATAACACTACATGCCTTATCGTTCCGGAAAATTCGCCGGTAGTAAACAATTCCACAGAGAAATTGTACAACTCCTAGTAAAACGCTCAGTGGTTGAACACCGTCAAGCATCCAAATGGTCAGGATAATATCGTGAAATTTGACGTGATGTGTGTTCGTGAAATTTAGCGACTAGAATTAACAATTCCTCAGAGCACTCCCCGTGATAGATTCGATAGAAAATGCAAAACGATGCAACCGAATCGAGCCAATCAGAAAAAACTCGGTCGTCGACGATTCGAGCTCGCATTGGGGAGCCTCAGCTTAGAAATAGGAACAGTGTTCCATGTATGGGCCGAACCTACGTCTTGTAAAGTTGCAGGCGGTTTGCCGGCATGAAATACTGTCCCGCTCTGCAGAGCACGCCAAGCATTTTAGAGGCCAATTTGACCTTCCCTTCCAAGTGAACACGAAACTGCACACTAATTGATGAGTCGACGCCGAGGATTCTGATGCTAGCCGAGGCAGCAAAGAAAGTGCCTTGAAACTGAGAAGATACGACAAAGGGGTTCTTTTTAGCGGCAAATGCGCAAACTTGTGTATTCTGGTGATTGAACAGGACTAGATTTAGTCGCCCCCAATCCGAGATTTTGTTCAGCAACGACTCGACTTCAGACAGAAGTTTGTTTTCCCGAGAAATATTGACACGGCCGGTATATAAGGCATCACCAGTGCTGTCGTCTGCATAGCAATTAATGTTACCAGTTTGCAACATATCACTGATATGCAGAAGAAACAGCGCTGGTGATAGCATGCAGCCTTGTGGAACACCAGCGTTAGTAGACTTGTAATCAGAGCATGCGCCGTCAACGACCTTGATGCTCCGATCATCAAGGAAACTGGTGATCGAATTGCACAACATCTCGGGAAGCCCATAGAAAGGGAGCTTCGAAATAAGCCCTTTGTGCCAAACCCGATCGAAGGCCTTCGCTAGGTCCAAACTAACGACCAATGACCCTTGACTCTACTGCCTCCGCCCATCTATAAGTCAGCTAGACCACAAGATCACCAGCTGATCGACCTTCACGAAAACCATATTGGCGGTCATTAATCAGGTGGTGATCCTTAAAGTACCTTATGAGCTGGCAGTTTATAATGGACTCCATTATTTTGGAGATCATAGCGATAGGCCTGTAGTTGGATGGGTCTGAGCGGTTGCCATTTTTAGGGATCGGGCGGACCAAAGCTGTCTTCCATGAATTCGGGAACTACGCCTTGGGAATAGGAGTACCGGAAAAGACGCGTTAAAACCGGTGCCATCCACGGAGCACACGTCTTCAGCACAACGGGAAGGACTCCATCAGGCCCACTCAACTTGCTGACGTCCAGGTAGAGGAGTGCTTTGCGAACCGAGCGCTGTGTTAACCACACATCCGGCACGGAGCACTCACACCACGGGATGGTCGGCGGTTTGTGCCCCCCGTCACAGAGAGTCGAGAGTTATTCCCACGACCAGAGAAAACGATTGCATGAGATTACACAGACTATAACAACTTACGATCGTACCATACTAGAAATCAACTAGAAATGAGCCATAACAGGTATTCAGAATTAGTGAAATAATAAGGAATATTTCATATTTTCATATTTTATAACGTGCAGTGGTGGTGTAAGAATATCCACCACCCTATATCATCCCGTTCGTGTCGTAAGGTGTGACAGAGGGACACAAATCAGGAGATGGGCAGCAGCGTCTTCCGTAACGTCTAAAAATAAAAACTGCTTTTCCCAACCCACTTGCCAAGCGTGGCAACTATGGCAAATGTCTCCCCTATGAGGCAATCTATAGGGGAGGCTTATGTTTAACAGTGGACTTTAATAGGCTGTAACGGTAACGGTATGGAATATTTTTTTAAAAATATTTATTATTAACCTTATTGGTTGTCTAAGTTATTACCAGACTAACGTACAACGCTACATAGAACAGACCTTCTGAATTTAGCCCAGCCCCTTTCATTCACTGACATTTTTCACTTTACTGCTTTGCATTAGCGTAATTCTAGCCAATTGTTATTCATAAAAATAATATTTAAAAACAAAGCTTCACACGCCTACAATGGTCAATAACATGAGAAGGCATAGCGCAATAGGGTTGCCTACTCCTACCTCTGCTGCCTCTCCTTTTACGTAAATATGTTGCACATGGACAAATGGGACCTATTATAAAAAGTATATACACAGATAATAGAAAAAAGCCATTTGTTTTGTAGTCTAATTCCATAGCTACTTTCTTCTATAAAAGTAAATAATTATTAATGTATATTTATGATTTATTAGGAGGCCCAATTCCCCCCCCCCCCCCATCAACATGCGGAATACACGAAAGACTACCCCAGGAGAGTACCAGCACCCCTGGAGAATCCCTCACTGAGCATCCACGACCATGTTCTTCCACTCCTGAGCGTGGGTGCTCAGGCTGCCCCGCGTATTCAGGGGGGTGGGGGGGGGCAAAATTCCGCTCAAAAACATAACTGCTCGGGGCAAACTGAGCAACAATACCAAGGCGACCCCTGCCACGCTATCCGTGAATTTCTGCAACATCAGGGGACTTCACTCGAACCTAAACGCCGTCCAATACCATCTCGAGACGGTGAAGCCGGCCTTGTTCTTTCTGACCGAGACGCAGGTACTTCGTACTCCGGCTGATACTTCGTATCTCTCCTACCCGGGGTACAAATTGCAGCACTCTTTTGTGCCTCGGGCTGAAGTTTGCGTGTATGTCAGAAAGGACATCTGTTTTCGACGCCTCGGCAGTCATGAAGGTTCGGACCTGTCCATCCTTTGACTACGCGTAGACAGCGACGACCATCCACGCGTCTACGGGTGCCTCTATAGGTCCCATAGCGGTAATGCCGAAACAGACCGACTCATCGACCAAGTCCAAATGGCTACAGATTCCTTGCTACAACAGGTCCCATCCACAGAGATCTTGATCCTTGGCGATTTCAACGCTACGCCGAATGGCTCGGTTCACGCTTAACCGATCATGCGGGTAGATCTGTTTATGACTTTGCCTTGGCATATGGTCCGACACAACTGGTTACTTCGCCTAGGCGGATTCCAGATGTGGAGGATCATACACCTTCCCTGTTGGACCTTCTGCTGACCTCTCATCCGGACGGATATCAGGCTTCCGTCGATGCTCTTCTCGGCTCTTCGGACCATTGTCTGATCCGGAGTGTGGTGCCACTCACGCTCCCCTCGCGGTTGCGTTCTGCAGGATGCCGTCGTGTTTGGCATTACTGGTCGGCGGATTGGGATGGAATGCAGTCTTTCTTTGCATCCTATCCATGGGGGCGGGTTTGCTTCTCGCCGGATGATCCCAGCGCTGTTGCTGACTCTGTCACTAATGTGGTGCTACAGGGAATGGAACTATTTATACCATCATCTGTGGTACCCATCGGAGGCAGATCTCAGCCTTGGTTTGGTCGCTCCTGTAAGACTGCATTACGCAGTAAGCAGGTGTGTTATCAAGCCTTGGCTGCGATTTCGGCGACTCGGGATGTAAACACCAGCACACTTAAAAAGAAGTATAACTTCGCCTCCAGGTCCTTCAAAAGAGTTATTGCCAAGGCAAAGTCAGAGCACATAGGCAGAATTGGCGAGAAACTAGTTCGCCTTCCTTCGGGAACCCGTGCATTCTGGTCTCTCGTCAAGGCTGTCCAAGGGAATTCCTGTAAGACATCACTACCATCTCTGCACAGGGAGGACGACTCACTGGCCCAAGACGCAAAAGACAATGCCTAGCGTCCAACTCGACTATTGCTGACAGGGGGAAAACACCGCCGACCATCCCGCGGTGTGAGTGCTCCATGCCGGATGTGCTGTTCTCACAGCGCTTGGTTCACAAAGCACTCCTCTCCCTGGATATCCAGAAGTCGAGTCGGCCTGACGGAATCCCTCCAATTGTGCTGAGGACGTGTGCTCCGGAGTTGGCACCGGTCCTAACGCGTCTTTTCCGGTACTCCTACTCCCATCCAACTATAGGCCTATCGCTATCACTTCCTTGTTCTCCAAAATAATGGAATCCATTATTAACTGCCAGCTCATGCGGTACCTCGAGGATCACCAGCTGATTAGTGACCGCCAATACGGTTTTCATCGGGGTCGATCAGCTGGTGATCTTCTGGTCTATCTGACCCATAGATGGGCTGAGGCAGTAGAGTCCAAAGGGGAGGCGTTGGCCGTTAGTTTGGACATTGCGAAGGCCTTCGATCGGGTTTGGCACAAAAGGCTTCTTTCGAAGCTCCCTTCCTATGGGCTTCCCGAGAAATTGTGCAATTGGATCACCAGCTTCCTTGCAAATCGGAGCATCAAGGTCGTTGCAGACGGTGCATGCTCCGACTACAAGCCTATTAACGCTGGTGTTCCACAAGACTGTGTGCTATCACCAACGCTGTTTATTCTGCATATCAATGTTATTGGCTTTTTTTTCTTTTTGTTCTATTATATTATATTATTATATGTTATATATATATTATATATATATATATTATATATATATTATATATATATATATATATATATATTATTATATATATATTATATTATTATATGTTATATTATTCATATATTTATATAAATCATATTTAATTATAAGTTTTTGTCCTCAGGTAGAAATCGCTTAGTGCGATATGACCACCGTTTGTAGTTCTTGAGTTTTCCGTAATTGTAACCACTTTGTATAAATGCAATAAAGAGTTATCTGTCTATCTATATGTTGCTAACTGGTAACATTCATAGCTATGCGGATGACAGCACTGGTGATGCTCTATACACCGGCCGTGCCAATATTTCTCGGGAAAACGTCGCTGAGTATCGGAACAAACTTGTGTCTGAAGTCGAGTCTTTGCTGAACAAAGTCTCGTTTTGGCGGCGAATAAATCTGGACTAGATTTAGTCGCCCCTAATTTTTTTTAATCCTCGTTTAATCCTCAGAAGACACAAGTTTGCGCGTTTACCGCTAAAAAAACCCCTTTGTCGTATCTCCTCAGTTTCAAGGCACTCCCCTTCTTACCTCAGTCACTATCGGAATCCTCGGAGTCGACATATCGAGTGACGTGCAGTTTCGTGGTCACTTGGAAGAGAAGGCCAAATTGGCCTCTAAAAAGCTTAGCGTGCTCAGCAGAGCGGGACAATATTTCATGCCGGCACACCGCCTGCAACTTTACAAGGCGCAGGTTCGGCCTAACATGGAATACTGTCCCCATCTCTGGACAGGGGTTCCCCAGTGCCAGCTCCTTCCAGTTGACCGCATTCAGCACAGAGCGTCTCGAATCGTCGACGACCAAGTCCTTTTCGATCGGCTCGATTCATTGGCACTGCGAAGAGATGTTGCATCCCTTTGCATTTTCCTTACGCATCTACCACGGGGAGTGCTCTGAGGAATTGTTCGGATTGATCCCAGCCGCCAAATTCATCACGAACGTACATCGCGGCAGAACTCCCGATACCATCCACACCATCTTGATGATTGACGGTCCACCACTGTGCGATTTAGAAGATGTTTTCTTCCTCGCACGACTTCCTTGTGGAATCGATTACCATCAACGATTTTTCCGAACCGATACGACTTAGAGACCTTCAAGAAAAGAGCCTACTCCTTTTTAAAAGGCCAGCAACGCTTCTGCAATTCCCTCCCTGGTGTTGCAGTTGTTCATGGGCGGCGGTAGTCACTTACCATCAGGTGAGCCGCATGCTCGTTTGCCCCCTCTCCTATAAAAAAAAATTAATATCTGAAATCGTATCGTATAATGATAAAAAAAGTAAAACCAAAAATTCTAAACACCATACGATCCTAATCCCTGCGGCGCGATGTTCGCGAAGTAAAGCTTACAAATAATAAAAAAGACTCAAATCAAATAAAAATCATTAAATATTTTATGACATTCTAATTTTTAAATAAGATGACAACCCTAGATACAACCAAAATCACAAGCCTTGAATTTCGCCTCCGGGTGATTAGAGTCTACGATGTTTTTTTTTAAATACTGAGGTCATAATACATTCACCTAAATAAATGGAGGCTTCGTTCTAGAGAATGTAACAATGCCATTTAAATTTTTAACACTATAGTATTATAATATAACATTAATTAGGTACAATAAAAAAAAAAATAATCTTAGAGTTGTAATCCAATAGTGCTCCACTATTTCACACTATAGTACCCCAAAAATTTTTCTGCCACCAGGGCAGTGCCACTTAGGAATGATCTGGAATATTTGACAGATCTACACTGAGGGATTATTTTATATTACACAATTTAAAGACAAATAAACTTTTATTGAAAACCCAATTCCTCAATTAAAATGATCCTGTGCAACAAATAGCTTCACCTCACTCACAACTAGCGACATCTGGTGAGCGTAAAATTATTAGCCTTCATTGGGGGAGGGCGGGAAGTGCTCTTTAAATTAGGTAAGACACATAATTTTAATATTGTTTATAAACTATAACATATTGTTTGTAAACTGCTCCCACGATATAGAAGAAAATCTTAGTGTAGAGGTTATGTTTTTTTTTTTAAATATTATTTTACGCAGATCTTAATCATAGCTAATAGATTTTTAACATCTTTAATATAATGAATTTCTGCAGAGTAACGTTAACTGACCCTTTATCTGTCATATATGAATCATAAATCATAAATGAACATTTTGAATATTTAAGTAATATGCCTATTTCTCGAAAAGGGAAACTATTGAAATCGTGTTTTAAAATAAAATTATACATATTTGACATTGAAATTTTGCGTCCATACTGACAGCGGTTCAATAACATGTTTATACTTCCTCAAGATCTTATCGAGAGCCCTCTCCCGTTCCGCACCGACAGTCGAAATCGGTCTTTCATTGCTGATAAAATCGAAGCGCAGGAGAAGTTTTGGCAGCATTTACATTGCAGAATTGCCTTCAGGAACAGAGAGTGCACAACTTGTATATAAGTTTTATGCTTACATACAAGTTAGAAACCCCTTCATACTCCATTAATGCATTCTACTCGCGAATTTGTATCAGTCAAGCTGTAAAGGCTATGAAGGAAACACATCGAAAAATTTTGAAAATCTCATTCATCATCCCATCTTAATTCCCTATCATAAGTCCCCTGCTAAAGATCATGCGATTTCCCCAAAAAAAATAATCCTTAAAGCATGGTCCTAAGCCAATTTGCATCCATTGACTTGCGAAATCTCTTTCTCGGATTTTCTCGTTGCAACAGACTTTGTAATAACGATATCCACAGCACAACGAGAGTTACTGACATAGCCCAACGGTTCAATGGTCCAGCAATATAGCTTGATGAACCGACAACGGATCACCATCGGTTCTTCCCAAGAAAGGTTTTCGAGTAGCAGCCTCGTACCGGTAAACGAAGGGTAGGGTGGCCCTCCACTAAACAGAAACAGAACAGAAACAGAAACAGAAACTTTTTTATTCAATATAGATTATAAATAATACGTAAGGAGAATGTTTAAAAGTAAAAGTATTATTAAATTCATAGCAAATAAGCTTAAATAATGTTCTATACAAAAAAATTTGGATCATTTTGGTATGAAAGTGATGGAAGTTTTTTCACTATGTTACTTCTAAATTTCTCCAAGCGACGTGCATTTACTGGAACAGACACAACTTTCTCATCTACTTGCTTTTTGTGAACATAAGGTAACGAAACTACTTGTCCACAGTGATCAGAACTTAATTTTTGAATTATACATTTATGCAACGGCTTCACATTTGTAAAAATGTTATATATACATGTTGCACTAGATTGAGAAATACGCGTTGGCTCTATAAATAAATTAATAAGACCATATGATTTAAACAATGATCTAAATTTAATATTGAGGTAACTTTTAGGAGATTGATATTAGTCTCCACATATTACAACAGATTTATTCTGTTTCTTAAGCTTAGCAAAAACTTCCTTCATAATGTTTTCAAAAGTACCATATGTACAACATGGGGGTCTGTAGACGCTCACAACAATGAGGTGCTCAAACTCAACACATGCCATTTCTACAGTTCGCTCAACAGAGAGGCTCACAATGTCTTTACGTTCTTTACATGATAATAATTTACTAGCTAATATTAAGGAGCCACCTCTTAAAACATTATCTCTATTGAAAGAACTGACCACCTGGTGATTATTGAAGTTAAAAATTAAATTATAAGCTTTTAACCAATGTTCAGTAATACATAAAATATGAATATTGTTGCTATTTAAGAACAACTCAATTTCTAGCTCTTTGCCTATCATGCCTTGTATATTTTGATGTACCAGGTGTAAACAATTTTCATTATCTTTTTGTGGAGTCATATAATAAAAGATTTGTAAGCCACATTCTAAATTATTTAAGTTATTATGACTGCTAGAGATTACCTCTATTGTCTCATTTTCTAATTTAAATTACTTGGAACTGATTCCAAATTGCTTATTAAGTCATTACACTGCTCAAAAGAAGCAGATGTCTGTGTAGCCAAGTCCTTGGCTGAGTTTTGAAATTTAATGACAAACTGATAAGAGACGAAGGAATATCTCAATGAATGAAACTATTTGTTACGAAGTTTATTCATTTTTTTTTTCATTGCAACAAGAAGATCAATTTTATGCTATTTAAATTTTTTTCTAAAGAAACTATGATTCCAATGTCATATCGGTCGGTTTGTTTCGGCGCTTTCCTTTCTCTTGTAACACCAATTTGCCTGTCTTGAAAGCAACAGACATGTCATAAATCTTTTTATCTCTCTAATTTTGTTCATCTTGCGATTATAAAAAAAAGTCTAGAAATTTCGAAATTTTGCCGTTATAACTGGAAATTATATTTTAGTACGGCCGTCAAAATGTTTTTTGAAAAAAAAATAGTTGGACTGCACGTCAGAAGTGTAAACTTCTTAGCTTCACAAACATATATATATATATATATATATATATATATATATATATATATATATATATGTTTGTGAAGCTAAGCTAAGCTAAGCTAAGCTATATGTATATAATAAGTGTAACAAACGACCACACAGTCCATCCGATGGCAAGTGGAGGCTGGCTTCTAGACAATAGACATACATATCTGTCCTCAATCAAAATATATGAATCAAAATGCAGATGCCTTGTCACCCCTGCGGACTGAGATAGAATGCCTCGTTTTCAGTAAAAGGGTATCCGGTTCACTACACTCACCATACGAAACACAGCAGCATTAAGCTGCTATTTTACGCTGGTATTCTGTGAAAGCGTGGTATAACCCGGTTGAACCCATTCGTGTTACAACCATAATATAGCTGCAGCGTGGCTCTATCACTTAAATATACTCACACAGAGCTATATATATATCTGAGCGGAATGGTCACGCGAGGTCAGTACTTTTGCCGCATCCCAAAAGAGCTATATTAAATATATATATATACATTTGTATATATGAATCTGAGCGTGACCGTCACGCGAGTTCAGTGCTTTTTCTCCATTCCAAAAGTGCCCAACGTGCTAAAAGAAGTTTTCACTACAGAAAATAAACCAATCACTTTGAATCAACAATCATCACTGACTTTCATCGCTGATGAATCAATGATATTTATTTGCGGTGTTATACCAAAGTAAAGTACTTATAAAAGTAAATTAAGCTACATATGTGTCGCTTATCCCACTGCAGGACAGAGACCTCTCGTTCCTGAGAGTGATAGAGCCCCTGCTCTATAATAATTCCCTAATTGTCCAGTATTAATTGATTAACTTATTCAGTATATTTTAGATTTCTATGATATTGAGTATTTCTTGTGATGTTTTTCTTCGCCGCTGTGCACCTTATAAATCATCGTTAAAATGTTACTTCCATGTAAACAATTATAAAAATTATAAATTGGAATCCACCACAGTTTACACAAGAAGAACGAGATGAAATCTTGCCTGCTAAAATCACACCCTAATATGAGAGGAGTTCTGCACCGAGCAGTAGGTTAGAGTGTTAGGCTAACAGTGTAACATATTTTTACTTACTCTTTTATACTGATATAGAAGATTTCGCTCGCATAGAAGGATTTGTAATAAGGCACACCAGGCCTAGGACATCACCGCAGAATGGCCATCGCTTATTAAACTTCTGATAAAAATTATATGTTTTATTATGGAAAAAATAATGTTACTGATAAAAAAATCGCTATTACAAATTTACTAAATTCAATTACATTTGACAACTACGCCACTCACCAGGTCCAATTGTGAATATAAATCATTATCTAATCAACTCAATTACACACACTATATTTATTAAAATAGGTCCACAAGTTTAAGAGGAAATCAATCATATACACATAGATAGGAGAATCATATCTTACATAATATGCATATAAACCTTTTCCTTTAATTATTCTGTCTATTTATGGAAACCACATTAAAATTTGTTACGTAATTTAAAAGACCTAAGCGTACAGACGGTGGGAACTAAAATTTTCTTTACTACTATGTAGAGATTTATTGTAAAATTGCTACTATTTTACTAATAATATTAAATTTAAAACTAGAGCCGAGAGAGAAAAAATATCTGTATTCAGTTCCAGCCTGGTTCCATACACGTGCTAAAATATGTTATATTTTTTTATCATAGATAGTGATAGTAGCTTATTCATATTCTGTCTGACACGCATCGCGTCGTTAACCCGTTTCTAAAATAAAACAAATTTTTAGACTTTCACGACGCGTCTACATAATTAACTTTTCTTTAGAAATGCTAGTATTTCAAATTCTAAACGTATGATGACTTATACCGTTAAATTCAAATGTAATGGAGTCGGAAAAGGAAGTTTTAATTAATATTTTTAATATTTACGGATATCGGATCAGATAAAAATAATTTAGTTTATAATCATGAGATTTCATTTCAACCAAGGTACGCCGTGGTAGCTCATTAGATAAGTACTAACATTGAAATTTTACGTACGTTTGCTCACTTACGTGAGCAAACGGAGTTCTATTCTTCCTTGGAAGCAAACCACGTGCTTGTTGGTGATGGACATGAAAGGAGTGACATTAATAACACAATTAATAGAATACTGCAACATCTTAAATCAATCAATCTAAACGTAAATCTGAATAACACATATTTTATAAACTTTACTTTAAAAGGACGTGCATTTAATAATGTTATGGCCGATACACACGGTCAGTTAAACTGATCAGTTGAATTGATCAGATTAAGAGTATTACATTGCCCAGTAACCTTAAAGATTTGGTCTCGTAACTAATATTTGTTACTTCGGCGCTATCTACCGACACACGATCATGCTACACAATAATTTCAAATTCAAAATTTTGTACAACCGACCTCAATATAAATTATTAAGATTAAATCAAAAACTACTGGTCAAACCTTGATCAAATTTATATGGGACTACGTGAGAAGTACCAGCTTTCAAATAAAAAAGAATAATCTAAATTGGTTCACCCAGAAAAAAGTTATAAGGTAACACACGTAAAAAAAAAGAAAAAAAAACATACCATCAAATTGAGTTCCGTCTCTTTTTTGAAGTCGGTAGAAAAGGACAATTCGACACACGGTCCGTTAAAGTAATTAATTGAACTGATCAGTTAAAACGGGTGTAAGCGAAAACGATTTCCCCACACACTGACTTCAAACAGACCTTCATTACATTATGTTTCTTAGTTATTCTCCCACTTTGGGGGAACTTCAATTTTAATTTTTAATTTGGAAGTGTCACAAATTAAATCGGCTCTAAATAAGTGACTCTACCCATCTTTAGAGCGTACGACACCCCACTGATATTCGTACACCTGGAGTACACTAGCTTAGCTTATATAACGCAAGACCTTGAGCGAGTGACAGAGCCGTCGTGATGCAAACGATCTGAAGCCAATGGGTTACAGTTCGTCCAGAAAAATCAATGGCTTGCCGTCACTTAAAAATTTCAACTTAAGATTTCACACTCACGATGAGTTTTTGGATGTACATCTGTTCAACTGATCAGTTTTACTGACCGTGTGTCTCGACCATTAGAGTACTGTAAAAAAATATAACTATTGAGAGCGTTAACATGGTTACATTTTTGGGAATAGTTCATAACGTGGTTTTTTTTATTTGTGCTTAGTGAAGGTGAAAGGTTTGATGAGGAAACACCTTTATATCTGAAATATTTTAAAACATTACGATGACCTGTGAAATCCCCAACACGCGTTTACATACTTCTTGCTTTAAGATCCTCTCAGGAATGAGAATAGCCCTGTCCCCAGATGTTGAAAATGTATAGACCTTTATTAACCAATTTTGTTCAACATTTCAATAGAATATAAAACATATATTAGTATGCAGGTTATAATAGTAACGAGTATGATCCGCGAGTCAAACTACACGACAGAGTCTGGTTTGACAAACTTACTGAAAGAAGAGCGAAGCGGCACGAGAGCGACACTATTCCATACGTCACGTCACACGGCTCCACAAGGTGTGGACGCTCTTACAAGCTCTCAGATCTGTCTTTATAGCAACCAGAAGAAGTATCACCAGCCACTCGCTACTTACATCGTATAAAACAAACGCGAAAGCCGTTGATGATGATCCGCAAGAGGAATTTATGCACGATGTTTCTTGGATTAAAATCGCAGACTCCAAGCCAGAAGAAGTTAATTAGTGTATGACATTTTCATATTTTTTTTCTTTAAGTTATTTGTCTTTTTTTTTTAGTAAAATCACTTTCGCACTTTTAGTGTCTCATATTATTTATATAACATAATACATATATCATATTGTTAGTTCATCATCATCATCATCATCATCATCATCATTACAGCCCTTCACAAGTCCACTGCTGAACATAGGCCTCCCCCAAAGAATGCCACAAAGCACGATCCTGAGCCACCTGCATCCATCGACTTCCTGCATGTCTTACCAGGTCGTCACTCGATCTCGTGGGGGGACGCCCTACACTTCGCCTACCGGTACGAGGCTGCCACTCGAGAACCTTTCTTCCCCATCGGTTGTCGGTTCTTCGAGCTATATGGCCGGCCCATTGCCACTTCAGCTTACTAATCCGTTGGGCTATGTCGGTTACTCTGGTTCTACTGCGGATATCCTCATTCCTAAGTTTATCACGCAGAGAAACTCCGAGCATAGCCCTCTCCATAGCTCGCTGAGCGACCTTGAGCTTCCTCATCCGGCCAGCAGTGAAGGACCACGTCTCAGTTCCGTATGTCATCACTGGCAACACGCACTGGGTGTACAGTCTCGTTTTCAACGTTTGAGGTATACCTGACAAGAAGATGTGCCGTAATTTCCCAAACGCTGCCCAACCGAGTTGAATCCGTCGATTGACCTCTCGGTCGAAGTTGGACTTACCTAGTCGGACTATTTGTCCCAGGTAAACATACTCGTCAACAACTTCGAGCTTAGTGTTCCCAACAACTACCGGCATAGGTGTGACATGGACATTAAACATGATCTTAGTTTTGTCCATGTCCATCTTAAGACCTATCCGTTGGGAAACACTATTGAGGTCATTGAGCATAGTGCTTAGGTCCTCCATAAAGACTTTATCGTCGGCAAATCGAAGGTGAGTGATGTACTCGCCATTGATGTTGATAGATAAGTCCCGAAACCTTTCAGCTCGAGTTACAAAACCGTTTTCAGTGCCTAGAAGACTGCAATGAAATGGACGATATGAATGACAAGCTCGTGGAAACTGTCCATGCGGTCGGAGCTAAGTTCTGCAAGACCCGCCGCAGAAGAACACAAAAACTCTCCGATCACGCTCTTAATCTCATGGCTGTTAGACGGGAGATGAAGCTACATTCTTCAACAGACTTGACAGCATACAGGCATCTGAACAGACAGATCTCCAAATGCATGCGGCGTGACTTACGCAACTTCAATACAGCTCGTATTGAAGAAGCGATCGAGCGGAACCAAGGCTCTAAAGTCTTTGCCAGAGATCTGTCTGCCAGAAAGAGCCAACTGTCAAAGCTGAAGACGGAATGTGGCAGCATCGTTTCCGGGACACCTGAGATTTTGAGTGATATTGAGAGGTTCTATGGGCAGCTGTACACGTCATCGTTGGAGCCACACGCAAGTGTGAGTAACGATCCAAGAGCGAGTCTCATCCGACACTATTCCGAAGATATCCCGGACGTCAGTCTGAGCGAGATTAGAATGGCTCTCCATCACCTTAAAAACGGTAAGGCCCCAGGCGAGGATGGGGAATTACAGCGGAGCTTCTGAAAGCGGGTGGAAAACCGGTACTTGAAGTTCTTCAGAAGCTCTTTAATTCCGTCCTCCATGGTGGCATTACATCGGAGGCGTGGAGCAGAAGTGCGGTGGTCTTGTTCTTCAAGAAAGGTGACAACGCTCTCTTGAAGAACTACAGACCGATTTTCCTTCTGAGCCGCGTCTACGTGCTGTTTTCGAGAGTCATTACGAATCGTCTCGCGCGCAGACTTGACGACTTCCAGCCTCCCGAACAAGCCGGTTTCCGAAAAGGCTTTAGCACCTTAGACCACATACATACCGTTCGGCAAATTGTACAGAAGTCCGAAGAGTACAATTTGCCACTATGTCTGGCGTATGTGGACTATGAGAAAGCCTTTGATTCCGTCGAAATTTGGGCGGTGCTGCAGTCCCTTCAGCGGTGCCAAGTTGACTGTCGGTATATCGAAGTGTTGAAGTGCTTGTACAGTAGGGCTACGATGGCTATCCGAGTACAGAACCAGAGTACGAAACCTATCCAATTGCAGAGAGGTGTAAGACAGGGTGACGTCATATCCCCGAAACTCTTCACCGCAGCATTGGAAGACGTTTTCAAGCTTCTGGACTGGAAAGGATACGGTATTGTTAGTTACGTAATAACAAATGTAATAAATTTTTGACCAACAATAGTTTTGTAAATATAAAAAAACATGCGTGAGTGTCGTGGAACACTCGGTTGGAACGAAATTCCTTTCGTAGTGTATTGTTATTGATAAACGTATTATATTATTGATTAGCAAATACAAATAAATTCGTCCATTAAAATGAAGCTTAAGCAAGATAAAAAAAGTGCGAGTGAGATAGATATTATTCCATCTCGCTCGCACTATAGAAAGGGGGTCGTGACGGAAAAATATTACACTTTTTCTCGCCTAGCCCCTCTCGATATCGGTCAAATTCGTACCGTGCGACTTCGTTCCAATAAAAACTACAACTGGGAATCTCTTAAACAAGTTTTTGTTGTTCTAATTTCGTTGATTCCAACGCGTGTGAATATTTTTGTGCTAAAGTTATAGTCGAAATATACACAATTTTTAGAGAAATAAATAAACTAAAATCAAAATTATTACTAAAGCCTACATCACTATATAGTGCCAAGAACGCCATTTAGCAAGAAAACCAGTTTCCTATCTAAATGGCTACCTTAGCCTTCGAATGCGAAAAAAAAACAGCCAACTGGTCACCAACGGCAACGATACCAACTCGCGTATACTATTTCTTTAGAAACTTCAACACTATATAGACTATATATCGGACTTTCTTTCTATGGGTGAAATACAAAGAAAAAAATATTAACGCTCTATTCTGAGACTAACAAAAAATATAGACAGAACACTGCGTACAATTAAAGTTACGTCGAAACCATGCTCAACTTGGCACCACTCACGTGAGCGTCTTTCTTCTTATAATAACAAAGGAATAACGCACAAAACATATTCACTTAAGCTATGCCTTTGTCTTCGGCTTCACTTGAAATGTACGTAGTGTTCTGTCTCTTTTTTTTTCGAATCAGTATTATAAGTTTTCTATACTATGTATATATGCACTATGTATATATGTACTATGTGTTAAACATCATGTGTTTTAACTTTAGCATAACAATTAAATATTATACGGTATATTTGCGTATTACGGCAGTGATTCATACTTTTTACCTGGTAGAGCCATGCTGCAGCGATATTACTGGTATAGTTGCAGCACGAATGGGTCGACTTGACCGGGAAAGGACCACGTAAAATAGCAGCTTATCACTGTTGTGTTTCGTATGGTGAGTGTAGAGAACCGGAGAACCTTTTTACTAGAAACGCGGCATTTCATCTTATTCCTCATGGGTGGCGACGCATCTGCATTTTGATTCGTAATAGAGGATAGATGTAGATATCTTTGGGCCACAGCAACCACTTAGCATCAGCTGGACAGTGTGCTCGTTTGTTACCCTTATCCTATACAAAAAAAAAACTGCAATTGTTTTATAATACGTTAGTAATGATTCTCTTGACACAGAACTAAATGTTTAGGGTTAGGGTTAGGGTTTTATTGAAAAATTCAAAAGTTTATTTAATCACTACCAACCATGAAATACACATTCTGTGAAAATTTCAACTGTCTACCTATTACGAATCATGAGATACAGCCCGCTGACAGACACACGGATGAACAGCGGAGGCTTAGAAATATGTTCCCGTTGGTTACTCTTCGGGTACGGAACCCTAAAAATAACACCGTAAGTGTAAGTTAACAAAGCTAACAACCGCTAAATACGTTATTAAATAAACTATATTCACATGATGGATGTTTTACTTATTTCTCATATTTTATATTTCAGAGGCATTCCATCTTAGCTACTAGTATTGACAACGCATCTGTATTTTAATCCTTAATCGAGAAAAGATTCAGCATCCACTTACCATCAGGTGGACTCTACGCTCGTTTGTCAACTTATTCTAAAAAAAATTAACATGTTTATATTGCCGTGACTAAATCTTAAAAATTGTATGAGGGTTTTTATAACAAATAATAGGTTCTTTTAATCTTTGTCTTTATATAAGTACATGAAATTTGCAAACAAATAAATATGAACTTGGTACTAGATAAATCTTAATATTTAGATTTACTTCCTTCGTAGAGTCACGTTTAACGTACCTATTATACCTGCAGCACGAATTGCTCCAAGCAATTCAAAAATTCCCACACAGTAAAATAGCAACACAATGCTGCTGTGTTTTGTATGATGAGTGACGAGAACCACACTTTTACTATTATAAGGCATTCCATCTTAGTCCTAAGAATTAATAACGCATCATTATTTCGTCTCATAATCGATGTAATTGTTTATGGGTCACTGCATCTACTTAACAGCAGGTAAATTGTGTGCTCGTTTGCCACCTATATAACAGTACAAAAAATGTTTAATTTTGCATCATAATGCAAGAAAAAAGTATTGTTGTTTCTTACGAGCCAAAAAATTGTAATCAACCGCGTTCGTGACAACCGCGCCCCATTTGTAAACGTTACCTAGAAAGTGATTCCGTCTCTGTTACTAGGAAGTGTGAAAAATTCTTTAGTAAACAGCTGACTGGGAAAGTGTAAATGGACTTTGCATTGTAGCTACAATGTTGCCTTGTGCTTGAGACTTGTTTGTTGCGTTAATATAGCCAGAATACTACAGTTTAAATTTGTGAAGTTACGAGTACTTTGTAACTCTGTGTCGAATGGTCAGCAGGACGAGACCCTCCTCATACAAGATAAGCACATGCTCTTGTACAATATTGAAGTTTCCTAATTAATGTCCATACAAATTATACGCCAAACACGCAGCTACGTCACATGCTTTGCCGAACACTATCTACTCAGGCCATAGCAGAACTACTACCCAAGTTACGCAAGTTCGGTTTTCTGTGGAGAGTTTTTGATATACCATAGTGTCTTCTGTGATTATTGCACTACGATCAGAATGATACTTTAATTCACAAACTGAAGTATTAAGGCATTCAAAAAATTGCCTTAGCCTTTTTTTTCTTTTATAGGATATTGTGACAAACGATCCTTTATGTCATTTTTTCTTCCAAACTGCGAAACGAACAATTCAGTATCTTTGAGCTTAGTATTGCAAGGGCCCCATGAGATTTGCTCATGATGCTCATCAGACATTTAACAAATATACAAACAATTAGTTTTACTTTGCGTATGTTCATAATGTTATGTCTTATGACACTTCGCTATTGAATGTGTACTGCAAATAAGTTTAAATTTTCACTTTAACTTTAGTAGATAAGAGTTTAATATATACCCAGACAGTCTCCTATACTGAAAAAAACCCTAGCACCATGTGATACTTGTGAAATTGTAATTACATAGCGGCCTGACATGCATCGCATAATAGTAAACTTTCTCCACAAGATTTGACGATGAGTTACATGTTAATATAGTTTTGTTCCCAGATAATTGCAAAAACGGGAGAAAAGAAACTTCTTCTTCTATGAACTATTATATTTACGTCCGATATTTAAAATAGATTTTGACAATTTTTAAAGCTTTCATAAATTGAACAAAGGACTTTTTGACTTAGACATGTTCAATCTGTAATGATGATAGAAGTTTGATGACTTTAAAGTGCAATCCAATCCATCACTTTAAAATATCCTGCCTGCTCCTTTATCAGTAAAATGAGTAACTATAATATTAATAATGTCCCACAGACCAAATTTCGATCACGGTGGTCAGTCCCAACGGAGAGTAGACATCTGAGCAGGAAGGGATTATAGTATCAGAGTGTACGCACAAGCACAGGTGCACTATCATAGTCCGACGGAACGGTTATCCGACGCGTTTGGAGACAAATTAGGCACAAGACCAACGGCTTTACGTGCTGTCCGATGAACGGGGTGAAACACCGCCAACTTCCTGAATCCAGGTCGCTTTTGAGAATTCTATAACAGAAAAACCCAATAACTGATACTGGCCGAATTCAAGATTCGAGCGCAGGACCTCACGATTTGCAACCGTGTTTACGACTACTACACCAACGAGGCAGTATAATATGCTTAAGTAACTTGTACTTGTTCTATTATGGATTACTATAATAGTAAAACAAGTACAAGTTTTTTTTTTATCTTCACGCACAATCCCTGACGGGGTAGCCAGAGAGAACAGATCGCCAAGTGTCACGATCCTTACAAACCTCTTTCGCTTCTTTCAGATTCATTATCTTCTTCATGCATGCACGTCTAGGTATCCGAGTACTTTTGACCCTACCCTCTTCGAGCAATTTGCTCACATGGTCTTCGAAAGTTAGTCTCGGTCTACCTCGACACCTTTTAATATTAACTTTCGCGCTATATATTTTCTTCACCATTCGGTCTTCACTCACTCGCTCAACGTGCCCAAGCCACCGAAGCACGCCCTTATCAATTTTTGTGATAAGGTCATCTTTCAAACCTGCCATATTGCGAATCTCTTCGTTTCGCTTTCGGTCGGCCATGGTAATTTACCGCCGCACATTTTACGAAGAGATCGCATCTCCACTGCATTCAACTTACTTTTATGCTTCTTCTGGCATACCCAGGTTTCGCTGCCATATAACAAAGTCGGTACCAACACTGCGTTATGTATTGCAAGGCGTGCACTCTTCGCTACGCCTTGCCTTTTAACTAACGCAGTCAGGGCACCATTGACTTTGTTCCCGGCAGCGACACGCCTGTCCACATCTAAATCACATCTTCCATCCCGGCTAAAAGCACTCCCCAAGTATACAATTTCATTTACCTGTTCTAGACATTCCTGATTTACCCATATTTAAGTACAAGTTGTTCGCATATATATTAAATGGAAAGCGAGATGAAACTAAGAAACCCTATTTACAAGTCAGATCAAATTTCCCACAAGCCCGATAAAATTACCGTTGTGTATACGTTAAATTTCATTTAATACGAATTTTATTTCATGACTCCACAGTATCGATAATTCGTTAATGGGACCATGTATAGGATATTACAACAAAGTTCCAAAAAATATACAAGGTCCCTCTATTACCAAGTTTAAATATTTTATGAAACAAAAACTGTATAAAAAGAGTAATAATATAATTTTTTTATAGGAGAGGGGACAAACGAGCATGCAGCTCACCTGATGGTAAGTGACTACCGCCACCCATAAACAATTGCAAAACCAGGGGAATTGCAGATGCGTTGCAATATATGATTAATAATAACCGATGGGAATGAGGTGGTCGCTTCCTAGCCGTTTTTCTTAGATAAGTTTTGTAAGTATGTAGTTTGTACATATTACCTGTATGTATAATTTTACTATAAAAAGGTTCCGCTGGGTTTCCAGCTGGTTCTTACCTAGAAAAAGGTGTTAGTAGAACCAATTGTGAAAGTAAAAAAAAATACTTTATTATAAAAATTACTGGTAATCTAAATTGAATAAAAAATATTCTTTTCTATTATATAATAAAGGGCTTTTGCCCTACAAATAATTGTTCCGGGTCTGGATGTTTGTCCTTGTACAATTTATGTTTGTAAACTTCCTCTAAGATACAGGAGAAAATCCTAGTGTGGAGGTAACATTTTTTTTAAACTAATACTACTAATAATAAACTAACTAATAATAGGGACGCTCGAAATTTGACACCGTATAGCGGCCATCTTCGTAAAGCGATAGCAGTTAAATTTGACAAGAATACTTAGTTATTTAGTCTTGACCATTGTGTTCTGCGGTCTTGACATTTCACCATGGAACGCTACACGGTTTAACAATGCGGTAAAATTGTTAAAATTATCAAAATCAGTATTCTGAACTTTCCGTGCATTGCGTCCAATTTATGGCATTCATAGCCGTCTTAAGATTAATTACTGATTATGAAAAGTGGATAACCTACGACAAGAACATGCGAAAAAGATCATGGTCAAAGGGTAGTCAAGCTCCACAGACTGTAGCGAAACCCGGATTAATACGCAATAAGGTGATGCTGTGTGTATGGTGGGATTTGAAGGGCATCGTTTATTATGGGCTTTTACCGCCGGGCAAAACCATCGACTCGAATCTCTACTGCCAACAACTAATGAGACTCGAGCAAGAAATTGAGAAAAAAATGCCGGAATTGATCAACAGAAAAGTCTTTCATTATGATAACGCTAGACCACACACATCTTTGGCCGCTCAGCAAAAATTGAGAGAACTTGGTTGGGAAGTGTTAATGCATCCACCATATAGTCCTGACCTTGCGTTATCAGATTTTCACATGTTTCGATCTCTTCAGAATCCTTTGGGTAGTGTTAAGTCAACATCAATAGAGGACTGTCAAAACTACTTGTCGCATTTTCGCATTTCACATCAATAATCCCGAAACATCATCGGGATCTGAGAGGTTAAGAATTTTTTAGGATAAATAATAAAAAACCCTTCTTTACTTTTAAAAAATTTGTCTAAGTTGCTACAAGTGTACACACGTAGGGATATGTCAAAATTTAAGTCTAGACCTTAACTAAGTTACACAAATTTTGACATTAAAGTTTGAGTTCGAGACATTATAAGTCATCCATATTCGATATGCAATCGATATGCGATAATTTGGAATAAGCTCGGGTAAAATATCACAGACGATCATAACACAATTAGTTCCGAAAACCGACGATGGAAAACAATGTATATTTCTGCACAAATTGCGACTTGGATCCAGATCAGTGACCCCATAAAACACATTCGTTAACTTATTTTAAATTTCCTTATATATCCTATCCTTTAATTGAGAAATAAGATAAATAGGCCTTATTTGCCTAAATTATTTTGAAGATTACGCACGTGTCACTCGGAATTTTTCGCTTCGAAATTCGGTTTTATTTCGGGAATAGTAAAAACAATACACATAAGTAAATATTTTAACGTGTTTAATTAAAATTATGACATCTACCAGAGACATATCATATTATGTTTATGAATATGTATGCGTGTCAACATATTCTTTACATATATTAATTTACTTAACTTTAATTTGCTTACTTTCAATCTGTACTTAAATTACATAATTTATTATATAAGATTATTAACGTTTGTTCTGAAAATGACGTTTAGATACTTATTTATTTCATTGTTTAATTTTAGGTATATACCTATAGAAATATGTCGAAAACCTGCTTAGTAAATATGAGGCATCGACAGTAAAACAGCTGTGGCAACACTACTACAGTATACTAAATCGGACACATTATCGTAGCTGCCATCCAATCCCGTATTTGGGTATATTTTTTGTTTGTTTGTTTTTAATGTCTTTTACACAGCCAAGATAAAATAATATATTAAAATTTAGGTTTCGAGTATTCGACATAATTTAATTTAAAAAAAAATCATACTTTTTCCGAAGTATTATTTGATATACTAAAAGTTTAAGTTGAAGATCTATTATATTCCTTGTTACTACTTGTTTACTTGTTAAATAGTACCTTATTTTGGATGTCCAATTTGATGTGTCGTTGTAGATATCCCGTACATAGTATGACACATCGGAAGAAAAAAATTGAATTATTAAAACTAAGGAATAATTATGTAATTTTCTTGTTAGCGATAACATTTATTTTTTATATCATTTATGTAATACTTATAACAATAATTATCAAAAAAAAATTCATTATCATTCCATTCTATGCACCTCGGCACAGCGTTAAGACCGCTAGCTACGTTTCCTTGCTTAATGAAAAGGCTATAGGTAGCTTCTGGACGAGAAAGAACCAACTATCTTGTCACTTATACATTAGTCGTAAATAAAGTTCCGTTAGAAGTTTCAATGCGCGTGGACCCTTAACTGAATTATTCTTAAGACTTTCAATCAACACAATTCTGAGGATTAAACTGGACTAGATTTAGTCGCCCCCAATCCGAGACTTTGTCCAGCAAAGACTCGACTTCAGACACAAGTTTGTTCCGGTAAATACTGTACTAATGAATCATAGCATCACAACACCTAGAGTTTTTGAACGCATTAGGTCAACATTTTGGAGTAAATTGTTGAAATGGACACAAGTTTGCGTGTTTACCGCTAAAAAGAACCACTTTGTCGTATCTCCTCAGTTTCAAGGTACTCCCCTTGTTGCCTCAGGCAGTATCGGAATCCTCGGCGTCGACATATCGAGTGACGTGCAGTTTCGTGCAAAAGCTTGGCGTGCTCAGCAGAGCGGGACAGTATTTCATGCCGGCACACCGCCTGCAACTTTACAAGCCGCAGGTTCGGCCTCACATGGAATACTGTTCCCATTTCTGGGCTGGGGCTTCCACTTGACCGCATCCAGCGCAGAGCGGCTCGAATCGTCGACGACCGAGTCCTTTCCGATCGGCTCGACTCATTGGCGCTGCGAAGAGATGTTGCATCTCTTTGCATTTTCTTTCGCATTTACCACGGGGAGTGCTCTGAGGAATTGTTCGGATTAATCCCAGCCGCCAAATTTCACGAACGCACATCGCGGCAGAACTCCCGATACCATCCACACCATCTGGATAATTGGCGGTCCACCACTGAGCGATTTAGAAGATGTTTTATTCCTCGCACAACTTCCTTGTGGAATAGTTTACCACCAGCGATTTTTCCAGACCGATACGACTTAGGGACCTTCAAGAAAAGAGCCTACTCCTTTTTAAAAGGTCGGCAACGCATCTGCAATTCCCCTTTTTCTTTTTTTTTTTGCGGATGGAAAATCATCAAATGACGCCTTTCGCTCTGGGTGGAGCGGAAGGGAGTGTCAGACTTTTACTGACTAAAAACCATCCGTGTTCCTTCAGTGCCCTTACGTTCCGGAGCCGCGGTATCTCTTTCGAACAGCCCGCAGCCCCGGCAGGCGTCGGCCCTTGTGGGCCCCTTCACGCTGCTGACAGCTCTTTGAGGCGCGCGTGGAACAAAACGCGCCGTCGACACGGCCTGTCGTCGTTAGACGGACGGACGGCGAGCTACCCATTGCTCGCCGTCCACAGGCCCGCGCCTACGGTGGCCGGGGGCCACGACGTAGCCCCCGACGCCCGGGGCGTCTCCCGCGGCGGCCGGGAAGGAAAGCTGCTGCTCTCTCCTTCTCCCGCTCCGCCACCTCCTTCGCTAGCATCACTGCTTCGCAGAAGGTGGTGACGGCATCCCATTCCGTCTCGCTCCGGACCATGGCTTCGACCAGGGCCGGACGCGAGAGGTCGCCGCCGCCTATCGCCGCTATGAGGACACGGCGGTGCTCCGCCCAGGCAGGGCACACCTCCACGGTGTGCTCCACCGTGTCCTCCGGTCGATCCTCGCAGTGGGAGCACCCGGGCGTTTCCTCCCGCCCGATTCGGTGCAGGAACCTCCCGAACACACCGTGTCCGGTGAGGACCTGCGTCAGGCGGAGGGTGAGGACGCCGTGGCGTCTCTCAAGCCACTCCTCAAAGAGGGGTCTTATCGCCGCTATAGTGGCGTGCCCAGCACGGGGTTGCGACAGTCGCTCTCTCCATGTCGCCATGAGATCATGCCGAAAGTCTGTCCGCTGCACGACAACTTGCCGCAGCAGCGGGGTTTCCCCCCGGCATAGTGCCTCCGCGCGCCATTCGTGCAGGCGCGCGAGGACTATCGCCTCCAGATCCCATGGCGGCAATCCGGCAAGGAGGCACGCTGCCTCGCGGGAGATCGTGCGGTAGCCGCGAACCATTCTTACGGCAACCACCTTTTGGGGCGCGTTCAGGTGGTGGACGGCAAGCCGCGCCAAACCACGCGCCCACACTGGGGCCCCGTAAAGGGCCATGGACCGCACAATCCCCGCGTAGAGCCTCCGGCAGGAGGCGTTTGGCCCCCCAGGTTCGGCAGGAGCCGCCTGAAGGCAGCCCCGGTCCGTTCCAGTTTGGGGGCCAAACGTCGTAAGTGCTCAACGAAGTTCCATCGGCCGTCGAGGACGAGTCCTAGGTACTTCAACGTCGACTCGACGCCGACGGATACCCCTCCTACCATCGCTGAGGATCCCGGTGGTGGCCTGTTCCGAGGACCATGGAAGTGCATAGCCTCGGACTTGTGCAGAGCCACCTCAAGACCCAGCTGCCGGATCCTCTCAACGACCATCGCAACCCCGCGTGTCATATTTTCCGCCGCCGCCTCGTACGACCCCCTGTGCCAGTACCAGCGTGTCGTCAGCGTAGCAAACTACGCTGACGCCGGTAGGGAGGTCGGCGCGCAGCACTCAGTCGTAACCGATGTTCCACAGGGGCGGCCCCAGAACCGAACCTTGTGGGACACCGCACGACATCTCTCGCCGGTTCCACTCACCGTTGCGACCGGGGTAGATGACGGCCCTATCCGTCAGATAGTCCCCGACTATACGACGGAGATAGGTCGGCACCCGGTGATACCGGAGTGCCTCCCTAATGCAGCTCCAGGGCATGGAGTTGAAGGCGTTGGCGATGTCGAGAGACACCGCCAAAACAACCCCCCCCCCCTGGCCACTGCATCCCCCGTCGTGAGGGCTCTCACGCGCATGATGTCGTCCACCGTAGAGCGCCTCTTACGGAAACCAAACTGGTGTTCCGCAAGATCCGGCCCCGTCCCCGCAAGGTGCTCGGCGAGGCGGTTTGCAATGACTCTTTCAAAGAGCTTGCCCACCTCGTCGAGCAGCACCACGGGCCGGTATGCGGACGGAGAGTCCGCAGGGCGCCCCGGCTTCCAAATGAGGACCAGCTTCCCCGTCTTCCAACGAAGCGGGAATTGGCCTCTCTCCAAGCATGCGCTTAGGAGCCCCTCCAGTCGGGGCCCGAGAGCCTCCGAGGCCAGGACCCAGGCTTTGCCAGGCAAGCCATCGGGTCCTGGGGCGGTATTCCTGGCCTTGAGCCTACGTACCGCCACTCTCAGGTCTACCCCGGTCCCTTCCGGGATGCCGTCGTCGTCGTCCTGGTGGTCCGCTCCGGCACCGCAGGTGGCGGAGCCATAGGCGGGGGCGGATGTCCCCCTCTCGCAGGAAACAGAGCGCTCACCACGTCCTCCACGAGCTGAGGCCGGAGACTCTGCGTCAGCGGGGGGGCCCAGGTGCGGAGTTTATCCCGCACCATCTTGTAAGGGCGCCCCCCCGGATCTCTGTCGAGAGTCTCCAGCATCTCCTCACGGGCCCGATCCCGGGCCTGCATGACAGCCTCCCGGAGGGCGATCTTCGTCGCTCTGTATCCCTCGTACAGCTCCGCCTCAATGGCTGCCGCATTCGGTGGACGAATGCAGTTCCTGCGATGCCTGGCGTACAGGTGCCGCGCGGCGACACACGCCTCGCGCAGAGACGGCAGCTCACGCGACCACCAATACACCTGGCGTCGGGCGCTTCCTGGCCGGACGCGGGGCATTGCCACGTCACATATCTCGGACATGGCCTCCTGAAACCACCCTGCCTCATCATTGACGTCGGCAGGCCTATCCGGTGATGCCACCCAGGCCTGCACGATCGAGGCTTCCAGGAGGAGCTCCCGGTCCAGCTGCTTCAGCGCCCAACGCGGACCACTCGGGGCCTGTTGGACTGGCGCGCTCGAGGGCTGGGTGGAGACGTCAAACCGGATGTACCGGTGGTCGGAGTAGGTCTCCACCCCCTCCATGACTCGCCAGTCAATGGCACGCGGCGACAGAGCGGGGCTAGCGAACGAAATGTCCACCACCGACTCGCCCCGCATCCGCACACACGTGGGGACAGAACCCCGATTTAGGACGACCAGGCCTGTCTCCAGAGCCCAGTCTTCCACCATCCTACCCCGCACATCTGTACGACGAGAACCCCAAGCCAAGTTCTTGGCATTGAAGTCCCCGAGGACAAGCACGGGGAGGGGATAGCTTCCGACGACGACTGCTCTCAGCTCTGCAAGAGAGTTGTGGAGCTCGGCGAGAGATCGGTTCGGGGAGAAGTACACCCCCACAACGACGAACTCCCCGAACCGTGCTGCTACGCACCCCTGACCCCTCCTGACACCTTCAAGGGTCGGGGTACCGGCGGCGGCCGAAGAAGCCACTGAGCCGTTAAGGTCCGCCACCCAGTCCTTCCTAGGCCAGACAAAATACGGCTCAGCGACCACAGCGATGTTAATCGACCACTGCGCCATGCTCTGGAGCAACAGATCCTGAGCGCAGGCGCAGTGGTTGATATTCGCCTGGAGGAGGCTTAATGGGGCCGTTATAGGCATTCCATTTCAGCTTCCTCCACGGGGCGCCCCTCTGCAGGCGTCGGTGTCGTGGCGGCGGCGGCGGCGACAGTGACAGCGGCGGCGGCGGCAGTTGCAGCTGCGGCGGTGGCCATAGAGGCGGTGGCGGCGGAGGAGGGCCCTCCCCTACCCGCGGCCTTGGCCTTGGCGGGTGACACGCAGGCCCTGCTTCCGGCCCAGTGATCGGCTGACTTGCCGGTCGCCGCACATGCATCACAGTGCGGCGTGGCGCAGCAGGTCGCCGATATGTGTCCGGGCTGACAGCAGCGGAAGCAGAGGCCACTACGGTCAACCTCCGAGGCGCATTTCGCTGATACGTGATGCCCCACGAGACAGCGGTAGCACCTCAGAGGTCTGGGCTCCAGCAGCTTAACCTGCGCTGAGACCCAGCCCACCAGAAGCCTTCGGCCCTCCACTATGGTTTTGGCCGCCGTAACAGGGCAGCACACCGTGGCGGCATGCATACCCTGTTGGTCCAGGCGCATGGCGCCTGACCTGACCTGGTCAATAGTGCACCCCCCGGACCTGGCGACGGCGGCCACCAACTCCTCCTCCGATACCGAGTCGTCCAGACCCATGATGCGCAGGTCTGCACATCTGACGGGCCTGGACACTCGGGCCTCGTCCGCGTTCAGGGACGCTCTGAGCTTCGCAGCCAGAGCGTCCGCAGTCGCGCCACTGGATTCCCTGGGGATCTCCAGCATACGGGCCCCCGTCTGGGTGACTTTGAGCCGGAGGCCCCCAGTGATCCCGAGCTCCCCGAGATCCACCGCCTCTTTCGCCTTCGCGAGCAGATCGCGGTAGGTAACGTCCTTCTTTTCCGCGTCCGGCTGTAGTGTAATCACTACAGCTGCGGTCTTCGGGGCGCGGAGCCTAGGCGCGATCTTGCGCGCCCTGAACTGTCGCTGCCGCTCCTGCTCTTTGGCCTTTTTGGCTGCCTTCTTCCCCTTCTGTTTGTCCCCGACCACCTGCCAACCGGCTTCTGCCGCGGGAGGTGTAGGGAGCTGGGGGGGCGGTGGCGGCGGCGGCAGCTGGCTTGCCGCTGGCGCTGGCCCATTCGCCGTAGGCACTGGGGCTGGCGCAGCCATCACCTGTGCTGCCGCCTTGCCCTTTTTCGCCTTCGCCTTGCCTCTCTTTCCCGTCGCCGGCTTAGCCGGAGCCGGATCAGCCGGTATCGGTTTTGCCGGAGCCGGCTTTTCAGGGGGGGGAGGGGCAACTGCAGCCCCACCCGTGGGCCGGCTGGACGGCCCCGGCCTGGATGTGGCAGCCGTGGCCGTCGCGTAGGAAACCGTTGCCGGCCTCGCCGCCGTCTTGTTTGCCCCTAGGGGGGGGCGCAGGACGATGCCCTCCAGCACGGAGAACCGGTGCTGGAAGGCAGCCAGCTCCTGCCGGACCAGGTTCAGAACCTGGTTCTCCACCGGCACGGGCTGGTTTGGGCGCTGCGTCTGGGGCGCCGCGCGAGAGGCAGGCTCATGCAGACTGGCCAGGTCTGCGCGGAGCTTCTCATTCTCCTTCTGGAGAGTCTCCATGGCGGACGTCAGGCGGGCCACGTCCGCCCGCAGCTTCGCCACCTCGTCCGCATTAGGCCCGGCCCCAGCAAAGTTGGCCTCCGCAGCCGCCATGATGGAGGCGGAGGCCGCGGGAATGGCCTTGAATTTCGAGGAGGACTTTTGCTTGTTGGCCACGACCTTGATCGCTGCCTCCACCTCCTTTACGAATCTGGCCTTACGCTCCACCTCGGAGCCGCCAGTCGCATCTGTTTCTTCGCCTGATTCCCGAGCCGTATCGTCCGGGTGGCGCCCCTCCTCGGCAAGCTTTGCCGCTCGTTCGGCCCTCTGATTAGCAGGGAGCTCCCTCCCCTTGCCTCTCAGCCCGCCCCGCCTGTTGGTGGGGATTTTCCGGGCCGAAACCTCCTCTTCACCGGATGCCGACCCCTGGTCGCCATCCCGCCTGGACCGCTTGCGGAAGAACTTGCTGGTCTCCGCGGTCCCAGGCTCCACTTGTCGGTAGCTCTCTGAGCCTACCTCGCTGCTCGATGCGGCGTCGGACTCTGTCCCCGCATCGTTCCTCCTCTCCTCTACGTTGCCGTTGCCGGCGGTTTTGGTTTCTTGTTTGTCTTGTTTTTTTTTCCATTTTTTGTACCCACGAGTATGGGGGAATTAAAGGTCCACCTTGGCAGAAACCCCTTACCAAGGTAAGCAGATTTAGAGGATTTATTACTCGCCAGGGGGTCTGCAGGTACCCTGGCGAGGAGCGCACTAACGACTGATTTGTTCATAGAACCCCGTCAGCCATCCATCCCCTCGCGGTGCGTCGCCGCTTGAGATTCGGGGTAACTTTTTATAGAGGTTTTCTCCCTCGCGGTCCGGGCGGTTAAGCCAAGACCCTCGGTCCCTATCAAAGCCGCGAGACGTGATCCACGACACTTCGATACTGGGATTACGAGACCGGCGGTGACAGCAAAGGATGAATCCTTCACTGTCTGCCCGGAGGCATGGTAAGTGCACACCGAGCCCGCCCTCACTCCTCTGCTATGCCCTCTGCTGATCAGAGGGTCACGCAGTGGAATGCACCGTTGGTCCGGGACGGACCCCCCCATGTCAGAATAATTAGCCGCGGCAGTACCATTCCCCAAGGAGTAAGAATTTCTTCTCATTTCTCGAGGAAGATTACTGCCGCGCCCAGGGTGCACCGGCCCAGTATCTGCTCTTCCCTCCAGACGTATCGAGAGGGACCCGCAACTACCAGGCACACGTGGAGGACTTCTGACTTCGCACCCCATCTGCAATTCCCCTGGTTTTGCGGTTGTTCATGGGCGGCGGTAGTCACTTACCATCAGGTGAGCCGCATGCTCGTTTGCCCCCTCTCCTATAAAAAAAATATTGTCGTTCTTCTGAAGATAGAAGAAATGGTATATCACACTATATATGTCATTATATTAGAATAAAGAATAATATCGTTACATATAAAACTTATATGTCTAAAATCTGAAAAATTTTGTGGCATTAGGTATTGTTATTGTATACCTACACACTTTTTTTAAAGTTTGCGATCAGTCTGTAAAATCGAAATTCTTTTTTGTTACGGTAGAGTATGGTATAATATCTCCCTTTTTTTAGATACTTTACTTAAAAATATAGAAGTAGAATATAAAACAAATTCAATTGATATTCGATATGAAAGAAATTCATGCAATTCGCTGTTAGTAGTAGTAATTTACGCTGTTTAGTATATAATATCAAAATTATTCTAATCATCGACTTTTAAGAGGTAAAGACCTTGAAGTTTATGGGCAGGTGGATGATGTAATGTACCACATTTAGCTATGTTTGCATTTCGTAGGCGTGAAAATTAATTAAAGCTGTCTGTCTCATTCGTAAAACAGATATAAATTTTGATCCTTGCTTCTTCATATAGTACAATCAATTCATGAAATACCCATTTTTCTAAAGTATTATATAATACTTTTTTACGTGGTAGATCTAAGCTGCAGCTATATTATTATTGTAGTACGAATGGCTCAGCTCGACTGGAGAAGGACCACGCTCTCACATAATATCAGCGTAAAATATCAGCTTAACGCTGCTGTATCGTATGGTGAGTATAGAGAACCGGAGACGCTTTTACTGGAAACGAGGAATTCTTAGTCCTCAGGGGTGACAACATATCTGCATTTTGGTTCTTATTCTCTCTTATCGAGCATAAATGTAGACTAGTTTCCCTAATTTTTCCACCTATAGGGGAAGAATTTTTTTAAATTAAGAAATTACTAGAATACCGTTTAAATTGTTACATTAAAAACTAAGTCCCCTATTTATCTACCCTTAGGGGTGATTATTTTAAATAAGAAATTACTGAAATTTTAAGAAAAATTTTGACAAGGGTAGAACTGTACATTTAGGTTTAATTTTATCAATGTAAACTTAAAACTCCAAACTTTCTTAATGCTATTTCAAAATCAAAATCAAATCAAAAATTCTTTATTCTGTAACAATAAATTTACATTAGTAGTACACAGAGTTCTCCTTCTAAGTATTTTTCAATACTTGTGACAGGAAAACTCACTCTTTCTTAATTAAAATTCTTATTACATACTTGTATTATATACTTTATAATAATAATATTAATAATATTTTATTCAGACTCAGTCCATAGAGATGTTAGTATAACAATAATAATAATAATAACAATAATAAAAAAAATAAGACTAGTGTTAGTATATGACTTCTTTTTCTTTATATTTTTAATTTAACAAATAAACCATCCCGCGTACATTACATATATCTTACTTATTTAGTTTTACATGTAGACTTAACCAATGCCTCATAATGGCTGAGTCCCACCTATCAGCAAGTGTGATTAGGATGCTCCTGGTAGAGTTACGCAGACGACTCAGTAACGAAGCAGACCTTTTACGAATAACGGCATGAAAGCCATCCGTGTGTGCCTCAGTGAACATGGCAGAGGCACTACAATAACGCGGCAATCCCAACAGCACCCTGAATCCATTATTATATTGGACACGCAGGACCTTGTATGCCCGCTGCGTATATCTAACCCACAAGTTGCATGTGTAAAAGCACTGACAATACGCTTTAAAAAGCGTTACTTTTACTTCTTTAGTACATCGTGCAAACCTGCGGGCCAGCATATTACAGCGAACAGCCAACGCCCTGCGTTCCCTTTCTATATCTAAGTCATCCTCTGTTGCCTGTGTGTGTGCCTAGGTACTTAAATTTGACGACTCTCTTTAAAGGACTATCACAGAGTTTAACAGTAGGCATGGTGAGCTGCCTTTTAGTACCTGAGTTAAAAACCATAAGCTCGCTCTTTGTTACATTATATTTGAGCCCATGGGCCTTTGCATAGGATTCACAGATCCCTAGCAGCCTTCTGAGTGGGACTCAGCAGCACCATGTCATCTGCATAGCTTATATTATTTATACAGATTCCGTCTATAGAACAACCGACTTTTGTGCTGCTGAGCTCCACAATCAACTGGTTTATGTACAGGTTGAAAAGCGTAGGCAAACTCAACCCTCCTTGTCTGACACCACACTCCAGCCCATGTCTCTCAGAAAAGCTACTACCCCATCGAACATAGTTTATTTGGTTACTATACCAATATTTAAACACGGAAATAATCTCCTGGGGCAAATTAGTCTCCTTCTGTAACTTTCGCCATAAGATATCATAACAGACTAGATCGAAAGCTTTTGATAGGTCTAAAAAACAGGCATACACCAGTGTTTTTCTATCAGTGTAGTACCTTACAGTCTGCTTAAGACATAAAATTGCGCTCTCTGTGGATAGTCCAGGTTTGAATCCAAATTGTGCATCATGCAGATGAATATGCTTTCGCAATTGTCTGTCAAGGAGACTGTCCAGCACTTTAGCTATTATAGTGGCTAGTGAGATTGGCCTGTAATTATTTAAGTCCGATGTATCTCCCGTTCTGTTCTTAAGAATAGGCACCACAATGGTCTTCATGAGATCAGTCGGAAGATACTGATGTGCTATACATAAACTTAGAAACATAGCCAACACTCTTGGCAGGTGGGCACCAGCATGTACCAGATGTTCAATACTAAGCCCATCATGCCCTGGTGATTTGCCTCTAGTCATAGCATTTATTACTTCAGAGACTTCTTTGGGAGATATCCTTAACAACGATCGTCTAAGACGTTCACTATCGATTACTCACGAAGACGGACCCCGTGGTGACTCTACTTTAAAATGATCCTTAAATAGATTGGCTATGTCTCCAGGCTGGCTTTGACCCTGAATATTAGCGGGAAGGCTTGACTTGGGACTCAGCTTATTCGTAAGTTTCCAAAATTCTTTAAATTTCTTTAGAGAGTGACTTGATGCGATCTTGTCCATTTTTAGTTATAAACTTGTAGTTACAAGAATAACATAACATTCCTTTCCTTTTGATAAATTAATTATAAAAATCTTTGTTTAAGTAATTGTACAAATGAGAGGACTTTTTTGCCTGTTGCCGTCAAGCAAATGCTGTTGCACTTCGAGCTACGTTAGGTTTTCTCCTTTTATTTTTTAATTGAAGGTTATATGCAAGGGACTTGTGTAGCTTAAGACTATATTTGAAATGTATAACTTGCGAACTGTTATAAGATCACACAGGGCGTATAAATCTTGTGTTGGAAATTTGTAAGGCTTAAAATTCATAACTTTCAGTAATGATTTTTGAGCTCTCTCTAAATCCAAAAACTTTATTTTCGTAGTACCTTCCCATATACTAATATAGTATACCAGAATTGATTGAACTAAAGAAATATAGATACTTGATTTAATATCTATGTTGTTGCGAGATGTCTTAAAATTTTGAAAAACCATATGAATTTTCTAATACTTGTCATTAAAAGTTCGCCATGTAGATGTCAGAACAAACGCTGATGCAATATTATTCCAAGATATTTTATGCTAGATACTTTGTTTATAACTGTTTTCATTGGGGGCTTTATATTCCGAAAAGGCTTCAGTACCATGGACCACATACACACCCTTCGGCAAATTGTACAGAAGACAGAAGAGTACAATCTGCCATTTTGCCATGCGTATGTGGACTATGAGAAAGCCTTTGATTCCGTCGAAATTTGGGCGGTGATACAGTCCCTTCATCGGTGCCAAGTTGACTATCGGTATATCGAAGTGCTGAAGTGTTTGTACAGTAGGGCTACGATGGCTATCCGAGTACAGAACCAGAGTACGAAACCTATCCAACTGCAGAGAGGTGTAAGACAGGGTAACGTTATATACCCGAAACAATTCACCGCTGCATCGGAAGACGTTTTCAAGCTACTGGACTAGTAAATATACGGTATCAACATCAATGGCGAGTACATCACTCACCTTCGATTTGCCAACGATATAGTCCTTATGGCAGAATCGCTGGAGGACCTAAGCACTGTGCTCAATGACCTCAATAGTATCTCCCAACGGATAGGTCTTAAGATGAACATGGACAAAACAAAGATCATGTTTAATGTCCATGTCACACCTATGCCGGTAGTTGTTGGGAGAACTAAGCTCAAAGTTGTTGACGAGTATGCTTACCTGGGACAAATGGTACGACTAGGTAAGTCCAACTTCGACCTAGAGGTCAATAGATGGATTCAACTCGGTTGGGCAGCGTACGGGTAATTACGGCACATCTTACTTTCGGTACTTTTTACACGTAGAGAGCCATGCTGCAGCTATATTAGTAGTTATATTAGTAGCTATATTAGTATAGTTGTAGCACGAATGGGTCGACTCGACCGGGGAAGAACCACGCTCTCAAAGAAAACCAGTGTAATATAGCAGCTTAACGCTGCTGTATTTCGTATGGTGAATGTAGAGAACCGGAGACCCATTTTACTGGAAAATAGGCATTCCATCTTAGTCCTCACGGGTGACGACGCATCTGCATATTGATTCTTTATTGAGGATAAATGTGGATGTCTAAGGGTCACAGCAACCACTTACCATCAGGTGGACTGAGTACTCGTTTGTCACCCTATCTCGTCAGGTATACCTCAAAAGTTGAAAACGAGACTATACAACCAGTGCGTGTTGCCAGTGATGGGTCATCACTGGCATGGATGGAACTGAGACGTGGTTCTTCACTGCTGGCTGGATGAGGAAGCTCAAGGTTGCTTAGCGAGCTATGGAGAGGGCTATGCTCGGAGTTTCTCTGCGTGATAAGCTTAGAAATGAGGATATTCGGAGTAGAACCAGAGTGACCGACATAGCCCAACGGATTAGTAAGCTGAAGTGGCAATGGGCCGGCCATATAGCTCGAAGAACCGACAACTGATGGGGAAAAAAGATTCTCGAGTGGCGGCCTCGTACCGACGGACGAAGTGTTGGGCGTCCCCCACTAGATGGAGTGACGACCTGGTAAGATATGCAGGAAGTCGATGGATGCAGGTGGCTCAGGATCGTGTTTTGTGGCTTTCCTTGGGGGAGGCCTATGTTCAGCCGTGGACTTGTGAAAGGCTGTAATGATGATGATGACTTTGTTTATATGTGGGCACGAGCAGTTACAGTTATTAAGTTCAACACAAGAACGAATTTTAACATTAAAATTCGAATGAGTCCTATTGTAGTTAGTAAAACACTCCCCTGTGGGACACCGTAGGTATGTAATGGTAAGTCATGACTACAGTGCTCTCCGATTTTGACCCGTTGTATACGGTTTGTTAAGTAATCTTTAAATAAGTCTAGGGAGTTACCTCGTAAGCCAATATGTTTAAGTTTATTTACGAGAGTCGGGACAGAGACGCTATCAAAGGCTTTTTTTATGTCGAGAAAAACTGTTAAACATTTATTTTCTTTGTCAACTTGGTCAATAATGAGTGACGTCAGCCCTGAAATAGCGTCTTTTGTGCAAAGCCCTCGTCTTAAGCCAAATTGTGACATTGAAAGTGTATTATATTTATTTAAATAATTAATCAAACGGTTATTTAAGAATTTTTCTAAAATTTTGAACATTGCGGGAAGAAATGATATATAGGTCTGTAGTTGGATCGCTTCTATCTCCACCTTTGTATACAGGGGTAATTAATGCCAACTTCAGAGAAGTAGGGAAAACGCTATTACTAAACCAAAGATTAACCAAGTGTGTTATTATGGGTACTAATACCATATGGGCCTGTTTTAGAAAATTGGTGGTGATATTGTCCTATCCAGGGGCACTCTCTGTTTTAAGATTCATCAATATATTCCTAACCTCCGAATCATCAGTCTCCAGCAAAGCAAAAAATGAAGCATGGAAGCATACTATTTTATTCGTAGTGGAAAAGTTAATAGAGTTAAATTTTGATAAAATATACTCCGCCAAGGATTTCTCAACATTAGCAAAGTAACTATTAACCAAATTAACGGATTTAAGAGGGGTCAATCCTATTTTAAAAACTCTATATTTTTATCTAATGACTGCTTGCAATGTGTGATATCATTTATTGCTATTATTTATCATTATCTGTCCTCGCTCATATCTTCGCTTAAGTTTTTTAATTAAACTTTTGTAGTGATTTCTATGGAGCTTATACGTTAACCTCATACTTTATTTTTGGATCAGATTTTAATTTTAATTTCATATTATTACGGTTCCTATTGCAACGTAGGATACCTTGTGTCATTCAGGGTTTTAATGTGCGACTTGTTTTGGGGACTAATTTCACAGAGGTGTTTTTTAAAATATGTGTTGGGATTTTATTTATCAACAATTCAGTTAAAATATTAGAATCAGAGCATAAAATCACATATTGTAAATTTGTGTTTTAAGGCTATTAATACACAACACACAACACAAACACTCACGCCTGTCACCCAGAGGGGTAGGCAGAGACTACGGACTTCCATTTGGCGCGATCCTGACACACCTCTCTCGCCTCCTTTACATCCATATATCTATGCATATACGATCGTCGATTAAGGGTACTCCTAATCTGGCCCATTTACAATGTATCGCCGATTTGTTCCATAAACCTTCGTCTAGGGCGTCCCTTCCCGACCCTGCCGTTCACTTCTGCAACATAAATTTGCTTTGTCACTCTTTCCTCGTTCATTCTTTCTACATGACCAAACCACCGATTAATAGCAGATATTAATAGCATTTCCATAATAGACTGAACTTTTGTATTTATTACTAAATGCAATTTATTACAAAAATGATTTAACTTAAGGAAAGTCATGTAATGATCTGTGATAGTTGTGTTTATCACTACGATTGTTGCATTCGATTTATTTGTATCTGTTTTTTTTAACATACAGTGATCGAGACAGTTGTTACCTCTCGTAGGTATCGAATGTCCTGGAAGCAAGCCGTGTGTACACAACATATTTAAATAGTTTAATTTATTCATCCTTTCATGTGTAGTGTCATTATATTTTTGTGTTAATATTAATGTTAAAATCATCCGTCAAAACAATAAGCTTACACATTTTTAAGGACTAAGAAAAGACTAAGAGAGTTGATAAATCTTTCAGCATGGATATTAGATGGCGAGGGAAAATACCAATAATAATGTAGTCATTAAATTGAATTTGCAGAAAAGAAGCTTCTAATAGAAAAATTTCCTTGACACTCAATAAATGCTTATTATTAATATAAGCAGTCACGTCATCGCAGTGATTTATGTGTTGTGTTGTATTATAGCACGTATAATTATTTAACATACAAACAGGTTTGTTCTTGTCTATCCAACACTTATTAATAATCATTACTTATTTTGTAATTTTTTTATTTAATTTAAACGACATTCTAGTAGTTTATTAATATTATGAAAATTTTCACCCCTAGCTATCCTACCCTACCATGGTTAAAAAATGTTTGATTTAGTTTTTAAACACAAACTAAATTTTCCATTTTTTCTACCCTTAAAATTTTAGCCTTTCAAAAGTCCACTGCTTAACATAGGAGGGAAATTCGCCATATTTGCCACGCTTGGCAAGCGGATTGTCAACCACAATATTTTATTTTTATTCAACTGTTATTAGGAACATATTGCTGCACTTCTCCTGGGTCATGACGCTTACGAATCTCATGGGATGATATGGGGTAGAGAATATTCTAACATCACTACTACATGGTTTTATAATAAGTAAGAATTAAACCGCCATCATTATTTTCAAATTGAATATTTACAACCTCTTTCGTTGTAGGGAAGAGGTTGTCTTCGTCACGCTTGGCAGGCAAATTAAGCACAGACGTCTCGCATGTTTGACTCTGTTGCCCGTCGCCGGTCAACATTTTACGTCTGCTATAAACGCAATGGATGAACCGGCATCTATCGAACGCCATTTCTATATTTTAATTTATATATTTTTAAATTTCTACTTTATTTTTCTAGCATTTTCAATAGTCACGATACCCCAATGGACGAAATGCAGTGATAGATTTTCTTATGTCGTCACCTTAAGGCCAATTTCAATTGATTATCATCATCATCATCATCATCATTACAGCCTTAAAACCACACTGATGAACATAAGCCTCCCCATTGATAAGTGCAAGTAAATGTCCCCATTTTCCATAGTTGCTACGGTGGACCAGCGGGTTGGAAACCTCACTTTTTTATTCAGTAATTCATTCGTTATATCAGGAAGACTCATGGATATTCTTACATCATTACTACACGATAAATTTCAATTATTATAATGTCAAATAATAATTTATTACAATGGCATTTAATAGATATTTATATAATTGTTGGATTCATTAAAGTCCAATAAAACATATTCAAGTAATAAATAATTGATAAGTATAAAGGTATCAAATTAGATTTTAATCTTTATTACGTTATTAATATCTTAATTAGAAGAGACATTAAATGCAGTTTATATTGACATTCCAAATTTCAGGGAATCATAATTATGTATTTTTCAGCTTATTAAAGATATCGACAAAAATAAGATTTGTATACAATATTACCTTGTCTGATTGCTGCTAACCCACCTGCCTAAAAAGGCTATATCAAATAACAATCGCTATTACTGGCTAATGACCACAGCGAGGCTTACCTTCATCTTTATTTTTTATATTGACTTATTATATGATCAAGAAATCAATAATTGCCGTTATTTCCACTGGTATTCACATAACAGTTAAAGATTTTCTAACCAGCCTAGATGTCTCGTTTCTGCAAAAAACACATTTAACTGTAGCATGGACAATGGCAGTTTGCTGCTGGTTTTCAGATCCAACCGTTTTTTTTTTCTATTTTGTTGTTAGCTTTTTTAGCATCATTTTTGACCAGCAACAATATCTATGTCTGCATCTTGTCCGTAAAAAACGCATGTTATTGCATGGACAATGGTAGTTTGCGATCGGTGGCCCGGTCCAGTGGATTTTTTGTTTCTATTTTATTGCTGGCTTTTTGAGCATCCTTTATGCCATTTCTGATCTTCAACAAGATATTTGGCTGTAATTTTCTATAAAAATCAAATATTACGGTAACATGGACCCTGGTAGCTAGTTACTGGTTGTCAGGTTCGGCCAATAACAGATTCTTTTATATTTTCTTACACTGTTTACAGCAACAAGTTAGCAACAAATTTTGATCTATAATGTGATTTCTTAACTTCACTGCTAGCTTGATGTAAAGATAACAGTGACTTGCTTCTATAAAACAGTTTGAGCTACAAAATAAATATTATTGGAAACTATTTATCTACAAATTTCCATGTGATTTCATTCAGGATTTCATGGGTATTAAATTTTTTGCGCGGAACCCTAATTTTTTTTTCTAAAATAAAATTAGCCTAAGTTACTTCTTATAACATCAGCTATCTACCTGTGTAAGTCCGGTCAAAATCGGTCCAGCCGCTTCGGAGATTAGCCGGAACAAACAGACAGAAAGACAGACAGAGAGACAAACATTTTAAAAATCGTGTTTTTGTTATAAGTACCGTATATACTTTCATATGCATATAGTAAAAAGCTGTTATTTCGTCATTACAAACAGACACTTCAATTTTATTTATTTGCATAGATTGTCTTGATGATGAAGTAACTTTCGTTCGTAAGGATTCATATGCCATGGATAGTAATAACGCTCATAAATCAGTTTTTAATTTGTCACAATATGCCTTATTGTGGGACTTTTTTTTTTTGGTGGAGGAAAGATTTATATTTTTGTAGAACATAGTATTTATGTTTCACTAACCATTATGCCAGTGCACGCGGATAAAGCAGTTCGCGAGCGCTTTTTTCTTTCGACTTGCTTAACAAAAATCAATGTTTACGGCTATATCTATCTGAATGTTACATAGCCTGTTCTATTCCTAGTAAATCTGGCTATAGTATACAAAAAGAGTTTATGAAATCGGATTGGTAGTTCCAGAGACTAGCGTGTTAAAACAAACAGAATACCTCTTCCACTTTATTATATTAAGTATCGATTATATCTCATTCTCTCGTAGGCCTATCCTATCATCATCATCATCATCATCATTTCAGCCCTTCACAAGTCCACTGCTGAACATAGGCCTCCCCCAGGGAATGCCACAAAGCACGGTCCTGAGCCACCTGCATCCATCGACTTCCTGCATATCTTACCAGGTCGTCACTCCATATAGTGGGGCAATGCCCTACACTTCGCCTGCCGGTACGAGATTGCCACTCGAAAACCTTTTTTCCCCATTGGTTGTCGGTTTTTCAGGCTATATGGCCGGCCCATTGCCATTTCAGCTTACTATATATCCTCCGATATCGATATCGATATCCTCATTTCTAAGTTTATCACGCAGAGAAATTCCGAGCATAGCCCTCTCCATAGCTCGCTGAGCGACCTTGAGCTTCCTCATCCGGCCAACAGTGAAGGACTACGTCTCAGTTCCATAGGTCATCACTGGCAACACGCACTGGTTTTACAGTCTCATTTTCCAATTTTGAGGTATACCTGACGAGAAGATGTGCCGTAATTTCCCGAACGCTGCCCAACCGAGTTGAATCCGTCGATTGACCTCTCGGTCGAAGTTGGACTTACCTAGTCGGAATATTTGTCCCAGGTAAACATACTCGTCAACAACTTCGAGTTTAGTGCTCCCAACAACTACTGGCATAGGTGTGACATGGACATTAAACATGATCTTTGTTTTGTCCATGTTCATCTTAAGACCTAAACGTTGGGAAACACTATTGAGGTCATTGAACATAGTGCTTAGGTCCTCCAGCGATTCTGCCATAAGGACTATATCGTCGGCAAATCAAAGGTGAGTGATGTATTCGCTATTGATGTTGATACCGTATTCTTTCCAGTCCAGAAGCTTGAAAACGTCTTCCAATGCAGCGGTGAAGAGTTTCGGGGATATGACGTCACCCTGTCTTACAACTCTCTGCAATTGGATAGGTTTCGTACTCTGATTCTGTACTCGGATAGCCATCGTAGCCTAACTGTACAAGCACTTCAACACTTCGATATACCGACAGTCAACTTGGCACCGCTGACGGGACTGCAGCACCGCCCAAATTTCGACGGAATCAAAGGCTTTCTCATAGTCCACATACGCCAGACATAGTGGCAAATTGTACTCCTCTGACTTCTGTACAATTTGCCGAACGGTATGTATGTGGTCTATGGTGCTAAAGCCTTTTCGGAAACCTGCTTGTTCGGGAGGCTGGAAGTCGTCAAGTCTGCGCGCGAGACTATTCGTAATGACTCTCTAAAACAGCACGTAGACGCGGCTCAGAAGGGAAATCGGTCTGTAGTTCTTCAAGATAGCGTTATCACCGTTCTTGAAGAACAAGACCACCGTACTTCTGCTCCACGCCTCTGGTGTAATGCCACCATGGAGGGCAGCATGAAAGAGTTTCTTAAGGACTTCAAGTACTGGTTTTCCACCCGCTTTCAGAAGCTCCGCTGTAATTCCATTCTCGCCTGGGGCTTTGCCGTTTTTAAGGTGCTGGAGAGCCGTTCTGATCTCGCTCAGACCGACGTCCGGGATATCATCGGGATAATGTCGGATAAGACTCGCTCTTGGATCGTTACTCACACTTGCGTGTGGCTACAACGATGATGTGTACAGCTGCCCATAGAACCTCTCAATCTCATTCAAAATGTAAGGTGTCCCGGAAACGATGCTGCCATACTCGGTCTTCAGCTTTGACAGTTGGCTCTTTCTGGCAGACAGATCTCTGGCAAAGACTTTGGAGCCCTGGTTCCGCTCGATCGCTTCTTCAATACAAGCTGTATTGAAGTTGCGTAAGTTCCGCCGCATGCATTTGGAGATCTGTCTGTTCAGTTGCCTGTATGCTGTCAAATCTGTTGAAGAATGTAGCTTCATCTCCCGTCTAACAGCCATGAGATTAAGAGTGTGATCGGAGAGTTTGTGTGTTCTTCTGCGGCGGATCTTACAGAACTTAGCTCCGACCGCATGGACAGTTTCCACGAGCTTGTCATTCATATTGTCCACTGCATTGCAATCTTCTAGGCACTGAAAACGGTTTCTCAGCTCGAGCTGAAAAGTTTCGGGACTTTGGATTAGAGCACGAGGGGGACGGAGCGTTGACTTCATTAAACGTGACCTCTCCAACTTTACGTTTAGGTTCAGTGTGCCTCTCACCATTCGGTGATCGCTGCAGGTTTTCACCCTCGCGATCACTGAGACATCACTGAACAGTTGTCGTGTGGTGATCATAGTGAAGTCAATCTCATTTTTTCTCGAACCGTCGGGGCTCAACCAGCTCCACTTCCTGTGGGGCCGCTTCTGGAAGAAAGATTCATCATAAAAAGTCCCTCTTTCTTCATGAAGTCGGCCAGCTGCTGGCCCCTTGGGTTCCGTTGCCCTATTCCGAATTTCCCTCCTTTCAGCTCACCGTTCTCTCTAGTACCTGGTTTTGCATTGAAGTCTCCCATTAACACCGTATAGTGGGTTTTGGAGGAATGCATGGCTCTAAAGATATCTTCATACATTTCCTCCACCTTCTCATCGGGGTGTGCCGAGGTTGGTGCGTAAACCTGTATGACCTTTAGCGAATACCGTTTGGTGATTCTGAGTATAAGGTACGCAACCCTCGTCGATACACTCCCAATCTTTACAACGTTGTTAACGAGCGACTTGGACGATAAATCCGACATCTCCTTGGGACAGATGGTCGCCCTCCCGGTGATAGAACAAGTTGCCGGATTCGAGGATTACCGTGTCCTCCCCCTCTCTTCGGACCTCGGATAATCCTATGATATTCCAACACAACTTGTCTATCTCTTCTTCCAGCTCCAGGATTTTCTCGTCAGTCCTCAGGATGCGAGCGTTATAAGTTGCCAGGTCGAGTCGTCGTAGGTGGCAACCGAACCTCCACCGGAGATTCTTAGCACCTCCTGCCCCGCCGTTACCATGGTCGCCACCGTAGCCAGGAATAGCGGGGCCGCCGGGGACTGGGGGCCGTCTCTTCGTTACTTTCATGGGGGTTATATTGCCATAGTTGCCACACTTGGCGAGCGGGTTGGCAACCGCAGTTTTTTTATTGTGATATTGTGATATATATATATATATATATATATATATATATATATATATATATATATATATACAAAGTGACGATGAAGTTATCACGTTAAATGAAAAGACGTATTCTATACAAAGTTCTTTAAACATACACAACTAAAAAAATATATAACAATTAACATTGTGGGCGCGGTAGCCTTTTTTTTGTTTTTATATTAAACAACATCATGTAAATGCATCAGATATCACCTGATAAATACTAGAAGTTCAAAGACCCATGGCCCGTGAAGGCCAAGAGACCTATATTGTATTATAGTGCAACGTTGCCAATTTTAAATAATCAAATAAAGTAATAAATTAAGCAAATGCGATGCGACAAGAATTGGGACGGGGTGTTGGGAGGGTGGGATGTGGTCGATTGGCGCGTGCGACGATAAAGTAAGACAGTAAGTCACTTAGTCCGACGCCGGCGTCCTTGGGAACGGTTCATTAATCGCTTGACCTAATTTTAGTTTTTCGCGTACACGTCCTTTTAATTTAAAGTTTTTTTTTTGTGGATATTTTCATAAGTTTCTTGATTTGTTTGTGATAGGACACGTTAATACTATAATAATAATTGTGTTGAGGAGGTGGTGTGACTATTTGTGCGAAATTTGACGCTTTCTTTTACTGTCTTGTATTTTTTATTTGTGATAGGACTCGTTAATAATAGATAAGTGATATTTAATAACTTATTGGTGTGTCAGCCCGTGCGCAATTGGACGCTTTTATTTTTTTAAACGTATAACTTTTTTTATTTTAAAATGCCTCGTATCAATTTTACGTCATTGGAATACACCGATATGGTTTTAATTTATGGAGAATGCCACCAAAACGCGTCCCTGGCATTACGAACATACCGAGAGAGGTATAATACCACACGTGTATGTCCTACAGACTTACGGATTTTTATACGGGCAGTCCAAAGATTACGTGACGGCGAAAATTTGATTCCACGTCAGGTTGAAATTCCTCCGCGAGTCGCCGTGGCTCAGGAAGAACGAATATTAAATTATTTCGCTCGTAATCCAACATCAAGTCTCCGTAGAGCAGCTCGCCAATTCTGTGTACACCACAAGTCTGTTCACAGAATATTAAAAAAAAACAAGCAACGGCCGTTCAAATACGTAAAGGTACAGGCTTTATTAGATAGAGATAAGCCAGTTAGGGAAGCCTACTGTGAATGGCTCCTGAGCAAAGTAGCTAATGACTCTAACTTTTTAGCAAACGTAATGTGGACTGACGAGAGCACATTCACGCGTAACGGAATATGGAATCGGCAGAACTTACGATACTGGAGTCAAGAAAATCCGCAACTGTGTCGAGAGTCTATGCACCAATATAGATTTGCCGTTAATGTTTGGGCTGGAATACACGGAGATCAAATAATTGGTCCCGTGTTTATCGAAGGCAACCTTAATGGGCCTAAATTTTTGGAACTGCTTGACGACACAGTGGCGGATTACGTTGATGGACTATCGTTGGGGGCCAATAGCCGGTTATGGTACCAGCTTGATGGAGCACCTGCTCATTCAGTGGTGGCTGCCAGGCAGCGCCTCACTGAGATGTTCGGAGAGAACTGGATTGGCAGATACGGACCTTCTCGGTGGCCAGCACGGTCTCCGGATCTAACACCGTTAGATTTCTTTTTATGGGGTTACATAAAAAATGAGGTGTACTCTACTGAAGTAACGACTGTCGAGGACTTAAAAATAAGAATAATGCGGGCTTTCGACAAAATAAAAAATTTTGCAGCCAATGGTGCCCTCTTTCGAAAAGTCCGAAATAATATCATGCGACGATGTCAATTATGCATTCGGGTACACGGCGGACATTTTGAAAATTTAAAAATTTGATTTGTTTCATAAACTTGAGTGATTTCAAGGTTAAAGTGATTATTTGGATAAAAAAATACCATGAAATTTGTGATTTGTTGATAACATCGGATTAGCATCGCCCTACGCGTGCCTAATTACCTATGTATGGGCAAGTCCTAGGACCTAGGTATTATAATATAATTACCTATATCGATGTCGCATGAGCAATGAACCGCTGGCCGCGACGTTGCCGCTTCAACAAGTCATTTCAGGTCAGTTAAGTAATATTATCAAGGATGATTTATTTTATGTGATTTTTTACCCTATTTATTTTGTTTGAAAGATGCATTTTTTATTAGTTTTTATTATTGTTTATTTTATTATTTTAACAGACATATATCAACTTGTATTAACTGTTGTGCTATTTAACGTGATAACCTGGGCGCCACCCAGTATATATATATATTATACACATATATATTGTATGTATTTAAGTAGATTTATGTATTTGTGTACGTCTGTAATAATTATTAATTAATATAATAGATTTACGAGTATATTACATGTACATATGTATGATATATGTATAGAATACCTTGCCTATCCTATAGTCTTATATATTATAAGATGTGAGGGTAATATAGCCATCCGGTCAATATGATCACTTTCTTAAAATAAAAAAAAATAAAAACAAAATGTTTTATTCATAAACACGGTCTTACAAATACATACACCATGGTAGACTTCTTCTATTGAACGCATAATGCGCCCGTATCAGAAGTGAGCCCCTCTTCCATATCATAAAATTTACTAAAGCAAGAACCGCTTGTAGGTACTAAATTTAAAGTAAGTAAAAATAGTATATATATATATATATATATATATCAAATCACCACGATGCTAAAGAAGTTTTCACTACAAAAATAATATCTAAAAAATAAAATCTATACAATAACCATTCAAATCTTTTTATGATATTTGAGTAAAAAACATTTTAAAAATCTATCTAATAGTAAACGAGCCAAGAAGGTCACAGACGCGTTGTCACTTGTCGATTCTCTGACAGCTTAGATGCCGGCGCAGTTTCTAATCATACCGGCGGTCTTACCCTTAGAATCGTAAAACAACAGTTGGTACTCTACTGATTACGACACCAATAGATAATTGATTGGTATCTACGAAGAGGAACATCTAGGCAGGATTTGGTCCTACCATCTTGTACCAACAATAATAAAAAATATTATTTTAAGAATAAACTTTCACACTATTAATATTCTATAAATAGCTTCATTGGTTTTAGACTTATTATAATAAATTCACGCGGTTAAAAATGTTTACGAAAATTTATAGATACGAACTCATTTTACACAGTTAAAATGTTAACATAACAGATAGACACTCTTTTTTTATTTGTCAATTTTTTTTTTAATTCAAAGTTAAAAAATTCTCAGTACAATAAAATATAAACTATATGTATATCTTTAATTGACTCTATAATTTTTCCACAATAGTCTATCGTGGTAACATTCTCAACCTCAGTGGACCGTCGGGTGCATACATGAACGTGACGATGTACTCCAGGGGCTCGTGGTGATATTCCAGGCGATAGCGGCGGAGCAACTGTAATACGAAATATATTATTAATGCTACCTTTACAATAAACGTTTTTACGTGGATACTGCAGCATATGGACATCTGCAACCAACTCCAAAAAACGAAGACTATGAATGTGTTGTAACCTCTGAAGACTTCGACACAGCCTTTAATTAAACTGACTCTAAATACCCTTCAGATTGGATCGCTGCAGTGCAAGCATTTGGCGGCAGAATGTAAGAGGACGGTACCAACCGAGACAGACACCTAGGCAGAAAACGAGTTGTATCATCTAGTGTATCTACCACTTACCACCCATTACTATTATCACTTCGTATGCTATTGCCAAAAGGTCCCTTCCATTTAGAAGTGGCAATTATATAAAGAGATATCTGTATGTCAAAAGATGTCTAGTTTATTGGCTCACAATAATGGTGATTAATGAATAGAATAATCTTACACGTCTCATGGTTACTGTAAGATGCGTCAGAAATATTGAAGTATAAAACAATTCATTTCTTCATTCATTCATACCAACCAATAAAAATCTACTGCTGAACATAGGCCTCCCTCAAAGATTGCCGCATTGGGAGTAGTTTGCCATAGTTCCCATATTTGGCAGACGGATTGGCAACCGCAGCTTACTAATATTTTGTGATGTCATCAGGAAGATGCTACTGCCCGTCTCCTGTTTATATTTCCCTCTATCAGATACATCCGTTTTATAAAAAGAGGTCTATGGTTACCTACTACATATTATTTTAATGGTCATAGAAATAAAAACTTCTTTATTCAATATAGATTAAAAATAATACTTAATAAGAGTCACTCTTAAATTTTATTTACCAGTTGTTCGGAAAATACCACTGTCCTGGGAAGAAACAATAAGAAACCCAGCTTGGATAAAAAAAAAAACAAAAGAATAGTTTACAATAATTTACAATTAATAATTCACAGTTAACAACACAAAACAAATTTAAAAAAAAGCTTGCTAGCGATCATCTCATTCCCAGGTGTTATTATCATCCATAAACTCCTTAACATTATCACAAAGTAAAGAGATATTATTAAGGAATTCATCACCCTGTTCAAAAACTTTATTAAACAAATGCTATATAAAAGCATTTTTAGCAGTTTTTGAACTTGGCGGAGGTCAGATTTTGTATTTTCAGGGTCAGAAACTGTATACGTGTCAGAAAGGTTATAATGGTTTACAATAAATGGTAATATATAAATATATCACGTATATTTCAAACATAAACTTCTATGTGACTGGGCATTTTTTTTTTCGGATTTATTTCGTATTTATTTTATATATGTATTTGTATATATTTGCATTACTTTATTGGGCACCGCTAAACACGAAAACCACCTTTTAGTTACGGTGTACGAATATCTACTATCCGATGTCGTAAAAGGCGATAGAGAAATAAAACGGAAGATGGGCAGCAGCGTCTTCTTAATTACAACTAAATAATAAAAAAAAACTGCAGTTGCCAACCTGCCTGCAAAGCGTGGTAACTATGGCAAATATTCCACCTATGAGGCAATCTATGAGGGACGCCTATGTTTAGCAGTGGGCTTTTGATAGACTGCAACTTTAACGGAAATATGAAAAATAACACGTATTACTTCATTGCTAAAAAGTGAGCTCTTATAAACAATTAAAAAATCATTATATATTTTTTTTATATTCAAGATCCGAACTTAGGAATCCGACCATTTTGCAATTGATGTTTATTGTAATACCTTTGCTAACAAAACTTGTATTTCCATATCAGCGAATCTCCGACCGAGGCAGCTTCTCGCCCCGAAGCCATACGGCAATGACGCAAAGGAGTGCAGTCTTCCTTCGTTTTGCAGCCATCTCTCCGGCTTGAACTCATCCGGATCAGATACATACTGTTCCATATTCCCGGTTGCTATCGATGGGAACACCACTTGAACCTAGAATACAATACAAAGAAACAAAACCGATTAATATTATGTTAGCAGCCTGTTATGACTGCCTCATTGGCAGTAGATAGGTCCCGGGTTCGATTCCCAGTTATATTGGGTTCGCTAACAAGAAATCCTCAGAAAAGAATATAAAGAAAAGTATATAAAGTTGTTCTGCGTCTAAACTCTTTCACTTCGTGTCAAATTGCTGTCCAATCGAGCTTTGAGAATGAAGGAGTTGAGATTGCGTTCGTGGATATGCACACACTAGGCTATAATCCTTTCCTGCGCAGATAGCAGCAAACTGATGTTGAAATGAAAAGTATGAAAAACTGGCGTGTGCTGGCGGCTACATCTTTAGACATGTAACATTATGCATCATATAATATGCACATGACCCTTATACCATTATCGTTACATCCTATCAAAATTCCACTGTTGAACATCTTCATAGATTGCCACATTAGAGGGGAGATTTGCCACAACTGCCTCGGCGGCCGTACGTGTTGGTCAACTCGTTTTTTTATTATTATTTAGTTGTTACAAGACAATACCGCAGATTAAATAATGTTACTACGTAAACGCTACTGTCCATCTTCTGATTTGCTTTCCTCTGTTGCCTCTTACGACACACGTGGGCGATGGTAATCGGGACGACGGTAGTGGATATTCTTACACTGGCACTACACGTTCAACTGTTATATGTTTATTTTATTAAAATATTCTTACCCCTTTAGGAATGTGATAACCACAAATAACGTCATCTTCTTGTAATGTTCTTCCTTTGCCGATGACGGTTGAATACATTCTGTAGGCAGAAAAATAGAGCAAGCTTTAACGTTCAAATTTAACATAAATTTTAAAAAAAATATTACTTAGTGTAAAATTGTATGTAATAAGCACCAACTGTTTAACTTTAGCCCTATGATGCCTGGACCTAAGGCGTAAAACTTTAAAGGATAGCAAAATTTTACTATCAATTGCGCGCCTCATAACGCAGTGTTATTAGGTAGTGCACTACTCTTGATACGTCAAGGTCACGCAATATTATGTTCTTAAAATGCTTCTATCAGAACCATTTCGCACTTATACAATAATATGAGTAGACGTATATCAAGAAAACACTCGAATTAATCCATTTTATATTTTCTAAAAAATCATTAATATTGCTACTTTAAAAAAAGAGACAGTTTGAAATAAAATTTAAGTGGACCGCCGGATGTTGATTTTGTATGTGGTCACGATAACTCCCGAAAAAATTTACATATCGAGACCGGGTTATTTTTATTAGCTTCAGAATTACATCAACTGGTTCCATATTTTATATCAATACCCTAGTAGTTTGTTAATAAAATGATATTCAAGTTTTATTGCTATTCAAATTTTAAAGGCGCTTTCATATTTTTTTAGCCTTTGAAAGACAAAGGAAAGGACAAACGTATCCTACAGCCTATATCAATTTTATACTATGTGTAATCGATTTATTTTGGTGAACATTATTACTTTTTCCCTGTTGGTGGCACTACCTGTTAAAATAATAAAGCGCTAAATTTAAAATGCGTAAATAATATATTTTAAAAGTCAGGGATACAATTTATTTATATTTTTCATCAAAATTAAGTGAAACGCTCATGTGACGTGCACTATTTGATTTTCCAAACTATTTAGTTTTCTTTTTATGATTTGTATATAATTCAAGGATGGAACTGTTTTAACGACATTACAAAACAATATAGCCGTCTTATCGAACAAGCCCTAGGGCGCCATCTAATTTAATTTCCCTAGTAGCAATAAGCTGTTATCGTCTATCGTCTATAAACAGTCCTTCGAGTATACACTATCAATTGGACGTATTTAGATAGAAAAATATTTTATGCCAAATCCTTTCGTTTCTCCTTTTGTATTCTAGAAGTACTCCTATACAGATACCATCCTCTTACCTACTTTTGCCGGTAAGCAGCAGGGCATCTACTATTGTGTTCCGGTTTGCAAGTACATAGATGTGTTTGTGCGTGCACTGGTAATAAAATATTAAATATCCTAAGCAATTGATAGATTCCGAAAATGGCTCAAAATCGTTGCCATAGTCTTAATTGTTCAGTAGAACATCAACGTCATCGAGCAGTATCATATTTTCTAATTAGACATATTTTTAATAATTACGAAAAATGACTAACCTAAAAACTTCTCTCACGAAAGCTTTAGTATATTGTAGTTTGTCCAAATCCGAGTAAGTTAGAGGTTGATTTGGATCCGGCAGCACCCTCCTAATTTCTTCCGCCATCTTCTCTTGCTCTTTCAGTCTTGTTGCCGCTTGGTACAGGATAGAACATACCGCCATTGAAATCTGGATAGTTAAAAAAAATTCTGTCTTAGATTTTCTTTTAACCAAGCATCCAAGCACAGTAATCATCATCATAATCATTACAGCATAGGGCATCCCCAACAAATACCACAAAGCCACGGTTCTGAGCCACCTGCATCCATCGTCTTCCTGCATTTCTTACCGGGTCGTCACTTTATCTAGTGAGGGGCCGCCCGTAGCTAAACTTAAATTATTTTCCTATTGTTAATTAAAGACAATCAAGAAGGAGTGTTTATTTATTTAGTTAAACTTTTATGCACAAAAAATAAAATCGTACATATGACGGACTTAATGACTTAAGGGATTTTCAGCAGAGATAAAGATATGGGAGGTAGTGCAGCAAAAATAAACTATAATGAGAAAATACCGGCCAATTGCGAGTCGGACTCGCGCATTAAGGGTTTCGTACCATACGTTTCTAGTAGGGGTATGGAGCCACTTTTAATTCTTAATTTATTTTTATTTTATTATATATTATATAAATCTATTATATTAATTAATAATTATTACAGACGTACACAAATACATAAATCTACTTAAATACATACAATATATATACATATATATATATATATATATATATATATATATATATATATATATATATATATATATATTGATCATGAATTCAGTAAATTTCTCTATTCTCCCAATATCACAATAAAAAAAACTGCGGTTGCCAACCCGCTCGCCAAGCGTGGCATCTATGGCAATATACCCCCCATGAAAGTAACGAAGAGACGGCCCCCAGTCCCCGGCGGCCCCGCTATTCATGGCTACGGTGGCGACCATGGTAACGGCAGGGCAGGGGTACTAAGAATCTCCGGTGGAGGTTCGGTTGCCACCTACGACGACTCGACCTGGCAACCTATAACGCACGCACTCTGAGGACTGACGAGAAGATCCTGGAGCTGGAAGAAGAGATAGAAGTTGCACTGGAATATTATAGGACTATCCGAGGTCCGAAGAGAGGGGGAGGATACGATAATCCTCGAATCCGGCAACTTGTTCTATCACCGGGAGGGGGACCATCTGTCCCAAGGAGATGTCGGATTTATCGTCCACAAGTCTCTCGTTAACAACGTTGTAAAGATTGGGAGTGTGTCGACGAGGGTTGCGTACCTTATACTCAGAATCACCAAACGCTGAAGATCATACAGGTTTACGCACCAACCTTGGCACACCCCGATGAGAAGGTGGAGGAAATGTATGAGGATATCTCTAGAGCCATGCATTCCTCCAAAACTCACTATACGGTGTTAATGGGAGACTTTAACGCAAAACTAGGTACTAGAGAGTACGGTGAGCTGAAAGTAGGTAAATACGGAATAGGGCAACGGAACGCAAGGGGCCAGCAGCTGGCTGACTTCATGAAGAAAGAGGGACTCTTTATGATGAACTTTTTCTTCCAGAAGAGGCCCCACAGAAAGTGGACCTGGTCGAGCCCCGACGGTTCAACAAAAAATGAGATTGACTTCATTATGACAACCAGACGACAACTGTTCAGTGATGTATTCGTGATCGCGAGGGTGAAAACTGGTAGCGATCACCGAATAGTTAGAGGCACATTGAACCTAAACGTTAAGTTGGAGAGGTCTCGTCTAATGAAATCAACGCTCCGTCCCCCTCGTGCTCTGTTCCAAAGTTCAACCTTTCAGCTCCAGTTACAAAATTGTTTTCAGTGCCTAGTAGATTGCAATGCAGTGGACGATATGAATGACATACTCGTGGAAACTGTCCATGCGGTCGGAGCTAAGTTTAGCAAGACCCACCGCAGAAGAACACAAAAACTCTCCGATCACACTCTTAATCTCATGGCTGTTAGACGAGAGATGAAGCTACATTCTTCAACAGCATACAGGCAACTGAATCTCCAAATGCAATGCGGCGGAACTCACGCAACTTCAATACAGCTTGTATTGAAGAAGCGATCGAGCGGAACCAAGGCTCCAAAGTCTTTCCCAGAGATCTGTCTGCCAGAAAGAGCCAACTGTGAAAGCTGAAGACCGAGTGTGGCAGCATCGTTTCCGGGACACCTGAGATTTTGAATGAGATTGAGAGGTTCTATGGGCAGCTGTACACGTCATCGTTGGAGCCACACGCAAGTGTGAGTAACGATCCAAGAGCGAGTCTTATCCGACATTATTCCGATGATATCCCGGACGTCAGTCTAAGCGAGATTAGAATGGCTCTCCAGCACCTGAAAAACGGCAAGGCCCCAGGCGAGGATGGAATTACAGCGGAGCTTCTGAAAGCGGGTGGAAAACCGGTACTTGAAGACCTTCAGAAGCTCTTTAATTCCGTCCTCCATGGTGGCATTACACCGGAGGCGTGGAGCAGAAGTGCGGTGGTCTTGTTCTTCAAGAAAGGTGACAACGCTCTCTTGAAGAACTATAGACCGATTTCCCTTCTGAGCCGCGTCTGCGTGCTGTTTTCGAGAGTCGTTCGACGAATCGTTTCGCGTGTAGACTTGACGACTTCCAGCCTCCCGAACAAGCCGGTTTTCGAAAGGGCTTTAGCACCATAGAACACATCATACCCTTCGGCAAATTATACAAAAGTCCGAGGAGCACAATTTGCCACTATGTCTGGCGTATGTGGGCTATGAGAAAGCCTTTGATTCCGTCGAACTTTGGGCGGTGCTGCAGTCCCTTCAGCGGTGCCAAGTTGACTATCGAAGTGCTGAAGTGCTTGTACAATAGGGCTACGATGGCTATCCGAGTACAGAACCAGAGTACGAAACCTATCCAATTGCAGAGAGTTGTAAGACAGGGTGACGTTATATCCCCGAAACTCTTCACCCCTGCATTGGAAGACGTTTTCAAGCTTCTGGACTGGAAAGGATACGGTATTAACATCAATGGCGAGTACGTCACTCACCTTCGATTTTCCGACGATATAGTCCTTTTGGCAGAATCGCTGGAGGACCTAAGCACTATGCTCAATGACCTCAATAGTGTTTCCCAACGAATAGGTCTTAAGATGAACATGGACAAAACAAAGATCATGTTTAATGTCTATGTCACACCTATGCGAGTAGTTGTTGGGAGCACTAAACTCGAAGTTGTTGACGAGTATGTTTACCTGGGACAAATATTCCGACTAGGTAAGTCCAACTTCGACCGAGAGGTCAATCGACGGATTCAACTCGGTTAGGCAGCGTTCGGGAAATTACGGCACATCTTCTCGTCAGGTATACCTCAAAACTTGAAAACGAGACTGTACAACCAGTGCGTGTTGCCAGTGATGACCTATGGAACTGAGACGTGGTTCTTCACTGCTGGCCAGATGAGGAAGCTCAAGGTCGCTCAGCGAGCTATGGAGAGGGCTATGCTCGGAGTTTCTCTGCGTGATAAACTTAGAAATGAGGATATCGATATCGATATCGGAGGATATAAAGCTGAAGTGGCAATGGGCCGGCCATATAGCTCGAAGAACCGACAACCGATGGGGAAAAAAGGTTCTCGAGTGGCAGCCTCGTACCGGCGGCCAAAGTGTAGGGCGTCCCCCCACTAAATGGAGTAACGACCAGGTAAGACATGCAGGACGTCGATGGATGCAGGTGGCTCAGGACCATACTTTGTGGCATTCTTTGGGGGAGGCCTATGTTCAGCAGTGGACTTGTGAAGGGCTGTAATGATGATAATGATGAAGAAAGAGTGTTGCACATTACAGTGCACACGTTCGTCTTTATGGCAATATACTTGACGTAATGATTTATTATATTTACACGAACACTGCACATTGAATAAAATGATTTTGTACGGATTTCATCGCGTTTAATTTACTGTTTTCTGCCGACTTCCAAAAAGGAGACGGTACTCAATTCGACTGTAAGTCTTTTTTTGTTTTTTTTTTATGTGTCTTACCTCATAACTTTTTACTGGGTGAACCGATTTCGATGATTCTTTTTTTATATGAAAGCTGATACTTCTTGTGTGGTCTCATCAAGAATCAAGGTCAGACCAATAATTTTGAGTTCTTCTTAATAAGTTATATTGAAGTCGGCTGTACAAAATTTTTTATTTTAAATTATAATTCCCGACGTTTCGGGTGCTTTACAGAAACCCATGGTCACGGGGAGGGGGGGGGGGACTGAGATGTTTGAGGTCCCAATGTCACATTTAGCCCGGCTACCTTCAGTTTTTTTAATATTAATTTTTGGTTCGATTTACGCAGAATGAACTTACAGTATCTTGAAGTCTTGCTGTGGTATGCTTGGGTTTGGATTTAATTTTGTTAATTATAGGATCCCAAGCAGATGGTAGCACCCATCCATCTTCTCTATTAAAATTAGGATGTTTTTTAATTTAAATAGCCTCGCGTATCATCTTTGGTAGGAATCGGTGTTCGTTTGCGAGGATTTGTAGTCGATTCGTACCATTTTGTTAGTGAGATAAAAGACCTACATCTCGCTAACAATGAAACTATGGTCAGTTTTCACCATTCACATGCCTACCTATTAAAGACTGCATCTCAATTGTAACCAGGAAGCTAGAAGAATACAAAATGCCTACAGAATATGCAGTATTACCCAATCACTGCCTTACATCTGGCTATCTATTGTGGAAGAAGGAGTTCTACAAGCAAGTAGATGGTTTGACGATGGGCTCGCCTGTATCTCCCGTAGTCGCCAACATATTCATGGATGAGTTTGAGGAGAAAGCCCTACTTACTGCTCCTGTAAGTCCAAGATTCTACAAGCGGTACGAAGACGCCACTTTCACAATTTTACCATCTGACAAAGTAACTGCATTTTTAGACCATCTTAATTCCGTAAACTCTAAAATACAATTCACAATGGAGTTAAAGGCAAACTATTCTTTAGCTTTCCTAGATGTTTTAATTATCCGAAATCCTGATAACACTATTGGTCACACTGTGTATAGGAAAAGTTACATCATTCATCACAGTTAGCTACCGTGGGAAAATCTTTGTTTCAGAGAGCACGAGGGATCTGTGACAGAAAACATCTGGCCGCCGAGCTTCAGTACGTCGAGCAAGGCAACAAGCTTCGGGTCCCGCGCCTACGTCACCGTGACCGAGTGAAGCCGACCACAGTCGACCATGTGCCTGCTGTACTACCCTATGTCAGATGTGTCACAGACAAGGTTGACTACATTTAAAAGCGAGCTTCTATTAAAACATACTTCAAGCCGCCGAAGAAGATTAGTCAATTTTTACCATCAGTCAAATGTAATATCCCTTTACAAGATGCAGGAGTGTACAAGCTTTATTGCGAATGTGGTCTATCTTACATAGGACTAACAAAAAGATCCATTAAATCCCGCGTGAAAGAACATATAGCCGACATGAAGCAACGACGCTTTGGGAAGTCTGCAGTCTGTGAACATGTTCAAGATCATCGCCGCCATTACATCAGATTTGATAGACCACAAACCCTCGCAAAAGAACACCGATTCCTACCAAGGATAATACGCGAGGCTATTGAAATTAAAAAACATCCTAATTTTAACAGAGAAGATGGATGAGTGCTGCCATCTGCTTGGGATCCTATAATTAACAAAATTAAATCCAAACCCATACATAACACTGCAAGACTTCAAGATACTGTAAGTTCATTCTGCGTAAATCGAACCAAAAATTAATATTAAAAAACTGAAGGTAGCCGGACAAACCCGTGACCATGGATTACTATAAAGCATCCGAAACGTCGGGAATGAAAATAGTAAATTAAACGCGATAAAATCCGTAAAAAAATAGTTTTATTCAATATCATCGACGTCTTGGTAAGCTAGTGTTATGTAATACTCGTATACTCGTTAAATACGTGTCGTAAGTGGTAAGGACAAACAAGCCTAGAGACTTTTCGAAATTTGTCGAAAATTGTCGTACATTTTTAGTATTCATTACAACATGAACGGAATGAAACATATTTAATTCCACCGATACTATGTCTTAGATGTACAAAAAAAAAATGTTGCTGTTGGTTAAGGCAAGTAAAATAAAGTGAACGCACACATGATTTTATAATCTAAAATGTTTTGACCAATTAATTGGTTGCATTTCGACTAGAAACGATACTAGTTTAAATAACTACTTAACTAAAAACCGCTACATAAGGATTAAAGGGACTTGTATTACGAACCGTATCAATCCCGACAAGAATTAGGTCCAGCGCCATGATGGTCGCAATCTTAGGATCTCCCTCACTCCGCAGCACACGTTCAAGCAACGACAAATCATTTTCTGATGTCACCTTCTTAGTTTTAAGGCGCTCGAGGGCTTCGTTAATATAGCGGCTGCATAAACTGAAATAGTTAAATATATATGATCACATGAAGCGTATCATGGCGATGTTGAAATCACAGTAGACTAAAGCGGAACAGTAAATTTTGCTTCAAACATCAGTCTAAACTTAGAACTATGACGTGACTTCTCTTGGTCTTCTCGGTTAACCTCCGTGAGTAGCAATAGTTATGTGATACAGAAAGTGGATTATAATAGATGTCTCATAAAAAAATAAAATCTAACGTATGACATTCTCATTTTAGATGAAACGATGAGCAATGCAAAGCAACTGACTGTAAATATACGGAAGAAATATGAGTAATAGGCCTTTAGAATTCTTCGGCATTAGACTGTTATAGGTTTTGGATAATAATGTTGATATTTTATCCCTTAGATCCAAAAATATTGTATTAAAACTCTTAAATATTTGATATTTTTTATACTTATTGATATTACGAATAAATTACCTCCTAGCTACGAAATATTGGTGTACTGGGGCCGTCCAGCATTAAATGTTTGCAGGTTTTAGAAGTCACCATCATTTGATCAGATAATGATGCTGATATTTTATAAAGACAATTTAAAAATAATACTTACTCAATAAAGAAGTCCATATTATTCACGTATTTGGTCCAGAGAGGTGTAGGAAAGTAGCGCCAATACGGTGCCTGCAGCTCCAACACAGCAACATTCCGTAGCGCAAATTTTGCCGCGTTGATTATACGCTGCGGCTCTGAATCTTTAGTTAATTTGGACGATAGACATCCCAGCCTGACGTCTAAAGCTACGCGGCCGATACCTGGAAGCAAAAAAAAATAGATAATTTTACTAAATTTTTTCGCTCCAATCCAGTAAAAAGGATCTTTGGTTCTCTACACTCATCATACGAAACACAGCAGCATTGAGCTGCTCTTTTACCCCGTTATTCTGTGAGAGCGTGGTCCTAACCCGATAGAGCTGACCCATTCGTGCTACAACCATAGTATAGCTGTAGCATGGCTCTACCGTACGTATTAGTTTCTCCCGTTGTAAATAAAAATCGTCTTCAGGCTGTGTCCTGTCGCTTGTTTGCTTTTGTTGTCTGGTTGTGGTGATTATGGTCGTTTCTCAAACCTTATACCGGATTCAATTGATAGATATATACTTACAGTAAAAACTACAAAAGTGGAAAAACCTTGTTATGACGTACGAAGAGTGTCACGAAGTGGATATATATTGTGTTGTTTATCTTGTATTTTATCATCGGCAGTAAAAATATATAAGTGAATTTAGGTAATAATTTATTTTATATCATGTAGAAAAATAACGAATCAAATCGATCGATAATCGATATCAAAAAGAACTACAAAACTACATTGCTTGCAAACTTGCATTACATTAGATACGAGAAAGTTGAATATCATATAGGTATATAAAGAACCTTCACTACATAGTGAATAATATGTATTTTAGTATAACTTAATCTATACTATGCATTAAGTGGAACTAATTTACAGCACTCGGGGGCCCACGTGACTGTGGGTGATGTAAAGCACTCAATAAGTAGGGAAATGCCCTGTGACCATGGGTGCTGTAAAATAGTCGTAACGTCAGAAATATATAAAAATACATTAATTAATCATTTGTAAAACTTGGTTTCGCTAAATATAATGTAATTCTAATATCTATCATGCATTATAAAATTATAATTTTATCGGTAGTAAAATCTGCCAATGCAACATAATATAATATTGAAGATTTAATTATTTCATTCTTTTTTCTAAATATTATGTAATCTTTATTATATACAATAATAAAAACTATAATAATAATAAAAAAACTAAAACTAGAAACTTAATTATCATATAGTCCTACTCCCCGCGGTATCGTGCCAAGAACGCTGACTGTGTTTCCCCGCTGAATGGCTATACTTAACCTTTGAGCGAGAAAAGAACCAGCCCTCTTATCACCAGTAGCAACGACCAGCCGCGGATGGAGTTCCTTTAGAAACTTTACCGCACGTGGACCCCACAGACTGATAGTCTCTACAGCAAATGGCACAAATATGTAGTCATCTCTCAGAGACTCATATTTGCGCCACTTGCTCAGTTCAGCTGCCTCTGATGCTGCGCCGGCTCTAAGCGAGGTACCCCTGAGATGAGAGGCCGCCAGAGTATCTACGCAAGTAGCATCCCACACTAGGGCTTTACCTCTCTCCCAAGGGACTAATGTCATACCGTCAGGTCTCCTGCCATCGTCTCTAAATATTCCACAAGGCTCTAAAACCGATGGAACATTTATAGAGACAAGATCCCTTCGGATGACATCGTTTAGAGAACTGTGTCGTGAAAACTTACCAGCACTTTTCTTACATGAAAGCCCGTGGAGTCCAAATTTATCGACGCTGCTACCACATGGGCACTGATGGGGTTGACAAGTCGCTGCTACTAGTTGGATTCCTATGGCAATGCGCAAGCTTTCCCCATCAAGTAATGTGCCGAGATTACTTGATGGTAAAGCGTGTAACTTGTGACTAGATTACTTAGTCGAAACAGCTAGAAGGCGTGCCTTATCTTGGTCACTATGGAAGTTATGAAATAAATATTTCTGCATGCTCTGTACCAACGGAATATCCCACTGTTTTTGTTGGTTAACTTACAGCGGAACATTTTCACCGGGACAGAGCGTTTGCCATGTCTGCCCTGGCTCCGTAGGCATAACACAAGTCTACTTTATTGTTTAATATTATGTTACATAAGTCACTGACACTATTCACGGAAGCAAGGAAGGCAAGTAGTAGCTTGAGTCCAGGCTGTTGTATTTAAAGTTAAATTTTGAATATTTTTTATTTTAAGATTATTATCAATATATTTTAAAATATCCGAACATTTCCAGACTGGACTCGAGTGGAGTAAGTATGTAAATCTAGGTACAAGAAGACAATATTTTAAAATAATAAGAGCTGTGTGGGGGTTTAATTTATACAATTTATCAACGTGGTTTAAAAACTGATCAAATTTTGTTTTTAAAACAGGTATAATACTATCGAAAAACAACGGGGCACCTAGCAGATATAGTAATTCCGTACTAACAGTTTTTATTCCTGGAGGAAAATTATTGAAATTTTGAATTACAGTGTCGCTATGAGAAGTAGATAAATATTGGAAAAAGATATTTCACATTTATTACTATTTGGTTCAAGACCAATATTTTTTTAAAAATTTCGAAAAATATGGGTAAGATCACTGAGGACGTCATCTGCTCTACTTCCCAGTGTACCGTCGTCCAGGTATCAGACATTCAGCACCAATTTCAAATTTAAAATAATGGGTTGAATTCCCAAACTGAAAAGTACTGGACCGAGTGGGTCACCCTGCTGAACACCAACAGCAGAATCGATAACATGGTTTTCGTAAAACAAGTTAGTATTTTGACTATAACATTGCCAAACATAATAATAAATTCCAGAAACAAATTAATTTGTTTAAGTTTTCGGACGTTCGGGTTCATTTTCTAGAACGGAAGCGGGCAAACCAATAACAGGTAGAGAGTTCGTTTTTACTATTCGCTCCGTAAACTTCGTTGATGTTGCGTGCCGCTTATGTACTACGACGGTACTCATATTCCATAATTACTCGAATTTTTAAAACATCCATGAAGAAAAAGCTTCAAATGCGATGAAAAATAACGATAAATAAACAAATGACTAATTTTGAAAAAAAATCATGTTTTTAAAATAAATTTAATTCTGTAATTACAAAATTACAATTTTTAGCTAAACAAAAATTATTTTGATTTTAATTGGCCAGTACTGCAGAACGGCAATTTCATAGATAAAGCCCTTAAAGTATTTATAAGCAAGCTATAGAGCTAGAACGCGCGTAAGGAAGTTAAAACTGTAAAGTGTAAACACGCGTTAGATATTAAGTTATTAGCCACAAAACGTCACGCGTGTTAATTATTACTTATCTTTTAGATTTTTAGTTATCATGGTGAAACGTGCAGTGCCAAGTTGCAAAAACGATTCACAGAAGCAAAATAAGAAGAACAATGGTATTTCTTTTCATCGGTATGTAATATTTCGATACACTGATTTTAACAAAATTACTTAAGGCGTCAAAGGGTGTAGCGGGAGGCGCACAGCGGGGGTTACACAGCACGTGCCCTGCGCCTTGCGCTTCGTTTTTCCCCGAATTAGATAAATGCCACGTTATACTCAAATACTTTTTGATAACATGATTTCTTTTGTAATAATTATATAAATTTAATTATAGTATTAGAAATAAAGATCCTTTGTATTCCCCACCTATATGAATCATAAAATAAAACACTATGTATAAACATAACTAAGTTTAATGCAGTTGAATACTTATCTAATTTCAGTTTTCCGAAAAGACGTGAATTAACAAATAAGTGGGTGATAGATAAAAAGGCCCAAATAGGAGCCCAACATTCCGTATGTTCCATTTCAGTGCTTCGTCCATCATCACCAAAAATATATTGATATTAGGATAAATATCTTGTTCGCAAAACTGCGATAAAACTAACAAACGGCCAGTTATATAATAGATTGAACATTTTTAAGTGGCAGGAATTTAATTAGAGTTTTGTGTTTATTTAATAATCATCGTTTTATAAATTCATTTCTGTTTTTTATTGACTCGTGAAAACCTACCACATATTTACTTACTTACCCAATATTTACTAAATCCTACCTATTACTTTAACATGTAAAGAACGTAAAGATATTGTGAGCCTCTCTGTTCAGCGAACTATAGAAATGGCATGTGTTGATTTTGAGCACCTCATTGTTGTGAGCGTCTACAGACCCCCATGTTCTATATAAGATACTTTTGAAAAAATTATGGAGGAAGTTTTTGCTAAGCTTAATAAACAGAATACATCTATTGTAATATGAGACTTTAATATCAAGCTTCCACCATCAATATTAAATTTAGGTCATTGTTTAAATCATATGGTCTTTTTAATTTATTTTTAGAGCCAACGCGTATTGCTCAATCTAGTGCAACACGTATAGATAACATTTTTACAAATGTGAAGCCGTTGCATAAATGTATAATTCAAAAATTAAGTTCTGATCACTGTGGACCAGTAGTATCGCTACCTTATGTTCACAAAAAGCAAGTAGATGAGAAAGTTGTGTTTGTTCCAGTAAATGCATAAAGTTGGAGAAATTTAGAAGTAACATATTGAAAAATCTTCCATCACTTTCATACCAAAATGATCCTAATTTTTTGTATGGAACATTATTTAAGCTTATTTGCAATGAATTTAATGGTACTTTTACTTCTGAAACATTCTCCTTGAACAGTCGGAACTCATACAATGAATGGGCGACGGTAGGAGTCCATAAGAGCAGACATAGGTTATATAATCTTTACCATGAAAGGTCATATAATCATAGCGTCGAATTTAGGGAATATGAAAAAAAAATCAAAAATATTTAAAAGAGTGTGCTCCACAGCCAAGTCTTGGCATTTCAGCAACAAAATTAAGACGGCTTCTAATAAAATTAAAATGACACGAAGTATAATTAATAGCGAAACTGGTAAGATCAACTCTCGCAATTCAAACTACCAGTTAAGTGTTAACAACAAACTAACTGAATCAGATCAGGACGTTGCAATGGTTTTTGAGAAATATTTTACTGATATTCCGATATTAACCACTAAGTCACTGAATTCTTCTCCTGCCGTCGCTGAATCATTACTTAAACAAAATGTAAATGCGTGTGCAAAGAATTTTAAATTTCATAAAATAACATCAAAAGATATTGTAAAATATGTTAAAACTGTTGATACTAAGAAAACTGCGGATCTGTGGCGGATTTCCGTTAAAGTTATTGCGTCTATAATAGATACAATTGCGCCTCATTTAGCTATTATTTTTAATACTAGTATCGAATCTGGTGTGTTTCCTGATTTAATGAAGCATAGTAAAGTAATATCTTTATTTACATCTGGTAGTACATTAGACCCCGCCAATTTTAGACCTATTTCTGTACTACCAACACTTAGTAAGATTTTTGACAAAACTATTCTTGATCAAATGTTAAATTTCTTTAATATATAGATAATTTACTTCATTAAAATCAATTTGGTTTCACAAGGGGTCGCTCGACAAATGATGCCAGTGTTGAGCTGATTAAATATATCTTTAATGCATGGGAGAATTCACAGGATGCTTTGGGTATTTTTTGTGACCTATCCAAGGCCTTCGATTGTGTTCACCATGAAACATTAATCAGGAAACTTCAACACTACGGTGTAAGAAGTGATGCTCTTAAATAAATTATTTCATATTTAAGTAAGAGAACGAAAGAAGTATGATATTATAATGTGATATGATAAAAGTAGATATTAACAATATGAGTTCTTCCAGGTCGATGGTACAAATGGGCGTACCTCAAGGCTTAATTCTCGGCCCCTTTCTGTTTCTTCTGTACATTAATGACTTACCTTACATAGTAGGGGATAACCATGATATAGTATTATTTTCAGATGACACTTCTTTAATTTTCAAATTAAGTCGACAATTACTAAAATATGACGAAGTAAATAATGCTATATCTAAATTTGTTCAATGTTAATAATTTGCATTTAAATGGCACTAAAACGAAATGTATGAAATTCATAACTCCAAATGTCAAACAATTAAACACTAATGTAATTTTAAATGGGGAGAAACTGAGTCTTGTAGATACCACCATTTTTCTTGGAATCACAAAAGACGCGAAGCTTCAAGAGCCCCCATATATCAAAACTAGCAAGCAGACTTAGTTCTGCAGCATATGCTGTAAAAAAGATTAGAAGTCTTAGCAGCGTTGAAACAGCTAGACTAGTTTACTTTAGCTATTTCCATAGCATAATGTCGTATGGTATTTTACTATGGGGACACGCAGCTGACATTGAAATTATATTTGTTTTACAGAAGAGGGCTATAAGAGCAATTTATGATATAAAGCCTAAAGAGTCGCTGCGACAAAATTTTAAGGAAATTAATATATTAACTTTGGCCTCTCAATACATTTATGAACATGTAATGTACGTACACAAAAATAAAAGTAGTTTTACAAAAATAAGTGATACTCATTCTGTAAATACTAGGAACATACACAAGCTAGTAGTATCAGTTACTCGACTTCATCGAGTCAGTAATTCATTCTTGGGGCGATGTATATGCTTTTACAACAAAATTCCAGAAAATACACAAATTTTGACCTGCTCAAAGTTCAAAAACTTTATTAAACTAAGTTTGCATAAAAAGGGTTATTATAATATTAAAGAATTTATGGATGATAATAACCCCTGGAAATGAGGTGATCGCTACCAAGCTATTTCTAATTTGTTGTGTTGTTAATTTGTGTAACATACATGATTGTAAGCTGTTATTTAAAAAAAAAGTCCCGCTGGGGATCTTGCTGGTTCTTCCCAGGACAGAGGTTTTTTTTTCGAACCAGTGGTAATTAAACAAAAGAGTGACTTTCAATAAGTATTATTTATAATCATAATCTATATTAAATAAAAAAGTATCTGTTTCTGTTAATTAATTAAAATTATAAATTTTATTTAATAAAGGGGACTACAGGAACTAAACGCAAGTTTTATACTCGTATATGATCCAATGCAGTAAACTAAATAAGAAAAATATATGATATTTTTAGTATAATAAGCTAGTTAGATAGGCTGTTGAAAACATGATACTGCTAATTTGATACGATTGAAAAAAATCATAAAGATACCTCTAAAAGTTTCTTTAAATAAGTAAAAACTTTTTGAAATTGTTTTTTAAAACGCATTTTCTTATTTCTGAAATAATACGTACGGATGTGTGCGTAAACGCCTGTGTACCGACCAGTACCGACACTGCTGGCCGAGGCCCGATGCCATATACATAGATAATATATTATATAGGGCAGCCATATAGACGTGTCGCTCTTTTTGGCGCATTATTTACGTTAACAGTTTGACAGTGATAGAGCCACGCGGCAGCTTTTGCTGTCGCACGGATGGGCCGGCTCGAACCGGGGTAGTACCACGACCTCACAGAAAACCAGCGTGAAGTAGAGGTTTACCTCTGCGTTTCGCTTGGTGAGTGCAGGTGGCCGGAGGCCCTTTTTACTGGAAATGAGGCATTCCATCTTAGTCCTCACGGGTGGCAACGCATCTACATTTTGATTTGTAACAGAGGATAGATGTAGATGTCTATGGGCCGCAGCAACCACTTACCATCAGGTGGACTGTGTGCTGGTTTGTCACCCATATCCTATAAAAAAAAAGATTGTTTAATGTTTTTGTATAATTTTATTTTTAAATTCATTGTTTCATATTCATAAATATTCTTCTTTCGTGTAAATTTAAAATGTTTTAAGTTTAGATTAATTTAAATTAAGTTAATAATTATGGTAAATAAAGTGAAACCCGTTACGAAGACTAAAAAACGTTCATATAACTCAAACGCCTAACATATGAACAAGGATACTATAAGAAAATGGACACACAATCCTAAACAAAATTGATACAAAATTTTGCACCCGTGATACACCGACAAAAAAATCAATTCTTGACCATGTCTCATCCAACTTGAAAAATCATAAGTTTCATATGACTATAGTAGAATCGCCAATGTCAGAACACAAACAAATATATTTAGAAGTTAGCAATTATACACCGAAAACAAAAAATAAAATAAAGTATTATACCTTAGATTACCCAGCTCTATACTACACAGTAGAAAGTACGGTTATGAATATATCTAATACTGACTACGAAAGCCTAGAACATATAATAAAGGAAGCAATAAATAAACATAGAATACCAAATTTTTTACGGTGGTAGAGCCATGCAGCAGTTTTTGCTGTTGTACGTATGGGCTCGCTCGAGCCGGGTTGGTACCACGACCTCACAGAATACCGGCGTGAAGTAGAAGCTCTGCTTCTGCGTTTCGTCTGGTGAGTGCAGGTGGCCGGAGGCCCAATTCCTCCCCCCCCCCCCCCCTATCAACATGGTAGCGGAATTACACAATAGACTACCCCAGGAGGGTACCAGTACCCCTGGAGAATCCCTCGCTGAGCATCCACGACCATGTTATTCCAATCCTGAGCGTGGGTGATCAGGCTTCCCCACGTATTCTGGGGGGGGCAAAAATTCCGCTCCAAAACATAACTGCTCGGGGCAAACTGTGCAACAATACCAAGGCGACCCCTGCCACGCTATCCGTGAATTTCTGCAACATCAGGGGACTTCACTCTAACCTAAATGCCGTCCACTACCATCTCGAGACGGCGAAGCCGGCCTTGCTCTTTCTGACCGAGACGCAGGTTTCCTCTCCGGCTGATATTTCGTATCTCTCCTACCCGGGGTACAAATTGGAGCACTCCTTTGTGCCTCGGGCTGGATTTTGCGTGTATGTCAGAGAGGACATCTGTTCTCGACGCCTCGGCAGTCTTGAAGGTTTGGACCTGTCCATCCTTTGGTTACGCGTAGACAGCGACGACCATCCGCGCGTCTACGGGTGCCTCTATAGGTCCCATAGCGGTAATGCCGAAACAGACCGACTCATCGACTACGTCCAAATGGCTACAGATTCCTTGCTACAACAGGTCCCATCCGCAGAGATCGTGATCCTTGGCGATTTTAACGCCCACCACGCAGAATGGTTTGGTTCACGTTTTACCGATCATGCGGGGAGATCTGTTTATGACTTTGCCTTGGCATATGGTCTGACACAACTGGTTACTTCGCCTACGCGGATTCCAGATGTGGAGGATCATACATCTTCCCTGTTGGACCTTCTGCTGACCTCTCATCCGGACGGATATCAGGTTTCCGTCGATGCCCCTCTCAGCTCTTCGGACCATTGTCTGATCCGGAGTGTGGTGCCACTCACGCTCCCCTCGCGGTTGCGTTCTGCAGGTTGCCGCCGTGTTTGGCATTACAGGTCGGCGGATTGGGACGGAATGCGGTCTTTCTTTGCATCCTACCTATGGGGGCGGGTTTGCTTCTCGCTGGATGATCCCAGCGCTGTTGCTGACTCTGTCACTGATGTGGTGCTACAGGGAATGGAACTATTTATTCCATCATCTGTGGTACCCATCGGAGGCAGATCTCAGCCTTGGTTTGGTCGCTCCTGTAAGACTGCATTACGCAGTAAGCAGGAGTGTTATCAAGCCTGGGCTGCGGCTTCGGCGACTCGGGATATAAACACCAGCACACTTAAAAAGAAGTATAACTTCGCCTCCAGGTCCTTCAAAAGAGTTATTGCCAAGGCAAAGTCAGAGCACATAGGCAGAATTGGCGAGAAACTAGTTCGCCTTCCTTCGGGAAGAGAGAGACCAGAATGCACGGGGCATTCTGGTCTCTCGCCAAGGCTGTCCAAGGGAATTTCTGTAAGCCATCACTACCATCTCTGCACAGGGAGGACGACACACTGGCCCAAGACGCAAAAGACAAAGCTGACCTTTTAGGCTCTCTTTTTGCGTCCAACTCGACTCTTGATGACGGGGGGAAAACACCGCCGACCATCCCGCGGTGTGAGTGCTCCATGCCGGATGTGCTGTTCTCTCAGCGCTCGGTTCGCAAAGCACTTCTCTCCCTGGACATCCAGAAGTCGAGTAGGCCTGACGGAATCCCCCCAATTGTGCTGAGGACGTGTGCTCCGGAGTTGGCACCAGTCCTAACGCGTCTTTTCCGGTACTCCTACTTCCAAGGCGTAGTCCCGAACTCATGGAAGACAGCTTTTGTCTACCTGATCCCTAAAAAAGGCGACCGCTCAGACCCGTCCAACTATAGGCCTATCGCGATCACCTCCTTGTTCTCCAAAATAATGGAATCCATTATTAACTGCCAGCTCATCCGGTACCTTAAGGATCACCAGCTGATTAGTGACCGCCAATACGGTTTTCGTCGGGGTCGATCAGCTGGTGATCTTCTGATCTACCTGACCCATAGATGGGCGAAGGCAGTAGAGTCCAAGGGGGAGGCGTTGGCCGTTAGTCTGGACATTGCGAAGGCCTTCGATCGGGTTTGGCACAAAGCGCTTCTTTCGAAGCTCCCTTCCTATGGGCTTCCCGAGAAATTGTGCAATTGGATCACCAGCTTCCTTGCAGATCGGAGCATCAAGGTTGTTGTAGACGGTGCATGTTCTGACTACAAGCCTATTAACGCTGGTGTTCCACAAGGCTGTGTGCTATCACCAACGCTGTTTCTTCTGCATATCAATGATATGTTGCTAACTGGTAACATTCATTGCTATGCAGACAACAGCACTGGTGATGCTCTATACACCGGCCGTGCCAATATTTCTCGGGAAAACGTCGCCAAGTACCGGAACAAACTTGTGTCTGAAGTCGAGTCTTTGCTGAACAAAGTCTCGGATTGGGGACGACTAAATCTAGTCCAGTTTAATCCTCAGAAGACACAAGTTTGCGCGTTTACCGCTACAAAGAACCCCTTTGTCGTATCTCCTCAGTTTCAAGGCACTCCCCTTCTTGCCTCAGCCAGTATCGGAATCCTCGGAGTCGACATATCGAGTGACGCGCAGTTTCGTGGTCACTTGGAAGAGAAGGCCAAATTGGCCTCTAAAAAGCTTGGCGTGCTCAGCAGAGCGGAACAGTATTTCATGCCGGCACACCGCCTGCAACTTTACAAGACGCAGGTTCGGCCTCACATGGAATACTGTTCCCATCTCTGGGCAGGGGCTCTCCTGTGGCAGCTCCTTCCACTTGACCGCATCCAGCGCAGAGCGGATCGAATCGTCGACGACCGAGCCCTTTCCGATCGGCTCGATTCATTGGCACTGCGATGAGATGTTGCATCTCTTTGCATTTTCTTTCGCATCTACCATGGGGAGTGCTCTGAGGAATTGTTCGGATTAATCCCAGCCGCCAAATTTCACGAACGCACATCGCGGCAGAACTCCCGATACCATCCACACCATCTGGATGATTGGCGGTCCACCACTGTGCGATTTAGAAGATGTTTTCTTCCTCGCACGACTTCCTTGTGGAATCGATTACCATCAGCGATTTTTCCGGACCGATACGACTTAGGGACCTTCAAGAGCGTATTCCTTTTTAAAAGGCCGGCAACGCATCTGCAATTCCCTCCCTGGTGTTGCAGTTGTTCATTGGCGGCGGTAGTCACCATCAGGTGAGCCGCATGCTCGTTTGCCCCCTCTCCTATAAAAAAAAACCAAAATTCAAAAATCAAAATGCATTCAAATCAGACTGTATTAATAAGGACATAATTAATATGATAACCAAAAGAAATCAACTGACTTCATTGCCCTACGAAATACCGTGTCTGACCGAATCCAGAGTGCTAAAAATAACTATTATTTCAAAGCTTTTAAAAACTGAAAGAAAACCTTTAAAGATGTGGAAGTTAATCGGGAACTTAGCTGGAAACAAAACAAAACGTGCTCTGCTCCTACAACACTATATACACAAATAGGTCCAATTACAGACGTTAAAGAAATATGTAATTATTTCAATACTTTCTTTGCTACTATAGGGTGTATTTTAGCAAATAAAATTAAAACGCATAAGGAAAAATCATATATACAGTCTAGCCCTCAAACGGCTAAGTCAGTAGTACATACGAACTACTCTATCTAACTCCAACTACGGAAGAGGAAGTAAATAAAATAATAGATAACCTCAATGCAAACACTAGCACGAGCTTAGACGGAATTAGTTGCAAAACCATAAAATCCATCAAAAACTTAATATTAAACAAATTAACAAAGAATATCAATTATTGTTTACAAAACGGTTCCTTTCCCGATTCTCTTAAAGTAGCAAAACTAAGTCCAAATTTTAAGTCAGGAAAAAAGACCGACCCAGAAAATTATCGCCCTATCTCAGTCCTACCAATAATCTCTAAAATTTACGAGAAAATATTATATAACCGCTTAGATAATTATCTTAAAACTATTAACTTCTTTTCAAATAATCAATATGGGTTTCGCACAAAATCAAATACACTTACTGCAACAATCGACCTGGTGACAAAGCTGAAAAATAATATTGATGAAAAACGTGCAGCACTCGGTATATTTATCGATCTGAAAAAGGCATTTGATACAATCAGTCATAGCCTGCTTTTCCAAAAACTACATGATGTCGGCGTCAGGGAAACAGCCCACGATATGTTTCGGTCGTATCTCTCTAACAGACAGCAAATTATCAAGATTGGTGGCACACAAAGTAATCACGAATCTTTAACCTACGGTGTACCACAAGGCTCTTACTGTTCATAATATACGTAAACGATATGCTTAACCTTAACCTAACAGGTGATATATTACTATATGCTGACGACACTAGTTTATTTTTATTTGGCAATAACATTGAGCAGATCATGAAAAAAGCACAGCAAGATTTTGACACTCTCTAGATAGTTCCAAGACAATTTGCTTACTGTTAATATATCTAAAACTAATTACATTATTTTCAGTGCTAGGAATAAAAAAACCGAAAATCACTCATCTCTATGTATAAATAACGAACCCATAACCAAAGCTAGTTCAGAAAAGTATCTTGGACTCCACCTAGATAAACATCTAACGTGGCAGCCGCACCTAGATAAACTAAGATCTAAACTATCTTCTGTCATGGGTGCGCTTCGAGGTAATATTCGCTGTCTGCCGAAATCAGTGAGATATATTATATACAACTCCATGGTAAAACCTCATCTAGACTACCTTATAGAGGTGTGGGGTACTGCAGCTAAAACAAATTTAAAGCAAATCGAAACATGTCGAAACAAATTAATTAAACTACTATTCCATTATCACTATCTAACTTCTACCGAAAAAATTTACAAAGAAACTAAATTAATGACACTATCCCAGATTTATAAATATAATTCATGCATATTAGTACTTAAACTATTAAATAAACGCTATTAATAAATATTAAATAAACTCAAAAAAATAACGTTTACAAAGAAAGGACAAATTCAAAAACGTATCACTAGACGAAAACATAACATTTGCTTAAGACAACCACGAACTACGGAAAGAAAAACATACTATACGAAGGAGCAGATTTATATAAAAAATTGCCTAATAATATAAAAGAGATCCAATCGTTAACTTTATATAAAAAAACCTTAAAGCACCACATCTTAAAAGATTTTTCTCGATTTTAAACTAATATTACCTCATTTAAAAGGCGAATGTAATGTCTTTAGTTAATTTGATTTTACCACATTAAACTTTTAACTAATAGAAATATATAGATATAAAATATATTTAACTAAAATTTGTAAACATTTAATATAAAATATTAACTTAATTATAAATTGCTTGCAAATATGTAATTGCTATAAACTTGCTTTCAATAACGATATGTAATTGTACACTTACTTTTCTTATTACCTTGTGTGTGGTTGCAAGAAGATTGTGCATGTCCAGGTAAATAATAAATCATTTACGAGTACCTGCCGTTCTTCATAAGTTCATGTATTTAGTATCTAAGATTAACTTGTTATTTCTCATGATAAGTGGATTGTATTCTTTTGAGGAATAAATTTCTTAAACCACGAAAATATCAACACGGAAGTTAGTATTTCCAATGTGTAAGTACCCACAACTTTCCTAAGCTATAATAACAATAAAAGAAAACTAAAAATACCTAATTTTTTTTTCAAAAAACCGCGGCTTATTGATAAATAACAAATAGGCATGACGAAATAACAGAATCATCTAAAAATTGTGATATTACTTATCACATGTAAGAGTTTAGGTTATTGATTTTGTTTATAATTAGGAATTATAATTATGAATGAATGTTATGGTATTTTACTTGTAGCTTAACAATTTTCAAAGACAAATACAAAAAATAAACGAAATGCAAATTTTTATTACCTGTCTTGTGAACCATAGAACTAGAATATTTAGAATTGGCATATCTACATAATTTGAAATATTAAATTTTTTCCATAGATTGGAAACAGTACCACAGGAAAATCATCATTGTGAAATTATTGATATAAGTAAATATTATCCATCGAAACATGTACTGGAAAAAGTCTATAGTACACAGGTAATATTCATAACATCAGCCGCACGTTGTAACATCACCTTGCCACAAACACGTTTTAAAATTGATTTTGAAAATAATAATGGAATAATGAAATTTTAGGTGGCTAGTACTCCTGGAAGGCAATTTGATGTCCAACGTAAAACCCAAGAAACAGATGGGTTAAATTACAATATAGAAGTAAGATAGTAAAAACTATGTAATATCCTACCCATGTACTACAATCACTTTTACTAAATATAATTACACTTATATAAATAAAGTTTATTACTGTTGTTATATAAATAAAAATGTTTTAAGTTTTACCGAATCAATTTTATTTCAAAATCACCCACATCCTTAAATTTTCAAGTAACATTAAATTAAATATAAAAATAATTTCGTTGTCCCATCTATTTCTTTGTTAGATCTTTAACTTACTTATGTTTCGTCTAAGTCGGTTTCTTTACTCATGTGCTCGGACTCACGGGTGGGCGCGGCCAAAAAGCACGCTGTCTCACCTGGCATCGTGCCCGACAGAGACGGTATCAATGATGAGCAGATCGACACTAGTATTCACGCACGTCTTGTTCGTACGGCGTTCCGAACCGTTTGAACAAAAACGAAGTTACACGAACACGATGCACACATCTATACTTAATATAATAAAGCGGAAGTTTTTTGTTTGTTTAAACGTGCTAATCTCTGGAACTACCAGTCCGATTTGAAAAAATATTTTTGTATATTATAGCCAGATTCATGTGGAATAGTATAAGCTATCTAGCATTAGGATATATATCTCAGATAGCCTATATTTGTTAAGCAAATCAGAATAAAAGGCGCTCACAAAATGATTTATCCGCATACGCTGATGTTATGGTAAATACAATATTCTAGAAAAATATAGATCTTTACTCCGTCTAAAAGAAGTCCGCGATATCATATGTCTATTTCTTATATATAAGTCACAATTAGGCATTTTGTGACAAAAAAAAATTGAAAATTAAAAAGTGATGTATGAGCGTTATTATTAGGCATGGCGTATTTATCCTTACGAACGAAAGTTACTTCATTATCAAGACCATTTTATGAAGATAAACTTTGTTCTTTACACCATGTTTATATAGTACATAGTTTAAGAGATAATGTAAAATTAAAATAATTCAATACTTGGCTTGACGCACGAACGACGCATAAAGCATAATAAACCTTAGCCGCCCGGTGAGAACTAAGAAGCAGTGGCGGCCTTAGGGGGTGGCGAACAGGGCAATCGCCCGGGGCCTCGCTCTTGCAGGGGCCTCGCGCAACAACCCAAGCAAATTTAAAAAAATATAAATTTGTTAACTATATTTTTTTATGAAATACTTTTGATTTTCTTCCTGAATTACTCATTAAGGTTATAACATAACGGTAAATTAAAATAAAGTTTGTTAACTAATTAATTAATTCAAAACATAATTGAAAAATTAATTATGCAGTACTTGAATATCGCGCCTCGAAACACTTGAAGATCGGTTTTTTAATCGCATAGCACTCGGGTCAGCTCGGGAGTCGGGAAATAATGTTCTGTTCCTCTATCGCTCGGGGAATCCCCGTGTTTCATTTCGTTCGTCAACTCCTATCACCTTGGAATTAGTTTGCTTGCAGTATACAAACAAAATAGTTATAAAATCGTTACTGTACCGTACATATCTTTAAATTTTATTGAATATTACTTTCTTATAGTATTTAAATTATTGAGTGAGCTGGAAAAGTGTAAATTATAGTATTTGAAGTATTGAGTAAGTTGAAAAAGTGTAAAAAAACTGTGTGATACTTAAAAAATATTTCTGACTGTTTGTGCGAAACAAAACAAGGTTTACGAAATGAGTTCGCGTGATCGTGATGTCGGTAGAAAATTTGAGTCAGGTAGTTCAAAAAGGAAACGAGCTGTCAAAAGAAAGCAGGTAAAAGAAAATCTACGTGGATATTTATATAAATATATAAAATGAGATGGTCACGAAACCTCTACAAAACATTTATTGACTGAAAGTGACTCTAATCCTGATCCAGCTGAAAACATTCCTTCCACATCATCATGGGTGCCGCCGCCGACAATAAGTAAAAACAGTGAGGATGATGATGAATTAACTACATCATTGTCTCTTAGGTCACCGGTGCTGCCGTCAACGCTATTCCGTCAAGAACACGAATCTGAGCCTGAGTCTATGTCTACATCCCTGATTGCTGAAATGGAAAATCTGAATCCTCAAAATGACCCCTGTTTTTGGCCTAAAACAATTACTGATGTAGATCAAACTGAGATTGTATTAAAAGGTCCAATCCGGGTTAAAGTAGATTTATTTCCCGTAAATGATAATGGACGGCGATTCAGCGAATATCATTATAATAAGATATTAGCTAACGGTGAAAAACTTGACAGACGCTGGATGATTTATTCACAAACAAAGGATGCCGTTTACTGCTTTCCGTGTCGAATATTCGGGCTAGAAAATACAAAGATTGGATCAAGTGAAGGAGTGTGTGATTGGAAACACTTGGGTGATTACCTAAAGTCTCACGAATCTAGTCGACAGCACAAAAATTGTATGTTGAAATGGAATAATCTAGAGAATGGTTTAAAAAGCTGTTCTACTATTGACTTCTTGGCCCAGTCACAAATTGAACAAGAAAGGCAACGTTGGAGAGATATTTTAGAACGATTGCTCGCAATTGTAAATTTTTTAGCATCTCACAATTTGGCATTCAGGGGTCATCATAGAGAGAAATTAACATCTGACTCAGATTTAAGTGAGACAAGCGGCAACTTTATAGATTTAGTAAAGTTAATAGCCCGATTTGATCCCGTGATGAGACTTCACCTAAAACAAGTAAAGGATAAGACGATTAATGACCACTATATAGGAAAAAATACTCAAAACGAGCTCATACAATTAATGGCAAGTCACGTGAAGACCCAAATTGTTGAAAAAATAATAAATAATAAATATTACTCGATTATTCTTGATTGTACTCGCGACGTTTCTCGTGTTGAGCAACTTTCAATTATTATAAGATTTTTTAATACAAATACAGCTGAAATTGAAGAACATTTTATTGGTTTCTTAGCTGTCGAAAAAACCACAGCTGAAAGTTTGACTAATTACATAATCACAGAATTAGAACAGTTAGGTATATCATTGCTAAACTGCAGAGGTCAAGGATATGATAATGGTGCCAATATGCGTGGTGAAAAAAGTGGTGTACAAAAACGTATTCTTGAAATTAATCCACTTGCTTATTTTTTACCTTGCGGGAGTCATAACTGGAATCTCATCCTAGGAGATGCAGCATCGTCTTGTGTCCAAGCGAAATCTTTTTTTGGTTTGCTACAAAGGTTGTACACTCTGTTTGCCGGCTCAAGTCAGAGGTGGGCTATTTTAAATGCTCATGTAAAATCGTTATCGCTAAAACCACTTTCTGAAACTAGGTGGGAGTGCAGGGTAGCATCAGTGAAGGCCGTTAAATACCAACTAAGCGATATATGTGATGCTTTAAAGGATTTAGCAGAAAATACAACAGATTGTCAGTTGGTCAGTGAATGCCATTCTATAGAAAACGAAATAACTACCTACGAATTTGTAGTTTCACTAGTCATATGGTATGATATTCTAACAAAGATAAATGTTATAAGTAAAATGTGGCAAAACGCCTTTCACAACACTTTCACAGGACGCATTCACAAATTGGCTCGATAATTATCGTGAAAATGGTTTTCAGTCATCCCTTGTAACAGCGAGAGAAATAGCCGAGGAAAATGATATTAACAGACAGTTTAAAGAAGTCAGAAGAAGACGTAAAAAAAGGCATTTTGATTATGAAGGGGAAGATGAAGCTCATGAATTGAATGCGGAACAAATTTTCAAAATAAACTATTTTTATGTCATTGTCGACAATGTGCGCGCAAGCTGCCATCCTAGGTTTGAGGCTCTTAAACATTATGAAAGCATATTTGGTTTCATGTATAATATAAAAAGATTGAAGGAAATGTGTGATAATGAAATTTTGAAGCAATGCAGCAACTTGCAAATATCTATGACAGTAGGAGACTCATGTGATATTGATGGACATGAATTGTACGAAGAACTCAATATGTTCATCCATGTGTATGACGGAAACGACGATATTATCTCGGTGCTGAAATACATAATAGAAAAAAAATTAATTGAAGTTTACCCCACTATCGAAATAGTCCTGAGAATTATTGCTACCACACCTGTTACAGTTGCGTCTGCTGAAAGGAGTTTCTCGAGACTTAAAATTATTAAAACATATTTGAGGAATTCGATGACACAAGATCGGCTTTCAGACCTTATTATTCTTTCAATCGAAAATGACGTAGCTCATTCGTTAGATTATCGTGCTTTAATTAAAGATTTTAGTCTTAGGAAAAGCCGCAAACATCAATTTTAAAATTTATCATCTCTGTATTTGTTAATTTTGTAAATTTTTCAATGTAAAATATTTTAAAACTCAAATTTTATTTATTTATATAACCTTAGTATTTCTCCTCAAACATGACAAATACCTAAACCAAACAACCAGACCTACTTTCGCATCACATACTCACGAAGGACAAAGAGCCTCGCAAAGACCTGCCGCCCGGAGCCTCGCAATGGGTAAGGCCGCCTCTGCTAAGAAGCCAGTATTAAAAGCTTCTATGAGCGAGGTTAGGTTAGTTCAATCATTATCTATATCTATACAAATAAATAAAATTGAAGTGTCTGTTTGTAATGTCAAAATAACGGCTTTTTACTAATTGCATATGAAATTATATACGGTACTTACGAGGACATTAACACAATTTTTAATATTTTTGTCTGTCTATGTGTTTGTTCTAGTTAATATCCAAAACGGCTGGACCGATTTTGACGGAACTTTCGCTAGTAGATAACTAATGTTATAAGAAGTAACATACGCAGTAAAATTAAGCAGTAAATTATTAGGTTTCCGTGCAACAAAATTAAAACCCTAAAATACACGCGGGCGAAGTCGCGAGGAACAGCTACTAGCTAAAATAAATTCAAAATTAATTGAGTAGGTACTTTTATCTATCTCCCGGTTGAGCGTAACAATGATTAGTTACATCTTTATATCTGAACTTTTTCATTTCACGTTGCTATGGTATTTTGAAAGTTTAATTGATTAATAAGTATAAGAGGTTGATAGCAAATTTATAAAGAATAATTTCTTGCCTACACACTTTTCATGTATCGTGTACGTTTTTTTTTAAAACTGGAAAAAACCGCGCATAATATGCCGACAGATAAAATAAAAGTACTCCATTAATTATGCCAATTTTTCCATACATTACTATCAAATAAAATATTTGATTGCAATTATAAAATTCTTGAACTAGGTGTCATGTCATGCCACGCATCTCGACTCGGACACGTGATGACGCGGGTGAAACCTAGCTAGTATTATTATACATACCGCCCTATGTTGTGTGCCGCTTGACGTTTGCTGAGAAATATGCAAGTACCTACCTACAAACTCTTACTAAATTATTAAGCGCTGCGTTATCATTTTATATTAAACCTCTCTGGCGCTATACATATATACCTAATATAGATTGCTTATTTTATTATGTTTAGTTTTCCCGGGTGGTCATGCAGCGATCATTCAAGAGTTCGGCTTCGAACGCGTTTAACTCGAAAATTATCCCACGGGAACGAAATACCTGAATAAACGGTATCATAGGTGTTACGGATGGCGAGGGGAGCCACCGCCCCGTTGCCCCTTCATACCCCGTTGCGCCCCGCGCACCTCGCACACCGCCCGGACATCACGTGATGCCGCCGACGAATCAGCGCGCGGCACACCTCACGACGCCACTCACATGCCGAGACACTCTCCTTCGAAATATAAGAAGGGCGTTTTGGTCTGTGAGCTGTTCATTTCAGTTCATTTCGGAAGCGGCACTTCCTAAATGAACTAGATTAGAGGGTAATAGGGATAGAGGTAGATCGCTCACCCCGAGAGAGAAAGATAGGGGTATAGAACGATTAGCGGAAGCCTTAGAAGGCATGATAAGACTTAGACCAGCCGCCGCGAAGTAGACACAGGAGTTGCCTATTTGCAACGGCTCGGCCGTGGAATGGTTATCGTTTAAAGCCGCGATGAAAGAATCCACGCGTCTGTACGGATTCACAAACACGGAAAATATGGCAAGGTTGAGAAACTGTTTACGTGGTGACGCTAGAAAGGTAGTATCGGCGCTGCTGTTTACCGCGAATGATCCAGCAGACATTATGCGAACACTGGAGCAGTGTTTCGGCCGCCCGGAAGTAATCATTGATCGTGCGTTAGATGATTTGAAACGCCTTCCCCGCCCGGGTCAAACCGCCCATGAGTTAAATTCGTTCGCTATTAAGTTGCAAAATATAGTATGTATTATGCAGAACGTCGACGGCAAAGGATATTTACAAAATCCGATGATAACTAGGGAGGTCACAAGTAAGCTTAACGGAAGTGCGGACGAACCGGACATTGTCACACTATCCCGGTTTATGATGAGAGAGGCTGACCGTGCTTTAAGTCATGCCTATACGTCTGTAACGCCGACTAAGGAATCGCCCGTAAGACGAGAAGCACCCCCGTCGAAAAGGATAGTATTGACACGCCTCGTAGAGGATAGGGCCCGCGACATAAAAACGTTCACCACCCAGGAGGACACCGGAAATGCCTCGTGTATGGTTTGTGGGGGTGAACACCCAATCGCCGAGTGCAAGAAGCTGGCACAAATGGGTCTGGACGACCGGTGTAAGTGGGTAAGGGAAGATGGGGTGTGCTTTAGGTGTTTAAGCAGCAAACACCGACGCCTACGTTGTAAGGCTAGGAAGTGCGGCGTCGACGGCTGCAACGCCCCCCACCATGCCCTTCTTCACGCCCGCAAGGCACGTACGCCTGTAACGTCGGTAAAACCGGACGAAACCGTGCTCGTCGCTTCGAACGTTAATAGTAGTGCGTCCGTATTATTGAAAGTGTGCCCCATTACCGTGCACGGACCGCGTGGTAAGGAAGTTGATACGTATGCGTTACTAGACCAAGGTTCTACCATACCGTTAATCGATGACGACTTAGCTCACGAGTTAGGAGCGGAAGGACCGACAAAGCCGCTCAATATTAGAGGCATGAATAATAGTCAACGCGAGGCCAATAGCAGATTAGTGAATTTAGGAATACGTTGCAAGACGCGCAGTAAGATGTATAATGTAAGCGCGCGAACGATAGCGGATTTAAAAACAAGCTCGCAGTCTGTGAGTAGGGAGTGCTTACGGTTGAAGCACTTACGTGACTTGTGCGATATGTTACGACGACGCGAAGCCGAGAATATTATTAGGCGCCGAAAACTGGCCCTTAATAATCACCCGCAATTTGAAGATAGGACGCCGAAGGCAGCCCATAGCTGCAAGAACGCTGTTAGGGTGGGCCATTCAAAGGACCGTGCCGCGGGGATCGTGTAGACGAGATAGCGAGACGGTCCTACACGTGTCAAGCACCAGCGGATGGTCAGATGAGGACGTCCAGGCGCTCGCCAGTCCGATTAGGAAGGTTTCACGACTGCCGAGATGCTACGCTCCCACGGGAGGAGTGATAGGGAACTGACCGCGCGACGGTAGGAATCATACTCATCGCGACGGTACGGATAGGCCTACGCCCGTAACGGCCAAGGCGAAAGGCGCTCCGATTAAGGCGCAGAGTATACCGCGACTAGAGTTGCAGGCGAACCTGATAGGCGCGCGATTTTCGGAATTCGTCCAAGACGAATACAGAGTGGTAGCAGATAGGGTCGTATATTGGACAGATTCTACTACGGCGCTCCACTGGATACAGAATGATACTGCGCGTTACACTCCATACGTGGCTCATCGGTTAGGGGAGATAGATGAAGAGACCTCACCCGAACAATGGAAGTGGATACCGACTGCGGGGAACATAGCAGATCAGGCGACGCGTATGAACTTCTTGAGTAAAGAAGAAAGCGACCAATGGTTCACAGGACCGTCATTTCTTTACGAGGACGAAGACAGATGGCCTCACCGAAAGGAAGAGAAGGCAGGGGATGATGAAGAGTTGGAAGAAATCGTGGCGCACTAGAGCGACACCAAGGATGCTCCACACCTGGCAGACATAGAACGATTCTCTTCTTACGAGAGACTGTATCAGGGCCACAGCACGAGTACTGCAGTTCATCGTTGCCATATGAAGAAGGGCACAAGGACTGACATTACAGCACATTCAGAGGGCAGAGCGGATGTGGATAGAACGCAGTCAACTCGACAGCTTCGCTGAAGACATCAGCCGCCTTCAGCGGGGGAAGAACCTGGCCACCGTCAGCGCACTTAGGAAGCTCGACCCCATACTGGAAGATGTAATACTACGAGCCATGGGAAGAATCGACGCAGCCGACGTGGACGGCCAGATGAAGCGACCCGTCATACTGAATCGCCACCGATTTGTAAAGCTGCTTATAGAGGAGGCGCATCAGGAAGCAAGGCACGCCAACAGAGAGCGGGTGGTCAACGACCTACGCACCAGATATCATATCCTCCAACTACGACCGACCGTACGAGAAGTGGAGCGGAAATGTTTGCGACGCAGGGTACGCAAGGCGACCGTTTACTTACACCGGAGTAGACTATTTCGGGCCTTTGATAGTTACGATAGGACGACGGCACGAAAAGCGGTGGGTAGCACTTTTCACGTGCTTAACGACGCGCGCGGTTCATTTAGATCTAGTTTATTCCCTAACAACGGACTCGGCGATATCGGCATTGCGGCGCATGGCAGCTAGGAGTGGGTGGCCACGGTTCATATACTTTTTTTTTTTTTTTTTTTTTATAGGAGAGGGGGCAAACGAGCATGCGGCTCACCTGATGGTAAGTGACTACCGCCGCCCATGAACAACCGCAACACCAGGGGAATTGCAGATGCGTTGCCGGCCTTTTAAAAAGGAGTAGGCTCTTTTCTTGAAGGCTAAACTAAGACTCCGATAACGGCACAAATTATCATGGAGCAGATGCAGACTCACGACGGGCGATGGAAGAGTGGGCACCGCAGCTAAAGGACTACGCGCTGACTCGACGAAGTTCTCCGCACCGGGTGCGCCTAACCAGAGAGACGCATGGGAGCGTTTCGTGCGCTCAGTGAAGACCGCGCTCGAAGCCACTTTACATCAGAAGAGCCCGCGGGAGGAGACTCTAGCGACGCTCTTGACGGAAGCAGAAAACACCGTCAACTCTCGACCGTTGACTCACGTACCGGTCGACATCAACGACGAAGAGGCATTAACACCCAACCTCTTCATCCTGTTGGGAACATCGGGCCTACCAGACACTGCGCCGTGCACACCCATCGATCGTCGGGCGTGGAGAGCGGCGCAGGGGCTCGCCGACGAGTACTGGAGGCGCTGGATGAGAGAGAACCTGCCGATGCTGGTTGCGCGCGGGGCCTCCCGAGACGCCCAGCAGCGACAAATACAAGAAGAGGACCTCGTCGTGGTCGCGGACGGCAACCTACCGCGGACAGTTGGCCAAGGGGGGTCATCACGAAGACGTTTCCCGGATCGGACGGCGTGGTGCGCAACGTCGAGATCAGGACCAGGGGCGGAGTGCTGCGGCGACCAGTAAGTAAGATCGCCGTCCTCCCGAGAGAAGCTTAGGCTCACATGCTACGCCGGGGGGAGGATGTTACGGACGGCGAGCGGAGCCACCGCCCCGTCGCCCCTTCATACCCCGTTGCGCCCCGCGCACCCTGCACACCGCCCGGACATCACGTGATGCCGCCAACGAATCAGCGCGCGGCACACCTCACGACGCCACTCACATGCCGAGACACTCTCCTTCGAAATATAAGAAGGGCGTTTTGGCCTGTGAGCTGTTCATTTCGGTTCATTTCGGAAGCGGCACTTGAAGACAACAGCAAGAGAAGAAACCTCAAGAGAAATCAAGAGAGAAGAATTAATACTCCATTGAAGATTGAAGATTCCCCTCTGTGTATATAGTTTAGTGAAAAGCCGCTTGTAAATAGTTGAATACATAATCGTCTACAGTACCCTCTTTTCTTCGACAGTACCCATAGTATAGTTTACCCTACATAACGTCAAACAGTCAAGCTAAAAATCATACAGTCCCCAGCAGTCCCTAATAATAGTTATATGTTATTTGACAGCTCCGTGGCGCAGTGGCTTAGTAAAGTATTGTTGCGTTTTTTGTATGGCGTAACAAGTATTTGTATGGCATACAAATAATTGTCCCGGGTCTGGATGTTTGTAAACTGCCCCCACGATACAGGCGAAAATCCTAGTGTGGGGGTAACGTTTTTAATTTTTTTTTTTATTTCAGACCATAACCTATCTCTGAGCAAAATATCATTCAGATCTCTTCAGCCGTTCTGGCGTGATTGAGTAATATACATCCATTCATTCAAACATCCAAACTTTCGCATTTATAATATTTAGATAATAATTGTAATTAGTTCTGCCTACCTATATTTTTTTTCAAAAATACTTACTTACCTGTACTCTCTTACTTTTTTATATATACTCAATATCACTAAACATAAACACAGGTTTTTATAGACAAGTGACCCATCAAGATTGTTTTGTTAGTACCGACCACGGAAGTATAGATGTATTTCCATGGTACCGACCGACGTACCTACAATTTACATTTTAGTGTCTACGACGCGGCGACGTTTTGTGACATTTTGTTGTATTGTAGGTTGTACGTATCTAGGTAATAACAGTAGGTACCCTATGATAATCCCACATAATATACCTAGTTTGTCCGGCGCAAAAGTCTTCTAATAAATAGTTAAATTGTTTTGTAAATTTTTATTGATTATTTATTTATTTATAACATTTTCATTGAGACCCGTGGTAGCTCAGATGGTTAGCGCTCGCTGTAAATATCACATTACGTGAGCAACCCGGGTTCGATCCCCGCCGGAATCGATGAAATTGTTGTAATTTTATATAGTAATCGTATATAGACTTTACTTTTTCTTACTTTTATAATTACATTATATTACGGTCGAAAATTTTTAAATTTTGTCTGTCGTCCAAAACGCATCGTCTCTTTCAATTATATCAATTTCAATGCCATTGGGCGTCCATATAACAAAATAACAAAACTTTTCGTTTCGAATAAAACTCGAATAAGCATGCATGGGTGCGTGAGCGACGTCCTCCCGCACCGCACCGGGGGAAACATTATATAATAATAGAATAAAACCACTTCATAAATCGGTACTGACTTTGTTTGGAAATCTTACACTTCTTTTATTACTAATTTACGCCCAAAGTTGTGTTAAAATTGGCAATAAAAGCGAATCTTTGATAGCTCGTAACTTTTTAATGACTTTTTATTTTACTATTCTGTTTCCGTACAGAACAAAAATAATAATGAGACAAAACGATATTATGTTTAACTTTGGATGTACACTCTCGAACAGCGGAGTAATGCCCCCCCCCCCCAAACTTCTATGGAAATAATGTCGACTAGTGTCATCTTAAGCCTCACTGTCGTTAGATGGCGTTCACATTGATTTTGTAAATGTGTGCGTGCATCGTTCGAGGTCACTTGGCTCTTGTCTTGTAGTCCTCTTAACACATAAGCGTCAATCATGGTGTATCCATATATGAGTCATCATACTTCCTTTTTTTCGTCTTTGAAACCGTGGAGCTTGACGTCGACGCATCATCGTCTGGATCGGTAATTGCTGTATTCTCCGCGCGTACTGCTTTTTAACATTCAGCGTCATTAGAAGATTTTGTTGCAACACGTTTAATGGCTTTAAGTCAACGTTCCATTCTTCTTTATTAATAATGTTACACGTCAGGATGGTGGGGTCAAAATAATGCACAATCGTTACTGCGTTTATGAGACAAAGTTTAATGATTTACTCCAAACAAAAAATTAGAATACAGCAGGCAGTAGAATAAACACTAGTTTCATATCACGTTTAAACTCCGCAATTCGCTATCCAGCTTGTAAGTACGTAGGTAGGAACTTATCGCTCCGAACACTAATCGACAATTGACTGACGAGGCGCAACGCGCGATCGCCGCTTTTATACTTAGTCCTAGACTCGAACTCGAACATTAACAAAAATACTCGAGTCGGCGCCTTTGATAAACAAAAAGCGGAAATAAAAAAAAAGAATTACAAAAAAATGCGTTGTAAACAATCTCGACTTTATTGTTTTTTAAAATAGAGCCGAAAGTCGCTTGTTCACAGCTATAGCGTCGAATTCAGAGGCGGCTTTTATCAAAGGGACTGCGCGCTCACAAGTATACGCGCGGCGGGCGGAGTCAAAACGTTCGACCAGTGACCAGAGAGAGATTTAGATTTTTTTTCTAAATCGCCGAACCCCTACAGGGGTATCGCGGAACCCTGGGGTTCCGCGGAACACACTTAAAGTACCGCTGCTCTAATACATGCAAGAGATTCTGCGCAGAAGAAAATTCAAGTTGCCTCCGTCCATGATCCAACTCTGGACCAAGAATATCCTCATCCCATACTATGGTAGACCTGTAAATATTTTTTTCTCCGGACCGAATTTCGGTGACAACAACCAATCTCAACACAGACTAGCCAGAGACATGATTATAGTGCCGGAGTGTATTCGCAAGTATAGGTGCACTCTCTATTCCCGCACTCTCATAATCCGATGGAACGGCAAGCCGACACGACCGGAGAGAGATCAAACGCAGGACCAACGGCGTGCTTTTCGATACACTTGCGTAAAACACCGCCAACTTCCTAATTCCGGGCTGGTACTAAGAATCTCTTGACAGAAAATCTCAAAAACTGTTTTTTTGTTGGATTGGTCTGAACCCTAAAATGAAAATTAACTAAAACTTACACTCAAGGGACCACCGATGGACGTCGTTGTCAAATTCATGCGGTAGATCGCCGTTCTCATCACGAGCGTCTTCCATATATTTGATGAAGTCTTCAGTGACCAGTTCGATCGGTGCAACGTAATTTTTTACGGTTTGCGGCTGGAGCATAGGTTGCTGTACCTTCGAGCGGAATCTTCGCCATTGCTCACCGTGCCTGAAACATTAAATATAAAGTTAACTATTAATTCTATACGCACAGCATAAGAATGTAATAAGTTAATATTATGGTTGTTTATGCCCAAATTTGGTCATGTTTGAACGCCACCTAATTGCGTTCGAGCTGGCGGCTCACCCGATGGTATGAAGGTGAGATAAGCCCCGAGGTGGGGCGACCGTGCGCGGTTGCGTGGCAGTGAGTCACTCGACGCGTGGGCGTAAGGTCGGTGCCCCGCCAGCCACGAGGCGGGGAGACCATCAGGCCCTCTTACCTAAATTCACGGCCCGTCGTGGATCAAGATAGCTAGATGGAGTACGTGCTTCTTCGTCACGTAGATATGTGAATTTTGCAATATTTAACTTGTTCGGGTGATGCGGAATTGTGCACGCGCGCGTCGAGTAGATATACGGTCTAGGATTCGAACCGCACATTCCTTGGTCGAGAGCGTCTCCCGGTTGATTGTCTGGAAATCATTATAATTGTGCCGTCGCGTTAAGTGCCCTTTTTTGTGTGTTGGTTGGTTTGTTAGTTTGCGTGTCAACGAGGCGTATTTTGAATCTTGTGCGACGTGTTATTATGCCGAATTTATAATTTGTGATAAGTGAATCCGGGACATTCAATGTCGAATTTGGTGCTACTGTCCTTGCCGTATCGGATATCACGTGTTCTATTCTGCGATGAGTGTGGAATTGGGCTAATCGAAGTTAGTTAAATGTACAATGAAGCTAAGAGACTGAATCAGTGACAGTGAAGAAAGAAGTGGTCCGGCGCCGAAGCAGTCTGGAGCGATGCAGCATTTTGGAGCAGCCTGGAACTCGGCCGCTGCTGGTCGCCTATGCTTGCCAAGGCCCCACACATTCACACATCACTGTACACGACTCGCTATCTACCATTACACACACTCACGGCCTGCCCAAGCCTTGGAGCGAAGTTAGCTCCTGATACAGGTAAGTACCTTTGCTTTCTAGTTTGCTCTCATATAGTTTATTGTGATAGAACATATTCCACGTGGCCATATTGAGGCCCGACCTGCATCTGCCCATCGAAGAAGCTGCTATGGGCCCCAGCCAAGACGACGTTTGCAAGGGCAGCTGTAGGCCGTAACAGAGTGGTAGCAGAGTGTGGTTCCGGGTTCGATTCCCGGTCAAGCCCGACCGTAGTGTTTGATAAAAATTAAACAATTTTGGTGGCAGGGAGCGTTTGTTTGATTGATTTAATTTGTGTCTACAATCACGCCCGGCCGTAATACGTGAAAATAAAATTCTTTTTTTTTATTGCTTTGTTGCTTGCCTTTTTTTGTTGTTGGTGGGTAGTTGCGAATTCCACGCCTGTAGGTTGCGCAAGCGGGAGTTTGCTAGAGAGATGCGTTGGGTAGGTAGATGGTTATTATCACGTAATCGGAAAATTATCGTTGTCATATAATTATGGTTGATTACTTATCAAAGGTCGGTTGTCTGAGCGAGGCATTTTTTGTAGATCGACTGTGATGTGTATCTTTATTTGTATTGTGGTTTGTATTTGATCTAATAAATGGTTATTTGTATTTGTGTAATTTGTATTTAACTTGATTTGATAGGAACGGTATTTTGTTACTCGTTAATTCTTTTTGTATTTGTTATTTGTTAATTTGTAATTTTTAATTTGAGCCGCGTAATAATTTGTATTTAGAAGTAATGCCATCGAGCGGCTAGGGCTATCGCCATGCCGTTTTGTGTCTGGGTGCGAACGGCGTTTCCTCTCAGGGCTCTCCGGGCCCTCGACTCCCACGGGTGGGGGCGCTCGGACGCACCCCCTGTCGGGGGGTTGTTCCCCTAGGGGCGGGGGGTCGTCACCCCCTCCCTCAGTATGTTGAGAGGGACTTCACTGCCACTCAGCGGTCAGCTAGACACTTCTCGCCCTCGTCAGCTGAGTGGCCGCGGCTCGGGGTACTACCGTTCCCCCTTTGATGTAGGCAGCCCAGCTAGGTAGCTGCCGCCCTAGCTCCCACCACGGCCGTCTCCACTAATTCTGTGAGCCGTCAACAGCTCACATGTTAATCTGTTCTCTTGTCGACGGCCTCAGTGAGGGTGTACCGCCCGAGCGTCGAGTGTTTGACGGTACGCGCTTTATTTGTTCCGGGTTCACACCCAGGTTAGCATCTGCTTAGTTGTTAAGAAGGCTAGGGCTCCATGGGAGCGTTGAATTGCGCTGTTAGGGATTGTTAGATTTGGTTTTGGTCGAGTACTTCATTAACGATGCTTTGAATTAAAATTAAAAATGTTTTGTGCCATCCGCGAAATGTTTCATATTATGATGGTTGTGATAAAAAGGGTTGAATTTAATATACTCCTTGAATATGTGTTCGTATGTTTTTGTAAATGTATTTGATCATTGTGTTTGTTTAGTTGCACGGAAAATTTAAATTGAATTGTGTGCCCTTTAAATGCTTGTGCATATGTTTGTAATTGTAGTTGATTACTGTGTTTGTTTGTTGCGCGGAAAATTTAAATTGAATTATGTTTTGTAATGTATTTGATTATTGCGTCTGTTTTGCTGAAAGGAAAATTTGAATTCATTTGAAATTGAATGACGCGTTATTTGGATTTGAATATATGTTTTGTGGATGTGTTTATCATGGTGTTTTGTTGAAGAGAAAGCAGAGATTGGATAACCCTATTTGTGCCGAAAGGAATAAAGAGTTATTCCTCCTTTGGGTTTCGCATTTGTAGGCACTGTCTAAGATATTTATTTGAAATGAGAAATAGGACTGTCTCTTACGTTTATTGTTTTGTTTAATTTGTCAGTTGACCTATGTGCATCGGTGATTGGTTTGTTTGAATTAATTCTGTAGTTGAAAATTGATGCATTTGAAAAATTGGTTGAAATATGAGCATAGGACTACTTGTATAACAGGCTAGCTAGTTTGGAGATTATCAGATTGAAATCAGCTGCCGCACTATTTGAGTAAATGATTACAAGACGACCTTTGCAAGGGCAGCTGTAGGCCGTAACAATGGTAGTTGCACGATTGGTTCGGCTCGACCGGGGAAAAACTACGCTCTTACAGAATACCAGCGTAAAATAAAAGCTTAATATTGCTGTATTGCATATGGTGAGTGTAGAGTAGAGGAGATCATTTTTACCGAATAAATTCTATTTTAGTCCTCAGAGGTTATAATCTAGATTTTAATTCTATGGGCCAAAGCATCCACTAACCATCGGGTGGACTCTGTGCTTGTTTGTCAACCGTCTAATATTCTATAAAAGAAATATAATATTGAGTTTATTCTTCAAACGTCATTTTCGCACTGCTAGCAGAAAAAATGCAATGTAAAATGTATATAACTTGTATATATAGAGATCAGTGTAATATACTAATAATAATCTATATACCAATAAATACAATTGAAGTGTCTGTTTGTAATATCATAACGGCTCCACTGATTGTGGTGATTTTTTGTGAGTGTTTGAATGAGTCCGTAGATGGTTTAGATTCACATTTGAAACCGGTAAGTGGCGCTGTTGTCGAGATTCATAACTCATCCGTGCGAAGCCAGAGCGAATCGCAAGTTTTTAAATAATCTATAACGTGAATTACAATGATGTAAAAAATTTTATTCAGTTTCTATTTTTTCCTATACTTGGCCATAAAAATGATATAGACATGTTTAAGTCCGCGCGTATAATATAACTAGCGACCCTCCCCGGCTCGCCTGGGTAAGATCTAATAATGTGGCGTTTTATAAATTTAAGATAATTAAAGACCATTTAGTTTATTAATTTTCGTTCTTTCTTTTAATGTGCAAGTATATCGGATAAAAATATAAGGCATATTATAAAGAAGTAGTTTAGATTTAACAGAGAGACACAACAGTTTCATTAATTAGTTTAAATTTAAGACCGTAGTCCTTGAACGTGGGAACTAATATAACACTTAATAGAACACCCACATTGATATTTTCTAGTCACACAGACGCATCGTGCAGTGTTAGTATACGCACCATGGACATGAATTCGGACAATTGACATATTCATAACGCGTATGTCTCCGTAGGATGTTCATGAATGTCACAAAAAACACGCATAGTATGTAGCCATTTGCAATGTATTATGTGCCATTTGCTTGTCTCACTAACTATTGTTAACCCATGTGTTATTTTTGCGGATGATATCTCTATCTTAGTACTTTGTTGTAAAGTAAATAACACAAATTATAATATACAATACAATACAATACAATACTCTTTATTGTACACCAAGAAAAGATAAAAATATCAAAAATAAAAAATAAACGACTATTGAGGGAAATACAAAGGGCGGTATTATTGCTACATAGCAATCTCTTCCAGATAACCCAGAAGAATAAATAAATAAAAATAAAAAAAGAACAATGGGTAGGGTGCACTAAAATAAAATAAAAAATAAAAACAAATAAAAATAAAATAGAGATACAAACTTATGCATTAAAACACAACATTCTTCAGGTAGATCAATGACCATAATTAAGCGGAGGAAGTGAGAGGGGTAGAGAGACAAATAGTATTCTTTAATCTGTTTCTGGAACACATTTAAGGATTGAGCACTTCTAATTGACTGGGGTAAGGAATTCCAAAGTCTTACTCCAAGAACAGAGAATGATTTATCATAATAAGTCGAGGAGTGCACAGAACATTGGAGGGAAAGATTTTCTTTGGATCGTAAGTAAGAATTATGACAGGAGGTGAGAAATTTAAAACGTTCTTTTAGATAGGAAGGACTAGATAAATTAAACAAGACGCAGTAGAGAGCAGAAAGTATATGAGTATTCCGACGAAGACGGATTGGGAGCCACTTTAGCTTAGTGCGGTATTCTGCGACATGGTCATATTTACGAAGCCTAAATATGAACCGTATACAGAGATTTTGGAGTCGCTCGAGCTTATTAAGTTGCTCCTTGGTGATATCAAGGTAACAAATGTCAGCATAGTCGAGGATAGGGAGTAGTAAAGATTGTGCAAGCGTAATTTTGGTGGCAATGGGTAAAAAGTAATTAAGCCTCCGGAGTGAAGCATAAGCTGCAAACATTTTACGGCTCACTGTATTAATTTGGGGAGCCCAAGAAAGACTTGAATCCAAAAGGATACCTAAATTTTTGACAACGTCATTCTAAGGGATGGGAACTCCATTATATACAACGGGTTGTAGTTTACATTTTTTTATTTTGCAAATCATTCTTGAACTCCCAATGATTATGGCTTGGGATTTTGAAGGGTTAACCGTTAACCCATAAGAACGACTCCAGTCAAGAATACATGTTAGATCCTTTTTGATACATTCCACTGCTTTGGAAAGATCTTCAATGGTTGTTTGTAAGTATATTTGGAGATCATCGGCATACAAGTGGTAGAGAGAAGATGTAATCGTATTAATAAAGATTGCAAATAAAAAATGAGATAAGACACCACCTTATGGAACGCTAGCTACTGTCTCAAACCACAAAAAAAGTCTATCTTGGACATGAATACGTTGCCGGCGCCCATACAAATCACTATGAAACCAGGAAATTGCAGTTGGAGATATTTTAAGAGAACGCAGAATCCCTAACAGGATATCATGATCAACAGTATTAAAGGCATTGCTGAAATCCAGCAACACCAATAATGTGACTTGATGATTTTCCATACCACTGGTTCGAAAAAAAACCCTCTGCCCTGGGAAGAACCAGCAAGAAATCCAGCGGGACTTTTATTTTAAAATAAATTTTACAATATAAATGATTACGAGCTATTTACAAAATTTGTTTTAGAAACTGCTTGGAAGCGACCACCTCATTCCCAGGGGTTATTATCAACCATGTGTTACTCACAGAACCCGTAACCGTTCGTTCTTATGAAATTCCCTGTTCTTTTAGAAACATTAAGTTAATAAAATACCAGAGTTTAAGTGTATAATATTCATCTGCACTGCATCCGGACACGAAAGTCATTTTGTTTCTTTAACTCTTTCCGAAATACTGTTCTTAAGTTATTTTTTATTTTATTTATATCAGCAAAGTTACCTATTTTTTTCATATTTTCCAGAAGGACCTCGTAACATACCTGGCTGGTTTGGTAAGAAGCTATGATGAAGCACACCGGCGCTAGACCACCAAACTGAGACCATCACTTTTCTAGGGGTAAGCTTTCGTTTAGGGAAACAAGGATTCAACCAACTTGCTGAGCGCTTGCGATTGTCAAACAGAATCCATTTTTCGTCGCAGGTAACAATGCGATTCAAAAATCTTTCATTTGTGTACGTGTACTTCGCGCTGGCGATCTTTGTGTTCGTGGGGCACCTGTTTGTCAAGCTTTTTTACATTTCCAATTTAACGCAAATGAATAATTGTTTTGATGCTAACATCGAAAACTGCTGCTAATTGATCCGTAGATTGAGTGTCATCAGTTTCCATAATCGCCTTTAATTCGTCATTGTCGACTAAAGTTTTCGAACGACCTCGGGGTTCATTTTTAGGTCGAAATTTCCAGAACGGAAGCGGGCAAAACAATAATAGATGGTGCGTTCATTTATAGTATTCGCTCTGAAAACGTCGTTTATGTTGCGTGCCGCTTGTGCCGCGTTACTGCTACGACGGTACTCATATTCCATAAATATACTCGATTTTTTAACGTATCCATAATGACGAAAGATATTCAAATGCGATGAAAACAACGCTAATCAATAAACAAACAACTAATTTTTAAAAAGAATTCTATGTTTTTAAAATAAAATTTGAAATTAGAATTCTTAACCAAACAAAAACTGTTTTGATTTGAAACGGCCAGTACTGCAGAACAGCAATTTTATAGCTAAAAACCTAATATATTTTGTATGGTAATTAGAAATATATGAATAGTGTAAAAATTCTGCTAACTCACTGTGGTCCTGGAATTTTTATAACTCTATAATCATGTTTGAGAGAGTGTAGACTTTTTTTACGATGTTATATATTATATTTTTTCAAGCTGAGATATTCCTGTTGCAACTATAAAAGTCAGTATCGTGGCTCTACCAAAGGAAAAACGTTAATACTGTATTTGTTATATATTTATTTGTTCGAGTATTTGTCCTTCATTTAATGTAGGTAATTTTACGGATTTTATTTTAAACCTTTTGATTCCCGACGTTTAGGGAGCTTTACATCGCCCATGGCCTTGGGGGAAACTGAGGTGTCCGATGTCATAGTCAATAAAGGCTATCTGCAACTTTTTAATAATTAAAATATTCAAATTTGAAACAATTAAAAATTTTAATAAATATTTAAAAGTACCTTAAATCCCTAATTAAAAAATTTGAAAAGAAATCTTCGCGTCAGTATTTGGATAAACATATTTTATAACTATACCAAAATAAATAATTTACGTGAAACGCTATCAGATATTAACTTCTGTGATGTACAGGCACCGAGGTCATTCTTTTAAAGGTGTTCCATATTAATAAGAGCAATACGAGTGAAAACGCAAACACTATAAAATTTTAACTTTCGTACTTTTCTTTTTTTTATAAAGAAGATTTAAATTTCGTTGGGCATTACCGCGGAGTGGCGGCAGAAGGGAATCTACTATCCATATCATCGTGGTTGTCGTAAAAGACGAGAGAGGGAAATTAAACAGAAGGTATACAGCAGCATCTTTCTGATATCAACTCAAAATAAAAATTAAAACTACGGTTGTGAACCCACCTGCCAAGCGTGGAAATTATAGTAAATGGCATTCATACATTATTTATATTAAGATAAGAAAAATGAGCCACGTAGTAACAAAGTCTTGTTAATCCACCTATTATCGAGAATATTAATAATAGTTTAAAAGTGAACATGTGAATATTTTCTTTATAATTTTAACTACACCTGCATACAGACGGATTAGAACCACACAACAGCAAGGATCATAATGTACATGTAAAGAGATATCTAGTCTATGCCGGTCGTTCAACTAGTCTAGCGTGGCGTAGTCCGAGTCCGTGCTTACATACTTAATAGGATGCTTTAAATTAATGTAGTAACAGCTAATTCTGGCATGATGTACATGGTAATCTTTTATAATTTAAACACTCATCAGGTCAAGGCTCTCTAGGACTCTAAAGACTGCCACTTTGTAATGTATTGCCATTTCTGCAAGTAAAATCCTGTAATATTAAGATTAACAAAAAACGAACATGTACGAGTAGAACTATCGTCCTAAGAGGTCTTTATAGTATTAATTTGCTATATTCCATATTACGGGCCGAAAGAAAAGTAGGCGTTAGCTTTATTATAACTATTTTATCATCATCATCATCATTACAGCTGTTCACAAATCCACTGCTGAATATATGCCTCCCCCAAGGAATGCCACAAATCACGTAAAACATCAACTTCCTGCATGTCTTACCAGGTACGTCATTCCATCTAATGAAAGGCCACCCCAAACTTCTATTCACTATGTTTTATGTGGACAAAAAATTAAATTGATTCTTTTATGTTATTATAAATCTTTCAAATACTTTGAAAACCGGCAAGTACTCCATATCAAAATAAATCACACAAATGGCCGTGACATTTGATTGTGGTGAGTTGGAAAACTAATTTCTTTTTTCATCTTCACGGGAATTTTTTCATCTTCTTCTTACATATTCATTTCAAACTGGTACCTCTACTGGTTCTAAGGAAAGCCGCCCATCTGTCAAGAACCTTTTCTCAAGAAAAGATTCTTAACAGACGGGCGGACGATCAACCGGGTAATCCTATAAGGGTTCGGTTTTTCCCTTTCAGATATACGTCAGAAAATAACAAATAGGATTTTTTTATTGAAGTGACAAGTTATCTAAAGTTCTCCTCATGGTAAGTGGGCTAATTTACTAAGGTTTATACATTTCACAAAAACCATGTTATCGATTCTGCTGTTGGTGTACAGCAGGGTGACCCACTAGGTCCAGCACTTTTCAGTTTGGGAATCCAACCCATTATTTCAAATTTGAAATCCAAGCTGAATGTCTGGTACCTGAACAACGGTACACTGTGAGGTAGAGCAGATGGCGTCCTCAGTGATCTTACCCATATTTTTCTAAATTTTAAAAATATTGATCTTGAACCAAATAGCAATAAATGTGAAATATTTTTTTCCAATAATTTATCTACTTCTCACAGAGACCCTTTAATTCAAAATTTCAATCATGTTTCTCCAGGAATAAAAACTGTCAGTACGGCATCACTATACCTGCTAGGTACCCCGTTGTTTTTCGATAGTATTAAACCTACTTTAAAAACAAAATTTGATCAGATTCTAAACCACGTTGATAAATTGTATAAATTAAAGCATGTATAAACTATTTTAAAATATTGTCTTCTTGTACCTAGATTTACATACTTACTCCGCTCGTGTCCAGTCTGGAAATATTCGGATGTTTTAAAAGATATTGATAATAATCTTAAAATAGCTATAGAATTTTTTTTTAAATTTAACTTTAAATACAACAGCCTGGACTCAAGCTTCTTTACCTATAAAAGGTATAATTGGTGTGAGAAATCTTTCTAGCGTTGCATTGTCTGCTTTCCTTACTTCCGTGAACAGTGTCAGTGACTTATGTAACATAATTTTAAATAATAAAGTAGACCTGTGATTTGTTATAGAGGCAGGGCAGACATGGCTAATGCTCTGTCCCGGTGAATATTTTCCACTGTAAGTTAACCAACAAAAACAGTGGGATATTCCGTTGGTACAGAGCGTGTAGAAATATTTGTTTCATAATTTCCACAGTGACCAAGACAAGTCACGCCTTCTAGCTGCTTCGACTAAGGAATCTAGTCACTTGTTACACGCTTTACCATCAAGTAATCTCGGCACATTAGTTAATGGGGAAAGCTTGCGTATTGCCGTAGCAATCCGACTAGTAGCGGCAATTTGTCAACCCCATCAGTGCCCATGTGGTAGCAGCGTCGATAAATTTGGACTCCATGGACTTTCATGTAAGAAAAGTGCTGGTAGGTTTTCACGACACAGTTCTCTGAACGATATCATCCGAAGGGCTCTTGTCTCTATAAATGTTCTAAGGTTTTAGAGCCTTGTGGAATATTTAGAGACGATGGCAGGAGACCTGACGGTATGATATTGGTCCCTTGGGAGAGAGGTAAAGCCCTAGTGTGGGATGTTACTTGCGTTGATACTCTGGCGGCCTCTCATCTCAGGGGTACCTCGCTTAGAGCCGGGGCAGCATCAGAGGCAGCTGAACTGAGCAAGTGGCACAAATATGAGTCTCTGAGAGATGACTACATATTTTTGCTATTTGCTGTAGAGATTATTGGTCCGTGGGGTCCGTGCGGTGAAATTCCTAAAGGAACTCCATCCGCAGCTAGTCGTTGCTGCTGGTGATAAGAGGGCTGGTTCTTTTCTCGCTCAAAGGCTAAGTATAGCCATTCAGCGGGGAAACGAAGCCAACATTCTTGGCACTTTACCGCGGAGAGTAGGACTATATGATAATTAATTTTCTAGTTTTAGTTTTTTTTTAATATTATAGTTTATAATATTGTACATGATAAACAAAGAACTAAATATTGAGCAATAATAGGATGGAGCCAAGAAACTTAAATGAGCTATAATAAAAAATCTACAACAACATGTCAGGTCCCCAACCTTAGCAACTTCTTCATTAACATATTTATCAATGATTTATACTATTAGTACCTTGTACGTAAAAAAAGTTAAGCTACAGATGGGACCAGACCTCCTCTCATTTCTGAAAAGTTTACGCATTGATTCAGACTTTAAATGTTCTCGAAATACTTCTTTGTACGTTATCTCACAATTTTTTGTTTCACCGCCGGACACAGGTTGGCAAAATCAGCACTTAAAACTGCATTAAACAATACCCTTGTTGCGGGTGGAAATCAAATTTGGTTGCTCATGTACTATAGAATTTACGACGAGCGCTTAGCCCCTGATCTTCCACAGCTCATTTTGCGTGTGGGGTTAAAAATACCAAATTATCTGTTTCTTGTACGGTAATGTGAATCGTCAAATATCATATTTTAATATACAGTTGCGATAGTTTTTTTTTACAAAACTAGACAATTAAGTCGAAGGAGAAAATTAGGAGACTCATTCATATCGTTGTTAGTGCGAGAAAAGTATACTTTTATTGCAAACAATAAATAATAAATATTATTAATTTGAATTAACTAATATAGAAATTATGTACTCGTAGCATTTCAATAAATATGTATTCGAAATTTAAATACAAAACAGAAGCTATAATATATTACAATTTTATTGACTGATCACAATTTAAAAAAAATTGATCGTGAAAGTGCGAATGTTTTCATAGATTTATCTGCTACATTGGTGATTACCGTTATAGAAAGATATCTATAAAGAGAAAAATTAAAGCTAATACTTTATTAAAATTTCATTTCTAATGCCACGAGCTAATGATACGAGTATTTTAAGAAGCAAAGAAGTTGTATTCTATAATCGACTACCTGTACTTAAATTGTACACGTATTTTAATTTCATTTGTCATAAGCTTAACGTAAAAATCTTACGAGTTATTTTTGAATGAAACAGATATTATAAGTTTAAAGTATCTTTGTAAGAATAAAAAAGAAAGAAATACTAACTATAACAAGGAGGGCGACATTTCCTGTTTAATGCCGTTTACCGTCTTTCACTATTTAAATCTCATGCATTTGCGTTAAAGTGTTACTTTTTAATATACTAAAATGTACTTACACTCCAACAATACTTGGCAGTTCTCCAAAGAACCATTTGCCAAGTATTACCCAAAATTGGTATCAGTTTGGGTCCGGGGTAAAGTTTCGCATTAGCGAAAATCTCATCGTTGAGGGCGGCAGTTGGTGATGTTTGGGAGCGTTGGCGTTTAGAAAACGGGCAACCTGTGGTCGCATATCTACAGTTCGGATTTATCAAAGGGCGCGCGTACGCGGTTAAGCTGTTTAGTGTCCAACCCTTGGAGGTTAAGGTCGCAGCAACGACTGAGCGTTTGGCAAGCAGATTACTTACTGATTTAACGTTGCTCGCTAAGCATCTGTTTCTCTATTAAGGGCGCAATGAAACGCCGCTCTTTTTCTGTGTTTTCTGCCGACTTCAAAAAGGAGACGGTACTCAATTCGACTGATTGTTTATTTTATGTGTGTTAACTTTTTACTGGGTGAACCGATTTCGATGATTCTTTTTTTATTTGAAAGCTTACTTAAGGTACTTCACATGTGGTCCCATATGAATCCATTCCACACATGAGGTCCATTGATCAAGGTCAGACCAATAGTTTTTGAGATATTCTTAATAATTTATATTGAAGTCGTATGTACAAAATTTTTAATTTTAAATTATTTATTTCATTTCATGTACACAGAAATATCAACGCACAGTTCAAACCCCTTGACGGAGAAATCTGAAGTTTGGTTTATTGCAGCCTTTTATGACGTAGGCATCCACTAAGAAATGGTTTTTGAAAATTATTAGTATTCATTAATTAACATTTGAAAATATTAGAAGGTGAAATAGGATGTTACAGTTTGTATGAAACTTTTTATTTTACTGGGCGATTTACTGGAAACTTACAGAAAATACTCTGTAAATATAATAAAATAACTCATAGTTTGCGATTTTTCAAAAAAACCCCTTACCGGGATGGTTGAGGGTATTCAAAATTTTATGGGGAAAAACATAATTAATGTTTTTTTTTTTAATTTTTTCTAAAAGTTTTAAAACAAGGGTGCAAAGTTTGTATGAAAAATATTGTATTAAGAATGGGGGGTTTGAATGGCCCAAGCCGCTGTAAGTACATAAAAGCATAGAAATTAGGACAATAGGTTCCTTGCATTACTTAAACATCCACTAAGAAAGAATTTTGGAATATTCAACCTCTAAAAGTGTGAAATAGGGTGTAACAATTTGTAAGAATGTTTTTATTTTACGAGGCGATTGACTCGTAACTTACTGAAACTATTCTGTAAATAAAATAAGTGAATAATTATTTTACGACTATATTTGCAATACTTACACTCCAATAACACCTGGCAGTTCTCCAAAGAAATCTTTCCTTATTTCAGATTTGTATTTGATCATGCAAGGCATAGCTGGTCTGAATGGTGTTGGCCCTTCACGTCTATACAATCTTTCAATTTCATCCGCATCGTACACAAAAAGGAGATCAGGTCTTCCGATCAAACCACCCAGTCTGACAATCCTACCATACTGCTCGAGAAACATTTTAATCACTTTCGTGAACTCTGAAATATTGAACTGTCCAATTATTGGTACCATTCGCCAAGTATTGCCCAAAATTGGTATCGGTTTGGGTCCGGGGACCTCGGAGTAAGGTTTCGCATTAGCGAAAATCTCATCGTTGAGAGCGGCAGTTGGTGCTATTTGGGAGCGTTGGCGTTTAGAAAACGGGCAACCTGTGGTAGCGTATCTACAGTTCGGATTTATCAAAGGGCGCGCGTACGCGGTAAAGCTGTATAGTGTCCGACCCATAGCGGTTAAGTTCGCGGCAACGACTGAGCAACTGGCGACTGCCGACGCGACTTTGCGGAGAGTTGGATACAGCAGATTTTACTGATTTACCGTTGCTCGCAATGCATCTGTTTCTCTATCAGAGAATACAATTAAGCCCCGCTCGTTTTCTATGCGTATTTTATTTCAATTACGGTACACAGAAAAAGAAAGTATAATATTTATTTATATATATATATAAAAGAAAGTATAATACTTATTTTTATATATTAAGATATATAAGAATATCCGCTACCCCATATCATCCCGTGGGTGTCGTGAGATGGTTAAAGAGGGAAACAAACCAGGTTAGGGGCCACAGCGTCGATCTAATAACGACTAAAAAACTGCGGTAGCTAACACACTTGCGTGCGTGACAACTATGGCAAGTATCGCCCCTATGAGTCAATTTATGGGCAGCAGTGGACTTTAATAGGCTGTAGCGAAGACGGGAACACCTACTTCTACAATCGAGCAAAGTCAAAATGAAAGTGTGTTATCACCCCTGAGGACAACGCACAGTCCAAACTGCTTGAAGAAGAAATATGAAATTTGATCTATAGTTGCCTTTTATGAGGTGTCCAATAAGAAAGTCTTTGAAAATTATTATTAATTAATTATTTTAAAATATTCAAACCCGAAGAGGGTGAAATAGGGTATTACACTTTGTATGTAACTTTTTATTTTACAAGGCGATTGACTCGAAACTTACAGAAAATACTCTGTAAATATAATAAATTAATTCATATTTTCCAATTTTCCAAAACGGAGGAGGCTAGAGGGTATTCAAATATGTATGGGGGTGTTGGATGTAATTAATTATCCCGTCCTGGATGAGGAGTCCCGAATTTTACTATATAATGATAGTAAAAATGGTTTCTTAATCTAAATTACCAAATGCTGGTTCAGAGTTATTAAAGGGATAGCTTTACGTTGATTATGGACTGTATGAGGCAGTGATAATATACTATTTCGCGATACTGCAAATTTACCTAAATTCGGGCTACAGGATGGATGTGAAGGAATACATGTGCACTCCTGGACCCGGACTTCTGCTAATCTGCCTCGTGTCTCGAAGGCTGTGTTGCACGTTGGTTGGATGCCGGCTATCTTTACACAAATTACTTCACAATTTATCGCGAAATATAGCGTTATAATAAAATTTCTTTATACTTGATTATGTTCGTATATAGTTAACACGCCGGGAGGCGACGACGCAAGGTATAAGCGGCGCGGTTAGTTGCATGACTTCCGAACTTTTGTGAACCCCATTTAAGAAAATTGCACATGTTGGGCATAAAAAGCGGTAGCTAGGAAACCCGGGAGTGGGCCTTGCAGTATTCTCATTGGATAACAATTAACAAATATCATAAGCGTTAAGCGGTAGTTGCAATTTGGCGCGAACATCCCCCGGGCCTTAAGAAATCCTCAAATAGCGAAAGAAAATACAAAATAATATATATATATATATATATATATATATATATATATATATATATATATATATATAGCGGACTTAGAATAATAATAGCGGATAAATACTTATACGGGTTAACGATAAAATTATCTCATTAAATGAAAAGATTTATCCTTCATAACGTTCTTTGAATAACGTTCTTTTTTTCTTTCGTTTTTTTCTATATAAGTACCTATGAACGGAAAGTGTAGTTAAATAATTACATACGTCGATACCGCGTGAGTACTACGTGCCTACCGCACCATTGCCGCTTTTACATGTCACTTCAGGTCAGTAAACTAATATTATCAAGGTGGTTTATTTCGTGTCAATTTTTAAACAATTCGGTGACAATGCCTAGAGGACACTGAAACAGGCAGGTGGAGTATTATACATGTCTATTATAACTATTGTTCCTACAGAATTTTCAGTGGCATTCTTATTCCACTTTGCCCTACTCTGTAATGTAAGTAAGTAATCAAATATAAAGCATTTCCAAAACGACTGGACCAAAGAACCTATTAAAAAGAAGCGTGTTAAATAAATAATACGTTCTTTATTTAAATCAGCAGCTGGTAAACATTCAAGCGGTTTTAAATTCAGGAAATGTGCGGGCGTGCGTGCTGTAGGTTCCGAAGGATCACAACTTAATATATAAAGTGGGTGATAATTTCAGATACACTCGATTACACAGAATGTATTAAGCATTTCTTCATACATTTGCTTGCCTATTACGTGAAACAAATGGTTTTCTACAAACTTAATATTGGACTCCCATAACGGCCCGAAATGTTGGAGAGCTGAGTTTACAAATAATGCAATTATCAATAAGCACCTGATTGAATGCCTTATAATATTCCTCAGATTGCAAAAAGCAATATAATTTATGTAAATATGAACTCGAAGCGACGAAATTAGTACCGTTATCGCTGTATAGAAGTTTACACGGCCCTCTCCGAGAGATATCTTTTAAAAACCTAGCCGAACTTAGATCCGACGCTAGTTCTAAATGAACTGCCTTATTAACAAGGCATACGAATAAACATAAATAAGCCTTCTAGCTGCGTATACCACGCTTACGTCTCAATGTAATATAAATCAGGCCCTAAAAATCCACACCTGTGTGCGTAAATGCATTGCACTGCTAACTGCTAAGCGGCAAGCAGACATCACAGGGTAAGTTATTTCTTTACCTTGTTTCTAATGTCTTTCCAGTTCGTATCCTTTGATTTTCACCTTGCAGTTATCATTAGTTATGAGATAGGTACCTAGTAGAATCTCCGGGCTTACTTCATTGTCACAGAATTGTGTCATGGCTGTTTCAGTATTTGATTAAGCTATCCATCGATTTGGTTGTATGAGGTAGATCTTCGCATTTTCAAGGGTAACAGGAATCAGGTGACAACTTGATTTTATACTTGGGACAGCCCGGCTACTGCTATTTTAGTAGTATAGTTGCAGCACGAATGGGTCAGCTCGACCGGAGAAAGACCACGCTTGCACAGAATACCAACGTAAAATAGCAGTTTAACACTGCTGTGTTTCGTATGGTGAGTGTAAAAGAGACATTCCATCTTAGTCCTCATGGGTGACAGCACATCTGCATTTTGATTCTTTATTGAGGATAGATGTAGATGTCAATGGGTCACAACAACCACTTACCATCAGTGATTCATCATCATAAAACTAATGTGCTACACATAAATTTTACCAAAAGCATTGGCTGTTTCAATTTAATCCAATGAAAAAATTTATTATTATATTGTTTAAAGCTTGATTTTGAATACTACCTTCTATTCGTATAAAATTGCTTTTAGTCAAATTTGCCACATCTGTAAAGGTGCTCACCATTTCAGCAACTATTGTATGTAACTTATTTATTAATCTTTCATATCTAAGAGCGTCATTGTTATCTAAATAACCTGTGATAGTTTTTTTTTTTGAGGGAGCCTACCGGATTGAGGAGACCTATTTTAGTTCGTAATGAAGATATTAATTGTTTAAATTTGTATAATCGGTTTGCTATTGTTTTTGTAAAATCTGAATCAAATGATTTAATATCGAAACAACTTTGAACATGCTTTTTAAGCATCCCATATCTATGCATACTTGATTCTTATTAGTAAATGAAATAAATAGTAAATTAAATTTAAATCTAATATCTTACTAACTATCCGATTATCATAATTAACGAATGCTTGACCTTCGTTAAAAGGTAATAATCCTGGGTTCTTGTCAATGCGAAGCTGACGAAGGGCCTGAATTCCCATCGTTCGGATCACCAGTAGAAATAATCTGCTAAGGACGTTTTATTTCTTTAATATCAATAAATTTTTTTATAGGATAAGGTGACAAACGAGCACACAGTCCACCTGATGGTAAGTGGTTGCTGTGGCCCATAGACATCTACATCTATCCTCAATAGACTCAAAATGCAGGTGTGTCACCCGTGAGGACTAAGATGGAATGCCTCTTTTCCAGTAAAAAGGGTCTCCAGTTCTCTACACTCACCATACGAAACACAGCAGTGTTAAGCTGCTATTTTACGCTGGTATTCTGTAAGAACGTGGTCCTTCCCTGGTAAAGCCGACTCATTCGTGCTACAACTATACTACTAATATAGCTGCAGCATGGCTCTACCACGTACATATGGTTAAAAAGTTTATTAGTTTCAACGGAAACTACATTTCTCTTTATAACACAGGTGACATAAACCTTCTGGTAACCCGATTTATCCTTACCCCGTCTAGTATTAAGACCTTTTATGAACACAGTATCACCTACATCTATATCGAACTGCAATTCACCTGCGTGTTTGTCTCTCGCCGTCAATTTTTTGTCAATTATTTTATTTGTAATATATTCATATAAATTTTTGGTCCTCTTAGCGTGTTCCTTTACTGTTTTGTGAATTGCTTATCAAAATCTACGTCAAATTTACTATTGAATTCAGTGTGTCCGAATACTACTTCAAAACGCGTGAGATCTATAGAATAGAATAGAATAGAATGATTTTTATTCAATATGGATTATTACATAATACTTATTGAAAGTCATTATTTTATTTACCACTGGTTCGGAAAATACCTCTGTCCTGGGAAGAACCAGCAAGAAACCCAGCGGGACTTTTTTTTTTAAACATAATTTCACTTAACAATAATTTTGATTATACAATTTTAAATGAATTTTCATAGAACCAGCATGGTGGCGATCACCTTATTCCCAGGGGTTATTTTCACTCATGTATTCCTTGATATTATAATAACCCTTTTTGTACAGTTTTTCTTTAATAAAACTTTTAAACTTGTTTATTGACAAACTTTGAACATGTTCTGGGATTCTGTTGTAAAAGCGTATACATTGCCCCATAAATGAATTACTAATTCTGTGGAGTCTTGTAAGTGGCATTACAAGCTTATGTTTGTTCCTAGTGTTTAAGGTATGAACATCCTTATTCTTATTAAAGCTATTTATGTTTTTATGTACATACATTACATTTTCATAAATATATTGCGATGCCAAAGTTAATATGTTTATTTCTTTAAATTTTTCTCTAAGGGACTCTTTACAATTTAGATTATAAATCGCCCGTACGGCTCTCTTTTGCAAAACAAATATAGCTTCAATATCAGTCGCATTACCCCATAGCAAAATTCCATAAGACATTACGCTATGAAAGTAACTAAAATACACTAACCTAGCTGTCTCAACATCTGTGAGACTTCTAATCTTTCTTACAGCATATGCTGCAGAACTAAGTCTGCTTGCTAATTTAGATATATGGGGGCCCCATTGAAGTTTCGCGTCAATAGTAATACCGAGAAAAACAGTGGTATCCACAAGACTCAACTCCTCCCCATTTAAGAGCACATTGGTTTTCGAATGTTTTACATTAGGTATTGTAAATTTAATACATTTTGTCTTATTGCCGTTTAAGAGCAAATTGTTGGCGTTAAACCAATGTACTAGTTTCGATAGAGCATTATTTACATCGTCATATTTAATTGACTGCCGTTTCAGTTTGAAAATTAAAGAGGTATCGTCAGCAAATAATACTATATCGTGATTGTCCCCTACAAGATAAGGTAAGTCATTAATATAGATTAAGAACAGGAATGGGCCAAGAATCGAGCCCTGAGGAACGCCCATTGATACTACCGATCCGGAGGAACATTTACCATTAATGACGACTTTTTGAGTTCTGTTACTTAAATATGAAGTAATAAGTTTAAGCGCCAAATTTTTTACACCGTAATGTTGTAGTTTCCTGATTAATGTATCATGATGAACACAATCGAAAGCCTTGGAAAGGTCACAGAAAATACCTAAGGCATCTTGTGAATTCTCCCAGGCATTAAAAATATATTTCATAAGCTCAACACCGGCGTCAGACGTCGAGCGACCCCTTGTAAAACCAAATTGATTTTTATGAAGTAATTTATTTGTATTAAAAAAAATTAACAATTGATCCAAAATTATTTTTTCAAAAATTTTACTGAGAGTTGGTAGTACAGAAATAGGTCTATAATTAGCGGGGTCCAATGTACTACCAGATTTAAATAAAGGTATTACTTTACTATACTTCATTAAATCAGGAAACACACCAGAATCGATACAAGTATTAAAAATAATAGCAAGATGAGGTGCAATTAAATCTATTATGGACGTAATCACTGTAACGGAAATCCCCCACAAATCTGCGGTTTTCTTTACATCAATGGTTTTGAAGTATTTTACAATATTATGCGGTAATACTTTTTCAAATCTAAATTCTTTTAAACAGGTATTAACATTCTGTTTAAGTAATGATTCGGCGACAGTTGGAGAAGCATTCAATGACTCTGTTGTCAAGATAGGAACATCAGTGAAATATTTCTCAAACACCGCTGCAACTTCTTGATTTGATTTAGTCAATTCATTATTAATTTTTAATTGATAGTTTGAATTACGAGGTTTCTCATTACCGGTTTCGCTGTTAATTATACTCCACGTCATTTTAATTTTATTCTTAGCTGCCTTAATTTTGTTACTAATATGTAATGATTTGGCTGTGGAGCAAACTCTTTTAAACATTTTAGAATAATTTTTTACATATTCTTTAAAAGCATCGGAAAGATTATACGATCTTTCATGGTAAAGGTCATATAACCTTCGTCTGCTTTTATAAATTCCTACTGTCGCCCACTCATTAAATGCCTTGCGACTGTTTCTGGAGAATGTTTTAGAAGTGAATGTTTTATTAAATTCATTGTTTATAAAGGTAAATAATTCTCTATATAAATAGTCTGCATTGTTCTTATAAGAAAGGGATGGAAGGATTTTTAACATATTACTTCTAAATCTCTCCAGGCGTTTTGCATTAATAGGAACAAACACAATTTTCTCATTTACCTGTTTTTTGTGCATATAAGGTAACGAAACCAGTTGTCCACAGTGATCTGAACTAAGTTTTTGAATTATTGATTTGTTGATTGGTACAACACCTGTAAAAATATTATCAATACAAGTTGCACTACACCCTGCAATACGTGTAGCTTCAAAGAATAAATTATTAAGATTATAGGATTTGAACAAAGAAATCGAATATCGAAGAAAGAATTGAAAAATGTAGATTGTATGACATAACAGCATATGTCATCATTGATCCTGCGTTTGTAATTTTGTGCAAGCAATAGTGCATACTCCGATTACAAGCCCATTTACGCTGGTGTTCCACAAGGCTGCGTGTTATCGCTAACGCTGTTTCGTCTACATATAAATTACTAGTTGCAAACCGGTAACATTCATTGCTATGCGGATAACAGCACTGGTGATGCTTTATACACCAGCCGTGGCAATATTTCTCGGGAAAACCTCGCCTAGTATCAGGACAAACTCTGAAGTCTCAGACTGGGGGCGACTAAATCTAGTCCAGGTCAATCCCCAGAAGACACAATTTTGCGCGTTTACCGCTAAAAAGAACCCCTTCGTCGTATCTCCTCAGTTTTAAGGCACTCCCCTTGTTGTCTCAGCCAGTATCGGTACCCTCGGCGTCGACATATTGAGTGACGTGCAGAACTTCACTAATAGCGAAATCGTTTGTTTCGGATCATTGTTTGCACCCGTAACTTTTATTTTTCTTGATTGCGGACTGATTGAAGTTATTATGTGAAAATACGTCCTATAGATAATTGTAATTGTGGTGGCGCTGTCGTCGCGCCACAAGCGAAACACATCAAAGCCTAAATCGCACTAACACAGTTCTGAAGTTAAAGCAGCATATATAGAATAGTATATATGCTGCTTTACTCCGAACTATCAATCGGAGCGTTGGCCGCCCCCCGGGCAGAAAACCTTGCCCGGCGGGAGATCTCCCCTTTTCCTTCCACCCGCCACAGTGGTGACAACCGACGTGATATGAACACGCAACTAACAACCTTCGGAAACTACAACTTCAAAACCTTCGTCATCATCCTCAAGTACCCCATTCATTCGCTCCCGAGCAGATATTGTCTGCAGTCTTCACATTCTGCAAGCCATCTAGCTTTACAAAGGTTTATTATTTATTATTATTTATTTATTATATAATTTGCATGCCACAAGAAATACATCATACATCAAGTGACGCCCCGTAGGGGCATAAGCAAGTAGTTATTTATTTTATTATACTAAATATTAACTACTACATACTAAATACCGACTATCTTATTTCTTAACATTTGCTAGTCTAACATCAATTTTTTTTTAAATTATTACATTTACTATTTATTTGCATCTATAAAGAATTCACTTAAATTATAATAACTTTTATCGATTAAGAATGACTTTAATTTTTTTATAAAAGACTTGGTATTGTCAATATTTTTGAAGTTATTTGGAACATTATTATATATTTTAATTACCATCGTATGGGGACCTGTTGTGAATAATTTTAATTTTGAGAATTGAATATTTAATTTATTTTGAGTTCGATTATTTCTTTTAACAGTATTTACAGGATCGTATAGATTTGGCTGTTTTCTAACGAACTTACAACATTCAATAATGTAAATAGACGTAAGTGTGAGTATACCAAGTTTTCTAAAATGTGGTCTGCATGAGTCCGTTTTTTCTATATTTGTCAATATTCTGATACATTTTTTTTGCAATTTGAAAATATTATCTATGTCAGTACAGTTACCCCAGATGACTATTCCATAAGTTAGTATAGACTGAGCATACGCATAATACGCCGAAAGAGCTGTTTTTAAGTCAGTAACTTTTTTCAAATGTATGAGTGCAAATATAAATGAGGACAATTTACTCGTTAATTTTTGAATGTGGGGTTTCCAATTTAGATGTGTGTCAATTTCAATACCGAGTAATGTTGTAGAGTTGACAGTATCGATCGTAAAGTTTTTGTAGTTAAAGTTTATTTGTAGAGGTCGTTTTTGATAAGTTTTAAACAGGATTAATTTAGTTTTATTATAGTTCAGCTCTAAATTATGTAATTCTAACCAGTCATGTATTTTAGTGAATGATGTATTTAATTTTTCGTTTAATTCACAATTGTCTGTAGATGATAGCAAGATAGATACATCGTCTGCAAAGATAATACATTCTTCTTGTAATTGTTGTGGGAGGTTGTTTATATATATAAGAAATAGAACACAACCTAAGACACTTCCTTGAGGAATCGATCCTATAGTCGGGATTTTGTCTGATCTGACTATTTGGATTTCTCCGGTTTCGAAGTTTGTATTCTGAATTTCAACAATTTGTGATCGATTTTCCAAATACGATTTAAACCAATTATGAGCAATTCCGCGAATTCCAGTAGCATAAAGTTTATCTAAAAGTATTTTATAACTTACTCTATCATAGGCCTTACTCATGTCTAGTAGTAGGCCTACGGCATATTTTTTACTATTAATTATGTCAAGTGCTTTTTGAATATATTTGTATATAGCCAAAATAGTAGATCGGTTTTTTCGAAAACCATTTTGGCTATCGTGAAAAATGTTATATTTCTCATAAAAAGAATAAATTTTTTTGGCCATTGCACTTTCAAATATTTTTGCTGATGTGGGCAATAGCGCAATAGGACGATAATTATTGGGATCGGTTATATCGCCCTTTTTATGGACCGGTCTTACTAAAGATATCTTTAATGCATCTGGGAAAGTACCCTCAGTGAACGACTGGTTTATTAAGTACGTGTATGGTATAGTTAATTCAAAAACACAATTCTTTATTAACATAGGTGGGATTCCATCTACCCCAAAGCTTTTTCTATTTTTTAAATTCCGTATAAGTGTATATACCTCACTAGTTTCCAAGGGACTTAAGAAAAAAGTATTGTTTGCAATGTTGTTAATATTTATATGTTTTTTTAAATTTAAATTTGTACAGGAATTTCCTATTGACGCAAAAAATATGTTTAAATAATCCGCTACAGGTTTCGGTTCACTGATGGTGTGCTGTCCGGATTTTATTTTTAGATTTTTTATTGTCTTAGGTGTATTTTTATTGGTTTCATTTTTTGTTACTTGCCACATGATTTGAGTTTTGTTGCCTGTTTTTTGAAATCTGCTTATATTTGCAATCTTTTTAGCGGTATGTACGGTTTTCTTTAATATTTTAGTATAGATTTTATAATGATTTTTTAGTATAACATCTTTTGATTGCGTCGCAAGTAATCTTTTATTGCGACAAGATAGTTTTAATCCCTTTGTAATATAAGTTTTTTTCATTACTGCTCTAATTTTTAAAGTTTTTAATGGTATACATTTGTCTAATAGGTTATGCAAAGTTTGGATAAATATATTGTAATTTTCATTTACATTATTTTTAGAATCAAGTATATTATTCCATGCTATCTTTTGTAGTTCGGTTTTAAATAAATTTATATTTTTTGTATTAAAGAGTCGTCTTTCTATTATAAATTGTTGGGGTAGGGGGTTCATACCTAATGGTATTTTTAAGAATATTCCTTTATGGTCGGAGAAACCTAGCTCATGTACAGCCACCTGCATATTTTTATTTTTGAAATTTACAAAAATTAAGTCAATACATGTTGAACTATTCTGAGTGATTCTAGTAGCTTCTTTTACGGTTTGATGAAAGTTAAACGTTAACATTTGGTGTTGAAGAGTTAACTTTGGTTTTTTGTTCGTTAGAAAATCTATGTTAAAATCTCCTCCCATTATTATGCGCTTATTTTTATCTATTATAGTAATTAACTGTAACACATTTCCCAAGCAATTGTAAAATATATCTGTCTCTCTGTTACTATTAGGCCAATATATATTAACTAACAATACATTAATCTTAGGTATTTCTATTGCACATATTTCGAAAATTGATTCTACAGATAATAAGTTTATATCTCGCCGTTCATTGTATTCAAGAGTATTTTTTATCAGTATGCAAACGCCTCCACCTTCGTGCTTTTCACGGCAAAAGAATGATCCTATATTGTAGTTATTGATATTTATTGATTTTAATTTGTCCTTAGATAACCAAGTTTCTGTTATACAGATTACATATATGTTTGTTTTGTCTTCTATTAACGCTTCAAGAAGATTGGTTTTGTTGTTCATACTACGCATATTCTGATACAAAACACAAAAAACATTACTCGTGAAAGGATTTTTCTCTACTTTTCGTTTCCTTTTCAACCAAAGTAGAGGGCCTGGTTGAAGTTGGTTTGTTTTCCTTACATTGTTCTTTTACTTTTCGTCCATTTATGATCAACTTATTATTTCTAATTATTGCATTCTGACCATTTGCTCTTGCTGTTTGTAGAGCTTTTTTCAATTCTCTTCTAGCGCGTAGATTTTGCTCATCTAAGTATTCTGTTATACTTAATCCAGTTTGATAAAAATATGAGGCTATTCCTAGTACATAATTCTTTAACCTTTTATTTGATTCAATACATAGCGGCCTTTTATAACCTTTCTTCCCCAAATAGGACACCTCCTCGATTGAACTTGACACGTCCATGTTTAGTATATTAAAAAATATGTTTATAACACGCTCTATAATGTCTTCTTTTGTTTCCCAGTAATTAAATTTTAGTCCATGTAACACAACGACTCTATCCTTCATATTAAAATTCGTGAGAGCATTTTCCATTTTTAGGTTATCGAGTTGTTTTTGTAATTTTTCATTTTCTTTTTTGAGGAAGGAACATTCTTGATGGAGCGATTGAATTTCCATATTTATAGTTGTCATTTTCTGTTTTATCTGTATTTGTTCTTCCTTTATTTGATTTGTATTTTGCTCTATTTCAGATTTTAGTCTAGTAATCGCTATTTCAATTTCACTCCGAAACGCAGTTCGCAATTCGGAGATAATACATTTGTTATTTTTTTTAAGAAGCTTGTTAACATCTTGAATAGTTATGATATTTTCAATAGGAAAGGATAAAGAGTTAACGCTATTTGAAAAGTTTTGTAGAGGGGTTTGATTTGCGCTTAGGTGTAGATCACTTTGGGTATCTTCAGTAATCTCGTCTAAGTCCGACTCGGTATCGCTTAGTTCATTCGTAAGATTTTTTGTGGCTTTACAATTTTGCTTTCTCCGTAACGTCACATTTTGTTTAGGTGATTTATTATAAACCATTTCTGGTGGTGAAGACCTTATTGGAGTATCACTAGTATTTGTCTTCGGCATTTTACAAATGCATTCCTGACATTTCCATTTCTTTTTACGGTCAATATTCATAATATTATAGTAACGTTTATCTGAGACATTTTCACACTGTAGATCGTATGATTTATCGCATAATGAGCATATCATAAACTCTTTCTTTGGGAGAGTTTGATTACAACCTGCACACAGCGCCATCTTTTGGCTGTCTTGTTTATAAGAAATACTTAAATATTTATCTTATACTTAAAAATATTTATCTAAGACTATAATACTATTACAGCAGTTGATGATCTTTTAGTAGTTTCAAACTTTTTTATAGATGGCGTGTTTCAAATTTTTTGAGCATATTTTTGTTAGTATATTCACTTTTATTTAAGAGAATTTTCACTAAAGCACTTTTCCGCTAATATTTTGTTAATCTTTTATAGTTTCTATTATAGTATAACTAACGCTGTTATCACTTGATTGTTTACGATGGCTGCACTGTAAAAAAGTTTGCATATAACTTAGTTCACTTGCTTGATTTTTTTGTTTTAATGGAATGTTTGCTGGAGATTACATTTGTGCATTTGTAATACTGTTCACATATTATTAATGTATTTTGGAAATTCACTTAAAACACTTGATTACAAATAAAAATACGAATAATCGCGAGATTTAAATTCTTTGCTACTGCAGTCCTACCCTCCTCCTCTCTCATCGTTCAAGGTTCATCGCAACACTGGAATAATAATGCTTCCTGTTCCTTCAAGCTACTCTCTGCACTACAGTGTTCGGCACGGCTCAGAGCCTTACTGCTCGCCTCTGTTTCACGGCACTCTCGCACATCACTTGCCTTCTTCTCGACTCACCGCAGACTACAGGGCAATCCCTGGCACTTGCAAATTCGTCGACATCTAGACTGCACTATCGACCTCCGGTCTGAGCAGGGTGATGTGGCGGCGCTGTAGTCGCGCCACAAGCGAAACACATCAAAACCTAAATCGCACTAACAAAGTTCCGAAGTTAAAGCAGCATATATAGAATAGCTCCGAACTATCAATCGAAGCGTTGGCCGCTCACCGGGCAGAAAACCTTGCCCGGCGGGAGATCTCCCCTTTTCCTTCCACCCGCCACAGTAATTAATTTTTGTTATAATTAAAAGAGTTTATTTATCTCTTCTAATCATCAGTATTCAAGTTTTCGCCAGCCTCAGAGCTCTCGTGAAGTTTCCGATGCAAACTGTCACAGTTGCCGAAAAAAACGTCAAATTTATCCGAACGTCGAATGTGAATAGCGTTTATTGGTTTCCGTGCGAGAAGTTATTGAATCCGAGTCGATTTCTTTCTCCGAGACGATTTTGAATATCCCGGTTGGTGTTTAGACTTACATTCTAAACTAGACATTATTACCAGTGAGAGCAATTAAATCGCAACTTTATAATATTAAGAATATATTTTATTCAAATCAAAAGAAACAATATGGATAGGCAATCAATTTTATTTTTAAAACTAATCTAATGAGACGGATGAATTTGATGATTTTAACAACTTTGTTGATATCAGGTTCGATTTTACTCAAAAACAGTCGTAAGTTGCCACGTTCAGTAACATGCAAACGATTTCTTTTTTAGTAAGCAGCATTGTCACAGCGCTACATCCACGTTCACATAAATATGACGATGGGAACGTTATCAAAAATCGCTGAACAATCGACCACAATTTTTTAATTTGATTTTTGTTGTTTCCTCGTTCGTCAGTTCTATAAGTTCTTCTTCCAGTTGGGGTGATACTGCTATATTGACATTTGAAAAGGTCTGGTATTTCCAATTTCAAAATGGCCTGGAATCATTCAATGAAATCACTGTGGAGATTTTCCAAATGTTGGCAGTAGACAAGCAATTCGTCGTTGTTGCATGATACTGATAAATTGGGAAAATTATAGAACTCACGTCTGCCGATATTCTTCTTGTGTAAGAGCAGCTTGGCTACGGAAGCAGCGACGACATTTTTTGTTTTTATTAAGTTCAAGTGATCGCTTTAAAAGTGGAGATTCATATTGTGACGCCTCATAATAATTATTAATAAATAATAATTAAATTTAATATAAAGACATTTTAAAATGTCTTAAAAATTATATTTGAAACAATTAAAATGCAATAATAAGCATAAAGTTCAAACATATTCATTTGGAATATTGAATATAGTATAATAAATGCATAAAATTGTCTTTAAAAATCTCTAAATTTATTAAAATTCTGTTTAAAATATGCAAAATATGTTAAATAAATAATACAAGTACAAGCCGTTCGTATTGCAATAATAAAAATAAATAACATTTGTTCATGAGGGTGTTCTTGTATTACTTTTCTAGGTTAATGAGGGTGTTCATGTAATGTTTCCTTATAAAAAGGGCGTTGCCGGGGACACATACCCAGGGTTGTACATATATATGGGATGGTCGGCTGACCGACTGCTTATAGTATTGTTGCACAATGACTAGTCCTATATTAGGGACTTATGATAGTAAGGTCTATAGAACCAAAGCATTAATATAGAAGGTCTTAATGATGCGTAAGCATTATGATAACAGAGTTGTGACCTGAAGTCCCATATGTATAAGATATATAATTGTATGGTCTATGAAATAAAGCAAATATGTGGATGGTCTCAAAAATGCAAAAGAATTATATTGAAATAAATGGGACTTGAAAAGGATTATTATAGTGGCATGTAGATTACTTCACAGCATCCGAGACCGAGGTAAACTTGGACTCGCTAACCGATGTGTCCTAAGCATATCATCTTAGTGCCGAAGGTAAGCGGGTTTTTTCTAGCAATACGACTTGCTCGTGGACATCGCACACCCCTACCGTTTGTGGACGGCATCTTAGCGCATAGCGTTATGATACGTCGGCTATCTTTCGGATTAGGGAGTAAGTGTGTTTGGTAGTACTTTTAAGTCATTCATCATCATCATCATTACAGCCCTTCACAAGTCCACTGCTGAACATATGCCTCCCCCAAAGCATGCCACAAAGCACGGTCCTGAGCCAACTGCATCCATCGACTTCCTGCATGTCTTACCAGATCGTCACTCCATCTCGTGGGGGGACGCCCTACACTTCGCCTACCGGTACGAGGCTGCCACTCGAGAACCTTTCTTCCCCATCGGTTGTCGGTTCTTCGAGCTATATGGCCGGCCCACTGCCACTTCAGCTTACTAATCCGTTGGGCTATATCGGTTATTCTGGTTCTACTGCGGATATCCTCATTCCTAAGTTTATCACGCAGAGAAACTCCGAGCATAGCCCTCTCCATAGCTCGCTGAGCGACCTTGAGCTTCCTCATACGGCCAGCAGTGAAGGACCACGTTTTAGTTCCGTAAGTCATCACTGGCAACACGCACTGGTTGTACAATTTCGTTTTAAGGTTTTGAGGTATGTCTGACGAGAAGATGTGTCGTAGCTTCCCGAACGCTGCCCAGCCGAGTTGAATCCGTCGATTGACCTCTCGGTCGAAGTTGGACTTACCTAGTCGGACTATTTGTCCCAGGTAAACATACTCGTCAACAACTTCGAGCTTAGTGCTCCCAACAACTACCGGCATAGGTGTAACATGGACATTAAACATAATCTTTGTACAAGCACTTCAACACTTCGATATACCGACAGTCAACTTGGCACCGCTGAAGGGACTGCAGCACCGCCCAAATTTCGACGGAATCAAAGGCTTTCTCATAGTCCACATACGCCAGACATAGTGGCAAATTGTACTCTTCGGACTTCTGTAAAACTTGCCGAAGGGTATGTATGTGGTCTATGGTGCTAAAGCCCTTTCGGAAACCGGCTTGTTCGGGAGGCTGGAAGTCGTCAAGTATGCGCGCGAGACGATTCAATTTCAATTCAATTCAACTTGTCTATCTCTTCTTCCAGCTCCACGATCTTCTCGTCAGTCCTCAGGGTGCGTGCGTTGTACGTTGCCAGGTCGAGTCGTCTAAGGTGGCAACCGAACCTCCACCGGAGATTCTTAGCACCCCCTGCCCCGCCGTTACCATGGTCGCCACCGTAGCCAGGAATAGCGGGGCCGCCGGGGACTGGGGGCCGTCTGTTTGTTGATTTAGTTATTGGAGGGTATTTGCCATAGTTGCCACGCTTGGCGAGCGGGTTGGCAACCGCAGTTTTTTTATTGTAATTTTGGCTATTATCAGGAAGATGCTGCTGCTCATCTCCTGCCTGTTTCCCTTTAAATGCAGCAAGCATACTCAACTCCATGTCATGTCATGATACGTGGATTTTTAGTTAACAACATTATCAATTTTGTTACCTTAGTCGATAGGGATCATGTGGGTGTGTTGTCAGGGGGCGCCATCCGTATGATAGTTGCATTGATGCTTACTGCTACTTGCGGTATTGCGTCTTGTGATAGATCTGCGGGTGTGTTCCGCCTGATTCGACGCATCTTATGGTTCTGGTCGATGGAGGTATGCGGATGGTTATGTCTGCTGGGACTGTATGGGGGACCTTGGGATGGTGTAAGCCGACGATAGTCGTATTGATGCTTGTTGCGTTTTGCAGCAATGCGTCTCTGCGATCGTTGGTTGCCGGGTCGCTATTCTCAGTGGCGCTTTCTACATCTTAGTTTGACTCACAACCTAAGTAGCCTTGCCCAAGTCGGGTCCCTTCGTTACGGGGCTGCAGACTGTCTGACCTCCATGGTGTTTTATACAACAACATAATAATATATATCTATAAATTTCCCACCTTTGAATGATTGAAGGTAACTTGTTGTTGGGTGAGACAAACATGATCGAAAAATGCGTATACTCAACGTCAGTGACACAAATCCTTTCTGATGGTGAATTATTACTATTATCTTATAACTGCCTATTGGCTATATCTGCCATTGTATCGGTTGGTGTAGCATATGTGTTGACCTCATGCGGGTGGCAGCTGGAGGGAGAATCTGAGGAGGCTCTCAAGGCTGCGGCCGAAAGCCGCGCAACATGGGACCCCATTCGCTTGTGAGCGGTAGACTCATGACACGCCCTGCGGCCAAATGGCCGTGCTGATCATACAATTGGTGGTGATGCCTTAGACTTACGTCACGTCTGCAAGAACGGCGGTCTATCAGATATCAATATATGGTTAATATACTGGTCACATAAATTTTATATATCTTATAGATATAGATTTTAAAGAAAGACAAAAATAAGTAGAGGGGTTGGGGGAGTGTTACAATATCACTAAGAAATTTATAAAGGTTGCCAGATATGCGATATCATTCTTTGATGTGATAAGGTTGTTGCACAATTTTATGTCTTTGTTTTCCAAGAACTCTACGACAGTCAAACAGATTGTAAAATCGAGTCAGACAATTTCCTTTTGATAGCCAACGCACTTCTGTCTTAAAGATCAATCCGGCTGAAATCTTCATCATTAGTAACACAAAGCTGATTAAATAATCTGTCATTTAAAGAGTTATTTTGGATTTTATTGACTACTCTGATGACATGTTGCAATGGTTGAAATAGCCGTTCACTTTAATTTCTAGCAACCAAATATTGTCGATGTATAACGCAATGTACAGCAAGCACATCTGGCATTTTGTTTTTTAAGTACGCTATAAAGCCTTTTTGACACCTTGTCATAGCACCATCTGTAGCAGTTGAGTATAGAATATTTATAATATTCTTCAAGGGAATTCCTCTTTCATCACAAAACTTTTCCAGTGTTTTAAATATGATTTCTCCATTTATGTCTGTCTCTAAATTTCTAACAAATAATTGTCCTTGACATATTTTTTCATCTTTAATAAACCTTACGTAAGACACCAACAATGCTTCATTTTCAGTTGGTAAAGTGGACTCACCCAACTAAATTGAAAATTGACTAGTCTTCTGATGATTGCACAATGACTCTTCAATGTTTTCAGCCATTCATCAATTCGTCTTTGCACAGAACTATTGCTCAAAGGAATTTTTCGAATTATGTCTTTCGAAATATATCTAAAAACGTTGATCGTGTTAACACATGATCAATGTCTTTAGATGCTGGATACAAGGCTGAGAGTAGATCCCACTTTAAATATTGCACGTCAGCATTTTTAACATTAAAAACTTTTTTTAACTCTAATTTTATATGTTACTTCAACAAAAGATGATCCTTGTCAGGTTTTTAATTTATTTATATCCATTCAGTCTAAACTAATTATATTCTTAAGACTCCCCCACTATATTTTTTCTCGAATTCACTTACTCTGTGCGTTAAAGTTTATTTAAGTGACTCGATAAATTTATGGATTTCATCAGATTCATTAAGAATATAAATCTGGGTTTGAAAATTAAAAACCTTACATAAATTTTTATTTTGTTGTATGAAATTTGTACACAAAATAAAGTTTACTTTGAAAGTTTTTAATTGTGTTATACTTTCTATGAGCAATTTGGTTATATCATCGTTTGTTGAATTAACAAATGACTCAACAGTTTCTAGATTTTTTGGTTCTGCTAAAGTAGTTATCCTTCATGTATAAATTCTTTTCTCAAAAGCGGTTTCAATTAAAGTTACATTTGGAAAATTGTTATGAATTTGAATGGCTTTATTTTTGTCACGATTAATTTTTAAATGGTTTGTTTGCTAAATACCTTTTTTTATAGAAATGTTACAAGATGAGCATTGCCTAACAACAGTGACAATATCACTGTTGTCAGGCATCAGATCAACATTTCTTGAAGGCGATGGCTCTTCCAGTCGTCGTCTCTTTTCATTATTATTAATATTATTTTCGGCATGCTATTTTAAACCTCTACCATAATGTACGTTGACGTTATAGATAAAAGAAAATATTAATTATATTTATAGGCATATGAACACTTTTAAAAATATACTGACATTAAACGAAAAGTATGTAAGGAGCGTTGTTTACACTCGCCTTTGTTCAATTTGTTCACAGATATTTATCAACATACGAAGCAAAAACTAATTGTCTTCACTGTTTCTACCATTTTACAGATTTCAACTAACATATTGTCGAAATATGAACATCACAACATCATCAAGTTCACAGCGCAAAGAATTGTTTATAAGTAATTTAACAAATTTTATTCTTCCCGTATATATATAGACCAGGTAAATGAATGATATTTTAACGATACTTAAGAAATGAGTGCGTTAATTAAGCGATTCTGGACAATAGTGATCGACTATTGATTATTTCGCATGGTATATTTGTTACTATACGGCGCGTTGGGAATTCTCTTTGTAATATCATAAATGATCTGTCGAATTTTCGTTTGAATCATGTCATTATTCGGTTTCGTATAGTATTTAATAAGATATATTTATTTATAAGATGCGTACAGACAGACAGATAGAGAGACGTTGTGTTTTATAATCATTATCAGCCTATTCATATTCCAACTTCTGGGACTTAGGCCTCCTATATAGGGTTTAGGGCATAATACACCACGCAGGTCAAGTGCGGGTTGGTGGATGTCACATGTCATCGAACTTTTAGTTCTAAAACATGTCGGTTTCGTCATTATGTTTTCCTTTAGCAGTTTGAATAGTGATGATGTAGAAAATGCGCAGATACATTGAAAACGCTAATTTAAATTTTGTACGCTCTCCCAACCTCAAACCCCCGATCTACAGATTTGCAGTCGGAGCATTTAACCGTTGAGACACTGCTCTCATGCTACTGTATTTTATAACATGTAAAGATGAGAGAAGTGGGTGTTATTAGTAGACTCGAGGCCATTAGTAAATGAGGGCTCATGATTTTCAATAAGGCCATAGAATTCGTGATTAGGTGGTGATTATATAACGAAGTATGGTCTGATTAATGTTAAAACCTATCTTTGTATCTATAAGAGATATCAAAAAATGGAATGTAGAAGTGCTTTCCCCCAATTCGACAACAAGCTATTTTTAGCGCTGGTCGAGAAATTTACCGCCGCATGAACCAACGTAAACAAAATTTAATACACATTTTTGAATAAGATTCATTTTAATCATAAATATTCAGATTTTTTTCCTAATATAAAAACTAATTCGTTCTTTTCCATGGCGAACTGAGCAATTAGTATCTAGTCTATATAAGCCGTTATTTGGAGATTGCAGAGAATTTAAAACATTAATTTACATATATAGTTGGAGCTGTTCTTGTTTGGCATTAATTTTGTAGAATTGATTCATATTTAAGAAACATTGAAAATTCGTAAAACCGTTTGAATCTTGCGAAATGTCATATCTTGTCTTTCTAATTTTATCTTTTTAATTCAAAATTCGTAGTAATGTATGATTTTAGCTTATTGTCATTCAGAAATATCTATTTTACTAAGCACGCACACATTTAAAAGAGTCGTGATCGACTCTTAGATCCGTAGACTTAGAATATACTGGTGTAGACGTCAGTCTACGGATGAGTCGGCAAAAACGTTGTGAATTGAATCGCACACAGAGGAGCACTCGTACCCGTGTGCCATAAATCACATTCAATTTGGAATAATTTCAAATAAAAGTAAAATACTTATTTACTTGTAATTTTAAAAACTGTAATAACGGTATATAATTATTTATATATTTTAACTTAATTTTAAAATTTGGCTACTCTTTGAAAATTAACCCTGTAAATTTTTGCTTTAATTTACAATAAAAAAATATAACTGGTTCTCTAGCTAACGGTTGGCCTTCATCTTCTAGTTTTGAGTGAAATAATTAGTTACGTTTCGTGAGTTGAAAGTCGTTAACATTTTTAATAAATTATACTTTACTGAAATTCTGACTGGAGACATTATTTTTTATAGGAGAGGGCAAACGAGCATGCGGCTCACCTGATGGTAAGTGACTACCGCCGCCTATGAACAACTGCAATACCAGGGGAACCAGGGTAATTGCAGATGCGTTGCTGGCCTTTTAAAAAAGAGTAGGCTCTTTTCTTGAAGGCCCCTAAGTCGTATCGGTCCGGAAAAATCGCTGATGGTAATCGATTCCACAAGGAAGTTGTGCGAGGAAGAAAACATCTTCTATATCGCACAGTGGTGGACCGCCAATCATCCAGATGGTGTAGATGGTATAAGGAGTTCCGCCGCGATGTGCATTCGTGAAATTTGGCGCCTGGGATTAATCCGAATAATTCCACAGAGCACTCCCCGTGGTAAATGCGAAAGAAAATGCAAAGGGATCCAGCATCTCTTCGCAGCGCCAATGAATCGAGCCGATCGGAAAGGACTCGGTCGTCGACGATTCGAGTCGCTCTGCGCTGGATGCGGTCAAGTGGAAGGAGCTGGCACTGGGGTGCCCCAGCCCAGAGATGGGAACAGTATTCCATGTGAGGACGAACCTGCGCCTTGTAAAGTTGCAGGCGTTGTGCCGGCATGAAATACTGTTCCGCTCTGCTGAGCACGCCAAGCTTGCCAATTTGGCCTTCTCTTCCAAGTGACCACGAAACTGCACGTAACTCGATATGTCGACTCCGAGGATTCCAATATTGGCTGAGGCAAGAATGGGAGTGCCTTGACACTGAGGAGATACGACAAAGGAGTTCTTTTTAGCGGTAAACGCGCAACCTTGTGTCTTCTGAGGATTAAACTGGACTAGATTTAGTCGTCCCCAATCCAAAACTTTGTTCAGCAAAGATTCGACTTCAGACACAAGTTTGTTCCGGTACTCGGCGACGTTTTCCCGAGAAATATTGGCACGGCCGGTGTATAGAGCATCACCAGTGCTGTCATCCGCATAGCAATGAATGTTACCAGTTAGCAACATATCATTGATATGCAGAAGAAACAGCGTTGGTGATAGCACACAGCCTTGTGGAACACCAGCGTTAATAGGCTTGTAGTCGGAGCATGTACCGTCTACAACGACCTCGAAGCTCCGATCTGCAAGGAAGCTGGTGATCCAATTGCACAATTTCTCGGGAAGCCCATAGGAAGGGAGCTTCGAAAGAAGCGCTTTGTGCCAAACCCGATCGAAGGCCTTCGCAGTGTCCAAATTAATGGCTAACGCCTCCCCCTTGGACTCTACTGCCTCCGCCCGTCTATGAGTCAGGTAGACCAGAAGATCACCAGCTAATCGACCCCGACAAAAACCAAATTGGCGGTCACTAATCAGCTGGTGATCCTCAAGGTACCGCATGAGCTGGCAGTTAATAATGGATTCCATTATTTTGGAGGACAAGGAGGTGTTGGCGATAGGCTTGTACTTGGACGGGTCTGAGCGGTCGCGATTTTTAGGGATGGGGTGGACAAAAGCTATATTCCATGAGCTCGGGACTACGCCTAGGGAGTAGGAGTACCGGAAAAGACCGGTGCCAACTCCGGAGCACACGTCCTCAGCACAATTGGGGGGATTCCGTCAGGCCGACTCGACTTGTGGATGTCCAGGGAGAGGAGTGCTTTGTGAACGGAGCGTTGTGAGAACCGCACATCCGGCATGGAGCACTCACACCGCGGGATGGTCGGCGATGTGTTCCCCCCGTCATCAAGAGTCGAGTTGGACACAAAAAGGGAGCCTAAAAGGTCGGCTTTCTCTTTTGCAGCGTGGGCCAGTGAGCGATCCTCCCTGTGCAGATATGGTAGTGATGGCTTACAGAAATTCCCTTGGACGGCCTTGGCGAGAGACCAGAATGCACGGGTTCCCGAAGGAAGGCGAACTAGTTTCTCGCCAATTCTGCCTATGTGCTCTGACTTTGCCTTGGCAATAGCTCTTTTGACGGACCTGGAGGCGAAGTTATACTTCTTTTTAAGCATGCTGGTGTTTACATCCCGAGTCGCCGAAGCCGCAGCCCAGACTTGATAACAATCCTGCTTACTGCGTAATGCAGTCTTACAGGAGCAACCAAACCAAGGCTGAGATCTACCTCCGATAGGTACCACAGAGGATGGAATAAATAGTTCCATTCCCTGTAGCACCACATCAGTGACAGAGTCAACAACAGCGCTGGGATCATCCGGCGAGAAGCAAACCCGCTCCCATGGGTAGAATGCAAAGAAAGACCACATTCCGTCCCAATCCGCGGCCCTGTAATGCCAAACACGGCGGCAACCTGCAGAACGCAACCGCGAGAGGAGCATGAGTGGCACCACACTCCGGATCAGACAATGTCCGAAGAGCCGACGGAAACCTGATATCTGTCCGGATGAGAGGTCAGCAGAAGGTCCAATAGGGAAGGTGTATGATCCTCCATATCTGGAATCCACGTAGGCGAAGTAACCAGTTGTGTCAGACCATATGGCAAGGCAAAGTCATAATAAATAAAATAAAAAAATTATAATATTAAAATATTTATTTGCATAAAACATTGTACATTTTGAGGTCTTATAATATAGTGTGAACATGCATGATTTACCTATTTATCATTGTGCAAATATTAAGTCGACATGCAATAATTGAATAATAAAAATTATAAAATTACAATAACGTTTCATATCAATATTTAATAAAACAGTATAATGTCCATAAATTTATGATGTAAAAAGAGAAAAAAATATATACAGGCATGGTCATGTCATAATACATAATGTCAAACTAGTATAATGTCAATCTTACAAATTCTAATTCCTTTGTCAATTAAAAATTCCAAATAACAACATTTCGCTTAAGGCTTTAACTAGCCTGAATGACCTTGACGAAACGGCGATCGCAGAGATTTTAGCCGATGTCAACACCGTCTAGCAACTACGTTCTGTATTACTTATAAAAGTGCAAAGATTAATAGACTGCAGAGATGACAATTATATAAGTGACATACTGCCTGTTATGCTTGCGCATCACTGAGAATTATGTCGCGGTTACGCATCTTCAATTACACTGCACGGTGTGGGGCTGTAGTTTTGTCCGGTAGGCATCACGAGCTATCAAGTGTTCAAGTTTCAAGTACGTAATTTTTTTTATTATATATGTTAAATCGTATTTATTTGTGTCGTATTAAAAATATGTCGTCAAAGCGTTCGCTGTAAATTTTCCCGGGTTTGATCCCCGACAGCACGAATGAAATTTGTAATTGCAATTTTCGTCAACACGCATTGGGAAAGCACGGCGGGCATTTCCTTGCCCTAAAACCCTCTCAGAAATAAAAAAGAGTCCTGTGCCCAGTAGAGAGACTTGTATAGCCTATTACTTTACTTTGTAGCAATATTTATATTCGTTGCAGATATAGAAGGGTACCTTATGCTGACAAAAATATCATGTGGAGGCGACGAAAACGTAAAACAGCTCTGTACCTAGATAAAACGTTCGAAAGATTGTCAGTCATATCATACGCCACATTTTCTATAGAGCGTAGAACATTGCAGATAGGGCAAAATAAAAAATAATCCAATATATTATGGGAACTATTTATTAATAATATATACATTTATAGGTATTTATAATAAAAATAATGAACAAGCTGCAAGGTTCAACTAATAATGTTTTTTGTAAACACAATCGTAAAATTCCTGTTTTAATTTTTACCAATGGTTAATTGATGAAACGTAGTCAAGATCACGAGATATAAAATATATTTAATTAAAATTGACACATGACCTATTTGACCTTCTACTAACAACTCGGCGGAAATTTGAAAAGAAATTTTGTCTTTTCACACAAATATTGTTTACAACTGGCGTGGTTTCGAAAAGCGTGATTAAGTGTCAGCGGTATATAATCAATTAAATACTGAACTTTATTGAAATTTATTCTTTTGTTTATTTTTGTTATATCTTCTTAAAAACAGACGCCATCTCACTATTTTATTACGTGTACGGATAAGGATAAGTTAGATTAAGTTAGATTAACTTGGATAAGCTTATATTTTTTTAATTTTATCACAAAATTACCGCAATAAATTATTACCTTTTCTACAGTGCTTTTCTCCTCATAGTTTTGGCGTGACTGTAGGATGTTATAGTGAATCACCGTCAGTTACTAAGCGGCCATAAATTATTATATGTATATATAGACATACATATATACATTTTTTGATTTTAATATTTATGTTTTTTGAATTTTGATTGATTTTTTGAGACCTGGTAAAATTATTTTTTTCCATACCAATTGATGGGCCTGAGTATAATGCCAGTTATGCTCTTTGGCTGAAGTTATTTTTTATTTTATGCTCAATTGCAGACAAAACAATATTGATTGCGCATTTCTAAAACAAAATTTTACCTCTTCTCCTTCTAATAATAGCTCCTGCACCTAACACGGCGGAATAGTTATTATTATCTATAAGACCATTTGCGAAAACAGTTTTTGTTAACAGTTATGAGTGTAACATTTTATCAGCTGCTTTGTTTATAATGCCTTGAGCAACACTTTGCCGGTTTCTGTACAGAAAATGATGCTAGCTTTGCCAATACGGATGGCCGCTACCATTGAATATAATACCCGCTATGTTACACTTATTTACATAGAAACTTTAATTATCAATTGCATAAAATTCTAAACAGCACTTTTTACACAAGAAAGTAAACTTTTAGATCAGTCCATTTTGTTTTTCACTAATTAAGTAAAAAGTAAAACAAACCAATAGGGCCGGGAATTAAAATTTCTTGCAACTTTTTATAGAAAAGCATGACCTTATCATAATATAAAAGTCAATCATTTAGCCATATGATAAAACTTTTAAGTGTGCCAGTCAAACATTAATGATGATATGTCATTATACTGGAAATAGTCTTTTAAATATTTTGTAGTACAATTGATAATCTTCAGTATGATTGACCGTGTATATGACTTTTATAAGTCTATGTTATTTTTGATGAAAATTATTATTGCAGATAAAAGCCCTTTCACATTTGTTTTAGTCTCGAATTAAATTAATCAAAATGAAAATAATAACATTGGCTCTTTATAACTGATCTTTAAATGTAAAACACTGACTTGAATTTATATAATTATTAGCATTTTTTTAATTCATTGAACTTTTTTAAGATTTTGTTGAAACTCCACTGGTAAAAAAAAAAACAAATATATATAAAAAATATATATTATAGTTCTTGATGAAAATAATGTATGCGCGTTACATCGTATCCCATCAAGAATTTCTAATGTAATTCTTGGTGTAAAGCTAAGACGTGATAATAACTGTAAACAATAGAATAACAAAATAATGAAAACATTTACATACAAAACATTTACAAAAATACTTGCTTTATAACCTAATAAATATTATTTGACCGTAATAAAATAAAACAAGGTAGTCTTGGCCATGAAAGTAAAAATAAATATTTTCGATTATTTTTGCAATATCTAACAGCTGGATCAGCGGGCGATTCTGATCCATCTATAGATGCTAAATTTCAGCAAGCACTGTCAAATTCAATAGGAGTGACAGAAAAACGGTTCTTGATATAGAAAGGTAAATAAATTATTTAACTTATAAAGTAAAATCACTTTATTACAAATCAAAATAGCCCAATAGCTTTATTAACATGAGACATACACTCGTACAATGAGTGCTTACAATACTTAACATTATTTTACTGAAATCTCAGAAAGTTTTTTTTAAAATAGAATAAGGGTGACAAACGAGCACACAGTCCACCTGATGGTAAGTGGTTGCTACGGCCCATACACATCTACATCTATTCTCGATTACGTATCAAAATGTAGATGCGTTGTCACCCGTGAGGACTAAGATGTAATGCCTCGTTTCCAGTAAAAAGGTTCTCCGGTTCTCTACACTCACCATACGAAACACAGCAGGATTAAACTGCTATTTTACATGTTATTCCGTGAGAGCGTGGCCCTTCCCCGGTCGAGCCGACCCATTCGTGCTACAACTATACCTAATAAATATAGCTGTAGCATGGCTCTACCACGTAAAAAAAAATTGACGTTGAAAATTAGTAAGTATTTTTAGAAGCAACTTTGCAATTATTTTCTATTGAGATAATTTTTGTGGAATCGTGTTTTGCAAACCGCCACCTAAAATACGTACAATTTTTTTTAGATAATGACGTGAAATTACAAAACGATCCCCATGCATTTCAATGTGGCTCTATTCAGCCTCTTAATATGAACATACCTCGGATTTCAGAGATAATGGAAGATATAATATTATATTATTACTGTTCTCATCATATTTTTATGGTTGGTTAGAAAAATTATATCTAAATGCAAACTTTCACAGGGTAAATTTTTTTTTTACTATTTATATCGGTAAGTGGTTATGTAGTCTAAGATGGTGAATTGCACTGACTTAACAAAAACCTATTCACTCTTGCCTAGTAGTACTAGGTAAGTATTATTTGCGACCTATTTGTGTGTGTGTGTGTGTGTGTGTGTGTGTGTGTGTGTGTGTGTGCGCGCGCGTGCGTGCTTGCGCGCATGTGCGTGTGTGTGTGTGTGTGTGTATGTGTGAAGAAAAGTGTATGAGAATACGTGAAGAGGAATAAAGGTTGAGAACTAATTCCCTTACCTGTACGAGGTTGCCACTCGAGGACCTTTCTATTTTTTATATGTTTTCCAAGTTATATAGCTAGCCCATTGCCATTTCACTGTAATATTCCGTTGAGCTATGTCAGTTACTCTGATTCTAATGCAAATACCTTCATTTCTAACTTTATCATGTAGAGAAACCCCTCTCCAATTTAAAATTTTTACATTTTTTAGATGATAGTTTGTCTAACATTAAAAAAAAACCATAAACCCAAGAATATCTTTATATAGTTATTTATACTTACTTAGGTAAGCACCATTCTTTTATTTATTTAAATTGTTTGATTTAATTTGATAACAGTGTACCTAAATTTAGACTATCGAAATCTAAGTAACGAGAGCATGTTCGTCGTTCCACATCTAAATTATATAAAAATGCATTTTTCAATTTCACTAATCAACGTCGCCGCAATAATTTCTTCTTCTTTGGGCACTTTAAAAATTCATTTATTTAGAAAATAATATTTACAGTTACCAGTGTACAGATATTAACTAAATTAAGTATTTCTAGTCATAAAAATATTTATAATTGAGTATAAACTTTTAAAAAACTAATATATATTTGAACGAAGTCGCTCCAACACCGACGTGCGGTCCACCCTCGACGATGTCCGAAAACGGACTGTGACAGAGCTTACATGGCGACGGAGCATGCGCGCTCGCGTAAATATATTCAATTTTAGGGAAAAATGATATATTCTCTTATAAAACGGGTAATAAAAATAAAACTCTCAATTAAAAATATTAATATTTTTAAGACCTCTTTTTTAGTGTAAGAACTATTTAAAAAGCTTGTGCCGTTTTGGAGAAATTTTGCAAAATATGACAAAGATAGGTACTCTTTGGGGATTTTTTTTCTAATAAGGGGTTGACAAAAATACAATTTTGTTAAATTAAAACATTCACCAAATCCTCTTCTGTTACCCTGTATTTTTTCTTTGTGGATTAAATGAACAGTTATTGAGATTTTTTTACTTACATATCCTAGATTTAGGCATTTCAACCACTGTTAAGGCCTTAAGGTAACCGTCACGGGAGAATTTAATAAATTAATTTACGTCGTAAAAACAGTTTTCAATGAGAATCCCGAAAATAACGTTTTTAAACTGATTAAATGTCAAGTTTTGAATATGGTTCGGAAGTAAATTAAATAATCGAACGCACATGCTATAACTATTTCTAGCAAAACAAGTTGTGGGTATATATATATATATATATATATATATATATATATATATATATATATTCCCTATATATACAGGGAAGGTAATGTAAGAATTTTTAACTTCTTAAAGAGAGGTTGTAGACCTGATTCCATTTGACCGACACCGCATATAGATCATATACATTTCTTCTGTAGTATAAAGACACGAGAAATGTGTGTCGAATTTCCCTACACAATCAGTCCATACCTTAGTATAGAACCAACATATCCATGTATTCATCAGAGCTGTCTTAAGGTTAGCTAATTTTGACAGACGATACAGAGCGAACACTAACCAATTAATTCTCTGGCATACAGTTTCAACGTGATGAAACTGTATGTCTGCCATGTGAGTTCGGAATCAATCATAATATCGAAAAAGTTCGCTGATGCGGTCATGGCAATGGGATCGTTACCATGGTGTATACCGATAGTTGTTGGGGTTTACCATTATTGTTGTAAAATTGTAAACACTTTGTTTTACTTGTATTAATTTTCAAATCATTATATTTTAGCCAATTCGTTATATTTCTTATTTCATTATTTATTTCATCATTATGGTTAGTATTAGGTTTTTTATGTATAGTTATAGAAATATCATCAGCATAAAGTGTAAAGATATGGCGTACACTTTGGAAGGTCATTGATGTACAGAATGAAGAGTAATGGTCCTAATATACTGCCCTGTGGGACACCTAAGTTCTTCGCCCTAATCTCCGATCTGTACGTCACACTCTGACACCCATCATCCAGCCTCGGTACTTTCACAAACTGAGTCCTTTCACTGAGATAGCTCCTTATCCAATCATAGGCCGGGCCTCGCACACCATAACGCTCAAGCTTATTAAGAAGAGTCCTATGATTGACAAAGTCAAAGGCCTTATTCATATCGAAAAGGATGGTGAATGCGGGAACCCTGTTGCTCATATGAATCGATATTTTCTTAATAAGGGAGTAACAGGCCAGTGCTGTTGACCTTTCCTTGTGAAACCCAAATTGTTCCTCCCTAATTATGTAGTGTTTTGTGAAAAAAGAAATTAATCTGAACTGCATGATTTTTTCAAATATCTTTGACAAAACTGGGATGAGTGCAATGGGTCTGTAGTTGTTTAAATTATGCCTTTCTCCACGTTTAAATAGTGGCTTGACAATGGACATCTTAAGAGTGCTCGGAAATTTACCCTCTTCAAAGCAACGATTCACAAATTGTGCCAGCAAAGGTGCCAACTCACTTGTGCAAGCCTTAACTATCTTCATACATATCGCATCATGACCTGTGGAATTTGTGTTGTTCAGAGTGCTTATCATTTTTATCATTTTCGTCGGTAGGGTTTAAAAATATTGATGCGGAAGTAGTTTTGATGAACTTCAGCTTACTTAAATTATTTTGATAGTTATCAGGTACATATGTCGAGTCTATAAAGTGATTATTAAATGCGTTTGCAATATCTAAAGGATTATCTATAATTTTGTCATTTATTTTTAGGTATTCAATATTATGTTTGTCATTTACTTCGTTTTTGTTATTAATTATATTCCAAGTGGCTTTGCATTTATTCCTGGCTGTATTAACATATTTCTCATTAGTAATTTTTTGGGACAGTAGTATACTTTTCCTATATGTTTTAGAGTAATCTTGATATTTATTTTTAGTATTATATGTGTGTGTTTTTATAATAAGATAAACGTAACTTTCTTTTAGTTTGACATGATATTTTTAAGCCCTTGGTTACCCATTTTGATTTTGTGTTAACTATATTGAAAATTCTAATTTTGTATTTAGGAAAACATAAATTATATAAGAGAATAAGTTCATTATAAAATAGTGTGAAATCATCATCTACATTGTCGAAGTGAATAAGGTTTCGGCATGGGTAGCTCGTCAAAACATATTTGAATTTGTTCAAGTTGTCAATACTAAAATCACGTCTTATTTCAAACCAAGTTTTAAACGGTGCTTTACGTAATTTAACCGGTACAGACACTAGTTGAGCTGTATTATGGTCTGATAAGCACACAGCTTTAGTATATCCGACTGCTTCCTTTATATTGCTCGCGAAATGATCTATACAAGACTTACATCGTGTAAGTGTTTTAATATGCAAGTCCAGATTGTAGCTAGTTAGTATTTCTATTAATTCGTCCGAGGTATTACTTTTTTTAGGGTGTCAATATTCCAGTCCCCTGTAATAATTATCTGTTTTTTAAATGAATTTAATTTGTCCAGAAGAAGATGTAGTTTATTAAAAAATATTTTACGTTCGCTGTTGCTGTGACCTGCAAAATGAAGCGCTTAATTTGTAGCCTTTGAGGTTTATGTTTAACTCACAATGTTTCCTGACAAACGTTTCAGTTAGATAAATTAGATTTGGGATTTCATTATTATCCGACATTTCATTAAGTTTTATTTCTATTAACTCCTTTTTACAAAAGAAACCAGCTATGTTCTGGTGCATCTGTGGTCTGTGATCTCCGGTTTGGTGTTTGATGAAATTCTCCTAGTACGGTGAGACATGATTCTGATTTTGGTGAACAAAGTGAATCTAAGTGGTTCATTACACCCCCATGATCTTGTATGTTAACCTAAAATGGTTTATATTTGAGATGGGATACATGTATAATTTCTCGAAATATACCAAAGCACAAGTCTGTCAAGAAGTATTTAGAGCCTAGGCGAGATCTATTAAAATTAAGTCTTACAAAAGTACAGTGGGAGAAGCCCTTACATATAAGTTCTATTTCCCTATTAAGAGAGATATTAAATTTAGCATTAGATGCTGATAGACCACAAATATCAATATTTGTGTGACATGTCAAATTTAGCCACTTTAAAAGTGTGATTTTTAGGTTTAAATGGTTATTATCATTCATGCCCCCCATAACTACTACAAAGACATGTGACGTGAGACTACACAGTTCTGTATTGCAGGTGTTAAGAACTTCCTGAAGGCATCCATCCAAAGCATGTTACCATATAGTTTGTATCTAGTAATCGTTGTAAAGCTTGTTGTACGCCTTGTCCCTGTTGGCCAGCTATTACAACAACTTTAATTTTTCTTGGAGCTGGGGTTTCTGTTGTGTGATCAGTTTCTTTCTCAAGCACGAATGGTTTCTCCTGAATTTTTTGTTTCTCTTTTGTGTTTATACACTTTTCATCAACGTTGGTGCTTCACGTCAGCTCAGTTCACATAGCTGACGTGAAGCACCAACGTTCCGGTAATTGTATAGTGTTCGCGTAAATATAAGAAATTGTGCCGGGCGGGCGTAACTCTCCGGAGTAAATGTTGTCGAAGATACTCCGCGAGTTGCTCACGTCCTACACCTATAGGTTCCGGAGGATACTTTCACTGCCGTCTCTGTGTGTGCTGCTGGAAAACTGTGGAGTGAGGTTCAAAATTAAAATGCACGATTTATAAATTCAAATAGCAAGGGAGTGGTTCGACTGATTAATTAGTCGCGAAATTTTATAACTATTATTTATTGTCCACGGTTGTTGAACTACGGTTATTCACTATCGGTTGGTCACTATATATTTCAAAAGATTCAATTAAAATGTGCGGTAGTATTAAAATATCTATTGGTAATATCAAATATCTATTGGTAGTATCAAAATATCTACTGGTAGTATCAAAATATCTATTGGTAGTTACAAAATGTCTATTGGTAGTGTCAAAATATCTATTGGTAGTATCAAAATATCTATTGGTAGTATCAAAATATCTATTGGTACTAGCTGGTTTTCTAACACTACTGACTAGCAGCTATTAATCAACTAAAACTAGTTGATTTTATCACTTGTATAACTGCGAATATCAGTTACCACTTTTTCCGTCTAGCTAACACTTTTTTACTATATGCAACTGCGAATTTTCAGTTGCCACTTTTTTCGGCTATGTGTAACTGCGATTTTCAGTTACGACCTTTTTCGGCTAGCTAAACTTTTTCTAATTCACTGTTACTGTTCACTATGTTCTGCTACCAGTCACTTCAGCTACTACCGGGTACTACTGCTTGTCACTGGTAGTTCTTCCTACTACCGCTGGATGCCACTGGTAGTTCTTCCTACTACCGCTGGATGCCACTGGTAGTTCTTCACACTACCACGTTACTGGGATTTGTCCCCATAAGGTAGACTTCGGCTATACTGTATAGTGAGCCGCTTGCCATTTTTCGTTTTGCCTCTTTATTTTAAAACATTTTCACTATGTCTTCTTCTTATCTTCACGCACAATCCCTGATGGGGTAGCCAGAGAGAACAGATCGCCATGTGTAACGATCCTTAAATACTTCTTTCGCTTCTTTCAGATTCATTATCTTCTTCATACATGCACGTCTAGGTATCCGAGTACTCTTGACCCTACCCTCTTCGAGCAATTTGCTCACATGGTCTTCGAAAGTTAGTCTCGGTCTACCTCGACACCTTTTAAAATTAACTTTCGCGCTATATATTTTCTTCACCATTCGGTCTTCACTCATTCGCTCAACGTGCCCAAACCACAGAAGCACGCCCTTATCAATTTTTGTGATAAGGTCATCTTTCAAACCTGCCATATTGCGAATCTCTTCGTTTCGCTTTCGGTCGGCCATGGTAACGCCGGACATTTTACGAAGAGATCGCATCTCCACTGCATTCAACTTGCTTTTATGCTTCTTCTGGCATACCCAGGTTTCGCTGCCATATAACAAAGTCGGTACCAACACTGCGTTATGTATTGCAAGGCGTGCACTCTTCACTACGCCTTGCCTTTTGACTAACGCAGTCAGGGCACCATTGACTTTGTTCCCGGCAGCGACACGCCTGTCCACATCTAAATCACATCTTCCATCCCGGCTAAAAGCACTCCCCAAGTATTCAATTTCATTTACCTGTTCTAGACATTCCTGATTTACCCATATTTCACACTTCGTTCTCTCTTCGTCCCTTTCAAATACCAGAACCTTAGTTTTATTAGCATTCAAACGGAGACCTTTAATTTCACATTCCTCTTTCATACACGTGACTAATGCCTGCAGTTCTGCCTCTGATGGTGCAATAAGCACTGCATCATCAGCATACAGCAGACAATTTACTTTTATGTCACCCAATTTCACACCCAAACAGCTATCTTTCAGCTTCTGTAAACAGCTGTCGAGATACAGTATGAACAGCCAGGAAGACATGACACAACCCTGCTTTACGCCCGTTTGGACGCTAAACATGGGTGACAGGTCATGCCCTACCCGCATACAGGCTTTACAGTCACAGTAAAGACACTGCACAGCCCTTAGCAATCGACCATCCACACCATACCCCGGCAACAGTTCCCACATTTTCTTCCTTACAACCTTATCAAATGCTTTCTCAAGATCCACAAAAGCACAGAAAATCTTCTGGTTAGCAGCCAGAAGCTTTTCCGTGATCATGCGGAGAGAAAACATTTGATCCGTGCATCCTCTTCCAGGTCTAAATCCGCATTGTGCCTCCCATAGAAATCTTTCCGATTTCTCTTGCATCCTACGTGTCAAAACCTTCGAGTAAACTTTACTTGCTAAACTGGTCAAGCTGATCGCCCGATAGCACCCGCAGTCAAAATGTGGACCTTTACCTTTATATAAAGGCACAATGACTGCGGATCGCCAATCATCCGGGACATCCCCCGTCCGCCAGCACAAATTGCACAGCAGATGAAAGCTGTCCCAGACGCGAGGCCCACCATACTTGACCATTTCAGCAGTAACTCTGTCTAGTCCCGCAGCCTTACCACATTTCAAACTTCGAATCGCACGTTCAATCTCTTTCATACTGATGACCTCAGTGTCATCGAGGTCCGGGTCTGGCGTACCAGTCACGGCGTCATCCCCGGATCCCTCACTAAGATCATCACACGCATACATTTCTCTATAAAATTCGCTCCATCGCTGCATGACGTCCGATTTTTCTGAGAGGACGTCATTAGTTCTCGAAAGCACTTTGTTCATTCTTAAGGCCGTCACACCACTTCAGGTCCTTCCAACCTCTTTCCAAAAGAGTTTGGAGTTCTCCTTAAAGTTGTGCGACAACCTTTCGTCCGCTTCCATTCTACACCTTTCACGCACTTCCTCAACCAATGCTTTCGTGTGAACTTTCTGCAGCTTATATCTTTCTTTCATCTTCTCTCTCATATCCTTATCATTACTAGAGGCCAAGTAGTCTAACCATGCTTTCTTCTTCTTCTTTACAGCTTCTTTCACTTCATCATTCCACCATGCATCTCTTCTTTTACTACTGCCTCTTTATTGTTCCACACACTTCTTCTGCTGCACTTACCATTCCATCCCTAAGGTTCTGCCATGTTCTTTCTACACATTCTTTTCTGCCATCGATGGTGTCAAGCTTTTCAGCTACCCTCGCATGATATTTGTCCCTAGTATCCGCTTCCTGAAGCTTCCAGCTTCGGAAGCGACAGACCGACTGTGGTTCTGTTACTGCCGTCCGGTAGCGCCAACCCGCGAACAGACCCCTAAATCTAGTAATCACTAGATAGTGATCCGTTCCCAGGTCAGCACCCCAGACCACTCGCGTATCGATCACCTGTTTTCGCAGTCGGTCATCCACCAGGAACAAATCGATCATACTTCTCTCATTCTTTCGTTGTCTAGTATACATATGGATTTTCTTGTGATTAAACATAGTGTTTGTCACAAGAAGACCCTTTTCCTTGCATACCGCCAGTATAAGCTTGCCAGCATCATTAACCCTTTTATCGCCAAACTTTCCTAGTACCGACTCGTACCCTGGTCGAACGGTACCAACCCATCCATTCAAATCACCACATACAACAATTCTTTCGTTTCCCCTAGCCAAATCTAGAACTTCTCTTACATTCTCCCAAAACTCCTCCAGCTCAGCCCTGGACGACGAAGCCACCGGCGCATAAACAGCCAAAAGGAATAACTTCGTCAGTCCCAGTTTAAAGCGAACCCAGAGAAGTCTTGAGTTCACAACCTTATATTCAGTCATAACATCGACCAACCGAGAAGACAGCAGCACCCCCACTCCCTGGCAGGCGTTCTCGCTCTCCTGGACTCCGGACCATAGAGCTAACGCCCCGCCAGGGAGCTCTTCAGTACCACTGCCCTTCCGTTTGGTCTCCGATATACACACGACATCTAATTCTCTTACTTTCATTATTTCGATCAACTCATTCCACGTGCCAACTCTGCACTCTGTCGTCCACCTTCCGCCGTGTCGGGCTGTGCGTGACGGGTGGCGGTCCCCATCGCCGCTTTGCGCGCTGCATTCCACACCAACGGGGACGAGCTGGTGTGCGTCGCCTTGGGGGGACGCCCTAACCCTCGTTGGCATGGGTGCGCAGCTGAGTAGAATTGCAGCCCTGAAAAGGGCTGGCAGGGGTCGCGACGAGCACGCTTCTACAATGACCCCCAATTCAATATGTAATTAGCATAAATTGCAATATTTTTTATATAAGGTTAATAATTAAATCTTACACTAATATGCTAAAATCCATTAAATCGGCATTTTGGTCCTTTATCTGTATATGATAAAGGTTATTCAATATATTTACATTTTAAAAAGTTATTAAACGAAATGTCCCAAATTTTCATAACAAATGGGTACATTAATTCTTTAATTTTTCTATAATTACAAAATGCGTTTAATTATACAAATTATTTCTTCACTATTGTAATCTATATACCATATGCTAACTAAATGTCATATTTACAACTCTTTTAGAACACAAAAATATTCTCATTATTTTTAGTATAAACTATTGCGCAGTTAATTAAATTTCCAGAAAGTTCTACGATATGACGCGCTGTGATTGGTCGAATTTTTCTTAAATGATTAAAGTTGTTTATATCAACTATTATTAAAACGACATTCTATACAAATATATTAAGAGTTGTAAACACACTGTAAAACTATATTAATACACAATTTGCTCGATTTCGTTGGTAATTTCACTTTTTATACAAAACAATATTTTTTCATCACTTTGTTTCTTAAAGTCATTAAGCCGTCGCGAACAGAAATCATAGTTTACTCTTCTGATTGGACTAAGGAATACACAATCTCAAGGTTATTACTGTAAAGTCATTTAATTTTTACTAATTTAGCTTTTGTGTGCGGTACATTATCACGTCATGATTTATGATTTTCTTATTTCTAACCTACGAGTACAACAGACTGTAGCCAAATATTTTTTTTTAAAAACGTTACCCCCACACTAGGATTTTTTCCTGTGTCGTGGAGGCAGTTTACAAACATAAATTGCACAAGGACAAACATCCAGACCCGGAACAATTATTTGTAGGCCATACAAATACTTGTTCCGTGCGGGATTCGAACCCGCGGCCCCCAGCGCAACAACTGATTGCTAAGCCACTGCGCCACGGAGCCGTCAATATGGTTATAGCGAATCGTTCGTTGCGAATGCGTAGTATGTTGACAATCACAGAGTACTTAACAACAAAGATTTGGTGTAACGTAGAGGGAAGAATTAATTCATGTAATTCCTACTGGCAATATATCTCGAAAAAGAGAATTGGCTTGTGGCAACCCCGTTGACAAATTCTTTAATGATTTGCTCCCAAATAATTTCGTAAAATTAAATATTATAATTTGATAATTTCTACCTCAAACTTTAAAGTTTTACACTTCTGAATTACGACCAATTTGTATTGTGCAGTTTGTAAAAGTCGTCAACATCTAAATAAATAAATGTGTTGTGTATATCAACACAAGTGACAGCAGGTAACGAACTTCATTTAAAGTCTTAAAGTTAGTATAAAGTTACTGTAATTCTTGTTATCTCTTTTTATATTTACACTAGCTGTTCCCCGCGACTTCGCTCGCGTGTTAGGGTTTTTGAGTTTTTGCATAGAACCCTAATTCTTTTTCTAAAATTAAAGTAGCCTAAATTACTCCTTGTGACATCAGCAATCTGCCAGTGAAAGTCCCGTCAAAATCGGTCCAGCCGTTTCGGAGATTAGCCGGAACAAACAGACAGACAGACAGACAGACAAAAATTTTAAAAATTGTGTTTTTGTTATAAGTACCGTATATACTTTCATATGCAATTAGTAAAAAGCTGTAATTTTAACATTACAAACAGACACTTCAATTTTATTTATTTGTATATATATAGATATAACATAAAATTGTTGTTGTTGTTTGCGGATGCGGAGCACTCCTTTGTGCCACGGGCTGGAGTTTGCGTGTATGTCAGGGAGGACATCTGTTCTCGACGCCTCGGCAGTCTTGAAGGTTCGTACCTGTCCATCATTTGGCTACGCGTAGACAGCGACGACCATCCGCGCGTCTACGGGTGCCTCTATAGGTCCCATAGCGGTAATGCCGAAACAGACCGACTCATCGACCACGTCCAAATGGCTACAGATTCCTTGCTACAACAGGTCCCATCCGCAGAGATCGTGATCCTTGGCAATTTTAACGCCCACCATGCCCAATGGCTCGGTTCACGTTTAATAGATCATGCGGGGATATCTGTTTATGACTTTGCCTTGGCATATGGTCTGACACAACTGGTTATTTCGCCTACGCGGATTCCAGATGTGGAGAATCATACACCTTCCCTGTTGGACCTTCTGCTAACCTCTTATCCGGAAGGATATCAGGTTTCCGTCGATGCCCCTCTCAGCTCTTCGGACCATTGTCTGATCCGGAGCACGGTGCCACTCACGCTCCCCTCGCGGTTGCGTTCTGGAGGTTGCCGCCGTGTTTGGCATTACAGGTCGGCGGATTGGGACGAAATGCGGTCTTTCTTTGCATCCTACCCATGGGGGCGGGTTTGCTTCTCGCCGGATGATCCCAGCACTGTTGCTGACTCTGTCACTGATGTGGTGCTACAGGGAATGGAACTATTTATTCCATCATCTGTGGTACCCTTCGGAGGCAGATCTCAGCCTTGGTTTGGTCGCTCTTGTAAGACTGCATTACGCAGTAAGCAGGAGTGTTATCAAGCCTGGGCTGCGGCTTCGTCGACTCGGGATGTAAACACCAGTACACTTAAAAAGAAGTATAACTTCGCCTCCAGGTCCTTCAAAAGTGTTATTGCCAGGGCAAAGTCAGAGCACATAGGCAGAATTGGCGAGAAACTAGTTCGCCTTCCTTCGGGAACCCGTGCATTCTGGTCTCTCGCCAAGGCTGTCCAAGGGAATTTCTGTAAGCCATCACTACCATCTCTGCACAGGGAGGATCACTCACTGGCCCAAGACGCAAAAGACAAAGCCGACCTTTTGGGCTCCCTTTTTGCGTCCAACTCAACTCTTGATGACGGGGGGAAAACACCGCCGACCATCCCGCGGTGTGAGTGCTCCATGCCAGATGTGCTGTTCATACAGCGCTCGGTTCACAAAGCACTGCTCTCCCTGGACATCCAGAAGTCGAGTGGGCCTGACAATTGTGCTGAGGACGTGTGCTCCGGAGTTGGCACCGGTCCTAATGCGTCTTTTCCGGTACTCCTACTCCCAAGGCGTAGTCCCGAATTCATGGAAGACAGCTTTTGTCCACCCGATCCCTAAAAAGGCGACCGCTCAGACCCGTCCAACTATAGGCCTATCGCGATCACCTCCTTGTTCTCCAAAATAATGGAATCCATTATTAACTGCCAGCTCATCCGGTATCTTGAGGATCACCAGCTGATTAGTGACCATCAATACGGTTTTCGTCGGGGTCGATCAGCTGGTGATCTTCTGGTCTACCTGACCCATAGATGGGCGGAGGCAGTAGAGTCCAAGGGGAAGGCGTTGGCCGTTAGTCTGGACATTGCGAAGGCCTTCGATCGGGTTTCGCACAAAGCGCTTCTTTCGAAGCTCCCTTCCTATGGGCTTCCCGAGAAATTGTGCAATTGGATCACCAGCTTCCTTGCAGATCGCAGCATCAAGGTCGTTGTAGACGGTGCATGCTCTGACTACAAGCCTATTAACGCTGGTGTTCCACAAGGTTGTGTGCTATCACCAACGCTGTTACTTCTGCATATCAATGATATGTTGCTAACTGGTAACATTCATTGCTATGCAGATGACAGCACTGGTGATGCTCTATACACCGGCCGTTCCAATATTTCTCGGGAAAACGTCGCCGTGTACCGGAACAAACTTGTGTCTGAAGTTGAGTCTTTGCTGAACAAAGTCTCGGAATGTGGGCAACTAAATCTAGTCCATTTTAATCCTTAGAAGGTAGAAGTTTGCGCGTTTACCGCTAAAAAGAACTCCTTTGTCGTATCTCCTCAGTTTCAAGGCACTCCCCTTCTTGCCGCAGCTAGTATCGGTATCCTCGGAGTCGACATATCGAGTGACGTGCAGTTTCGTGGTCACTTGGAAGAGAAGGCCAAATTGGCCTCTAAAAAGCTTGGCGTGCTCAGCAGAGCGGGGCAGTATTTCATGCCGGGACACCGCCTGCAACTTTACAAGGCGCAGGTTCGGCCTCACATGGAATACTGTTCCCATCTCTGGGCAGGGGCTCCCCAGTGCCAGCTCCTTCCACTTGACCGCATCCAACGCAGAGCGGCTCGAAGGGTCGACGACCGAGCCCTTTCCGATCGGCTCGATTCACTGGCACTGCGAAGAGATGTTGCATCCCTTTGCATTTTCTTTCGCATCTACAATGGGGAGTGCTCTGAGGAATTGTTCGGATTAATCCCAGCCGCCAAATTTCACGAACGCACATCGCGGCAGAACTCCCGATACCATCCACACCATCTGGATGATTGGCGGTCCACCACTGTGCGATTTAGAAGATGTTTTCTTCCTCGCACGACTTCCTTGTGGAATCGATTACCATCAGCGATTTTTCCGGACCGATACGACTTAGGGACCTTCAAGAAAAGAGCGTACTCCTTTTTAAAAGGCCGGCAACGCATCTGCAATTCCCTCCCTGATGTTGCAGTTGGTCATGGGCGGCGGTAGTCACTTACCATCAGGTGAGCCGCATGCTCGTTTGCCCCCTCTCCTATAAAAAAAATTTGCATATTATATATTTTTTGGTTATACAAATATCATGCAAACATGAACCTTGCCAACACAAATATATCTGTCTCATTCTCACACGTTATAATTTTCAAATGTAAAAAAAGATAAGTACATATCTTAGACTTCAATTTTCTGTTGACAGTTTTCATAATTTCACTAAGCTCCACCTTGAAGCATGATGCCATTTTAGGATGACGTTCATTTGTAGTAGTTCTTCTGTCATCTAAGCCTTGTTCGGTGTTACTTTGCAGTTTTACAGTGAATTTTGACTATTTTGGAGCTTTTTTTGTTCATTAGTAAAGGGTAATTGAGCAAAAACAACATTACAAAGTGTTGCATGGATGTAATTCAAATTCTCGTAAAAATAAGAGCGAGCGTAACTTTGAGTTCATTTAATCTTTGTTTTATTAAAATTAATTAATTCTATCGAAAATTATGATTATTATTTTAAAATGTAGGTTCAAATTTATCTATGAGACGGCTGTGTTTGTTTATAGAAACCTATCATTAGAAAATTTAAATAATAGAAGGTATCCCTTAAGATTAAAAGTTCAACAATCAAAGTCAGTAAAAATGCGAAAAAGTATATTTTGCCTATCCATACCCATCTATAATAAAATACCCAATGATATAAAGAAAATAAATAATATACAAACCTTAAAAAAATCATTAAAAACATTATTAATTAATAAATCTTACTATTCTATTAATGAATATCTTAATGACATAGAAATTACATAATTATAATATTTGTATTTGATTTGACATACCATGTATTATATATTTGACATATTACATATTGATAACCCGATGACATCGACATTTTTAATTTGTATTTGCTTTTTAATATATATAGTTTATTTCGTGACATTAGCTTAAGATGCAGTATTTATTTTTGACTTGTGTATTTAACAATAGTAATAATAATTTGAAAAGATGACATTTTTATTTACTTCAGTTTCTTTTTTTTTCTCAATATAGACGTAAAGGCGCCATTACGAAATGTGTTATTTGTCATGGGTATCATTGCACGATGCTTTTCACTTTTGAATATTTAATACTACATACACATATGATTATGGTTTTTTATAATGTGCAATCAATTTTAAAAATATTACTTTTGCTTCTATTGACAATATCGTAATGAGTATTTGTATTACTTACTGTATTCACAAATAAATAAATGAATTTGAATGAATTTGAATTTGAATGAATGAAATTTGTTTGGCGTTTTTAGAAATAGTAATAAAAAGATTCGTGTGTAAAAAAACGTTTTATTATAATATATTTATACATAGAAAATAATAAACAAAAAATATGTTTTCCTTAAATTAAAAAAAGGATTTTTTCTCACAAAGAACGTATTAGACGGCGTTGTACAAAATACAACCTTTTCTGAATTGCGGTGTTAAGATTTTTCGCCAATGAATCGTATTGAGACTCAATGAGAAACATATTTTTTTCGTTTACTATGTTTTAAGTATAAATATATTATAATAGAACGTTTTTTTTTACACACGAATCTTGTACTGTTTTGCACATGTCCAACTCTATGTTGCTTTACCGTGTTAGTAGTACCCCGTCACTTTTTTGTGTACGCCCCGGCTAAGTCTACTTCTAACGTCGTTTACAGCTCTATCATAAACAGCTTGGAACTTTGAGGATAACAATTTATTTTGTTACCACTTATTGATACAGTAATGACATCAATCGTTTTATATTCTCTTACCTAAACGTTAAATTCTTTAAGTAAAAACTATATACGCGAGCTACGCCGCGCGCACTGCTAGTACGTAGTAAAATGAATACTCGCAACGCCAAGACGTGCCAGATGGAGAACCAACTTCATCTTGCGCTTCAAGAACTTAAGGCGTCCAAGGAGCAGTGAGAGCAGTTGGAAAAAGAAAGGGATGATAATGAAAAGAAAATAATACGTATAATTTCGAAAAATACACAATTAAAAGTGATATGGTAAAGTTGCATAGAGACTATACAGATTTTTTATAGGAATATTTGAATATTTTAAAGGAAAGGAATCAGCTCCAGGAGACCGTCGATGAGTTTGACCGATGCAGCAAAGAATATGAGGAATCCCTCAGATTAATTGCTGCATTGGAGTTACAGTTAACTAAGGCTAATGAGCAAATTTTGCAATTTAAACAATTTATAGATAACTTGCTAGCATGCTAGAACTCAGCCATACAAATCAACTGGCAGAAAAGAACTGAAGAACAGTAGAAGTTAATTAAGGAAATGTATAAAAATTAATAAATATATTAGAAGAATGCGAAAACTAATTAAAACCAAAATTAATACTAAAAATTATATAAAAGTATGTCAGGAAAAGCAAGAATTATTTAACAAACTTAAATTGAAATGAAATGAAAAATTGTTATGAGACTGATATAGAGTGTCTTAATTCAGAAATTTTATCACTTCGAACCTCATTACAAATTATGTTGAATATATATAAATCGGCAGTGAATGAGATATAATTTAAAATTAAAAATTTTGTACAACCGACTTCAAATAACCGCCGTAAATCAGCACTTAAATTTTCAATTAACAATTTCATTGGTGCCGGTGGAGATCGAATCCGGGTTACTCGCGTACTGTGAAATCCACAATTATGAAAATTAAAAATTCAAGGTCCATCACAGCTTGCACTAGAGGAAAAGATATGATAAAGAGTGTACACACATATGTTTTATTATGGAAAAAAATTAAGTTACTGGTCAATCAAAAAAGACATGAATCTTTCGCTTTTACCAATGCACTAAATGTAATATTTGATTTATTGAAAAGTTTTATTTATTTTACTTTTAATTATCTTATTAAAAGTAAAATAAATAAAACTTTTCTCAAAAAACTCTTCTAACATAAAATTTAAAACTAGGGCATCAAAATGTAAATTCCGGCACTGCAAGCCACTATTTGTATCAAGTTCCAGCCTGGTTTCATACACGTGCCAAAATATGTTATATTTTCTGCCGAGTTCCAAAAAGGACACTGTACTCAATTCGACTGTATGTTTTTTTATTGTGTGTTACTTCATCACTTTTTACTGGGTGAAATTTCGACGATTCTTTTTTTATACGAAAGCTGATACTTCTCGTGTGGTCCCATATGAATTTGATCAAGGTCAGACCAATAGTTTTTGAGTTATTCTTAATAACTCATATTGAAGTCGGCTGTACAAAATTTATAATTTTAAATTATTTACCATAAATAGGATAATAGCTTATTCGTATTCTGTCCGATACGCACGGCGTCGTGAGCCCGCTTCTAAAAAAACACATTTTTATACTTTCACGAGACATCTACCTAATTAACTTTTCTTTAGAAATGCTAGCATTTCATGGCTCCAGTACACGTTGGCCGAACGCGCTCGCCGAGTGCGTTCGGCCAACGTGTACTGGGCCGTTTTGTGTGTATTTGGCGTTTGCGGCCAACACTCGCCCACAAGCCGTATAGTGTCGGTTTTCCGTGCACAAATCAAAGAAATTTGGCGCAAGCCGCAAACAGCGATCACACGTTGGCCGAGTGTTCAGTTCATAGTTACGCGTCGAAGTAGACTGTAGTGTTTCTACATGGCGACATGGACTAATGAGGAAATATTTGTTTATTTATTTAACAGTTTATGTACACACATAATTCAATAGGAAAATGGTAAAAACATAATTATGTACAAAGGCAGTGCCTATTCCATGATGAAATTTCTTCCAGCAGGCCTACTGAAGGATAGTTGAAGGAAATAGAGGTAGTCAAAGTGTGCACTTACATAAATATACATGTACAATACAAATACTCATATTGGGCATATGACACACACACACACACACACACACACACACACAACACACACACACTCACACACACACACACACACTCACACACACACACACACACTCACACACTCTCTCTCTCTCTCTCACACACACACACACACACACACACACACACACACACACACATATTATATATTATGAAAAAATATATAATTCAATATAATATATTTTTAATGTTACTTATATGCATACCAACACATTACGATTTAATAATTATGGAGTGAAATATTGATTCATTGTTCATTGATTGATTCTCACAATGAATCAGTTATATGGAACCCCAAACATGAGCAACATAAAACTAAAACCAGAGTAAGTAACTTGCCTAACTGCATTAAATAATACATGTTTAGTTGCGATTTCAGATTACCTACCTAATGATAAATATTATTATAAATTATCTCTGCGTTTATGTTGCTCAGGGATAATGTAGCTTAGGGCCTTCTTTTGGGCTATCATTTATTTTGAAAAAACCCCCAGCGAAGCGGGCAAGGGTCAGCTAGTAGATCCTATAAAGGTTTCTTTTTCCTTTTGAGGTCGGAACCCTAAAAAGGACAAACTGGGATTATTGTTGTATGTGTAGTTTTTTTTTTCGTTCACTCTGATAAGAGTGAAGCGCTGTATAAGTATATGACAGCGGCCGCGATTGCCCTAACGTATATCATCATCTAGCTACCAACGCAGAATGAAACACGCCAACGTGTGAACGGCACCACGAATCATCGAAATCTGCCGAGTGCGCTCGCCAAGCGCGCTCGGCCAACGTGTACTGGAGCCATCAAATTCTAAACGTTTGATGACTTATACCGTTAAATGCAAATGTCTCTACAATATAATCGGTAAATGCCCACGACTTCATTCACGTGGAATTAGTACTATTGCTATAAGTGATAATGATTTATTTGTAATTTTAACTGTCGCGAAGACTTAGAAAGACACTAATCTGGATAAAAACATTCAGTTAGTCAGTCATTCAGACAAACTAACTTTTGCTGTTGTTATTGCTTTTATATTTTAAATAAATACATTGACTTGGCAATCGCACTGAACAATCTAATTTAACCTACCTATGTATTACTTGTGAGATACATTGTGCTTTCATGATCATTAGATTGTTTAGTGCGATTGCCAAGTCAATCTATTTATTTAAAACATAAAAGATTTTTAATATTGATATGTTCAGTGTAAGATGTTTTTAGGTTAACTAATTACGTAATAAGTTAAGACAGAAGGACCCTTAAGTAGGGACTGAATAAATTAACCGACTTGGTATTACATGGATCTCACAACTTTTTATGGTAGAAGAACTGTGTTGCGAAACTTGGTTTTTTTACAAGTTTTGTTTTTGACGGCATTACTCTTTACCGAAAGGCTCGTACATAATATCACAATATCCTGCATAGATGGCTACTAATGTCTACTACGTTGAGACAGGCCGCCATGCCCGTTATTCGGCCTAAAGGACATTATTGATGGTATGTTAGAATAAAATAAAAAAAAATAAAAGTATTCAGCGTTAAAAACACTTTAAATTTTAATAGTCAATTGCATAAATACTTACATACTAATAATATAAATATAACGCATTAAAATTGTAGAAAAATTATATTTAAAACCTTTTAAGTAAACAAAACTCTCTTTTAATTCAGGGCTAACGCCATCTAGTTGCAAATTTCAAACACAATGATAAATAGACAACTTGATTGGTTTGTATAAAAATTTTCTTATTTAATAGGTCGGATTTTAAAGTTCTAAAATAGGTATTATTCGTAATTTCGTTCTACGAATTTTCCCAAAACCATGCAATAAATAACCATTTTCTTTTCATCCAAACTTTGTACACTCATCTTAACACCTTAAGGTAAGATTTTAGGAAAATAAAGAAAACCCTATCATTATTTTAATAAATTTTCACGCATCTATCGGCTTGAGCTGTGCGTCTAAATACAATGTTTTATATAAAACTTGAACCCTAGTTTTGAAACTGTAAGGATAAATTTTATTATTTTGGAGCATTAAATATATTTTCTTCATACAAAATTGAACATCCACTCCTATTCTGATAAAGTGTTGTTTTGAGAAATTGCAAAAATGTTTTCTCCATACCCTCTCCCCCCCCCTCTCTTCCGTAAGGGGTTGTTTTGAAATACAAAATACGACATATAAAAGATATATATATAGAAACATAATAGATATAGATATAGATATAGAATTTCTATATCCATATCTATTATGAATCACACGATCCTTCTGAAACACATTATATTTGTTATATTAGTAATCTCTGTATCCAAAATTTGGTCAAATAGGCAGGTCTTCCGTAAGGGGTTGTTTTGAAATACAAAATTGTTTATTTTATTTGCACATTACTTCCAATAAGAATTGAGTCAATCACTTCGTAAAATAAAAAAGTTTCATACAAACTGTTACACCCTATTTCACCCTCTTAGGGATTCAATTTTCCTAAATTCTTTCTTATTGGATGTCTAAGTTATAAAATATAGCTACTATCTAAATTTGAGATTTCTACGTAAAGAGGTTTGGGTTTTTTTTTGATAGATGAGTCAGTCACAAAGGACATGTTTTATTTTATAATAAAGAAGATATAGTAGATAAACAGTGAACTGTGACACCTGTCGGTAAATGGCAAAACTAAATCTACGGCTAGTTAAATTCTAATCCGTTTGATTTAAATATGCCCAATTTAAATTAAATTTTATAAAGGCTAATTGTAAACGAAATAAAAAAGTCTTCTTTTATAAAATAAGATTTTGTCTAATTGTATAAATTTCTTTAGCAAATAATAATATAAAATAATAACATGCAGTTTATTACTAAATCCAAATATACAAAATTTAAGTAAAGAGAATAAAAGCGTCAGTCCAAGAAAACCTTCTCAGCATCAGCAATATGAGAATGCCTATATATGGTGGGTAGACACGTAATGGTGGGGTATTTGCTCGGGTCTGTGATATCCTGGTATTTAGGAACCCAATGAGTGATCCCAGTAGTGAAGAGGCTCGGGAGCGACTTTTGGTCGAGATCCTCTTGCAACTATCGGGCGAGCACAGCGTGACACACCACGAACCCCTTCAGCCAGTAGTGATGCAGCCCTTCGAGTCTCGGACTTTTTCAGTTCGGGGCCCTTCGGACCGCCTCGGTTACATCTTCCGGCGTTATGATGACGGGGTTCATGGGCATAACATTCGCATACTGACTCACGACAACTTCCGTCCAAGGGCCCTCGCTTTGGTTTACGGGCTCTGACCACAGAACGTGCCAGAATGCGATAGTGTCGGCCTGATTCGATGCTTGGCCCGTTCCACGTACCATTGGTCGCTAAAATTAGCCTTTATGAAATTTCATTTAAATTGGGCATATTTAAATCAAACGGATTAGAATTTAACTAGCCGTAGATTTAGTTTTACCGTTTACCGACAGGTGTCACTGTTCACTGTTTATCTACTATATCCTCTTTAAAATATAAAACATGTCCTTTGTCCTGACTCATCTATCAAAAAAACCCAAACCTCTTTACGTAGAAATCTGAAATTTGGATAGTAGCTACATCTTATAACTTAGACATACACTAAGAAAGAATTTAGGAAAATTGGAAAATTTGTGTTAAATGTAGTGAAATAATGATAGATTTATATAAGAAAATTAAAGTCGAAATAAAGTGTAAAATGCTTGTAAAATTGTGAATTAAACTATCGTATTAGTTAAGTTATTCATGTTTATTAATAAAGATTGTTGTTTTAACTTTGTGTGTTAGATATTTAAGATTTCTAACTATGAAAGTGTTGTAAAATAGGAATATTTTGTTGAATAACTTAATACGTTTTTATGCGATAATAATGTAATATATATACATAATTAAGACTTTTTGTATGATTCTTATGTATAAATTGTGTAAGCATATGTTTTGTTTGAATAAAGGTATGGGGAAAAATATAACAGCGCAATGGTGAAAATGGGTGTTAAGATATTGCAAAACTGCGCGCGGTGCACGGTTCTCTTTCGAGTATAGCTCGCTAGTAGGTTAGTAAATTATTAAATTGGCAATTCGTTATGGGAGGACGACGTTGAACTGGCGCTATACGCGGACGATAGCGCCTACTTCATCTCGTCCAGAAGAACCCACATCGCAGTTGCCAGGATGCAAAGGCTGTTGGACTTGCTGCCAGCATGGCTGGATGAGTGGAGGATGGCTGTCAATGTTGGTAAGATGGCCGCTCTGCTCACTCGCCGCTACAAGAAACCACCACCACCACTGACGCTCAGAGGACAGGAAATCGCATACCAGAAGGCCGTGACGTATCTTGGATGCCGGATCGACAGAATGCTGCGCATGACCGCGCACGTCGATCTCGTCGTCCGCAATGCGAGAGGTGCGCGGGCGGCGCTGCGTCCCGTACTGGCATCCAAGCTACCAATCAAGATGAAGCTGAAACTATATAAAATGTATATAAGACCAATACTTAACTTACGCTGCTCCGGCCTGGTATGCGCTCCTGAGCGACCGGCAGAAGCGGCGACTGCAAGCCCAACAGAACTTGACATTAAGGACCATTGTCGGTGCTGGTCGCTACGTCCAGAACGACGTGATAGCGGCCGACCTGAAAATAGAAAACATAGAAGAATTTGTGGTTCGGTTGGCGCGCGGTAACCGCGCTGACAACGGGCCACACCCACACCTCAACAACTTCGCTGCACGCCCGCCCCCCGGACGGGCGACCATTACCAAGAGAACTCCTCCCTATATAGATTAGGGAGTCCAGTAAAACCCACAATGCCACTGAAAGGCCAACATAGACACCCGGCCATATTAGCCGCAGGAACACCACAGACCGAACTAGGCGCCTTTTTTAGGCATTGGCCGAATTAGGCGCCCTTTTCAGGAAATCGGCCATGTTATACCCCTTTCTCATACGTTGGCCATATTACCCGCCTTTTTCAGGCGGTTTCAGGAAAAGAAATTCTAAGTGCATAACCAATATACAGCGACCGGAATTGAACCCGTATCGTTGTATTTAATGATAAATGCCAAGAAGGCACCCATGACCGACCCATAGTTATGGGCCGTGAGGAACACTCAGGCAATGGGGAGATGCCCCGAGGCCTGTACCTGCAGCGCGCAGAATGCGCGCAGAAGAAGACAACGTAGGCAATTCGTTCGGGACCTGCTACCAGTTTATATTTAAAGCAAGAAAGAAAAGTGCATAGGGTAGTGATAGGAACTTAGTGAAAGTCAACATTGCACTCTTATGGGGAAATTTTGAAGATAAATCGCTGTTTTATTTCCTAAAGTATCTTCCACCACCTATTGAATACAGTCCACTAGTGACGTCAAGACCGAGACCACTCTAAGTGGACTCGCAATCTTAGTCGTCTAACCTTTCTTTTCAGAAACGGCAACAGACGTTTTCGTGTGACACTCTTTCACGGGGGTCACATCCACCTCGTTGCTCCAGAACCCAACGTGGTGTGATTTATGTTTCGGATTTATGTAATGTCAATGAATTGACAAACCCCCGTCTGATTCGACCCTTTCAGTTGAGGGATTGACATCGAGAGCGGGCTGTACGCCCCTTTCAGAGACCCTATCCGAGGCCGATACCTGGATATGTCACAGAACATGGGTATCGATGAGGCGGATATGAAACAGTCAATTTGCGATGTGTTTTATGCACGCTTGACAAAAGTGCTCAACAGTCTTCTGTCGGGCGTGAATAAGACACACGCATATAACGATTGGGTCATGCCTGTCCTCATATATACGTTCGGCATACTCAGGTAGACTTGTTACTGCACTGCTACTGCACTGTTATGACGTCTCACAGGGTGCTGGAGGATGTCCCACAGGGTGATTTATATAAGTAGAAATTAATAAGGAAGGATGAAAAATATCCTCCTTAACGAGGGTCAACGAAGCTTTTTGAATTCAAAGAGTGGAATCGGAAAACACTATTTCTAATATGTTATCATGCCTATTTTATTGGAGGTTATACTGAGTAGGAACCTAAAAACGAACACTGTGGGTTATTAAATCTTTAGCAGTATTTTGTATTTCCACAGAACCTTTTTTAACACGGTAGGTTCACTTGTTAACCAATTTATACATGGTAAATTGAAATCTGCAGCGACAATAAAATGTTCATTAGGATATGAATTTCTAGCTAATGAAATAGTGTCAATAAATAATTGTATTTTAACGGTAGTAAAAAATTTGGACGTATGTATACAACTCATGTAAAGATGCAATATTTACTGCAGCAATAGTGACCCATAAGCGTTCGGGTCTTGCAAACGCCTGCAATCGAGCCTTACATAAGATCATAACACCTCCACCCATAGTAACACGATCTTTCTGAAACACATTATATTTGTTATTAGTAATCTCTGTATCCAAAATTTTGTCACATAGGCAGGTCTCTCTAACTAATACAATATCTTGGTCAACAAGTAATAAATAATTATATAATTCGTTTGTTTTTGTCCGTAGTCCTCTAACATTTTGATATAGAATGGATAATTTTCTGAGTTCAATTACCATTAAAAAAAATCATATTTTACAACTCTGGCAGCGTAATATAAATGATGATTCATTTTTACATGTACCACTTTTAATATAGCGAGAAGTGCCATGAGTGTATAGGAAAGATGAGTATGTGTGTGAGTATATGAAACAAAATATTGCAAATTTGTAGTGTGTGATATGTTCTATATGTATGTAAATGTTAGTATGAAGTACAAGGTAAATACAAGGTTGAGCAAGATGTTTTCTTGTTTAAAAATAAATTATATATAATATTGTTTAGTATAAGTAACTATGTACCACAGTAGTAATAATTTAACCACAGAAAAATAACAATAGTAGATTAAAAACAATACAATATACAAAATCATATTATTATTTTATCAGGTCTGCTGAGAAATTTATCTGAATTGGTGGTAAGGTATCGTTCTTCCTGACGTAGATTTGACAGTTTTTTGTCCAGATGTACTTGTAACCCGCTTCCTTTGCTCGTTGCCTAAACGTGGCTAGCAAAATTTTGTTTTTCGTTGTCAAAATTTTACTATCCTCACTTCCAATTCCAACAACCCTAGCTGATATATTAAGATGCTTACGGGCTGCAGCTAATAACTGATCCTTAATAATAATAATAATCATCTTTATTCAGGCAAATTACACCCATATCCAGTAAAATCAATGAACTTAAAATCAGTCTCCTAAATTTTTGCAATAAGTAAATCAATGTCAATACAAAATAACAATTTTAAAATAATGAATCCAGTCAATGTAAATAGGTAGTAATGTCAGTATATAAATAATATAATGAGATAAAATAAAATAAAATTAAAATTAATAAATACATAACAGAATTACACACATTTATCAGTCAGGAGATGGGATCAATAATTCAAACTTTCTCTGAGGCAACTGTGCTGCAATAAATGAATTTAAAATCAATCTACAAAATTTTAGCAATACAATACATAAATCAATGTCAACAAAATAACAATTTTAAAATAATAAATCCATCAATTTCAATAAGCAGTGACGTCAGTATATAAAATAATCTAATCAAATAAAATAAAATTAATACATACAGAAAACACATTTTTATTAGTTAGGAGACGAGATCAATCAAAACTTTCTCAGAAGCAACTGTTCTGCGACATGTCTGTCGCGCAGCAATGCCGCATAATATAACAGTCTAACCTTCCTGAGATCATCGCCAGGACAGTGTTGGAACTGGCCCGAACTCTGCGCACCAGGGACGCGGCCTGCTTGCGCATGGTGGCACTGAAGCAATCGGTGCGCACATCCGCGAACATACCAGAGGCGCTACAAAATCAAGGCATCCCCAAAACCGCCCTAAACGCATTATTGTATTGGACGCGGAGGACGCTGTAACTCTTCCTACTGTAATTAACCCATAAGCTGCACGAGTAGAGCGATGTACAGAACGCTCGGAAGAGCGTAGCCTTAACCTCCTTTGAACACCGCGCAAACCTACGAGCGATCATGTTAGCTCTGACAGACAGCGCCCTCCGTTCCCGATCCATATCAGCGTGATCCTTTAGGTCGACGGTGAGTAAATGCCCCAGATATTGAAACTGTTTAACCCTTTCCAGAGGTACACCATTTAATTTTATTTGAGGTATATTATCAGGACATTTCGCACCAGCGGCCTCAAAGATCAAGTATTGACTCTCCTTGAATTGAATTGAATCCGTGGCCACATGTATATTCCTCGCATATCCGTATCAGCTTCCTCAGGCCGCAGACCGACGCACTCAGCAGCACCATGTCGTCTGCATAACTCAGATTATTGACACAAACACCGTCAATGTGGCAGCCGACATACAGACTGCTAAGCGGTACGATCAGCCCGTTGATATATAGATTAAATAGGGTTGGTGACGTTAAGTCACCCTGCCTGACTCCACACTCAAGCCGATACGGATCCGACATTACCCCCGCCCACCTTACACTATTGGTCTGGTTTGCGTACCAGTACTGGAGCATGCTGATAAGTTCCTGTGGCAAGCCTATGCTTTGCAGCTTGTCCCACAGCAGGTTAAATGCCACTAGGTCAAAAGCATTAGATAGGTCGAGGAAGCACGCGTACACGGGCGTCCTGCGATCAGTATAGTATTTGACGGTTTGCTTTAGACACAATATGGCGTTTGCAGTGGATAAGCAAGGACGAAATCCGAACTGGTTATCGTGGAGCATTACAATAGAATATGAATGATTTTTATTCAATATGGATTATTACATAATACTTATTGAAAGTCATTATTTTATTTACCACTTGTTCGGAAAATACCTCTGTCCTGGGAAGAACCAGCAAGAAACCCAGCGAGACTTTTTTTTAAACATAATTTCACTTAACAATAATTTTGTTTATACAATTGTAAATGAATTTTCATAGAACCAGCATGGTGGCGATCACCTTATGCCCAGGGGTTATTTTCATTCATGTATTTCTTGATATTATAATAACCCTTTTTGTACAGTTTTTCTTTAATAAAACTTTTAAACTTGTTTATTGACAAATTTTGAACATGTTCTGGGATTTTGTTGTAAAAGCGTATACATTGCCCCATAAATGAATTACTAATTCTGTGGAGTCTAGTAACTGGCATTACAAGCTTATGTTTGTTCCTAGTGTTTAAGGTCATCCTTATTTTTATTAAAGCTATTAATGTTTTTATGTACATACATTACATTTTCATAAATATATTGCTACTACTATCTAAATATAATACTATACAATAAGTCTAAGCGCCAAATTTTTTACACCGTAATTTTGTAGTTTCCTGATTAATATATCATGATGAACACAATCGAAAGCCTTGGAAAGGTCACTAAAATACCTAAGGCATCTTATGAATTATCCTAGGCATTAAAAATATATTTCATAAGCTCAACACCGGCGTCAGACGTCGAGCGACCCCTTGTAAAACCAAATTGATTTTTATGAAGTAATTTATTGGAATTAAAAAAAAATTAACAATTGATCCAAAATTATGTTTTCAAAAATTTACTGAGAGTTGGTAGTACAGAAATAGGTCTATATATAGCGGGGTCCAATGTACTACCAGATTTAAATAAAGGTATTACTTTACTATACTTCATTAAATCAGGAAACACACCAGAATCGATACAAGTATTAAAAATGAGGTGCAATTAAATCTATTATGGACGCAATCACTGTAACGGAAATCCCCTAAAATCTGCGGTTTTCTTTACATCAATGGTTTTGAAGTATTTTACAATATTATGCGGTAATACTTTTTCAAATCTAAATTATTTTAAAAAGGTATTAACATTATGTTCAAGTAATGACTCGGCGACAGTTGGAGAAGTATTTATTTATTTATTTATTATTGGATAAAAATTGTTACATTATTGCTATGCGGCACAGCGAAAAACCACGCAGGTTTGTGTTGCGTGCCGTTCTGTCTACATTTACAATAATGGGGATAACAACTAATATTTGTTAAGGAAATAACATTTTAATTTATACTTTATGTTAACTTCATTAATTTCACTTTTAAATTTATTATCCAGACCATTTATTAAGCGAGGTATTATGTATGCACTGGTGCGCTCACCATATTTATTTTTGGATGGTATTGTTATTAACTTTTTTTGAGTTACTTTGCGGGTCTGAATTTTGTTTGAGACTGTATGTTATATACCTAAATTAAAGAATTGTTCTTTTAACAGTTGATATTGGACTTTATCATGGATATGGAGTACCTTGCAGTGTTTAAATATAAAGTTTTCATTTGTTTTTGCCTGAAGTTTATCTTTTATAGGTACAATCGATTTTAAAATCCTAAGTTGTAGTTGATAAATGTACTGTAGATGTGATTTGTCTGTTCATCCGTAGCTAAGTTATGACTCATACGTCCCATACGTGCGGCCCATAAGTTATGACTGAATCAGCAAGAGCGTTATAAAGCATCATTTTGACTCGAAAGTTTAATCGCTTTCTAACCATATTCGCCAAAAATGCTCTAAGCTTATCACATACATGCTTTATATGCTCGTGCCAATTGAACTTATGGTCTACTACTAAGCCTAAATATTTATGCGATGTAAGTAATTCAATCGTGGAACACTTAGAATTACGTTGGGCAATTATGATTATGTGAAATGATTTTATGTTTTAATATGCTATGAGACTTTAAGTTTGGCGAGTGTATATGGACTAATTTCGTCTTTTGACAATTTAATATCAAACCGCTGTCATGACACCATTTATTTAATGAATCAAAATCATCCTGTAACAAAAGCAGGGCGTCATTGACATCCTTAGCAGCCATAAGCATACACGTATCATCAGCGTATTGATAGTTATTACAATATCTAAAGATCTTATTCATTTCATTGACATAGGCTATAAAGTGCAATGGTCCAAGTACGGAACCTTGAGCTGTATTATTAAGTATTCAATGACTCTGTTGTCAAGATAGGAAAATCAGTGAAATATTTCTCAAACATCGCTGCAACTTCTGGATTTGATTGACTAATTCATTATTAATTTTTAATTGATAGTTTGAGTTACGAGGTTTACCTTTACCGGTTTCGCAGTTAATTATACTCCACGTCATTTTAATTTTATTCTTAGCCGTCTTAATTTTGTTGTAATATGTAATGATTTGCCTGTGGAGCAAACTCTTTTAAACTCTTTTATAGGTCCCATAGCGGTAATGCCGAAACAGACCGACTCATCGACCACGTCCAAATGGCTACAGATTCCTTGCTACAACAGGGCCCATCCGCAAAGATCGTGATCCTTGGCGATTTTAACGCCCACCACGCCGAATGGCTCGGTTCACGTTTAACCGATCATGCGGGGAGATCTGTTTATGACTTTGCCTTGGCATATGGTCTGACACAACTGGTTACATCGCCTACGCGGATTCCAGATGTTGAGGATCATACATCTTCCCTGTTGGTGTTTGGCATTACAGGTCGGCGGATTGGGACGGAATGCAGTCTTTCTTTGCTTCCTACCCATGGGGGCGGGTTTGCTTCTCGCCGGATGATCCCAGTGCTGTTGCTGACTCTGTCACTGCTGTGGTGCTACAGGGAATGAAACTATTTATTCCATCATCTGTGGTACCCATCGGAGGCAGATCTCAGCCTTGGTTTGGTCGCTCCTGTAAGACTGCATTACGCAGTAAGCAGAAGTGTTATCAAGCCTGGGCTGAGGCTTCGGCGACTCGGGATGTAAACACCAGCACACTTAAAAAGAAGTATAACCTCGCCTCCAGGTCCTTCAAAAGAGTTATTGCCAAGGCAAAGTCAGAGCACATAGGCAGAATTGGCGAGAAACTAGTTCGCCTTCCTTCGGGAACCCGTGCATTCTGGTCTCTCGCCAAGGCTGTCCAAGGGAATTTTTGTAAGCCATCATTACCATCTCTGCACAGGGAGGACGACTCACTGGTCCACGACGCAAAAGAGAAAGCCGACCTTTTAGGCTCCCTTTTTGCGTCCAACTCGACTGTTGATGACGGGGGGAACACACCGCCGACCATCCCGCGGTGTGAGTGCTCCATGCCGGATGTGCGGTTTTCACAGCGCTCGGTTCGCAGAGCACTCCTCTCCCTTGACATCCACAAGTCGAGTGGGCCTGACGGAATCCCCCCAATTGTGCTGAGGACGTGTGCTCCGGAGTTGGCACCGGTTCTAATGCGCCTTTTCCGGTACTCCTACTCCCTAGGCGTAGTCCCGAAATCATGGAAGACAGCTTTTGTCCACCCGATCCCTAAAAAAGGCGACCGCTCAGACCCGTCCAACTACAGGCCTATCGCCATCACCCCCTTGTTCTCCAAAATAATGGAATCCGTTATAAACTGCCACCTCATGCGGTACCTTGAGGATCACCAGCTGATTAGTGACCACCAGTACGGTTTTCGTCGGGGTCGATCAGCTGGTGATATTCTGGTCTACTTAACTCATAGATGGACGGAGGCAGTAGAGTCCAAGGGGGAGGCATTGGCCGTTAGTTTGGACATTGCGAAGGCCTTCGACCGGGTTTGGCACAAAGCGCTTCTTTCGAAGCTCCCTTCCTATGGGCTTCCCGAGAAATTATGCAATTGGATCACCAGCTTTCTTGCAGATCGGAGCATCAAGGTCGTTGTAGGCGGTGCATGCTCCGACTACAAGCCTATTAACACTGGTGTTCCACAAGGCTGTGTGCTATCACTAACGCTGTTTCTTCTGCATATCAATGATATGTTGCAAGCCGGTAGCATTCATTGCTATGCGGATGACAGCACTGGTGATGCTCTATACACTCCCTCCTGCTTCTAAAAAGCTTGGCGTGCTCAGCAGAGCGGGACAGTATTTCATGCCAGCTCAACGCCTGCAACTTTACAAGGCGCAGGTTCGGCCTCACATGGAATACTGTTCCCCTTCTCTGGGCTGGGGCTCCCCAGTGCCAGCTCCTTCCACTTGACCGCATCCAGCGCAGAGCGGCTCGAATCGTCGACGACCGAGTCCTTTCCGATCGGCTCGACTCATTGGCACTGCGAAGAGATGTTGCATCTCTTTGCATTTTCTTTCGCATTTACCATGGGGAGTGCTCTGAGGAATTGTTCGGATTAATCCCAGCCGCCAAATTTCACGAACGCACATCGCGGCAGAACTCCCGATACCATCCACACCATCTGGATGAATGGCGGTTTACCACTGTGCGATTTAGAAGATGTTTTCCTCCTCGCACAACTTCCTTGTGGAATAGTTTACCGCCAGCGATTTTTGCGGACCGATACGACTTAGGGACCTTCAAGAAAAGAGCCTACTCCTTTTTAAAAGGCCGGCAACGCATCTGCAATTCCTCTGGTGTTGCGGTTGTTCATGGGCGGCGGTTGTCACTTACCATCAGGTGAGCCGCATGCTCGTTTGCCCCCTCTCCAATAAAAAATAAAAAAAATAATTTTAGAATAATTTTTTACATATTCTTTAAAAGCATCGGAAAGATTATACGATCTTTCATGGTAAAGGTCATATCACCTTAGTCTGCTTTTATGAATTCCTACTGTCGCCCACTCATTAAATGCCTTGCGACTGTTTCTGGAGAATGTTTTAGTAGTGAATGTTTTATTAAATTCATTGTTTATAAGGGTAAATAATTCTCTATATAAATAGTCTGCATTATTCTTATAAGAAAGGGATGGAAGCTTTTTTACATTATTACTTCTAAATCTCTCCAGCCGTTTTTCATTAATAGGAACAAACACAATTTTCTCAATATCCCTTTTTTGTGCATATAAGGTAACGAAACCAGTTCTCCACAGTGATCTGAACTAAGTTTTTGAATTATCGGTTTGTTGATTGGTACAACACCTGTAAAAATATTATCAATACAAGTTGCACTACACCCTGCAATACGTGTAGCTTCAAAGAATAAATTATTAAGATTATAGGATTTGAACAAAGAACAAAATTTAATACTGATGGAAGACGTTACCAGGAGATTGATCAATATTAAAGTCTCCACACAGTACGAGAGATTTATTCTATTTATTAAGCTTAACTAAAACTTCTTCCATATTTTAAACACTGACAACAATAAGTTGCTCAAGTTCAACACATGCCATTTCTACAGTACGCTCAACAGAGAGGCTCACAATGTCTTTACGTTTTTTTTTTATAGAATAGGGGGCAAACGAGCATGCGGCTAACCTGATAGTAAGTGACTACCGCCGCCCATGAAGAACCGCAATACCAGGGGAATCGCAGATGCGTTGCCGGCCTTTTAGAAAGGTGTAAGCTAATTTTTGAAGGTTCCTAAGACGTATCGGTTCGGAAAATTCGCTGGTGGTAATTGATTCCACAAAGAAGTTGTGTGAGGGAGAAAACTTCTTCTAAATCGCACAGTGGTGGACCGCCAATCATCCAGATGGTATGGATGGTAACGCGAGTTTTGTCGCGATGTACGATAGTGAAATTGAGCAGCTGGAATTAGTCCGAACAATTCCTCAGAGCACTCCCCGTGATAGATGCGATAAAATACGCAAAGAGATGCAACATCTCTACGCAGTGCCAGTGTATCGAGCCGATCGGAAAGAACTCGGTCGTCGACGATTCGAATCGCTCTGCGCTGGATGCGGTCAAGTGGAAGGAGCTGGCACTGGGGTGCCCCGGCCCAGAGATGAGAACAGTATTCCATGTGGGGCCGAACTTGCGCTTTGTAAAGTAGCAAGCGATGTGCCGGCATGAAATACTGTCTCGCTCTGCTGAGCACGCCAAGCTTTTTAGAGGCCAATTTGGCCTTCCCTTCCAAGTGACCACGAAACTGCTTGCTATTCGATATGTCGACGCCAAGGATTCCGATACTGGCTGAGGCAGCAAGGGGAGTGCCTTGAAACTGAGGAGATACGACAAAGGTAGCGGTAAACGCGCAAACTTGTGTCTTCTGGGGATTTAAACAGTGGTAGAGCCACACGGCAGCTTTTGCTGTCGCACGGATGGGCCGGCTCGAACCGGGGTGGTACCACGACCTCACAGAATACCAGCGTGAAGTAGAGGTTTACCTCTGCGTTTCGCTTGGTGAGTGCAGGTGGCCGGAGGCCCTTTTTACTGGAAATAAGGCATTCCATCTTAGTCCTCACGGGTGACAACGCATCTACATTTTGATTTGTAACAGAGGATAGATGTAGATGTCTATGGGCCGCAGCAACCACTTACCATCAGATGGACTGTGTGCTCGTTTGTCACCCTTATCCTATAAAAAAAAATTGAACTGGACTAGATTTAGTCGGCCCCAATCCGAGACTTTGTTAAGCAAAGACTCGACTTCAGACACAAGTTTGTCCCGGTACTCGGCGACGTTTTCCCGAGAAATATTGGCACGGCCGGTATATAAGGCATCCCCAGTGCTGTCGTCTGCATAGCAATGAATGCTACCGGCTTGCAACATATCATTGATATGCAGGAGAAACAGCGTTTGTGATAGCACGCAGCCTTGTGGAACACCAGCGTTGATAGGCTTGAAATCAGAGCATGCACCGTCTACTACGACCTTGATGCTCCGATCAGCAAGGAAACTGGTGATCCATTTGCACAATTTCTCGGGAAGCCCAAAGGAAGGAAGCTTCGAAAGTAGCGCCTTGTGCCAGACCCGATCGAACGCCTTCGCTATGTCCAAACTAACGGCCAATGCCTCCCCCTTGGACTCTACTGCCTCCGCCCATCTATGAGTTAAGTAAACTAGAAGATCACCTGCTGATCGACCCCGACGAAAACTGTACTGACGGTCACTGATCAGCTGGTGATCCTCAAGGTACCTCATGAGCTGGCAGTTTATAATGGACTTCATTATTTTGGTGAACAAGGAGGTGATGGCGATAGGCCTGTAGTTGGACGGGTCTGAGCGGTCGCCTTTTTTAGGGATCGGGTGGACCAAAGCTGTCTTCCATGATTTCGGGACTACACCTTGGGAGTAGGAGTACCGGAAAAGACGCGTTAAAACCGGTGCCAACTCCGGAGCACACGTCTTCAGCACAATGGGAGGGACTCCATCGGGCCTACTCGACTTGCTGACGTCCAGGGAGAAGAGTGCTTTGCGAACCGAGCGCTGTGTAAATCGCACATCCGGCATGGAGCACTCACATCGCGGGATGGTCGGCGGTGTGTTCCCCCCGTCATCTAGAGTCGAGTTAGACGCAAAAAGAGAGCACAACAGATCGGCTTTCTCTTTTGCGGCATGGGCCAGTGAGTCGTCCTCTCTGTGCAGAGATGTAAGGGATGGCTGACAGAAGTTCCCTTGGACAGCCTTGGCGAGAGACCAGAATGCACGGGTTCCCGAAGGAAGGCGAACTAGCTTCTCGCCAATTCTGCCGATGTGCTCAGACCTTGCCTTGGCAATGACGCTTTTGAAGGACCTGGAGGCGGAATTATACTTCTTTTTAAGTGCGCTGGTGTTTAAATCCTGAGACGTTGATGCGTCAGCCCAGGCCCGGTAGCACTCCTGCTTATAGCGTGATGCTATTTTACAGGAGCGACCAAACCATGGCTGGGATCTGCCTCCGATGGGCACCACACACAAAAATTCCATACCCTGAAATACCACATCAGCAACAGAATCGGCAACAACGCTGGGATCTTCCGGCGAGAAGCAAACCCGCCCCCAAGGGTAGGATGCAGAAAAAGACCGCATCACGTCCCAATCAGCTGACCTATAGTGCCAAACACGGCGGCAAGCTGCAGATCGCAACTGCGATTGGAGCGTGAGTGGCACCGTGCTCCGGATCAGACAATGGTCCGAAGAGCCCAGAGGGGCATCGACGGAGACCTGATATCCGTCCGGATGAGAGGTCAGCAGAAGGTCCAACAGGGAAGGTACATGGCCTTCCACATCTGGGATCCGCGTAGGCGAAGTAATCAATTGTTTTAGACCATATGCCAAAGCAAAGTCGTAGACAGATCTACCCGCATGATCGGTTAAACGGGAACCAAGCCATTCAGCGTGGTGGGCGTTGAAATCACCGAGTATCACGATCTCTGCGGATGGGACCTGTTGTAGCACGGAGTCTGCAGCCATTTGGACGTGGTCGATGAGTCGGTCTGTGTCGGCATTACCGCTATGGGACCTATAGAGGCACCCGTAGACGCGGGGATGGTCGTCGCTGTCTACGCGCAGCCATAGGATGGACAGGTCCGTACCTTCAAGGCTGCCGAGCCGTCGAAAACAGATGTCCTCTCTGACGTATACACAAACTCTAGCCCGGGGCACAAAGGAGTGTTCCAATTTGTATCCAGGGTAGGAGAGATATGAAGTATCAGCCGGAGAGGACACCTGAGTCTTGGTTAAAAAGAGCAAGGCCGGCTTCGCCGTCCCTAGATGGTAATGGACAGCGTTAAGGTTGGAATGAAGTCCCCTGATGTTGCAAAAATTCACGGATAGCGTGACAGGGGTCGCCTTGGTTGTATTGCTCCGCTTGCCCCAAGCAGCATTAGTCGCGAGCGGAATTTTGTCCCCCCCAGAATACGCGGGGCAGCCTGAGCACCCACGCTCAGGAGTGAAGTAGTTTGGTCGTGGATGCTCAGCGACGGATTCTCCAGGGGTGCTGGTACCCTCCTGGGGTAGTCTTTTATTTAATTCCACTACCATGTTGATGAAGGGGGGGGGGGGGGGGAATTGGGCCTCCGGCCACCTGCACTCACCAAGCGCAACGCAGAGGTAAACCTCTACTTCACGCTGGTATTCTGTGAGGTCGTGGTACCACCCCGGTTCGAGCTGGCCCATCCGTGCGACAGCAAAAGCTACCGCTTGGCTCTACCACTGTCAAAAAACGTTACGTTCTTTACATGATAAGGACTTATTAGCTAATATTAAGGAGCCACCACGTAATTTAGTATCTCTAATGAACGAAATGACCACCTGGTGATTACTGAAATTAAATATGGAGTTGTAATCTTTCAACCAATGTTCTACAATACATAAAATATGTATACTGTTACTATTTAAAAATAATTCAATTTCTCATTCTTTGCCTAACATACCTTGTATATTTTGATGCACCAGGTTGATACAGTTTTTATTATAGTTATTTTGTGAAATTACATAATTATGTATTGGTAAGTTGCATTCTAAGCTATTTAAATTATCTTTGCTAGAGATTACCTCTATTGTCTTATTATCTAATTTAAATTAAATTACTTGGAACTGGTTCCAAATCAAATGTAAAATTATTTTGTTGCTCAAAAGAAGCAGGTGTCAAGGTAGCTAAATCATTGGCTGAGTTAAAATATAAATAATAAGATAGCGTATTTGCTACCAGTCTTAAACTATACTTTGATAGGTAATACCTATCTCTTGTCAAAAACTTCTTAGTTAAATTATTAATGTCAATCAAATGTTTATCATTATTATTCTTACAATTAAATGTTAAATTTAAGTTATAGTTACACGTCAAGTTATGCATCATTAAATTTAAATTATGTCTTAGTTTATTTTTCTGTGGCCACCCCTCTATGTAAGGCAATGTAAACAAGATAACTTTAACCACATTTATGTTATTGAGATATTCAATATATTTTAGTAATTGATTACTGTTCATATTGCCTCTTCTCCCAACAAAAATTATTAATATACTATTAGGGTTAAATTTACTAGTTAAAATTTTATTCATAATATCACTGAATGATGCTCCAGGCATGCAGTAATTACTTATCTGTTGCCTTTTAAAACAGTTATTCAATGATATACCCAAGTTTTTGCCTATGTCATCACTATACACAATTACATTATTTTTTTTCATTATATGAATTACTTTTTAAATTTATCTGCTTTGTTATGGTACTATCATAGAGTGTAGGTAAAGAAAATGAAGTACGAGTTACTGCTTGTCATATTATTAACACACACTGTCCCTAAAGAACCTGGCAGTGAGCGCTGATATTCATTTTGTTATTTTAATAAAGAGTCAAAACGTTCCTCGTTATATTTGCATGACTTTACCAGATTATCCATGGCCAATATGTGTTCTTTTATCTCATTCCCTGCAGATTTATATTTATTTGACATAATTTATAATGAGGTTTGAAGTGATAAAATTTCTGAATTAAGACACTCTATTTCAGTCTCATAACAATTTTTAATGCTTTCCATCTCAATTGAATCTAATTTAATTTTACTAATTAACTTTTGCTTTTCCTTACATACATTTGTATAATTTTTAATATTAACATAATAACATAAACATAAACACTCACGCCTGTCACCCAGAGGGGTAGGCAGAGATTATAGACTTCCATTTGGCACGATCCTGACACACCTCTATTGCTTCCTCCACATCCATACGCACCTACGCATACACGCTCGTCGGTTAAAGGTACTCTTGATTTGGCCCATTTTTAATATATCGCCAATTTGGTCGATAAACTTTCGCCTAGGGTGACCCTTCCCGACTATGCCGTTCACCTAATTTTTTAATATTAATTTTAGTTTTAACTAATTTTTGCACTTTCCTAATATACTTATTAATTTTTATATATTTTCTTAATTTCCTTCTGCTGCTTGTAATCCTTTCTGCTGTTCTTGATGTGGTAGAATCATCAGTCAAATCTATTGTTGTGGAGGGTTGCAACGTTTTATGAGATTTACATTTTACGAGCTCCTCGAACAGACTCTGAGTTTTAAGTGCTTGCAAGTTATCAATGTATTGTTTAAATTGTGAAATTTGCTCATTAGCTTCAGTTAATTGTAATTTCAATGCAGCAATTAATCTGAGGAATTCCTCATATTCTTTGCTGCATCGGTCAAACTCATCGACTGTCTCCTGGAACTGATCCCTTTCCTTTAAAATATCTGTATAGTCTGTATGTAACTTAACCATATCACTTTTCAACTGTGTATTTTTCGAAATTATACTTATTATTTCCTTTTCGTTGTCATTCCTTTCTTTAAGTAACAGCTCACACTGCTCCCTGGACGCCCTCAATTCTTGGAGCGCAAGATGAAGTTGGTTCTCCATCTGTCGTTGTCCATCTGTCGTGTCGTTCTGGGTTTCATGCTGGTTCTTCCCAGGACAGAGGTTTTTTTCGAACCAGTGGTAAAGTAAAAAATGACTTTCAATAAGAATTACACATGTGATCTATATTAAATAAAAAAATATTCTATTCTATTCTATTCTATTCCATTCTATTCTATTCATCTGGCGCGTTTTGGCGTTGCGAGTATTCATTTTACTATGTATTTTAAATAGTAAAAGAAAACAAAGATGGAAAATCAAGGGAACAGAGTAAGCAAATATGCAATTGTAGGACTCTAATTACAGATCTCAAATTAAATTATCAAGAAAACAATTCAAAATGAAATCCGAAAACAACAACACTTAAGAGATATATCGTAAATATTAAAAGGGATAACAAGAATTACAGTAACTTTTAAACGATGTTCGTTACCTGCTCTCACTTTAAGTTGAGAGGCACTAAAAATTTATTTATTTAAATATTTACTACTTTTATTTATTACACAATACAATTTGTTCGTAATTAACAACTATAACTTAAATTTGAGGTGGAAATTATCAATTACAATATTTATTTTTACGAAATTATTTGGGAGCCCAATTATTTAACTATTTGTCACCGGGGTTGCCACAGCAAAAAAAAACATGTTTATTCAACTGTGTGTTGAGTAAACCGTCTCAAACCTTTGCAATTACGGTGGCAAGAGAAATAGGCCGATAGTTACACTTGACAGTCAAGTCATCCGTCTTGTTCTTCACTATAGGTACCACCACGGTTTATATAAAATCCGCGGGCAGGTAGAAATGGCTCACACACAGAGAGTAGAACAAAGCCAAGACCCTAGCTAGGTGAGGTCCAGCATGTTGCAAGTGCTCAACACTAAGTCCGTCATGTCCCGGGGACTTGCCTCCTGACATATCTGCTTTTGTTACGTTTTTTGCCAGGAAACTAGTCCCCACTGTTTGTGTGTCCATGTCAGTGCTGAACACTTCCACTACCGGATCCAACAGAGACTTTACAGAAAAATGATTCTTGAAAAGATTTGCAATCTCCTTGGGATTGTTCATGCCATTGACGCTCACAGGAAGGCCAGGCCGTACATTTATTTTACTGGTGGACTTCCAGAAGCCGCGAAAATCTCCTTTGCTATGTTTCACAGCAAGAGCGTCCATCTTTATTTGGTCTTAATGTTTTTGGCACCATTTTAATCGGGACTTGACTTGACTCACTCTTCTGCTATCACACATTTCTATGTAAAGAAAACCTGACCTTGGTCTACCACACAATACCCAGTCATTGAATTTAGATCTGGCCTCTCTGTGAGCCTCACTGACGTGTTTATTCCACCCAGCTATGCGCGGGCCACCCCCGTCCCTCCTCGCGCCTCTCCAACTTGCCAAAGTCGCCGCGCCTTGGAGAGCGGTCACGATGTCAGAGTACAGCTTATCCAGAACACGCCTGTGGCCACGGTCATTACAAAATCAGTCAGCACAGTTTGCACACTCCGAAGGAAAGTCTACCAATTTTAACCTATTATGACACTCTTTAGCATACATTGGGATTTGTTCCGCACTTTTTACACCTCATACTACGTCTTTGTTAACATTGATTATACCCGCAGAGATCTTAGGATTTATTAAATTTAAATTACACTTAATTATAAGTGGGAAAAAGAGTGTTATACTTGACTTCTACACCGACGACAGCCTGCCTCGCCGCAAGAGTTGTGACACAGTGATCCAGCCAACTGCTGGTTCCGTGGACGTCACTAATAAAAGTAAGAGTACCAGAGTCCAGCCCTAGCTTATCTACATCTATACATGACCATAACTGGTCATTACAAATAAAATTATGTTTGAGTCGTAAGATTATCGGGCACGCGCGGGATACACTTACTTTTCGTCGTGGCTGTACCCGGTGGGCGAAATCAATGTCTGGAAGCTGGATGATAGCGCCAATGCTATGTGTGATCTTCATCATCAGATATGTTTTCATTCTTATTTTTTGGAACTCAAAATGTCTAAATTTTGCAGCCTTACCCATTGTTGCTGTTTCGAGTTCTCTTCTTCAAGCAACTTAACTTTCGTAGAACAAGTATTTAAATTTTCTTTTAAGCTTTTGTTTTCCTCCTTTATGTACTTCAATTCAGAAGATGTAGTGCTCAGAAGATCAGATCGGTCGGTCGGTTTTCAGATCGGAATCTGTTCTCAGGTCGTCATATTGATTACTGACATACTTTATTGATTCCTGGAAGTCCGTGCATTGTGTGTCAGGGCCTTAATCTGATCAGACAGAGTATTCATATATGATTCGATTATGGATTTCATCTCCATGCTATCAGCCTTAAGAAGTTCCTTCAACTTTACCTCCGTGACGAAGCTTTTTTGGACTTTGGTTCTTCGCACGGTTACACTACTTGCGTCAGACAAATAATCAATGTAGCAATCCGAACCCTCAATCGTTGAGGTTGTATGTTTTAGCTGGGTAGTTAAACAAACAGGTGAGTTGATGTTGTCTGCTTTAGTCGGTTACTCTTGCATTCAAGACATCTTCACTTTAGTTTTGCATCTTTTTTCATCGACTCATATTTTTTTGGTGCAATATTAGAATACTGAAGGTCATAAACATCCCTACAACCAGGACAACACATTTAAATTCTTTGTTTTTTATTACAGCTCTACAACCACTGCACTTGATGACCACCATTTCCATGTGGTACGATTTATTTGAGCCCTTTACGAATCTCTTTCAGTAAAATATTTGCTTTTCTTCACAATATCGCGTAAACAATAATTATAATGCATCGACGGCCACCACCATTCAGCGGTCAACAACGTCACAACGAGCACCAATGCGAGTTATGACAGTCGGCAGGTAGAATGAAAATTTGTAATTGATATTTCGATAGAGCTCCACAGCATCGCAGTCAAATGCTTCACCACTGCGCTACCAAACCAATTATAACAAGGGAAAAATAAAAAAAAAATAAAAACATTTATAAAAACGTAAAAATATTTTATTTACAACTTCTACAAGTATAGGCAAACAACAATTTTTACATTCTGTTTCCGTTACAAACTTACTTACTGATTAATAATTTATTGATCTCATAAATTAATTTATTGATGTCTTTATTAACAATAATTAACCTATGCGTATTACAGCTACCATATACATAATCACCATTTATCAAACGAGTAAAACCATTCGTTTTATTTGAATAGATAAAAAATAATATTTCAACATAAGAAACAATTAAAACTTTTTTGTGATATCTGAGTAACAAACGAGGCAATCTATCTAATGGTAAACGCGCCATAAAGGCCACAAACGCGTTGTCATTTGTCGATTCCCTGAGAACTTAAAACAATCGATTCGATTCGATTCGAATCGTAAAACAGCACTAGGTACTCTACTGATTACGGCACTCTAGATAAGAGATTAGTACCCACCAAGAGGATCATCTAGACATTATTTAGTCTTACCATCTTGACCAACAATAATAAAAAATATTATTTCAAGAATAAACTTTCAAATTTTACGATTATAATCTCTATTAATATTATATAAATACCTTCATTGGTTTTGAGTTAATATAATCAATTGACACCATAAAAATGATAAAGAAAACGTATAGGTTCGGACTAATTTTACGCCGTAAAATGTTAAAATCACAGAGAGAGACGCTCTTTTTTATTTGTCTAATTTTTTAATTCAAAATTAAAAAGGCTCAGTACAATAGAATATAAATCTATATGTATACCTAAGTTTATATAATAATTCTGTAATAGTCTATCGAGGTAACATTCTCAGCCTCAATGGACCGTCGGGTGCGTACATGAACGTGACGGCGTACTCCAGGGGCTCGTGGTGATATTCCAGGCGATAGCGGCGAAGCAACTGTAATACGAAATATATTATTAATGCTACAATAAACGTTTTTACGTGGGTGCTGCAGCATATGGACATCTGCAACCAACTTCAAAAAAAGATGACTATGAATGCGTTGTCACCTCTGAAGACTAAAATATAGAATACAACACAGCCTGTGATTATACTGGCTTTATTTACCCTTCAGATTGGATCGCTGCAGTGCAAGCATTTGGCGGAACAGAACCTAGGCAGAACACGAGTTGTACCATCTAGTGTATCTTAGCACTCACTTACCACCCGTTACTATTATCACTTCGTCTGCTAACTATGGCCAAACGGTTAGATCCTTTCCACTTAGAAGGGGCAATTATATAAAAAAATATCTGTATGTCAAAAGATGTCTAGTTTATGGGCTATAATAATTGTGATTAAGTAATCTAACACGACTCGTGTTTGTAGTAATATGCATCAGAAACATTGAAATATAATGCACTTACGTAATACATATTACTTCAATGGTATCTAAATAGAAATAGAAACTTTTTTATTTAATATAAATTAAAAATAAAACTTATTGGAAATCACTCTTATGTTTTATTTACAACTTTAATGAATAATGGTTTGTAAACAAACTTAGCTTGACATTTTTGAAAAAATAACAATTTACAATCATGATATGTCACATAATTAATAACACAAAACAAATTAGAAATAGCTTGGTAGCAGTTACCTCATTCCCAGGGGTTATCATCCATTAATTCTTTATTAAGAAGGAGTAATTATAATCCTTTTTTATACAGTATTTGTTGAATAAAGTTTTTGAAAATACAAAAACTGAATTGTATTTTCAGATTACTCGAAGCTAGAACCATAGCTAGAAGGAATAGGCCCATAACCAACAGTGAAATGTTATGGGTAAATGAAATGAAATTTATCTTTCGGTAAGCTTTAATTATACGCATTGCTGGCTTGATGTTTTTATTGTGAAACCGATCATTTTTCACGCACTTTTCGCCAACGGAATTTCAACCATGGCGTTTGACAGAGTTTTAATTTCCCGAGCTGGTGATCGTGACTGCGTAATCTGTTTGAGTGCCTCAAGAATATATGCATATATATATACATATTAATATATATGTATATAATATAATTTGTGGTGTATATATATGTGTATGTATATACCACAAATTACGAAAAAAGAATATTATCGCTAAAGTGTGATCTCTTCGAAAACACCTTATAGTTTATTATATTTTTTTAAATTCGGAATTCGACGATGATTTGATTGATGTTTATTGTAATACCTTTGCTAACAAAACTTGTATTTCCAAATCAGCGAATCTCCGACCGAGGCAGATCCTCGCCCCGAAGCCATACGGCAACGATGCAAAAGAGTGCAGTCTTCCTTCGCTTTCCAGCCATCTCTCTGGCTTGAACTCATCCGGATCAGATACAAACTGTTCCATATTGCCGGTCACTATCGTTGGGAACACCACTTGAACCTAGAATAGAATACAAAGAAACAAAACCTGTTAATTTTATGTTAGCAGTCTGTTATAACTGCCTCGTTGGCAGTTGGTTGGCCCCGGGTTGAATTCCCTGTTCAAAATCAATATTTTGAGTTTTCTGTCAAAAAATTCTCAGTAGGAATCCAAAATCGGAATATCGGCGGTGTTGTACCCTCGGATTATCGGATTGTCGACCCATCAGACTATGACAGTAAGAGATTAGATAGTACACCCTTGCTGGCGCACATACTCGTACACTATTACCCTCTCCTGCGCAGATAGTAGTTAGTAGAACGAATATCGGTATGGAGGACAGCCTGTTGTTAAAATTAAGAATATGAAAAGTTTTCAGTGTAGTGGCAGCCACGTCATTAGACGTACATATGTACCTATAGCATTACACATCACATAGTATTATCATGACTGTTATATGTCTATTTAATTAAAAAATATTCTTACTCCTTTAGGAATGTGGTAACCACAAATAACATCATCTTCTTGTAGTGTTCTTCCATTGCCGATAACGGTTGAATACATTCTGTAAACAGAAAGATACGTGAAATTGGTTTAACGTGCAAACTCAGCAATAAATTATAAAAAAATGTTAAACTGTAATATGCATCAACTGATTAAGGTTTAAGCCTGTGATGCCTGGGCCTAGTTCACTTTAAGTTTAAGTTTTACTTCATGATCGATTGAGATTTCTATCCTCTACGTGAAATAAAATATTTACTTTTCTTTTTATGATTTTTATATACATAATTTAAGAGTGGAATTATTTTTAAAAAACGTCATTACAAAACAAGATAACTTAATTTCCCTAATAGCAATAAGCTATTATCATCAGTCAATAAACAATCCTATACTCTATTAAGTGGACATTTTTAATAAAAGAAATAATTTATACTAAGTCCTTTCGTTTCTCCTAGAAGTCCACCAGGACAGATAGAACTTTCTTACCTACTTCTGTCGCTAAGCAGCAGGGCATCTAATCTATTATTGTGTTTCGGTTTGCAAGTACATAGCTGCGTTTGTGCGTGCACTGGTAATACAATATTAAAAATCCTAGGCAATCTATAGCCTCCAAATATGCTGAAAGTCGTTGCCATAGCAAGAGAACATCAACGTAATCTAGCAGCATCATACTTTTAAATTAGACATATTTTAAGTATAATAATGATGAAACATGACTAACCTAAAAACTTCTCTGACGAAAGCTTTAGTATAGTGTAATTTGTCCAAATCCGAGTAAGTGAGCGGTTGATTTGGATCCGGCAGCACTCTTCTAATTTCTTCCGCCATCTTCTCTTGCTCTTTCAGTCTTGTTGCCACTTGGTACAGGATTGAACATACCGCCATTGAAATCTGGATATTTAAAAAAATTCTGTCTTAGATTTTCTTTAACTGTATGTTGTAAGTACAGGGTACTGTGGGGTACTGTAAAGCACCCAAAACGTCGGGAATTAAAAAGTTAAATTAAACGCGATAAAATCCGTAAAAATTAGTTTCATTTAATGTGTAGTCTTCGCGTAAATAAAAGAAATCATTAAATAATAACGATATTTTTTACATTGGTAGAGCCACGCGGCAGCTTTTGCTGTCGCGCGGATGGGCCGGCTCGAACCGGGGTGGTACCACGACCTCACAGAATACCAGCGTGAAGTAGAGGTTTAGCTCTGCGTTTCGCTTGGTGAGTGCAGGTGGCCGGAGGCCCTTTTTACTGGAAATGAGGCATTCCATCTGAGTCCTCACGGGTGAAAACGCATCTGCATTTATATTCGCAAAAGAGGATAGTTGTAGATGTCTATGGGCCGCAGCAACCACTTACCATCAGGTGGACTGTGAGCTCGCTTGTCACCCTCATCCTATTAAAAAAAATACTAAAAATAAATCAATCAATAACAAGCCTTGAGACTATAAAATAGAATTTATAAATTAATACGTGAACATTGAAAATTATGGCGTGTTTTTTTAGTATTCATTATAATATAAGCGGAATGAAATATATCATTTAACTTCAATATTTCTATGTCATAGATGTACACAAAAAAAATGTTTCCGTTAAAGTAAGTAAAATAAAGTGAACACACACATGATTTTTTCATATAAAACGTTTTGACCAACTAAATGATCGAATTTCGACCATACGCGATACTAGCTTAAATAAATACTTCAGCTGCTACATAAGAAATAAAGGGACTTGTATTACGAACCGTATCAATCCCGACAAGAATTAGGTCCAGCGCCATGATGGTCGCAATCTTCGGATCTCCCTCGCTCCGCAGCACACGTTCAAGCAACGACAAATCATTTTCTGATGTCACCTTCTTAGTTTTAAGGCGCTCGAGGGCTTCATTAATGTAGCGGCTACATAATCTGAAATAGGAAAATATATATAATTAAAGTATGTTTGTTTTCTACTATAGAAAAAAAGTGGCCAAGTGCGTGTCGGAGTCGGACCACGCACAATTTTGGTTTGGCATTGCACGTGGGCTTTCTAGATAATGAGCATAATAAGAGTGAGTTCGCAATTTGACCGCTATAACAACTAAAATGGGCCGAAATAGGAAGATGGTAACTGAAGGACTTATTTTCAAATCGGACTTATAGGTTAAAAAACTCTGTTTTAAAAGTCTACATTATTTGATATTTTTTTAGTTTTTATTTACTGTTTTCTTTAATATGACTAAAGTATTTCCTAAGCGGCAAGGCTACGAAATATTGGTACCTACTTACTGCGGCAATCCAGCATTTAATGTTTGCAGGTTTCAGAAATGATTATCATCTGCGATCACGAGATGATGGTGATGATGATGATATTTAATAGAAGATTAGACATTAAAGACAATAAAAAAATATTAAAATACTTACTCAATAAAGAAATTCATATTATTCACGTATTTGGTCCAGAGAGGTGTAGGAAAGTAGCGCCAATATGGCGCCTTCAGCTCCAACACGGCAACATTCCGTAGCGCAAATTTTGCCGCGTCGATTATACGCTGCGGCTCTGAATCTTTAGTTAATTTGGACGATAGACATCCCAGCCTGACATCTAAAGCTACGCGCCCAATACCTGGAAGTAATAAAAAATAAATCACTTTAATAAGATATTTCGGGGTCCGCCAAACAAGCACTAAAACAGCACAGCTAAAACAGAAAACCTCTACTCGGCAGTGGGACATAATATTTAACCCAAAACTTTACTATACTTTTTACTTTCATTAAATTCATGTAAAGTAGCAGAGAATTTATTATGTTAATAAGTACACGTCGTAATGCAATGTTATAAGATGTGGCGTGATTGTGAAGGAAAACGGTGGATCTTCCTCCGGGCAAAGTGTTCAGCCCAAGATGCAGCCAACGCTCCGTGTGATAGGGCTCAGCGATTCTATAATATACCTGTACAGTAGTAGTTCAAAGACTTCTATACCGTGATTTAGGCTTTTATGTTCGTGGTACGACGATAGGGCCGCCGCAAAGGTAAATAATATGTGATGAAAGCTTTCGCAGCTCGTCATAGGCCGCACGTGTACTTTATAATTTGTTTGTCCCGTTGCTAATAAAAATCGTCATTAGGCTGTGACCTGTCGCTTGAAGATGAGTTTTTTTTTGCAGAGCCAATATATGTACAAAATTGTTGGTATTTTTTGAATTGTTATGTTATGATTGTGCTCGTTTCTCTTACACTGTATACGAGTGAATTTAGACAAATTTCTATTTGTATTCTTGCACTTTTGGGAAGAGCCATTGTTTCCAAAAATACTCACATTTAAAAAAAATCACCTTTAATGAAACTTACAACAATTGAAATTATCTCCTCACACAATATAAATAGGAAAGTTCAAGTACATACTAGGAACGGAACGTGAGACGATAAAATGAATGGAGCCTTATAGCGGATTCAAATGACAGGGGTGTATAATATATAATAATTTAGTGCCATCTAAGTTTATGTTATGTCACCCATATTAAAGCCTGATATATAAAAAGTTCCACTACATAGTGAATAACATGTACTGTAGTATTTGATTTGAAACTAATTTATAGTGCTGGGGGACCCAGGTGACTATGGGTGCTGTAAATGCAAAGCACTCGAAAAGTTGGGAATCTCTCTGTGACCATGTGTGGTGTATAGTATTAAAAATGTTTATCTTCACGCACAATCCCTGACGGGGTAGCCAGAGAGAACAGATCGCCAAGTGTCACGATCCTTACAAACCTCTTTCGCTTCTTTCAGATTCATTATCTTCTTCATGCATGCACGTCTAGGTATCCGAGTACTTTTGACCCTACCCTCTTCGAGCAATTTGCTCACATGGTCTTCGAAAGTTAGTCTCGGTCTACCTCGACACCTTTTAATATTAACTTTCGCGCTATATATTTTCTTCACCATTCGGTCTTCACTCATTCGCTCAACGTGCCCAAACCACCGAAGCACGCCCTTATCAATTTTTGTGATAAGGTCATCTTTCAAACCTGCCATATTGCGAATCTCTTCGTTTCGCTTTCGGTCGGCCATGGTAACGCCGCACATTTTACGAAGAGATTGCATCTCCACTGCATTCAACTTACTTTTATGCTTCTTCTGGCATACCCAGGTTTCGCTGCCATATAACAAAGTCGGTACCAACACTGCGTTATGTATTGCAAGGCGTGCACTCTTCGCTACGCCTTGCCTTTTAACTAACGCAGTCAGGGCACCATTGACTTTGTTCCCGGCAGCGACACGCCTGTCCACATCTAAATCACATCTTCCATCCCGGCTAAAAGCACTCCCCAAGTATACAATTTCATTTACCTGTTCTAGACATTCCTGATTTACAAAAAATGTCAGGATTATATTAAAATAAGAAGATAAATCCTATAAATCCGTAAAATTTGGTTTCACTCTAGTAGTAGTGTAGTTTTAATCTAGACAAACGGCAGTATATCAGCCAAGTTTGGGAAAGTAAAGGGCGACGCACCGACAATGTTTATAGTTTATACTCACACATTTCACATGAACCATTTCGAGCCACTTTCGAACACTAAAACTCAAAACTATTTACATTATATTATTTATATAGCCGTGTAGTGGCGGTTAAGAATATCCACTACCCCATATCTTCCCGTGGGTGTCGTAAAAGGCGACAAAGGGAAACAGGCAGGAGATGGGCAGCAGCATCTTCCTGGTAACGGCAAAAATACAATAAAAACTGCGGTTGCCAACCCGCTCGCCAAGCGTGGCAACTATGGCAACATACCCCCCATGAGCAATGACAATAATAAACGGCCCCCAGTCCCCGGCGGCCCCGCTATTCCTGGCTACGGTGGCGACCATGGTAACGGCGGGGTAGGGGGTGTTAAGAATCTCCGGTGGAGGTTCGGTTGCCACCTACAGCGACTTGACCTGGCAACATACAACGCACACACCCTGAGGACTGACGAGAAGATTGTGAAGCTGGAAGACGAGATAGACAAGTTACGCTGGCATATTATAGGATTATCCGAGGTCCGAAGAGAGGGGGAGGACACGGTAATCCTCGAATCCGGCAACTTGCTCTATTACCGGGAGGGTGACCATCTGTCCCAAGGAGGTGTCGGATTTATCGTCCACAAGTCTCTCGTTAACAACGTTGTAAAGATTGAGAGTGTGTCGACGAGGGTTGCGTACCTTATACTCAGAATCACCAAACGGTATTCGCTGAAGGTCATACAGGTTTACGCACCAACCTCGGCACACCCCGATCAGGAGGTGGAGGAAATGTATGAGGATATCTATAGAGCCATGCATTCCTCCAAAACCCAATATACGGTGTTAATAGGAGACTTCAATGCAAAACTAGGCACAAGAGAGAACGGTGAGCTGAAAGTAGGGAAATTTGGAATAGGGCAACGGAACCCAAGGGGCCAGCAGCTGGCCGACTTCATGGAGAAAGAGGGACTCTTTATGATGAACTCTTTCTTCCAGAAGCGGCCCCACAGGAAGTGGACCTGGTCGAGCCCCGACGGTTCGACAAAAAATGAGATTGACTTCATTATGACGACAAGACGACAACTGTTCAGTGATGTCTCAGTGATCGCGAGGGTATAAACTGGTAGCGATCACCGAATGGTTAGAGGCATACTGAACCTAAACGTTAAGTTGGAGAGGTCTCGTCTAATGAAGTCAACGCTCCGTCCCCCTCGTGCTCTAATCCAAAGTCCCGAAACCTTTCAGCTCGAGTTACAAAACCGTTTTCAGTGCCTAGAAGACTGCAATGCAGTGGACGATTTAAATGACAAGCTCGTGGAAACTGTCCATGCGGTCGGAGCTAAGTTCTGTAAGACCCGCCGCAGAAGAACACAAAAACTCTCCGATCACACTTTTAATCTCATGGCTGTTAGACGGGAGATGAAGCTACATTCTTCAACAGATTTGACAGCATACAGGCAACTGAACGGACAGATCTCCAAATGCATGCGGCGGGACTTACGCAACTTCAATACAGCTCGTATTGAAGAAGCGATCGAGCGGAACCAAGGCTCCAAAGTCTTTGCCAGAGATCTGTCTGCCAGAAAGAGCCAACTGTCAAAGCTGAAGACCGAATGTGGCAGCATCGTTTCCGGGGCACCTGAGATTTTAAGTGAGATTGAGAGGTTCTATGGGCAGCTGTACACGTCATCGTTGGAGCCGCACGCAAGTGTGAGTAACGATTCATGAATAAACCTGTTAGAAGTTTTTGAGTTATTAAGGTCCGAAAAGCACCTACTATTTTTATCACACATTGACTCACTCACTAAAACCACTTCTAAGCTCCTTGAAACTTGAAATTTAGCATCAAGGTTTAACCAGGAAAAATCGGAAAACTACTAAATAGATATCTGGTGTCGACAAGTATTAACAAATTTATTTGTGCGCTTAGAAGCATAGTTAATAGCAGTTGCTCCTAAGAATATACAACGTTCTTGAAATGTCATTTATTATTATTTTTTTGTAGGATAATGGTGACAAACAAGCACACAGTCCACCTGATGGTAAGTGGTTGCTGCGGCCCATAGACATCTACATCTATCCTCTATTACAAATCAAAATGTAGATGCGTTGTCACCCGTGAGGACTAAGATGGAATGCCTCATTTCCAGTAAAATGTGGCCTCCGGCCACCTGCACTCACCAAGCGAAACGCAGAGGTAAACCTCTACTTCACGCTGGTTTTCTGTGAGGTCGTGGTACCACCCCGGTTCAAGCCGGCCCATCCATGTGACAGCAAAAGCTGCCGCGTGGCTCTACCACTGTTAATACTGAACTTTTAATAAACGACACCCTAACGGGCCTAAAAACGGGCCCCTTTTCACATTTTATATTTTTGGTGGGATATTTATTATGTTTTATAAAACTATAATTACTAGTGGTTGCCTAGTGCTCGATATTCATTAAATCTTTAAGTGTATATATTAAGCAAGCTGTATTTAAATTTCAACGATACATTAATAAACACAGATAATTATACAAAATATAAAATGAACGCTTTTTTGCCTTAACATACTCTCAACACACTATTGAAAACAGAATATCTGAAATAACACAAAATTCACAGCTTATTCAGTCAATTTGTCAGTAATTTATTGTTGGCAGCATTTTTAAATTCTTTGGCCACAATCTCCACTCTTTACTACTATTTGACTAAAGGCTAGTGCTTGACCTAAGTTACGTGTTTGCCTTGGAGTTAAAACATACATCAAAATAATATGCTTGTACTTACTCTGAGACATTGGCAGTATGAACGGCAACAATGTACGTTTTAGTTATAAAGTATTTTTGACACATATTATACATAAATTCTGGCTTTTTCCACTCCTTCCCTATATTAAACTCTACCTATGTCAAATCTCATTCTGCTCTACGCGCGCAATAAGCTTAAAAATTGGTACAAAGCCTTTTTCCCTTCGCATATTGATTACCGTAGTTAAATCGACCAAAACGAAATCATACATTAAAGACTTCATTATTTCTTTTGTACGTGGTAGAGCCATGCTGCAGCAATATTAGTAGTATAGTTGTAGGACGAATGGGTCGGCTCGACCGGGGAAGGACCACGCTCTCACAGAATACCAGCGTCAAATAGCAGCTTCACACAGCTGTGTTTCGTATGGTGAGTGTAGAGAATCGGATACCCTTTTTACTAGAAAAGAGGCATTCCATCTAAGTCATCACGGGGGACAACGCATCTGCATTTTGATTCGCAAACGAGGATAAATGTAGATGTCTATGGGCCACAGCAACCACTTACCATCAGGTGGACTGTGTGCTCGTTTGTTACCCTATCCTATAATTTTTTTTATAGAAATAAGGGATATTTTAATTATTTAAATAAACTTTTAGCGTTGTTTCGACAAAAAACAACAACACAAGATATGGATATTTAATCTCTCTTTAAGAATATAAAATGAATGTAATCATTACGTGATTACACGGGATGTTGCGCATTTACTCGTACTATGAAGCAATTGCTTAATCTTTTGTTAAGCGTTTGTGTTTATACAGCGAAACTTAAAACCTATTCGGTGCTTAAAAACAACGTTTTTTCCATGATATTAAAATGAAAATATAATCTTAAATTTCACCTGCCCTTTGACACCGTTGGACGCATTCATATTTCTCGTCAGAGAGTACGAGTAAGTATAGCCTTGATTCACCTGATTAACGATCGAAACATGCTGCATTTCGATGTACTTTTTGGTTGGTATTTGACAACCAGTTTCCAAGTAACATTATTCACAATATGCTACCCAATCAAAAAAATAGGCAGATGTTTTATTTATAAAACAATCTTACATCATTAACGTGTATCAGATTCGATTCTCATTTAAACACACGCAATATAGCATGCATAGATTCAAATAATTGATCTTTGGACTAAAGGCGCATATCACAAATTTTAAAAACTAAGAAACACGTCCATTGTGAATGTTTCGATCGTTTCGGTGACCGTTAGGTGAAAGTCACGACAGACAGAAAAAACGACACGACACCGCGCCGCTTGTGCTTACACAGCAACGTGTCCGTCCTCATGTGAAAAAGGACCTAGCTGTTGCACTTTACGAAGCTCAGGGACATTATTACCAGGGTTTAATGAATAGCTCGTCATAGCTCCGTACCTTAAAGATCGAAACACAGTTTAGCCGTATACGTTAAAATAATCTTAAGAAGAACATGAACAACTACTCTGTAACCAGGGTTACTTTAACTTTTACCAACTTTATCCCATATTAAGGGTCACTCTTTAATCAGTGTTATAAGTAATCCATATTAATGTGTCCATTGTGTTCACATACTGTCCGAACTACCCTTATGTATACGACTACATTATACAGTGTATTGTATAAAAAAACGAGCTGTGTGAATTCTTTCATTTAGTGCGATGGGTCACTGACGTCGACCATGGTTTTCAGTGATAATATATGAAAATGTTAGCAAAAATAAACTAAGCGTTTTTCGAACGCATTAAGTTATACCACATGGTGATATTATACCGATTTGTTTGATATTATAACATATGCAATGTACCGGCATAGGTGTGACATGGCCATTCAACATGATCTTTGTTTTGTTCATGTTCATCTTAAGACCTAACCGTTGGGAGACACTGTTGAGGTCTTCAGCGATTCTTCATAAGAACTATATCGTCGGCAAATCGAAGTTGAGTGATGTACTCGCCATTGATGTTAATACCGTATCCTTTCCAGTCCAGAAGCTTGAAAACGTCTTCCAATGCAGCGGTGAAGAGTTAGAGTTTCGGGGATATAACGTCACCCTATCTTACACCTCTTGGGCTCCCCAAATTAATGCAGTGAGCCGTAAAATGTTTGCAGCTTATGCTTCACTCCGGAGTCTTAATTACTTTTTACCCATTGCCACCAAAATTACGCTTGCACAATCTTTACTACTCCCTATCCTCGACTATGCTGACATTTGTTACCTTGATATCACCGAGGAGCAACTGAACAAGCTTGAGCGACTCCAAAATCTTTGTATTCGGTTCATATTTGGACTTCGCAAATATGACCGTGTCTCAGAATACCGCACTAAGCTAAAGTGGCTCCCAATCCGTCTTCGTCGGAATACTCATATACTTTCTGCTCTCTACTGCGTCTTATTTAATTTCTTTGGAAAGGACTAGATGTCCTTCCTATCTAAAAGAACGTTTTAAATTTCTCACCTCCTGTCATAAGTTTTACTTACGATCCAAAGAAAATCTTTCCCTCCAATGTCCCGTGCACTCCTCGACTTATTATGATAAATCATTCTCTGTTCTTGGAGTAAGACTTTGGAACTCCTTACCCCAGTCAATTAGAAGTGCTCAATCCCTAAATGTGTTCCAGAAACAGATTAAAGAATACTATTTGTCTCTCTAACCCCTCTCACTACCTCCGCTTAATTATGGTCATTGATCTGCCTGAAGAATGTTGTCTTTTTATTGCATAAGTTTGTATCTTTGTTTAATTTTTATTTGTTTTTATTTTATTTTATTTTTATTTTAGTGCACCCTACCCATTATTCTTTTTCTTATTTTTTATTTATTTCTTCTTCTGGGTTGTCTGGAAGAGATTGCTATGTAGCAATAAGACCGCCCTTTGTATTTCCCTCAATAGTTGTTTATTTTTATTTTTGATGTTCTTGGTGTACAATAAAGAGTATTGTATTGTATTGTACCTCTCTGCAGTTGAATAGGTTTCGTACTCTGGTTCTGTACACGGATTGCCATCGTAGCCTTACTGTACAAACACTTCAGCACCTTGATGTACTGACAGTCAACTTGGCACCTCTGAAGGGACTGCAGCACCAACCAAATTTCGACGGAATCCAAGACATTCTCATAGTCCACATACTCCAGACATACTGGCAACTTGTACTCCTCGGACTTCTGTATAATATGTCGAAGGGTATATATGTAGTCTATGGTGCTAAAGCCTTTTCGGAAACCGGCTTGTTTTTATTGAAGTCGAAGTCGAATGCGAGATGATTAGTAATGACTTTCGAAAACAGCACGTAGACGCCGCTCAGAAAGGAAATCGGTCTGTATTTCTTCAAGAGAGCGTTGTCGCCTTTCTTGAAGAACAAGAACACCGCACGTTTGCTCCACGCCTCCGGTGTAGTGCCACCATGGAGGATGGAATTAAAGAGTTTCTTAAGGACTACAAGTACCGGTTCCCCCCCCCCCCCCTTTCAGAAGTTCCGCTGTAATTCCATTCTCGCCTAGTATCTTGCCGTTTATAAAGTGCTGGAGAGCCATTCTAATCTCGCTCAGGCTGACGTCCGGAATATCATCGATATAGTGTCGAATAACACTTGCTCTTGGATCGTTACTCACACTTTCGTGTGGCTCCAACGATGATCTGTACTGCTGCCCATAGAACTTCTCAATCTCACTCAAAATCTCAGGTGTCCCGGAAACGACGCTGCCACAATCGATCTTCAGCTTCAACAGTTTGCTCTTTCTGGCAGACAGATCTCTAGCAAAGACTTTGGAGTCCTGGTTACGCTCGATCGCTTCTTCAATACCAGCAGTATTGAAGTTGCGTAAGTCCCGCCGCATGCATTTGGAGATCTGTCTGTTCAATTGCACATATGCTGTAAAATCTACTGAAGACTGCAGCTTCATTTCCCGTCTAACAGCCATGAGATTAAGAGAGTGATCGGAGATTTTATGTGTTCTTCCGCGGCGGGTCTTGCAAAACTTAGTTCCGATCGCATGGATAGTTTCCACGAGCTTGCCATTCATATCATCCACTGCATTGCAATCTTCTAGGCACTGAAAACGGTTTTGTAGCTCGAGCTGAAAGATTTCGTGACTTTGGATTAGAGCACGAAGACGAAGCGTTGACTTCATTAGACGTGACCTCTCCAACTTAACGTTTAGTTTCAGTATGTCTCTCACCATTCGGTAATCGCTGCTGTTTTTCACCCTCACGATCCCTGAGACATCAGTGAACAGTTGCCGTCTGGTCATCATAATGAAGTCAATCTCATTTTATGTCGAACCGTCGGGGCTCGACCACGTCCACTTCCTATGAAGCCGCTTCTGAAAGAAAAAGTGCATCATAAAGAGTCCCTCTTTCTCCATGAAGTCGGCCAGCTACTGGCCCCTTGGGTTCCGTTGCCCCATTCTAAATTCCCCTACCTTCAGCTCACCGTTCTCTCTTGTGCCTAGTTTTGCGTTGAAGTCTCCCATTAACACCGTAAAGTGGGTTTTGGAGGAATGCATGGCTCTAGATATATCCTTATCCATTTCCTCCACGTTTTCATTGGAATGTGCCGAGGTTGGTGCGTAAACCTGTATGACCTTCAGCAAGTATCGTTTGGTGATTCTGAGTATAAGGTACGCAACCTTTGTCGATACACTTTCAATCTTAACAACGTTGTTAACGAGAGACTTGTGGACGATAAATCCGACACCTCCTTAAGACAGATGGTCGTCCTCCCGGTGATGATTACCATGTCCTCCACCTATCTTCGAACCTCAAATAATCCTATAATATTCCAGCGCAACTTGTCTATCACTTCTTCCAGCTGCAGGATCTTTTAGTCAGTCCTCACTCCTCAGGGTTCGTGCGTTATATGTAGCCAGGTCGAGTCGTCTTAGGTGGCAACTGAACCTCCACCGGAGATTCTTAGCACCAAATTTTTGAAAATGACATATTATTAGAAGGTTTCAACTCCATAGAACATACATAATATTGTTCCGCAAATGAACGAGTAAACACGAAAAGACCCGCTATTACATATTATGTACATACAAATGCAAAGACACACTCAAACCAAAAAAAATCTTACTTTTATAATTTGAAAATTTCCGTAAACTACCACAAAACCCCAATTAATTGGTGTTCGATTGCAGTTGTGTTATAAATGTCCTCTTGTATTTGAACTGCACCTTTGGCGTATCCATTCTTATCAGGTAATATTACTATATATCTTGTCGCACACGTATTAACATGCAAGAGATTATGCGTAGTAGAAAGCCCAAGTCGCGTCCGTCCATGATCTTTCTCTACAACAAGAACATACTCGTCCCATGCTATGGCAAGTCTGTAAATTATAATGTCCTCCAGGCCGAATTTCGGTCACAGCTGCCAGTCTCAACGGAGGCTAGCCATCTGCGCAGGACATGATTATAGTGCTCTAGTATATGCGCAAGTACAAGTGTACTCCTTATTGCCTCATCCTCATAGTCCGATGGAACGGCAAGCGGACACGACCGTAAAGAGATCAGACGCGGGTCCAACGACGAGGCGATGCTTTCCGAGGCACTGGCGTGAAACACCGCCAACTTGCTGACACCGGGCTCCTACTGAGAATTTCTTGACAAAAAAACTCAATAACTGCTTTTTCAAAGACCAGATATTATGAAGAAGAAAATAACTAAAACTTACACTCAAGGGACCACCGATGGATGTCGTTGTCAAATTCATGCGGCAGATCGCCGTTCTCATCACGAGCGTCTTCCATATATTTGATGAAGTCTTCAGTGACCAGTTCGATAGGTGCAACGTACTTTTTGACAGTTTGCGGCTGAAGGATCGGTCGCTGTACCTTCGAGCGGAATCTTCGCCATTGCTCACCGTGCCTGTAACATTCAATTTAAAGAAAACTATTAATTATTTTACGCAAAGAATAAGAATATAATAAGTTTTTTAATAATTATGACTGTACCACGAATAGGTCGGCTCGACCGGGGAGAGACTTCGCTCTCACAGAAAACCAGCGTAAAATAGCAGCTTAACACTGCTGTGTTTCGTATGGTGAGTGTGGAGAACCGGAGACCATTAATTTTTACTGGAGACAAATTATTCCATCTTAGTCCTCAGGGGTGATAATCTGCATTTTGATTCTCAATCGAGGATATGCATGTAGATGTTTATGGGCCAAAGCATCCACTTACCAGGTGGAATGTGTGCTCGTTTGTCAACCTTATTCTATAAATATAATGCGATTAAGTTTATTCTCCAAACGTCATCTACGAACTGCCAGCAAAAAATAATACGCGATGTAAAATGTTAATAATCTGTATTATCGTTTTTAGTTTTTTTCTCTGTCTGTCTGTTTATCCGGGTTAATGTTCGGAATAGCTGAACAGATTGCAATAAAACTTCACGAATAGAAAGAGAGACATTGTCAGAAGTATATTTTATCCGAAAAATATGAACTATTTTTTAAAAATTGTAAATTGTGTTTTTGATGATAACCTTAAATCTAAAAAACGTCAAATGATCTTACCCAGACAAATTCGGGGCGTGTTGCCAGAAACATAATAATATTAGACTGTGTTAAAGTTAAATAAAAAGAGGTTCATATTATAGTGTTAGGTGGACTATTCCACGTTACACTCCACGTGTTTATACGTGGTAAAGCCACGCTGCAGCTTTATTATAGTTGTAGCACGAAAGGGTCGGCTCGACCGGGGAAGGACCACGCTTTCACAGAATACCAGCGTAAAATAGCTGCTTACCGCTGCTGTGTTTCGTATGGTGACTAGAGAACCGGAGACCCTTTTTACTGCAAAATAGGCATTCCATCTTAGTCCTCATGGGTGTCAACGCATCTGCATTTTGGTTCTTTGTCGAGGGTAGATGTAGATGTCTATAGGTCACAGCGACCACTTACCATCAGGTGGACTGTGGGCTCGTTTGTCACCCTATCCTATAAAAAAAAACATTTATTAACTTAATTAGCTTGAAATCTCATACTTTGTAGGTTTCTGGCTGTTTATAAAAGAAAGTTAAAACTAAAAATTACAGCCTATCCCACTGATGGACATCGGCCTCCTCTGCGCTGCAATAGTGTGTGTTGGACACAGTTATCTTTTCTAAGAATAACAAAATCTAGAAGAATCTACGACACACAACGACAAACAACAATACATCATATAAACACGTTCGTGGCTTTCAAGAAATCGTTTCTAGAATAAGAAATGTACATACAAGATCCGTGATTGGCTGACTGTATAGCGTGAGACTATGCGAAAAACCAGAACAGATACACTTACATCTAAGCATATAATCACGACAAGAAAGTTGTGTTAAATTGTGTATTTACAATTATTGTGTAAATATAAAATCCTCTGTAATTAAATTAATAGAAAAAATGTATACGTAGTAGAGCTATGTTGCAGCTATATTAGTAGTATAGTTGTAGCACGAATGGGTCGGCTCGACCGGGGAAGGACCACGCTCTCACATAATACCAGCGTAAAATAAGCGTAAAATAGCGTAAAATAGGAGCTTAACATTACTGTGTATCGTATGGTGAGTGTAGGGAACCGAAGACCCTTTTTACTGAAACGAGCATTCCATCTTAGTCCTCACGGGTGACAACGCATTTGCATTTTGATTATTTATTGAGGATAGATGTAGATGTCTATGGGTCACAGCAACCACTTACCATCTGTGGACTGTGTGCTCGTTTGTCACCGATAGGGTGAATGTAAAATACTTAAAAAAAAAGCAATAGTTAAAGAGCTCAATGTTACTTTACTAAAAAGCTAAAATAAAAAATATATCATTATAACTAAAACAATTAAGTACTTTAAACGAATAATCTAGCCAAACTAGAACGATATCTATTCCGTTAGGTAAATATTTCCCAATTTTTAAAAACCCTAAATACTTAACCGCTTAATAGCAAAACATTAATTAAAATTCAATTAATTAATTATTCTTTGAATGATTGACGACATATTAATTATTTTATAATACTACCTATTAAATGGTCAACATTATGTCATAATGCACAGAGTGAAGACTACAACGCAATTAATAGCTTTTACGACTTTGAACACAATAAAACTCCTTCAGATATCTAAACATAACCATGTTAAAAAGTAATTAAATAATGATCAAATAAGAGAAATATTATACATATACATCGTGTTTGGTACATTCTGAATTTACATATACTATAATGTATTTCACAAAGGGATTTCATAAAACCAAATCAAAAAAATTATCTCTTCAATTTTACAAAATGAAAAAACTAGGAACCTGCAATCCCTAACTCCAAAAAATAAAATAAAATAATGTTAACAAAAAGAAAACCGTGTTTTTGTCGTGCAATATGTGTACGACTCGATAGTGCAATGGCTAAGCATTTCACGGCGGCGTTGCGGGCCGCTGGTTTGATTTCCACACAAAGCAAGTATTTTATAGCTAGCTTACGTCAATGTATCGGGAACATGTATAACAGGAATGTAAAACACCATCATAACACTGGGCAAATTCCTTGTTATTCTTAATCACATCATACCAAAACATAAGCTATATTGAATACAATATTACTATTGTTAAGTTGGCTAATATCCAAAAACAGACTTAACTACTCTCAAAAAAAATTACCTGTCTCTAACTAATCTCTATAGCAATAACTAGGTATAATTAAACTATTTAATTAATGACTATTTGTTAGAAAATATAAGCTTTAATTGGATTTGAATTTCAAATCGACGACTCATCCGGTGAGGCACATTGTATGTAAAAGGAAAAGCTACATTTATTTCATATAAACTCACGCTCATTATTACCCATCAATCCATTTATCCATTACAGTCTATTAAATTCTACTGCTGAACATAGTTAGTTTTTTTATTTTAATTTGTTGTGTTCGGATAACAGGAGACGGGCAGTAGCATCTTTCTACTGCTGACTACCTATTACAGGTTCCTTCTGTCACCTCTTACCATACTTACGAGACATTATTCTATATTTTTTAGTATTTATAGCATACTATCCAAACAAGGATTACGTGAAACTAACATGTGTATTGTATGAGCTAACATTTGTTATACTGAGACTGTTTGCATTACTCTTTGACACCGCAAGTGCGTTTAAACAACCTCGTTGACACTTCTCGTGTTCAAGGTCATCCACAATCAAAGATCAAAGAAAAATGTGATGTATGTATTTGACTCTACATATGAAATATGGTAGAGTCGTGATAGAGTTTAGTAGCTGGTCTTTCCGCACATAGTAAAAAATATGTTTATAGTCGTATATTTTGCATGATAATTAAAAATATATTAACAACGCCAAAAATCTGCTAACTGACAATGGTCCTGGACTCTTTATGACTTTATAATCTCTCAAAAATTTGTAGACTTGTAAAGCTATAGGCTGTATCTTACTTATTCTATTATAGATAAGATTTTTTTATAGAAGTAAGGTTGACAAACTAATACAAAGTAAACCTGATGGTTGTTGATGTGAAAGTGAATGTTGATAATCTATCATGTATCAATAATTAAAATGCAGACCCGTTGTCACTCCTGAGGTCCATTTTAGACCTAATTGTCAGTAAAAGGGGTCTCCGGTTCACGTCACTCCCAAAACAAATCAGCAGTTTGCTGCCATTTTACGCTGGTGTATATTTGTCGAAGCTAACATATTCCTGTTGCATAAAAGTTAGCATCGTGGCTCTACTAAAGGAAAAACGTTAATATTGTGTTTGTCATATATATTTATCTGTTCGAGTTTTCGAGTTCCTTCATTAAAAGTAAGTAATTTTATGGATTTTATTTTAAACTTTTTGATTCTCAATGTTTAGGGAGCTTTATATCACCCATGACCACGGGGTAGACTAAGGTGTTGGTGGTCCCGATGTCATAGTTAATAAAGGCTACCTGCAACTTTTTAATAATTAAAAGTTTAACCCATACAGTTTTGTGGGTGTCGTAAGAAACGACAGGGACAGTTGAAACATGAAATATGCATATCTTCCTGTTAACAATTCAAAATAAAAAAAAACTACAGTTCTGAACCCGCCTGCCAAGCGTGGCAACTATCAAATATCCCCCGTGGCAACTAAGGCAAATGGGAAGGCCAGGGAAGGCCTATGTTCAGCATTAAACGTAAATGAATGAATGAATACCGATTTAAAAAGAAAGAGATGAAAGAAACGTCTTTTGTTTCGAATACGATGTCTCTGATTCATGTTGAAAGATAAAAAAATCTTTTAAACACTCGAGGTATTGAAAATACACGAGGCGATTAATTTTGATATTTAATGCCCATTTACAAAGGTCAAGTTGTTACCGGTATATAAAAGAAATACGTGTTTTTGTTAAATCTTAAAGTTTACGGTCATAATAGGTTTATGGTTTTGATTTGGAAGCCTTTGGAAAGCAAGATAACATCAGAAATACATTTATGCTGTTTACCTAATATAAAAAAATTAGAACTATCTAATTCAGTAAATTATTAGATACATTGTTATTGCTATGAATTTAATAAATTTCTATAACTTTAATAATTTAAAATTAAAGATTTTGTACAACCGACTTCAATATAAATTATTAAGAATAACTCAAAAACGATTAGTCAGATGTTAATCAAATTTATATGGGACCATATGACAAGCACCAGCTTTCAATTAAAAAAAGAAACATCCCAAATCGTTTCACCCAGAAAAAAAATTATTAGGTAACACACATAAAAAAAGAACGTACAGTCGAATTGAGTACCGTCTTCTTTTTGAAGTCGGTAGAAAAGACAGATAAATGCAAAACAATCGTAATTCAGCTTAGTTACTAAAGAAGACAAGGAAGTTCCAAATAAAGAAAAATAATAGGTTTATTTCCAAAAAATCAAAAATGTTTGCAATTTTACTCCAGATTTCTGTCCAGGCCATTGTGTATGATTTCTTCACTTCACTGGTATCGTCATTATTATTACAAGCCCTCACTAGTCTACTGCAGCATAAACTTTCACTAAATCAGGTTTTTAAGTCAACTGCGTTCATCCACTTTCCATGTTTCTTCAAAAAATTTATTTTGACCATTTTGACCCCTTGGGAATGTAATGAGAACTTTTTGCCCCTATTCAACCGTGACCCCATGACATCCTCTACATGATAGGCTATTCAAACGGATTATGCTTAAAGCTCGAGCCACCCCCCAATGTTTTGGTTTTTGGCCATTTTGACCCCCTAGGAGTGTAATGAGAATTTTTGCCCTTGTTCAACCATGACCCCCATGACATCCTCTACATGATAGACTATTCAAACTGACTATGCCTAAAGCTCGAGCCACCCCCACTTTTTTGATTTTTGGGCATTTTGACCCCCTAGGAGTGTAATGAGAACTTTTTGCCCTTGTTCAACCATGACCCCCCATGACATCCTCTACATGATAGGCTATTCAAACTGACTAGGCCTAAAGTTCGAATCATCCTCCAACTCATTTCTAGTCTTTACTTCCAATTACTTCCAATAATTTTATATATTTGTGTATATTGATGTATATATAATTATATATGTATGACCGCAGCACTGTTCCTTGATATTAAAATTCAATTAAGTGTGCTCCTGGTGATGACGGTGTGACGGCTTAAAGTGTTGCAATAAGACTTTATGTTTCTGTCCAAGATTACAAATGTTTAGCCTGTGCCGATACCACTGCATAAACTAAATGTTTAATGTAACGGAATGAGTAGCAGAAATTATGCAACATAAATCCATCGCAGTTTCTGCGAAAGCGTCGATACCTCTCTTATACATAACGGTATAATTATTACGTTTAATTGCCAATAAAAAAACATCCGTAGCAGACGTTTCATACTGATCGTAAATACATATTACTGATCGGTAATAATTTTCATGGACAAATTGTAGAGAAAATTTTAGCAAATTCGATTTATATGCTGGAGTTCGCCGTACTTATTAGTTATTTCTGATAAATATTTTTAATATTTTGAAGAAAAAGAAAAGAGAAAAAATTGCTTGTCAGTAAGAGGTTGCTTAAAAAAAGCGATTGACCATTTCGTCCTCCCGTGTGACACACAAGGGACAAATATATGCCAAAAAAAGTGCAGCAAACCGACTGCCAAGCGTGACGATTGAAATAAATCCTTCCAGAGAGACTCATGTCCAGCACAGGAGCTTTACCGGCTGATAAAGAAGAGATAACAAAGCTATCTTTTTATTCATATATTGCAAACCTACACTACAAAATCCTTTTTATGTTAATGCACACCATAATTTTCACAATTCTAAAAAGTAGATCCGATAAATCCTTTCTAAAACATAGCGCTTTGGCAAACTAGTCACGACGTAACGTTGCTTTCGCTTCGCCCTGGTTCCCAAGTAGGCCATGTATCATGGTTACCAACTACTATGCTAGCGATCAAAATAACTACGTACAATGCAATTTGTTTAATGCATGTTTTATGAGTAAAGTGATATATTATTATGTAGATTAAAATATTTTTTCCACTCTAAGTAGTAAAACATTTTTATTGTTAGTAAAAATTTGAATTTCTTTGTTAGTAACGGTGCCAAAGTCTTTCATATCTTACAATTATAAAATTCATTAATGTTATTTACAGACCGAGATTCGGTCACGGGAGCCGTCTCAAAGGCGACTAAACTTCTGTGCAGGATAGGATAATATTGCTCGAATGCGGACGTCAAGCAGGGAAGCAAGTCGACCAGGGAAGGACTAGCAAACTAGCAAAAGGACTAGAAAGGAATAGCATCTTAACACTGCTGTGTTTCGTATGGTGAGTATAGAGAACCGGAGACCATTTTTACTGGAAAAGCGGCATTCCATCTTAGTCCTCACGGCTGACAACGCATCCGCATTTTGATTCTTTATTGAGGATATATGTAGATGTCTATGGGTCACAGAAACCACTTACCATCAGGTGGCCTGTGTGCTCGTTTGTCACCCTATCCTATAAAAAAAGCACAAACATGTCCACTATATATTTCCTTTCCCATAGCTCTCAAAAGCAAATCACTGATTGTGGTTTGACTGGGATTCGAACCCAGGGTCACATTATCAGTAGTTGTGTTTACGACCATTAGACCAACGAAGCGGTAAGCTACCACATTGTATGTCTACCTAAATTAAAACGAATAAAAAGTCCTTAGTTATGTATAACATTATTATTTTCGATACAAAATTTTGAACACAGAATAGTAGTACCTACAGATACGTACATACATAATTTTAATTTTTGAATCAACCAATGGAGAATTTAAAACCGCTACTCTCACCGGCTCAAGGCAACCGACCAAACTTCCATCACAAAACCAGTCCTCCAAACCAGTTTTAAGACACCCGTGACATATCAATCAACACGTTTATGGCTGTATGACAATGCTATTAATGAAACGTAAACTATTGTACATTTCAAAGCAAGATTAGAGACGAACTAAGAAGTTTGCGTTATGTCATTCATGCCAACCTTGTTTTAATGTTAGACCAAGGTAATAAATACGAGTACATAGCAATTCACAACTCACTATTAACTGGCATTGTCGTGATGTTTAGCATCTTTAACACGGTGTTAACTGAAAAAATAAATTACCTGAATTTTGGAATGATGATTTTACGTGTAGTTCACATTAAACAATCTCTCTTTCGTGTCAATGTATATTTTTTATAGAACAAGGGTGACAAAAGAGCACATAGTCCCCTGATGGTAAGTGAATGCTCTAACCCATAGACATCTATATCTATCCTCGAATATAATATTATTCAAAATGCACATGTGTTGTCATCCCTGAGGACTAAGATGGGATGCCACATTTTCAGTAAAAAAAATCTCCGGTTCTCTGCACTCACTATACGAAACACAGCAGCGTTAAGCTGCTATTTTACGCTGGTATTCTGTGAGAGAGTAGTCCTTCCCCGGTCGAGCCGTTGCATTAGTGCTACAATCATAATATAGCTGTAGCATGGCTCTACCACGTGGATAATCAACAAGCATAAATTTATTTAAGTTAAATTTGAATGCATTAAATTTTTTTTAAATAAATTTTATTCGAGGTGTTGTTTTAGATTATTAATCAATAGCAAATATATATATATATATATATATATATACGTGGTACAGCCACACTGCAGCTATATTAGTAGTACCTTAATATAGCATAAATGGGTCGGCTCGACCAGGGAAGGACCACGCTCTCACAGAATACCAGCGTAAAATAGCAGCTTACACTGCTGTGTTTCATATGGTCAGTGTAGAGAATCGGAGACCCTTTTTACTAAAAGAGGCATTTCGTCTTAGTCCTCATTGGTGACAACGCATCTGCATTTTAATTCTTTACTGAGGATAGATGTAGATGCCTATAGGTCACAGCAACCACTTATCATCAAGTGGACTGTATGCTCGTTTGTCACCCTATACTATAAAATAAATATAATGATAGTGTCCACTTCACCCATTTTGAATATGATGACAACTTCAGAATTCTCTCAGAAGTTGTAAATGGTGCAGAATATATTATAACGCAAGTTTAATATCTTCTGCACAATATACTCGAATATAACCCACTCGGTCTAGGAAAGGCTACAATATAATTACGTAAAACACAAAAAAATAACTACATACCGTGTCGTATGGTGGCAGGTGTAGTCGACGTGTGGGTGTTATAAAAGGCGACTATGAGAATTGCCGAATATAGTGGTTTAACATGTTACACAGACTGCCGACCGGCAGCAGCGTCAAAGATACGAGACCTCTAGTACTGCTATCGTAGATCCGCCTGCCAAGAGTGACGCTTATGGCAAATTCTTCCCTACAATGGGAGAGGCGGCCTTTGACCTACAGTAACAGGAGTAAGGGCGTAAGTGGCGAATTATTCTTAGCAAACTAGACACGTGCCTAGGGGCGCAAGGCCAAAAAACGCGCGCGCTCAAGTTTTTGAACGAAAAAAATATCATGACAAAATTTTTTTTATAGCATAGGGTGACAAACGAGCACACAGTCCACCTGATGGTAATTGGTTGCTCTGGCCCATAAATATCTACAACTATCCTCGTTTGCGAATCAAAATGCAGATGCGTTGTCACCAGTGAGGACTAAAATGGAATGCCTCTTTTCCAGTAAAAAGGGTCTCCGGTTCTCTACACTCACCATACGAAACACAGCAGTGCTAAGCTGCTATTTTACGCTGGTAATCTGTGAGAGCGTGGTCCTACCCCGGTCGAGCCGACCCATTCATGCTACAACTATACGTATAAAAAAATCTATCAATACTTAGTTATAATTAATAATAGGTGACCGCCAGAAAAGCGCCGATGAGGTGTTAGCCTAGGGTGTTGTCAACATTAAATCCACCTCTGAGTAAGGGGATGTATGTGCATTTTGTTACGATAAGACAGTGCGATTTACCATCTAGGGCTGCATCACCACTTACCACCAGGTGGGATTGTGGTCAAGTACTGGCTTATAATAAGTAAAAAAAATCAACAAACGGGAGGCAGGGGGGTTAGCGAACGACGGCTATGCACCCTTCAAATAAATTGGTAAAGGACCACCATCTGCAGCAACATCAACAGTGCGAGGGCATTGACTCTGGATTTACAAACTCTCCTACACAACGTATTCTTTTATTTATTTATTTTTTTTAAAAACGGTACCTCAACACTAGGTTTTTCTCATGTATTGTGGGGGCAGTTTACATACATAAATTTCACAAGGACAAACATCCAGACCCGAAACAATTATTTGTAGGCCATACAAATATTTTTCAGGAATTCGAAACCACGGCCCTTAGCGCAACTACTCATTGCTATGCCACTGCGCCACGGAGCCGTCAGCCGTATTGTAATATATATTTTTATAGACTAAGTCGTATTCTTAATTCCTTCTATGGCCGCATGCAACTATTTTTAAATCATGTCAATGCGTGCCTATACGAACGTACCGTTCCTTTACTTAATGGAAATGATTCATAAGTTTTTCTCTGCATACAAATAGGTACAACGAGAATATTGATTCAATCAGTCGATGATCTTAGAAAACGCAAACAGCCATCCTCTCACAATAACAACGTCTAAAAAACTCTAAGTACCGATATAATATGTTATATATGAAAATGTAGAAGGTAATCTAAAAATATATAAAAACTTAATTAAATATGTTATTTATACTTTCGTTTGTAGACACTTGGTGAAAGTTCAGCTTTATATTTGTGATTGGGATTTGAATTTGAAACCGACTGGTTACGTCATCATCAAGATAAGAATAAGGAACTTTATTAAATCCTCATCATCATAACAGCCTTTCATAATTCCACTGCTGAACATAGGCCTCCCCCAAGGAATGCCACAAAGCACGGTCTTGAGCCACCTGTATCCATCGACTTCCTGCATGTCTTACCAGGTCGTCACTCCATCTCGTGGGGGGTCGCCCTACACTTCGCCTACCGGTACGAGGCTGCCACTCAAGAACCTTTCTTCCCCATCGGTTGTCGGTTTTTCGAGCTATATGGCCGGCCCACTGCCACTTCAGCTTACTAATCCGTTGGGCTAAGTCGGTTACTCTGGTTCTACTGCGGATATTTTCATTTCTAAGTTTATCACGCAGAGAAGCCCCGAGCATAGCCTTCTCCATAGCTCGCTGAGCGACCTTGAGCTTCCTCATACGGCCAGCAGTGAAGGAACACGTCTCAGATCCGTAAGTCATCACTGGCAACACGCACTGGTTGTACAATTTCGTTTTAAGGTTTTGAGGTCTGTCTGATGAGAAGATGTGTCGTAGTTTCCCGAACGCTGCCCAGCCGAGTTGAATCCGTCGATTAACCTCTCGGTCGAAGTTGGACTTAGCTAGTGGAACTATTTGTCCCAGGTAAACATACTCATCAATAACTTCCAGCTTAGTGCTTCCAACAACTACCGGCATAGGTGTGACATGGACATTAAACATGATCTTTGTTTTGTCCATGTTCATCGTAAGACCTATTCGTTGGGAGACACTATCGAGGTCATTGAGCATGGTGCTTAGGTCCTCCAGCGATTTTGCCATAAGGACTATATCGTCGGCAAATAGAAGGTGAGTGATGTACTCGCCATTGATGTTAATACCGTATCGTTTCCAGTCCAGAAGCTTGAAAACGTCTTCCAATGCAGTTTCGGGGATATGACGTCACCCTGTCTTACACCTCTCTGCAATTGGATAGGTTTCGTACTCTGGTTCTGTACTCGGATAGCCATCGTAGGTCTACTGTACAAACACTTCAGCACTTTGATATACCGACAGTCAACTTGGCACCGCTGAAGGGACTGCAGCACCGCCCTCATTTCGACGGAATCAAAGGCTTTCTCATAGTCCACATACGCCAGACATAGTGGCAAATTTTACTCTTCGGACTTCTGTACAATTTGCCGAAGGGTATGTATTTGGTCTAAGGTGCTAAAGCCCTTTCGGAAACTGGCTTGTTCGGGAGGCTGGAAGTCGTCAAGTCTGCGCGCGAGACGATTCATAATCACTCTCGAAAACAGCACGTAGACGCGGCTCAGAAGGGAAATCGGTCTGTAGTTCTTCGAGAGAGCGTTGTCACCTTTCTTGAAGAACAAGACCACCGCACTTCTGCTCCACGCCTCCGGTGTAATGCCACCATGGACGACGGAATTAAAGAGCTTCTGAAGGATTTCAAGTACCGGTCTTCCACCCGCTTTCAGAAGCTCCGCTGTAATTCCATCCTCGCCTGAGGCCTTGCCGTTTTTAAGGTGCTGGAGAGCCATTCTAATCTCGCTCAGACTGACGTCCGGGATCTCTTCGGAATAGTGTCGGATAAGACTTGCTCTTGGATCGTTACTCAGACTTGCGTGTGGCTTCAACGATGACGTGTAAAGCTGCCCATAGAACCTCTCAATCTCACTCAAAATCTCAGGTGCCCCGGAAGCGATGTTGCCACACTCGGTCTTCAGCTTCGACAGTTGGCTCTTTCTGGTAGACAGATCTCTGGCAAAGACTTTGGAGCCTTGGTTCCGCTCGATCGCTTCTTCAATACAAGCTGTATTGAAGTTGCGTAAGTCCCGCCGCATGCATTTGTAGATCTGCCTGTTCAGTTGCCTGTATGCTGTCAAATCTGTTGAAGAATGTAGCTTCATCTCCCGTCTAACAGCCATGAGATTGAGAGAGTGATCGGAGAGTTTTTGTGTTCTTCTGCGGCGGGTCTTAGCTACGACCGCATGGACAGTTTCCACGAGCTTGTCATTCATATCGTCCACTTCATTGTAGTTTTCTAGGCACTGAAAACGGTTTTGTAACTCGAGCTGAAAGGTTTCGGGACTTTGGAACAGAGCACGAGGGGGGCGGAGCGTTGACTTCATTAGACGAGACCTCTCCAACTTAACGTTTAGGTTCAGTGTGCCGCTAACCATTCGGTGATCGCTACCAGTTTTCACCCTCGCGATCACGGAGACATCACTGAATAGTGATGTCTCCGTATTAATAATATTAAATCCTACCAAAACATAAATGTGGGATGGATCAAATTTGGTACAAACGACGTCCGGGGTTGTCAACTTCGGCGATTAGATTTGCGATCTGAATTGACTTGGTTATTACCAAAGATGTCGCCACGCCACCGCTCGGCCTCTGTCACCTCTGTGGTTGCCACCGAGCCCTAAGTCTACTTTTGGATTAAAGTTTTTGTATAATGTAAATTAATTTATATTTTAAATTAAATTGTTGTAAATTAATTTGCAGGCCACGGCGATGCGCTTACGTTATCGCCGCGCACCGCCTAGCAGGGTCGCCATGTAATGTGGGAAGGTGTTAATAAGAGGAGACGTGTTTATCTGTCAGGGTATTTAATTAGACTATTACTAATTCTAAACTTGGAAATTGATGTGTATGTATGGTATATATAATAGATAATGTGCATGAAAATTATACAAGTGCTCCTGTTGATCTTTGCGTATTGGCGAAAACCTAACCAAATTTCACGCGAGTAAAGCCTGCTAGTCTGCTAGTTTATCTATACCCATTTATAAACATGAATGTTTCTTTATTTATCCCGTCTTGATCCATACATTCTTCTACATTCATCCGATTACTATGAAAGTCTGATGAGTGAACAAACAAGTGGTAAAATTAAAAGTTTTGTACAACCGCCTTCAATATAAATAAAATGAAACATCATCAATGTATTCGAAGTCAATTAAATATGTGATCCCATATAAATTTGATCAAGGTCTGACTAATAGTTTTTGAGTTATTCTGAATAATTAATATTGAAGTCAGTTGAACTAAATTTTTAGTTTTTTATTATTATAATTCCTGCTGTAGAGAAGCTTACATAACTTTCCCATTTCAACTACTATTATACTAAAACGTTAAACTGTTTAATATTCTGAGTATCAATACAAAGTACGTTGTGGCATTCAATAGACAAAATATTGGATTGCAACACAGTTCATACTTTAATCTAAGTAAGCAGACCTCGGATTAAACTGACGTGAGGGACGTAATGCTGAACGGTGCGTGGTTAATTAGCGGGTATCCTCACCGACAACCGACTTCAATTTCGAGGTTTATAATTCGACTGTTCCATTTTTGTGTAACCATACCATATGCTGTATCCTCTTCAATTGTGAACCGATTTTGATGATTCTTTATTTATTAAGTAGTATTACTTCCAATGTAGCCCCATATAAATTTGGAAAAACTTCAACCACTAAAGGTATCAAAATAGGGGATGAAATGTTTAATGAAAGTATTTAGACGACATTGAGATTGTGATATTTGTAAGTTCACTCAAAAGGATGAAAAAATTACTTTTAATTAAAAGTAAAAGCCGACTTCAAAGATAAATAATTTCACTAATATATATATATATATATATATACTACTCTTCACCGCTGCATTGGAAGACGTTTTCAAGCTTCTGGACTGGAAAGGATACGGTATCACCATCAATGGCGAGTACATCACTCACCTTCGATTTGCCCACGATATAGTCCTTATGGCAGAATCGCTGGAGGACCTAAGCACTATGCTCAACGACCTCAATAGTGTTTCCCAACGGATAGGTCTTAACATGAACATGGACAAGACAAAGATCATGTTTAATGTCCATGTCACACCTATGCCGGTAGTTGTTGGGAGCACTAAGCTCGAAGTTGCTGACGAGTATGTTTACCTGGGACAAATGGTTCGACTAGGTAAGTCCAACTTTCCGCCGAGGAGGACGCGCTGTATGAGGTGTACCGCGCGTCTAAGGAGACTCTGTGGCTGGCCATCGGCGACTCAAAGTCGCGTGCCAGGGAAGAGCTGCTGGGGTCCCTAGATCGGGATCCGTGGGGGCGCCCCTACCGTTGGGTACAGGGCAAGTTGCGTCCCTGGGCGCCTCCACTAACACAAACGATGCAACCCCAGTTGCTAGAGGCGGTGGTATCGGCTCTCTTCCCTGAGCGAGTGGGACACGTTCCCCCGGCAATGGCTTCGCCCTCAGCCACAGACTCTCCAGAAGAGGAGAGCACCAATGTCCCCGAGGTGACGCAAGCAGAGACGAGAGCGGCCGTGTCGCGACTCCGGGCTAAGAACACAGCGCCCGGACCCGACGGAGTTCCTGGTCGAGCACTCGTCCTGGCCCTGAAGGAGCTAGAGCCCCAGCTGAGAGGGCTCTTCACGGCATGTCTCGAGCAGGGTCAGTTTCCCAGTGTGTGGAAGGAGGGGAGGCTGGTCCTGCTCAGGAAGGAGAGGCGCCCCGCGGACTCACCGTCCGCGTACCGGCCCATAGTGCTGCTCGACGAGGCAGGCAAACTTCTTGAGCGTATCATCGCAGATCGCCTCGTCGGCCACTTGTGCAGAGAGCGGCCGGACCTGGACGAGAACCAGTTTGGTTTTCGTCGCCGGCGCTCCACCATAGACGCTATTACGCGCGTGAGGGCCCTGGCGGAGGAGACAATATCCCGGGGTGGGGTGGTGCTGGCGTATATATTAAATCTCTTTGTTTAGCACCGAATTCAGAAATCAGTTTGTGATTTTTTTTCATTCTTTGAAATCGACTTTTTCATTTTTTTTCTAAAAGTTTTTTTATTACCTTATTGCTAAATGCAAGTTCTGGTTCTGGTTTTAGCAAAAACATATTTATATATTTTTGCAAAAACTTGATTAATTCGTATTCTGATGATATATTATGGTGTAATATCCTGATGTAATTGTGTCCGTTATATTCCATTGGATGCATTTAACCGATCTTATCGTAAAAACCTTACGACATTTATACTTACGATTATTTATACTTATATATCGTTTTATTAAAATTGCTAAAAATAAATTAAAAACTAGCCGACTAAACTTAGATTTAGTTTTGTTCATATGCTAAAGTTCGGCATAATGTTCATTGGCAATTTTTTTTAATCTTCAGCCGAATAATTTAATATATAAATGTTTGAAATATATCCTATAAATAGTAAGTTAACCAAGTAGTGTGTAGTTTTAGTTGTTGATTTTTTAAATACAGTAAACAATTCAAAACATGTTATTTCTTTTGTTTATTCTCATTTTCGTTTGCATAAAAAAATACAGTAACTTTCACTAAACTAAACTCTAGCTGGCTAATTTTTAAATATTATGTAAACACTAGCTGTTATAATGTATTATAATTTTCATCTTACTTGCATGTGGTCTAAAAAATATTAGACCACATTTCACAGATCGATGATCGGGATTAGCATCACCAGTGCGAGGGTAGGCTTTGCGTTCACCATAGCGCCTATTAGGCGTCTAAGTACAGTAAAAACTTCCATAGAAAGCTTGCCAATTGGAGCATTATTGTTAGTTACCCATCGTCATTTTCACCAGTTTTTAAGCCCACTGCAGTATGAAGGTCTTTTTAAGAATATTATGACACAACGTTTCCTTGGAAGAACTGCTCATCATGCTCACCTAACCGCTACGTAATGCAAATAAGTTCTAAAAACTGATGTCAGATTAAACATTAGCCTACTCTGGACATAAAGGGAAATCTCAGGAACGTCTCATTGTCCTGATCATAGATACGACCTTTCTAAAGTCATATTGTTGACGAACAGTTAAATTACGAGGAGATCGCTGATAATATATAATAAATCGAAAACTTCATGGTAGAAACATATGTTTAGTAGCGGCCTCTTTATGACCTAATGAATATATAATAATCACGATTAGTAATGAGAAATTAATATACAGGCTGGGCCTTTACTTTATGAGTGGTTTCAAAATGCAATAAAAAAATAACTATGAATCTTATTGTTTTTTTTTATTTATACATTTAAAAAGTACAATAAAGTGAAATATAAGTGACATCTAATTTTTAAGGATAATGTAATTTAAGTGATCGCCACCAGTTTTTTGACATTCTTGTAGTCGCACTCGCAGATTTTGAAAAACACGTTCACAAGTTGCTCGTGGAATAGCGTTAATTTCTTGCACAATGTTTTGCTTTAACTCTTCAACTGTTGTTGGATTATTTTTTTAGACTCTTGCTTTTAGGTAACCTCATAAAAAATAATCATTAGGAGAAATATCTGAACTCCTTGGAGGCCAATCAATGTCTCCTCTTTGCGATATGAGTTTTCCTGGAAACATTTCTTTCAGCACGTCTATTGAGACTGTAGAAGTGTGGCAAGTGGCTCCATCCTGTTGATACCACGTCCTAGAATTGTAGCCTTGAAATACCTGAAAAGCTGCAACCAGAAATTCTTGCAACATCTGACAATAATTCTCAGATCTCACTGTCACAGCAACTCCTCCTTAGTTTTCAAAGTAGTATGGCCCAATTATTCCCCTAACCGATATTTCAGCCCACACAACGATCTTAGGGCTATGCAGAGGTCTTGATGTATCTTGCGGGGATTACATTCGGACCAAAAGCGGCAATTTTGTTTATTAACATGTCCGTTGACATAAAAGTTTGCCTCATCACTGAAGATATGTTTAAAAAATTGTTAAAACATTCCAGCATAACATTAGCAAAATTAAGTCGAAGATTGGCATCATTAGAATTCAACTCTTGTTTCAACTGAATTTTGAACGCTTTTAAATGCCTCTAACGGTTTTTGAATTATTGACAAAATAAAACGCTTATAGTGTTAAGGCCCAACCTGTATTTAAAAGCACTTTCGTAGTAATTTACTAATGAGCTGAATCATTAAAAAGCTTATCATATTATCACACCTCATAATATTATTTAACTATATACCTACAATATCAAAATGGAAAATAATTCACAATTCTGTTGAAATAAAAATAATTTTACAGGTGATAGAGCCACGCTACAGCTCTATAATGGTTTTATTACGAATGGAACGGCTAAACCGGGAAGAACCACGATAAAGAACCACCGAAGGTAGTGGATATTCTTACACCGCCACTACACGGGTAGTAGACCTTAGCCTTTTTGTTAACCTAACCTTATTTGTTATCAATTTCAACTTGTGATCTCTATCAGCTTTTGGGAAAGATGGTCCTTACAGGACATACAGACAACAAAGTGATCCTTCAAGGTTTCAGTTTTTCCTTTTAACGTACGCAATATGTAGCACATAACTCTAATGAAAAATACTACTTTAAAGCTAAACATTTCGCAAACAGACCCCTGAATCAAAAAGATGTTGTTCCACACCCGCAATGTTTTTGAAAGACCTATCCAACGATACTCAATATGATGGAATAGACGGGTAAAAAAATCATCCTCCATTTACTTGTATGGGAAGTACCCAAATAAAAATGTTTTTTAAGAATTTATTTCACAGTTTTCTAGGCGTGATTAATATCTATAACTACGACAAATTACAGATTTGTAGCACCTAGAGTCTCTGAGCAAAACCGCGGACGAACGGACGGACGGACATAGCGAAATTATTCCTTGTTGTGTAACTACGGACGAACTAAGTATAGGTACACATTAAGTACTAGTTTAGGACTGTGAGATGAACGTTTAAAACGAAGGTAACTACATATTTCTCCACAACTAACTTTCGCTAAGGGCTTGTTCCTTCTCCGTCTACTTTGTAAGATATACTTACTACTTATATTTAATGTAGTTAGTGACAAATTTAAAATGAATACTTTATTCGTTCACAATCTCACCTAACGTTAATTAAAGTATATTTATAATATAAAAATGAATCGCTGAATGTGTTGCTAAGCGCAAATCTCGAGAGCAGCTGAACCGATTCCGCTAATTCTTTTTTTATAATATTCCTTGAAGTACGAAGATGGTTCTTATGTAGAGAAAATTTTAAAAAGTTGCCTGAAAAAGTCTAAAAACAACACTTTTCTATATTCCCATACAAAAGATTCGTAATAATACTTAAAAGTCAATTTGAACTTTAATACCATACCATAAAGTTTAAGTGTTCCGGGGTTTAGGGGTTCCGGGAAGGCAAAATAATTGAGTGACATTAGTATCGTATAAATATTAATGTCACTGGCAGATGTAGCAGGCAGGAGTAACTTGGGCTGCTTTTATTGTAGGGTTAAATAACTTCACGCGGGCGAAGTCGCGGGGATCGGCTAGTTTTTTAATAAATATATAAAATTATATATTTTCAATGTAGCGCTTATTTTGAAAGAAGCATAAATCCAATTTCAATGTATTCTCAGATAATTTAAAATTAAAAATTTTGTACAACCGACTTCACTATAAATTATTAAGAATAACTCAAAAACTGTTGGTCAGACATTGACCAAATTTATATGGGACCACATGAAAAGCACCAGCATTCAAATGAAAAAATAATCATCGAAATCGGTTCATCCAGAAAAGTGTTATGAGATAACACACATAAAAAACATACTGTCGAATTGAATACTGGCTCCTATTTGAAGTCGATAGAAAACAACACACAACGCGTTATTCTGAAGCAGGCGCTAAATAGGAATTTTAGCCAAGGTTTATACTACTGCTATATTTACCTTGTAGATATCGTTTTACTCCATGTTCTAACAACAAATATTTAACGTTTTAAGCGATAAGCCATTAACATTACAAAAGGCTCTATTTTTTTTTCTGCCGACTTCCAAAAAGGAGACGGTACTCAATTCGACTGTATGTGTGTGTTACCTCATAACTTTTTACTGGGTAAACCGATTTCGATGATTCTTTTTTTTATTTGAAAGCTAGTACTTTTCGTGTGGTCAAGTTGATCAAGGTTAGACCAATAGTTTTTGAGTTATTCTTAATAATTTATATTAAAGTCTACAAAATTTTTAATGTTTAATTATAAATATTTAAATTAAAATAAGAAGAGTAAGCCACGTACTAACAAAGGCTAACAAGCCTCCTATTATCGAGAATATTGATTTAAAGAAGAACATGTGAACGTTTTCTTTTCTTCGACACCACACCTGCTTATAGACGGATGTGACCAAACAACATAAATGATCATTATATACATGTAAATGCATATCTAGTCTACGCCGGTCGTTCAACTAGTCTAGCATTGCGTAGTACATGTTGACATACTTAACAGGATGCTTTAAATGAATGTAACAGCTAATTCTGGCATGATTTACGAGTCGAGGCTTTCTAGGACTCTAAGGCTGTCGCTTTGTAACATATTTCCATTTCTGTAAGTAACAAAAAAACGAACATGTGCGAGTAGTACTCACGTCCAGGGGGTAATCTTTATATAATTAATTTGCTATATGCTATATTACCGAATGAAAGAAAAGTAAGTGTTGACTTTATTATAACTATGTTTTAACATCATCATCATCATCATCATTACAGCCGTTCACAAGTTCATTGCTGAACATGTGTCTTTACCAAGGAATGCCACAAAGCACGGTCTTGTGACACCTGCATCCAACGACTTCCTGCATGTCTTACCAGGTCGTCACTCCATCTAATGGGTGGGCGCCCCATAATTATATTTAATTTTTTACAAATACTCCTTTATGTAGGATTTGATTTAAATTGCGTTTGCTAAATATCAAAATAAATAACATAAATGACCGTATTTTCCGATTGTGTTGACTTGAAAAACTATTTTTTTTTAATAGATTTAAAATATTTATTTCAGATTGGTACCTCTACTCGTTTTTGAGAAAAGGGTTTTGACAGACGGATAGGCGGACGGACGATCAAATGATTACTCCTATAAGGGTTCGGTTTTTTCCTTTTTTGGTACGGATCTCTAATAAGGTAGAGGTGAATTGAGCACGTCAGAAAATGATCAATAGGAATTTTTTTTAATGGAACTAAACGTCATCCTCGTGGTAAGTGGTCAATTTACTGTGGTTTAAAAAAGACAATAAAGAACTAAATTTTGAGCAATAATAGGATAGTGCCAAGAAACTTAAATTAGCTATAAGCTATAACAACAACATTAACAAACAACAACAACATGAACCTTAGCGACTTCTTCTTTAACATAATTATCAATGCTTTTTGTACTTTGTACCTGCGTTATAAAAGTTAAGCTACAGATGGGTCCAGCCCGCCTCTCATAGAAGGTTATGGTGTAGCTAGTCCGCCGCGTTGAACCACACTTTAAATGTCCTCGAAAAATTTTTTCTAAGTAATGCAGGTTTGTACACATTTTTTTCTCTCACCGTCGAACACGGGTATATCAGCGCCTTAAACTGCATTAAACAATTTCCTTGGTACAGGTGGATATCAGGTTGCTCATGTACTATAAAATTTACGACGAGTGCTTAGCCCCTAATCTACCACAGCTCACTTCGCGTGTGGGTTTAAAAAATACCAAATCATCTGTGTTTTGTATGATAATGTGAATCGTCAGATATGATTATAACTTATTTTGCTTCACAGCGGGAATATTTTAATATACAGTTGCGTGATCAAAAATATTTAACTTTCAAGGTTTTTACGAAACTAGACATTCAAGTCGAATTTCCACGGAACATTTCGTATGTGTCATGGTTGAGAGATTTATTCATTTCGTTATATGTCCGATAAAAGTATACTATAAATTGAAATATTATTAATTTGAGTTAAATTGTATGGATTTTGTGTAATATTTCAAAACACATCTATTTGAAACTTAGATTAAAAGCAGAAGCTGTAATATCTTACAATTTTATTGACTGAACACTAATCTGAATATTTAAAAAATAAATAGATCGTGAAAGTGCGAATGTTTTCATAGATAATTCTATTCATTACATTGTTGATTACCAATCACCGTTACAGAAGGATATCTAAAAAGAAAAAAGTGAAAGCTAATACTTAATTATAATTTCATTTCTAATGTCATGAGCTAATTATATTCTAATAAAGAAAACTACAGCTTTTTCGATAATAATCAACTATAATTTAAATGTATTTTAATTTTATTGGTCATAAGCATAAAACAAAATATCTGTTTCATTCAAGTTTAAAGTATCATATCATGTATATAAAAGTCAAGAAAAAAAATACTGTCTATAATAAGGAGGCCGACATTTCCTGTTTTAAGCCGTTCACCGTCTTTCACTATTCAACAATCACGCATTTGTATTAATATTAAGTTACTTTTTAATATACTAAAATCTACTTACACTCCAACAACACCTGGCAGTTCTCCAAAGAAATCTTTCCGTACTTCAGATTTGTATTTGACGAGGCAAGGCATAGCTGGTCTGAATGGTGTTGGCCCTTCACGTCTGTACATTCTTTCAATTTCATCCGCATCGTACACAAAAAGGAGATCAGGCCGTCCGATCAAACCACCCAGTCTGACAATCCTACCATACTGCTCGAGAAACATTTTAGTCACTTTCGCGAACTCCGAAATATCGAACTGTCCTATTATAGGTACCATTCGCCAAGTATTGCCCAAAATTGGTATCGGTTTGGGTCCGGGAACCTCGGAGTAAGGTTTCGCATTAGCGAAAATCTCATCGTTGAGGGCGGCAGTTGGTGCTATTTGGGAGCGTTGGCGTTTAGAAAACGGGCAACCTGTGGTAGCGTATCTACAGTTCGGATTTATCAAAGGGCGCGCGTACGCGGTAAAGCTGTATAGTGTTCGACCCATGGCGGTTAAGGTCGCGACAACGACTGAGCGACTGACTGGCGACGGCCGACGTTGCGGTGGGCTCGATACTGCAGATTACCTACTGATTTACCGTTGCTCGCCAAGTATTTTTTTCTCTACCAGAGAGCGCAATTAAGCGCCGCTCTTTTTCTATGCGTTTTTTTTCTATATGTATTATATATGTATACTAACTGATACCCGCTCGCTTCGCTGGGCGCACGATAATATTTTATTGCGGAAACTTTTTTTTTTGAAGACTATCGTAAAATCCGTTCTTAGTGAGCGTTTACTTTGAGAAATGAGTAACTATACTAAATTTTAAGTCAATCGAGTGTATAGTTTTAGAGATCTTGCAATGATTAAGTTAGTCAGTGGTATAGATATTGATATATTATATAAAAGAGGATATCCTGAGCGACTGACACATCTATCAATGCTCAACCTAAAAAGACGAAGAAATCTGAAATTTAGTCAATAGCTGCCTTTTATAATGTAGGCATCCCCACTTATAAAGGTTTTTGAAAATTCAGTGTTACAGTTGTATGAAACTATTTATTTAACAGATTGATTGACCCGAAACTTACAGAAAATACTGTGTAAATAAAATAAATTACTTCCTAGTTTGCGATTTTTCAAAACAACCCCTTACGGGTAGGCCAGACAGAATGTGTTCTATGTATAGGAAAAACATAATTAATGTTTTTTGTTTAATTCTCTTAAATTAAAATAATAAAATTATATAATAAAATTATATAATAAAATTATTTATTTTATTTTTTCAATAGTTTACATTAAATATTACGAAACAAGTCAACATATTGTATTAAGATGATTAGCCCAAACCGCTGAACAGATTACGTTCCTTTCATTATGTAAGCATCAACGCCTCAAATCACTGCGACACCGTAGGGAACTGCTTGACGTCATGTTTCTGTATAAGCTAATAAATGGAAATTTTGACACCCCTGATCTTTTATCTAGAGTAAATATTGCTGTACCTAGAAAGCCATACAGACTTAAGAAACCTCCCTTTAAAAGTTATCCAGCTACGTCAAATTTGGGTCATTATGCTCCATTAAACAGAACGTTGAGGAGTTACAATCTCATTCACAACTCTATATCCAGTGAAACTGAAAAAGAATCTTCTCATGTAGATATTTTTTCAAATTCCTTAACACAATTTAAAAATTTTGCAGCTCTATTAATAACAGAATAATTTGATTATTATGTACGATAGGTAATTTTAATTTAAAATAGCGTTATTTTTATTTTTATTTTCAATTTTTAATTTTGACTTATAATATGAATTTTTTGCCGTGTAGTGGCGGTCAAGAATATCCATTACCCCATATCCTCCCGTGGGTGTCGTAAAAGGCGACAAAGGGAAACAGGCAGGAGATGGGCAGCAGCATCTTCTTGATAACAACAAACTAACAATAAAAAAAAACTGCGGTTGCCAACCCGCTCGCCAAGCGAGGCAACTATGGCAAATACCCCCCTATGAATGACAGTAACAAAGAAACGGCCCCCAGTTCCCGGCGGCCCCGCTATTCGTGGCTACGGTGGCGACCATGGTAACGGCGGGCAGGGGGTGCTAAGAATCTCCGGTGGAGGATCGGTTGCCACCTTAGACGACTCGACCTGGCAACGTACAACGCACGCACCCTGAGGACTGACGAGAAGATCGTGGAGCTGGAAGAAGAGATAGACAAGTTGCGCTGGCATATTATAGGATTATCCGAAGTCCGAAGAGAGGGGGAGGACACGGTAATCCTCGAATCCGGCAACTTGCTCTATCACCGGGAGGGCGACCATCTGTCCCAAGAAGGTGTCGGATTTATCGTCCACAAGTCTCTCGTTAACAACGTTGTAAAGATCGGGAGTGTGTCGACGAGGGTTGCGTACCTTATACTCAGAATCACCAAACGGTATTCGCTGAAGGTCATACAGGTTTACGCACCAACCTCGGCACACCTCGATGAGGAGGTGGAGGAAATGTATGAGGATATCTCTAGAGCCATGCATTCCTCCAAAACCAAATATACGGTGTTAATGGGAGACTTTAATGCAAAACTAGGCACAAGAGAGAACGGTGAGCTGAAAGTAGGGAAATTTGGAATAGGGCAACGGAACCCAAGGGGCCAGCAGCTGGCCGACTTCATGGAGAAAGAGGGACTCTTTATGATGAACTCTTTCTTCCAGAAGCGGCCCCACAGGAAGTGGACCTGGTCGAGCCCCGACGGTTCGACAAAAAATGAGATTGACTTCATTATGACGACCAGACGACAACTGTTCAGTGATGTCTCCGTGATCGCGAGGGTGAAAACTGGTAGCGATCACCGAATGGTTAGAGGCACACTGAACCTAAACGTTAAGTTGGAGAGGTCTCGTCTAATGAAGTCAACGCTCCGTCCCCCTCGTGCTCTAATCCAAAGTCCCGAAACCTTTCAGCTCGAGTTACATAACCGTTTTCAGTGCCTAGAAGACTGCAATGAATTGGACGATATGAATGACAAGCTCGTGGAAACTGTCCATGCAGTCGGAGCTAAGTTCTGCAAGACCCGCCGCAGAAGAACACAAAAACTCTCCGATCACACTCTCAATCTCATGGCTGTTAGACGGGAGATGAAGCTACATTCTTCAACAGACTTGACAGCATACAGGCATCTGAACAGACAAATCTCCAAATGCATGCGGCGGGACTTACGCAACTTCAATACAGCTCGTATTGAAGAAGCGATCGAGCGGAACCAAGGCTCCAAAGTCTTTGCCAGAGATCTGTCTGCCAGAAAGAGCCAACTATAAAGCTGAAGACAGAATGTGGCAGCATCGTTTCCGGGACACCTGAGATTTTGAGTGAGATTGAGAGGTTCTATGGGCAGTTGTACACGTCATCGTTGGAGCCACACGCAAGTGTGAGTAACGATCCAAGAGCGAGTCTCATCCGACACTGTTCCGAAGATATCCCGGACGTCAGTCTGAGCGAGATTAGAATGGCTCTCCAGCACCTTAAGAACGGTAAGGCCCCAGGCGAGGATGGAATTACAGCGGAGCTTCTGAAAGCGGGTGGAAAACCGGTACTTGAAGTCCTTCAGAAGCTCTTTAATTCCGTCCTCCATGGTGGCATTACACCGGAGGCGTGGTGCAGAAGTGCGGTGGTCTTGTTCTTCAAGAAAGGTGACAACGCTCTCTTGAAGAACTACAGACCGATTTCCCTTCTGAGCCGCGTCTACGTGCTGTTTTCGAGAGTCATTACGAATCGTCTTGCGCGCAGACTTGACGATTTCCAACCTCCCGAACAAGCCGGTTTCCGAAAGGGCTTTAGCACCATAGACCACATACATACCCTTCGGCAAATTGTACAGAAGTCCGAAGAGTACAATTTGCCACTATGTCTGGCGTATGTGGACTATGAGAAAGCCTTTGATTCCGTCGAAATTTGGGCGGTGCTGCAGTCCCTTCAGCGGTGCCAAGTTGACTGTCGGTATATCGAAGTGTTGAAGTGTTTGTACAGTAGTGCTACGATGGCTATCCGAGTACAGAACCAGAGTACGAAACCTATCCAATTGCAGAGAGGTGTAAGACAGGGTGACGTCATATCCCCGAAACTCTTCACCGCTGCATTGGAAGACGTTTTCAAGCTTCTGGACTGGAAAGGATACGGTATCAACATCAATGGCGAGTACATCACTCACCTTCGATTTGCCGACGATATAGTCCTTATGGCAGAATCGCTGGAGGACCTAAGCACTATGCTCAATGACCTCAATAGTGTTTCCCAACGGATAGGTCTTAAGATGAACAACACAAAACTAAAATCATGTTTAATGTCCATGTCACACCTATGCCGGTAGTTGTTGGGAACACTAAGCTCGAAGTTGTTGAAGAGTATGTTTACCTGGGACAAATAGTCCGACTAGGTAAGTCCAACTTCGACCGAGAGGTCAATCGACGGATTCAACTCGGTTGGGCAGCGTTCGGGAAATTACGGCACATCTTCTCGTCAGGTATACCTCATACCTTGAAAACGAGACTGTACACCCAGTGCGTGTTGCCAGTGATGACATACGGAACTGAGACGTGGTCCTTCACTGCTGGCCGGATGAGGAAGCTCAAGGTCGCTCAGCGAGCTATGGAGAGGGCTATGCTCGGAGTTTCTCTGCGTGATAAACTTAGGAATGAGGATATCCGCAGTAGAACCAGAGTAACCGACATAGCCCAACGGATTAGTAAGCTGAAGTGGCAATGGGCCGGCCATATAGCTCGAAGAACCGACAACCGATGGGGAAGAAAGGTTTTCGAGTGGCAGCCTCGTACCGGTAGGCGAAGTGTAGGGCGTCCCCCCACGAGATGGAGTGACGACCTGGTAAGACATGCAGGAAGTCGATGGATGCAGGTGGCTCAGGACCGTGCTTTGTGGCATTCTTTGGGGGAGGCCTATGTTCAGCAGTGGACTTGTGAAGGGCTGTAATGATGATATGAATTTTTATTTTAATGACATTTCGACTTGTTTAAATTTTAATTGTTGTTTTTATTTTTATTCGTTTTTTAATGATATATTGTTTTTGACATAGTTAAGTGTAATGCAATGATTAAATTTTATTATTGTTGTTGTTAATATTGCTAATAAGTTAATTAATAGTATAATAACTTCGTTATAAAAATGCATACATTTTAACATAAATAAATTAAATTTTGTCACAACATAAGTTAATGTACGTCACTTTCAGAGAATGCTGTTTGCGCCTATAATTATAAGAATGTTTTTATTTCACGGGTCGATTGATTCAAAACTTACTGAAATTATTCTGCAAATAAAATAAATTAATAATTATTTTGCGATTTTTCACTCTCCAGACAAACAGCTTCTCGGAAAGAAATCGTATGGTCTTTGATTTATTAAAAGTCGAGTTAGTGATTAGACTGAACTTTGAAGTAAATTGTTTAAATTTTAAGTATTTTCTGACAATTACAACAATGAGGTGCTCTAGCTCGACACAAGCCAACACAAGATTTCTACGGTTCGTTTAACATAGAAGCTCAGAATATTACGTTTATACGTATTACGTTCTTTATACTCACAGTGGTAAATACTAGTTGATATGGATATTGATGCATATTTTTATTTTTGATATAAACAGTTATATCAAAAATGCATCTTTCAAACAAAATATATAGTGTAAAATTGACACGAAATAAATAACCTTGATAACATTAGTTTACTGATCTGAAGTGAACTGTAAAAGCGGCAACGGTGCGGCAGGTACGCAGTGCTCACGCGGCATCGACATAAATTATGTAATTATTTACCTACACTTTCCCATTCATAGGTAATTAGACAAAAAACGAATAAAAGGCCTACCGCGTCTAGAATGTTAATTGTTATATATTTATTTAGTTGTGTATGTTCAAAGAACATTATTACATTATGTAGGATAAGTCTTTTCATTTAATGTGATAACTTTATCGCCACTCCGTATAATAATGATTTATCTGCTAATATTAAGGAGCCACCACGTAAACTTATTTCTCTATTTAAGGAACTGACCACCTGGTGATTTCTGAAATGAAACATTAAATTATAATATTTTAGCCAATGTTCAGTAATACAAAGGATATATATGTTGTTACTTTTTAAAAACAATTCAACTTCCAATTCTTTGCCCATCAAGCCTTGTAAACAATTCTTATTACTATTTGTGGGCTGCATTATAAATTAATTAAACTTTTAATTATTTCTTATATTTACGCGCACACTACACATTTAAATAAAACTAGTTCTACGGATTTTATCGCGTATATTATTATTATTTTATATTCCCGACAATAGAGTAACTGCATTTTTAGACCATCTTAACTCCATAAATTCTAAAATTCAGTTCACAATGGATTTATAGGCAAACAATTCTTTAGCTTTTTAGATGTGTTAGTAATTCGCACCTTGAGCCACACTGTGTATAAAAAAAGAGACATACAGATTATTTTTATAATAAGATAAAAAAGATTGCCGATACTGTCGCATTCACTAATTTAAATTAGTTGGAACTGATTCCAAATTAAATGTCAAATGATCATACTGCTCAATAGAAGCAATCTTAGTAGCCAAAAACTTGGCTAAGTTAAAATGTAAATAATAAGATAGCACATTTGCCACCAGTCTTAAATTATATTTGGATAGGTAATACCTGTCTTCTGTCCAAAACTTCTTAATTACATTATTTATGTCAATTAAATGAAATGTGTCATTATTATCATTACAATTATATGTCAAATTTAAATCATTATTACATAAGATTATGTAAATCATTATTATGATTTATGTAATGCATGACAATGTATTGAGAAACAATAAAACAATTATTATTATTATTATAAGAAATCATCCTTCTGGTTTACCTGACTCGCCGATATGCGGAGGCAGTCGAGACCAAGTGGAAGGCCCTGGTGGTTAATTTTTTGGCACAAAGCGCTTCTTTCGAAGCTTCCCTCTTATAGGCTTCCCGAGAAACAGAAACAGAAACTTTTTTTATTCAATATAGATTATAAATAATACTTATTGAAAGTCACTCTTTTGTTTAATCACCACTGGTTCGAAAAAAAAGAAGAACCTGGGAAGAACCAGCAAGAAACCCAGCGGGACTTTTTTTTAATAACAGCTTACAATCATGTATGTTACACAAATTAACAAAACAACAAATTAGAAATAGCTTGGTAGCGATCACCTCATTTCCAGGGGTTATTATAATCTATAAATTATTTAATATTATAATAAACCTTTTTATACAAACTTAGTTTAATAAAGTTTTTGAACTTTGAGCAGGTCAAATTTTGTATATTTTCTGGAATTTTGTTGTAAAAGCGTATACATCGCCCCAAGAATGAATTACTGAATCGATGGAGTCGAGTAACTGGTACTACTAGCTTGTGTCTGTTCCTAGTATTTACAGAATGAATATCACTTATGTTTGTAAAGCTACTTTTATTTTTGTGTACGTACATTACATTTTCATAAATGTGTTGAGAGGCCAAAGTTAATATATTAATTTCCTTAAATTTTGTCGCAGCGACTCTTTAGGCTTTACATCATAAATTGCTGAGAAATCATGAAAGTGGGTCCACCAGTTTTCTTACAGATGTAAGTATTGAGTTCTTAGTCGACAATGTATGCTCCGACTCCATGACTGTTAATACTGGTCTTCCATAAGGCTGCGTGCTATTACCTACCCTGTCCCTTCATCTGATATATATTGATATATTAATCTATCAATTAAAAATCGTTGTTATGCAGACGACAGCACTGGCGAAGCCTTATATACCGGTCATGCTGATATTTCTCGGGAATACTTCGTCGAGTGCCGGAACAAACTTATATCTGAAATAGAGTCCTACTAAATCTAATTCAGTTTAATCCCCAAAAGACAGAGGTTTGCGTGTTTACCGTAAAAATAATCACTTTGCCTCAACCAGTATCGGAATCCTTGTTGTCGACATTTCGAGAGACGTACAGTTCCGCAGTTACTTAGAAGGAAAGGCTAAACTGGCAACAAAAAACCTTAGTGTGACCACCGCTTGCACCTTTACAAAGCGCAGGATCGGCTTCATATGGAATACTGTACTCATCTCTGGGCTGAGCCACCCCAGTATCAGCTTTTTCCGATTGACCGTATTCAACGTAGAGCGGCCGAAATCGTTGACGACCAAGTTCTTTCCGATCGGCTTGATCCACTGGCCTTGCGAAGAGACCTTGCATCTCTATGCATCTTCTACCGCATATACCACGGGGAGTGCTCAGAGGAATTGTTCAGATTAATTCCAGCTCTGAATTCTACTTTATTACACTGCAACAGAACTTAAAATTCCATCCACATCATCTCGATGGCTGGCGGTCCACTTCTATGCGATTTACGCGGAGTTTTCTGCCTCGGACGACCATACTGTGAAATTTACTGTCGCCAGCAGTTTTTCGGACTGATACGATTTAGGGACCTTCAAGAAAAGAGTTTACTCTTTTCTTAAAGGCCGGCAACGTACCTGTAATTCCCCTGGTGTGGCGGATGTTCATGAACGACGGTGATTACTAACCATCAGATGATTCGCACTTACTTAATTTTTTTCATTTATAAATTTCCCCGCGTGCCTCCTTTTAATCTTGCGCCCTTTACGATAATCCGCCAATGGTCACATCTGAGGATTAAGATGTAATATCTTTTTCCTAGTAAAAAAGAGTCTCCGGCTGTCTACTTATTTATTTATTATATGGACAACAAAACAGATAACAATCAAAATACATTACAATATAATATAAATATAACAGTTTTGTGCCAGATTGTTATCCTAAATATGTTTTTATTTATTTATTTATTTACACACATATACAACATACACAATCATTACAGGGTGAGTACCCTAATTCGACAGTGTAGCCAACGATACAGTATGATATGCCATTTTACTGAGCTCACTCAGCGAACATGAAAATAAATCAGTTCGCTCCGACATGGTGTTGATCACACGCAGCGCGCGCGTGAACGGTGCTTGCTGCATCAGTGCAGTACGCACTGACACATCATTTTTATATGAAATACAGGAGATCAACTCTACGCTTTGCAATGTTTATGACATACATAATTATAGTAAACAAAAAATAAAAATATACAAATAAGAAACTTAAAACCTATGTGATATGGGAATGAGTGTGCATAAGTGTATACTGTTTCACTGCTCTTTTGAATATCCTGGATCTTGGGTCAAAAACATCCATGCCGGAGCTTTTCATGGATATCTCGTTGTAAAGTAAATAATGGAAATATTATTCTTATAAGTCTGCAGGTAAAATGTCTTGTTAGGAATTCGGGGATTGCGCTTTGTAGTTAAGTTTAATTTACTTAAGAGGTAATCGGAATCAATCTTATTATGGAGTATTTTATGTAAATATATAAGGTCATATTCCTTAGGGCGAATAAGTAATGTGGTCACTTTAAATTTGTCGAGTAATTCACTATAACTAACTAGATTACGAGCAAACCCACATTTGTAGCTAAGTATTCTGAGAGTTCTTTTTTGGACGCTTTCTATACTATCTGAATGGACCGTGTAGCAGGGAGACCAAATGACACAAGCATATTCAAGAATGCTACGAACAAGACTACAATAAACGGTCAGGAAGCTTTGAGGCCGTTTGAAGCCCTTAGTGCATCTCGTTATGAAACCTAGTAACTGGAATGCTTTGTTTTTAATGTACGCATAGTGCTCACGAAATGTTAATTTAGAGTCAAATAGCACACCTAGGTCTTTAACTACCGTTTTCCTGTCTAATGAATCTTCGTTAATTTTATAGTCATAAGTCTGTTTATATCTCTTATTAGTGAACGTTATAACAAAACATTTTCTAACATTGAGTTGCATACCGTTAAGCCGGCACCATTCATATATTGAATCTATATCATCTTGTAGTTTACCGCAGTCAGGAAAGTCCTGTATCACACGGTATATTTTCAAGTCGTCTGCATATAGAAGGCAAGGACTGGACAGTTTGCAAATCAGATCGTTTATAAAAATTATAAAAAATAACGGACCGAGATGTGAACCCTGAGGAACACCAGATTTAACTGTGAAAGGTGATGACATGAAACCTTTGAGAGCGACAAGTTGGCTTCTGTTATCGAGGTACGAATGAACCCAGCGTAGTAGATTTCCATGAATTCCTGACATAGCTAATTTCTTACAGAGTAAAGAATGATTTACTTTGTCGAAAGCTTTCGTAAAATCGGTGTACATGGCATCAACGTGCCCGCCCACCCATGGCGAAAACTTCACATAAATAATTTTTGTACTCTAACAAGTTGATTAGTCACTGTTGATCTGCCTCTCACAAAACCGTGCTGCTTGTTGGATATAAGCGGCTTAACTTGAGAATAAAAATGATCATATAACGCAGATTCGAATACCTTAGCAACACAGCACAAAATGCTAATAGGTCTGTAGTTTTCACAGTTCGACTTACTTCCGGACTTGTGAATGGGTACGGTGTGAGCCAATTTCCAAATGGCAGGGAAAGCACCAGACTTTAAGGATTTATTAAACAATAATGTTAGTGGTTCACACAGTTCCCTTGCACAATTTGAGAAAAATATAGCGGGAACTCCATCGTACCCTGGACTTTGCGAATATCTAATTTCTTTAATTTGTCCAATATTGTGGCCTGACTTAGTTCTATATTACACATACTGTAATTACAAAAAGTATCACAACTTACAGTGTCATTAGTAACTAAATCCTGGTTGATGACAGGTTGAGAAACATCGAAAGCTGAACTAAAAAGTAAAGTACCGAGAAAAAAGTTCACATATTCCTTGTGTGTCAGAATAAGTTTCTGTACCAAGAGTCATAGTCTATGGCATACCTGAGCTACCTATTTTATTGCTAACAAAATTCCAAAATATCTTTATGTTGTCCGATAAACCCTCCTCCGTGGAGGTAATAAATGATGCATACGCCGATTCCGTGAGTTTTTTACATCTCGTGCGTAGCAATGTATAAGTATCGTAATCCCTAGGATTATGATATTTCTTAAAACGACGATGGTATTTATTTTTTTCTTTAAGACACTCTATTAATGCTGAAGTATACCATGGTGGATATTTGTTATTGGTTTTACTTACAAGCGGCGTATGTTTTGCAATTAACTTATTTACGATAGTGTAGAAATTATCGACGGCATAATTTATATCAGGTTCATTCGATAAGCTAGACCAATCAATAGTTGCTAGATCCTTTTTTAAATCATAATAATTACATTTGCAATAGTTATATCGTATTTGTTGCGCACGTTGTGCTGGCGGACGGGGGATGTCCCGGATGATTGGCGATCCGCAGTCATTGTGCCTTTATATAAAGGTAAAGGTTCACATTTTGACTGCGGGTGCTATCGGGCGATCAGCTTGACCAGTTTAGCAAGTAAAGTTTACTCGAAGGTTTTGACACGGAGGATGCAAGAGAAATCGGAAAGATTTCTATGAGAGGCACAATGCGGATTTAGACCTGGAAGAGGATGCACGGATCAAATGTTTTCTCTCCGCATGATCACGGAAAAGCTTCTGGCTGCTAACCAGAAGATTTTCTGTGCTTTGGTGGATCTTGAGAAAGCATTTGATAAGGTTGTAAGGAAGAAAATGTGGGAACTGTTGCCGTGTGGATGGTCGATTGCTAAGGGCTGTGCAGTCTCTTTACTGTGACTGTAAAGCCTGTGTGCGGGTAGGGCATGACCTGTCACCCATGTTTAGCGTCCAAACGGGCGTAAAACAGGGTTGTGTCATGTCTTCCTGGCTGTTCATACTGTATCTCGACAGCTGTTTACAAAAGCTGAAAGATAGCTGTTTGGGTGTGAAATTGGGTGACATAAAAGTAAATTGTCTGCTGTATGCTGATGATGCAGTGCTTATTGCACCATCAGAGGCAGAACTGCAGGCATTAGTCACGTGTATGAAAGAGGAATGTGAAATTAAAGGTCTCCGTTTGAACGCTAATAAAACTAAGGTTCTGGTATTTGAAAGGGACGAAGAGAGAACGAAGTGTGAAATATGGGTAAATCAGGAATGTCTAGAACAAGTAAATGAAATTGTATACTTGGGGAGTGCTTTTAGCCGGGATGGAAGATGGGATTTAGATGTGGACAGGCGTGTCGCTGCCGGGAACAAAGTCAATGGTGCCCTGACTGCGTTAGTCAAAAGGCAAGGCGTAGTGAAGAGTGCACGCCTTGCAATACATAACGCAGTGTTGGTACCGACTTTGTTATATGGCAGCGAAACCTGGGTATGCCAGAAGAAGCATAAAAGCAAGTTGAATGCAGTGGAGATGCGATCTGTTCGTAAAATGTGCGGCGTTACCATGGCCGACCGAAAGCGAAACGAAGAGATTCGCAATATGGCAGGTTTGAAAGATGACCTTATCACAAAAATTGATAAGGGCGTGCTTCGGTGGTTTGGGCACGTTGAGCGAATGAGTGAAGACCGAATGGTGAAGAAAATATATAGCGCTAAAGTTAATATTAAAAGGTGTCGAGGTAGACCGAGACTAACTTTCGAAGACCATGTGAGCAAATTGCTCGAAGAGGGTAGGGTCAAGAGTACTCGGATACCTAGACGTGCATGTATGAAGAAGATAATGAATCTGAAAGAAGCGAAAGAGGTATGTAAGGATCGTGACACTTGGCGATCTGTTCTCTCTGGCTGCCCCGTCAGGGATTGTACGTGTAGATAAGTAATACGTTTAATTGTTTTTAATTTCAAATTATTCATTATTACAATTTTAAGTGGGGGATGATGAGAATTTAATCGAGTAATAGGCTCAGTAGTTGTTACGAGCACTTTCTCTGTTGTTGATAAAACGAAATCAAGGAGACGGTTATTCTCATTATAGACTGAATTAAGTTGAACTAAGTTACAAAGATTCATAATATCAACGAGACATTTAGATTTAAGGTCGGATGAAATACCCGGAGTCATAACGTTACTATGAGTACTAGGCGACCAACTCAGATGTGGGATGTTAAAATCGCCAACAAGTAAGAATACGTCTTTATCCTCACCACGAGATATATTTTTTATGAACATTGTCGTAAAAGGCTTGCAAGTGGTCACGAGAAATATCGGGAGGGAGATAACATAAACATAAATGGAGCTTTCGACAGGAAACATTGCTTGAAAGGATAGTCACCCAAATATCTTCTACTACACATTCCCAACTCGCTTGTCTAATTACATGAAATTTTTCCTTAACAGCAATTAATACACCACCGCCTTCATGCTTAGAAATACAACTAGTATGACGGTCCCTTCTGAATACAGTAAATTGAGAATCAAACATTTCAGAATCAAAGACTGTCATTTAAATTGGTTTCGGTGAAACATATAACATCAAAGTCACAACTTAAAGTATTTATTATTAAGTCTACTATCACCATACGAAATTAAGCTTGCAATTTTACGCTGGTATTCTATGAGAGCTTGGCTCTTACCCGGTCGAGCTCTACCACGAATAAAATATATCACCCGTTGACTTCTTATGAAGTCCGTAGCGCTCGTGGAACGTTACTTACAACTCTGATTAACGATGATCATTGGTCAGTCGATTTTCTACAACAATTGGCACAAACATGAAGTCATCTCTCAGAGACTCATACGTGTACCACTTAGTTCAGCCGCCTCTAATGCCACCCCTTAACAAGGTACCCTTGAAATAAGAAGATGTCAATGTGTTTACGCATGTAACATTCCACACTAGCGGTTTACCTCTTTCCCAATTCGATGAGGTTGACAGATCGCCGCTCTTAGTCAGGTTCTTACGGATATGCTAAAGGTTTCCCATCAAGTAATATGCCGAGATCACTTGATGGTAAAGCGTGAACTAGATACCATAGTCGAAACAGTTAGGAGTCGAGCATGAACTTGGTCACTATTGAAACTATGAAGTATATCTTAATATACACTCCGTATCAACGGAATAGTCCACTGTATTACAAGCTTATATTTGTTCCTAGTGTTTAAAGTATGGACATCTTTATTCTTATCAAAGCTATTTATGAGTGAAATACATACATTATATTTTCATAAACATATTGCGATGCCAAAGTTAATATGTTCATTTCTTTAAATCTTACTATTTAAGTTATAAATCGCCCGTATAGCTCTCTTTTGCAAAACAAATATGGCTTCAATGTCACTCGCATTGCCCCATAGCAAAATCCCATAAGACATTACGCTATGAAAGTAACTAGAATAAACTAATCTAGCTGTCTCAACATTAGTAAGATTTCTAATCTTTCTTACAGCATAAGCTGTAAAACTAAGTCTGCCTGCTAATTTAGATATATGAGGGCCCCATTGAAGCTTCGCGTCAAAAGTAATGCCAAGAAAAACTGTGGTATCTACAAGATTCAACTCCTCCCCATTTAAGAGCACATTGGTGTTTGAATGTTTAACATTAGATATTGTAATTTTAACACATTTTATCTTATTGCCGTTTAAAAGCATATTGTTGGCATTAAACCAATGTAGTAATTTGGATAGCGCATTATTTATATTGTCAAAATTAATTGACTGTCGTTTGAGTTTGAAAATAAAAGTGGTGCCATCAACAAATAATACCATATCGTGATTGTCCCCTACAAGATAAGGTAAGTCGTTAATATATATTAAGAACAGGAATTGACCAAGAATCGAGCCCCGAGGAACGCCCATTGCTACTACTGATCCAGAGGAACCTTTACCATTGATAACGACTTTTTGAGTTCCGTTATTTAAATATGAAATAATAATTCAAAGCGCAATATTTTTGACATCATAATATTTTAGTTACTTTATTAATATCTTATGATGAACACAATCGAAAGTCTTGGAAAGATCACAAAAAATACTTAAGGCATCTTGTGAATTCTCCCAGGCATTGAAAATATATTTCATAAGTTCAACCCTTGTGAAACCGATTTGATTTTTATGGAGTAATTTATTTTTATTAAAAAATTTAACTATTGATCTAAAATTATTTTTTCAATAATTTTACTGAGAGTTCGTAGTTAAACGTTACTGAGAGTTGTACAGAATTAGGTCTAAAATTAGCGGGGTTCAATGTACTACCAGATTTAAATAAAGGTATTACTTTACTATTTTTCATTAAATCAGGAAACACACCAGATTCGATACTAGTAATAAAAATAATTCACCTCAGATTTAAATTATGTAGGTATGCAATAACTGTAACGGAAATCCCCCATAAATCTGCGGATTTCTTTACATCAAGGGTTTGGAAATATTTTACAATATTTTGTGGTAATACTTTTTCAAATATAAATTCTTTTAAACAGGTTATTATGTTTGAGTAATGCCTCGGTAACAGTTGGAGAAGTAAGAATGTTTCAGTTCAATGACTGTCAAAATAGGAATATCAGTGAAATATTTCTTAAACATCGTTGCAATTTCTTGATTTGATGTAGTCAATCCATAATTAGTTTGTGTTACGAGGTTTGTCTTTACCGGTTTCGCTATTAATTATACTACACATCATTTTAATTTTATTTTTATGTAAAGTGTTGGCTGTGGGGCAGACTCTTTTAAACATTTTAGAATAATTTTTGACATATTCTCTCAAAAGTATCGGAAATATTATATTATGATCTTTCATGGTAACGTTCACATTAAATGCCTTTCGACTGTTACTGGAGAATGTTTTATATGTACATAAATGTTTTATTAAATTAATTGCTTGTAAGGGTAAATAATATTCCATATTATAAACAGTCAGAATAGTTCTTGTAAGAAAGCGATGGAAGATTTTTTTTTACCATATTACTTCCAAATCTCTCCAGGCGTTTTGCACTAATCGGAGCAAACATAATTTTCTCAATTTCCTGTTTGTTGTGCATATATAGTAACGAGACCAGTTGTCCGCAGTGATCTGAACTATGTTATCGAATTATTATATTATTTCTTGATTGGTACAATATCTGTAAAAACTTTATCTATACAAGTTTCACTACATCCTGCAATACGCGTAGCTACAAAGAATAAATTATCAAGATTGTATAATTTGAACAATGAGCAAAATTTATACTAATGGAAGAAGCTTCCAGGAGATTGATATGAAAGTTTCCGCATACTACTTGAGATTTATTCTGTTTATTAAGCTTAACTAAAACTTCTCCCATAATTTTTTCAAAGGTATCATACTTTAAACATGATGGTTTGTAAACACTGACAACAAAAGGTTACTCCCGTCCAAGTTATAACGTTCATTCATGATCATGAGTCATGGTGAGATCACTTAATACTCAAAGTTCAAGCTGATGGAAACTTCCTCATATTTCGAAATGATAACCATGATAATGTTCACAGAATTTAAATTTGACTTAGACCTTTCTAATAGTGAAAACCGCTCTCACATTATTTCTTTCCGTACTCCACTACATTCATCCTCCTTCTTCAATAAGTAATTACAGCTGTACTACAGTAGTGGTTCTTTTCTCTATTCACCGTGCGCAAAATCTACTCAAAACTTATTACTTGTAATTGTTAATATTTCCCCATCATAATGCCTGTCCTTTCTTGTATTTCTCCTACTTTCCACAATTCTTATCATCTTGTTATTTTATTTATATATTTTTTTAATTCAATTTTATAATCTACCATCTTCCTTATAGCTTATAGCATTTGTTGTAAACAATTCTTTGCAAAATGAGGTTGTTCGTAAGAAATCGCTTCCAGTGCTATAAGACCGCCAATTGTACCTTTTTTTCTTATTATAAGCCAGTGCTTGGTCACAATCCCACCCATCTCACATAAATAGTGATGAAGCCCTAGATGGTAAATCGCACTGTCTCAGCACAACAAAAGTCTATTCACTCTTTTTCTTTAAAGGATAAGGGTGACAAACGAGGACTCAACCAAATCAAGTTTACCAATAAACCTCTTAGTACATCTCTCCACTGAGTCCAACGCTGAGTAGTACTGCATGCGCAACCTTACTTGCGCTTTATACAAGGTAAGAAGATGATCCAGCGTAAATTACCGTCACACCCTTGCGAGTACACTTAGTTTTCTTGTGGCTGCTTTGGCCTTAGACTCAATGAAACGCCCATAGTTAAGGTTAAATCGTAACACCTAACAACTGAAGGGGGTCAGTGTACTCCAAATATATATCGCAAAGTAGGAGCTAGGGTGAGCGGGCTTCTTTTATCAGTGATAAGAGACTCTTGTGTTTTAGAGGCGTTGAATCTCACGAGAATCGCATCGCCCTATTCGGGACTGCCTGCAGTGAGAGATTCCTTAATTGTTGTAAATATATACATATAAAATTACATACATGCACATAAAATTATACTTCTGAATCATTCCTTAATTATTGTAGATAATTAAATCTGCATCCTCTATAATATTTTTTATCGATAGCACCAATCGATAAACGTTGTCAGTCATTCTGGTCAACTCACTTGGTGACGGTACTGGATAACAGAGGGCGCTTATTACAATAATGATAAATGTTCCTGAACAATCTAAGAGAAATAATAAAATTTAAAAATTATAGGTAAATATACGAGTACTGTAGGGAATGAGGGTTTTAGCAGTATAAAGTATCGCACAGGCAACTAAGAGGCATCAGTCTGTAATTCTAAGAGTCCCACTGTCGTTACTCTGCCCGTTGGGGTATTCTACTAGTGTAGGCAAGGAAGGTCGTGTTGCTGAGAGACGGCCTGTGTTACATTGAGATGGGTGGTGATGCTGTTGGTTTAAAATATTTTCACCAATACATATTAAAACAAAAACAAAATTAGATAAATAATATAGGTATATCAGCATAATTTCCATCCGTGCACCGAGTCTGTGTGTATGTCCACAATGACAATAGCTATAAGCATCTCCGTCACCTTGAAGACCCCACTTTCTCCAAGATATTGATAGACACAGAAATATATAAAATTATTTATTCTTGTGTCTACCGATCGCACAGCGGTAATCAGGAGACAACTAGGCTATTTGAACACCCCAGTAAAGTCTCTAATGTGGCTCTAAATTGGGACCCTACTGCACACCTGTTTTTTCTGGGATACTTAAATTCCTGTCATTAGGACTGGCTGTTCCTATACCAGAAGACCGACTATGCTGGGAGAGACGTGGAGTTCTGCTTTGTCCCTGTGGCTCTCCCAGCTGGTAAATCAGGCGACCCGATGAGAATGGGCACATAGCCAACTGCCTCGAACTTCTCCTAACCCTTGAGAACTTCTGTACACTTCCTGGTGAAATCTGTGTCATTATATTCCCCACCTAACTAAGATTTCCAAGGTGTGCTTCATATGTGGTGATCTAAGTCAGGAAATTGGGAAGAGATGCGGCATTTCTTTCCATCTTATTCTTGTGGGCAAGTCTGCATCTTGTCAGAAGATCCGTCGAGCTGCGCGATTGCAATTACCAATGTGATACGTCAAGCGATCGAGTATTTCAATCCTTTGGTGACGTGCCCGTTGGTGGTAAAGCTCGACCTTAATTCAACGCCGAATACGCTCGTGCTGAAAAACAGAAGCATATGCTTGCCATTTGGCGTACTTATCCGGGGTCGTTGCTCGAAACCCCGATGTTGGCCATACGAAGAGAGCCTTTTACCAAGCCACAAAGTCCTGCAAAAAGGTATTACGGCTTGCCAGTTTCGACAGCATTAAACGCATCGATGCAAAGCTTACTGTCAAACCATCTGATAGTAGAGCTTTTAGGTCTCTCGTCAAAGCGGTCGAGACAAACTTCTGCCGGTTTGCACGAGTAAAACTAGCTGATGGTATACCGGCTATAAAGTTGTAAAGGTCTGTGCGCCTGAGTTTTCTACTGTGTTGACGCGCTTGTTCTGCCTCTCACTCAAGACTGGAATAGTGCCCAAATCTTAGAAGCTAGCTAATTAGTAGCTTATGCCTAAAAAGGGCAGCCGTGCTGACTCTACCAAGCATCGGCTAATTCCTATTACCACTTAAAGTTGTAAAGTTGCAGCCTATTTACGTACCACTGCTGGGCACATGCCTCCTCTCATTTCTGAGAGGGTATTAGGGCAAGGAAATGTCCGCCGCGCTGCCCTAATGCGTGTTGGCGAATTTCATATGTCTTCGAAATATATTTTTCTTATTTCTCAGATATGCAGGTTTTCCTTCACCGCCGAGCACGTGGTAAATCAGCACTTAAAATTGCAATTAACATTTTCATTGGTGCCGGCGGGGATCGAACCCGGGTTGCTCGAGTACTGTGAAGCTTACAGCGAGCGCTAACCATCTGAGCTACCACGGCTCATTACCACTTACCATTACTTTGCAATATTATGGAGCGTATATTGAACTTCCACCTCATGGCATACCATGAGCAGAATCATCTTCTGAGTGACCGCCAGTACGGTTTTCGCCAAAATATTGGGCGAAGCCCTTGAGAGCAGGGAGGAAGTACTTGCTGTTTCCCTTGATGTCTCGAAGGCTTTAGACAGAGTTTGGCACGCTAGCCTTTTGGGCAAGCTAGCAGCGTACAACTTATCCCCTGGCCTAATTGAAAGGGTGGAGGACTTTCTGAGTGTAAGATCTCTGCGAGTCGTCGTTCAATTTTCAATCAATTTCAATCAATCCTATAGCGACAAATTCCGGAGCTCCTCAGGGGTCCTAGTTCTCTCTGCAACTCTCTTCCTGCTGCATATTAATAATCTGCTTATGCCTGGTATCTATTGGTATGCAGACGACAGCACAGTTATGTAGAGGTAACAACCGAAAGCTCGGGCCAGTCGGGATCAAATCCAGTCCGAAAGAGAAGCTATGGTTGAGCGTGAGAATCTTTTTTTGTGTGTATTTCTTGCACATCAGGGAAGCCTTTTTTCATAGCCCACTCTTTATTTTGCCTTTTTTCTTTTTGGTTTCCTGTTTATAATAAGCTATAGATCAGGGCGATTCTTGGCTCTTAGGCGATTATATTCAACTATAGCTGACTGTTGCGCTTTAATACTACTAAAGTCAATATTTATAAGGTGCTACTGTCCACAAGAGAACGTGGATGACCCAATATCAATCAGAGAATTATTCAAACTGAGCCCTAGACTTTTATGTATAGTGATAACATACGCGACATAGATTGGAAACAGTTTACGATGAGCAAACCCATTATACACCATTGTGATTTCCCATCCCCATAGAAGTTTTCTTTTATAATTACTTTACTACCACAATTTAATTTTTAACGAAGTACATAAGTATAGTAATATTATTCGTATATAAGTAATATAATATTCTGAAACATGACGAAAGCCCCGTGTACACTTTTCTCCCCTATTTTAAGGGGTTGAGGGATGATTTTTTCAACCTGAAACACGTATTTTTAAATTTGTAATATATTGAAGTCTGTGTACTACTTGTATAATTTTCAGATCTCTAGCACGAAATTAACTATGTGAGGGGAATTCCATATACAAACTTCCATCCCCTAATTTAAAGGGTGGGATTGATTTACTAAAAACCCTAAAATATGTCATCATCATCATCATCATCATTACAGCCCCTCACAAGTCCACTGCTGAACATAGGCCTCCGGTTCTGAGCCACCTGCTTCCTGCATGTCTTACCAGGTCGTCACTCCATTTAGTGGGGGGACGCCCTACACTTCGCGAGACTGCCATTCGAGAACCTTTTTTCCTCACCGATTGTCGATTCTTCAAGCTGTATGGCCGGCCCATTTCAGCTTACCATTCCTTTGACCTACGTCAGTCACTCCAGTTATACTGCGGATATCCTCATTTCTAAGTTTATCACGCAGAGAAACCCCGAAAATAGCCCTCTCCTTAGCTCGCTGAGTGACATTGAGCGTCCTCATACGGCCAACGGTGAAGGACCACGACTCAGATCCACAAGTCATGACTGGCAACACGCACTTGTTGTCCGATCTCGTTTTCAGGTTTTGAGGTATACCTGACAAGAAGATGTGTCATAATTTCCCTAACGCTGCCCAGCCGAGTTAAATCCGTAGATTGACCTCTCGGTCGAAGTTGGACTTACATAGTGGGACTATTTGACCCAGGTAAACATACTCCCAACAAATACCGGCATATGTGTGACACGGAATTTAACATGATCTTTGTTTTGTCCATGTTCATCTTAAGACCTATAAATTGGGACACACTATTGAGGTCATTGAGTACAGTGCTTAGGTCCTCCAGCGATTCTGCCATAAGTACTATGTCGTCGGCAAGTCGAAGGTGAGTGATGTACTCGCCATTGATGTTGATACCGTATCCTTTCCAGTCCAGTAGCTTAAAAACGTATTCCAATGCGGTGAAGAATTTCGGGGATATAATATCACCCTGCCTTATACCTCTCTGCAGTTAGATAGGTTTCGTACTCTGGTTCTATACTCGGATAGCCATCGTAGCCCTACTGTACAAACACTTCAGCACTTCGATATACCGACATTCAATTTGGCACCGCCCAAATTTCGACAAGTTTTCTCATAGTCCACATACGCAAGGCAAATTGGCAGATTGTGCACTTCGGTCTTCTGAACAATTTACCGAAGGGTATGTATGTGGTCTATGGTACTAAAGCCTTTTCGGAAACCGGCTTGTTGGGAGGCTGGAAGTCGTCAAGTCTGCGTGCAAGACGATTCGTAATGACTCTCGAAAACAGCACGTAGACGTAGCTCAGGAGGGAAATCGGTCTGTAGTTCTTCAAGAAAGCGTTGTCACTTTTCTTGAAGAACAAGACCACCGCACTTCTGCTCCACGCCTCCGGAGTAATCCCACGATGGAGGACGGAATTAAAGGACTTCAAGTACCGGTTTTCCACAGCTTTCAGAAGACCCGCTGTAATTCCATCCTCGCCTGGGGCCTTACCGTTTTAAAGTGCTGGAGAGTCATTCTAATCTCGCTCAGACTGAAGTCCGGGATATCATCGGAATAGCGTCGAATAAGGCTTGCTCTTGGATTGTAACTCACACTTGCATATGGCTCCAATGATGATGTCCCCATAGAACCTCTCAATCTCACTCAAAATCTCAGGTGTCCCAGAAACGATGCTGCCACACTCGGTCTTCAACTTTGATAGTTGGATCTTTCTGGCAGATAGATATCTGGCAAAGACTTTGGAGCCCTAGAAAGAGTCAGGAGTTAATTAATTACTTTGTTTGTAACGGACTGTTTGAGCGGAACTCGATCGCTTCTTCAATACAATCTGTATTGAAGTTGCCTAAGTTCTGCCCAATGCATTTGGAGATCTGCCTATATGCTCTCAAATCTCTTGAAGACTACAGCCTCATTTCCCGTCTAACAGGTCTGAGATTAAAAGTTTGATCGGATAGTTTTTGTGTTCTTCTGCGTCGGGTCTTGCAAAACTTAGCTCCGACCGCATGGACAGTTTCCACGAGCTTGTCATTCATATCGTCCACTGCATTGCTGTCTTCAAGGCACTGAAAACGGTTTTGTAACTCGAACTGAATGGTTTCGGGTCTTTGAATTAGTGCATGAGGAGGACAGAGCGTTGACTTCATTAGAAGAGACCTCTTCAACTTAACGTTTAGGTTCAGCATGCCCCCAACTATTCGATGATCGCTACCAGTTTATACCCCCGCGATCACTGAGACATCACTGAACAGTTGTCATCTGGTCGTCATAATGAAGTCAATCTCATTTTTTGTCGATTCGTCAGGACTCGACCAGGTCCACTTTCTGTGAAGTCACTTCTGGAAGAAAGAGTTCATCATAAAGAGTCCCTCTTTCTACATGAAGTCGGCCAGCTGTTGGCCTCTTGGGTTCTGCAGCCCTATTCGAAATTTCCCTACTTTCAGCTCACCGTTCTCTCTTGTGCCTAGTTTTGCGTTGAAGTCTCCCATCAACTACGTGTAGTAGGTTTTGGAGGAATGCATGGCTCTAGAGATTCATACATTTCCTCCACCTTCTCACCGCGATATGCCGAAGTTGGTGCGTAAACCTGTATAACCTTCAACGAATACCGTTTGGTGATTCTAAGGTACGCAACCCTCGTTGACACACTCCCAATCTTTACAACCTTGTTAACGAGAGTGTTGTGGATGATAAATCCGATATCCTTGGGACAAATGAGCGCCCTCCCGGCGATAGATCAAGTTGCCGGATGCGAGGATTACCGTATCCTCCCCCTCTCTTCGGACCTTGGATAGTCCTATAATATACCAGCTTAACTTGTCTATCTCTTCTATCAGCTCCAGGATCTTGTCGTCAGACCTCACGGTGAGTGCGTTGTATGTTGCCAGGTCGAGTCGTCTTAAGTGGCAACTGAACCTCCACCGAAGATTCTTAGCACCTACTGCCCCGCCGTTACCATGGTCGCCACTGTAACCAGGAATAGCGAGGTCGCTGGGGACTGGGGGCCGTCTCTTCGTAACTTTCATTTCATGGGGGGATATTTGCCATAGTTACTACGCTTGGCGAACGGGTTGGCAACCGCTGTTTTTTTATTGTAATGTTGCTGTTATCAGGAATATGCTGCTGCCCATCTCCTGCTTGTCTCCCCGTGTCGCCTCTTACGACACCCACGGGAAGATATGGGGTAGTCTATATTCTTATCCGCCATACGGCTGAAATATGTATTTTATTAATAATATTTATAAGAAGGAGTAACAAGGAGTCCTTTTATCAATTTTCAGACCTCTAGCATCAAAATTTGCGAAAGTCGCATACAAACTTCCATTCCCTAGTTAAAGGGGTTGAGGGGTGAAAGTTCCAAGTTTTAGATTTTTTTTATTGTTCGTGTACTAATACTAGCTTACATACCAAATTTCAGCTATCTAGGACTTCAGGAGGTACCCTAAGATTTTTGATGATCATCAGTGAGTGAGTCAGTGACGAAATCGGGATTTTTTAGATATCAATAAAATCTAAAGTATACGAGCTTTGCAATCGAAACTTTATATGTTTAATAAGTCCACTGTTTACATCATATGCCTAGAATTTTGTTTATTTAGTAAAATCCAAACCCAAGTTATGAGGGCTCAAAAAACGACGAAGCGCTTTGAGAAAAGGTAGGTAGTGCTTCATTTTGGTTTGGTTGGCTCGTCTTGGTGGGGGCACTACCGTACCCCAGAAGTCTTGGTGGTGGCACTGCCGTGCCCCCAGATCACAGACTAATATGAATATTTTTTTTAATATTCTACTAAGCCAGCGCTTATCTACGATCCCACCTGATGGTAAGTGGTGATGTAGCCTAAGATGGTGAAGCGCACTAACTTAACAAAAGCTTATTCACTCTTGCCTTGAAGACACCCACACTGTAATCGGATGGAAAGACAGATGCTGGCAACTTATTCCACTCCTTTGCTGTACGCATGATGAACGACGTGGCGAACCGTTTGGTTCGAATGCGTGGTAAGTCAACAACGAAAGGATGGAGACTGGCCGAACGTCTGGTTGTCCGATGGTGGAAGGGAGAGGGTGGAATTAAATTATGTAATTCCTGCGCACACTCTCCGAAATGTATCCAGTAGAAAACCGAAAGGCTGGCTACTTTACGTCGGTGTTCGAGGCTGGTAAGATTGGTTTTAACCAAATTCGGGTCACCAATAAGCCTCTTAGCACGCCTTTCCATTGAGTCCAAAGCTGCTAGGTGGCATTTTGCAGCACCAGCCCATATATGGCAGCAATACTCCATGCATGACCGGACTTGCGCTTTATATAAAGTAAGCAGTTGTCCCGGCGTGAAGTATCGCCGCACCTTTGCAAGGACTCCCAGCTTCCTTGCAGCTGCTTTGGCCTTGGACTCAATGAACCGCCCGAAGTTCAAATTTGAGTATATTTCAAGCCCTAACAACTGAAGGTGGTCGGTATATTTCAGTGATACATTTCGGAAAGAAGGAGCCAAGGTGAGCTGGCTCCTTTTTGCAGTGAAGAGACACGCTTGTGTTTTGGAGGCGTTGAATTTCACAAGATTGGCATCGCCGCAATCGGAGACTGCCTGTAATGTGAGATTCACACGCTCTACCATAGCTTCTCTTTCGGACTGGATTTCCCGACTGCCCCGAGGACTTGGTTGGTATCTCTCAACAACTGTGCTATCGTCTGCATACCCATAGATACCGGGCATAAGCAGATCATTAATATGCAGCAGGAAGAGACTTGCGGAGAGAACGGACCCCTGAGGAACACCGGCGTTAGTCGCCATAGGATCGGATGAGCAGCCATCGACGACGACTCGGAGAGACCGTTCACTCAGAAAGTCCTTTACCCATTCAATCAGACCAGGGGATAAGCCGTACGCTGGAAGCTTACCCAAAAGGCTAGTGTGCCAAACCCTGTCAAAGGCCTTCGAGACATCAAGGGAAACAGCAAGTACTTCCCCATTGTTCTCGAGTGCCTCGCCCCATACGTGTGTGGCATACGCTAAAAGGTCCCCAGCTGACCGATTTCGGCGAAACCCATATTGCCGGTCACTAAGGAGGTTATTCTGTTCTAGGTATGCCATTAAGCGGGCATTTAATATACGCCCCATAATCTTGCAGATGCTTGTGTATCCCCGACCCCAGATGTATATTTGTATCTAATTTTTAAAATTGCAATCTCAAACAACGCGAAGGAAAGAAACAGCGATATCTTTATACAGGCTGGTTGAAAACAAAGAGATTTAAGTATATAGGTATACTAGTTGAAAAGAAACTCCCTATTTTTATTTGATTATAAGATTTTTATTTTTTACATTAATTTGTCAAATCACTAACTGTACAATGTGAGTTATAAAAAAAAATCAGAATAAATCAGAATTCAATATAAGCGCCTGCATTTTCACCAGTTTTTTCAAACGTCTTGGAATGGACTTTTGTAGAAAGTTTTGAAGTACATTTGTTAGTACTTGCTGAATTCTTACTTCGAGTTCATCAAGAGTGCGAGGTTTTCAACGATAGACTTCATCCTTTGCCTAACCCCACAGGAAAAATCGCAAGGCGTGAAATCCGGGGTACGTGCAGGCCATTCGTGTGGACTACGACGACCTAACTAATGCCCTGGGAAGCGGTTATCTAGCCACTGTCGGACATTCGATGCGAAGTGTTGTGTCATACCACACCAAACTGTAATCTTGGGATGGTTTTGCATTTTCTCAGCAGTTACTTTGGGGTCAAACTCTGCCCAATAATGATAGTTATGACGGTTAAGAAAGCCACCAACACTACGCTACGTCAGACAATGTTGTCGTATATGTATTCGTCGCGTTGACAATCTTCCTTGAGCCTTTTATGATGTTTTACTTAATCTCAACCTGTAAAGAAAAAAATGACATAAGATTACACGAATTTGGCTGAAGTTGGTAAAGTCTACAACCAAATAAAGATAAGGAGTTTATTTTCAACCACGCTGTATATTGTAACTTCAGACTCAGAAGAGCTAGAACCCAGAGCCGTAAAGCCAGTTATTTAAATTAAATTAAAAAAACACATTATTAATATGTACCAATTATAATTTTATAGTATTAAATATTAATATTATAGCAATAATGATTGCGGAGTTTGCTAAAGAAAAAGTTTTTTGGACGAGAAAAATGAATCTAAAACTTGTGTACTTTATACAAAGCAAACCAAATATTTGGAATCCAAAACATCCAAAATATACATCAATGGAAGACAGAGATCAAACTTATGCTGAGTTTGCGGCACAGTATGGTGATAAATTTACAGGCCAGGCTGTTAAAAATCGGTGGACAAATATCAGATCGACTTTTGCTAATTATTTAAGGAAATTAAATGCCAGCCGTGCGAGTGGCGAGGTTCGTGTCTGCTATTTTAAGATTATACTTATACTAGCAACTTTTTCAAGTCATTTGAAGGACCTATTTTTTTAGAATATGGGGTTGACAAACCAGCACACAGTTAATCGCATGATAAGTGGATGCTGTGGCCTATAGACATCTACATATTATATCCTTGATTAAGAATCAAAATGAAGTTGCTTATTCACCGCCCAGTATATATAAAGGTTTCTGTATATATAAAGGTACTCTGTGTCACCGCCTTTGCACTAAGATGTTTCCAGTAAAAAGGATCTTTGAACTCTTAGAATAAAAAATGAATGCTTAATGTTGCTGTAAAAGTTCATTTTAATATTTTTTGCCAACAGGTCTATTTCTTTTTAACCATATAGACAAACATTATGACATTGACTTATTTAGTAAAACTGCATGAAATATTTGTATTATTATCATCATGCTAAAAGATTTCTGCTAACACACAGGTACACACCTCAACGAACTCGTGCCATATATATCAGCAATATTGACTCTGGTTGGGATTTGGACCCAAGACCTGGGATAGTAGCCAGGTACTCTGACTATGCCACATGGTATTCTTAAATATAGATTAATGATTGAAAGCAAATGTCTAATATGTAAATCTGGTAGCTTATTGTGTCTTATCAGCATATCATTAATCTTTCATATGATTATAATTAGAATACACAAATATATGGGTACTTGATACATTGATAATGTTGTCAATGAAAAGAATCAGTAGTCTTTATTACATCATAATATATACTTAGAACTAAACTTCATTTCATATTTAACCTAACACATAATCATGATGCTTTTTTGCTCAAGTTTGTTATCAAGATAATTGTGCACACCACAACATCCTATATTCTACAAAACTACATTTAATATGCCGTGTTACTAGTTTTTCTTATTTGTTGTAGAGTAGTAAAATTACAGCCTATATATGCCTCCTGAGCACTGGTCACCTCTCACTTCTAAGAGGGTGTTAAGACAAGTAACTTCTGAACTATGCATGTTAACAAATTTCTCATGTCTAAAATATTTTTTTGTTTTTTATTTCAGACATGCAGGTTTTCTCTAATTCATCATAGAGTATGTGGTAAATCGGCATTTAAAATTACAATTAACAATTTCATGGGTGTGCCCGGGTTGCTGAAAATTTTACAGCATGCCTCTGAACCACCATGGCTCTCTTGACATATAAAAATATATTATGTTTATTTATAGGAATACAAAATTAACTGGCACCTATGGAAGCCTTGTCAGTTTTTAATGAGAGTTAATAAGACAGTTAAAGACTCAACACAGAACTTCAAAGAAGAAAATGAAAAGAATGTAAGCAACCTTCTATTAATTCAGTACTATAATAATATATATGTTTTTTTTTTAATTATTTGCTTTTCCTTGTTTTCAGGTGATAGAAAAACATGCATATAGTAATGAAGATGATAGTATGTCAGAAAACAATTTTACAAATGATACATACTCTGGTTATTGCAAGAACATAGTTGAGAGTTTAGTTGAAGTATTTAAAAGAATACAAAATGATGCCTTTGGTTTAGAAAACACAAAATATAGCAGAATAGGTCAACTTGTGGCAAAAAAGTTATCACATATGAATTCATATGAAGCTTCAAAAGCCACCAAAAGAATAACTGAGATTTTATTACTTTATGATGAAAGCAACCCATATAATCCAAATAACAATAACACTTAATAAAACAAATTTGTTATAAACTAGTGTCGGTATTCATTTAAACAATATTATAAAATACAGTAAAACTTGGTTAAGTGGGACCTGGCTAAGTGAGAAACATCCATAGCTGGAACTTATGCTTAGGTCCCAATACTTTAGCACTGTATCTGTTAGTGGGATAAAACAAACCCCCACATTTCTTTCAATTTTGTCATAATTAACTGTATAGTTGGGAGAGTGAGTGTATTTTACCTCTTTTACTGAAACTGGCGGCGCTGTCGTCGCGTCATAAGCGAAACACATCGAAGCCCAAATCGCACTAACAAAGTTCCGAAGTTAAAGCAGTATATATACAGGGTATTTTTGGAGCGCTCCCGAAAACTAAGACAGAAGACAGTACCAAGTATACCTTTGATGATGGGTGGAATATAAAATTGATCTTGATGAAAGAAAAATCATCTTTTCACAACGTTTTATTAGCTTTATTCATTCTCTATCATGTTAGTACAGCTAAATGAAACGATAATTTCATTAAATAAAAATCATGAAAATACTGAAACATAAAACCAGCAGTGGAATTACTGAATTGATATCAGCTGATTAAAGATTAATGTACGCGCGAATACTGAAAAAAGAATGCTGGCCTTGAACCTGGGCACTGAGCGATTTATGAGTGAGTGGTACGAAGGGGGCGCGACGGGGGAAAAATCCGCCAGTATTACTGTGGCCGCACGCTATTGGTTCCCGCGCTTTGTTCGCTCCCAAAATACAGTCGCATACACAGCTTACTTTGCGACTCGCGACGATAGTTTTAAAAAGGAAGGAAAGAAAAATTATTTAAATCTATTGTTTTATGACTGAACTAGTGAACGAAAAGGTAAATATGATAGGAGAAGGTGAATGGGGTAAATTGTGCAGTAAAATTAAAAGTGTTGAGGAAGAATACCTAAAAAATTACCATGTAATCGACCTGATGACGGAAGCTCAAGCGAAGATGAAAGTGATGATGAAGTAGCATCCAGTAACACCAACACACCATCAACATCTGGCTTCCATGTGACCCAAGACGACATTAATGGACGGCGTGTCACCCTTAGCTTAAGTTTTCTTGTTACAAACTATATTTTACGATAGAAATAATAAATAATGCTCAAGCAAACATTATCCATTTTTAATTCCAACCTTTTCCAAAGTTCTAAGTAGCTAGTAAAACACCTGTTATGATTCTACAATAAAACAATTAATTAATAAAATATAAAACAATAGCTTTACTTAGCCGTAGTACTTTAGGACGCGACTGTACCCATGCGCAGACACTCCATCCACTGAAATTTATTTTGCCGGCGACAATAGAATTAGAGGCGGCAATCAGTATAAAACTTGCAAGTCATTTTTAATAATTTACGTACCTCTTAAATTCAAAGTATTGGCCGGATTAAATACGGAAAGTCAATTAAAATAAAGTAAAAGTATTATTTTTTACATTAATTCTGATAGATTAATCAACTGTCGATCATAATTGCAATTGATTTTAACTATTAAATTATTCAGTACCATTTCATTTCTATTTTCTTATACAAAATCAAAGATAACGATGAAATAGTGTTTATAATTGTGTGAGTACTGAGCATAGATAAATATATATGTAGCAAGCTAGTACTGAGTACCCAATTAGGTAGGTTTATTAATTTCAATATTTTTTTTGTAGTAAAGAACTGCTTGTTGCGTCAGGGTACAATTGATTGTGTAATTGTATTAAAAATGACAACCATAACTTTTAAATTCCATATGAAGATTAGACGTAGGGATAAATAAATAAACGTTGGCGATGTCTTAACATACATAACGGTTTAACGGTGTGTGGAAAGTTCCAATGCTTCAAGGACATTGCCTTATGTGCGCATTTGTTTTAGCGGAATAAATTAATAATTTTAGTTTTTGTCACAGTCCCGTGTTGACTGTCACGAGAGACAGTATAATTTTTTTGTTTATTATTATTCTTGTTATTTATTACTTAATGATATTATTCTTGTTGTTACGGTTTAAGTTTCTTGTTTTGTTTTTATAATGCCTAACGTGTACGTTTATAGTGCTCGTGAATACGGCAACATGTTAATGTGCCTTGGTGAAGCTCGCGGGAATGCTTCGCATGCATTGCGAATTTATCGAGAGAAATTCCCGACCGCTCGACATCCAGCTGACTCTCGTCTGATAACAGCAACATTTCAGCGAGTGTTGGAAAATCGGCCCATTGCTCTGGTAGCGGCAGGAGGTGGAAGTCAAGTGGCTGTTCACTCAGAGGAGCGCATTTTAGATGTCGTTCGCCGGAATCCGAACCTAGGTACACGAAGTATCGCTAAATTGTTAAAGCGTCGGGATGGAACAAGTGTGTCATACTGTACAATTCACAAAGTGTTAAAGCGTAACCGAATGCGCCCATACAAGTGTACAAAGTGCAAGCGTTAGTTACCGGCGATCACGACCGCCGGCGATTTTTCTGCCGTTGGTTATTAGACCGACAACAACGTGTGCCTGGTTTCATTGAGCACGTCATCTGGACGGACGAGTCGACATTTACCAGAAACGGCCTGTGAAACCGAAGAAATACACACGTGTATTCCGAGGTTAACCCGCACGCTGTTCGACAAACCGGGCACCAAACCCGATGGTCGGTTAACGTATGGGCAGGTTTATTTAAGAATCGCATACTAGGACCAGTGTTTCTGCCACAGCGACTTAACGGACAGCGATACCTGAACTTCATAAATGAACAGTTGGTGGACATTTTAGACGACCTATCGTTGGCTGAATATCACCGCACATGGTTCCAGCATGATGGTGCCCCTCCACATGTTGTGAGGTTCGGCCGTGAGCGCCTCAATGAGCTATTTGATGATTGCTGGATCGGCAGACTAGGACCACACGCTGAGCCACCTCGCTCACCAGATCTGACCCCGTTGGACTTCTTTCTGTGGGGGTATGTGAAAGAAAGGGTTTTTAATCGTGAGTGTGATAGTGCTGACGAAATGCGCCAAAGGATCGTGGATGTTTTCGACAAACTACGTATGGACTGTGTCGAAGACCACACGATGATGCCCAGCCTGCATGAGGAGACGCAACACCGAGCCCAAATCTGCCTTGAAATGAATGGAGCACAATTTGAGCCGCATCTCATAAGACCACGGAGGATTTAGAGCGGTAAGCTGTTTCATAACTTAGTACTGAACTAATCTGAATAGGTACATAACTGAATACATGAGAATAATAAACATACCTACACGATGAATAAAAACGCATGACTCTTCTCTTTTCTGCAGTCTTCAGCTCCTGCAAGCCAGTCCAACTTGTCTTCATCTCGACTCACCGCAGATTTATAAGGCAGATTTCTGCCACTTGCTCCGGCTCATCGTTCTCACCGGCATCACTTGCAAGTGCGTAGTACGGCATGCATTACACATCGGCATTAAGAACGCACCGGCAATCGGACTGCACTTTCGACCTACGATCTGAGCAGGGAGGCGATGTGGCGGCGCTATCGTCGCGCCACAAGCGAATTGCATCGAAGCCTGAATCGCGCTAAAAAGTTCCGAAGTTAAAGCAGTATATATAAAATAGCTCCGAACTACCACTCGGATTATTATTGTACCAGCAAATTCCGCACTTGGCTAATTGTGTAAAAGTGACCTCCAGTTTTAGTTTGGTTTAGCTATCGTCCGGATGTTTATTTAAAAATGCTAAAACGAAGGCTTAAGTCTATCAGTATGTTAAAAACAAATTTAATATACGTTTATGAAAGTGAAAATACACGCGATGAAGTCTGTGTCGAATTTAATGTGCCAAAATCTACTCTTTGTAGAATCATACAGAATAAAGATGAAATTTAGTCTCAATGTTCTGAAGGACAAGGAAAACTAAAACGTGTACCTTTATCAGAATATCCTGAACTTGAACAGTGTTTGTTAACATAGGTCAAGCAACTTCGTAACAAAAACGTTCCGATAAGTAGACCGATGAGGAAAAGCACAAGATTTTGCACGAAGGCTCAGCATTCATAATTTTTGTGGCCGTAATGGTTGGTTGGAAGGGTTTAAAAAAATAAATGGTATAGCTTTCAAAGCAATTTTTGGTAGTAAAGTAACGCTGTTGATGTTAGCAAATTTAGTCAATGGATTGAGGACCTCACAGTTCTTCTGCTCAATTATTCTCCTGATGATATTTTTAACGCCGACGAAGCGGCTTTATTTTTTTTTTATAGGAGGGGGGCAAACGAGCATGCGGCTCACCTGATGGTAAGTGACTACCGCCGCCCATGAACAACTGCAACACCAGGGAGGGAATTGCAGATGCGTTGCCGGCCTTTTAAAAAGGATTACGCTCTTTTCTTGAAAGTCCCTAAGTCGTATCGATCCGGAAAAATCGCTGGTGGTAATCGATTCCACAAGGAAGTCGTGCGAGGAAGAAAACATCTTCTAGATCGCACAGTGGTGGACCGCCAATCATCCAGATGGTGTGGATGGTATCGGGAGTTCTGCCGCGATATGCGTTCGTGAAATTTGGCGGCTGGGATTAATCCGAACAATTCCTCAGAGCACTCCCCATGGTAGATGCGAAAGAAAATGCAAAGGGATGCAACATCTCTTCGCAGTGCCAATGAATCGAGCCGATCGGAAAAGGCTCGGTCGTCGACGATTCGAGCCGCTCTGCGCTGGATGCGGTCAAGTGGAAGGAGCTGGCACTGGGGAGCCCCTGCCCAGAGATGGGAACAGTATTCCATGTGATGCCGAACCTGCGCCTTGTAAAGTTGCAGGCGGTGTGCCGGCATGAAATACTGTCCCGCTCTGTTAAGCACGCCAAGCTTTTTAGAGGCCAATTTGGCCTTCTGTTCCAAGTGACCACGAAACTGCACGTCACTCGATATGTCGACTCCGAGGATACTGATACTGGCTGAGGCAAGAAAGGGAGTGCCTTGAAACTGAGGAGATACGACAAAGGGGTTCTTTTTAGCGGTAAACGCGCAAACTTGTGTCTTCTGAGGATTAAACTGGACAAGATTTAGTCGCCCCCAATCCGAGACTTTGTTCAGCAAAGACTCGACTTCAGACACAAGTTTGTTCCGGTACTCGGTGACGTTTTCCCGAGAAAAATTGGCACGGCCGGTGTATAGAGCATCACCAATGCTGTCATCCGCATAGCAATGAATGTTACCAGTTAGCAACATATCATTGATATGCAGAAGAAACAGCGTTGGTGATAGCACACAGCCTTGTGGAACACCAGCGTTAATAGGCTTGTAGTCAGAACATGCACCGTCTACAACGACCTTGATGCACCGATCTGCAAGGAAGCTGGTGATCCAATTGCACAATTTCTCGGGAAGCCCATAGGAAGGGAGCTTCGAAAGAAACGCTTTGTGCCAAACCCGATCGAAGGCCTTCGCAATGTCCAGACTAACGGCCAACGCCTCCACCTTGGATTCTACTGCCTCCGCCCATCTATGGGTCAGGTAGACCAGAAGATCACCAGCTGATCGACCCCGACGAAAACCGTATTGGCGGTCACTAATCAGCTGGTGATCCTCAAGGTACTGGATGAGCTGGCAGTTAATAATGGATTCCATTATTTTGGAGAACAAGGAGGTGATCGCAATAGGCCTATAGTTGGACGGGTCTGAGCGGTCGCCTTTTTTAGGCATCGGGTGGACAAAAGCTGTCTTCCATGAATTCGGGACTACGCCTTGCGAGTAGTAGTACCGGAAAAGACGCGTAAGGACCGGTGCCAACTCCGGAGTACACGTCCTCAGCACAATTGGGGGGATTCCGTCAGGCCCACTCGACTTATGGATGTCCAGGGAGAGAAGTGCTTTGCGAACCGAGCGCTGTGAGAACAGCACATCCGGCATGGAGCACTCACACCGCGGGATGGTCGGCGGTGTTTTCCCCCCGTCATCAAGAGTCGAGTTGGACGCAAAAAGGGAGCCTAAAAGGTCAGCTTTGTCTTTTGCGTCATGGACCAGTGAGTCGTCGTCCCTGTGCAGAGATGGTAGTGATGGCTTACAGAAATTCCCTTGGACAGCCTTGGCGAGAGACCAGAATGCACGGGTTCCCGAAGGAAGGCGAACTAGTTTCTCGCCAATTCTGCCTATGTGCTCTGACTTTGCCTTGGCAATAACTCTTTTGAAGGACCTGGAGGCGAAGTTATACTTCTTTTTAAGTGTGCTGGTGTTTACATCCCGAGTCGCCGAAGCCGCAGCCCAGGCTTGATAACACTCCTGCTTACTGCGTAATGCAGTCTTACAGGAGTGACCAAACCAAGGCTTAGATCTGCCTCCGATGGGTACCACAGATGATGGAATAAATAGTTCCATTCCCTGTAGCACCACATCAGTAACAGAGTCAGCAACAGCGCTGGGATCATCCGGCGAGAAGCAAACCCGCCCCCATGGGTAGGAAGCAAAGAAAGACCGCATTCCGTCCCAATCCGCCGACCTGTAATGCCAAACACGGCGGCAACCTGCATAACGCAACCGCGAAGGGAGCGTGAGTGGCACCACACTCCGGATCAGACAATGGTCCGAAGATCCGAGAGGGGATCATCGACGAAAACCTGATATCCGTCCGGATGAGAGGTCAGCAGAAGGTCCAACAGGGAAGGTGTATGATCCTCCACATCTGGAATACGCGTAGGCGAAGTAACCAGTTGTGTCAGACCATATGCCAAGGCAAAGTCATAAACAGATCTCCCCGCATGATCGGTTAAACGTGAACCGAGCCATTCGGCATGGTGGGCGTTAAACTCGCCAAGGATCACGATCTCTGCGGATGGGACCTGTTGTAGCAAGGAATCTGTAGCCATTTGGACGTGGTCGATGAGTCGGTTTGTTTCGGCATTTCCGCTACGGGACCTATAGAGGCACCCGTAGACGCGCGGATGGTCGTCGCTGTCTACGCGTAGCCAAAGGATGGACAGGTCTGAACCTTCAAGACTGCCGAGGCGTCGAGAACAGATGTCCTCTCTGACATACACGCAAACTCCAGCCCGAGGCACAAAGGAGTGCTCCAGTTTGTACCCCGGGCAGGAGAGATACGAAATATCAGCCGGAGAGGAAACCTGCGTCTCGGTCAGAAAGAGCAAGGCCGGCTTCGCCGTCTCGAGATGGTAGTGGACGGCGTTTAGGTTAGAGTGAAGTCCCCTGATGTTACAGAAATTCACGGATAGCGTGGCAGGGGTCGCCTTGGTATTGTTGCTCAGTTTGCCCCGAGCAGTTATGTTTTTGAGCGGAATTTTGCCCCCCCTCCCCCCCGAATACGCGGGACAGCCTGAGCACCCACGCTCAGGATTGGAATAACATGGTCGTGGATGCTCTGCGAGGGTTTCTCCAGGGGTACTGGTACCCTCCTGGGGTAGTCTATCGTGTAATTCCGCTACCATGTTGATGGGGGGGGGGGGGGGGGGGGGAATTGGGCCTCCGGCCACCTGCACTCACCAGACGAAACGCAGAAGCAGAGCCTCTACTTCACGCCGGTATTCTGTGAGGTCGTGGTACCAACCCGGCTCGAGCCGGCCCATACGTGCAACAGCAAAAACTGCTGCGTGGCTCTACCACCGTTAAAATTTTATAATTATCTCCCCGTTAAAATTTTCGCGTTAAAAGGTGAGTCCTGTCATGGCGGAAAACTTAGCAAAGAGCGCATAACAATACTTCTGGGTGGTAACATGTCAGGAACTGAAAAGCTGCCCTATCCTATTAATCGGAAGATCGAAAACTAAGATGTTTCAAAGGTGTTAAAACTTTACCTTTGAATTACCAAAATAATCAAAAAGCTTGGGAGGACATCTACTATTTTTGCCGATTGGATGAAGAATTTGAATCAAGTAATGAAGGCCCAGAAGCGAAATTTTTTGATGTTTGTTGACAATTCTACAGTTCATAATAATATGCCCGAACTAAGCCACATTAAACTTGTGTATCTGCCTGTTAATAAGGCAAGTAACTTGCAGTCAATGGATCAAGACATTGTCAATAATTTCAAAATTTATTACAGAAAAGGAGCTGTTCATCATGTTCTTAAATCTATAGAAGACAATCAATGTTCTTCAGGCGATGAAATTTGCTAGGAAAGCTTGGTTTTCTGTGACCAAAAATACAATAGCAAACTGCTATAAAAATCTGGATTTAAATCTGAAGTAACTGAATCTGAAAGCTTACAAGAGGAAGAAGAGAACTTCGAAATTGATGATTGAAAGTGACGTATAAAAAAAAAGAAAACTAAAGAATTAAACATGGCTACAGTCTATGATCAAGATAAAGATAAAGTCCTTTTCATGAAAGAAGTCCCGCGGTGATTGTTGGAACTAAATTTGACAGGTCGGCTATGTTGTCGTTCGTTGATGTTATCAACGTTTCGTTCGTTTGTTGTGGTAGATTTTTGTGAGTTTTAAACTAGCTTAGTGCATTTTAAAGATTGTTTACAATGCCAAAAGTTGTAAAAAGTTCGGCTCGAGAAATGATATTGAAGGTGAAAGAATTCTGTGAAGCTGAACAAAAGAATCAAGGTGTTTTAATACCACTGAACAATGTTCGGAAGAGAGTCGCCGCCATAACAGTTACTTGCCATATAATAATTTTTTGCTGTATTGATGGGACCTTTATGATATAAATTCGTTTTGCGACAAAATTGAACAAATACATAACGTGATGAAATTAGGTAACCGAAATTAAAACGTATATTACATAGTACATAAGCATTATAAACTTAAAGTGACAATTTTTTTTAATTGTTCATTCTTTAATTGCAGGTGTGTCAGAGAAAACTATAACAAGAATTACAAAAGAAGGTATAACAGCGGCGAGGACTTCGAAAAAAATTGTCACCCCGGGGAAGAGTCGCCCGCATCCGAAAAAGTTCGACTTAGACGGGTTCGATTTGTGCGCTATCCGGCAAAAAATTCACAGTTTTTACGTTGTGCATAAAGAATTACCAACTTTGGCTAAATTACGAGCAGCTCTTAGAGAAGACATCAATTTTCAGGGAAGCATCACAACATTGCACAGGATATTAAATAGGATTGGTTTCAAGTACAAGCGATGTCAATCCAGACGCAAACTACTTATGGAACGTCACGACATTACCGCATGGCGTGCAAGATATTTGGGTAAAATACGAATAAATCGCACTGTGGAAAAACGACCCGTTGTATACTTAGATGAGACCTATATACACAATACTTATCATACAAAAAGTTGTTGGCAGAGTGAGGAGGAGCCAGGAATGTTCGTTTCAGAGTCATCAGGGAGTCGCTGGATAATCGCTCATGCGGGAACAAAAGATGGATTCATAAATGGTGCATTATTAATGTTTAAATCCCAATCAAAGTCCTCAGATTACCACGATGACATGAACTCTGCAAATTTCTTAAAATGGGTGACGGAAAAATTAATACCTAATCTACCTGAAAGGTCGCTTGTGGTAATGGACAACGCTCCTTACCATTGCATTCAATTAAACAAAGCCCCTTCAATGTCAAATATAAATAGTAGTATGCAGGAATGGCTCCGGCAAAAGGGTATATATTTTGAAGACACCTGGAGAAAAGCTGTGCTGTTTGAGCTAATCAAACAAAATAAAGGTCCACCAACATTTGCAGTGGATGAATTATTAACAGCTCACGGACACGAAGTATTAAGGTTGCCGCCTTACCATTGCGACCTCAACCCGGTGGAGAAAATCTGGAGCCTTGTAAAAAGAAAGGTGGCGGATAAGAATGTGGCACAAGATCCAAAAGAAATTGTAAAATTAACTGTAGAGGCATTTGAGTCTATTACGGCGGCTCAGTGCACGCATGTCGAACATTTAGAGGAGGAATATTTAAAAAATGACGGCCTTATGGATGAAGAAATGGACCGAATAATTATATCTACGGCTAGTGATACTGAAACAGAATCTGATTCAGTTTCCATCCACTCTTCAGACAGTGATGTTCCTATGGCCGCTGATCACAATTATTCAATAAAACTCTGAATAAAAAATTGTAATGCTTTTCTTTACCCTATTTTCTCATCTTTTCCCTGTAAGTAGGTAGAACACCGCTTATAAAAGTAAATAAAAATATACTTTTTACATAACAGAAATATAGTAAATTATGTAAATGGACATTTTTATCAAAATTTATGTTTAAATAAACTTAAACTAGGAAATGTGACATCCCACGTTTCCCAGTACTGATCATGACCAAAAATCGTCGGCTTTTATTGCTTTGTTTTTAGTTTCTCACCTAAACACTGAAACTATTTAATAATAACACGACACTTACATAGTCATAATAACGTTAGTTAATTGGACTTATTGCATGAGTCATCCCATGAGTGGTTCGGTAGACATTTTGATAAAAATGCCCAAATATACATTTCACTTATCAGAAATATACATGTTTCACTAATCTGAACTATTGTTATAGTATTGGCTTGAGTAATGAAATTACAGCCTATCTAAAATGTATTTATTTCTTAATACAATTTAATAGTTTCATCGAAGTCTGAAGGAAATAATATTATTTGATAGATTACATATGCTAAATGTAAAATAGGTAAATTTTTACTCATAAATGGCAACACTATGTCACGCGAGTACAGCGCTGCGTCTGGGGGACTTCTTTCATGAAAAGGACTGCTCTTCCTGTAAATTATACCACTGACTTAGAAGTATATGGACTGGGCATCAGTGTTGCCAAGTCTAGACCGTTCCGAGTCGCCAAAAATTAAAAATGTAGCCTAAATTCGCCTAACTTTTTTTTCTGTAAGTTAGCTTAAGATCGCCTTCTGAAATGTCAGTTAGCCTATAAAGGCTATTATGAAACGTAGATCCCTTATTTATAATTTTAAGCACTTTATCGTAAACGTGAAAGAAAAGATCAACATAAAGTACCTATATGTATTTTATCAGTTTATCATTATTAATATTTCAAAAATTGAAACGAAATATTTTATTTACAATTAGAGATATTAACGAAGTATAATATATATACTCACATATATAATATATCTCTATGAAAGACCTCTTTTCCTTAGGTCATTGATACCTTCAAATCTAGTCTTTGATATTTCTCTGTGTCAAAAACATATGTCTCATTACACGCATTTTTATTATATATCCTAAGAGATTTACACCATAGCCTAATTTCGTAACACCTATAATGGCAAACCATTATAATTTGACAGTTTAACAACATCCATTGCGTGGTTTTTGTTGTCGAGTAAACGAATTTTTCAATCACATGAAGCAATGGATATAGTTGGGTTGTTAAATTAGTTTTGGATTGCTATCCCTTAAATTTCACTTGAGCTGCTTCACCAGGCTGCACCGCATATGCACACTTACGCAATGCATACTCTGCTACAGATTTTTTGTGTTAGGTACACTGTCAAACAATGAGTTAAGTATGCAGGCAGCTAACTTGCAACTTGTTTTAAACAATGTTCTGAGTGTGCTAAGTGCTTACTCAAGTTTTGAAGTTATACTTCTTTTGGCGCGTTTGAGAAAAATGATGAGAGTGAATTTTTTACAATTTCAGTTAGTAAGGTAATGGCACCTATAGATGACACATTAAGGATTTTTTTCTATATCTTGCACCGTGGAAACCACAAATTACAGAATTTCTCATGACTGTTAGTGCTCAAACAGGCTTTGAGTATTTGTCTATCAGCTAGAAAGTTTTCAGCGCCCTGCGTTTACATAGATGTAATGGAACTAATTTTTTTTAATCACTCAATTGGCCCCTATAGATGACATTCAAAATTCGTTCGGTTCCTAAAGATGACAATGACGGCACCTAAAGATGACATAGGTTTCTGTGTAAATTAAAAAGCCAAATTAGCAAAAATAATAACACATTTATTTTAATTAGAATAAAGAAATTAAAGATTTGCAACCTGGGGCACATCATAAATCTCCCTAGTTGAACTAAATTTGGTGGGCGTTTTTATTTTGCCCACAACATCGTCCCAAGCATAAAATAACCGATCCTCCCTTTAAGGCCATTTCCACAGTCGCCCATGACGCACCATGGCAGTCACGACGACTCCATCTTCTTTGACAACGATTATCCTACCAGGAAAAATCTTATTTTCGTATCTTACGGCAACATACTCCCCAACCTCCTTCCTTGGGGCTTGCAGCTCATTATCGGAGGATCCTGAGCTTTTTTCATCCCATTCACCTCCAGACGACGATTTCAAACTCCCAGCTTCGTCATTTGATGAAGCATCTGAATCTTCACTTTCTTTAGTTTTTCTAGAAGAGGTAAAGAGGCGCCTCGCGGCTTTTTTGCACTTCTCGTCCTCTTTTTCTTGCCTCTTTTTAAGCCTAGCCGCCAATCGTTTTTGTTTCTCCTCATCTTTCTGTTTCTTCAGATTTAACTTTTTCTGGTGATACTCCTGCCACTGAGGGGATGAAATCACCGAAGAGATTTTTTCCTTCGACCTTCTCTTTTTCGGTACCGTACTTTCCTTTGGCCAGAAAAGGCATCTTTTAAAAGGCGACGGGATATAAGATGATGTAGAAGGAATAGGAGTTCCCGAAGCCTCTAAAGGATCAGAAACTTCCAAAGGAGCAGGAACTTCCATTCCGTCTTCAACAGTATCTAAAGGAACAGAAACTTCTAAAGGGACAGGAATTTCCATTCCATCTTCAACAGGATCTAAAGGAGCAGAAACTTCCAAAGGAGCAGGAACTTCCATTCCGTCTTCAACAGTATCTAAAGGAACAGAAACTTCTAAAGGGACAGGAATTTCCATTCCATCTTCAACAGGATCTAAAGGAGCAGGAATTTCCATTCCGTCTTCAACAGGATCCTCTGCATTTGCTAAAGAGGCTTCCAAAATAGTCACAGTATTTTTTTCTAATCCTGTTGTCACCTTCTTCCATAGCTCGTACAGGGAATGGTCGGTAACAGGGATGGAATCTTTATTCCCACTAAAAGAAGCAATTTTTTCTGCCCCGATTACTGTCTTCAGCCACGGAATACAATTAGGACAGCACAAATTAGTTTCTGTATTGGGTTCAGTTGCCTTCGGTGGCGCAGCAGGCCTAACAGTGACTTCCAAAGGGTTCCAGGGCACTAACCCACATTTTTTGAACCCATTTGCCAAAATTTCTGGCCGATACACATCCAATAAAAGTTGATCAAGTAAGGCGCAAAAATTACTTTTTGACACTTCACCACCGCTTAATCGATGTTGTAAAGCTTTCTCCTTCCACGAAGCTTTCAGCGTATGAAATACGGAGACGTCCATCGGTTGCAGCAAATGGGTAGCGTTGGGGTATAAGGCCACTAAAACGATGTCATTTTGGCTGCAAAGCTGACTAACCTCCATAGATAGATGGGAGACGTGGCCATCGACAAAAAATAGTACTGGCCGCACTATCTTTTCTTTTTCCAGCCATGGAATGAACTGGTTTCCAATGTACTCATAAAAAATTGCGCAGGTCATCCATCCCTGCTCACTTTTTCCTATAGCCCATGATGTGGGCACATTTACGGTGATATGGAGCGGAATACGTGTATAACGGAAGACTACCAAGGGTGGTGCAAGATCTCTATTAGCATTGCCCGTAAAGAGAACTGTAATGCACTCTTTCTCGTCATTACCAACCGCTTGATAAATATTTTTACAACCGCGTTCAGCCATAACTTTTCCGGCTTTTGGTTGCAAGAAAAATGCTGTCTCATCAGCGTTAAATACGCGTTTGGGGTCATCCAAGACGCTCGCCAATCCGTTTCCCTCTAAATACGTATAAACGTCATTCTTCCAGCCGTCTAATTGTTCGTTTGTTATTGAGCTCCTGCTCTTTGTTAAATTTTGGGCAACGCGATTAGAAATCCGAGGGTGTCTACTCATAAAACTGCCATACCACTTTTTGGATGGAACCCTATCACGGAAAATGTCCTTCCCTAATTGAGCGGCTAATCTTTGCAGGCTTATTAAAAAGGTTCCTTTCGAAACGGGAAATCCTTTTCTCGCTAATTCAAGGACCCATTCCTCAATTTTCAGTTCCTCATCGGCCGTAAAAGCCGTACGGGCTCCCATTTTTCTTGATATTGGGTTGATCCCTTTGACCTTGCTCCGAAGTGTAGAGCGGGGTATTTTGTACTTCTTAGCAACCGCGTACACAGGAACCCCACGCATCACGTCATCCAGGGCTTTTGTCATAACTTCTTCATCATACTGCAGAATTTTTGTGGGAGGCATCGTCTTCATTCACCTAAAAAAATAAAAAGTTACTTAGGGTTACGTATGCATAACCTAAAGATGACACGCTAAGAACCTAAGGATGACATAGCTGTCAGCTTAAGGTTCCTGGACAACTATTGCACCGAAATAAAAATTCTACATATTCTTTTTATTTTTTAACTTCTATAGCACTGAAGCATCAATCGGGGCTAAAAAACTTTAAGATGACAATACGATCATCTTTAGGAAACTGCGCCTCTTATGCCCGAATACTGAAACGTCCCTCAAATATTTAACGGCTTGTCAAACATTTGAGCAGCTCCTAAACCCTATATTCGTATTCTCATATTTAAATTTTAAGTATCTCTTAAATTTAAGTGTGTCTCAAATTGAGTTGCGCTTAAACACTACTCAACTAAAAAATGGTATACTGAAACATCACTCAACGCGTTTTAGCTGTCAAATCAAATGTCAAATTGATTTAAGTACTCGTTATTATTGAGTGTGGTAGCGAGGACTCTCAAATCTGTTAAAAGTATTTTTCCAGTTTTAAATATGTCCGTTTCGTCGTTATCTTCTCTTTCGGACAACGAAACGCCTTTAAGAAGTCGAAGAAATGATATCAAGCTTAACGCTTTCGAAAAATATGACGATAAAGAATTTCGTGCGCGGTTCCGCGTTTCCAAAGAAACAGTGTTGTATTTGGATTCTGTATTCGGCAGCACGATAAAACCATTGACGAAAAGAAATAGATCTTTGCAGCCCGTGGATCAAATATTGATAACCCTTCGGTATTACGCTACAGGCAGTTATCAACGAGTTATAGGGGACATATTCCACATCGAGCAACCGTCTGTGCATCGAATCGTGCACAGAGTTACAGTAAAAATAGCGAATATGAGATCTCTTTTTATAAATATGCCAACTGCTGAGGAACGTCTAGAAGTAGCAAATGACTTTTATGCAATTGCTGGATTTCCAAGAGTGATGGGTGCTATTGACTGTACACACATTAAAATTAATTCTCCAGGTACATATTCTAATCATGAGCTATACTTATACTCCTACATTATCATATCTATTATTAATATGTTATATACATACACTCATTGTTATTAAATCTTTGCAGGGGGAGCTCAATCGGAAAGTTTCCGAAATAGAAAAGGTTACTTTTCCTTGAATGTGCAAATGGTATGTGATGCGAAATTGCGCATAAGAAATATCATTGCAAGATGGCCAGGTTCTGTACATGATAGTACAATTTTTAATGACTCACCATTGTGTGCCCAATTAGAAAGAGGAGATTTTACCCCTATGGTACTTCTGGGCGATAGTGGTTATCCATGTCGCCCCTATTTGTTAACCCCAATTTTAAATCCAAGGACACCAGCTGAAGAAGCATATAACCGTTCACAAATTAGAACCAGAAATCCAATAGAAAGGCTCTTTGGTGTTCTTAAAAGAAGATTTCCCTGTCTCCACTATGGGTTAGGTCTGAAGACTACCAATATTCCACCTATTATTGTGGCATGTGCAGTACTCCACAATATTGCTATTTCAAGGCAGGATGAAGTAGTTGAAGAGGATGATCCTTTAACTATTGTTGAGGAAGAAATTATGGTGCAACCCAGCAATGAAACAAATCAAAACTTTATTGTGAGGACATTGTTAATAAATACATATTTTTCTGGTTAATTTTTTTTAATTTTAAAATCAATTCTTTACAACATAATGAATACTAAAAACAATAATCAGTCAAAAGTTTGCTATATCACAGTGTAGATTCATGAAAATACAGTAACTTAATATAATTCTTCTGTGTGTTTATCACTGAACTCCTAAAAGGCTGGACCAATTTGGATGATTTTTTTTTTTGTTTGAGTCCCTGGATGGTTTAAATTCTCAATTAGAACCGTTGTTGAGGTCCAGAAATCACCCATAATGTAAAATGCTGATAGAATAATAGAATAATTTTTTATTCAATATTGATTATTACATAATACTTTTGAAAGTTTTATTTACCACTGGTTTGGAAAATATCTCTGTCCTGGGAAGAAACAGCAAGAAACACAGTGGGACTTTTTTTCCAAACATATTTCACGTAACAATAATTTCATTTATACAATTTTAAATGATTTTTCATAGAACCAGCATGGTGGCGATCGCCTTATTCCAGGGGTTATTTTCATTCATGTATTCCTTGATATTATAATAACCCTTTTTGTACAGTTTTTCTTTAATAAAACTTTTAAACTTGTTTATTGACAAACTTTGAATATGTTAGTATGTTCTGGGATTTTGTTGTAAAAACGTATACATTGCCCCATAAATGAATTACTGTTTCTGTGGAGACTGGTAATTGGATATTGTTTTACTCTAATATATAATTGACAGAGTTTCTGCTTAAGGCAAAGAAGTATGTTACAACTTTTAGACCCGCATTATGTGGTTTACAATTATTCATAAACAGAAATAGTTTAAAATCACCTACATTATTTATTACATCCTGAATCTTATTTTATAATGTAATTACAAACTTAAATAGTATATATACTATAAATCAAATAATTATGCATTTATTTAATCAAGTTATGTTTAATAATAAGAGGTTTAAGTAAGTTTATAATTATGGCTGAGGGCGGGAAACATTTACTAACAAAAGATAAATTATACAATGTCAAAGTCTTAAATCTAAATATGTTACAGTAATAAAATAAAATATTCATGATATAAACTAATTCTTTTTGTCTCGAAGCTTGTAACCTATTTAATTTCAAAATTTGTATTTCTAATTTATATTTGTTTAGCTCCATTTTGTTTTTGTTTATTAAATATTTATTTTCTAATTTGGCATTTCTTTCTTATGCTTTAAAATATTGTTGTTTAATGGTTTCATGTGATTTCCTTTTTGTTACATTATGTTGGTGTGCTGAAAAATGTTTATCTAAGGTTAATTTACAACTTTATTAACAAAAAAAACAGTGTTTAAAAATCATATATGAATATGTATAATTTACATTATTCATTAGCAAAAATATAATTTTTATCAAGATATTACTCGACCTCACTAATGTCACATAATATATATTAATAATTTATTCCATAATGCACAATTGATGAAAAGTAAAATTAAGTCAATACCTTTTGTATCAGATGTTATTGTATGAGGTTTATTGTTATTCTGCTCAATATAGTCATTTGATAAGTGTTTGATGGTTATCTAAAAATAAAAATTAGTATGAAAATCAAATATGTATCTAAAATATATAGTAATATAGTATTTAACAGTATTAGCACTGCCATCCTTATTTAAATCATTCACTGTTAAAATAGTTTCTATGTTCTCAGAAATCAATTCTGTGTCACCTGATAAACAATAATTAATTTTATTTCTTATTAAAGATCTAAATTATAGAGATTAAACAAACTAACCAAAATAAAATGCAGCATCATCAAATGGATTTTGCAGTAGTTACACTTGTGGAGCAACCATTGTTAAAATCTGAGCATGTTACTGAGTTAGAACTGATTTATAGGACCCACCACCAGTAGAAGTTATTTCTTTCTATATAAAAAAAAAAACTTAATTACTTAATAGGTACTTAATCAATTATTTTCAAGATAGGTATATGGCAATATATACCTTATCTATTGATGCCCTTTTTGGGCCTCTTTTGTTTTTTCATTGTACTGTAGTCTCTAAAAACAAAATGATTATGAAATAATACGAATACAATAAATCGTGACTACTAAATATTTATACAGCGTTGTATTCCTTGCACACAATCCCAAGCTTATCGTTTCTTCAAAATAATGTGGGCGTTCGTCTCTTTATTTTCTATAATATGTTGATATCTGAAATAATATATAACACGTGTTACAATATGAACAACTTTTATTTAATTCGCAATGAAATAAAGGGCATTCTATTCGGTTAAAATAATTTGTTTCATTTGAAGATTTAAATATTTACTTACTTTTTTATCAATTCTAATAAAGTATCTTTCTCCGACACTGTGTAATTGCATCCGCGTCTCTTTTTAACATCCATATTTTACTATAATTTGTACTTAGCCTTTAACTGAAACTAGCAAAATATGTTCATTAATTCGAAAATTTAAAAATCTTCTTCTTCTTCTTCTTTCTTAGTGTTAGTACTCTTTTTAGAATTCTGCCAATGTCAAGTCAGTCATGGGAGTGACAAGAGAGTGTTTACAATAGTTACAAGTTATTATTGTTTGTGTAGGTCTTCACAATCTACAACAAAAGACGCTGGACGCGATCAAAGAAACTGACACTGACAGCACATAACAGTAAGATTCTCGATTCGTTCTAGGACGACAGACAGAGCGATTTTCGAAAAATTTTATACTTTGAAATGTCCTTTTTATCCACAATATTTATAAAAAAAACACATAAATCACATTCTAAATGAAAGTATTATTAGGAGGTTATTTTTGAATATAATTTAAAAACAAATCGAACATAAAATTATTTAAATCTTTTTAGATGATTTTGCATAAAACGTATTTAAATTCAAATATCGTAAAATTGTCAAGAAGAACAAAGTTTTATAAATGAATGTTACCATGACGTAAACATTTGAGAGCTGCTCAACTAATCAAGCCCTCAAATCACTTGAGTGATGTTTCTGTATTTCAGTTAAATTTGAGTGATGCTTAAATATAGGGGACCTTTAATAAAGTGACAGATTTAAGTTGCGTTTCAGTATTCGGGCATTAAGGAACCTAAACATGACACCGCCTTTGCAACCCCAACCCATAACCAAAATGACTGTGCAAAGCGCTTTGTTGTGAAATTAAGTCTAACAATGACAAAAACTTATTTAGGTAAGTATATCATTGCGATAAATATCGAGATAAAAAAACTTAAATAGTAAATACACTTACCTTAACCAAATCACTAGAATTGAAGCGAAAAACAGCAAATGATACAACCACAAACATAAACAAGACCGTATTATGGAAACCACAATGGCGTTTGATTGTTTTGTTATGTTGTCTCCAGGGAGAAGAATCAGTGTTGTCAGTGCAACAAATAAAAAAACAAAAAAAAAAAAAAACCACAGGAATCATTCATTTAAAATTCGAAAATCTGGCGTGATCATGAAACGGTGGATGAAATATGATATCCAGGATTTATAAACTATTATTATTATTATATGTTCATTTCTGAACAAAATTAATTTATTAAAATAATTTCTATACGACATCATAGATAAGCGTAGAGGGAGTAGATTATTCTCTCTCTACGTAGATAAGAGTGTAATAAAGCTGCTGCTACATTATGTACCCTCTTGAGTTAATTGGGTCACGGTGCGTTCAGAAACGCCTAAAAGATAATAAAAACAATGCATTATAAATATATGATTTTAATGACACGAGGAAACTAAAAACGAACAAATTGAGAAAATTAGGGAGTTTTATTTGTTATGGCAGCTCTAAAAAATATCTGTGAAATATGAAACGTGGGCTCTGACTTTGTAAAACGGTACTATAGGCCCGTTATTGTCTCGTTCTTCTTCACAAGCACGTTTGACCTTTAAGATAATATCCCTGCCAGCAATTTTAATCACTTTCGGCATAATGATGACGATTTTTTACTGCAGAAACGAATAAAAACAAGACACCTAACACTCTGTATTGACACCTGCCATAAACAGTAAGATGGCGGCATACGATTAGTTCCAATTTTGGCCGCGCGCAGAGTTATCTTGCGCGCACTTTATGCAATTTCAGTATAGCTTGCTACATATTTATTTATCTATGGTATAGCTATGAATAGCTTAGTGATTGCAAGCACACATCCTTCAATTCATCGATATCGATATTTAGTGATGTTCTTATTTTATCGATATTTACAACGGTGCATTATATATGGAGTAATATTATAATATTACATAACGAAACAATTACAGTACATAAACATTTATTTTTTATTCAAGCACACCAATATCATATACATACACACGTAATCTTAGCATTAAATTAAAGATACATTAGGTTATATTACAAATGTATATAACATTGTAGATTGGTACAATTTGACGAAAACAGAGCAACATTTATTGTTCATTAAATAAACCAAATTAAACCACAGGAATCATATTTATTCATTGTTGTATTTTACTTTACAAGTTACTTTTTATATTAATTTTAAAACAGCTATAATTCAAATAGTTATGAATTAAGTGAGTACCTTCCCTGTATAACATAGGGAACTTTTCGCTAGGGTACGCTAAATTATTATTTGGTCTATATATTTGTTTGTTAGGGAAGACAAACATTATTTCTAATAGTTTGTAGTGTTTGAAGCTTTATTTCATTAGTTTATTAATTTTGTCTCTAGGGTAAACCTGGCCATTTTGTTTTACAATTTTTTATAGGGGAGGGGGCAAACGAGCATGCGACTCACCTGATGGTAAGTGACTACCGCCGCCCATGAACAACTGCAACACCAGGGGAATTGCAGATGCTTTGCCGGCCTTTAAAAAAGGAGTAGGCTCTTTTCTTGAAGGTCCCTAAGTCGTATCGGTCCGGAAAAATCGCTGTTGCTAATCGATTCCACAAGGAAGTTGTGCGAGGAAGAAAACTTCTTCTAAATCGCACAGTGGTGGACCGCCAATCATCCAGGTGGTATGGATGGTATCGCGATGTGCGATGGTGATATTGAGCGGCCGGAATTAGTCCGAACAAAAAACTTTACTTCAGTGCCAACTAGCGACATCTGGTGAGCAGAAAATTATTAGCTTTCATTTTTTAGTACGGAAGACGGTCGTCTGTGCGCAAATACTAAGTATCTTAATGACTAAACATTCAGTGACATCATCAGCATGTGATTTGTTCTCGATTTGATGATTGTTCGTTTTTAGTTTCCTCGTGTCATTAAAATCATATATTTATAATGCATTGTTTTTATTATGTTTCAGGCGTTTCTGAACGCACCGTCACCCAATTAACTCAAAAGGGTACATAATGTAGCAGCAGCTTTATTTTGTAAAATTGTGACGTCGGGAAAAACTAGGAACCGGAGGAAAAAAATAATAGACAATTATCATGTGTGACGCTATAACGCATTTAAATCAATCGTTTCACGTCGTGAAGAAAGAGATTCCTGCCATAAATAAACTTTAGTTGGAATAGTTGATTAGTAACTTAAAGGCCATGGACTACAAATACAAAAGGTGTCCGAGTCTTGGTCAGAGTCTTCTGGTGAAGACTCTAGCATGAATTCTGATGAAAATGTGCGAATGGAAGGCGTTGACCCACTGCAGGACCATTGTTACACGAAATTTACAAATAGATCTAGGTATTCAATAAAAGATTTACAAAGTTTCCATGGAATTTTAATTTCGTTCTTTATAATAAATATTTTTAAAATACCTTTTTTGAAAAATTCATGAGAGACAAAATATCAGTCTTCATTAATCATAATAATAGTCATTTCTAACACGCATAATATCTTCACCTATAATTATGTAAAAAAAAATTGAAAGTTAAATTTGACCAACTTTTAGGTTTTCAATGGAGCGGAAATTTTGCATATACGTTAAGTTTAGATGAAAATAAGTGACGTCATTCTAAATCTAATATGGCGGACTCTCAAAGATGGAGGACTAGTTATTTTTTGTGCATTCCCATGCTATGGGTATCAAATGAAAGGGTTTGCTGAGAAGAATAACAAAAATAAAAATGAAGCGTGTTTTTCTGTTTTTTTTTTCTCTCAATTTCGCTCGCATTAATTAAACGTTTTCAAATGTTTCACCGTGTAGTGGCAGTTAAGAATATCCACTACCCCATATCTTACCGTGGGTGTCGTAAAAGGCGACAAAGGTAAACAGCAGGAGGAGGAGGAGGATAACAGCAAAAATACAATAAAAAAACTGCGGTTGCCAACCCGCCCCTATGAATGTAACAAAGAGACGACCCCCAGTCCCAGGCGGCCCCGCTATTCCTGGTTATGGTGGCGACCATGGTGACGGCGGGGCAGGAGGTGCTAAGAATCTCCGGTGGAGGTTCAGTTGCCACCTAAGATAACTCGACATGGTAATATACAACGCACGCACCCTGAAGACTGACGAGAAGATTGTGGAGCTGGAAGAAGAGATAGACAAGTTACGCTGGCATATTATAGGATTATCCGAAGTCCGAAGAGAGTGGGAGGACACGGTAATCCTTGAATCCGGCAACTTGCTCTATCATAAGTCTCTCGTTAACAACGTTGTAAAGATTGAGAGTGTGTCGACGAGGGTTGCGTACCTTATACTCAGAACCATCAAACGGTATTCGCTGAAGGTCATACAGGCTTACGCACCAACCTCGGCACACCCCGATGAGGAGGTGGAGGTAATGTATGAGGATATCTCTAGAGACATGCATTCCTCTAAAACCCAATATACGGTGTTAATGGGAGACTTCAATGCAAAACTAGGCACAAGAGAGAACGGTGAGCTGAAAGTAGGGAAATTTGGAATAGGGCAACGGAACCTAAGGGGCCAGCAGCTGGCTGACTTCATGGAAAAAGAGGGACTCTTTATGATGAACTCTTTCTTCCAGAAGCGGCCCCACAGGAAGTGGACCTGGTCGAGCCCCGACGGTTCGACAAAAAATGAGATTGACTTCATTATGACAACCAGACGACAACTGTTCGGTGATGTCTCCGTGATCGCGAGGGTGAAAACTGGTAGCGATCACCGAATGGTCAGAGGCACACTGAACCTAAACGTTAAGTTGGAGAGGTCTCGTCTACGCTTTGGAGTCTTTTTATAATGTTTTTTTACGGTGTTTTAGATAATTGTGTACCAAAAAAGCGGAAAATGAAAGTAGATCAAAGACATTACCCCGAGTGGTATACTAGTGATACTAGATATACTATGGATATAAAATTAAAGGCTGCTGATAACGAAGCTTTTTCTTCTTACAGGGCACGAATTAAGAAAAGTATTGATAGCGCATACCTAAACTATCAGAATCGTGTGCAAAGTAACTGGGCAAAGGATTCTAAGTCTTTTTGGGATCATATTAGGGCAAAAAAAGGGACAGTTAAATCAGGGGCGTGGCTACCGCCGTATCAGCCGTATCAATGATACGGGGCCCCCGGGCTACAGGGGCCCCGAACGTATGTAAGCAAAATTTCTAAGGACTTCTATGGGACAGGATGTTGGCTTGAATTGTTTGGCTAGCTTAGTTCCTAGGAGTATTAATTGTAAGCAATAACTTATAATCGAAATATAATTATTTTAATTCAAAGCGAGAGTTTTTGTTCCTTTTGTGAAAAATCTTTACCCTTCATTTGGCCCCCCCCGACAAATTTTGATACAGGGCCCCTCTAAGGGACGCTACTCCACTGAGTTAAACGTAAACAAATATTGAAAGATGGAGTAGCATTGTCGGATCAAGAAAGTGCGACTGAATTTGCCAAATACTTCTACTCAGTGTACAACAGCATGCCAGCACGTCTGGACGTAGGCGAGGCGGTGGTGGTGGGCGGCGCGGGCAGCGCGCACTTGCACGTGCCGCAGCTGCATCTCGGTGAGGTGCGCGCGGCACTCGCTCGGCTCAAACCAAAGCACTCGGCGGACCCGGACGGTATAACAGCGTTTGTGATGAGAGGCTGCCGCTCAGTGCTAGCGAAATCGTTGTTACACATTTTCAACTTGTGTCTGAAGAATTCATATTTTCCAAAAAGTTGGAAAATCACACGTGTTATTCCGATACCTAAGGGGGGTAACAAACCTACGGTTGAATCATTCAGACCAGTGGCGATTCTCTCAACACCTGCGAAGGTGTTTGAGGGAGGCATCCAGCGAAGTGTACAGGAACAAGTTGCACCGCAGTTATCGGATGCCCAGCACGGCTTCCGGCCAGGGAGGAGCACAATCAGTAACCTCTTAAATGCCATGACGCATTTAGTTCCTCATGTCGATGCAGGGTTGCAGGTAGATGCCGCCTACTTTGATTTTAGAAAGGCGTTCGACATGGTAGATAACGATATCCTACTGTCAAAGATGGCGAAAGTTGGCTGTACACCGAAACTGCTTAATTTTTTTGCGAGTTACATGAGAGATAGAAAACAGTATGTGGAGTACGGTAGGTACCGGTCGGAGCCTTACTTTACTAGGTCTAATTTTAGTGCCGTTAGAGTTCAATGATAAATGTGTAATGATAAATGATTTACCAGAAGTAGTAAGAGAGGCTAAGTGTTTGTTATTTGCAGACCTAAAATTGCTTTTAGCCATCAAGAGTGAGGATGATTGTCGCCACCTTCAGCAAGATATCGACCAAGTAGTTGAATGGAGTCACAAAAATAAGCTACAGTTTAATATTTCAAAATGCTCTATTTTATCATTTAGTCGTGCAAGGGCACCATTCCATTACAACTATAAGGTGGATGGCGAGCTAATGAAGAGGGAGGAAATAGTCCGGGATCTTGGGGTATAGATGGATGTCAAATTGACATTCCGGGAGCACATCTTGAACATATGTAAGAAAGCTTATAAACGACTAGGATTCATCATTCGCAGAGCAGTAAAATTTACCAACATAAAAGCCATCTCAGTGCTGTATGATGCTCTAGTAAGTAGTCAGCTGGAGTGTAACTCGGCAATATGGGCTCCACTAAACAATACGCAACACCCCTTTACGTGAACGATAAACATACTAAATTTGGTTGCTGAGAACTTGGACTTATTTTCGTGTTCACGGAGTAAGTTCGCAAAAGTGACATTAATTATAATATGTTATTCTCAAATTGAATTATACAATTGATTGTAATGTGTTGTTATTTAAATTAATTATTGTGTGTGGTAAATAGTAATATTATTATATTGTTGCGTGCCACTATTAATGTCTTGTACATGGCAACACTAGTTACACTAGTGCCCTCTAGTGTCGAGTAAATGAAAGTATTGCGCGCCACTATTAATGTCTTGTACATGGTAACACTAGTTACACTAGCGCCCTCTAGTGTCGAGTAGCAGAACTAGGAGAGTCAAGATCCTTCCAGAAATTTCGGGACCGATATGTACTCGAACATTCTAGATGTCGCTACAGTAGAAGATTCTGGAAACTATCTGAGGCCCTATATAAGGCCGGTATAGACCACGACCGAGGCAGTATTGAATTGGCGATACAAGAGAATACTTCGAAGCGAAATAACGGCGAACTGTGTTTTATTATTAGTGTGATTTTAGATTGTAATTAGTGTTGTGTAATTAAAGTGTCAATTTTGGTAATTCAATCGGCAGTTTTAATTGTCTCGAACCTCAAGCTCGTAACAATTGGTGTCAGAAGTGGGATCAAATATGCCGATTTTACCTAAAGACGACACCGAGGGTATCCGTACCCGAAGTCAACGCCAACAGGAGACGGACCAGAAACGATTTGGTGGTGCAACGTCACAGACGTCGGCAGGCCAGTTGCCGACCACGGAGGCCGGCCCGTCAGCAGCTCCTGCATCTGCAGCACCTGACTTAGGTACTCTGATGATGATGCTGCAGGAACAAGCTCGCCGACAGGAGGAACAGGCCCGCCGACAGGAGGAACAGGCTTGTCAGTTGGAAGAGCAGCTGCAGCGCGGACAGGAGGAACAAGCCCGCCAACAGGAGGAACAGGGCCGTCGGTTGGAAGAGCAGCTCAAACGCGATAAGGAAGAGCAGATACTTCTCATGAAGGACCTTCACGCTACCTTCGGGAAAGAAATAAGTGAGGTGAAGGATAAGGTTGCTCAATATGACAACCGCCTGTCGGAAGCTGAAACCCGAATCGACCAAGTGTACAATCGGGTTGACAATGTGATGGCTTACGTGAAGAAAACGCTGAACGACCTCAAAATTGGGGATGGAGTTACAGCTCCCGTGGTAGCTACAACACCTTCGCTACGTGGATTCAAAGTGCCACCGTTCGACGGGACTTCTTCCTGGTCGGCCTATAAAATCCAGTTCGAGGCTGTCATGAAAGCGAACGGCTGGAATAAAAGTCAGGCCATGACTGCTCTCACCCTAGGCCTGCGCGACCAGGCATTAACTGTTCTGGAAGCTCTCGGTAAGGAAGTGACTTACGAGCAGCTCCTTGAGGCATTGGAGGCGAGATATGGCGACGCTCACCTGGAACACGTATTTCGTGCGCAGCTCAAAGATCGCGTGCAACGCAGTAACGAAAACCTGCAGCAGTGGGCCCTTGAGGTGGAGAAGCTGGTTCGAAAAGCGTACCAGTCTGTACCTGCGCTTATTGTAGGGAACCTGGTTCAGACATTCATCGACGGCATCCGCGACCTTGAAGTCAGAGCTGCTGTGAGGCTCGGGCACCACGAGACGCTTAAGGACGCCCTGACCCATGCACTGGAGGTGGAAGCCGTGCGGCAGGATCATCGTTCCCACCGCGTCAGGGAGGCTGCAGCAGCTACAGTTCAGGACCGCAATAAAAGCTACAGCCCTAGGTGCTACGGCTGTGGAGAAAGGGGCCATCTTCGATCCAGCTGCCCTAAACGAACTGTAGAAAGGGAAGGTGATCGATATCGAGAGGGTAGTGTGGCTGACAGCACCGCCCAGCAGCAGCAGGGAAACTGGCGGGTGCTGGCTGATGTTAAAAGAGCCCCAAGGATTTCGATCTCACAAACCCGAGATGGAAACAGCCTGATCATCAAGGGCGAGGTCAACGGAAAGCCGTGTAAACTAACCATAGACACTGGAGCCTCTCGCACGGTTGTCAGTTCCCAGCTTATAAATCAGTTTCTTGGGGACTCCGCATACAACCGCGAACGCATTAATTTGGTGACAGCCACCGGTCAGCGCATACCCGTCCGAGGAGAGAAGGAGATGGAGTTGAAGCTAGGCAACATGATCTACCTGCATAATGTCATCGTGGCTGATATAATGGACGACTGCATCCTGGGCCTAGACTTTATGAGGAAGAATTGTTGTGAGATCGACGTTAAGCAAGGTGTTTTGAAATGTGGACAAGAGGAACTTTTCGTGGAAGGGGCGTTACCAGGGAATGTGTACAGCCTTAAGAAGATTGTTCTTCCGCCGAGATCGGAAACAATTGTGCCGGTTAGACTTCCACGGAATAATGGGCAAACTCTTCGTTGTGTACTCGTGGAAAGGGTAGACAATGACCTTCCATGGAAAGTGGCTCGAACCTTAGTCAGAACCGCCGACATCTCAGGAGTACGTGTGTTGAACCTTTGTGATCAGGAACAGATTATAGAAAAAGGCACATTGGTTGGTACTAGTGAGGAAGTGGATTGGTTGCGTCGGTGCGAATATCTATCAACCGGGACCCCCAGCAAGGATGGACAAACGAGAGTGACCACACTTTTAGAAGACTGTCGCAGCGTTCTGTCCCCGAATGAAATGGTCAAGGCGAAGAAGTTGTTACTCAAGTACGCCAATGTTTTCTCGTCAAACGAAGCTGACATAGGAAAGACTGGCTTAGTTCAACACAAAATAAACACAGGACAAGAATTGCCTATTCGTCAGCGGCCAAGAAGATTGCCTGTAGCACGTGAAAAGGAAGTGGAAACCATGATTGAGGGAATGGTGAAGGATGGTGTTATTGAACCTTCATCTAGTCTATGGTGTTCACCTGTGGTGCTGGTAAAGAAGAAGGACGGCAGCATGCGGTTTTGTGTTGACTACCGCCGCCTGAACGACGTTACGAAGAAGGACAGCTATCCCTTGCCTAGAATTGATGACACGCTGGACATGCTCACAGGCGTAAAGTGGTTTAGTACGCTGGACCTGAAAAGTGGCTACTGGCAGGTTGAAATTGACCCTAAGGACAAGGAGAAAACTGCATTCTCCACAGGAAAGGGTCTGTGGCAATTTAAAGTCATGCCGTTTGGATTGTGCAATGCTCCAGCAACGTTTGAAAGATTGATGGAGCTTGTACTTACCGGGCTAATTGGAGATGCCTGTCTGGTCTATTTGGATGACATCATCATCGTAGGCCGTACGTTTGAGGAACACCTTCAAAACCTGGAACGCGTGCTCATGAAGATCCAGAGTGCCAACCTCAAGTTGAGTCCAAAGAAGTGCTCACTATTCAAACGGCAAGTTAGTTTTTTGGGGTATGTAGTGTCGGAAGAAGGTATCCGCACGGATCCAGAAAAAATTGCCGCTGTCAAGGAGTGGCCGGTTCCAAAAGACAAGACACAGGTTAGAGCATTTTTGGGTTTGTGCTCTTATTATCGGCGATTTGTGAAGAACTTTGCAGATATAGCCAAACCTCTGCACAAGCTAACCGAGGAGAAGCGACATTTCTGCTGGGATGAAAGTTGCGATATTGCATTCCAGGAGCTCAAGAACCGTCTGTGCAAAACACCTATTTTGGGGTACCCTGATGCGGGCAAGGAATTCATAGTTGACACAGACGCAAGTGATATAGGACTTGGCGGTGTGTTGTCTCAACGGAATGGTGACCAAGAGATTGTGATAGCGTACTTCAGCAAGTCATTGTCAAAGCCGGAAAGGAACTATTGTGTCACAAGACGGGAATTGCTTGCTGTGGTAAAGTCCTTGCAGCATTTTAGCAAATATCTTCTAGGGCGGAAATTCCACTTACGAACTGACCATGCTGCACTGAAATGGCTATTGCAGTTCAAAAATCCGGAAGGACAAGTTGCGAGATGGATTGAACTACTGCAGGAATACGACTTTGTGATCGAACATCGCAGCGGGAAATCTCATGGCAATGCAGATGCATTGTCAAGAAGACCTTGCCCTGAAGATTGCAAGCATTGTACTAGGCAAGAGGGTAAGGAAGTGGTATCTGTGAGGATGCTCAGGACAGACCAGCTCAGCAATGAGTGGAAGGACAGCCTACAACATGCACAGCAGGAAGATTCGGATATTAAGCCGATTCTGGAATGGATGAGGGCCAGTGCTCCTAAACCCAAGTGGAGCGACGTCTCAGCAATGAGTTCGACCACGAAAAGCTATTGGGCCCAATGGGACAGCTTGCTGATTCAGGATGGAGTCCTGTGCCGTAAATGGGAAAATGGTCGGGGAGACAGTTGTCATTTGCAAATGGTTGTCCCTAAGGCTAAAGTACCGGATGTTCTACAGCTGTACCATAGTGGTTGTTCAGGAGGCCACCTGGGAGTTAAACGAACTCTACTGAAAATCCGAGAACGGTTTTACTGGGTCCACTGTCGTGACGATGTCGAGGACTGGTGCCGCAAATGTACAAGTTGTGCGGCTGTAAAGGGACCTCAAATTCGTAGTAGAGGCGCATTGAAATTGTACAATGTTGGTGCACCATGGGAGAGGATAGCCATTGACGTTGCGGGGCCGTTTCCGGAAAGTGAAAGTGGTAACAAGTATTTCATGGTTGTGATGGATTACTTCACTAAGTGGCCAGAAGTCTTCGCCATTCCAAATCAAGAAGCTTCAACAATTGCAGATAAACTAGTTCATGAAGTCTTCTGTCGTTTTGGAGTACCTTTAGAGATTCACAGCGATCAAGGAAGGAATTTCGAGTCTCAAATATTCCAGGAAACTTGCAGAGTTATGGGTACTCATAAAACACGAACAACTTCTTACCACCCACAATCTGATGGAATGGTAGAACGATTTAATCAGACATTGGAAAGGTACCTGGCAAAAGTTGTGGAAAAACGGCAACGAGACTGGGACAGGCACATACAACCGTTTTTGTTGTCATATCGAAGCGCTGTTCACGAAAGTACGTCAGTGACGCCAGCTTTCGCAAACTTTGGGAGAGAATTACGGCTGCCTGCAGACCTGATCACCGGAATACCACCTGATGCCCCACGCAGTATAACCGATTATGCAAATGACTTGCGGAACAAAATGAATGACATTTATGAGCACGTCAGACAGACGGGCCAGCAAACGTCTGAGAAGATGAAAACACGGTATGACCGCAAAATGAACAACAAGGGGTTTGATGAAGGTTCACTAGTGTGGTTACACAATCCAGTTCGCAGCAAAGGGAAATCTCCTAAGCTTCAAGCTAAATGGGACGGACCGTACCGGATTGTGACAAGGATCAATGATGTAACCTACCGGATACAGAAAGGTGCCAGAGGTACTCCTAAGATTGTCCATGTGGATCGACTGGCGCGTTATTATGGGGCCAATAATGCTCGGGACGAGCATGTCTTAGGAGGGGGCAGTGTTGCGCGCCACTATTAATGTCTTGTACATGGCAACACTAGTTACACTAGTGCCCTCTAGTGTCGAGTAAATGAAAGTATTGCGCGCCACTATTAATGTCTTGTACATGGTAACACTAGTTACACTAGCGCCCTCTAGTGTCGAGTAGCAGAACTAGGAGAGTCAAGATCCTTCCAGAAATTTCGGGACCGATATGTACTCGAACATTCTAGATGTCGCTACAGTAGAAGATTCTGGAAACTATCTGAGGCCCTATATAAGGCCGGTATAGACCACGACCGAGGCAGTATTGAATTGGCGATACAAGAGAATACTTCGAAGCGAAATAACGGCGAACTGTGTTTTATTATTAGTGTGATTTTAGATTGTAATTAGTGTTGTGTAATTAAAGTGTCAATTTTGGTAATTCAATCAGCAGTTTTAATTGTCTCGAACCTCAAGCTCGTAACAATATTTTACCATTCGAATTGTTACTTTATGCTTTATGATGAATTCCAATAACATATTTTAATTGTATTATTATTATTATTATAAATATTATTCTGAATTGAAATGCTACATTTATCGATTTAGGTTTTTCCCTGTAATGGTAGATGTTAGTAGGAAATATAAATAAATAAATAATGAAGTCAACGCTCCGTCACCCTCGTGCTCTGTTCCAAAGTCCTGAAACCTTTCAGCACGAGTTACAAACCCGTTTTCAGTGCCTAGAAGACTGCAATGAACAGATTTGACAGCATACAGGTAACTGAACAGACAGATCTCCAAATGCATACGGCGGGACTTATGCAACTTCAATACAGCTTGTATTGAAGAAGCGATCGAGCGCAACCAAGGCTCCAAAGTCTTTGCCTTCAAATATCTGTATGCCATAAAGAGCCAACTGTCAAAGCTGAAGACCGAGTGTGGCAGCATCATTTTCGGGGCACCTGAGATTTTGAGTGAGATTGAGAGGTTCTATGGGCAGCTGTACACGTCATCGTTGGAGAGACACGCAAGTGTGAGTAACGATCCAAGAGCGAGTCTTATCCGACACTATTCCGAAGATATCCCGGACGTCAGTCTGAGCGAGATTAGAATGGTTCTCCAGCACCTTAAAAACGGCAAGGCCCCAGGCGAGGATGGAATTACAGCGGAGCTTCTGAAAGCGGGTGGAAAACTGGTACTTGAAGTCCTACAGAAGCTCTTTAATTCTGTCCTCCATGGTGTCATTACACCGGAGGCGGTTGGCAAACTTGACTAAAAGTCACTGTCGTATCCACAGTAATATACTGTAGTATATTCTAAGTCTACGGTCGTATCATGCGTAAGCATCATATTAGTCTGTGGGTATCGCAGACTTTATTTATTGTGGAGGCTCAGAAATCAGAAAGACTAAGAACCCAGAGCCGTAAAGCCAGTTATAAAAAAATTGTGGAATGTGTTGTTTTGGTTGTTTTCATTTTCAATTAAATTATTTCAATTTTAATCACAAATTATAAAGTTGTATGATTTCAATTTTCTTCCTTACAAGTGTAGAAACTCCTTGCTTCTTTTAAAAAAAATGTTTAAACTACAAGATTTTCGTACATCAAGAAATGTATGTGAAGAGAAAAAACTAAACTTTATAAACATATACAAAACTAAATGGGACGAAATTCACTATAAATCTGATGTTTTTCGTTATAGAATCGATAATTTACGCGAAAGAATTGTAGACGGGAAGTATTTACTGCAGGTAATTTTAATTTTTTGTTCTAGCTTTTCATATTTCGCTACTGCCTCTGACCAACTAATAAAGATAGACGGATCGCTGCGTACATTTGATGCAAGTGGTGCCGCAACTGTGCCTAACTTCTTGAGGTCATGTATTTAAAAAAAAGACGTTTTCCTACTCAAAAGCTGTACCAAATAAGTGGCCTACTCTCAGTTAGACAATTATACGTTACTATGACAACCCTCAAAGCACACAAATCCCTGCCCTTTGACCCATGCAACTTGGAAAAGCGGCGAAAAGATGTGACTGTGTCTTCTGGTTCCAAAACAGTGTTTGCTGGTAGGCAATTTAGCTCACGTTCTGGATTCCTATCATCATTATCATTACAGCCCTTCACAAGTCCACTGCTTGAACATAGGCCTCCCCAAGGAATGCCACAAAGCACGGTCCTGAGCTACCTACATCCATCGACTTATATACATATCTTACCAGGTAGTCACTCCATCTAGTAGGGGGACTGGTACGATTTTCCATTGATGTCCGTCAAGTTGGGGGTTGATATTTTTTTTACAGAAAGGTTACATTATTATAAGCACACACGCAAAGTTTCAAATTGCGAAAACACGAAAACTTTTTGAGAAAAAAATTATTGAAACTATTATTTTTGCAATATTTATGCCAATCCCCATTGCCGTCCGTCAAGTTGGCGGTTGATATTTTTATTACAGAAAGGTTACATTATTATAAGCACATACGCGAAGTTTCAACATTCGGAGACTCATACTTTTTGAGAAAAAAATATATTGAAAATCAACTATTTTTGCATTATTTATGTCAATCCCCACCGTAAAACTGATGCCATTTTGTATTGTTATTGTCAGTAGGTATGTCGATTCTTTCCGAAAAAGATTGATTTTTTTAAATAGATTCGAATTGTAAGCTGATGTATCAATTCCCAAAATATCGGTTTCTAAAATATCTATATTTTTTCATATTTGCATTTATAATGTAAATATAAATCCATTTTATGAGAAAAAATCCCCTTTATCATAAAAAAATAGGGGACTGATTCAGAAGGATTTCTGTATCTATTTTGAGACTGCTACATCTCCGGCACTGCGGGAAGAGCAGCCTCTATGCCTTAGCGTAACAAATCCTCGTCCGATTTTACGAGTTACAGCAGGCGGAGGCTGCTCCCCCTACGCGCCTCCGGCTTTATAAAACTACTCTAGAGGTATGACAGACTCGTACCAGCTGGAGCCGGGGTCAATCAATTCGGTTCTTTGACATAAGTTTAACCTAACTTATTTTATTTGTTATCTGCCCTAATAGGTACTGTTAAAATAAAACAAATTTCAATATGAGATCATTTATTATGGTGTCTTTCTTGTTTTTCATAAAATGGATTTATATTTACATTATAAAGGGAAACATAAAAAAATTTACATTTTTAGAAATCTATTTTTTGTGAATCCGTACATCAGCTTACGATTCGAGTCGATTTTAAAATCGACCTTTTTCGGAAAGAATCGACATCCCTACTGACGATGACAATACAAAATAGCGTCAGATTTACGGTAGCAATTGACCATTGAATTATATGTACTACGTACTAGAGAAGCCATTCCAAACAAAAATTGTGTCCTACTCTATGTCTATGAGTAGTAGTCGCGCATGCGCGAAGACTGATATAAAATAAGATATTAATATAAAATAAATATAAGAATTCAATATAAAATATCTTATTTTAATCTAAACAAACATATTTATAAATAAAATGTAATAATAATTATTTTATGGAATTCATAAATCTTCAATTTACGCAATATTTACTTTGTACGGATTGCAGTACAGTTCAGTTGAACATAGTCAATGTTCGGAACGCGAAATCTAGTGCGTAGTACATATCGCTCATCCAATAGAACAATGACGTAATTACAAAAAAGCAGAAATTTACATTTTGATGTCACAAGTTCCCGTTGCGGAAGTTCTTTTTATAGAAAAAACGACAGAATTGTTCTTACAGTAGTTTTCGATAGAGGGCGTGAATGTCGTTTGGGAATCGGCTTGGTTTTTGCATGGTTACGGAGAAATATCGGCGGATTTGACATTCGTGCGGGGAGCCCCGTGAAGTGCAAACGTGTTGGGACTTACAGCGACGTAAATGTAAGTTATGACAATCAATTTCTACATTATTGGTGCCACAATAACGCATTTGACAATTATGTCGTTGTGTCAACAAAACTGCAATTGAAAATCTTGTTATATATGACATAATTGCCAAATACGTTCTTGTTCTGACAAGTTCATAATATTTGTATACTTAGCATAGCTAATATTACGTTACAAAAATATGCACATATTTTAGTAGATAGAAAACAAGTAACATTATGTATTTTTAATATTCATATACATATTAGGTACGTTTATAATAAAATTATTTCTTTCAAAAAGTTAGGTCCACATTAATTCATAATTTGAAATAGGTATGTACCTATCTTTTATCTAAATTTTATCCTTGTTGTAAACGTATTATTATAATAATGACTAGGTATTAGTTTAATAATGGTTCAATTAGAGTATAATTTAAGGTATTGTTTTAGGTCATAGACGCAAACATGTCAAGGTCAAAAAGAATAGAGCAGATTGTAAAGTTGGGTCAGGAAGGACAAGTACCTTTACCATTTTCGTATAACGTAATTAGTGAATTACCATCAATGGATGAACCTGCGGATTTAAAAGGTAAGAAAATACATCTATAAGTGTCTACTTTTCTTCAAAATTGTGCGTATTTGTTGGGAATTAACCGTTTTCTACAATTATTTTATTTCATGGATGGAGGTCCGTATCTTTTTCAAATAAAATCATTGGGGTTAATCCCAAACAAATTTGAAATCTGTTGATCCTTTTTAACAGGCTTCAAAAAAGGAAGTTCTGTGTTCGACCTGTATGCATGTTGCCAGGTCTTAAAACCGAAAAGCCGGACATACCAGCCAGCTTAGCTGGACATTTTGGTAAAAGGCCGGACACCCTTAATTTTTTAGTGGACAATTTATTTTAAAGTAAACCAATGCTATTTATCATTTATCATAAAATAGTTTTGGAAGTCAGTGGCAAAAATATGAACAATACCAAAGCCTCCGACTTCCGAAACTAGAATTATTTTTTACTTTGTAGTATGTAATAATTATGTTTTTACAAGTTTTGACAGCGAAGCAAATTTTTGTTTACATAACAGCATTTATCAGAAGGGTTCTTATTTCAGCTGAAAAAGAAGGTGAACTCGGAAGTCTAAAACGGAAACGTTCTTCTTCGTCGACGTCTTCTTCTTCATCGTTGTCGTCTTACAGTAGTAGTTCATCATCAACTTCAACATCTTCGAGTTTACATGATACATCGTCAAAAGAAGGTAAGTAGATAAGTAGTATTTAATTATGGCTCGTTTCATGTAAGAGTTGTATTATTTTTATTCATTTTTTATTAAATAATGTTTTAGCAATAACAGAAATACCAGCCACCTCTGTCGATACGTTGAGAAGAGCTAAAGACAGTGACTACAAAGCTATAGGCATGACATTACCAATAGTATTAAATGTAGACAACAATAATCAATTTGAGAACCAAAACAATATTGAAGATGGTAAGGTTATGTACTAATTATCACTTGATTAATCATCTTAATCAATAAATACTTATTGCGCGTAATTATTTTTAGACGTTATACGTGATAATATAAGCTCACCTTCTCTGCTGGATAGCGTTGATAAGTTACATGCACCTCATGGAGAGAAACCAGTTGCTTCGCCACTTATGGACTTGTATAACCTTATCAATACCACGTCCTCTGCGGGTATGTATATTTTCACAAATTAAAATTATTTATTTATTAATTTTAGCTATTTGAGATTAATTTTCTTGTATTTATTTTAGACAAAGAAAACAATCCTCCTAATTCCGAAGATGAGCATTATGCTGATATCGACTTTTCGCCAGATGATAGTACCGACGAATGTCAGCCACCTCAACGACGTCATATTAGAAATATTAGTTTTTCACCGATTTCCAATACGTCTTCTTCTACTGTAGGATTTAATTCAGAAATAAGACATTCGCTAACACCAAAGAAGGGTAAAAAGCGTATTAGGAATCCACAGAAATGGAAAAAAAATATATCAAAAGAACTCAAAAACTCAGGGAAAGAGTACGTTTCTCGCACTGGAAAAAAGATTGATGCTAAAGTAATGATACCACCATGCAATTGTAGATTACAGTGCAGAAACCAATTTTCAGAGGATCAAAGAAGACAGATATTTGAAAGTTACTGGAACTTGGCTTCTATTCAACGACAAAGAGATTTTTTGTGCTCGTGTATCGAACCTTTGAATATTTTGTGCCGTCGTATTAAGAACGTTGAAAAACCTAGAACACCTAATTGCTCATTTTCATTTTTAAATAACGGCCGTAGTTTTAAAATTTGTAAAACATTCCTATTGAATACTCTAGGAATTTCTGAAAGGACTCTACGAACAGTAATTGAGGCAAAAAAATATAATTCAGGCATGGCTCCAAAAGACAATAGAGGTAAACATGGCCATCACAAAAAAACACCTAAAAGTACCTAATTTATACATTTAGGTGTCGATTTAAGTCTTATTTTAATTTAAATGTTATTTTAAGCAATACGTAAATCACATTAATTATTATTAGAGTAATAGATGAGTGATTACGTCAATTTAATTCATAGTACGAGTATTTAACTATTTTGTTTCTTTTAAAGATTTACAGTATCGTTTTAATTAAGACCATGACCGATGTTGTTTCATATGTAGGGTTTGTTATTTTTATAGATTTAATTCTATTATTTGATGCTATTCTTTTATATGCGCAAATAAAAACTATATTGAATATCTCTTTGTTTAAATTCATATTTTATTCTCCTCTCCAAACCACGCCTATATGTCATAATTGTATTTTTTATTTTTTATTTTTACAAAAATGGCATAAATGTATGTCCGATTTTTTGTATGGCATTTTAAATAAATTTTCTTGAGTTTTCATAGTAATTTATTATGAATAATTGTTGGTAATAAACTAACATACATTAATATTTAAAGATTTGATCAAAATTATTAAAACTACATTTATATTTTCAATTCCAAACTTTGAAAGTCTTCTCTTGAAAAATATCGAAAACGTAATTAAGTCGTTGTTCTGTTGGATGAGCGATATATATTGATGCAATTGACATAAATATTGCAAAAATAGTTGATTTTCAATATTTTTTTTCTCAAAAAGTACGTGTCTCCGAATGTTGAAACTTCGCTTGTGTGCTTATATTAATGTAACCTTTCTGTAATAAAAATATCAACCGCCAATTTGACGGACGGCAATGGGGATTGGCATAAATATTGCAAAAATAATTGATTATCAATAATTTTTTTCTCAAATAGTATGCGTTTCCGCATGTTGAAACTTTGCGTGTGTGATTATAATAATGTAAACTTTGTAATAAAAATATCAACCTCCAACTCGACGGACGTCAATGGAAAGCTAAGCCGGGGACGCCCTACACTTAGTCCGCCGGTATGAGGCCGCCACTCGAAAACATTTTTTTCCCCATCGGTTGTCGGTTCTTCGAGCTATATGGCCGGCCCATTGCCACTTCAGCTTACTAATCCGTTGGATTATGTCAGTCACTCTGGTTCTATTGTGGATAGCGACCTTGAGCTTCCTCATCCGGCCAGCAGTGAAGGACCACGTCTCGATTCCATAGGTCATCACTGGCAACACGCACTGGTTCTACAGTCTCGTTTTCAAGTTTTGAGGTATACCTGACGAGAAGATGCATTCCTATATAATATAATAAATAGAGAATTAAACATATACGACAAAACGTACAAGGAGTGTAAAAACCTTATACTAAAATGGGCACAGTCGAAAACATATGACGAAACTGAATTTCGGATGGAATGCATTTCATAATTTGCTGTTCTTTACAATTATAACATAATAATACTTTTTCTACACACACACACTCATTCACACACGCACATGCACACACACATACGCACTTTTGTACTTTTGTCATTTTTGGTTGTTAAAATAGAGTAATTGGTTTTTTGTCATTTTTGGATTTTAGAATTAAAAATCTATGTTTAGATAAGGAAGAGTGGGGTTTCCAAACACAAGCATTACTTGCTTAAATGGAGACCCCGATCAACTATCTAATTAATTTAAGTTTTGTGAAGAAAAATAAATTATTTTATTTATTTATTTATATGCACTTAAGCAGTTATCACACATATTTTTTCTTTCTTTCTTTAAAACCTGTTTAATTCTCTGCCGAACGTACACATATGCACCTAAAACCATGTTGTTGGTTGCAAATAATGAAAAATACCTATGTGTATTGAGTGTGAGCGTGTGTTCAGTATTACCAGGTTACATTTGTTACATTTTCATAACTTTATGTCAACCCATGTAACTTCTATGTAAGAAAAATTTTTAGGCATGTTTATGTAACTCATTAGAAATAAATTTATCCATTATAAAACTAATTTTGATCAGTCAAACAAATTATCTAACGCCTGTTATTTTTGTATTATTTAGAAATAAATCTGCTATATAATAATTTCTGGTAAACAAATAATAAATTGTCATTTTAACTTTTTATTTAAAATGTAACTTTTTAGACATTCTTACATAACTTTAAATCAAGGCTCGCTGGCGACACTGTTCGTTTCACACACAATCGTTTTTGGATTACCTTAAATGTATGCAGTGCTTTGTCATTCAATCTTTGTTAGTTGAACCCTACTGCTATGACACAAAAAACCCTTAATATATCAGACTGAACAAGGTGATTGTATTATTGATTTAGCCTTAGAAAATGTATATTAAAGTGAATACTATTTTAAAAACTTAAATTGTTACTTTAATTTTGAGACTGAATAATCCTAGAGTTGAATTTAAGTGTTCAAGCCTAAAAGTAATAACTCTTTACTGATTGTGTCTTAAAATTTGAGACTATACTAATGTTAAACACTCACTGCCCGCTGTGCAATAAAATGGGGAAACAGGACGCCGCCTGTTGTGCCCTCTGTCGCACTTACGGGCCTTAAATATATATTAACTTAAAGTTAATTGCATGTAAACAAATATTTAGTTTTTGCCTTTTAGAGGCAGTATAGTGTAGAGAATCTCCTACCCTAAATCACTCCATGGGTGGTGTAAAAGGCGACAGAGGAAAACTGAACAGGATGAAGGCAGCAGTATCTAAAACTAAAAATTATAAAAACCTGTGTTTGCCAACCTGTCGGCCAAGCATGGCAACTATGATAAAATGATGTATATATATATATATATATATATATATATATACATCATTTGGATGGATTGGATGTTTGTTCTTGTGCAACTTATGCCTCCATGATACAGACGATATAAGTGGGGTAATATTTATTTTTAAAATCCTCTATGGATAAGTATAGGCTTTTGTGACAATGCATGACAGGAATGCAGTTTCAGTGCCTGCACCCCTCTATCTAAGTGTTTCCCATAATGACCAATCACTGTACCGGTGTTCCCTGCTTAGTTCTAATGATGTTTTAGCTGTCATGCATCTAATAATTGTTTTGGCCACATAGTATTTTACATGTACATTCAGTATGCATTGTCACCCCTGAGGACTCAGGTGGAATACTAATATCAGTATTAAGGATGTTCAGTTCTCTACACTCACCATATAATGCTGCCATTTACACACTGGTATTCCGTGAGTGTGATCTTTCGAACTAATTAATCAAAATTAATTTCATGTTTCATTTGTACATAACAGTTTTTGTAAATTCCAGTTAAATCCACACAGAAGTACAAAAAGACGCACTCCAGAGCAAATACATGATATCTGTCAACCTTTTGATAAGAACAAGTTTAATTTCACTAAAGTATCTAGGGATGAAATAATTTTTACTTTTACAGAAGATGATGACGGTAAGCAATATTTTTTATTAATATCACAATCTGCTTCCATAGTCCAATCTAGTACCATCACATCAGCCCCGACAGTCCACTGTTGGGCATAGGCCTCTCCTATTAAGGGGGGTAAATGCCATACTCGCTATGCTTGGGAGGCGGGTTGGCAAGTGCAGTCCTAGGTGTTAAATTAACAAGGAATGCTGCTGCCTATCATGGCATTGTCCGTTATTTGGCCTTGTCGTTGGTTTTTACGACGGGAAGAGCTGGGGTGGTGTTATTCTAACCTGGCACCCCGTGTTGTAAAGAATAGAACACAAAAGAACTAACAGTAAGCAGCAGTTAATTCTCCCCATAAACTGCCAGATACCATTTACTTTTGATGTTTATAAGTGTGACGTTTTGCAGATGAAGAGAGAGAGAGAGAGAGAGATTTTTAGTGTTTAGATTGATAATTATAGATAATACAGGGTTATTTATTGTTATTTAGCTTATTAGTATTTACACTAATCAGTAGGAAATTTAAACTTCGGAGAATCTTAATACTTACACTTTCATATCGAAAAGAAGTTATCATTTTAGTATCTAGGATGATTATCATGTATATTGTTTGTATTTGACTATGCTTAGTAGACTAAGGAACTTATATGACCGTGCCATTTATTAACTGAAAAGCAATTTAACAGAAGAATATAAAACTTCTAATTTGGTTAGAAAGGAAAACTTTCATAAGTCTATAATAGACAAATGCTGGAAAACCTTTTACAGTTTAAAAGGAATTATGTCGTTGCAATACCTGATTGCCAAAATTATACATACAACTCTTGTGAAGTTCTTAATTAAAGGAAGTTTAGTTTGCCTTTGTGTAATTAAGGTTAAATATTTATTTCAGAAGAAAATGAACATGCTATTTTGGTGAATGTTAGTCCTATATCACGTTACCATTCTTTGCTATGTCCGTTACTAAAAAGATGTTTACCACAAATTTTGACTGCAGATAGTTTACAGTTGGGTATTGACATTATTTTCCTAAGTGATGATCGGTGAGTGTAGGCAAGTAGATGCTATGGTCATTTTTATATTTTAGAATTAAATTCATAGAAGTCATTTTTATAGGTTATATATAACATTTTTTATTTTCTACCGAATTCAAAAAGGAGACAGTACTCAATTCGACTGTATGTTTTTTTTTCTTTTTTTTATGTGTGTTACCTCATAACTTTTTTTTGGATGAACGGATTTCGATGATTCTTTTTTTATTAGAAAAATGGTGCTTCTCATGTGGTCAATTTTTTTAATTTTACTTTATTATTACTTTACCTTTTCATATCTGCAATCCACTGCTGAATGACGCGCTTCTTAGTATATTTTCTAATACCTATATATTAATATTAATACTTCATTATATCAACATTACAGCCCTTCAAAAATTCACTCCTGAATATGCCTGACTCAAGAAACGCTACAAAGCAACCCTTAGCCACCTATATCCATGGACTTCCTGCATATCTTACCAGGTCTTCACTCCATCTAGTGGCTCTGTCCTACACTTGGCTTACCAGTAAGAGGCTGCAACTATAGAACCTTTCTTTAAAGATTAAAGGGAATATTAGTAATATTATTGGCATTGCTAGCAGTTTTACTTTAAATATGAGGATTTTACTTTTGAGTTTTTTTTTTTTTACTTTACAAATGGGGAGTTTCTTAAAAAAATATATATATAAAGGATAACATATTTTAATTTACAGTGACTTAAGAGTTGGATTTAACAGCCTCTGTGGATTAGCTTCAGTTAATCATCTGCATTACCATCTGTTTATTGAAAATAATGTTCTGCCTGTAGAAACAGTGGTAAGTAGATATTTATCAATGTATTTACCTCTCACTTTCACTCTTACTCATTTTTTCACTGTGTGGTGACAGTATTAGAGAATGAATTATACAGTATGACATAGGATAACTCGTGGGTGCCGTAAGAGGCATCTTAATGCATATACCCAGGTCTTGAGGGCATCTGCCCTCATCGTTATATGCCACCATCTATCTAGATGGTGACATATAACGTTAAAAAAAAAACTGACTCCGGCGACAGGATTCAGCCTCAAGGATACGAAACATACTCTGTGATACACATCTTTGTGTGAATAAAATTAATTATATTTTCACATTTAAGTATTTACAACTTAGACGAATATAAATAATTTATTATTTTGGCTTTGAATGTCACGCAACACAAAACAATTTAAAAAATATTGATATTACTTGTTGGTATGATGGTAAAAATGCTTTAAATTGTTTTTTTTTTTTCAGAAATGTAATCATATAAAAGGCCCTGTCTATTGTTTGAGTGATAATTATCCCGTGCCTGCATTCTGTTTTGAAGTGACACCTCAAACAGTGAATCCATCTGGAGTTATATTTAAACTTATTGAAGTTTTACTAAATAAATCAATCGCTCATAATATATTCATAACTAGTGGACAGAGAGTCACGGGAGATAGTAAAGGGGAAGAAATAGTAAGGGTAATCATTTGGCCAAGGAAAAGCAGTTCGGGAGCAAAACAGCTGTCTGCTTTTAATGTGGCTGTTTGTGAATTGAGTGGCTGGTTTCCAGTTTATGGTAAGTTTTGTTGATTATGACTGGAAAAAGTAAAGTGAGAGCAGGATTAAGTTAAAGGTATTTCTTAGGTGGTAGGTAGCTGCAGCTATATTAATTGTATAGTTGCAGCACGAATGAGTCGGCTCGAAAGACCACGCTCTCACTGAATACCAGCGTAAAATAGCAGCTTAATGCTGCTGTGTTTTCTATGGTGAGTTTAGAGAACCGGAGACCCTTTTTACTTGAAAAGAGGCATTCCATCTTATTCTTCACGGCTGACAACGCATCTGCATTTTGATACGCAAATGAGGATAGATAGCATCTGCAATTCCCCTGGTGTTGCAGTTGTTCATGGGCGGCGGTAGTTACTTACCATCAGGTGAGCCGCATGCTCGTTTGCCCCCTCTCCTATAAAAAAAGGTGTAGATGTCTATGGGCCACAGGAACCACTTACCATCAGGTGGACTGTGTGCTCACTGGTCACCCTTATCTTATAGAAAAAAGGTAAAGTAGGCAGATGACTTTGGGTTCTGCATTGCATAACGGCCCTGTAAAAAAAACAGGATTTTCCCGTAATTTTCTAAGTTCTAAAAACGAAGAAGGTTCACGAAAACTTGGTCCGGGGACCTTTACCTGGCTTAATTTACGCCTAGTCGCAGCGACTGTTTGGTTGCAGCGCTGCGGGCCGAGCCGAGGCTTCGGTTTCCGGTAGTAACAAGAAATATTTTTGTTTAAAGAAGAATATTTTATTATTTCTAGCTGTCTAGCTCGCTGCATGTAGTTGGCCTGCAAGTGGAAAGCCAGAAAGTTTTCTTGGAATTTTGACATCCAAACGGCTAAATGGCTGGGGCTGCTTTTAATTAAAAAAAAGTTTCGGTAACCCCACCTACTCCCCATATCCAACAGTTGAGTTGTTACGTAACTTTATTTTTTAATATGTAAAATGATTGGTTTTTTTTTGTAATTTTCAGATATACACATTTTTGAACACATTCATGCTGAAGAATTAGAAAGTGAGTTGAAAAAGTGGAAATATGAGAATTTTGCTGAACTATGTGAAGAGATCAAAGAGTTATATTAAAATATAACATAACAGTACAATTATTATTATTGTTATTGGATATAAATGTTACTAACTGTCAAGTTTCCAACGTAGCACTATAGAATTGCAGAGACGTTTGACGAATACATCACACATTTAATTTGCTGACAATAGTAATTATGACAAAATTGCTGGAAGATCTTTGCACCATTCTCAATCACGATTATAGTGTCTCCCATGGTCTTAAGATGATCCTGGACAAAACATATACTATGTTTATAATCCATGTCACAACTATGCCGGTAGTTGTTGGCAACACTATGCTCGAAGTTGTTGATGAGTATGTTTCCCTAGGACAACTTATCAGATTAGGTAATTCCAACTTCGAACGAGAAGATCGACGGATTCAACTCGGCAAAGCAGTGTTCGGGAAATTTCGAAACATCTCGTCACATATTCCTCAAAATCAACAACCAGTCAGGTCAGGTCAGGTTAGGCTGGCCGTATGAGGTATAAATAAAATAGTAAATATCGTTCTGCGAGCTGTGAAGAGGACTATCTCGGAGTTCTGCGTGATAGAATACTCAATAGTCCGCAGAGTAGAACCAGAGTATCTGAAATAGCTCAAAGGATCAGTAGTTTGTTAATTAGTTAGTTTGTAACGGACTGTTTTCCACAACTCCACGTCTAAAGCACATTATATTTTGCGGGAGAGCAGGAATAATGTAGTTGTTCGTGCCCTTACTTCGTCTCAAAGAAACTCATTAATGTTACTGACCACCTCGGGGAAGCGACTGTGGCCCACGGAAACAGAAACAAACTATTCAGTATAGTTATAAATAATACTTAAAACTCTTTTGTTTAATTTACTACTGATTCGAAAAACCTCTGTCCTGGAAAGAACCAGTAAGAAATCCAGCGGGACTTCTTGTTTGAAAAAAAAAAACACAGTTCACAATCATAATCTTGAGATGAGATGTGTAAACACCTCCAGACATAACAGCAGCACGTCAGCTGCGCTTTTTTTTCTCACTAATGTAAGCCCCGCACATGGGCAATCTGTAACACCTATGATAAACATCAGTTTTTAAAGAACCAGGCCCTGTAATAGCGCTAGTTACTATCCGGATTTTTTGGGTTAGCTAAGTAGATTATCTACAATCGTTAACGCGAATAGAAGGCTATTAAATGAATAGGGATGACATATCTTAGTGCTTGCCTAGCTAGCCTGTTGCAACTTCACGGTTAATCCAAAATTAAGCGTGTTGATTAATGAAGTGTTGTTTACGTACCAGCTAGTTTGTATAATCTGTTACGGCCTTTTGGCACCTACAATCTTAATTTGTGTATTATATTAAGGTCGATCCTCTGGCTAACTCGTCAGCCACGCCGTTGCCTCGAGATCCACTGTGATCTTTAATTCATTGTAAGCTCACACTGTGAAATTTAAGTAACTAATTTTGATGGTATTCTTGTATTAGAGTTCATCGTTCGTTGCTCGAAGTTTGTAGTTCCATGCTATCGGTCAGTATTTAATTGGCGTAGTTCTTTATCTATATTAGATTGATAATGATTGTAGCCTTTTCGTCCTCTTCTAGAAATAAGTCTACCAGCAGGACAAGGGTCTTATCGTTAGCCGCCGGGTCAGTATTAGACAGCAGAGCAGTAGAGCACCATTACCTTCACCTCAGAAGACTAGCTGACCTTAGCAGACTCTGGGCGTAGCAATGACTGCTGTGCAGTTGGCGGTTGAGTTCCTTGGGGTTCTGCTAATTCAATGTCAATAGCTTTCGAGGTGATCGTTTCTTCCCAACTCGGGAGTGTGTCCAAAAAGGTATCCGCCATGGCCCTAGAATTTGAGGTTATCCACACCAGACCAGTTTCTAACCGCTAGAAACTACGGCACTGGTGCCCGCAATAATATACTTCATAACACGATTGCGGGCACCAATGCCGGCTCTGCATATATGCAGAGGTCCGATTATTATACTTCCCTGCTTTTGCCCCACTGCTAGGACCCGTACCATACCTCGCCACTACCTAAGCCTGACCTGCGCACTTGATCTTCTTTTGTTTATGGAACAAGAGTGACTAACGAGCACACAATCCACCTTATGGTAAGCTGTGGCCCAAAGATATTTACATCTATCTTCGATTAAGAATCAAAATACAGATGCCTTTTTACCCCTGAATACTAAGATAAAATGCCCCGTTTCCAGTAAAAAAAGTCTCCGGTTCTCTGTACTTATCATACGAACAAGCAGCATTAAGCAGCTATTTCACGCCGTTGGCGCTTATTCCTATTCTTCCTTTGATGGTCCGCCAGCTTGTCTCTTAAGAGTTGCCTTGCTTTTCCTGTTACGGCTCATCGATATCCTGGCAGCTGCGAAAAGTTCGTCAGTCCGCCTGGGTTCCCCAACATATTAACAGCTAGCTAACTGAGCTGGCTGAGCTGCGGTGAACACTTCAGTCTCGATATTGGCTACCAGAACACCCCTCGTGGAAATTACATCCCTAGTAGGGCCACCGACGATGAATGGATGTGGATATGGAGTGACGTGTTGCCTCTCGCCACAATATACACCCTTTAGACGATCGTTTCAACTCTCCGTGACTCCTTCATCCTCACATACGGCGCTTGACTGACGCAGATAAGCCTTTTTAGTCCACTGGCAGCGCTCACTCATAGTTTCCGGTGGACCGTCAGTCTTTTAGAGGTAATTAAGTCTCTTAGCACTGATTTGCACGATTTAGCGATTGGGTTAGTTGTCCAACGACCGAGATTCGGCATTGTCCGTAACCGTAAATTGGTTTTGAGAAAGATTTTTGTGAAGCAGTCGTGTAGTGTAAATTATAGCGGCCCCTCACTATATAGTGACGACCTGGTAAGACATGCGGGAAATAGATAGATACAGGTAGCACATAACTTGAAGGAAGCCTAAATTCAGCAGGTGGACTTGTATGGTTGTAATTTATATCTTATGACAACGAAAGCATTATATATAAAAGACTGTTACATAATCTAAAAATATTTATTATATGTAATGATGAAAACTGATAGTTTTGGACATCATAATCGTGTCACTAATGTGGCAGTTTGGAGAGTAGATATTATCCACGTAGTAAACGGCGACTATGGGAAACACCAGAAAAATGTAATGGTTTTCGATAAAATATGACGGTGTAACTATAGGTATCGGTTACGTCAGACCCAGTTATAAAATATCCTGAGCGGCTAGGGACAGCAACGTCGAAGGTGCGAGACGTCGTGTACTTATTGCAATTGTCTATCTGCCTGCCAACCATGACAATTATGGGAGATTTCCTCTACAGTGGGAGAGACTCGGCTTACAGTAGGATTTTACGGGCTGATGATGAAGAAGAAGAACCAGTAATTCTTTTGATAATTTATGTCAAAAAGTAATAGACTAAAGTTTTTAGTCTCTGACCCATAGAGAATCTTTTCATTTCCTTGTACTGACCCCTTCCAAACTTTAGATCCGTTAGCGTTGTTAATTGTCTTTGCAAAGTTGTAGGTGTTTTGTTTTCAGCGAATTCATGCGATGAAATATCCTCTCTTCGACACGAGCCGCTCAGGGGATAATGGCTCGCTGCTAAATTTCACAGTACGTGAGCAACTCTGTTTCGATCCCCGCCGGCACCAATGAAATTGGTAATTGAATTTCGAGTGCTGTTTTACCAGGTTCTTCGCGGTGAAGTAAAACATCGTGAAGAAACCGTGTTTAAGAAATTTCACAGTACGTGAGCAACTCTGTTTCGATCCCCGCCGGCACCAATGAAATTGGTAATTGAATTTCGAGTGCTAATTTACCAGGTGCTTCGCGGTGAAATAAAACATCGTGAGGAAACCTGCGTGTTTAAGAAATTAAAGTAAATATTTCGAGATATGAAGTCCGCCAACACGCATTGGGACAGCACGGCATTTCCTTCTCTTAAAATTCTCTGAGAAATTAGAAAATGCCTGTGCCCAGCAGTACAAACACGTATCGTATTGTCGTCAGTGGTGTGTCTTGTCTAGTGTAGTGGTGTTGGGAGTAGCGGTGCTGGGATTAGTGGTGACGGCGATAGTGCACGCAATTGAGGGAAGGCGGGAGGTGCTCTTCATACTAGGTAAGACACATCATTTTATTTTAACGCGGATATTTGCGAAGTAATTTTTTTAAAAGCTTTTATATAATGGATTTCCGCAAAGTAACGCCTGATTCTATTAATTACGTTAATTACGTTTACGAGAACCAAGCCATTCAGCGTGGTGGCCATTAAAATCACCAAGGATCACGATCTCTGCAGGTGGGACATGTTGTAGCACGGAGCCTGCAACGATTTGGACCTGGTCGATGAGTTAGTCTGTGTCGGCATTACCTATAGAGGCAACCGTAGATGCGAGGTTGGTCGTCACTGACCTTCGGGACTGCCGAGGCGTAGAGAACAGATATCCTCTCTGACGTATACGTAAAGTCCAACCCGAGGTAAAAGTGTTATAATTTGTACCCCAGAAAGTAGAAAAGTATCAACCGGAGAGTACACCTGCGTCTCGTTTATAGAGAGCAAGGTCGGTTTCGCCGTCTTGAGATGGTACCTAGTGGACTTCTTTAACGTTCGAATGAAATCCCCTAATGTTGTAGAAATTCACGTATAGCGTGACAGGGGTCACCTTTGTCTTATTGCTCTACTTGCCACGAGCAGTACAAGTCTTGAGCTGAATTTCGCCCCCCTCCCCCTCCGCAGGATACGCGAGGCAGCCTGAGCACCCACGCTAAGGAAGAGAAGGGTAGCTTGGGTGTCGATGCTCAGCCAGGGATTCTGCAATACCGGGGGTGCTGGTACCCTCCTGGGATGGTTTCTTATTTAATTACACTACCACGTTAAGGGGAAGAGGAGTTAGGCCTCCGACCACCTGCATTTAACAGGCGAAGTAAACTTTTACTTCACGCTGGTTATCTGTAAGGTCGTGGGTATCCTTGGCTTGAGCCGGTCGACCCATTCATTACATTCATTCATTACGTTTGTTACGGCCTACGGCTGCTCCCTTAAAGGGACCAATCCTCTGGGGCCCATGAGCAGAAGACTTCCCGAGCAGACGTAGGTCGGGCCTCAATGTAGCCACGTGGAAATTCCTAATTACAATAAACCAGATGGGAGGACGTTACAAGGACATAGTACTTACCATTATCCGAAGCTAACTTCGCACCAAGGCTTGGGCAGGCCGTGAGTGTGTGTAATAGGGGATGGAAAGTTAGTGTACAGTGAGGGGTGAATGTGTGGGGCCTTGTCAAGCATAGGCGACCAGCCGCTGCCGAGTTCCAGGCTGCTCCAAAATGCTGCCACACTGCTTCAGACTGCTTCGGCGCCGGACCACAGTCACTTTCTTCTTTCGTCACGATGACAGTCAATTAACTCTATCGTACGATTAACTAACTTACAGAAGCCACTAACTATCGCTGGGTATAAGGTTAACGCACAAACGCACACGGAGTTTACGGATCAAAGGTCACGGCCGTTTCGCGTAGCAACAGTTAGTTCTAGAATATCAGAGGCCGCACTAGCCAATATTGTCGAATGCACTTATACAGATTCTGAGTCGGACCCAATAAGTCCCGGGAAAGGCTATCCAAACAGGGAATGCGCGTTATAATTCCTAGACAGGATATTTACTAGACGACCTAACTATTCCGCGGTTCCCGCACAAAATTAACAGCGTGCAGACATTAGCACATCTGGCAGACGACTGCTGCGCTTGCGACCCTCGCGCCACTTGCCACGCTCGGCCGAGCTTCAAACCGGTATCGCCGAGCCGCGCGCCCTCTAACGTCAATCCCGAAATCAACGTTCGGGCGTAAACAACGTCTCTTCATTTTATGTCTTAACAGGTCGGTACTCCATCTAGTCTGGCTCACCTGTGCGACAGCAAAAGCTGCCGTGTGGCCCTTCCACTGTTATGTTGTCTGCCTATCTGTAATCTAACTTCGTCATTCTTTATACATTACACATAATACTTAGTAGTAAGCAGCTTTTTTATGTACTGCAGTAGGCAACAAGGAGCTGATGATGAAGAAGTTTTGCACCTTTAAAGTATTTAGTTTAGTATAAATAGGGCCCCAATTTCAGTTTTGCCCCGGGGCCCTTGGTTACATAGCTACGCCACTGTGTGTAGTGGCGGTGTAAGATAATCCACTACCTTCTCCACCATCATCATGGGTGTAGTACCTAAGAAGCAACAGAGGGCAACTAAAACAGGAGATGTGGACAGCAACATCTTTCTGATCACAGCTCAATAAGAATAATAAAAATCAGTAAAAGCAACCATGGTAAACATTCCTTCTATAAGTTCGGTAGGTTATGCGGGTGCAGTGAAATTTTAATAGGATGCAATTGAATTAATCTAATATTTTTTGCATTAATGTCCTCTAGACCGAATTTAGGTCACGGCTCCATTCTTCAATGGAGACTAGTCAATGGCCAGTAGCTATCTGCGCAGGTCAGGATTATAGTGCCGGAGTTTATGCGCAAGCACAGGTGCACTCTATTCCCTCACTCTCATATTCCGATGGGACGGTAATTTGACACGACCGGCGAAAGATCAAGCGCAGGACCAATGGCTTAACGTGCTTTCCTAGGCGTACATGAAACACCGCTATATTATTGACTCCAGACTGCTACCGAGAATTTGTTGACAGAAAAACCCAATAACTAATTTTATCCTGACCCGGGACTCGAACTCGGGACCTCATAATTCAAAAACTCACGAGGCTGTTTTTGGATTATGTGCATACTATTTAAGTACCTATAATACTTGATTTAAAATACTTAAATGCTTAGATTTCAGAACCAACAATAAAGGCACGAAGTTTTAATTATTAAATTAACTAAAGTCAAAACTTATACTAAGTCAACCTCAATATATTAATTATTAAAGCGGCAATTTTATTTGATTTTAATTATCGATTATAATACAGTTTCAAATTAAGAAATAAATAAGTATAATTTGAAACTGCATTGTGTATTTCCCATCAAACAATGTTTAGTTTTTCTGGCTCTCTTTACTGTTCAGACCGGAACACGCAGTGCAGGTACCTACTACGTTTTGGCGGCAGAAATAGGTAACAGGGAAAAGGGATCTCACTTGATTCCAAAGTTTTTCTTGTACTCGCCGATGGACGAATCATTAAAACTAGCGAGCAACTAGCTAAAATATCATTGTTTATAAATAATACGCAAAACAAAACACGCCGACTTCACTTTGTTACTGACGTCACATTAACCTTGACCCGACGCGAGGATAAAGTACGTCTACTCCTTCCCGCCTTAGCCTATTATTTAGTTCAGTAGTCGGGGATCGTTCAATGCGTTAGTTGTCTTGTCACGAAATGAAGTTACTCGTGATTACCTTGTTTTTAGTAACCATTATTATAAAAAGTTCCGAGTGCACGCAGAATTGGTTCCCGCGAAATCTTGTACAAACGATCGCGAATGAAACATCTCTAGTCAAGAATTACGTCAAAGAAAAGGGACGCAGTCTAAGGCAATTCTACAATAATGTGCAAGATAAGATCACGTCGTATTTCGGTTCTTCAAATCGCACTGAAGAAATTATGCACGGCGAAGGCCGAGAAGAAAGAATAAAGAGGAAGTTCAAGGAATATATAGAGGATGCCCAGGAAAAAGAAAACGTCATATTTGACTCCATCGCTCCAAAAAAGAGTCACTACAATTGCTCTGACGACGATCCGGCAATTCGTATGACTACACCTCAACTGATCGCGCTCCATGGATATGTCTCAGAGTCACATACCATTACAACGGATGACGGCTACATTTTAACACTACATAGAATACCAAATGCTAAGAATATTGGTGCCCAGCCTCCTAGAAAAACAGCGCTCCTTCATCATGGCTTACTCGGCAGTTCCGCCGATTGGGTCATTCCAGGACCTGGAAAAGGTCTCGCATACATATTATCTGACGCAGGTTATGATGTCTGGCTAGCTAACGTTAGAGGAAATACGTATTCCAGAGCTCATATCTCTAAGAATCCCGACTCATTCGCCTTTTGGAATTTCACATTCCACGATGTAAGTCAGCACGATTTACCGGCAGTTATCGATTATATCATGGAGAAAAAAGGATGGGACGTGAAGATAAATTACATCGGCCATTCCATGGGAACGACTGTCCTATTTGCTTTACTCTCGACAAAAACTCAATATAACAAAGTTTTAAGAGCAGGATACGCACTCGCCCCGGTGGCGTACATGACTCATATACAAAGTCCGATTAGATTGCTGGCGAAATTCAGTGATAATATTGCATATTTGATGACACTCCTCGGTGCTAACGAGTTTTTACCCCATAACGCCGTTCTGAGGTGGCTGTCTAAGCATGCGTGTGAAATAAACCATTATGAGGAAGTGATATGTGAAAACTCACTTTTCGTGCTCTGTGGGCACGATGAGAAGCAGTTTAATAGAACTTTATTACCTATACTTTTGGGTCACGTGCCAGCTGGAGCGTCGACCAGAACGCTGATACATTACGCCCAAGAGGTCCGCAATGGTGGTCGCTTCCAGCAGTTTGATTATGGTCCAGAGGGAAATTACAAAATGTATGGAACGCCCTTACCGCCGGAATATCCAGTGCACAAGATAACTCTACCAATAGCGCTGATTAGTTCAGAAAACGACTGGCTTGCGAGTGATGTCGATGTCAGCAACTTATATGCACGCCTTGCGAACCCCTTGGAACATTATATAGTGCCATTAAAAGAATTTAATCATATTGATTTTCTATGGGCTAAAGACGCCCCTAGACTTGTCTATCATAAATTACTTCAACTGCTCGAAGACGGTGCTAGTAAGACATATACAGATTTAGAAAGCAATGACATCAGCTAAAATTTTATAAATAAAACTACTTTTGTGTGTTTTAAATAAATAATTATGTCTTAACTTAAGTACTCCTAGACTCAACAATACTATATAATATTAATAAACATAATGTCTCATTGTCATTTTTCAATAAATGTTTAACACAATAACTTGTTAAGTTATTTTAAATGTAAAATTAATAACTGAAAATTACAGCATCGTAGTGGCTATGCGTTTGTACAGAGACAGGGCTACGGGTTACGGGTTCGATTCCTGCAATATACATATTACATACACTACGCATGACCTACAAAACTTGTTTTAAATCTAGGTCACTTTACTCTTTTAATAAAAAATTGAAAACAATGAGTCACAAACTACAATTAACATGTTTCGGGCTACCGCGTCTACAAAATAAAGTTTTTTTTTTAATTTTATCTTTGTAATAATACCAACATTCATAGGGGGGTATTTGCCATAGTTGCCACGCTTGGCGAGCGGGTTGGCAACCGCAGTTTTTTTGTTATAATTTTGGCTATTATCAGGAAGATGCTGCTGCCCATCTCCTGCCTGTTTTCCTTTGTCGCCTTTTACGACACCCACGGGAGGATATGGGGACATACCTCAAAACCTGAAAACGAAATTGTACAACCAGTGCGTGTTGCCAGTGATGACTTATGGAACTGAGACGCGGTCCTTCACTGCTGGCCGTATGAGGAAGCTCAAGGTCGCTCAGCGAGCTATGGAGAGGGCTATGCTTGGAGTTTCTCTGCGTGATAAACTTAGGAATGAGGATATCCGCAGTAGAACCAGAGTAACCGACATAGCCCAACGGATTAGTAAGCTGAAGTGGCAGTGGGCCGGCCATATAGCTCGAAGAACCGACAACCGATGGGGAAGAAAGGTTCTCGAGTGGCAGCCTCGTACCGGTAGGCGAAGTGTAGGGCGTCCCCCCACGAGATGGAGTGACGACCTGATAAGACATGCAGGAAGTCGATGGATGCAGGTGGCTCAGGACCGTGCTTTGTGGCATTCTTTGGGGGAGGCCTATGTTCAGCAGTGGACTTGTGAAGGGCTGTAATGATGATGATGATGAATAATACCAAACACCTCTTTAACCTGTTTGCATTTAATAACAAGTGGGATGTGTAAGACTGTGTAAGAACCTCCGAAGGGGGCGGAGTTATAGCCGAATTTAGAATTTTTAATTCTTTGGTTTTAGGCCATTTTGACCCCGTAGGAGTGTAATGAGAACTTTTGTCCTTATTCAACCATGACTCTCATGACATCCTCTACATGATAGGCTTTTCAAACTGACTATCCTTAAAGTTCGAGCCACCCCCCAATTTTTGGTTTTAGGCCATTTTGACCCCGTTGAAGTGTAATGAGAACTTTTGTCCCTATTCAACCATGACCCTCTTGACATCCTCTACATGATAGGCTTTTCAAACTGACTATGCCTAAAGTTCGAGCCACCCCCAATTTTTTTAGTTTTTGGCCATTTTGACCTCCTAGGAGTGTAATGAGAACTTTTTGCCCCTATTCAACCATGACCCCCGTGACATCCTCTACATGATAGGCCATTCAAACTGACTAGGCCTAAAGTTCGAGTCACCCCCCCAACTCATTTTTAGTCTTTACTTCCAAACAAAATACTGTTTTTATTGCTACTATAGTAGGTACTTTGCCGATCGACACTTGCGTTTTATTGTTGCATACGAAGTATACGTTAATAAACAATACTTTTGTAAATTCATATATTATTACTAGCCGGCCAGCCAAACGTTCTTCTGCCCTTTCTAACGTCCCTCTGAAATCATTAAAAAATCATTAAATATGCCATAAAAAATATTAAGGCTCACTTATCGGGATATAAACTGCCCAATCTCTCAAGTAGGAGCAAGCAATACACATTTACAAAATTTTATTAAATTTGGTTGAGCAGATTAAAGTGAACGGACATAGTGATTTTTATATTATACTAGCTGTTCCCCGTGACTTCGCCCACGTCGAGTTATTTTTCACTAAAATAAAAGCAGCCCAAGTTACTCCTTATAATCTCAGCTATCTAGTTCTTTCTTTCTTTCTTTCTATCTGCCAGTGTGTATAAATATTGACATTAATATTTATACGATACTAACGTCATTCAATTGTTTTGCCTTCCCGGAACCCCTCCTTAAACTTTATGGTATGTTATTAAAGTTCAAATTGACTTTTAAGTATTATTACGAATCTTTTGTATGCGAATATAGAAAAGTGTTATTTTTAGACTTTTTCAAGTAATTTTTTAAATTTTTCTTTTCGTAAGAACCATCTTCGTACTTAAAGGAATATTATAAAAAAAGAATTAGCGAAATGGGTTTAGCTCGGCTCTCGAGATTTGCGCTTAGCAACACATTCAGCGTTTCATTTTTATATTATAGATTAAGACCACCTGGTTGGTGATACAATGAAAATTTATATGTCTCACATTGTCCCAAAATGTGATGTGAAGCATTCGTTCCAAACTTTCAAATCTGCTACCGTTGCCAAAACGATAAGCAAAGGATGAAATTGTGTAAGTAAGTACTATGCTCGTTTCGACTTGAGCAACAATTTTCGAATATTTTTTGAAACTCATTTACAATTAGTTTAAAAAAGCGCGGCATATAGATATAACAATGTCACAGGTCACAGTAGGTGAACAATGTCTAAGATATATTAATTTTACGGCGCTGGAAATGGAAACATTATGAGGAATTTTATATACATAAAAAATATTTTTAAGAATACGGTGTAGGTGAAGAGACTTTTCTTTCATTCATTAATTAAAACTGAAACGAGTAGTTTTATAGACGGCGACTGCATGCGAATGTCTAACTACATTGACTGCGTGAATTTATTTATCTTATATACTTTTTAGATAACTAAGGACAAGGACCTTAACTCAACTGTTTTTTCCCTATATAATTTTTCCCTATATGATACTTTTTTACTAAATAGGTTATCTAAGCAGCGGTACCATTTCAATTTGAAAAAAAAAAACACCCGTAAGGGTGAAAAAATAGGGATGAAATGTTTAGTTCTTCGATATACTTATTAATGTCTTCTTAGCACCGTAATATTCTATTTCACGGGATCGATTTTGTATTAATCTGCTACTATGTAAGCGGTCATTTACTGAACATGTGATTCAAATTCATGTTTAGACATTATGTCAACTGTCAACACGTATACAAAAAAACAATAACATACCAATGTCGATGAGTCATTGTTGAACTTTGCACGTTTACAATAACATAATTGCTGATAACTATTATCGAACATTGCTTCATAGGGTGTCTCATATCGTTTGTTTGAGAGCATATTATCTATTTAATTATTTTATTGATCATGTATGAGTCATTAAAAACAAAAGTGACAACAATATCTACGTCCTGGGTACAGGCCTCTTCTCTCTCTCTCTCTCTCTCTCTCTCTCTCTCTCTCTTTCTCTCTCTCTTTCTCTAGTGCGTGTCGGCGGACTTTAGGCCTCATAATATATTATTCCTCAGACATGATCCCCTCCAGGATCGAATCTGAGTTTTTGAGTCACGCAGCTGACGCTGAAATTATATTTGTTTTACAAAAGAGGGCCATAAGAGCAATTTATGATTTAAAGTCTAAAGAGTCGCTGCGACAAAAATTTAAGGAAATTAATATATTAACTTTGGCCTCTCAATACATTATGAAAATGTAATGTATGTACACAAAAATAAAAGTAGTTTTACAAAAATAAGTGATATTCATTCTGTAAATACTAGGAACAGACACAAGCTAGTAGTACCAGTTACTCGACTCCATCGAGTCAGTAATTCATTCTTGGGGCGATGTATACGCTTTTACAACAAAATTTCACAAAATATTCAAAATTTGACCTGTTCAAAGTTCAAAAACTTAATAAGTTTGTATAAAAAGGGTTATTATAATATTAAAGAATTTATGGATGATAATAACCCTGGGAATGAGGTGAACGCTACCAAGCAATTTCTAATTTGTTTTGTGTTGTTAATAATTGTGTAACATATATCATGATTGAAAGATCATCTGAAAGTCCCGCTGGGTTTCTTGTTGGTTCTTCCCAGGACAGAGGTTTTTTTTCGAACCAGTGGTAATTAAAGAAAAGCGTGTAATATAATAAGTATTATTTATAATCTATATTGAATAAAAAAGTTTCTGTTTCACATATTTATATTTTATATAAGTACATTATTATATTTACGCTGAACGCTTAGCCCCTGGGCTAACAAATTCAGATCGATTTTCTTGTCATGTTATTATTAAATAGATCAAGATTTTATTATTAGATAAAAAGTTAATTAAATATAATCTCAAAATTTCTGTCCTTTTTATCTTTTAAATTCAAAATGCGTGGTAATGCATTATTTTAAGTGAATTTACTTCGCACGCACACATTCGTAAGGGTCGATAGGTAGGCGAAAACGTTGTTGTCCATAAATCACATACAATTTAGGATAATCTATACAAGTAAATAAAATTGAAGTGTCTGTTTGTAATGTTAAAATAACAGTATTTTACTAAATGCATATGAAAGTGTAGGTACGGTACTTATAACAAAAACACAGCTTTTTTAATTTTTGTCTGTCTGTCTGTCTGTTTGTTCCGACTAATCTCCGAAACGGCTGGACCGATTTCGACGGACGACTTTCACTGGCAGATAGCTGATGTTATAAGGAGTAACTTAGGCTACTTATATTTGAGAAAAAGAATTAGGGTTCCGCGCAACTTAATTAAAACCTTAAATTACACGCGGGCAAAGTCGCGGGGAACAGCTAATTTTTTTTTTTATAGGATAAGGGTGACAAACGAGCACACAGTCCACCTGATGGTAAGTGGTTGCTGCGGCCCATAGACATCTACATCTATCTTCGTTTGCGAATCAAAATGCAGATGCGTTGTCACCCATGAGGACTAAGATGGAATGCCTCATTTCCAGTAAAAAGGGCCTCCGGCCACCTGCACTCACCAAACAAAACGCAGAGGTAAACCTCTACTTCACGCTGGTATTCTGTGAGGTCGTGGTACCACCCCGGTTCGAGCCGGACCATCCGTGCGACAGCAAAAGCTGCCGCGTTGCTCTACCACTGTTTACTTTCAAATAAAGCAACGAGCAACCCATATAGCATGGTCGCTGCTTTGCGACCATGCTAATTATTTTAGTTACGCATCTGTGGGAATCATTGGTTATTGGCCATTTAGAAGGGTAATATATTGTCTGGTATGTATTGTATGTTCGTTTCTATGTGAATCCTAATCTGAATGAATGAATCCTAATGTGAATCCCTCCTATGGGACTAACTCCTAAACAACTCGTCAAAAAGCTTAGCTAAATAAAATAAATACGGTGGACATAAACTGAGTCATAAAAAAGTTAGGTTAATGCTATCGTGGTTAGTGGTAAGGTAAAGTTTAGAGCAATGCTGCAGCTTTATTATGGTTTTAGCACAAAATGTGTCGGTTTGATCAAGTAGTGACTTCGCTTTGACAGAATACCAACTTCATATAACGCTGACATAGCATAGATATAAGAAAAACTTATATCTATGTGATATAGATATAGTATCGACATTGCCCTATGGACCAGTAAACTGAAGTGGCAATAGGCCGGCCATATAGCTCAAAGAACCGACAAACAATGGGAAAGCAACGTTCTCGAATTGCAGTCTCTTACCGGTAAGATAAGTAGAGAGTCACCCCTCACTAGATGGATTTATAGTCGATGGATGCAGGTGGCCCAGGAACTTCCTTTGGGGAAGGTCTATGTTCAGCAGTGGACTGATGAAGGGCTGTAATGACGATGATAGTGATGATAGCATCATAATACTGTTGTTTTGTGTAGATAAGTACCTAGAACCGGAAACACCTTAAATTCGAACAACTAGGTATTCCATCATTGAATGTCTATGGGTGACACCGTCCCCTTGTTAGCAGATGGACTGGGTGCTGGTTTGTGGCTGGACCGATTTCGATGATTCTTTTTTTATATGAAAGCTGATAGTTCTCGTGTGGTCCCATATGAATTTGATCAAGGTCAGACCAATAGTTTTCGAGTTATTCTTAATAACTTATATTGAAGTCGGCTGTACAACATTTTTTAACTTAAATTATTGTAAAAATAATTTAAAATTAAAAATTTTGTACAGCCGACTTCAATATAAGCGATTTCAATATAAGTTATTTAAGAATAACTCAATAACCATTGGTCTGACCTTGATCAAATTCATATGAGACCACACGAGAACTATCAGCTTTCATATAAAAAAAGAATCATCGAAATCGGTTCCCCCAGTACAAAGTTATGAGGTAACAAACATAAAAAAAGCATACACTCGAATTGAGTACCGTCTCCTTTTTGAAAGTCGGCAGAAAAACACTGTTGCCATTTAAAGGGTAAGAGAACCTAAATAATTACTTGGAAAACGTAAACTTGCCCATGAAATACTATGTTTTTTTTTTTCTAAACTAGAGTAAGTTGTAGAAATAATGAGTATGTAATGACTTATTATACCGTGATACTTTATCAAGTCGAACATTCCTTCGATAAGAAATCGTACGTTCAAAAATTAACGTAGGCAATTTACGTCGCCCTTGACGTCCGGTTACTTTGTTTTTGCTTTATCTATTTAAAATAGAAACATCATTATCTGTCGCTTAGTGGTAAACTAAAATAAACGATAAACCAAGTTAGAAAACAATGTTATTAAAGTATCTGCGTGACCATTTAAGATTCTGTAATGGGCATTTACTAAAATATGGGCCCTGTTCTAAATCTTTGAAATCAGGCGCTATCCATAAATTATTTTGCAGCACGGATCCAACCGGAACTGTTACCAAAATTCAGATACATAAGTCTTAAAGGTAATATACAGTAGTCTTTAAGCTAATATAAAGATTCAAATGAAGAATCTAATCTATGTTTATAATTAAAAGTAATATTAGGTCATTGTTACTGTGCATATCTCTTCCTTTTGACGCTGACTGTATATATCCTATGTACATAGTTTTTTTTGGATAAGGGTGACCAACGAGCACACAGTCCACCTGATGATAAGTGGATGCTGCGACCCATAGACATCTACATCTATCCTCTATTACAAATCAAAATGCAGATGCGTTGTCACCCGTGAGGACTAAGATGGAATGCCTCACTTCCAGTAAAAAGGGTCTCCGGTTCTCTACACTCACCATACGAAACACAGCAGTGTTAACCTTCTATTTTACGCTGGTATTCTGTGAGAGCGTGGTCCTTCCCCGGCCGAGCCGACCCATTCGTGCTACAACTATACTATTAATATAACTAATACTATTGCTCTTTTGGCTCTACCACGTAAAAAAACATAGTTTTATTAGTCTACTGCTGAACATAGGCCTTCTTGCATCTAGTGGAATGTCGCCCTGCACGTACGGTGCCGTACGTACGCTTAGGTACCGGTTTGTGGTTGCCACTCGAGCTCGAGAACCTCTCTTCCCCATCGGTTGTCGATTTATCGAGCAATATGGCCGATCCATTATTGCCACTTCAGCTTACTGATCCATTCGGCTACGTCGGTTACTCAGGTTCTACTGTGTTTATCCTCATCACCGAAGTCTTTCAAACAGAGAAACAGCATAGCCTTCTCCATAGCTCGCTGAGCTACCTTAAGATTTGTTATTTGCCGTAGGAACATATGACGAAAAGAAACTAAATTGCCGACCGCTGCTGCTAAAAGTATCGCCTTTGACCCTTACTGGCAATAGATACATCACAAATAACCCTTCATGCCCACACGGCTTGTGATCATCTTCCGTCACACCAACACACTTGTTACTTTGTTTGTTACTTACTTTGAATACTTAATAAGGACCTTGCACACAAAGAATCCTAAACTTCATGAACAAACCTTAATAGGTTCTTGTTCCAAGTTCTTGAGGTGTTAACGTCTGAAAAGTGTCATTTTTCTAATTCACTGATTTATTGACTCACTCATCAAAAACTAAGACCACATTTGAGTTATTAGAAACTCAAACTTAGGCATCAAGGAAGTCATCAGACGTACACAAAAGGAAAAATGCAGGCGAAAGAAGCGAGAGAGATGTGTCAGGATCGTGCCAAATGGAAAACCGTAATCTCTGCCTACCCTTCCTGGATACAGGCGTGAGAGTTTATGTAAAAATGTAGGTATGTAAGTTCTTTCTATATCCAGACCCATCTCCTACGACTTTATCGCGGCGTTACATTACATTAGAATCAGGGGTCATCACTGGTTTAAGCGAGTGAGTGCCTAAATGTTTGCACTGACACTTGAGTCATGCTCAGTTATCTAGGTTAAATAAGCTTTTTGAATCCATTCAATTGCTATACAAAAATAACTTTTAATGTAATTTTAATTTTAGCTCTATTTATTTCAATAATCTCTTTAACTGCGAATAAAATCACAAGCGAACTTAATGCATTTACGAAGATATTTTGATGCTAGCTTAGTGATTAGGTAAGATTTACTGTTTCATAACGATTCATTACAAAAATCATCTATTGTTATTTCTAACTAGCTGTTACCCGGTTGCAGCCGTAGAACAAATAATTAGAGAAATATCTTAAATTTGGAAGAGTTAATACGTTATACGTTGTGGAGCCATACTGTAGTATAGTTGTAGCACGAATAGGTCGGCTCGACCGGGGAAGGACCACGCTCTCACAGAATACCAGCGTAAAATGGCAGCTTGACACTGCTGTGTGTCATATGGTGAGTGTAGAGAACCGGAGACCCATTTTACTGGAAAAAAGGCATTCCATCTTAGTCCTCACGGGTTACGACGTATCTGCATTTTGATTCTTTATGGAGGATAAATGTAGATGTCTATGGGTCACAGCAATCACTTACCATCAGGTGGACTGCGTGGAATGCTCGTTTGTCACCCTATCCTATAAATAAAATTATATTGCTTGATTGGGAATGGTAATAATACATTAATTATTGATGTTGAATGATAATATAAAACTCTCAAATAAATTTGTCTGTAACCTATAACCTTAGCGGAAGTGCATGCAATATGTTGACAAAGTTTTACCACAATCTGATGAACGGTATAGCAGCACATAAATTACGAACGAACAAATTATTAATTTTTAATTATAGTTATCCTCTTAGCTCTATGCCCTCTAGCAGGAGGGTAAAGATGGGTGATAAGTATGGTTAGCACTAAAATACGGATAGTACTCATGCAAACCCAGTTCAATGCATGCCTATACAGAGTACATCCTGCCAACACCAATGATTTCTAACAATTGTTATTTACAAATTCATGTATTCCTCACCGGTGAAGGAAAACAAGGAAACCTACATATCTAAAAATATAAAAAAGAGGGTCTGGGAAGTCTAACCACACTCATTGAGGAAAGCATCCCTTTTTTTTTTTTTTTTTTTTTTTTTTTGCGGATGGAAAATCATCTAATGACGCCTTTCGCTGTGGGTGGAGCGGAAGGGAGTGTCAGACTTTTACTGACTAAAAACCATCCGTGTTCCTTCAGTGCCCTTACGTTCCGGAGCCGCGGTATCTCTTTCGAACAGCCCGCAGCCCCGGCAGGCGTCGGCCCTTGCGGGCCCCTTCACGCTGCTGACAGCTCTTTGAGGCGCGCGTGGAACAAAACGCGCCGTCGACACGGCCTGTCGTCGTTAGACGGACGGACGGCGAGCTACCCATTGCTCGCCGTCCACAGGCCCGCGCCTACGGTGGTCGGGGGCCACGACGTAGCCCCCGACGCCCGGGGCGTCTCCCGCGGCGGCCGGGAAGGAAAGCTGTTGCTCTTTCCTTCTCCCGCTCCGCCACCTCCTTCGCTAGCATCACTGCTTCGCAGAAGGTGGTGACGGCATCCCATTCCGTCTCGCTCCGGACCATGGCTTCGACCAGAGCCGGACGCGAGAGGTCGCCGCCGCCTATCGCCGCTACGAGGACACGGCGGTGCTCCGCCCAAGCAGAGCACACCTCCACGGTGTGCTCCACCGTGTCCTCCGGTTGATCCTCGCAGTGGGAGCACCCGGGCGTTTCCTCCCGCCCGATTCGGTGCAGGAACCTCCCGAACACACCGTGTCCGGTGAGGACCTGCGTCAGGCGGAAGGTGAGGACGCCGTGGCGTCTCTCAAGCCACTCCTCAAAGAGGGGTCTTATCGCCGCTATAGTGGCGTGCCCAGCACGGGGTTGCGACAGTCGCTCTCTCCATGTCGCCATGAGATCATGCCGGAAGTCTGTCCGCTGCGCGACAACTTGCCGCGGCAGCGGGGTTTCCCCCCGGCATAGTGCTGCCGCGCGCCATTCGTGCAGGCGCGCGAGGACTATCGCCTCCAGATCCCATGGCGGCAATCCGGCAGGGAAAGCATCCCTTGGTGCTCTTTAAGATAAACCACTCGAGCTATTTTGAAGTGTAGTCTCGTTAAATTTGTCTTTATCTTTCGAGTTTCCTAGACCATTAATTTGTGGAAATATTATACTAATATAAAGTTCGCAAAAATAATATAGAGCCCATTTAAGGTAGTTTCTAAATAAATAAGTATATTAAGCTAATTAAGTTAAGTATATTTTATGATTGTTAAGAGATCACTTTCACACATATTGCAGTTAAAGTCATTTGTTATCGATATAGCGGGTTATATACACAAGCTAACAATTCATCTGAATGTGGCTTCATCAATGGGAATGTATGAAATGGGAGATGTACAGCAGCATTTTCCTGATAACAAAACAAAATAGTAATATACTGAAGTTTCCAACACGCCTACCAAGCATGGCAACAATGGCGAATATACTCTCTACGGGGCAATATGTGGGCAATCTATAGTGGAAGCCTGTGATCAGTTGTGGACTTTCAATATGAATGAATGAACGAAGAACTAAAATCTCAACCTTCACAATAATATAACCTATAAACATAAAAATATTAATTTATTGAGACAAGATAAAGATGTTTAAATAATGAAGCTCCATTAACATGTTTTATGCCGCCACCAATCAACATTTATTTATAGGAGAATTATTTGAACTTCAAAAAACTATTTCATTTATAAATATTACTTTTTTATTATTTTAAGAATGGTGATACCACACATAATACAATGCTTTCGTCAAGTTTCATTCTGGTTAGAGCATGCAATCATCATTCATCATCATTACAGCCTTTCACAAGTCCACTGCTGAACATAGGCCTCCCCCAAGGAATGCCACAAAGCACGGTCCTGAGCCACCTGCATCCATTGACTTCCTGCATATCTTACCAGGTCGTCACTCCATCTAGTGGGGGGACGCCCAACACTTCGCCTGCCGGTACGAGGCTGCCACTCGAGAACCTTTTTTCCCCATCGGTTGTCGGTTCTTCGAGCTATATGGCCGGCCCATTGCCACTTCAGCTTACTAATCCGTTGGGCTATGTCGGTCACTCTGGTTCTACTGCGGATATCCTCATTTCTGAGTTTATCACGCAGAGAAACTCCGAGCATAGCCCTCTCCATAGCTCGCTGAGCGACCTTGAGCTTCCTCATCCGGCCAGCAGTGAAGAACCACGTCTCAGTACCGTATGTCATCACTGGCAACACGCACTGGTTCTACAGTCTCGTTTTCAAGCTTTGAGGTATACCTGACGAGAAGATGTGCCGTAATTTCCCGAACGCTGCCCAACCGAGTTGAATTCGTCTATTGACCTCTCGGTCGAAGTTGGACTTACCTAGTCGGACTATTTGTCCCAGGTAAATATACCCGTCAACAACTTCGAGCTTAGTGCTCTCAACAACTACCGTCATAGGTGTAACATGGATATTAAACATGATTTTTGTTTTGTCCATGTTCATCTTAAGACCTATCCGTCGGGAAGCACTATTGAGGTCATTGAGCATAGTGCTTAGGTGCTCCAGCGATTCTGCCATAAGGACTATATCGTCGGCAAATCGAAGGTGAGTGATGTACTCGCCATTGATGTTGATACCGTATCCTTTCCAGTCCAGAAGCTTGAAAACGTCTTCCACTGCAGCGGTGAAGAGTTTCGGGGATATGACGTCACCCTGTCTTACACCTCTCTGCAATTGGATAGGTTTCGTACTCTGGTTCTGTACTCGGATAGCCATCGTAGCCCTACTGTTCAAGCATTTCTGCACTTCAATATACCGATAGTCAACTTGGCATCGCTGAAGGGACTGCAGCACCGCCCAAATTTCGACGGAATCAAAGGCTTTCTCATAGTCCATATACGCCAGACATAGTGGCAAATTGTACTTCTCTGACTTCTGTACAATTTGCAGAAGGGTGTGTATGTGGTCTATGGTGCTAAAGCCTTTTCGGAAACAGGCTTGTTCGGGAGGCTGGAAGTCATCAAGTCTGCGCGCGAGACGATTCGTAATGACTCTCGAAAACAGCACGTAGACGCGGCTCAGAAGGGAAATCGGTCTGTAGTTCTTCAAGAGAGCATTGTCGCCTTTCTTGAAGAACAAAACCACCGCACTTCTGCTCCACGCCTCCGGTGTAATGCCACCATGGAGGACGGAATTAAAGAGCTTCTGAAGGACTTCAAGTACCGGTTTTCCACCCGCTTTCAGAAGCTCCGCTGTAATTCCATCCTCGCCTGGGGCCTTGCCGTTTTTAAGGTGCTGGAGAGCCATTTTAATCTCGCTCAGACTGACGTCCGGGATATCATCGGAATAGTGTCGGATAAGACTCGCTCTTGGATCGTTACTCACACTTGCGTGTGGCTCCAACGATGACGTGTACAGCTGCCCATAGAACCTCTCAATCTCACTTAAAATCTCAGGTGCCCCGGAAACGATGCTACCACTTTCTGTCTTCAGCTTTGACAGTTGGCTCTTCCTGACAGACAGATCTCTGGCAAAGACTTTGGAGCCTTGGTTCCGCTCGATCGCTTCTTCAATACGAGCTGTATTGAAGTTGCGCAAGTCCCGCCGCATGCATTTGGAGATCTGTCTGTTCAGTTGCCTGTATGCTGTCAAATCTGTTGAAGAATGTAGCTTCATCTCACGTCTAACAGCCATGCGATTAAGAGTGTCATCGGAGAGTTTTGTGTTCTTCTGCGGCGGGTCTTGCAGAACTTAGCTCCGACTGCATGGACAGTTTCCACGAGCTTGTCATTCATACCGTCCACTTCATTGCAGTCTTCTAGGCACTGAAAACGGTTTTGTAACTCGAGCTGAAAGGTTTCGGGACTTTGGATTAGAGCACGAGGGGGACGGAGCGTTGACTTCATTAGACGAGACCTCTCCAACTTAACGTTTAGGTTCAGTGTGCCTCTAACCATTCGGTGATCGCTGCCGGTTTTCACCCTCGCGATCACTGAGACATCACTGAACAGTTGTCGTCTAGTCGTCATAATGAAGTCAATCTCATTTTTTGTCGAACCGTCGGGGCTCGATCAGGTCAACATCCTGTGGGGTCGCTTCTGGAAGAAAGAGTTCATCATAAAGAGTCCCTCTTTCTCCATGAAGTCGGCCAGCTGCTGGTCCCTTGGGTTCCGTTGCCCTATGCCAAATTTCCCTACTTTCAGCTCACCATTCTCTCTTGTGCCTAGTTTTGCATTGAAGACTCCCATTAACACCGTATATTGGGTTTTGGAGGAATGCATGGCTCTAGAGATATCCTCATACATTTCCTCCGCCTCCTCATCGGGGTGTGCCGAGGTTGGTGCGTAAACCTGTATGACCTTCAGCGAATACCGTTTGGTGATTCTGAGTATGAGGTACGCAACCCTCGTCGACACACTCTCAATCTTTACAACGTTGTTAACGAGAGATTTGTGGACGATAAATCCGACACCTCCTTGGGACAGATGGTCGCCCTCCCGGTAATAGAGCACGTTGCCGGATTCAAGGATTACCGTTTCCTCCCCCTCTCTTCGGACTTCGGATAATCCTATAATATGCCAGCGTAACTTGTCTATATCTTCTTCTTCCTGTCCACAATCTTCTCGTCAGTCCTCAGGGTGCGTGCGTTATATGTTGCCAGGTCGAGTCGTCGTAGGTGACAACCGAACCTCCACCGGAGATTCTTAGCACCCCCTGCCCCGCCGTTACCATGGTCGCCACCGTAGCCAGGAATAGCGGGGCCGCCGGGGACTGGGGGCCGTCTCTTAGTAACTTTATCCATTTGGGGGGTATTTGCCATAGTTGCCACGCTTGGCGAGCGGGTTGGCAATCGCAGTTTTTTTATTGTATTTTTGCTGTTATCAGGAAGATGCTGCTGCCCATCTCCTGCCTGTTTCCCTTTTTCGCCTTTTACGACACCCACGGGAGGATATGGGGTAGTGGATATTCTTAACCGCCACTACACGGCAAATGCAGAAGAGCATGCAATGCCGCAGTATATTTTCAATACCTACCGCAATATTGCGGTATCTTGAGCTTGAGGAACTTGTAATATCGCAAAATTTGCGGAACTTTGAAGTAGTAGGGGTTAAGACTACGCCATTAACCTTTAGGCAACGTTTGCTTCGAATTGATGTATTCTTATTGGCTAAATGCCTTTTAGCCAATGCCAGAATAAATAAATAAAACTAATGACACTATGTAGGATGTCACTATCAATTCTTAATTTGGAGTTTTGGCGGGAACTTGATCGGCGGCGGCTTGCTTTTTTTTTATAGGATAAAGGTGGCTACTGACCTGCCTGCCGCAGGGGCAATCTAGGGTGTAGGAGTGGGGATGACCCTTAATTGCCTCCTTAATTGTGATGTGTGTAGGCAAGCAGGGGCAATTTTTTAAGTCGGCCCTGCGGCAGGGCGGCAGGAGCGCAGTGTTGCAAAAGTTCCCGATTTATCGGGAGATATACTGATTTTATTTAGTATCTCCCGATATCCCGATTTAGCGAACGTATCTCCCGATTTTTTTACATTTTCAACTAATGTAAAATAATAATCATAAATAAAATTGAAAAGTAATAATCAAAATACTAAAATGAACTTTTAACACAAAATCTATGTACGGGGACTTCCCGAAATTGCTCGCATCACGTCCTATGGGACCTATACCTATAACCTTATTAGGTTTTTAAATTCGCGGTATGGTTAAAGCATATTGCACTGATACATCTTAAAATAGAGTTCATTATTGTCTGGTAAGTGTACGGGGGAGATCCCTAAAGATTACTTTGTTCGGGTTGTTTTACGAATTAGGTAGCTTAGGCCATGTATATATAGTGTTGTTCGTTCATAGAATTACATTCACTAATTACTAGCCTTCTTCTGTTTTGTTGAGAACTGTTGTGCTTTATGTCCAAATTTGTTAGGTAGCATTAGTTATCAGCAAATTAATTTAGAATGGCGTTTGCTTCTAAATACGAAAGAAATTAAATCACTCAGTGAAGAAACAGATGAATTTTGGAGAAGCGTGAGTAGCAAAAATACATAATCATAAAATTTTAGTTTAGATTATAAAGACATTATTTTGATCGCAAAAAAAAAATGAAACGAAAAAGAACGACATCTAAAAGAATGTTTTATGATACATTTCTAAACCCATGGATGTAAATAAAAATCTCCCGATTTCTCCAGATTTTTAGCTGACAAATCTACCGATTTTTTATTTTTCACTTTTGCAACACTGCAGGAGCGCAAGACCGTCCTTGCTCCCTAGATCGGCCCTGCCGTTGTTGCGTGTGTAGCACAATTGGGCCAACTTCGTTCAGTTCGTTGCGACTTTCGCGAGGAGCACACGTATAAGTACAAGTCAGAACCGCAGAAAGAACGTTATTTGAACGTTGTAACTTACAAGTAACATTACTGGGATTTGTTACCTAACTTATCATACGGGCTAGTATGGGAAAGTAAATATTCCAATAATATAAAAATTGCTGGAATATAAATAAAATGTTATTAAATAAATATTTAAACAAAAATACAAATTAAAGTAAATAAATTTTATTAAAACCATCATTAGAAAACTATCCTGGCTATTTGTAACACTAGTTAAATTATAGTTACTAAGCACTAGATAGTTAATTTATATCACAGAACAAATTGGTATATAACCAATTTGTTCTGTGATATAACTTAACTTTATTTTACTTAATTACTTAAATTATGACGAGTAAAGTTAGTCATATTTAACATTCTTTGATAGCCTAAAAATAGCGTGGCTGAGCTATGCTGCAGCTTCTAAGCACTATATTAAGGTTGTAATTATTAATTAATTGATTGTTTTATTGATAAATGTGTGTGTCTATAGGCCGCAGTGTCCACTTACCATCAGGTGGACTGTGCTCATTTGTCACCCTTATTCTATATAAAAAAGAGCCAAGGCTATATATACTGATTCATTGATATTTCGATAAAACTGGCGCCATTTTCAACGCGTGCGTCCAGCGAGACGTACACTCTCATACTGAACGGCGTGTGTGTAGAGACAGCTCCGATATTGCTCCGATCGTGGTGCTTCCTAGGTTGCCCCTGCGGCAGGCAGGTCAGTAGCCACCTTTAGGGTGACAAACGAGCACACAGTCCACCTGATGGTAAGTGGTAGCTGCGGCCCATAGACATCTTACATCTATCCTCGTTTGCGAATCAAAATGCAGATGCGTTGCCACCCGTGAGGACTAAGATGGAATGCCTCATTTCCGGTAAAAAGGGCCTCCGGCCACCTGCACTCACCAAGCGAAACGCAGAGGTAAACCTCTACTTCACGCTGGTATTCTGTGAGGTCGTGGTACCACCCCGGTTTGAGCCGGCCCATCCGTGCGACAGCAAAAGCTGCCGCGTGGCTCTACCACTGTTACACAGTTGTTGCTGCTCCTGAATTATTGTTTAAATAATGGTTTGAAGTGGACTTTGATATAAAAGTGGTGCGATTTTGTGTATTAAGTGTCTGCGCATGTGAACTATTGCTCTAATGATGAAGGATTCTCAAGATAAGCTGTTTGTTTGCATATGCGCCTTTAGATACCATCGCCAACTGTCAGCTGCCTGCTGGCTCAAGTTGCCGTCAAAATCTCCCAAGGGCTGCACAATGTGACGCATCAACATATTGTGAAGCAGTGAATTATGAAGGATAATTACACATGAAGACAAGGCTGTATGGTATAGTTCCTTTACCTGTTCTCTCGAGCGAATAATAAAAACAACAACAACAATTCTTAATTTGATGTCTACGTGTAGGGATGTAACTTCGCTAAAAAATCCATATTGGAATATCGAAATTTTCAAAAGAGAAACATCGATTTTAAAACATCTAAGTTAATGAACGATATATCGAGATTTTTGATGTTTTTTATCACCTTTTAAATACATAATATTATATCGAATAAATAATCATTTTGAACAGAAATGAAACAAATAAGTATAATACTTAAACATTATATTTATGTTATATCAAGAAGTTTTACACTATTTTATTTTTACACATTTATTTTTACCGATTAATTTTTTATTTGAAATAGAAAATAAGTATTAATTAAACATTGTTTACTTTTACGTTTATTTCTTAAACAATAAATTTAAAAATAACAATTTTGGCAAACTGGTGCCCAGTAAATGGTTTCTATCCTGGGTGATTGTAGCTCCAGCCTCTGAGAGTATCCGTTATATAACTGCGACATTATTTTTGAATATTTATTTTTTGGTGCCATAGAATTCGTGTTAATCATCGTTCGCAACTTTTAACATACGGAATTTTATACTTTCGAATATTTTTACTGCGAAAGCATCGTTCATGAAGAACGATTTGTTATCGATATTTTTGGTTTCAACATGTTGGTTCAACATGTTGAAACATCAATGCTTATGAACGATATATTGATGTTTGAAAAAATCGATGTGTTGTTTGCATCCCTATCAACGTGTTGTCAATTTCAAATTCCAATGTCAATTGTCAACTCAAAAATGATAATGAAAATAAGAAATGATTATGTATTAAACTTTTTTCTTTAATTTAAGTGTTGTATAAAATAAATGATCAATCAATAAATATAATGTCGTTTCTTAAGGGTTGGCGTTATACTGCATTTATTGGTGGATTTGTTGGTTTACTGGGACTTACATTATATCCCATAGCAGTAAGCCCAATGTTGGATCCCTCTGAATATAGTATGTTCTTTTCAACTTTAAATAAATCGAAATGAACACATACGTACTAACAATCGTAAATACGTGTAATAATCGTAAATCGTAACTGTTATCATGTTTTACAGAAAAAATCCAAAAGGAGAGTAGAAAAAATATCAGACAAGAAGACATACAACCAGGCAGTAAGTAACATTTTTCTTATTATGACCTTTATAAATTATATATTGCCGAATTAAAAAAAAATCACTTGTTACAGATATGAAGATTTGGTCGGATCCCTTCGGTCGTAAGAAAGCTGATAGTGAATGAAGATAATTAATGTGGGTTTTCAAGTGATGATACCATACTATGTATATGTATATAATAGGTACTCTTTAGTTGTTAAAAGTTATAAACATTTTTAATTTAAATATATTGCATAGTGTTTTGATTAAATAACAGAAATTTAATTGAATGCCTTTGGTTCATTCATTATCAGTCTATTATTATAAGCTGCTGATTACATGTCTCCCCAAAGACTGCTTACTACGAAACGGAGTCCTGGACTTTCCTGCATATTTTATAATGATGCACCATCAAGTCATGGTTGCCCTACACTGTTTGCCAGAAGTCAGATATTGAGAATACCGCTTTAGGTCCTTTCTTCCCATCATACTAGATGGTAAGATTCCTCAGAGTTCATCTGGGTATTCACCAGTCCTGTTTAAAAGTATAGACTGTGAGGTATTCCATCATATCCCTAGGTTGAAATTTAGAATCGTTTGGCAGGAGGAGGGGGCAGGGGATGAGGGGAGGGGAATGGAGGGAGCGTCCCCTTACTCCCGACACCACTCCCATTACATTACACACACAAAGTATTACACCGTTCTTGAGAAAAATCAAAAACAAAATCCCTTAGACCTAACCTGAAAGTAACATTTATCGTCTCCGGCAGGAGGGGGGAAGAGGGTAGCAGGAGTGTGCCCTATCAGGGAAAGCCCCTCTACCTTTCCCTCGCTGCGGAGAAGTATAGTTTATGAGTAATGTTTTTTTTGTAAAATCATAACCTCACTTTTTTACACAGGAATATTGACCCAAAGTTGCTTCTACAACGGCTTCGGCGCTGCGGGAAGTACAGCCCCTTCGCCCTTGCGTAGCGAATCACAGGCACCCATGCCTACGATTAACTATGGCGGGCGGGGGCTGCTCTCCCTCCGCGCCTACGGCTTTACAAAAACACTCTAGGATTAGGGCAGACAAGACTACGTGGAGTCTGGGCGTGCTGGTTTAATTTTAGTACGGATTCGATCAGATCAGATATCTATAAAGTCAGGTTGCCTTCGCTCCCACCACAACCTTGTAACCTATTACAACTGAAATTATTTCTGGGTGTTCAAGTATTTCTGGGCAGTTTTAAACAATTCAGAAATAAAACAGTATATTATAATAATTTCTTAATTGTCTGTAAACATAGTTTTTTTTATTAATTTCACTAGTCTTACGTCCTTGTCGCACTTACTGAAAATTCTAAAATGCTATCCAGCTTTCACAGTAATTTTTCCATGTTTTACGCATTTTAGGTTATAATAGTTTTTATTTATTTTTTCGATAACGGTGCATTACCTTTTAATGTGGGTGGTATTATTATTATCAGGGACCAAATCTCTACCAAATAAAACCTTACTCCGCCAAATTCGTGGCAAACGATTCTAAATCCAACCCAAGTTATTTTTAAAAATTGGAAGTATGCATTACAGCCAATATGTTGCCAGTGGCGTCACTTATGGGCCAAAACTTGTCATATACTGCTGGTCAGGATGCTCAAAACTTTGAAGTTTTACATTTGGAGTTTCTCTTGCGTGTAAAAACCATAAGGATATTTGCAACAGTGGCGTAGCTAACAGAGGGCTAGGCGGGGCAGTGTCCCGGGGCCCCCAAGCTAAAGGGGCCCCTCGGCCTCCAAGAACGACGTTCGAAAAATTATGTTCTATCCTAGTTGTATAAGAATTTTCGAGTTTTAACTTTTTGGCCCCTTACCGCGAACGGCTCGAACTGAAATCACAAAAATTACTCCCAATTCTTCTTCAGAACTTAATATAATTGTCTACTTCGTTTTATTGTCATTTTTATATAGAAGAGGGTGCCAAACGAGCATGCGGCTCACCTGATTGTAAGTGTCGACCACCGCCTATTAACAAATACAACACCAGGGGAATAGTTTTGCTTTCCTCTGAACACTCCCCGTGGTAAATGCGATAGAAAATGCAAAGGGATCCAACATCTCTTCGTCCCGTCTTTCGTCTTTGCCGGTCGACGATTCCAGCTACTGCGCTGGGTCCGGTCAAGTGAAAGGAGCTGGTACTAGGGAGCCCCGGGAAAGGGATGAGAACAGTAATCCATGTTAGGCCGAACCTGCCCCTTGTAAAGTTGCAAGCAGTGTGCCGGCATAAAATACTGTCCCGCTCTGCTGAGCACGCCAAGCTTTTTAGAGGCCAATTCAGCCTTCCATTCCAAGTGACCACGAAACTGCACGTTATTCGATATGTCAACGCCGTAGATTCCGATACTGGCTGAGGTAACAAGGGAGTGCCCTGAAATTAGGAGTTACGATAAAGGGGTTATTTTTAGTGGTAAACGCGCAAACCTGTGTCTTCTAGGCATTGAACTTAATTATATTTTGTCGCCCCAATCCGAGACCTTATCTGGCAAAGACTCGACTTCAGACACAAGTTTGTTCTTGTACTCAGAGACGTTTTACCGTGAAATAAAGGCACAGCCGGTGTATAAAGTATCACCAGTGCACGTTACTGGTTTGCTACATATTATTGATAAGCAGAAGAGCGTAGGTGATAGCTCATAGCCTTGTAGAACACCATCATAAATTCTACTACGACTTTGTTGCTCCAATCTGCAAGAAAACTACTGATCCAGTTACAAAATTCTCTGGAAGCCCATAGGGAGCTTCGAAAAAAGCGCTTTGTGCCAAACCCCATTGAAAGGCCTTCGCTATGTCCAATCTAAGGGCCAGGTTCTCCCTCTTTGACTTTGCCGATTTATGAGTCAGGTATGCCAGAAGATCACCAGCTGAGCCGACGGAAATCGTACTGGCGGTCACTTTTCAGTAGGTGATCCTCAACCTCATGAACTGCTAGTTCACAACGGTTTTCATTTTTTTTGAGAATAAATTGGATAGGTCTGAGCGGTCGATTTTCGGTTATTTTTTAGAGATCTGATGCACTAAAACTGTCTTCTTTGAGTTCGGGACTACGCCTAGGGAGAAAGAGGTTTAGAAAAGACACGTTACGACCGGTGCCAACTAGGGAGCACACGTCTTCAGCACATTGAGAGGAACTCCACCAGGTCCACTCGACTTGACGTCTAGGGAGAGTAGTGCTTCGCAACGAGTGCTGTGTAAACTGTATCGCATCGACCTAAAGGCGAAATCATACTTATTTTTAACAGCGCTGGTGAAGCACTCCTATTATAGCGCGATGCAATTTTACAGGAGCGACCAAACCAGGCACCACTGATGATAAAATAAAGAGTTCCACTCCCTGAAGTACCACATCAGTGATAGAATCACGGTGGGATCATCCGTAGAGAAGCATACCCGCCCCTGTCCTCAAGGGAAGGATGCAAAAAAAGACCGCATCCTATCCCAATCGGCCGACCTATAGTGCCAAACATGGCGGCGATCTGCAGAACGCAACTGCGATGGGAGTGTGAGTGGCACCATAGTCCGGATCAGACAATGGCCCAATGAGCCAAGAGGGGCGTCGACGGTGACCTAATATTCCTCCAGATGAGAGGTCAGCAGAAGATCCAACAGGGAAGGTGCAAGATCCACCACATCTAGAATCCGCGTAGGCGAAGTAACCATTTGTATCGGATCATATGCCAAGGCAAACTCTGATCGGTTAAACGAGAACCAAGCCATTCAGTGTGGTGGCCGTTCAAATCACCAAGGATCACGATCTCTGCAGATGGGACCTGTTGTAGCACGGAGTCTGCAGTGACTTGGACGTGGTCGATGAGTTGGTCTGTGTTGACATTATCTATAGAGGCACCCGTAGACGCGGGGATGGTCGTCGCAGACCTTCAAGATTACCGAGATGTCGAGAACAAATGTCCTCTCTGACGTATATACAAACTCCAGCAGATAGGAGAGAAGTATCGACCGGAGAGGACACCTGCGTCTCGGTTAGAAAGAGCAATGTCGGCTTCGCCGTCTTCAGATGGTGCCTAGTGGACTTTGTTGACGCTCGAATGAAATCCCCTGATGTTGCAGAAATTCACGAATAGCGTGGCAGGGGTCACCTTTATCTTATTGCTCTACTTGCCACGAGCAGTATTAGCCTTGTGCGGATAGCCCTCTCCATAGGTCGCTGAGCGACCTTGAGCTTCCTCATCCGGCCACGTCTCAGATCCATAAGTTATGACTGGCAACACGCACTGGTTGTACAATCTTGTTTTCGAGTTTTGAGGTATATCTGAAGAGACCTCTCAGTCGAAGTTGGACTTACCTAGTCGGACTATTTGTCCCAGGTAAACATACTTGTAAACGACTTCGAGTTTAGTGCTCCCAACAACTACCGGCGTATGTGTGACATGGACATTACACATGATCTTTGTTTTGTCCATGTTCATCTTAAGATCTATCCGTTGGGAGGCACTATTGAGGTCATTGAGCATAGTGCTTAGGTCCACCAGCGATACCGTCATAAAGACTATATCGTCGACAAATCGAAGGTGAGTGATGTACTTGAAAACTTCTTCCAATGCAGCGGTGAAGAGTTTCGGGGATATTACGTCATCCTGCCTTACACCTATGTAGTTGGATAGGTTTCGTACTCTGGTTCTGTACTCGGATAGCCATAGTAGTCCTACTGTACAAACAATTCCGGACTTCGATATACCGACAGTCAACTTGGCACCGCTGATTTCGTTGAAACAACAGTTTTTTACGTAAAAAGGTTGTCTGGAAGAAATCGACCTTCTTCTACCTTCTACCTTCTATATCATTTATTTTATTTTCTTTTCGTTTTAATGTGTATTGGTGTAAAACAAAGAGTATATTGATTGATTGATTGAAAATCTGATTTTGAGGGTACCTATTCTAAGAAAGAAATTAATATGAATGGGATTTTAGAGGTGTGATAAGAAAAGAAAACGATTTTATTATAAAAAGATTTTTATATTGAAAATTGCAAATTAAATATATGGGTCTTCTCTTCTCCACACCCAAACGCATATAAAACAGTGGAGTCTTTCTTGTCACAATTTTTATAAAAAAAATAAACCTAAATATCATATTTACATTAAAAGTGTGCCTTGTAGCCAAAAGTTATGGTTATTCTTAAGTGTTTCACTATTCAAACATAAGCAGACAAATGTTAATGATATTTTACCGCTATTTTTCTAATGTCAATGTATAAAAACTAGATGCAATAATATTTACATAATAATACACAAACAACTTTATATTAGATTTGTCTCGTTGTGTTGTATATGTATATAATACAAATCTTTTTATTGTACACATTATTTCACAAAATCTTATATAAATTCTCTCAGTTCAAATATTTGACTAAACCTTTAACAAAAATATAACTAACATATTAAATTATAACTGATGGAAGTCTTTGTTGACCTTTCTTGCATGTGAGATTTTTACGGTATTAAAAATAGTGTAGAATTCCCGTTTTCCAATTATATCTAGAATGAGCAAATGCAAAATGGTACATTCTTTTTTATTATATATTCTCACAGCATTATATTTAAAAAATTATACAAATAACGATTAAACATATTTGAATTGCACAATATAGTTATAATATGGAATACTAAATCACTATAATGAATATTAACTTATACAAAACTTATAATGAAGACATCGCATCACAAATATATTAATATTATTATGTACATTGCGCATTAAGGGCTATAATTTAGATAAATATAAATCACTATGTGACTGACCTCTTCTTCCATTCATCCCTGGCATTCTACTCAAGATATAAACCCGTGTTACATAATTTTTTTCAGTAATATTAATTTGTATCAGATGTTTAACACATTTCAGTGGGCAATTACTTACGAAATTTGAGACAGTCTTTGTTTATTGTAATTTATCACAATTTGTGAAGATAAAGCGCAATCTACAACTGGTAGTTGCCTCACTGAGATTTTTGAACCCGAAAATTTATAGCACAGTAAGCTCTTATAGGTTAGCTACACAGTATATATTTTTCTTCTATTCTAGGCGGTTTTGACAGAGTGAAGTATTGAAGCATCATAGAAGCGTCTCGCTTCTATGATGAACTCACAGAAGTTCACCTATATTAAGAAAATAACGCGCTGTTCACATTAACAGTACTAAATATTGCATTATTTTCTTTGTCTGTTTACTATAGGTGAACCCCGCTCTTGTGTGTATGCATTGCGAGACGCTTTTATGAAACTTCTGTACTCTATTTCACTCTGGTTAAAATGTAAGGTTCAAGAAAGTTCTAGCTTAGCAAACAACATATTCCATACAAGTCAAACTCTTTAACTCTCTAACTCTTTTGGTGTCTTTATTTTATCTTTTCAAATGCATTTATTTATTTCTGTAACTTATGATAAAGAAGAATTTATTAATGTGAGTAGTTACGGCTATTATATCCTTGAGTTTTGAATTAGGTCAATGTGTGCACTGTAGAAAACTAAATTGACAGTATTTTGATTGAGCGTCAGAAACATTAACTACCTGTTCAATAGTCTTTACAAATAAATTTAAATCTAAACGAACTCATTAACTACGCCTTACTATGTTATGGATGAAATGGAACATAACACTATACCATAATGCTTTCTAATAGTGGGATAATAAAATAGGCGTTAGCTAGTATAATGTGAAATAGTAATTACATATAAAAACATTGCAGAAAACTAGAAGTTTAAATACATAAGGAATTTTAAATATTACTTATTACAGAAATAACTACGTATTAATGATTTAAATGTGAAAAAGCTATCTTGTGTGCAAGTAGATATTGAAGTAGTGAGTATTTTTTGCTACTTATCAAAAATCAAACAAACTATCATGTAATTTATTAACCCTTTCCCTTTCCCGTGACCCACATATGGGTCATTGCTATTGTATCACTATTGTGTCTGCAAATCGAACAGTGAAAGTGTTATGTTAGATATAAAGGATTTATACTTGTTATGAATAATTTATTAACGCAAAGGGAACACGCATATAAGGTTGATCACCCTAATTTTTTCAGCCTCTTACGCTCTAGCAGTTTTTGTCTACAATATAACTTAGTACAATTTTCACCATCAATTTTATTCTTAATATTTAAATAAGATTTCACTCTGTATGCATGTTTTTTTAAAAATTAGAACCAACAGTTTGCGCAGTAGCAAAATAACACATTATATTATAATATTATCACACATTCAGCATGAAAATATAAAATATTTTTCGCGGCTTACTTTATTTGTCACAGCGTTTCTTAAATGATATTAATCAATAGTCCAACATTAAGTAATTTACGTAAAAAAAATCAATGCAAGAATTCGTCGTCGTCACCAACCTGAAATATCAAGTAAATAATTAATGGTTTTATTTAGGAATTATGAAAATTATAATATTCACGCCAAAGGAAAGCGTATATTTACGGTAGGTAAGTGTGTGTGCTTGCGTACGTGTGTGTGACTACATAATATAAGAATAATGCCACCTGAGCGTGGTGCACCTTGCTTACTGACAACTGCTGATTATGATGAATCGAAATCGTTCAATTGACTGCCACGTTGGTCAAGTGGTCGTAAGCGTGAATACTGATAATGAAGTCCCAAATTCGAATCTTAGGTAGGACCAAAATCAGACATTAGTTCTTCTGTGAAGAAATTCTCAGTAGCGGCCCGGAGTCAGGAAGTTGGCGGTGTTTCACGGCATGAAAAAAATCGGATTGCCTTGCCATCGGAATTTGAGAGTGTGGGAATAGAGAGTGCACCTATGTTTGCGCACACACTAGCTATAACCTTGCCCTGCGTAGATGGCTAGTCTCCGTTGAGTGTGGTCGCCGTGACCGATATTCGGCATGAAGATTATTATTATTATTTAGTGTATATATAGTATTCTCATCTGGTTGAGCTGAATTAATAAAAGAAAATTGTCTAAATTACTTTTTAAAGATCCCTTAAGAGAAGTATCATTCTCCTAGCATTATAAGTAGAACAAATTACAACGATGTCATATTGCTATTTTATTGTTTCAGGCGCTTAGATAAGAAAAATGAATATTTATCATTTTCTTTATCTGTATTATGTATATTTAACATTAAATATAGTAAAAGAAATAAATAAATAAAACCCAACCAGATGAAAGCCGGAGACCAAACGGCCGAGGGTTAGAGGGAAAGGAAAGAGCCCGGAGCGGTCCGGCGGTCCGGCAGTCCGGCCCGGAGAGTCCCAATTACCTCAGAGGACCAAAAGGAAATAATTGTGGAAATATCGTTTTAAATTTGGACGAGTTATATTGTTTAATTAGGTATGATAATTAATAAATTCATCGAAGTTGAAAGGTAGCTTTCAAATAAATTTGTACGAAACGCGCGCCACCTAGCGTAAGATAATTGTACTATGCCTATATCCTTCGCGCAAATGTAAACAATATGTTGACAAAGTTTTACCGCGATATGATGAACGGTATGGCAGTAAATTCTTAAATTACTTATATGCAAATATGAAACGATTAAAACAAGATTTTCGTTTTTGAATTCATTTAAATCAATATATTCATCACCCAAGGTCCTGCTGCATCCAGGATTAGGATCTTGGGCAACCACTCCGCCGTCGCAAAACGCGGTAACAATGGGAAATAAAAGTGGCCTGTGTACAGCATTGGATATTTGATAGGCTCTATTGATGATGGTGATGATCGGTCGGGCAAAAAGTTTCTTCGTATTTTAAATACAAATTCAAGACATTTGTTTTTTTTTTCAAAATTTAACTACATTTAATTATAATATTATATAATATGTGCTATTTTGTTCCATGACTTGTTGCCATCTTGTAGGTAATGACATAATCCCCTTGCTGTAGAAATCTCGGGATAATTGATCAAAAAAATGCGACAAGTAGTTTTGACAGTCCTCTCTTGATGTTAACCTAATAATACCCAAAGAATTTTGAAGAGACCGAAACAGGTGAAAATCTAAGGGTCCAAGGACTCTATGGTGGATGCATTAACACTTCCCAACCAAGCTCTCTCAATTTTTGCTGAGTGGTCAAAGATGTATATGGTCTGGCGTTATCATGATGAAAGACCACTTCTTTTCTGTTGATTAATTCCGGACATTTTTTCTCAATTTCTTGCTTGAGTCTCATTAGTTGTTGGCAGTAAAGATCCGAATCGATGATTTTGTCCGGCGTAAAAGCACATAATCAACGATGCCCTTCTAATCCCACAATACACACAGCATCACCTTATTGCGTGTTAATCCGGGTTTTGATAGAGTCTGTGGAGCTTGACTACCCTTTGAACATAATCTTTTTCGCACGTTCTTGTCGTAGGTGATCCACTTTTCATCACCAGTGTTCAAACTTTGCAAAAATATTTCGGTTTTATTACGTTTCAATAGAGAATCGTAAATGAGTACACGATTCATTAGGTTTCTTTCAAGAAGCTCGTGTGGTAACTAAATATCGAGCTTTTTTATAGCCGACTTTTTTAAATGGGTGTAAACCATTGAGTTATATGTACTACGTACTAGAGAAGCCATTCCAAACAAAAATTCTGTTCTACTACGCAAAGACTTTAATTTGTTATAAAATAAGAAATTAATATAAAATAAATATAAGAATTTAATTTAAAATATCTTAATTTAATCTAAACAAACATATTTCTAAATAAAATGTAATAATAATTATTTTATGGAATTCACAAATCTTCAATTTACGCAATATTTAGTTTGTACGGATTGTAGCACAGTTCAGTTGAACATAGTCAATGCTCGGAATGGCTTCTCTAGTACATAGTACATATAACTCAATGATGTAAATTGTTTTGTAGTTAAACCTGAATTTCTCGACTATGTTGTAAATACTAATATATAATAATAATATCTTGCTCCACTTTTTCAAAAATGCATCGACTTTATCCGTATGAGGGCGACCAGAGCGAGATGCATCTCTGATATCAAAATTCCCGGACTGTAAACGCTTGAACCAACTTTGTGCTACTCTCACTGACACTGCATTGTGTTCATAAACGTCACAATTTTTTTTCGCGGCTTATGTCGCATTTTCCCTTATCTACCGACTTCAAAAAGGAGACGGTACACAATTCGACTGTATGTTTTTATTTCGTTTTTTATGTGTGTTACCTCATAACTTTTTTCTGGGTGAACCGATTTCGATGATTCCTTTTTTATTTGAAAGTTGGTGCTTCTCATGTGGTCCCATATAAATTTTATCGAGTTCTGACCAATAGTTTTTGAGTTATTCTTAATAATTTATATTGAAGTTGGTTGTACAAAATTTTCAATTTTAAATTATTTGTAATAAAACTTCAGAACTTCGAATTTCTTCGTTAGATTCACTCATTTTGGCGGACAGAAAAACAATTGAAAAATGGCAGGAAAGTGTTTTTTACTTTTTTTTTCTTAATGTCCTATACGTATTACGTATTGATATTAAAACCAGCCAAATACAAACAGTACAACCAAAGAACTTTTTCTTCAATTTTATACAAACAAAATACGAAGAAACTTTTTGCTCGACCTATTGTTTTTAAAAATGACTTTTGAGATGTTCTTTGAAATAGGTATATATACCTGCAGAAAATATTCAAAATCACTTCGATGGCAGTTACCCTCGGCCGAAAATGTGAACTTATGGAAAGTTCCGTCTTCGCATATAACTGAAAAATAAAATATTTATGTATTATATAATTAAATCAATAATTAATTGAAAACATCTATATCTATACACACATATAAATAAAACTGAAGTGTTTATATGTAATTCTGTAATATCGAAATAACAGCCTTATATTGAACTGTGTGCGTGCGACTCACCGACGGCGGTGCGGTCGTCGCTGAAGGCGCAGAGCGCGCGGTGCGGCGGCGCGGCGGCCGAGCACACGCGCCGGCACGCGCCGCGCGCCGCCCACACGTGCAGCGTGCCCTTGTCCGACACGCAGCACACCAGCGACGCGCCCGGGTTGAAGCTTATGCTAAAAGTACATAACTCAAATCACGTTTACGCCGAGAAATTGGCCACTCTAGTAGTAGTTGTAGCCTCTTATGCGGTACATGGCGCGATGAGTTTCACTTCTAGTTCACACACACAATTTTTAGTGTAATGTGAAATAGGTTTTTATCAAATTTTACCTTTTATTGGACTCAAATAAATAAAAATCTAGAATTTATTAAGTACTTGTGTACAGTCAAGAACCTAAATTTTTTAGAGCTCATAAAGTACGTTTAACTGGTGAACCAGTTCTATGCCGATTAATAACGGTGTATTTCTTAAACATTATTTCCTTCATTTTCTAATGTATTACAAATTGTCTACAGCGCCACTTGCGTGATCCTTGCATAACTATGAAACATCGTCTTGACAAAACGAATGTATAGTATATTATATGAACTTAATCCGTGTGTGGTAGAATATGCATCGAATCAAAAAATATTTTTAAAAAAAACTCAGCCAGTAAAAAGAGGCAACTATGGCAATCTGCAGAAAAAGCCAATTGTTCAACATTGGACTGGTGAGGCTGTAATGATGTTGATGAACAGATGCACCAGTTATTATAAATATAATTAATTATAAAGATTTTCTTCCTTTTCATCACTTGTATATGAGTTTCTTTCGTTGAAGGATTTGCCTTAAATGTCACGCGCCACGCTTGGCAACGCGTTGCCAGAGGCATCTTTGACCCTGCTGCCCGTCGCAGGTCTAGTTAATTTAGATAAACGAGATGGTTAATCTATGTATGGTAAGTCTATCGGAAACCTTAAGCATAGTAACCATATTTCTGGTACCATTTCCCAAAGCCGCATAGTCACATTAACAATAACTGATAATTTTATTAAAAGTGTTTTTATGATTTTTATTAAAAGTTTTTTTTTAATTGTCAAGACGCATATACAAATTTTACTCCAAATCCTAATCTCCCTTTGCATGGGGTGCATCATTCAGGCTTTCGAGATTCAAACGACTGAATGACGAAAATTCATCTAAATTCTAAGGATGTTATTTACAATGGTAATGCACCCCGCATTACCATTGTAAATATATCGGCCTTGCAACCCATATATAGCATGAACTGCTCTTCTAGACCAGCTAGTATATTCTTGTCTATGTCTAGCAGTGCACTTAATAAGGCAGATGATGAATTGATACTTAACAACTGAAATTCCTTTGATATGAATTTGCGCATTAGCCAGTTATATTCTAAGAGCCAGCGCCTAAAACGCCTGTTTGAATTTACTAAGACTAGTTTTTTTATAGTCCATTACAATGGCTGTGTACACAAACATACTGCGGTCAGTCAAGTGAAACTGAGAACAGGTGACTCAGGTGTTCTATCAAAGGTGTCGTACCTGCCGACATAATAAATCAAGTTAACTTACTATACTCTACCAAATCTAAGAAATACCTTTTGACAGTTTTCAGACTTATTGGACAAGGCATGCCTACTAAAAAATCGGTACGTACAATATTCGATTCTTAAGAAAAATCGATAGCGATTCTTTAGAGTAGGAAATCATTTACAGTTTTGTTTCGATTATTACCAGAATAAATTTAAAACACAAAATTTATGACATTCTTCGTATTTATTGTTATTGCTTATTTCTAGAGGCAAAGTTATAAAAATTAAGATTGAAACTAGATTAAAAATAAATTTATTCAATCTCTTTCACTACAACTATACTAGAATTATTTTGTGCGTGCAGTTTGGGTCATAAATCATTTGAGTATTTCGCTCTCTCTCCCACTCACGGGCCTAAGGGGCGAGCATAGTGATGCGCATTATTGTTGTCGATAAGCGTTATTGATAGTGTATTTAGTTTTGTCATTTTGTGGGTTAGTGATAAAAATGAAAAAAAAATAGATAAAACAACGTATTAATAAAATAGGAATAATAATGATTTAAAATAAATTATTAATTAGGTATCTATGTATTAAAAAAAAAACTATAAGTACAAATGTTTGGAATGTAACAAGTTATATTAAAAATAAATATAATTATAAATATAATAACTTATATGTAAAATTAAATTTGTTGTTATCGATAATGGCGTTGTGTCCGCGCAACATGCTCACCGCCCTAGCCAGGCTGAGGCCGAGTTATGATTTATGACCCCAACTGCACGCAAAAAATAACTTTACTATAGTTAAGCTGTCGTTGTTTAGATTAATTATTATTTTCAATAATGTAGTCAAAATGAATGCCTCTTGCAAAGTCATCCATAATAATTTTCTTTGTTTTCTCCGCCAAATCATCCTCTATGTAGTTGATCGAACTCGTTTTACCCACAATCTGTTGGTTTAGCCTGCTTAGGGGTTGATAGGGGTGGTTTCTGCCCCTAAAAAGTGAATTTCCGCAGTGCTACAAGAAAGCAGACATAATTACGAGTTTGGGTTAGATTTACTGCCTCACGCATAGTTTTGATCGTTTCCGCCAACTGTGCGGCGGATCCCGCGTAGCAAATTAAGAGGCGCCCACCTTTTCTCACGGGCACCTTCGAGCAAGATGCTGCAGTGTCATCTGTTCATATCTGTGATACAGTGTGGTTGGCGTTTAACCACTTTTCATCAACGAATATGACGTTGTCCTAATTGGTTATATTTTTCATTTCTCTTTAAATGTTATTCTTTGCAAGATTATGTCATGCCTCTCCATAATTATTTTGCGTTTATCAATTTGTATCGGATACCCATGCGTTTTAAAAAAGTTCTCAGTGACTCAGTGACTGATGGTAGTATAACCATTGTACAAGCCGGCATCTACTAAATTTTCTGACAACTTCGCTGTAATAGGATATTCGCCCCTTGTGAAAAAGTCGTCGACATGGTTTCTAACAGCATCTGCATTGAATTGATAGATACCTGTTTACTGGTTTATTAATTTTTCGTTTTTTTTGCGTGTGAAGTAAATTACTCTCACTGCTTGAAGGCCCGTACTCTTTAGTGACAATCTTAGTAATGGTGCTTTTGCCAATTCCGAGTAATTCACCGACACAATCACGAACACTTGTGTCACTGGCAAAAGTGGCTCACCGTTTTGTGACTCACGTACGAAATATTCGTGTAATTTCACCACAAATGCACGAGTCTGACTGTTGAAAATGCGACTACCACAATTACGTCCTCTTTTCGACATTATGATCACTTGCTTAGTCAGCGTCCAGTATAAAAGTTGTCAAGATCAACGAATATAAAACAATCAGTCCAAAAAGTTATAGCCTAGTCACAAGAAGACAAACACAAAATAACAAAAGTACGCACAGTAAGCTCCCAAAATGGCGGGAGATTGGAATTACGTAGTGTTTTTTTCACCGCGGCATTGGATCTGAGTTCTTTGCCAGCAAATTTAGGCTGACAAAGTAGGAAATTATAAAAATACAAATTTAAATAAACGAATAATAAATTAAATCTAATTAAAATATTCTGTTGTTCGAATATTTATACCGATTATTTCAATATTTTTGCCGATTATTCGCATAACAATGAATTTTAATCATCCAAACACTACGGTAAGGTACATAGCGACATATCGTTGAAACAACGTCAGGCTAAAATGTTGGCTCTAGTATTTTTTTTTATATTTTGCTTCTTTTGAATGATTCAAACTTAAATAAGTGATAAAGAACTATACATGTTGTAATGAAATATATATTACTTCATTATTATTGGGATTTATGTAAAAGACTATTTTAAGTCGTGTGAGTACGCTTGTACAAAGTTATTGCGGAATGATTAATGTGAAACGTCGAAAAGTATTTATTAGATTTGGTTGAATATAACACCTGAAAATTGTTATACAACTTGTAATAAATAAAAGTTGTGATGGTCAGTCTTAGGTGCTCTGAGCCACCTGTTTTCAGTTTCGCTTGACTGCCGCAGTAGTTTGTGTACACAACCATTATAGTAAACTATAAAAATAAAAAAAAACTAGCCTCGGTAAATTCAAACAGTTTTTTAGGTGCTGGCTCACCGTCTATTATTATGTTTATGTAAGTAGAATACGTGTAAAGCTTTATATTGTACAATAAACTAAAAATATATCCAATTAACCGATTCGTTGCGGCACCGGTTTTCGACAACTTTTAGCTGTGGCGGCGAACAAATATTTCATGCCACAGAAGTTGATGACACGCCTATTGTGCCATCAGCCATAGGTAAAAATAATTTTCTTTTTTATGCTTTTTTCACTTGTTTAGACCTAATTATGTTTAGTTGACATCAAACATCAGTTACAAACGGAAGGATACTTGTTTTCAGTGGGTAACTAGGGTTTTCTTTGAAATCGAGAGTGACTTTTTTTATGCAGAGATTACAAACATTTTGTACTATTTTTTGTTTTATAAAAAAATCATTTATATAAGTAGGTACAACTAAATCACCCTGGAAAACCTTGGTTTTTATTAAATTACATTTTCAACTAATAATAATATTTGTAAATATTAAACAATCAAGAACCTTCATTTGGAAAAAAATAAGGTTTCTGATTCATTGATATTTATAAATGTTAAATATTATACAACCATTTTAAGCAAAATTATACAATAAGACAAACGCATTGTTTTTTTTATAACAGAAGACTTGTTTTCCAGAAATTTATTTACAACTTGAGTTTGTGAGCGATCGCAATGAGTGCTATTATTTGTTACTTATTAGACTATTTTTCCACAACGTGATTTAGTCCCTAAGTAGGGAATCAAAAACAAATTAACATACCAGTAAACGTCTGCATAATCTGAACCACGTCTTAGTTCGTGCAGCATTTGTTTGGAGTTTGTGTCCCATAGGCGGATGATAGTTCCCCTTTCCGACGCTGTGGCTAGTTTCACGCCATTAGACGATAGGCTGAGGCACACCAACTCGCTCTGATGGCAACTGACTACCGCAGGTGAGCTCGACTGAGCGCCTTTTACCGCCCGGGAAACGTCCTGCAAAATTACAGAATATTTTTTTAATTCGATATAGATCACATAATATGTAATTCTTATTGAATGTCATTTTTTATTTTACCACTGGTTCGAAAAAGCACCTCTGTCCTGGGAAGAAACCGATATTGTTTTTTTTTTTACATAGTAAATCATTTTGTTAAGGAAAGTTGGCAGTGTTCCAAGCCCGTGCCTCGGAAAGCATGTAAAGCCGTTGGTCCTTACCTGATCTCGCTCCGGTCGTGTCGGATTGCCGTTCAATCGGATATTAAGAGTGAGGTAATAGAAATTGCATCTGTGTTTGCGCACACATTCGTACACTATAACACCAATTAAATTGTTAATTGGAATTTTAAGAGCTAATTATATCACTTGTTGGGTGGTACAGGTAAACATACGAACTTGCATGTCCGCTGTATAAAAATATGAAGAAATGTAAAGTCCATCAACACGCATTGGCACATCCCTACTAAATGCACCATAACCATTTTAGAAATGAGAAAAAGGTCTGTGCCCAGCACTGGGATGTATATAGGCTGTAATTATTGTGGCTGTAATGATAAAGACTGATACTCACGAGTAGCTGCAATGAGCCTTTGCGGTGCGCCGGCGCAGCGAGAATTTGTACAGCGTTAGGGTCGGTTGCTAGCGCGCAGAGTGGTCTCGATGACGCCGGAGTCCGTAGTAAAGCTACACGTTGCAATGAAGGCAGGGACAGTACTTGGATGCTCGACAGCAAAACTACCGCTACTCTATAAATCAAATTATAATCATATAAACATCTTTTGTTAAGGCCACTGCTGGCAGGGACGGATTAGCCTGAAGGCAAAGTAGGCAACTACCAATACCCACAAAGGGCTCAGGAGTCTGAGAACAAAGAAACATTTTTACCTGATAGGGGAAATAAAAAGAAATTTACCTCAATCTCGTGATCGCAACACGACTGAAGAAACACCGCTTACACACGCACAGTTTTAACTGATCAGTTCCGTCATTTCAGTTAAAAAATATGTATCAACAATATATCATCAGTTTTAACTGATAATAAAAAAACAGTTTGACAGTTTTCATCGTACACACATTCAGTTTTCACTGTCAGTTAAAACTGGTTAGTCAAAACTGACAGTTAAAAACTGTCAGTTAAAACTGGTTAGTCAAAACTGACAGTTAAAAGTGATCGTGTGTAGCCCCCATTATATAGGAAATTGAAAAAAGACACGTCAGTCGTGTTACTACTTGATTCTTAAATGAGAGGCGGAACAAGCGTGTCAGCACAGGAGACAACTCTGGTGTCAAGCCTTTAGAACTATAGCTGATACACATCTGGTCCACTAGCTTTATCACGTCTAGACACCGCAAGGTTTTAAAAACCTCCTTATTTGTTATACTAACCTCCACCATAGAGGTCCCGCAGTAAGGTAATTTAGGTGGAACGTTCTTGCCACTATCCAGACGTGAATTGTAGGCAAAGAGAGACGCGAACAAGTCCGCTTTCTCTTTCATGATGCCTCTAGTTGGGACTGAGGTGAAGTTATTTGTTACATAGTGTCACCATAAGTGAAAAGTAGCGTTTCAAATAAAACTTCGTTTTCTAGTACTTATGTGTTCTAGTGGTGTATACACAGAAATACCTATATGTGAATTTAAAAGGCTTATAAGAATATAACGAAATCTGTCATATCTAGAATAATAAGGATAGCCAATAACCAAACGCGCGAATTCCTATTGTATACGCGTGTGTATTTAGCATTTAATTAGCATTCCAAATACAAAGTTCCGTGGGGCGGTTAAAAACAAAGCAACTTCCTTAACTAATTTTGCGTCGTATTTAGAACACTATTGTTGCATTTTGCGACCGATTCGTTCTTGTATGGATTGTGTACCTATATTTTAAACTCGATTACGGAATCGTGGATCCTGTGTTCAGTAGCCATTAAATCAACACTTCATCTACATTATTTTAGTCCTTTACATGTCAATCATAGGCTTCCTACATAAGCTAATAATTGATTGTAGAAATTATTAAAATTCCCCTTAAAATGTATTTGATTACATCAGCGACCTGCACGAATAGAATCTATTAATGTGGCGTTCTTTAGAAATAAGATAATCATCAAAGGCCATGTATTTTATCAATTTTTCGATTTCACAATAAAATCTTTCTACTCGTCAAGATACATTTTTTTTTTAATTCAGGCATCAAGGACTTAAAAATTAAGAACATTGGCCCATAGCAATATATAACCTTAACCTAAAAATATATATAAAATATAGACATAACTTAACACTATTTAGGGAACTTTTTTCTTTGGCGCGTCCCTGTATCGGCGAAACACTACCCCAGAGGGCTAGAAATCGGGAGCGAGGAATGTCTCTTTGTGTTTTGCAGGAACCTGGAGTACGTAGGATTTGAAGTTCGTTGACCTATTAGCTCCAGACGCTGCAAATGTAAAGAGATCGGATCCTCAATGCGGCATCGGCTTCGTTCTTCCACGAAACGCAGGACCTCTTCTCCTGACGTACTTTTGTCCAAAAGGGAGATGTAGAGCTGTATAGTTGGCTCCACAGCACGCAGAGTTGTACTCGCTTTTATTTTGGCCGTCCCACGCTGGTTACAGACGGGTCTCGACCGACGTCTCTTCTCAACAAGAGTAAACTCGTCCTTATCAATTTTGTCTTGGGTCACCACTGGAACTGATTTTATTTCCACGTTCTTTCGCTTTCGACCACAAGAGGGTGCCGGTTGTAAAGATTTTCGGGCAACATCCGCAAACGTCTTCCCTTGTTTTGAGGTTGGCTTCGGCGGAGGAGTACTAATGGGTTCAGTCAAGGGTTGAGGCGGTGATGCAATGACGACCGAGGTCGCCCTAGTTTCACGATCATCAACCCACTGACAGGCGGTATCGCATGACGGAGTCGCAATCATCGGTGAAATATGACTACTATTACGGTTACCGCGTGTCGTATTAACATTCTGCGACGGCGGTGAATTCGCAGATGTTGCAATTATGTTTCGCAACATATTGACTTCGTTCCTCATCTCTGTTGCGGCTCGTTCCGATTCTTCAAATTTGGAACGGATGTCGGTAACATCGGCTTTCAACGTGGTGATGTCTTTCAACAATCTGGTCACGTCTACGTGATCGAACGTCACGTGAGGCAGCTTGTTGAGGTCACGCGAGACGAAAGTTGGGATGTCATCAGGATCGGTCTCATTGAACAGCCTGAAGATGTCTTGCAGGTCTTTCTTACCGCGTCCATCCCTGTGACGTGTGATGAGACGGATTTGGCTCACGGCTGAATCTGCTAACACCTTCTTCGCTTGGATGATCACGTCCTCGGTGAAGCTTGTCATCAGTATCTGCTCCAGAGACACCTGGTCCATGACGTCCAATTTTTGTTGAACAAAGGCCAGGAACTCGTGAACTACGACGGTTTCGGAGCGTTTAGGTTGACACGCTATTTCGAATTATTTTCGCGCAGTTGGTATGCTTACGCTACGAAAATATTGTAGGTTCGGCATTAGAGCCGTCACGTCATTACGAAGCGACTGCACTGACCGGTAGTTAAATTGCGACTGACGTTACAATAAGTTCATCGATTTCCATCTGTCCGAGCTTTTTTTTTTTATAGGATAAGGGTGACAAACGAGCACACAGTCCATCTGATGGTAAGTGGTTGCTGTGGCCCATAGACATCTACATTTATCCTCTATTACAAATCAAAATGCAGATGCGTTGTCACCCGTGAGGACTAAGATGGAAGCCTCATTTTCAGTAAAAAGGGCCTCCGGCCACCTGCACTCACCAAGCGAAACGCAGAGGTAAACCTCTACTTCACGCTGGTATTCTGTGAGGTCGTGGTACCACCCCGGTTCGAGCCGGCCCATCCGTGCGACAGCAAAAGCTGCCGCCTGGCTCTACCATTGTTAAAAAGCTAATCATATAAAGATAGATTAAGTCTTATTGGCATGCAAATTACCCCACAGCTAAAAGGCAGTTATTTCGATATAACGGACAGACACTCTAATTTTATTTATATGTATTGATGTATAAATTATGTACATTACGTAAATTCATATTCAAATGTGTAATTTAAAACAAACGTCATCAACCTGACCTTTAGTTAGATCAACTTAGTCCGAGGAATTTTCTTCTTTCTCGAAAATTTACGAGTACATTACAAATAAACATTTCTCGCTAGGTTCATTCATTCATCGTTCAACATTCCTCAGCCTGCCTTTTATTTGAGTTTTAGGACGGGGAGGAACCCGCCGCGTTGCAATTGCTATTAACAATTTAAAATTAACGTTACAAACTTTACGCTACAGGCGAATAAAGCCTTTGTCTCAATTTTGTTCTCACTTGGAATTGTATGCAACATAAAATCAATAACAAAGTAAGAAACAATAGCTTCCTTCTTCTGTAATTCTGTGCTATTCGGTTAAGGTCATTACAATCTTATCGCACAGTAGTTGTCCTTTAGCATAGTCGATACTCAGATGGTATTTAAATCATATCGAATATTAAACATATAAACTGTTTGACCTCGATATGTTATAAATTGATAATTGAGTAATTTTTGAAAAATAAACTTATCATGTTATGGATATTTTGAGATAAAAAATATATAATTGTGCCACGATACTTGGTTGTAACGTCGTGAATATTTCGAGTTTGTTATTTTTTTTAATAGGATAAGGATGACATGCGAGCACACAATCCACCTGATGGTAAGTGGTTGCTGTGGCCCATAGACATCTACATCTATCCTCGTTTACGAACACATAACATTAATGATAGAATATAGTAATAGTCTCCTCACAGTACTTTATTTTTTTACTGGTAACTTACGTAAGGTATTACTAATAAATCTTAGTGATATTTTATCGATAATAAAATGTAATTGTCTATGGGTCACTGCATTCACATACCGTTAGGTGGACTGTGGACTCGTTTGTCACCCTTGCATGCTATTTAAAAATAAAAACGTTCATAATTTGCACACAATAATTGAATAACACAGTTGATACAACAAATGCATAAGAATAGTCTTTTTTTTATTGAATGAACGTCAACTTAATGTAAAATTATACAATGCAAAAGATGAAAATGATGTTGGCAATAACTTATTGGTAATACAATTCGGGGCGAACACTGCAAGCAAATGTAATAGGCAACGATAATCACTCAGAGGTGACGGTGACGACGCATGTAGCGTTCTTTGTTTGGCTGCAGGTGTACAAATACCGCACTAGCCACTTACAATCAGGTGAAGAGTAAGTTCCTTTGTCGCAACAGTATTGAAAAAAACTTTTTTCAATATGTCGTAAAAAAGTGACACTTCTTATATAATAATATTCCTCATTTATTGACAAATAACAAAACACCCGTAAAATTAATATTTAAAATTTTTTTCACTTTACAGTGTGTATACGAGGGCTGCACTAAAAGGGAATCTAAACTAATCGGGAATGGAATATTTCCACTGTTCCTGTCATATTAAATTTTTTTTAATTGAAAAGTCCTTGGTTTTAGAAATCGAATACTATTTATTTATTTAAAAAAAGATTCTCGGTCTTGTCACAAGGTTTTGTCAAACTTGTTTAGTTGTTGAGAAAATGGAATTGACTCGAGAAAATTCAAGAGCGATGATTTATAATGACTTTCGAAGTGGTTTAATACAAAAACAGTGTGTTGACCAGATGATTTCTGCATTTGGTGATGAAGCCCCATCCAAAACCACAATTTATCGCTGGTGTGCTGAATTTCAACGTGGACGTGTCAAGCACAGTGGTGATCCCCGTCAAGGTCGTCCAAAAATTGCAGTCACCCAAGAAAACGTTGATTCTGTGCGTAAGCTGATTGAGGAAGATCGACATGTGACATACCGCGAAATTCAGGCAACTTTAGACATTGGCATGAGTCAAATACAAATAATCTTGCATGAACAATTAGGTGTAAAAAAGTTGTTTTCCCGATGGATACCGCATTCGCTTTGTGTAGAGCAAAAAGCGGCTCGCGTTACTTGGTGCGTCAGAACTCTCGAAAGATTCCACGCAGGATCCTCAAATCCTGTATACAACATCGTATCAGGTGACGAATCCTGGATATACGCGTACGAACCCGAAACAAAAAACCAGTCACGAGTTTGGGTGTTCGCAAATGAGTTAAAGCCAATAAAAATTGTTCGTTCACGGAATGTTGCAAAAAAAATGGTGGCCACGTTTGTCTCCGAAACCGGCCATATTACGACTATTCCTCTTGAGGGACAAAGAACGGTTAATGCAGAATGGTATGCTAGTATTTTTTTTTGCCACAGGTCGTTTCTGAACTCCTTAAAGAGAACTGCAACCGCCGCATCATCCTCCATCACAACAATGCGAGATCACACACCGCACACAGAACAAAAGAGTTTTTAGAGCAAGAAAACATAGAATTATTACACCATCCGCCGTACAGCCCCGACCTAAGCCCTAATGATTTCTATACTTTCCCTAAAATAAAGAAAAAATTGCGTGGACAGAGATTTTCATCACCTGAAGAAGCTGTGGACGCCTACAAAACGGCCATTTTGGAGACCCCAACTTCCGAATGGAATGGTTGCTTCAATGATTGGTTCCATTGTATGGAAAAATGTGTCAAATTTCGCGGAGAATACTTCGAAAAGCAATAAATACATTTTTAAATAGTAATGTTGTGTCACTTCCTTGATTCCCGAAATTTTCAGTGCCGCCCTCGTAATAAAGAATAAATAAAATAAAAATGCTATCTAATAAATTATAACTTACATCTTAACATTCTAGACCAATATTTAAATATTTCATGACAATGTTTCGTTAAAGTTTGTATAACCGCGTTTCCAGATTTGAGCAGATTACTTCTAAATCTGGCCACACGGTGTGTTATCAAAGCATTTCGCGCCGGCACGCGTGCCTCAGCGAACATTGTAGATGCGCTACAGTACCTCGGAAAACGAAATAATATTCTGAACGTATTGTTATACTGAACCTTAAAAATTCGATAATTTTCTTTTTTACGTAGGCGGGATGATAAGTAACGAGCCACTGCTATTTAAAAAGTTAAAATTAAAAAATATATATGTCATTTTTAAATTCGTATCTCTGGCCACCTGTGTTCTAAATTTGAATTTGATGGCGTGAAAATTTTATTAATTTTTTGTCTTTTGAAAATATATTTCGTCAACTGTTTTCAAAATGGACAAAATTGAACAAAGAGCGGTGATAAAGTTTCTTCATATAAAGGGCATGAAGGGGAAAGATATCGATGACGAGTTAAAGAATGTTATGGGTGAATGTGCTTCTCCTTATGACACAGTAAAAAACTGGGTGGCTGAGTTTAAACGCGGTCGTCCATGTGTCCAAGATGAAGCCCGCCCCGGACGCCCAAAAAGGGTCACGACTCCGGAAATGGTCGTGAAAGTACATGATATGATTTTAGCAGATCGACGATTGAAGTTATCTGAAGTAGCTGACACTACAGGTATTTCAAAAGAACGGGTACATCATATCCTAAGTGAGGAATTAAATATGAAAAAGTTATCGGCCCGTTCGATGCCGCGATTGCTTACGCACGATCAAAAAAGGATTTGGGTGCAAAACTCAAAAGAATTTCTGGACCGTTTTCAGAGTAATAAGGCCGATTTTTTTTACATCGATTTGTAACAACAGATGAAACATGGGTTCATCATTACACGCCAGAATAAAAAATTCAATCAAAACAGTGGACTCAATCAGGATGCCCGGCTGCAAAAAAAGCCATGGCTGTAAAGTCGGCGGGAAAAGTGATGGCTTCCGTCTTTTGGGATGCAGATGGGATCTTGATGATAGATTACCTTCCTAAAGGTCAAACAATTAATGGAGAATACTTCGCTAATCTTCTAGATAAGCTTCATTAGTCCATTCAGCAACAACGACCAGGTTTGGCGAAAAATAATCATCTTCCACCTAGAGAACGCGTGTTCACACATGTTGATTTTCGCCATAGCTTTACTATGGCAAAAATCAACGAATTGAAGTATGATTTGCTGCCCCACCCACCTTATTCGCCTGATCTAGCGTCATCAGACTTCCACTTATTCCCTAAGCTCAAAACTTTTTTGGGCGGACAGAAATTTGCCACAAATGATGAAGTCATAGCCGCTGTAGAGGAGTATTTTAGCAGGCCTCGAAATAAATCATTTTATGGAAGGCATTACTGCTTTAGAACGAAGATGGAATATGTGCGTAGAGGTTCACGGAGACTATGTCGAAAAATAAAATTAATTTTGTCAAGGAAAGTTAAGTGTTTTCTTGTTAGGTTAGGTTAGTAATTTTAGTCCAGAATTGCGGCGTGTAAAGCGATTGACAATAGGTTTTAAATAGTATTTTAGCATCACGCTCGCATAATATGTTAAATTTTCCGTCAATCATATTAGCACGAACGGCACTGGACCTTCTTTACCTATTCAGGTCCTGGTCATCCCAGGTCACTCGACGGTAGGTATGTCCTAAATATCGAAATATCGTCACAAACTTCAAATTTTTGCCGTTCAGGTATAACGGTAGACAAACATCTTTATTATGCGCTCCACACACAGATAAGTCGTGTTTTTCTGCGTATCTCTCACAAATAGAGATTAATATCATTCTTCTTTTATTTTATTACTCATGCAGCCCCGGCGGTGACGTTTTTTTTTAATACTGTTATAAATTTCTCCACTACGTCGATAAAGTTTTACTTAAAAAAAAAAACACAAATATGGCTGTCATTATGCACTCCATACATTTCATATATCTAATTACATCCCCATTAATATCCACTAAAAGAAAATAAATAACTTGTAAATTTTAACAAAAATAACTGCATTACTATGTCTAAAGTCATATTCATACAAATCAAAAAGCCTATATAGGAGATAATGTAAAGTAAGCATAATTTTACCGGGATCATTACTTGTCAAAAAATTAGGAAAATGAGCGTTTTTCGTCGCGTACGTGTTTTGATTTTTAATTTAATACTGTTAGGTTTAAAACTGTGAGGTAATATTTGAAATATACTTTCCTCTAGTTACGAAGAATTTTTTAGGTGACAATATTTCTAGTTAAGACTACTAGAAATCTTATTTACGAAATAAAAAGGCTGGAATTAGGGGCGTGGCTGGTATTAGGGGCATCCACCCTAAATAGCATGTGGAAACGTCCAGCCTGGAACAACACAAAGCTTTATTCAATGAGGAATTCGAAACCGCAGCCCCTTTGTGTAGTCGTACGCTTAGACAGAAAGCCACAGAGCCATCGTTAAAAAGTAAAAACGTAATGCTTAATACCATTAATAAAACTAGTACTCATAAAATTGTCTACTTGTAGACTCAAACGCGTAGTTGAAGTACTTATAAATTTTTATCACATATTACGTTCGCAAATAAAAATATTTATTTAGAGATTTTAGTCAAACCGAGTTAACAAAGTGTTTTATTGTTGCGTGAATAACGTACACAATAACCTTGAACTTAATAGTCAAGAAGTACGTATTACGCATAGCAGGTGTGGCGGTAGTTGTATTCTGTTTGAATTTAAAAATAAGATAGAAAAAAAACTACAGTGATTTAAAAAACAACCCGTTGGTTTATTAGTTAGTTATTTGTTAAGTATAATACTGAAGACTACTTTTTACAAATCAAACGACAAAAAGAAGATATAATTTTTTGTAGTCATCCACCGATCACTAATAAAAAAACTAGATAGGTACACAATCCCATGCAAAAGTTCTCTAAAACTGTCGTCAATTGTTTTGACACAATTCTAGTTGAAATAAATATACATTAATGTAAGTTCAACCTTATATGCATTGCCTAAAGTTGTATTCACAAAACTAAGTACAAATTAAAAGCGCACCCAAATGTTCGAGTGGGCGCTCACTCGGTAAGGACATTTTTTGTCACTGATTATGTATCTATTTTTTTATTAGAGATCGATGTAGTAATCGTATTTTCTAGTTTTTCTTTACTATTTTTTTACATTACGCCGCAATTCTATCGTCAATGTAACATTACATACTTAACATATTTGGTGGGCGCAATATCTGCATTGGTAATGCCCTGCTCTTTGGGACTTCGGCTGGTGCGTCATTTTTAGATGGACTTTCAGGTACTAATTGGTTGTGAAATCCACAGCATCAGTACAGAACACATCGCGTAGAGACGTATTGACAGGAAATAAGTATGTATTAATTTTTTAGATAACTCTTAAGATTTGGATAAGGGAAATGATATTTTTATATCTCAGTCTTTTTGACTCTAACAACGTGGTCTCTACCAAGTTGTAACTACTGAACGTAATTAATATGTAGATCTCTATCTACATATTAATTATGTTCAGTTAAATGGAAATGGGCCGGCCACAAAGCTCGAAGAACCGACAACCAGTGGGGAAAAAAATTTTCTCAAATGGCAACCTCGTACCGGCAGGCTAAGTGTAGGGCGTGACACTAGATGGAGTGACAAACTGGTAACACATGCAGAAAGTCGATGGATGCAGGTTACTCGGGACCGTGCTTTGTGGCACGGCACATCTCGGGCCTGTGTTCAACAGTGGACTTGTGAAAAGCTGTAATGATGATGACGAAGCGGAGCGGTAGAATTCTTCAAAAATCTTAGTCATACTAATCTAACATCTGAAAACCTTCATAGACACGCAAACAACTGCGTGCAACTATCAAATAAAGCAACTCTGAAATTACACTAAAAGAAATAGATATATCTCCTTCATCAGCATACTTTAAAATAAAGACACATATGGTCTACTTCATCAGCAGTAAAAAAAAATCCGCTGCCGGACATAGGCTACCTTTGTATGGAAGATTTGCCTTAATCGTCACGATTAGCAGGTCATTCGTAAATTAGATGGTACACCGCCATCTATCGAAAGCCCTAAGATTGTAATATTGGAAAGGTGTCAATGTGAGAGAGACGGGTTGCTTCTTCTGGGTCTTTAGTAAGATTACTCGTATATGTCGTGTGGGCTGCTCTGTATCACAATATTTTCTGACAGTTCTCATATTGAAGTGACAACTGAACTAACAGTCCACGTGATGGTAAGTGGCTTTTTTATAGGATAGGGTGACGAACGAGCACACAGTCCACCTGATGGTAAGTGGTTGCAGTGACCCATAGACATCCACATTTATCAAAATGCAGATGCGTTGTCACCCGTGAGGACTAAGATGGATTGCCTCTTTTCCAATAAAATGGGTCTCCGGTTCTCTACACTCACCATACGAAACAGCAGTGTTAAGCTGCTATTTTACGCTGGTATTCTGTGAGAGCGTGGTCCTTTCCCGCTCGAGCCGACCCATTCGTGCTACAACTATACTACTAATATAGCTGCAGCATGGCTCTACTACGCATAAAAAACTACTGGCTACTGCAGTATAAACAAAGAAAGCTAAAGATGCTTTGTCACCTCTGAAGACTCAGATGAAATGCCTCAGAGCTTGTAATCATACTGGCTCTATAACTTTCAGACACAGCAGTGAAAATTGTTGGCAGGAATAGGAAGGATAAACTGAAAACAACCTACTAAAAAAATCTACCGAGATGGACATCTTGGTAGAAAAGTAAAGTAAACCTATTAACACTACATCCACGAAATGAGGTGCTGGTATCTATTACGCCGAGCACACACGTGATAAATGTTATGTAAAAAATTATTACTTGTCCTTCCTTGCTCTCAGCGCTCTTATGGGTGACTTGAACAACACTTCCGCTCTGAAAGCGCGCCGTTGGTCGTCTAGTAGCATGAGGCTACAGGGTTTTCGCGCGCGCACCACGAGCAGCCAGTTAGTGCGGAAGACCATCTCGCAGAGCGACACCTCACCGAGTTCTTCTTTGCCTACAGACAGTTGTGGTGTTGGTGTAATTTTATATATTTGATATGTTATTTGTATGACAAATAAAAATAAATAAATAGAACAAAAGCTTTGCACATCTAATTCACAAAATCAAGTTGGGCTTGAGTGATAACGTCAACACAATGCAGGTTAACGCATAAATAAAGATAATAATACATTATTAAATTACAATATTTAATTATTAAATACGTTAATATAACACTCATACAGCATGATACATGAGCGCAAGCACGTATAAAAAGCTTAGTGGTTAGTATACGAGTATGTACCGACCCCGCTAAGACCCATCATAGATTAAGTTCGCAGAAAATAGCAATAATGTTCAAAAGCACAGACATATTACGCGAAAATGTCTACAAAAGAATGTATAAATAATATCTTTATTTGCAAAAGTAGGTAATAGCGGGATATAGGTATTACAGTGTCGTTTAAATAAATATACTTACTGTAGTGCGCTTTCTCAACGAGGGGGTCCACATTGTAAACGCGCAGGCCAGATGTTAGGCAGCAAGTGAAGCAGCCTGGAGTAACATAAGCATGTATGAGTAAATTTTGCTGATGTAACTAAGTTTATTTTCAGTCTAACAAAAAAACAATTATTAGAAGCTGTGCCCGCATTTAATTAATTTATAATTTAAGTACTTGATCATCATTGCAGCTCTCCACAAGTCCACTGCTGAACATAATCCTCCCACAAGGAATGCTACAAATCACGGTCCTGAACTACCTGCATCTGTCAACTTCTTGCATGTCTTACCATGTCATCACTCCACTCCACTTCACTCTCGCTAGTGCCCCCGACTACGCCCTAGACTTCGTCTACCGGTACGAAGCTGCCGCTCGAGAACCTTTCTTCCTCATCGGTTGTTGGTTCTTCGAGCTATATGGCCATTGCAACTTCAGCTGATCAATCCGTTGGTCTATGTCGGTTACTCTGGTTCTACTGCGGATATCCTCACTTTAAGTCTATCACGCGGAGAAACCCCGAGCATAACCTTCTCCATAGCTCGCTGAGCGACCTTGAGCTTCCTCATGCGGCCAGCAGTGAATTACTACGTCTCAGATCCATAAGTCATCACTGGGAACACGCACTGGTTGTACAATCTTGTTTTCAAGTATTGAGGTATACCTGACGAGAAGATGTATCTATCTTCCGAACGCTGCCCAACCGAGTTGAATCCGGCGATTGACCTCTTGATCGAAGTTGGACTTGCCTAGTCGGACTTTTGCCCCAAGTAAACATACCCGTCAACAACTTTAAGCGTAGCGCTCCCACCGGCATAGTTGTGACATGGACGTTACACATGACCTTTGTTTAGTCCCTGTTCATCTTAAGGTCTATCCGTTGGGAGACACTATTGAGGTCATTGAGCATACTGCTTAGGTCCTCCAGCGATTTTGCCAAAGTACTACATCGTCGGGAAACCGAAGGTAAATGTACTCGCCATTGATGTGAATATCGTATCATTTCTAATACAGTAGCTTGAAAACATCTTCTAATGCAGTGGTGAAGTTTCGGGGATATAACGTCACCCTGCCTTACACCTGTCTGCAGTTGAATAGGTTTCTGTTTTGGTTGTTGTTTCTGGTTCTGTACTCGAATAGCCATCGAATCTCTACTGTACAAACACTTCAGCACTTCGATATTTCGACAGTCAACTTGGCACAGCTGAAAGGACTGCAGCACCGCCAAAATTTCGACGGTTCAAAGGCTTTCTTTTAGTCTACATACGCAAGGCATAGTGGTAGATTGTACTCTTCGATCTTCTGCACAATTTGCCGAAGGGTATGTATTTTCAGAAACCGGCTTGTTTGGGAGACTAGAATTCGTCGAGTCGAGACGATTCGTAATGACTCTAAAACGGCACGTAGACGCGGCTCGGAAGGGAAATCGGTTGGTAGTTCTTCAACAGAGCGTTGTCGCCTTTCTTGAAGAACAAGATCACCGCACTTCTGTTCTTCGAAAGTTTTCGGGGCTTTGAGAGATTACTGAACAGTTGCAGTCTAGTAGTCTTTTCATTTTTTGTCGAACCGTCGGGGCCCGACCGGGTCCACTTTCTGTGGGGCCGCTTCTGGAAGAAAGAGATCATCACAAAGAGGCCATCTTTCTCCGTGACGTCAGCCAGCTGCTGGCTCTTGGGTTCCGTGGCCCTATCCCAAATTTCTTTATCTTCGGCTCACCGTTTATATATAGTGGATTTTGGATCAATACATGGCTATAGAGATATGCTCATACATTTCCTCCACCTACTCATCAGGATGTGCCGAGGTTGGTGCGACTTTAAGCGAATACCGTTTGGTGATTGAGTATAACGAGACTTGTGGACAATAAATTCGACTCGTCCTTGAGAGGACGGATGGTCGCCCTCCCTGTGATAGAACAAGTCGCCGAATTTGAGGATTACCGTGTCCTGTCCCTCTATACGGATCTCAGATAATCCTATAATATCCCAGCATATCTTGTCTATCTCTTCTTCCATCTCCAGGATCTTCTCGACAGTCCTCAGGGTACGTGCGTTATGTTGCCAAGTCGAGTCGTCTTAGGTGGCAACCAAACCTCCAGCGGAGATTTTTAGCACCCCCTGCCTCGCCGTTACCATGCTCGCCACCGTAGCCTGGAATAGCGAGGACGTCGAGGACTGGAACTTCTTTATAGCTCTCGCCATGGCAACGGCAGTTTTTTTGTTATTTTGCTCTAATCAGAGAGATGCTGCTGCCCATTTCCTGCCTCAGTTTCCCTCTGCCGCCTCTTACGACACCCACGGGAAGATATAGGGTAATAAATATTCTTACACAGCTACTAGATGGTACACTACACAAGTATTTAGTTATTAAAATGTAAAATAAACATTAAGTTAGTAGCAGATTTTTTAAATAATGTGCATTTTAATTTTTTTTAACTTATTATAAGCCAGTGCTTGACCACAATCCCACTTGGTGGTAAGTGGTGATGTAGCCTTAGATGGTAAATCGCACTGTCTTATCGCAACAAAAGCCTATTCACTCTTGCCTTGAAGACGCCCAGATTGTATTCGGACGGAAAGATGGACGCCGGCAAATTATTCCACTACTTTGCTGTACGCATTACAAAAGACGAAGCAACCGTTTGTTTCTGATGCGTGGAGTATCGACAACAAAGGGATGAAGACCCGCCGACCGCCTGGTTGTCCGATGGTGGAAAGGAGAGGGAGGAATTAAAGCGTTTAATTCCTGCGCACACTCGCCGAAATGCATCCTATAGAATACCGAGAGACTAGCTACTCTGCGCCTGTGCTCGAGCCTGATAAGATTGGTTTCAACCAAATCAAGGTCACCAATGAGCCTCTTAGCACGTCTCTCCACTGAGTCCAATGCTGCCAGGTGGCATTTTGCAGCATCAGCCCATATGTGACAGCAGTACTCCGTGCACGACCAGTCTTGCGCTTTATATAAGGTAAGAAGCTGCCCCAGCGTGAAGTACTGCCGCACCCTTGCAAGGACACCAAGTTTCCTAGCGGCTGCTTTGGCTCTGGACTCAATGAACCGCCCATAGTTTAGGTTCGTAGAAAATTCAATCCCTAACAACTGAAGGCGGTCAGTGTACTCCAAGGATACATTCCGGAAAGTAGGAGCCAAGGTGAGCGGGCTCCTTTTAGCGGTAAAAAGACACGCTTGTGTTTTGGAGGCGTTAAATCTCACGGATTGGCATCGCCCCATTCGGAGACTGCCTGTAGTGTGAGACTCACACGCTCAAATATAGCCTCTCTTTCTGACTGGATTTGATCCCGACTGGCCCGGGTACTTGGTTGGTATCTCTCCACAACTGTGCTGTCGTCTGCATACCCATAGATACCGGGAATGAGCAGATCATTTATATACAGCAGGAAGATAGTTGCGGAGAGAACGGACCCCTGAGGAACACCGGCGTTAGTCACCACAGTACTGAATGAGCAGCCATCGATGACGACCCGGAGAGATTGTTCACTCAAAAAGTCCTTCACCCAGACAATCAAGCCAGGGGATAAGCCGTACGCTGAAAGCTTGCCCAGTAGACTAGCGTGCCAAACCCTGTCAATGGCCTTCGAAACATCGAGGGAAACAGCATGTGCTTCACCACTGTTCCCGAGGACTTCGCCCCATATGTGAGTGGCATACGCTAGAAGATCCCCAGTTGATCGATTTCGGCGAAACCCTTACTGGCGATCACTGAGGAGATCATTTTGCTCTAGGTATGCCATGAGGTAGGCATTCAATATACGCTCCATAATCTTGCAGAGTATGGAGGTAATTGAAATTGGCCGATAGTTGGCAGGGTCGGTACGGCTACCTTTTTTATATCATACATTAGCCATAACAGTTCATTCCAACAAACAGAAACAGAAAATTATATTATTCAACAAAGCATATTTGAATAAAAAAAAATATTTTGTTGAAGTTTTTTTTTTAAAAATAAAGCACGTTTTCTTTATCATATTTTATGCGTTATCATCCGGATTTTAGTTATTCAAAATTTCAATTATCCAGCTCATCGGGAAGTGAGTTTAAAATCAATTACTAATTTCCACCCGGAACGACAGACAGACAGACAAACAAGAGAGTGACTTAACGAAAACGGAAAAATAATAATAACTGAAAATACCAGATTTTAATACTGTGTGACTAGAGAATTGCTGCAATTTAGAAAATTGGCCTTAAAGCCCACCACTGGAGTGGGACATGTATAGGGTGTAAACTTTATATTAGTTAACATTAGTATTATCACTCTGGTTATTGAAAAAGAAACCTACCGTATTTGAAATACTTGAAACTAACCGTATTAACGACTTTGTCGCCATTCATAGTTGAAATTAAAAATAGAAAACAGCATTCACAGCGTTACAAACGCAAGAAAAAAGTTTAAGGTCTTGTTGTATTTATTTAGATTAATAAAGGATTTTTTAATTAAATAAAAAAATTTATAGTATATACAAAAATATAAAGAAAAAATTAATATTTTATTTCAGATTTCACATATTAAAAGATGTTAACATCAATATAAATGTGAAAAGGAAATCACAGTTTGCTCACTTTGGTACAAATGCCATTTGGAAGAAAAGAGAAATTGAAAGATACTTTCTTATTTTAAACAATATTTCTTAAACTTAAACTTGGCCATCTCTTCACATTTATGTTTTTGGTGGAATCATTTGAAATATTATTTGAAATAAGGAATTAATGCTTATCAAAATTTACAGTATGATACCGAAGCATGCAATTATTATTGTTTAATATGATACTGAAATATAACAGGAAAATAAGAATACAGCAGTAATTACTGTAAAAACTGCAGGTTATTCATACTTGTTTATCATTTAAGGATTAAGTGTAACAAAGAACCAAAGAACGTCAAGAATGGTTGTGTGAAATAAAACTGTAACATGTATTTCTACATATTAGAACTTTTTTGTTCATATTTGAAATCAATTCTTATAAGGACTCTTTCAACAAAGTATTGGTAATTAAACACATTTTTACTTAACTACTCAAGAAGGAGTGTAATGTTTTTCTGGTGTATGTATGTACTATGTGACCAAAACAATTAGGTGCATGACACCTAAGACGTCATTAGAACTAGGAGGGAACACCGGGACGGTGATTGGTCACTAGCGGAAGAGCGGGGATAAAGTTTAATTGTTTTGGCCAAGTTGTATGTTTATTTTTTTTGGTATGCTCTGTAGCCTAATATGGCGTGTTGGTAGATTAGTCTAAGTTGTGGAAGTGATATAAGGTATAAATTTTTTCACTTTAAACTATTTTACACAGTAGGGTTTTTCTATTGAACTTGTTTCCGTAATAACTTTAAAACATTTTTTAACCCTTTTGGGTATTATGTTTCAATAGTACATTCTATGATTTTCTTTTTAAAAATTTACTGACTAAAATATCTCGTTTATAAAACAGATTATAAGTTTCAAATATAAAATATATGCATATTTCTTGTAATAACTATTTTTTTATGTAGCATCTTTAGATGGATGGTCCCTGCAATGCTGTTTGTTATAACCGATTTCAATTGTATGTGTTTGTCGGTGTCAAAATTAGGTGAGTATGATATTAAAAGGGGTTTTTTTTTAAAAAAAATACTAGTAATGTTATTAAACATTAGTAATATTCCCTTTAACTACTTCTCGTAAGCTTAAAATGCTTGTGTTAGAAGTGGTTCACGACAGTAGTCGAATGGCGGATTTGTACCCACAACCTGTCAAGTTTGCAGTCCACGCCCTGTCATTAGCCTACTGACACTTATCCATAAATTAATCCATGAATAAGTCCATAAACCACAGTTTCTTATGAAATATTGAAATACCATACAAGTAAGATTACCATACAAGAAAATATTTTTATGTAGCTTTTGTGACTATAATATAAGTTTTATTTCAGTCCTTAAAAACATTAATCTTTTGATTATAAAAAAGCAAATTTAAATTGGGTACCAGTATAGTATTAAATGCACACTCACTATTTCTATACACTTTATAAAAATTAATTTATCGAGAATTGGTTGATGTTTTAACTTTTTTATTATGGTAAAATAATAAAATTTTGATAAAAGAAACAATTTCTTTATATATTTATGGACTACTAATGCCCCAATACTCAAACGGAGCTCAATTTTAAAATGCCGTTAAGACTTGTGCTGTCTCTATCACTTTAAGTCAAAGTGACTGTGACACCACGAGATTTAACTACATCTTAAAATTGAGTAGTGTTTGAGTATTTGACCAGTACAGCAGTAAAAACACATAAAATGCCAATGTTAAACATAATAATGAATCATGGAATTGGTGGTGTTGATTTTTTTGGCCAATTTTGACAAGGAAACTACATTGAACTAGATTAGCCAAGTTAAAAACTAAATAATTGTTTACACTTAACAATTTTTATACAAAGTAATAAAAATAACAGTGTCAGAGGTGGAGGGAAAATTGGCCTCTCTCATTGTTCTTGTCAAGTGGTGAATCTGCCTTTTCATCACATGACAAGCACACTTGAAATGTAGTTAACTATCTGATATAGTGACATGACCTTTGCAAAAACATTGTTAAAGTTCTTTAAATATAGTTACATATTTGTTAACCTAACTGGATCAAAAACACTTCATGCCAAATGCCATAAATATAAATATTTGTTTTAAAAATGTAACAAAACAAAAAAGATATCCCAATTATTTAAGTAGCAATTTCATCTAAACTAAAGGTATTATAATATTAAGCTTTAAATTACACAGCAGTAACAAATTATTAAATAATTTTTATAAGATATACAATAACTTCATTTAATTACCAATTAAATGAATTTTTTAATTACCATGATTTTTTGAAATTAATCCACGAAGAAGTCCATGAACAACAGTTTCTTATGAAATATTTATAGTAATGAATGAATCTTTCTTTATTTTTGCCTATACATGAGATTTTACATGTTTTTCAGTTAAAGAAAGGATTAGAAAATTCATTCTGCTAATATTATTCATACTATTATTCATACATAATAAGCTTTTGTATGCATTTTAAAATGTTGTAATAATATAAATATATCTATAATTTATAAATATCGTGCCAGTTTTATTGCGTCTTTTATTAACGACTACAAAACATCTCAACATGGTCTAACAGAAACAACATCCTAACAAAAATGAAGCGTGGAAGAGTGAACGAAAACATTGCGTAGGTGTACGCCTAAAAATATAAACAACACGTGGAGTGGTGACGAGCGAGCAGCGTGGCGTGTTGGGACTTGCACGCCAAGCCAAACTCAAGTTATATCCATCAGTGGCTCTAATATTGAACGCTGCAAACTGTTAGATTATCAAATCAAAATTACACATTAACCACACAAGAACAAAGAACGCGGGTTGACGGACTAGGAAGTAACTCAAACCTTGATCCTGGTTAAACCCCAGGCTCGTGATACCGCTGCTCCTCCGACGCGCCATGTCTCTCCCACCGTAAATTTATCATAAACATTTAGTCGCTTTTGTATCAATTGTCTCAGTGGACATTTTCACACCGATAATTTAAATACGCACATTTGTTATGTTACATGTTCCCTGTGTGTGATACACAGCTGATTTAATGACTGATGACAGCAAAACATACCTGTGTTGCCATTTTAGTTTATAACTTTTCCAATAATTGTTTTTTTTCCTTGGTACAAGGCCCGTGGAATTAGTACTTTTGCCAGCCTTTAGTAAGTTTACGCTCAATATCAATGTCAATTTTGCAAGCAAATAGCTTGCTTCTTCCGACTTCAAGAAGAAGAATTTGAAATTTTTAATTCGTTCGTATATGAACCAATTTTAATATTTTAAAAATTTTGCTTTTATTAATCAGTTACGTCTTCAATTTGTAATATTCCAAGTCCACTCAAAAGGGTAAAAAAATTAACTTAAAAGAAGTAAAATCCGAGTTAAAAATTTAAAAATATTAAAATAATTTCCACATAATGCGCGGTTTTCCATTCACCGGCTCTGTACCGCCACAGCTGCCGGGGAAGCAAAAATATATAAAATGTATATAATATATAGCATGTTTTTCCACTTACCGGCACCGGCGCCGGCAAGGCGATGACTCCTACCCTTGTCATCACTGGTGCCAGGACAGCAATCTTCCTACTCGGTGCCGGCCGGTAAAACTGAACGTGTATTTTGTACGCATTGCAGCCGTGTGCGTATGCGCGGGCCGAAGTAGAAGGGACGCGTTGAGATTGAGACTCGAAACTGACTTGAGAAATGATGAAATATTCATGCGGAAGTAGTTAAAATATTTTTTAGAGTCCATTTTAAACTTTTAAAATAGGGTGTAATATTATATTTCTTCTAAGTATTTTATTTTTAAGATTGGATGAATTCAAAATTTGACTTGCGTTGATTATATTTTCGTCTTAAATGTAAAAGATGTAACAAACAAATACGACGACTTGACGATACCATTTTTACATGTTGTAGAACTGAAGTTTGTGTTAGTAATGCCCAAAAATCGAGCGTAGACCGGTACCGGAACCAGCGCAGTGGAAAAACGAAGCGCCGTAGCCATAACTGCTTTAATTCTCGATACACTATAGCATAGCTTTGAGTTTTTTACTAACTATAGAGACGAATCTAAGGACCATAGTTTCAATCAGCTGAATCGAATTATTTGGATAACTGATGTTGTATTATACACTCTTTTTGTTAAATTACTTGTGTAGGTAACGAGTACGACAACTTTTTTTATTTGTATTCCATTACTATGCGAATATTTAAACTATTAATAATGATTGTGTACCTAAGCGTTATTACTTTTTAATTACTATTTTTAATATTTATTTAACATCATGATCAAAACAAATTAAAGGACACCTAATCGCGCAAATTAATTTCTCAACATTTCCGTTAGATACTGTAAAAGTAATATTACTTTTGTAATCTAGTGACTATAAGGAATAAATAAACATGCATTTCATGACTGTACGCCACAATTTGCGGTGGGCCCATTCTCTATTAAAAAAGAAATTGTTTCCCTTGTAGGGTATGTCTTCGTGATGTAAATAACCAGTCGTTGATATTCATTTGAGTGAGTGAATAAATTGCCAAGCCTTAAAAATCGCGAATTATGATGGAATAATGGACGTTTATATAGATACTAATGTTTAAATAAATGCTTAAGATTTTACAGATGATAAAGAAATCTAGTAAAATCAAGTGTATTTTTAAATTTAAAAATTCTGATTATTCATATTTTACTCTTGTATTTTATTTATATTGTATATTATTATTTTCTTGCATTGTTATTTTTAAAGTAAATACCGTTTATATGATGCTAAAATGATAATGATACTAAAATTGTAAAAGTGACACTGCTAAATATTACCCTTAAAGTTATAAAGAACGCTTTTATTTTTGATGAAAATTATATTTTAGTAATTTGTATGTGAATTTTAACACTTTTACTGCCCGATTTATACGGCCGAAACAATACGAAGACAATAGCAAAAAACCATATGTGATACACGGGACAGATAAGAATTAAGAATAGGTAATAATTGCCAGCTCATACAAATAAAAATGGCTTTAGAAGTAGTGGCTCGTCGAGGCCGTACCCTCAACATAAAAGTTAAAAAATTACAGCCTATATACTTTCCTCTGCTGGGCACATGCCTCCTCTCATTTCTAAGAGGGTTTTAAAGCAAGGAAATATCCGCCGCGCTGCGGTGTTACAATGCGTGTTGGCAAATTTCACATCTCTTCGAAATATTTTTTTTCAGACATGCAGGTTTTCTCACGATGTTTTCCTTCACTGCCGAGCACGTGGTAAATCAGCACTTAAAATTGCAATTAACAATTTCATTGGTGCCGGCGGCGTGCGAACCCGGGTTGCTCGCGTACTGTGGAATTTACAGAGAGCGCTAACCATCTGAGCTATCACGGCTCATGCCTACTGACAACAGGCACAGTATCAATAGCGAAAACCCGCTAATAACGGTATGTCGCTTGGAAATGTTATATTAATGGGAAAATATTTAAAAATAATTACATATATATCGAAGTAGGTATATTAATTTTAAAATAACATTCATCTAGTGACCCGTTCTGGCTTCTCTTGGGTGGGATCTATTAATGTGGCGTTATTTAGAGTTAAGATAATCATTAAAGACAATTTATTTTATCTCATCAATATTTTTTTTTTTTAAAACTTCATTTTTTTGGATAAGATTTAGTCTTAACAGAAGTGATAACTCTTTGTTTATTCGCGAAGTTTTATTGCAGTCGGTTCAGCCATTCCGCAGATTAGCTCAGACAGACAGACAAACGAAAATTTTAAAAATAGTTACTCATGTCTCAATGGCATGTAAATATTTTATACAAAAATATTAACTGACACAATCAACGATAATTTTGAAGAAAACTCTCAGAACTCGTAGCTCATAAATCAGCAAAACTGGACTGAATTTTTTTGTAGTTTATGGGATTTGTTATTATAGATTCCAATGATAAGATCGCCTGAAGTTATAAAATGTACCGAAAAACGCATACTGCAAAATATTTTTTTGAAGTCTTTATCGGCGGGTTTGAGTATAGACAGCGACAGTGTGCGAGCGAGATATGAATAGAGGCGACGCCATTTTCAATGCCATTCTTTAACTGCACGGGTAGTACCTGTCAGAAATCTATTAAGATATAAACTTGTAACTGCAATATTCTAAGTGTTTAATAATCCAGTTATTCTGACCAATTTGAAAACTATTTCCTATCAAGTTAAAACCTAAAATGAAAAGAAATATGTAAAATTGCAGCTACAAGTTTCAAATTTTTTATATTTTCCGCCATGGCAATTTTGTAATTTTTAATTATATTATTGAACAGTAATTTATGTAGAAATGTAAAATGTAAATCTCAATTTGAAATTCTAATAATTGTATATTTTATAGGCCAGCCCTATATTTATATTTTCAGCCATGGCAATTTTGTAATTTTTAATTATATTATTGAACAGTAATTTATGTAGAAATGTAAAATGTAAATCCCAAGTTGAAATTCTAATTTGTATATTTTATAGGGCTGGCGTATCTCCAAAAATCTTTCTTAACTTAAATCTTAAAATATTTTTTTATCAAATGGTAATACATACTAAAAAATTAAATACTGACTTGTACTGACTGTTCCATTCAAAAAATTACAACGAAAAAATAAAACTTCAAAATGTTTTTATCTTCTCTCTTTGAAGAAATTTTGTTGCAAATCAAATTTTTGGCTTCAAAAGCTGTATTAAATTATGTAGGGTGTCAAATTGCAAAAGTAGTAATAGTAAATCTTAAAAATATTAAAGTGATATCACAGTAATTGTATGTATAAAGTTGAAGTTAGTTTTTATTTGTTGTACAATGTTTAATACTTCGGGCTACATATTTATCTATGTTATTGTTACAGATTTTAGAATAATGGATTCCTTTAGCACTACTACAAATTCAGATTACAATTGGCCATTTCCTAAACCTATTGTAGGGAAGTAAGTTTTAGCATATTCCTATAATCATACTACGATAATGTTATTTATGCGACTCCATACCTTGTCCTAGAATAAAGGTGTAAGAAACGTAAGACTGTTACCTGGTGGTAGCACAGTGGTAGTGTATTGTCTTTCGAAGGAGAAAGTCCAATGTGGTTCGTTAAAGCTGTAAAGCATTTCACAGAGATGTTTTTGGTACGCGAAGCCTGTGAAATTCTTTCAACCTCGGATAGATGGCGATAATTGTCATTTTGGTTACCAGATTTAAAATACTTAGAAAGAGAACAACATTGCCTTTGTTTGGAGAGCAGAGATGTCCAAAATAGTTTATTAAAGGTATTTAAATACAAAATAGGTTTTTCAAATAGAATACCTTATTTCACTGATTGTATCACTAGTATTTGTTTAATAAAGAGTTCATCGTTCATGTTCCGTCGATGTGGCCTCATAATCAAGTGTTAGCAAGGAAGAGTATTTTTGCACTTGGATATGTGTTCAAGGATTCTAAAATATTTTCTCTTTATCTTTTAAATACTGTAGTGTTTCCATGTCTATCGTACTATTGGCATTATCACCGACTGCTGAAGAATCAGAGTCCTCAACAAACATTATATACATAGTATGTTGGTATTGAGAGTTGGATATGAAATATGAATAAAAAAAGTAAACAAAACCATTTTGCATTTTACAAATACTAAATATATACATATATACTTGTACACCAGCGATATATATTTATATATACATACATATATATATGTATATATATAATTTCAAATAAAATAACAAAGTGGAGTGCTAGTGGTTGTGCACTCTCCTTAAATTTCATACTTTGCGAGTACTCGATTATAATTTAGATTTTTTTATAAGTGCTGATTTACCACGTACACGGTGGCACAGTGAAACATCCTTCAGTAAAACATCTCGAGAAATTAAAATATTATGTGAAGATTCAACAGTGGAATATAGCTGTAAATATAGATGTAACCTTTTATTTGCATTCTCTGTAACGTAACGTACCTAACAACTTATAATGCTTATCATCAGCTTTTATGAGTTATGTACAACAATTAACCATTTCAGTATATATGCATGTGTATAGTCATATGACTCTTTGGACAGTGAAATGGTGGAAAGCGGTTCTAAACTTTTTTTTAAATTTTAGACCATGCGAACCGCCAACACCGAATACCGCACCTCGAGTCAGACCAGCACCAGTCGCTCCTTATTGTCACTGCGACGTGCATTCTTATTCACCTCGCGTAGAACAATACAAACAACTGCTAGAAAAAGAACAGAAGCTATGCGATGATTATGAAATACTTCGGAAGCAAGTACGAACTATTATATCTGAATTTTTTTCAACTCCAGGACTAGCGCCGTAGTATCTATCTACATGTGGTCTGACCACTAGGTCATGTTACTTTATAACTAACATTTGTACAGGGTTTTTCATTAAGAGCGATCGAACTTTGAATTGAAATAACCTGTGTAAGTATGATATTGCCTCAATATTTATTTTATTTTAAAGGACTTTCGATGACATTATGTATGAAATATAATTTCATTTAATTTTCGATAGACAGCGGACAGTTGCAGACGATACTATCTCAATAATATATTATAGACGATGGTAATTTGTCCTAGTGTACGGCACTTTAAAAGTGGGCGACACCTAGTCAACTTCTTACTGGGCGCGCACAGTTGCAGCGCCTTCAGTACCCCTCAGTGGTGCAACTGGCCACGCAACACGTATTTGCGTAGCGTAATGTCACGCCTCACACTCAGCTGGCTATACCTGACCACACTGATCACGAACAAAATGGGTTACAACAGCGCGTATAGATATAGACGCCGTACGTCTTTAAATAAAGGAACCGCGTGAATTTATTTCGAATTTTTTCCACTTCTTTTCTTTTCGGATTCAAATACCTTGACTTGGTTTCAAATACCAGACAGCTATGCCTAAAGCCGGTATCCGCTCCAATCTGAATACGAACCGCCTTTATTCATCAGTGTCATTTGTGGTAATTTCCATTAATCAAGAAAATCTTCCCGAAGACATAGACGATCAAAGACGTATGCAGCAGAGGCTTCTCAATCAATTTGGCACAGCTGAAGGGACTGTACACAAAATCAAAGGCTTGCTCATAGTCCACATATGCAAGACAAAGTGGTAGATTATTCTCCTCGGTCTTATGTATAATTTGCCGAAGAGTATGTACATATGTGGTCTATGGTAATAGGGCCTTTTCGGAAACCAGATTGTTTTGGAGGCTGAAAGTCATCAAGTCTGTATGCAAGACGATTTAAAATGTCACTCGAAAATAGCACATAGACGCGATTCAGAAGTGAAATCAGTCCGTAGTTTTTCGATAGGGCGTTGTCGCCTTTGCCGAACAACAATATACCCCACTCTTGCGCTATTCCTAGTGTAATGCTACTATTGAATACTATCTAGAGACTTCAAGCAGGTACCGGTTTTTCACCTACTTTCAGAGACTTTGCCGTAATTCTATCCTTACCCGGTATCTTACCTTTTTGCCGGTGCTGGAGAACCATTCTAATCTCGCAAAGGTAAACAAACGTCCGGTATCTTTACTCACACTTGCGTGTGGCTCCAACGACGATGTGTAAAGCTGTCCGTAGATCCTCTCAATCTCACTCAAAATCTTAGGTGTCTCGGAAATGACGCTGCCACAGTCGGTCTCCAAATTGGACAGTCGGTCTTTCCGGTAAACGGATCATCTCAAAGATTTTGGAGCCTAGGTTATTTTCACTTGGTTATGTATATAATAATTATTTTATGGAAAAAATATTGGATTACGGAGGCCCGTCTGGCTACGTTGAATGTATGTGGAGCAATGAATGATAAGATGGATGAAGTATGCGATATGATGTATGATAGAGGAATAGACGTGTTATATGTAAATGAGACTCTATACCCTATTGTGAAAGTCAGAATGTGTCCAAAAAGGCACGTATGGCAATTCACAATGCTGTGTTAGTCCCTACTTTAATGTATGGTAGTGAAAGTTGGGTGTGGCAGAAGAAGCACGAGAGTAGAATAAATGCTGTAGAAATGCGATCATTAAGGAGTAGGTTAGGGATGAATCTGAATGACAGAGTGAGAAATTGTGTGATAAGAGAAGAGTGTGGCTTGCAAAATGATGTTGTGACCAGGATTAAGAAGGGATTGCTTCGTTGGTTTGGTCATGTAGAAAGAATGAATGAGGAAAGAGTGACAAAGCAAATTTATGTTGCAGAGGTGAACGGCAGAGTCGGGAAGGGACGCCCTAGGCGAAAGTTTATCGACCAAATTGGCGATATATTGAAAATGGGCCAAATCAAGGGTACCTTTAACCGACGAGTGTGTATGCGTAGGTATATGGATGTTGAGGAAGCGAGAGAGGTGTGTCAGGATCGTGCCAAATGGAAGTCCATAGTCTCTGCCTACCCCTCTGGGTAACAGGCGTAAGTGTTTATATTATATTATATTATAAGGAAAAAGTAAAACATGTCAATCAGTAGTAGATATAGATTGTATCGCAAAAATTTTGCGAAGTTTGATCACGGCGGCCAGTCTCAACGGAGACTAGCCATCGGCTCAGGACAGGATTATAGTGCCCAAGCGTATGCGCAGGCACAGGTGCACTCTCTATTCCCTCACTCTCATAGTCCCATGGGACGGTAAAGCGACATGACCGGAGAGAGATCAGGCGCAGGACCAACGGCTTTACGTGCTTTCCGAGGCACGGGGGTGAGACATCGCCAACTTCCTCACTCCGGGCAGCTACTGAGAATTTCTTGATGGAAAACCCAATAACTGATTTTTTTGGCCCGACTCTTGATTCGAACCCGGGACCTCATGATCAGCAGTCGCACTACTACAACCACTAGATCAACGAGACAGTCATTTGATATTACAGTGTATATTTCAGGGTAAATTACAGCGTATATTACAGCGTAAACAGAGTATTTGATATTACAGCTTTTTTATTTAGTGAATATTTGAAAGCTGGAAACCCTTTTCACTTTTAACGAAGCATTGCATTTTAGTTCTCGGGTGTAACAACGAATCTAAAATGATTCTTGTAGGAGAGAGATGGAGCTGTTCATAGGCCTCAGAACCTCAGATATCATTTACTATTAGATTTACTGTGTGTTCATTCATCGTTACGTATATGAAAAGCATTTCATCTTTTTAATGTTATGATTTTTTTTTAGATGGTAAACGTCACTAATGACATATTAGATCATCCATGCGACGATCTGGATACGAAAATGCAAACCTTGTACCAGGCCACATTTAAGAAGAGATGTGAGTTTGAATAATTATTTAACGCTAAAAAGTAGAAACACAGAGTAATTTACTAAATATTTTCTTCCGTAGATAATGATTTGGTTGCGTTTAGTTGCCAGGGTCACAGATTACTTAATAGTTTGGAGGTAATCTATGATAGTTTACTACCAGGGTTGACAACTCAAAAAGCTAACAATAAGAATTGAACTTACAAGTTACTATAATGAAAAAAATTTAAATTTTATCGCGTTACAAACATATTTCATCAATTTAAGTTTGACAAAATTAGTTTGACTTTCACATCGATATATATATATATATGTACTACGAGTACGCCCTAGATTTCACATTCCGAACATTGACTATGTTCAACTGAACTGTACTGCAATTCGTACACTAAACTAAATATTGCGTAAATTGAAGATTTGTGAATTCTTATAATTATTATTACATTTTATTTAGAAATATGTTTGTTTAGATTAAAATAAGAGTATTTTATATTAAATTCTTAGATTTATTTTATATTAAAATCTTATTTTATATTAAGTTAGTCTTCGTGCATGCGCGACTCTAATATCCCGCGCATGCGCGAAGACATAGAGTAGCGCACAATTTTTGTTTGGAATAGCTTCTCTAGTACGTAGTACATATAACTCAATGGGCTTCCATAAATTGATAATGTAGCCTTGTAGTGGTAATGTGTCAGCGTAAGTGAATCCATTATTCATTTTCTTGCGGTTGTCGTGAAAGGTTACTAAAGAAAATGCTAGAAAGATCTAATGGCTTCCTATTTAAGTTACCGTTACAGCCTATTAAAGTTCACTGCTGAACATAGGCCTCCTCCATAGATTGCCTCATAGGAGTGATATTTGCCATAGTTGCCACGCTTGGCAAGCTGGTTGGCAACCGCAGTTATTTTTATTTTTTGTCGTTATAAGTAAAACGCTGCTGCCCATCTTTTCATTTGTTTTCATCTGCCGCCTCTTACGACACTCACGGAACAATATGAGGTAGTGGATATACTGACACCGCCACTCCACGGTCAATAACAGTTTACGAAGGAAAGGACTCCTACCAAACCTCAAACAATTCCTTTTCTTTTACAGCGTTCCCAGTAGCAGAGTACAGAAAAATAATGGCAGCCACACAGTCAAATGCACCCATACCCACGGAAAGTCACCGACTCGGCATGCTGCGGTGTTATAAAGACCCAACTCACTTCACCGAAAAGCCTCCTACAGTCCGGCCAACCATTAATCCTCCTGGTCCAGTTCATACTGGAGTCACTCCCAAAACGCTGCAAGTCTGGTTTGGGGAGTATCCTGGTAGGACAGAGTATATGGACACATATAGTGCTACGGCGAAGGCTTGTTGGCGGTCTATGCAGAGATATAAGGAGCCTTTGCCTTCAACAAGGAGGAGAGCTGACGATGCTTGCGTATAGTGATGTTTATGTTATGTGCATTTTGGAAAGTAATTTGTATTGATAATTGAAACTATTCAGGCTCTTTTCTACGGTTATTTTGTAATCACACAAATGTAAATGTTCCTTCTATAATGAATTTTGTATTTCAAATAAAAAATCACTATAATTTCTCCAAAGGTGAAGATAAAAAGAGAAACTCCTTGTTTCATTTGATTTTATTTAATAGTCGGGCGTTACTTTCCGAAAATCCTATATACAAAGATTTGGGTGTATGAAGAAGTTATATTGGAAATCGATTATAGATCCAAAAGGTGGAAGAGCTTCTTTTCTGCCCAGGAACCCGTCTTGGTAGATACCGTCCTACATATTTCTATCGTCAAGAAGGAGTGCGTGCAGTGCGGTGTTTCAGACAACGGTATAGAGTGCCAGCATATTTACAGTCTGTGAGAAACTCCTTTTTAGTCATCAGTGTTCACTATTTGCAGTTGATTACCGTTGTCCACGGGCTGCAGTAGGAACAGTATATTTTGTTTGTCACTATAATTAAAAATAAGTATATAGGATTTTATCGAAGCTGTGTATCATCATTGTTTCTACCTCATCCTTATTAGCTCGTAAACAATACACTGCTGCATATGGCCCCGTTCCTTAGTAGAGACAATCAACCTGCTGTATTTAAGTATTTGTATGTATCTTCGAGCGTAAACGTTCAGCCGATAAACGGTTAAGCAGGTTGTCGAAATCACAAAACTCAGCTCATAATAAAATCTTTTTTTTGCACAGAGTAAAAACAAACTATTACCTAAATCCATAGATAAAATTAACTCTTTATTACAGTTGTAGAATATTTTATGAACAAATTGATGTTTGAAAGAAAATTAGCGCCATTCCATATCAGTTGTCATGCTGCGTCCTTGCTCGCTAGAAAGTGATGATCTGTAAAATTGAAAATATAAGTAGGCCGTTATTCACAAAAATCTATGTCTATTTAATATATGCTTAGAGTTGCTCTTCTCTCTCTTTTTACTAAATGTCAATAGAAACAGACGATTTTAAGTAAGGTCATAGTATCGGAAACAAAAACAATCAAAAATAAACAAAACTATTGATTGATTATTAGATTCAATTAGGGAAATAATATTTTTTAACGAAAATGATAAATCGTATAGTTTAATTTGTAGAAAAAAATGTTACAGTATTTCAATAAATTGTCGTTTTTTTTATTAAATACTAGCTGCTCTCCGCGGCTTCGCCCGCGTGGAATATATTACGATTTGTTACGATATATTTTAATATTTTTTCTGATATAAAAGTTACTCCTTATAACATCAGCTATATAGTAGTGGAAAATAATTTGAGCGCGTTGTGACATAACCATCCGCAATAGCCCGCTCGCGGGTTCTAGTTAAATGAGCCCGCCCTACATATACAGGTAGCCTTAGAAATAACGTCTTTCGGTGCGGCCATGGCGGCAGCGTTCGCGTGGGGCGCGCACTATAGGTAATGGGCATTATAACATATTATTATATTATTATTGTACTTAGTGTTTACATTGGATTATGTTATATGTATATTATATATTATTATTATATTTCCCTTCATTAATTACCTTTGAATTGGACTTTGTTTACAATTTCAAGGGTTTTAATTTTTTTTCGCGGAACCCTAATTCGTTTTCTAAAATGAAAGTAGCCTAAGTTACTCCTTATAACATCAGCAATCTACCAGTGAAAGTCCCGACAAAAACGGTCCAGCCGTTTCGGAGATTAGCCGGAACAAACAGACAGACAGACAGACAAAAATTTTAAAAATGTCTTTTTTTGTTATAAGTACCGTATATACATTCCTATGCATTAATTAAAAAGCTGTTATTTTGATATTACAAAAAGACACTCCAATTTTATTTATTTGTATAGATGTGGCAATGGAGTTAACAATCCACCCGTTGTTTACTACTGCAAATATTAATCTTATCTATGATTAATCCATGAACGAACGACGTAGAATGATGATTAAGAAATTCCTCACAGCCCGTGTTACTTATTTTTTAGTCTTTTACGCATCAAACTGGAACACTACAGTGAGTGCCTTTTTGCTTGTCTGCACAAATATCATTTCTAAAATTAGCATGGTTTTAACCCAGTTGAACTCGTAGGCAAAAAATAATCCTCAACCATGTAGTAATGTACATAAATCATAAACGTAATTATTAAACTTAAAAATTTGTAAATGTTGGTTTCGAGTAGTTGTTGATCACCGTTACCGTTACATCCTATTAAGGTCCATTGCTTAACATAGGCCTCTCCCATAGATTGCCTCATAGGGAGGATATTTGCCATAGTTGCCACGCTCGGTAAGCGGGTCGGCAAACGCAGTTTTGTACGCCTTACAACGCGAGGGAGTGCTTTACACTCGATACTACAGACATTGAATTTAAGATTAGTTTATTTTCTAATTGATTCACTTTAGATTACATAACAAAAATGTAATTGAAAAAATATAAGGACTGCCGTCCGTTGGTCTGTCCGTCGGTGAGTCTTCTCGCTTAATAGAAATGTAAGCAATAGATTGAGATATTAAATAAGATTCCATATATTGTAAGGAGGATCCCAATTGATATTTGTTATTGAACTCAACACCGTTTAAAAGTTATTAATGAAAGTCTTTTTTTTATAGGATAAGGGTGACAAACGAGCACACAGTCCACCTGATGGTAAGTGGTTCCTGCGGCCCATAGACATCTACATCTATCCTCTATTACAAATCAAAATGTAGATGCGTTGTCACCCGTGAGGACTAAAATGGAATGCCTCATTTCCAGTAAAAAGGGCCTCCGGCCACCTGCACTCACCAAGCGAAACGCAGAGGTAAACCTCTACTTCACGCTGGTTTTCTGTGAGATCGTGGTACCAAGTCGATTAGATTCACTGTTTTTTTTTCTTGTAAACATTATCGTCACTATTTTTTTTATTCTATATTAAATGAAACGCTCATGAGGCGTGCTCTTTTGAATTTTCCAAAGTATTTCTATTTTCATTATTCGGAAATAGAAATAGTATCTGGCTGCCCATCTCCTGATTTGTCGAACCGGCGGCCCCCAGCGCAACAACTCATCGCTAAGCCACTGCGCCACGGAGCCGGATTATGGGAGAGGGCCATATCTAATAATGCACTATTTACGGACCGATGATCATAAATAGTATTAATAGGAAATTTGGTTAGTTTTGTAGTCATTGGTGTGATTGAGATCATATTTACACAATATATTTTTTGTCGAGGCTATGATTCATCTACGCTCGATCCGATAGGTGATGATTTTTAAATTGATTACTAGCAATTTGTATATTAATCGATCAAATAGATTTATATTCACAATATATGTTGGTTCACAATCACTTTTGCCTAGACCAAACTAGTTAAGCCTAAAGTGTTTAGGCCAAACTAGATTGTCCCCAGTACAATCTAGTTTGGCCTAAACACTAACACTTAAATTAGTATATCCTGCTACGCGTAGGATAAACCGATTTGGCCTAGGACAAACTAGGTTGGCCTGAAATCGGATTTGCCCGCTAACATACACAATACAATATACAACATTGATGTCTTTTTGGCCGATTTTGGCGGTTTCGGAACGGCGACACTTTCCTTATACTGTCTTTCTTCTTTGCTTTCCTAACTATCAAAGGCACCCATACGCTACTAACCCACCTCTTTGTTCGGAACTAACAATTAATGTCCTTGTACTGTAATTAGCCGTGGTTGCTTAGGAGATATATAAGTGCTCGTGTAAAAATTATATAGCACGCTAGCAAACCAAGTTCGATTCCCACCGGCACTAACAAAATAGTTAATTAGTATTTTAAGTGCCAATTAACCACGTAATTGGTGCTAAAGGGAAATACTGTGAGTAAGCTGCATTGCGTGAAAACCCAACACCATAATACTAGGAAACATATCATCGTTAATAATAATAATACAACACGAGTTTTGCTTCTTAACAAGGCAGCACCAGGAGAAATATAATATAATTATTTTTTACGTGGTAGAGCCACGCTGCAGCTATATTATGGTTGTACCACGAATAGGTCGGCTCGACTGGGGTAGCAGACTGGGGGGTACTAGCAGCTTAATGCTGCTGTGTTTCGTATGGTGAGTGTAGAGAACCGGAGACCCTTTTTACTGGAAACAAGGCATTCCATCTTAGTCTTCAGGGCTGTCAAGGCATTGGCATTTTGATTCTTAATCGAGGATAAATGTAGATGTCTATGGGCCAAAGTATTCACTTACCGTCGGGTGGACTGTGTTCTCGTTTGTCACAATATACTATAAAAAAAATGATGTAAATCTTTAATTACGAAGTTTAAGTAAAATACGTACTTAAATAGCGTCACGCTTGTAACCCCCGAAGCAAAGTCCAAAGCGCTACTAGCACCTAGTTTGCTAAAATATAAGCTTAGATGAAAAATTGTGAATGAAGCAATAGATGGCTAGACCATTACAAATTTAATATCCCATTAGTCGTCTTTTACTACACTTTAGTCAAGTTACACAGTTGGCACATTCTTTTGGTTATAAGTCCCAGAAAAACATGGACATATAAGTCTAAACTTACACGGGACAAGACAATAAGTAAAACTTACCTAAATAAACCAGTTATTACATTCCATAAAACTGGTACCAAATAGGGAGTATAATTGTCCAGAATAAACGTCAAAAAGCCCATTGTCAACTGCAATAAATTTAGAATGAACGATATCGCTGGACGTCTTTGTGGCACTGGTATTATATTTGTCATTTTCTTTAATATCCGTAAGAATGATACTCGTATTTCTCCAATACCGTCTTTTATAGAATTTTCGTGTGATGTGCTTAGTGCACTATCTTCTAGTGACGTAAATATTCCGCCAGGTTCTTCTGGCGCGTGGTGATCTCGTAATTTTCTTACAGATTGTATTGTACAAGCTTTTATTAACGTTGTTTCCCAAACTCCGATAATATATAGTATTAAAATAAAATTCTGAAAATGTACATTTATTTATTAAATACGAGCGCACTGTCTCTCTGTTTACAATTGCTCTGATTATCGACTAGCTGTCGCCCGCGACTTCGTCCGCGTGGAACTCTATGAAATGAAATCTTAATAGATTGGATTTCATGGGTTTTAATTTCTATCGCGCGCAACTTTTATTTTAGAACTCTTTCTAAAATAAAAGTAGCCTAAGTTACTCTTTATAATATTAGCTATCTGTCAGTGAAAGTCCCGTCAGAATAGGTCCAACCGTTTTGGAGATTAGCTGGAACAAACAGACGACGACAAAAATTTAATTTCACTTTTATTTATTTGTATAAATGTGTATAGATAGCAAAGTTCATCGAGGAAAGAGACATGGTACCCACGAGCCTTAAGAATGATATAATATGTCAATTATATCACCTACTGTTTGTGACATAATATCATCATAATCATTATCATTATGGTAGCCCATCAAAAGTCAACGGCTGAACATCGGGCCTCCTCAATAAAAATTTTAATAACGCAAAGTCTACTTGATTGTAAGTGGATGATGTGACATAGATACCTCCATCTATCTTCGATTAAGAATCATGGTTTAGATGCGTTATCACACCTGAGGACTAAGATAGAATGCCTCGTTATCAGTAAAAAGGGTGTCAGATTCTCTACACATACCTTATGAAACATAGCAGCATTACGCTGCTATTTTGCGCCGGTATTTTGTGAGAGCGTGGTCTTACCTCGTTCGAGCCGACTTATTCGTGCTGCAACCATAATGTAGCTGTAGTGTTACTCTATCACGTAAAATAATGTGGATTGTTACAAAATACGGTCCTGAGCCACCTGCATACATCCACTACCTGCTTGTTTTATCAAGTCATCCCTACATCGAGTCGGAGTCGCCCAACTCTGCGCTTGTCAGTACAAGGTTGCCACTCAAGAGCTTTTCTTGTGTTCACTGTTTGCGCCATAACTTAAAAAATAATAATTAATGAACTGCGTTACGGAGCTCTCCGCAACATAAACCTTTAACGACATCTGTTATGGTATATATTTGAGAAACTTACTCATTAAATAAAAAATAAAATGCTTACATTTTACTCGAACTCTTTTTGTACCGACTTCAAAAAGGAGGAGGTATTCAAATCAACTCTATGTTTTTTCTATGTGTCTTATCTTCTAATATATATATTTTGGTGAACTGATTTCGATGATTCTTTTTTATTTGATAGCTGGCGCTTCTCATGTGGTCCCGTATGTATTTTATCAATGTCTGACCAGTAGTTTTTGAGTTATACTTAATAATTTATATTGAAGTCGGTTGTACAAATTTATTAATTTTACCACTTCTTGCCTTTAAAGGCTAGTCGACGTAGCTACCATCTATATTATTGTCAGTGAGCATCTATGTACTATATTTACTATTATTTGTTTTGTGTTTTGGGAGTTGGCAACCTGTTACTGGAGGACCTAGTCTCTCTTTTTTATAGGAAAAAGGTGACAAACGAGCACACAGTCCAACTGATGGTAAGTGGTTGCTGTGACCCATAGACTTCTAATGATCTCAAATGCAGATGCATTGGCACCCGTGAGAATTAACATGTATTACCTCGTTTCCAGTAAAAAAGGAGTCCGGTTCTCTACATTTCTGTGTGTGTGCTTTCAAGCAGTTCGTCCTGTAGAGCCAGAACTTTACCCCACTTTGTCATGCATTTCACTTTAACACTCACTGTACAATGATGCTCACAAGGTTGAAAGCGCACTTGTAGTCTTCTTTATTTGGACTGTAGGTATGCATGAACTGACTCGATGATGGCCTGAGGAGCTGCAGGCGTACAGGTATCTATTGACTCATTGCAGGATGGCCCATAGCCTCTTCCAGGGAACGGTCGCTTTCCTTACGGAGATCTCGTGTCACCTCTCACCCCCAGATGATCCCGTGTTCTAGTGGTCAGATTGACTACTACGCCGCGGATCTTGGGGTCGATCTCGAACAGTAACCAACATTTGTGCGAAAAATTGTTGGATTTTAGGTCTGGTCGTGTACTCATACCGTGTTTCTGACAATTACATCCTAGTCAACATCGGTCTTATGATTGTAAACATTACAGACGGCACGAATAAGTCAGAAGTCTGGACAAGTGAGTGCCTATACATGTTGACTAGTCAAATAGACTAGAGAATGGTGTTCTATTATCATAAATATACTTTAATATATGTAAAAATAAAACTTACCGTATAGCTATACATTTTTGAGGCAAAACGATAGACTTTGTGTTCTTAATTTTGCGTATCCACATTAAATTAAAAATAAAATCCAGCTAAATATTTGATGCACTTCTACCGAATATTCAAAACATAATGAACAACAAATTATTAAAGTGTTTAATAATTACGCAATAATTGCCTAATGTATAAACAACTTAATGTTCATTACTTTTCATTAGCGATTTTTAGTTATTTCACCTCATAAATGATTACTTACTAAAATATTGCAAATGTGTTACGTAAAATGTTAAGTAAAACCTGTGCATAAAAAGTATTACCTGACTTCTCAATGATAACTATCGCTCTTAAAAATATTTTTTCATTGTGTTAGAGTGTCGCTGTGTAGTATCGGTGTACAGAAGAAAATCAACCAGAAGATCGGCGGCAGTGTCTTTCTGATAACAACTAGAAAATAAAAGACTGCGGTTGTCATATATGACTACACTATGACAAGTAAACCTTTGTGAGGTAGTCTATGAGTAGGCCTATGTTCAGCAGGGGACATTCTAATGCTGTATTGCAGATAATGATGATGATCAATGTTAAGAGTCACAACCGAGCTAATGATTAGTGACTTCTGCAACCCATACATTACAAATGCTCTAAATTAAGAATCAAAAACCTCTGAGGACTAAGATGGAATGTCTCGTTATCAGTAACAACCGACTTTAATATAAATAATTTATTGTTGATTTTTTAGAAACCGCCCGACCGATTTCGATAAAATTTCAATGGGACCACTTGGAAAGTATACCCTTTGAAATAAAAAAGAGTTTTCCAAATCGGCACAGGCGTCTTAGAGTAATCGGTGAACATACATAGAAAAAAAGATTCTGACGAATTGAGAATCTTCTCCTTTTTTTAAGTCTTATCATGCTGCTATTTCACATTGGTATTTTGTGCCAACATGGTCCTTCCCCGATCGAGCCAACCCATGCGTAGTAGTCAGAATACTGTAGCGTGGCTCTACCCCGTACATATTACGTATTTATTGTTAGCCCCTGTAACGGTGCATCAGAATGCACCCTTACAAATACTTATAATTAATTAATCTTAAATAGATAATAATATAGATATAATCTTAAATAAATAATAGTAATATAATATTCTAATCTAAAAATAAAAATAGACTAGTTAATTTAATCCGCGCAGCGTGAACCATTTTGCTCAACGATCTCTGAAACAAAAGACTCCGTGGGATTCGGACAAGACGACGAGTTCCCTTTCGGGCCATTCCTTTTGCATTTTTACCTGAGACTGCTTCAAGTTCGCAACGCGTGTGACTCTCCTACTAACGACCGTTGAACTTGCTTACCTACAATTAAAATTTAGGTATTCAGGTATTCAGGTGCAGTTGATCCCGCTGGGGATCTACTACTACCTAGCATCTCCCTGCTACTTAAGGGCTACTGCTTGCCGAGCCGCGAGCTAACGGAGTGTTGGCCTACCCTCCTACCAACGGCCATCATCACTGTCGGGCTTGGGTATCACCGGCTACTTCTACTAGCTGGCTGTCTACGACCTTGAGGGAACAGCGCATGGACTTCGCCCCTACGTCAAGCCAGTGATCCCCTTCATAGAAACTTTATTGTACGTGTGCGGAAGTAAGATAAATAAATAATAACGGTACACCCCAGCTTTATCTGGTTTGGATTTATTAACATGGCGTCCTTTAGGTTTAAACTACTTATTAGGCTACTTTCGATCGTGTAGACTACGACCTTCCGCTCCACAAGCTCTATTTGCTTGGAATTCAAGGAGACCTACTCCGGTGGGTGAGCTCTTATCTTTCTAATTGCTCTCAGGCTGTAGTACTGGGCGGATACAGATCCGATTACGTAACTGTTCCCTCGGGTGTTCCACAGGGATCACACCTTGGCCCGATATTCTACAATGCGTACATCTTTGACATTGCCAACTGTTTTCTATTCTAATCACTTATTATATACAGATGATAAAAAATATACCAGGCAGTTCGTTTTGTTGAAGATTGTAGATTGTTACAATACAATTTGGATACCTTGTTTTCTTTTTATCAACACAATAAGATCTATGTCAATATTAAAAAATGTCAGATTATAAGCTTTACGCGCGTGAAAAGTCTAATTGTCTTGCCTTATAACTTTAATAATCAAGTATTAACACGAGTCAATGATGTACGTAATCTCGGCGTTTGTTTTGATTCCAAGATGCTCCTTAATATGTATTATGCTAATATAGCAGATAGAGTTACCGTATGCTTGGATTTGTTTTAAGGAACTGTCAACCATTTAAAAGTACTTTAGCATTAAAAACGTTATATTTTGCACACGTGAGAAGCATATTGCAGTATGGTCGCCTTCATATGAAGTTTATAAGGCACGCTTAGAACGTATTCAGAAAAAGCTTTTTAAAATCTCTAAATTTCAGGTGCGACGTCACCACGCACACATTTATGTCTTATAGTCATAATTGTCGTAAATTTAATCATCTTACGTTAGAAGAACGCCGTGAGATGTCAGACATGGGTTTTTTGTTTGATATTTCACGCGCTCAACTTGATTGCCCTGTTCTGCTTTCACAAATCCCCTTTAATGTTCCCCGACGTAGGACCAGACATACACCTTTATTCAGTGTTCCTTCACATCATACTAACTATGGCAAGAATAGTGCCCTCACCAGAATGGTTAAGTTCTTGTAACTATAGAGTTAGTACCAAAAAAACAGATTTACTGACAGTAAGAAATAAAACAAAACTGAGTTTTTAGAAACAAGCTGAAAAAAATGAAAGCCCCGTCGTCTGATAGATATACCTGAAATTGACAAAGCTAAAACTGACCCGAAAAATATTATTGCAGTTGTAGTAGATATTAGGACAAACTATTTTACCAACTGGGTACCAAAATTGGAGTTCTGAACCATCTTTACACACAAGATCAATTTACCTTATGCTCGGAAGATTTCATCAAAACAGAAGAAGTTGTTAAGGATAAAGAAGTGAGTCCTCGAGAAGTTGTTGGAAAATTGTATTTGACCGGAGGTCAAGCATTCAAAAAATGCAATTGCCTAAAAATTCTTGACGAATAAGTGCACTTCCAAGTCATTAGGATTAATTTGTAATTCTAAATCCCACCATAAGCTTGCAATGTTATAACAAGTGATTTTTGTTATTTTTAATTGATGACAATTAATATCGAATACCAATGCAGGTGCGGGCCCTCTAAAAAAGAGTAGCCTTTTTTAAATTCGCTATAATTTGTGAAAAGAAAAATTTTACATAGGGCAGCGCGGCGGACACATCCTTCCTCTAAAGATTCTCAGAAATGATAGGAGGCCTGTGCCCACCTATGGGACGTATATAGGCTGTAACTTTACTTTTATATACGTATTATATTTCGCACCTGCCAACAATTGTCTTTGGCACCCAGGGTTGACAGACAGAGAAGCAACAACTGATTATAGTCCGATCCGGCATTTGACTGCTGATCATGAGATCCACTTTTGAGATTACGTTCTGTGGATCAACGAGGCAGTCGATTCAATATTATCCTTATAAACTCATACACATTTCACGCATGGGCATTGGCTACCCACAGTTGTGAGGCTTTTTATCACAGTTATATACACTTTCATTTATTTTTATTTAAAAAGCTTAAATGTAACACCCTAAAGTAAAGGGTACATAGGGCGGACTTAACGCCATCATGGGTTGCCATCGAAATCTACGAGATATGAGAGTGAGGGAATAGAGAGTGCACATGTTTTTGCTCACATATTTGTGCAGTACAATCCTGTCCTGCCATGAACGAAATTCGGTTTGGATGACATTATTAATACTTGATGTCATGGTCTATGGACAGAAGTTACCAAATACCATTAGATGGGGTACTTAGTTTTTTTTTATTGCAACAGTAAACATGTTAGTTATGGGATAAAGTAAGTAATACTCAGCAATAAATTTACAATAAATTTACATTTTTATATCATTACAAAACAATGAGAAGTAAATTTATAAAAAAGAGTTTTACATAGTTACGTCGAAAATATTTTGTCTTGTAATTTATTTTAATACAAAACACGTTTCGTACTGACATTGTAAAAGTTACGTACAAAATAGTAATTAGAAAAAATAGAATTAAGTATGTATCTCCGCTATCTTTTCCAATATTATCTTATAACTATAGAACATTTCAAAATATTTTTTCTTTTTTTTAATATAAAATATATTTAAAAGGTGGTAGTTATTTTACTTATTATTATTATATTGTCTATTATCACAATTTGTTGGATCGTATCATAAATACGTCGTAATAAGGTAACTATATTTTCTGTAGTCTTCTGAGAGTTGTCTTGTAAGATTCGATATTTTCTTTTCATTGCTTATTATTTCTTCTTTTAGGTCCAGTTTTTCCGTAGCACTAGTAGTCGTTGTTGTAGGTCCTTGAGTAGGTACTATGAAACTGTTGACTCCATGACTCAAGGTTATAAAACAAAGGAATAGGATAACCTGAAAATAAAATCAAGATTATTATAGATTGATAAACACAGGACTTCGTATATTCACGCTTGAAACGATTCTTTACATTGCTAGAACCCTATAACATTATATGGGTGGCTTGGAATTTCATCCTCATCCTCTGTTATACGTTCATCACTTCATCACATACCGAATATAAGCACTATAGTACGTGAGGGTAATAAGGTCATAAAACGGCACTACTTTATTTTGATAGTTGAATTTATAGTAAATATTTTAGTCGATTTTAGTATTGTGTAGTGTAGTTAATTTTTTTAAGTAAATTTTTTGAAGTGTTCCTAATTATATCCAAAACTTGTTTGATTTTTTTTTTCTTAATATATAAGTTATAGTATACGACCATGTGTTTTTGTCTCTTCCTTCTGTCCTCCTCCGAGTTTTGGTTTTATAGGGCATCAAAGCTTAAGGTGACCATATCATCCTCTCGTACCTTAGTGCTACTATTATACCAGAGATTGTATCATGCCAAGAGCAACTGTTTGAGATTCGTGGAAAAGTATCATGCACGTGACGTAAGACTTCCCAAAATAATGGCATCCAGTTGAGCGAGCACTTTTAAGTCTCGTCTGTTGGCTTATTTTGGACATTTTTAATTTTAGAATGAAAGTTTACACCATTGCCGTACTAAAATGTATCCTATATCTGTATCTGTTGCACAAGAAATTTAATCGTGTTTATTTGAATAAATATGAATAAAAAAATATGAATATTATTTATCATATATTTAATAACAATAATAAATCGATTAATGGTTTGCAAACTAATTAGGGTTAATTGGTAATACCATTAATATCTAAGCGCTATATTTGACTACCTATAGATATTATTATGATATTGATATATCTGTACTCACTCGGACCAACAAAAAAAAAAAGACGAAGCGATGCGTACATTTCAAGTGACGTAAACACCAAAAAAAAAATCATACCCAACCTGTTGTAAGAACAAGCAGTCAAGTACACCTATGTATCTAAAATCATTTGCAGCCAATAAATGATTTTAAGTGCAGTCAAATTTTATAGGCGAAACGAAAGAAGAAAGATGTGTGCGTGAGTGCGTGTTGAAGTTGAGAATGGTTTCAACGTCACATGAAATACGCAGTGGTCCGTATATTTTCTTTGTTGGTCTGAGTATCTTTCAAAAGTCAAATGGTTTAATAAGTCGGTTAATTGGACGGTTCGGAGGCTTAATTAAAAACTGTAACTGTTAATTGTCTCAAGAAAGTTTTATCTAATCGAAAGACTGAAGTAGATATAGATTCAGAACCAGTAAGATATTTCTTTAATGTATAATAGAACTTATAAGTTCTATTATACATTGAAGAAATCTTGCAATATTAAAAAAAGAAACTTATGTGTACAATTTACCGAAGTCTTGTTTAAATCATAGAAGTATTGAAGTACATTATACCAACATTTGTAGTCACAAAGGATTTAGATCAAGACTCGATGAAGGCTCTTCAGCACTTCAGCTCTTATGAAGTCCGAAAAATATTCTCGTGTTAAGTTTGAGTTGTACGTACCTTATGAGTCACAAGGAAGATACAACTCTCTTTTTGAACGTGGTAGAAGCACGCTGTAGCTATATTAAGGTTGTAGCACGAATGGGTCGGCTGTACCGGGGACCACGCACTCACAGAACACCAGTATAAAATAGCAGTTTGATGTGTTTCGTATTGTGGTTGTAGAGAACCGGAGACCCTTTTTACTGGAAACAAGACATTCCATCTTAGTCTTCAGGGCTGTCTGAAGGCATCGGCATTTTGATTCTTAATTGAGGATAAATGTATATTATGCATATGGGCCACAGCATCCACTTACCATCTGGTGGACTGTGTGTTCACTTGTCACCCTTATTCTATAAGAAAAAAACTCAAGTCACGAGTCACAATCTGTGACCAGGAGCAGATGCTTGCTAGAAAGTCCACGGTACACTTTGAAGAGTATCGCGGAGCGACTTCGCTACGCAATCCGAGACAGTCTCTTGACATATTTTGGTCAGTATCTACTCCTTTGTCACATAAATGAAGCTTCTTGACTTTTTGTTAGGACACTCCCTATCAAACCATGATTGATGCAGAATGATGGCCACCTGGTGCACCCCTAACAAGGTGCGATGCTTTTTTAGAGACTTTACCACTTTGCTTGTTGCAAATGCTCTTCAATTCGTGGTTTTAGATATTTATAGAACACATTTATATGTCTTCCATCAGCGCATCAAGACAGCAAGAGTTTTTATCGACTTACTCTCATGCAGAGACTGATTTTTTTTTTATAAGAGAGGGTGCAAACGAGTATGCGGTTCACCTGATGGAAAGTGACTACCGCCGCCCATGAACAACTGCAACACCAGGGAAACCAGGGGAATTGAAGATGCGTTGCCGGTCTTTTAAAAATCGCTGATGGTAATCGATTCCACTGGCTGGGATTAATCCGAACAATTCCTCAGAGCACTCCCCGTGGTAAATGCGATATTATAATATTTAGATCATGTCCATTATCGAAGGTAAGCACATAGGAGTAGCGTCAGGTCTTGTTCAATAATTTGCCATAAGGTTCTATCGGTAATAGTTGATAACTCCTCTGAGAGTGAGAGTCCTATTAAAACTGACTTCGATCTGTAAGGACCAGACGGATTATGTAGGATATTTTATGGTCTTCGACGGAGGAATTGTTTGCACTGTACTAGACGATAATGCGATATACAAACAAACGGCCTTTGAATCATCTTAAAAAGACTGTGACGCCATCATGTAATTTAACAATCACGATTAAAATGTTATGTGGAATGGCGGCAAACCGATCAAATAATCTAACATTTGAATTGAAAAATATTTTATAAAATTAGGATATTATTTAAGGCTAAACATTTAATAAATTATCTGTGATTAATAGATTCTTTGTGGTGTAAGCTGAATAGAAAACAAGGGAATATTATATGCGTAAAACAATTATGTATTTATAGTTTTAATGTTGAGAAAATTATATTAGTAAAAATTTAAATTGTTTATTTTTCTTCGTAACCTTGATTATCCATTTCCTAAACTACACGCACACTACACCAATGTTATTGTTACCACAAGGCACTAGGTGATAAATTTAACGTCACATGTAGATATATAAATAAATATAATAAAAGCGTCAGTAGCCTAATGGCAGTGTGTGAACTCGAAAGGTCGTGGGTTCGAATCCGCCATTCGACTACTGTCGTGATCTACTTCTAACACAAGCATTTTAAGCTTACCAGAAGTGGTTAAAGGGAATATTAGTAATGTTTAATAGCATTACTAGTATTTTAAAAAATATTTTATATTATTTTAATAGGGTTCTTTTGATGTAACTTTTGCTTTCTTTAAAAAAACGTAGCACCCTACTGGAAACTTTTATGTAATGTCATAATGTGGGAGAATTTTACTTACCTACACAAATTAAAAAAAAAGTACTAACACCTTTAACAGTTATCAATAGACCTTAATTTGCTAAAACTGTCACAGCCAAGTCAAATAATTACGGGGCTGACAATTTTTTTTTACATAGAGGAGTAAAAGTAATAAAAACATGCGTGAGTGTCGTGGAACATTCGATTGGAACGAAGTTCCTTTCGTAGAATATTATTATTGATAAACGTAAAATAACGGAAAATAATATTCCTTTCATGGCAAGATAAGAAAAAGTGCGAGGGAGATGGATATTATTCCATCTCGCTTCCTTATAGCCGCCAAGGCCGTCTACACTACGTCAGAAGAGGTCGTGACGTGACGGAAAAATCTTACACTTTTTGTCGCCTAGCCCTCATCTGCCAAATCCGTACCCTTCGTTATAGAACTTCCTTTCAAAAGCCTTTTAGTAGGCAGAGATCGAATACAACAATTATTTGGACGAAATATTTTGGTACCATTAAAAGTTTGTTCCTAAAGAGTTATAATACAAAGTTATTAGTAAAACAATACAAAAAAATTCGAACGGTATTTTAGCAAAACGTTTGTTGACTATATCTTATTTAAAAAAAATATTATTGTATCCCAGGTAAGATAGGAGCATACAAGAGAATCAAACAGAAGACATCAGGTAAAATTGTTAGAAAGCAAAATCGTTGGATTAAGTGTTGCCAAAAGAATAGTTTATAATGAGAATGGGTATATTTAATTTTCTACTAAATACAAATAACTCATACTAGTCTGACGGAAAGGAATATTTCTTTTATTATAAAACGTGTTTAGAAGTAGATAACTTCAAAAATAATAATAATGTCTAAAATAAATAAGATGATGAACATGCGTTAAAGTAAGGGAGACAAACAGGTACACAGTCTACCTGATGGTAAGTTGATCCTGTGGCCCATAGACTAACATTTATCATCGTTTAAGAATCAAAATGAAAGTCCGTTTGTTACCACGGGTAGTTACCCATGAGAGCTAGGTTTGAATGCCTCGTTTCGAGTTAAAAAGGATCTCCGGTTCGCTACACTCACCATACGAAACAGCAGCATTATGCTGTTGTTTTACATTGGTATTCATTGAAAGCGTGGTCCTTCCCCGGCCGAGCCATTCGTGTTGCACCCATAATACAACTGCAGAGTGGCTCTACCAAGAACAAAGATGTGTGTATGTGTTCATCAAAGCGCAAAAGTGTCACACGAGTTAAAATTAAATTGGATGAATGACTAATAACTATAGACGATAAATGGGAGCGGACAATGCAAAATACATACAGTATGCGTCAGAAAACGGGATATACTAATTGATAAAGATAAATTTAAAAAAAATCGCTTATTTATTCATTTCGTAAAATCGATTAGTAGCTTTAGACAGTACGTGTTAAAAACCACTTAATTTACCGCTAAATATTAATACGTTTATTTAAGTTAATGTTTCATTATATTTTTAATGAAACAAGAGCGGTACTAATATTTTGCATATAATTTTTATATATTTTAAGAAAATAATATTACGTTTAAAGGTTTAAAGTACGTCCTTTCTTAACTTGATGTGCCAATTGATGTAAGTCAATGCACATCAAGTTAAGAAAGTTTTGAAATACAAAAAATAATAGATACATACTATACAGATTATACAAAAACAAAATATAATAACTTACCAACTTCCGTGCCATGTTGTTAATGTCGTAAATAGCAACTGATTTGTTTTATTATTGTAACAGTTTAGAAACATGTAATTGTTGACTATTTATCTAAGCGAATAACAATGAATGTTTTGCCGCCATTTTCGGTCTGCGTTGGACACGTTTGTCACGCTGTAGTGTTGATTTGGAAATGATTCAAATGAAATGGGTGATGGAAAATTTAATAATGCTCTGCTCCAGAATGGTATTTTACGTTATTTTTAATACATTTGGTTAGGTGTCGTGTTTCTAGAAATAGATTGCAACATACATTTTTGAAAACATTATTATCCATATAAGTTTAATAATATTTATCTCATTATATATTAAATGTTAAGTAATAGCACAATATAAATGCTCTCTATAATATGCGCACAGAACGAAACCATATTTTATTTTTTTGTTTCTGGCTGATGATCGTATTAGTTCTTATGAATGATATTTTTTATAGGTATTTACCTAATTATAATTAGAATGACTCTCAGACCGGTTACTAGGGGCATCTGCGAAGGTGCGATAGTGCGTTTGGTACTCAAAGAAATATTTAGCCATTAGCGGTGCTAGTCAAACGCAAAATATTTCTTTGAGTATTGCGGTTTAAACCAATGGAAGCAATTAAAATAAAATTATCCATGTAGTCGCGGTGTAAAGATATCCACAAACTCATGTCAGGCAGCGTCTTCATAATATTATCAATTAAAAAAAATTAAATACTGCAGTTGCGAATCCGCTTGCCAAGAGTAGCAACTATGGCAAATATCCTTTCTATACTATATATAATATTATAGATATTCAAGAAAAGAGCTTAAACCTTTCTAAAAGGCCGGCAACGCATCTGCAATTCCCCTGGTGTTGCGTTTGTTCATGGGCGGCGGGAGTCACCATCAGGTGAGCCGAATGCTCGTTTGTCCCCTCTTCTATAAAAAAAATTACGGCAATCCATGGGGTGGCCTATGTTCAGCAGTGGACTTTTGTTAGACTATAACGGCAATTTCAAGCAAATAAGAAAGCCAGTCTTCCTTATAAACTTGAGGAGAGATTGATTGTTAGCTGTGTATTGTTACCGTTACTCGTTATTAAAAAAATCTTATTAAAGTCCACTGCTGAACGTTACGTCATATGAGGGGGTACGTCAGTGGACAAAATATAAATATATTATTTTTATTTTTAGTCGTTATTAGGAAGAGCAGCGCCCATATCCTGACTTGTTCCCTCTATCGCCTCTTACGTCACTTACGTGACGATATTTATATGAATATTTTTACAACGCCACGACACGGCCAGTTGAGTAGCAGTAGTTATTACTTAAATTAGAGACTTCAGTAATACAGATCAATGAATTCTCTGGCATCTGGTAGATACGTGGTAGAGCCATGTATCATCTATATTATGGTTGTAGCACGAAAGGATCGGCGCGACCGGGGATAGACCACGCTCTCACAGAAAATCAGCGTAAAATAGTAGCTCAATGCTGCTGCGTTTCGTATGGTGAGTGTAGCGAACCGGAGACCCTTTTTAACAAAAACAAGGCATTCCATTTTAGTTCCTCAGGGTTGACAACGCATCTGCATTCTGATTCTTAATCGAGGATAGACGTAGCTCTCTATGAGCCACAGCATTCACTTACCATCAAATGGACTGTGTGATCGGATACTACCCTCATTCTATAAAAAAAAAAGAAGAAACACGAAACAAAGATTGGGCAAAGTGGCGCGCTTTCGGATAGATAGAGCAGAATAGAGTAATTTTTTATTCGATATAGATTTATAAATAATTCTTATTGTAAGTATTTTATTACTTTACCAAATTAACATACAGTCATATACATTGACATTATATATAATTTGACTAGAACAGAATAGAATAGAATAATTTTTTATTCAATATAGATCACATGTGTAATTCTTATTGAAAGTTATTTTTTACTTTACCACTGGTTCGAAAAAAAACCTCTGTCCTGGGAAGAACTAGCAAGAAACCCAGCGGGACTTTTTTTTTAAAGCAAATTTTACAATAATGGTTGTACAAACTATATAAGTACAAAATTTATTTTAGAAACAGCCCGGAAGCGATCACCTCATTCCCAGGGGTTATTATCAACCATGTATTCATTTATACTATAATAACCCTTTTTATATAGTTTCAACTTAACAAAACATTTAAACTTGGTAATAGAGAGAGCCTGTACACTTTCCGGGACCTTGTTGTAATAGCGTATACATTGCCCCAAGAATGAATTACTGACTCTGTGGAGTCGAGAAACTGGTATCACTAGCTTGTTTGTTCCTAGTGTTTACAGAATGTAAATCACTTTTTTCACTAAAACTACCTTTGTTTTTGTGAACATACATTAAATTTTCGTAAATATACTGAGAGGCCAAAGTAAATATATTTATTTCTTTAAATTTATCTCTAAGAGGCTCTCTCGGTTTTAGGTTGTAAATAGCTCTAATGGCCCTCTTCTGTAAAAAAAAATAGTTTCTGAATCAGCCGCATATCCCCATAGCAAAATCCCATAAGACATTATGCTATGGAAATAACTGAAATAAACTAATCTAGCTGTCTCGACACTAGTGAGCCCCTAATCTTTTTTACAGCATAGGCTGCAGAACTTAGTCTGCTTGCTAGTTTCGATATATGGGGGCCCCACTGACTTTTTTCAGTTAATTCAAACCGAAAAAATTGAGTAATGATTACTGCACGAAAATGTTGTATGTAGTAGTTCTTGTAATATTATCTATTCTGTGGTAGTAGTACGTGACATTTTGTTTTAGAAATAGAGAAATGTCTTACGCATGAATATTTGTTAAATAAAATGAATGCAGTCAATCATCACGAACCACGTATTTCAAAGTTCCCTATAATGGAACTATAATATATTTCTGGTCTTGAAATCTAATTAAATTTCATAGTACGCGAGCATGCTGGGAACGATCCTCATCGGTACCAAAAAACTTGTTAATTGCAAATTTAAGTACTGATTTACCACGTAAACGGTGGTGAAGGAAAACATCGTAAGGAAAACATCTTTTTTATATAAGGGTGAAAAACTAGCAAACGGTTCACCTGATGGTGAGTGGATGCTTTGACCCATAGATATATAATATAATATAAATCTATCCTCAATTAAGAATCAAAATGCAGATACATTTTCACCCCTGAGGACTTAGATGGAATGCCTCATTTTCAGTAAAAATGTTCTCCGGTTCTCTACCATACGAAATACTGCAGCATTAAGCTGCTGTTTTACGCTGGTATTCTGTGAGAGCGGATTCGTTCCCCAGTCGAGTAATTTTGAAATAAACGGCCAAATTTGCAGGGAGGGTTATAAGTAACATAGACAAATGGTGAAAAAAAAATAATTAAGAAAAATCTCAAACATTCTGTCCTTTTTATCTTTTAAATTCAAAATGCATGGCAATGCATTATTTTAACTGATTTTACTGCACACGCACATATTAGTAAGGGTCGATCGGTAGGCAAAAACGTTGTTGCCTATAAATCACATTAAATTTGGGATAGTTTCAAATAAAAGTAGAAGCCTTGTTTACTCGTATTTTGAAAAACTATTTGAAATTAAGTTTAAAATTTGGCTACTCTTTAAAAATAACACTGTATAGCTGCCACTGTATACCACTGTATAAATTGTAAACTTATCGAGCTCTACTTGTTCATTGCTTCAGTGCCTTGTCAAAAACAAGAGCAGCCCTTCAATCTAGAGTAATTTGAAAAAGGGCAAACCAATATAATTTAACAGCTAGCGTATCTGTATAACTGCTCACTTCACTAAGTTGTATGGTAATTCCTTTATTGGAGGATTTAACTTCTCCTATAATTCATTGACTGGTTCTGATAGAGAATGCCTAATGGCATAATTCTTATGTAATAGGGAATGCAATAAAAAATAAATAAAGAAATCTATCAATTGTAAAGATTTTATCACCATTTTACCACGAACGATATAAAACAGTTCGATTGCATAAATCATTTAAGAAATCAATTAACGATTGCGTTAACGTTTTGGTATATCATCTCATAACGTCCTGGTATCCTGGTAAAAAGGCGTTAGGTATATTATATTAGTTGTTTTGACGGATGGTGTTTTTTTATAGGATAAGGGTGACAAACGAGCACACAGTCCACCTGATGGTAAGTGGTTGCTGTGGCTCATAGACATCTACATCTATCTTCGATTACAAACCAAAATGCAGATGCGTTGTCACCCGTGAGGACTAATATGGAATGCCTCTTTTCCAGTAAAAAGGGTCTCCGGTTCTCTACACTCACTGTACGAAACACAGCAGCGTTAAGCTGCTATTTTACGCTGGTATTCTGTGAGAGCGTGGTCCTTCCTTGGTCGAGCCGACCCATTCGTGCTACAACTATAATATAGCTGCAGCATGGCTCTACCACGTTTGTTTATCTTTTTGAAAATAACATAAACTCTCAATCCGTCATCCGGAAGAGTATGCAGAGACTACGGACTTATATTAGGCACGATGCTCATATACCTCTCTCGCTTCTTTCGCCTTCATCGGATCGGTGGTTAAAGGTTATCTTAATTTGACCCATATTTATTATATCACCAATGACGTCGATAAAGGTCGGTCTAGGGCGTTACTTGCTGACTCTACCACTCACTTCTACAACATAAACTTACTTTGTCACTCTTTCTTCATTCATTATTGCTAGGTATCAAAACTATTGAAGCCTTCCTTTCTTAATCATGGTCACACACAATGTCTCACCGTCATTCATAGTTACTCCTAACATACCTATTGACTGATATTAATTTTCCTCACATGCTCTTTCGGCTACACAACTTCCGCGATAAGAACTAACACAGCATTTTATATTGCAATATGTGCATTTTGTGACAATAAAAAAAATTTGACTATTCACAGTTTTTAGATATTTTCCATGAAATGCACCGTGATTGCTAACTTATTTCTTTTTCATAAATAATGAGGAAAAACTGTTAAAACAAAGGGCGTTTTGATCTGTTTCTATCGATAATAATTGTTACTTTATAAAGACCAGTTTCAATGAAACACCTTGATAGCGGGATAGCTTTCGTTGACTCTATAATCTTTAAATAAATATTTTAAAGAAAAAAAGGTTGTTTTTCAAAGTAAGGATAAAGATAGTCAAGATCTCTGTGTGAATGAGCAATTTAATGATATGATTAGATTTCATTTCATTATGGTCAATCCGTATATAGTCCAAATCTGCAGCAGACTTTGCTTCGCGGCATATTATGTTATAAAAAGATAAGATCTCATCTGTAGATTAATTTGATTTTGTAATTTCTATAGTATTTTATTGTATGGAAATTTGTGATGGGAAAACGCGACTGATACAAAAAAAAAATTATTTTGAATAACTGAAGGAGTATCTCAGAGAAAATTTAAGGAAATAAAATATAACAATGTTAACCTCACATGCGCATAGAAACAAATACAAGACACATTCTGCAATCATAATAGCAAAAAATACAAACCAGTTTCTCGACTGAACTAGTTCGTTATTTATTCATGGCCAATGTACGCTTTTAAAAAGAAGTCCCAAAAATATACAGTCTGTCTATCTATATTTTTTTATATACAACTATATAAGTCTATATAGACTGGATGTTCTTGGTGACATTCTATGGTTAGGCCGTGGACTTGCGATGGGCTGTAATGATGATAATGATGATGTTGTATAAAGATAGTTACTATAATAATTTATTTGAATGGAATTTTCGCTTCTAAGCCGCTTCTAAAATAATTTTTAAATTTAGTTGTAAAACTTTCTTTATTGTGAAGGTTTAGGTTATTATGCCGGGCAATACTAAAAATATGGTTGTATATTGCAAAGTATTACCGATATTGCTGAAAATATTGCTGGCAACACTATTGCACCCATATATCGACAATAGGAGTTTTGGCGGGAACTTGACCGGCGTCGGTTTGCTGCTCCTGTATTATTGTTTAAATAATGGTTTGAAGTGGACTTTGATATGTAAAACTGGTGCGATTTTGTGTATTAAGTGTCTGCGCATGTGAACTATTAGTGGAAACTGTGAAACAAGTGCTCTGATGGTGATGGATTCTCAAGATAAGCTGTTTGTCTACATAGGCGCCTTTAGATACCATCGCCAACTGTCAGCTGTCTGCTGGCTCAAGTTGCCGTCAAAATCTCCCAAGGGCTGCACAATGTGACGCATCAACATATTGTGAAGCAGTGAACTATGAAGGATAATTATACATTTGGGGAAATTATAATAAACCGAATAAAAATACTTAAGACTTGGCCTAAAGGTCTAGATACCAGGCCATAAACTCCAAAAAAAAAATATATCGACAATATATTGAAGTGAAAACAAGTGAAAATGTAGCGCATAGATTATTATATATATCATGGGTCCGTTATAACATAGACTTAGAGTATAGTGCCGACCTGTCATTCAAAATCGGTTACAGAGTCATGAGATTTGGTATCCTTTTCTATTTTGCATTTTTTGCCATAAGGAATTTTCTTCTCCTTTGCACACTAAGTCCGTCTATACGGCAGTATATTCTATGTATATGGTTATAAGTGTGAGTGCAACTGGTACAACCAAAAAGAACATAATCACTAGGTGTAACGAAATATAAAACATCATGAATGTCAACTTCAAATTAGTCAAATTAAATCAAGTGTCAAATTTATAAGAATCATGATATGGGCTTGCAAAATTTAAAATGTTTCAACGTCTATTTATAACAATCCTTTGTGTTTTAAACATTCAACACAGACAACGATGTACACTTAATAGCCGAATCCATTTTGGTGAACCATTGCCAGTAATAATTAGAAACGGAAATCTTTTGGAACCTACTGATGGAGACGGTAATGTGGTGTTAGAGCAAGGAGACAGCATTATTCTTAGTTGCCTCGATGCCGGTGCAATTTATCATAGGAATACTTTGCAGCATATAAATACTGCGTCTATAATATGTGTCAATGACGATATCTTTGAAAATGTAGAATGGTTGAACGCTCCTTCCAGATTTACTGAGTTCAAATGCAACGTTCCACCACCTTATGTTAGCGAACGCACAAATCGCACTTGCTTTGCTAGAAATACGATTTATGAAGTTGGTTACAAAATTGAAAACGTTTTTTATCCTGTATATGAATCTTGTTTTAATGAAATTGATTTAAACGCTATATATTCAATGTATACCCAGAAACCTTATAACGCTCTTTACCAAACTAGAGTCGACCGACCATTTTTTATTGATAACAATGTATATGGTTATGTTCCTGTTAATTCACTATTTTCCCCTCCTGGACAAAAAGGAGCAGTGGCTCGTCTTGTAGGAGTGAAGGTGGATGACTATATTAATAAAACTGAATTTTTATCAAGGGGACATTTGGCAGCTAAAACGGATTTTGTATTCGCGTTCGGGGAACGTGCCACGTTTCATTACGTAAACTGCGCGCCCCAATGGGTAGGATTTAACGGCGGCAATTGGAATACACTCGAAGTAGATCTACGGAATCATATACATAACGCCGGTTATGACACTATTATTTACACTGGAACTTTTGGAGTGTCGCAATTAATTAATCAATATGGAGCGATCGTCGATATATATCTTTATTCGGATGTTAACAATAATCCAGTGGTTCCTGTGCCGAAATATTTCTATAAAGTTGTTTATGAGCCGAAAACAAAGCGCGGTATAGCTTTTGTGGGTATCAATAATCCACATTACACACCAGCGGAAGCACGAGCTCTGTTTTTCTGTCATGATATATGTCGAGAGAACAATAACTTTGGTTGGCTCTCATGGCATCCTGACACATCCTCCGAAGGGTATGCATTTTGTTGTACAGTAAACGATTTTCGTGATACTGTATCACATTTACCAGATTTTGAAGTGACTGGTCTTTTAACTTGATCTATATAATATCTAAAAATAATGTTTCTTTTTTATTTTTATTTTAAATTCGTATCACACCAATTTTTTAAGCTTAAGCTTATTTAAATATTTTACGATCGTCTAGGATCTACAATCGCTACGGTTCAAAAAACTAGATTATTACAATGTTTGAAATCCTGGGTTACTTTTTCTTATCTATAAGTGTAATGTATCAATTTTCAATTTTGAATTATGACAATTATAAAATAATATAGGAAATCCTTTCAGTGTTTTATTTTAAATTTATTTTATACATCTTTGAATACAAAGATGTATAAAATAAATTTGAAAAATGTGCTTTTTATAAAACTGAAGTGACAAAAACTTACAAGCCACCTGATAGTGCGTTGTGTGTGTGTGTGTGGCGGTGTGGTGGCCACAGCAGGCTATGGACACCTGCAGCTAACTCCAAACAAAGAAAGCTACAGGTACGATGTCCCCCTGAGATTTAAAATGGAATATCTCACAGCCTGTATATTTTTTTATAGGATAGGGTGACAAACGAGTACCCAGTCTACGTGATGGTAAGTGGTTAACGTGACCCATAGACATCTACATCTATCCTCAATAAAGAATCAAAATGCAGATGCGTTGTCGCCCGTGAGGACTGAGTTGGAATGCATCTTTTGCTCTTTTCTATTAAAAGGGCCTCCTGTTCTCTACACTTAAGAGTTAGCTTAACACTGCTATGTTTCGTATGGTGATACGAAACACAGAAGTGTTAAGCTGTTATTTCGAATACGTTAAATCACGTACGAAAACAATGATTTTTTTTAGGGAAAAGGTTCATGCAAAATTTTTTACAACTTTCGAAGAGGGCTGATACGTCTTGAATGTTTCAAGGAGCTGACTATAGAAGCCTTACAACCCTCGAACACTGGTATTTTTAACCCCCGGCGAAAACAGATGGGTGTTATAAGTTAGTAGTGTGTATCTGTGTGTCTGTCTGTGGTAGCATTGCTCCTGAACGTACGAACCGATTTTGATTAAGGTTTTTTCGATTGAAAGGTGTCTTGATCCAGAGTATTCGTGAGTTTCAAGAAAATCTATTCAGCCGTTTGAAGATCAACATCTGTCTTTGTTTCGGGGATTTTAAATTTTTTTTTAAATCCCCGGGTATTCCCTTTGTTCGCGCCAAACGCTGTTGTCGGAATCGACGTCTAGGGGGCGCGCGGCTCGGCGCCATATCGGTTTGACAGTTGGATGTGTCGAGCGCGCGCGAGTGCAAAGGAGTCGTCTGCCAGCTGTGCTTGGGACCGCACGCTGTCATTTTTGTCGGGAACTCGGAATAATTAGGCGCGGCCAGTAAATATACGGTCTAGGATTTGTGACGCGCATTCTTTGCTGGAGAGCTTCCCAGGGACTCATTGTATATGACTCAGAATCTGCATAAGTGCACTCGGCAATATTAGCTAGTGCGGCCTTTGATATTCTAGAAATAACTGTTGCTACGTGAAACGGTAGTGACCTTTGATCCGGACACTCCGTGTTTTTTTTGTGCGTTAACCTTATAACAAACGAGAGTTAGTGGCTTCTGTAAGTTAGTTAATCGTACGATGGACTGTCATCGTGACGAACGAAGAAGTAGTCCGGCGCCGAAGCAGTCTGAAGCGGTGCAGCATTTTGGAGCAGCCTGAAACTCGGCCGCTGCTGGTCGCCTATGCTTGACAAGGCCCCACACATTCACACCCCACTGTACACTACTCGCCATCCACTATTACACACACTCACGGCCTGCCCAAGCCTTGGTGCGAAGTTAGCTTCGGATAATGGTAAGTACTATGTGTTTCTAGCTTCCTCCCATATTGTTTATTGTAATTAGGACATTCCACGTGGCCATATTCTGGCCCCGTCCCTCTGCTGCTCGTTGATGGGATTACTCATGGGCCCTAATCCCGTCATCCTTGATTGGGGCAGCTAGGGGCGTGTACACCCTTAGAGACAAATCTCGTGAAGTCGTTCGAAAACCGCCTTTTATAATGTCGTTGCTGTGAGACAAGTTATCGTTGAATACCGTCATGTAGTGTGATTGAAGTATCATTAGGAATTTACGGAACAACAATTGAAAAATCCAGTATGAAGAACTTTTTTCATCAGATTTAATAGATCAAAAATCTTCACAAAAAAACACCAATTACCAAGGATGGTTTGTGAGATTAAAGTTAAATTATTTTACTATTGAAATTTAAAAAAAAAACACCCTAATATCAATAGATAAGATGGCCGAGTGCTATATATGCTAGGGATCAAATTTCCTATAAATAATAAAGTATCCTAACCCAAGCATACTGAAAAAAATGGCAAAGAATTAATTCTTATTTCGGCTATAACTCCGCTACCTTCGAAGGTTCTTACACAGTCTTTACTTCCCGCATCCCACTTGTTAAGAAATAATAATAGTGACATATTATAATAATCTATTACAGTAACTTATAACATTAAAAAAAAGAACACAACTCAGCTGGGCCGCTATCGGGAAATTGCGACAAATCTTCTTGTTCGATATACCTCTGAACCTTAAAAGCCTACAATTACTGAAATGTGGTCCTTTACTGCTGACCGTACGAAGAATCCGTACCGTATGAATCATCAGCTGTAGCGATGGAGTGGGCTATACTCGGGATTACTCTGTGTGATAAAATTCATAACGAGGATAAGCTCAGAAGAACAATATTAATTTATAAAGCTCAACGGATTAGTAAGCTGAAGTGACAATATGCCGGCCATTTAGCTCGAAGAACCGAAAATCAAAAGAAAAGAAAGGTTCTCGAGAAGCAGCTCAGCCCCAGCCCTTGTTAGATGGAGTAACCCTGATAAAACATACAGGTTATCGACGGATGCAGGTGATTTAGGTCCGTACTCTGTAGCATCTGTATCTTTGGAGGAGGCCTATGTTCAGCAGTGGACTTGTTGTTGTGATATATTTTACGTCTTCTCCTTCTTCATCGTCCCATAAAATTCCACTTCTAGACATCAGCTTCTATTACTGACGGATTGACGATCGCAGTAACATACGTCTCGCAACTTTGACGTTGCTGTCCGTCATCGGTGTGGGTATTACCTATATGTTTGTCGTAAACGAGATGATTATGTACCGCCATCGATTCGATCGATTGAAGCCATAAGATTTTGCTGGCTTTTATCATAATCGTCTCTTACGACACTTTAAAGAAATGAGTTCACTCAAACACCAGACGACGTCAGTGGCCTTTATGAATATTATATATATATATATATATATATAGGAAAACTTGCTGAACATAGGCCACCTCTTAGATTGTCTCATAAGGGAAGATATTTGCCGAAGTTGCCACGTTTGGTAGGTGGTTGGCAACCGCAGTTTACTTTTCTAGTTGTTACAAACCACTGTACCACACAAGGGTACAGTTCTGTGATCAATAATCTAAGGATCCGATACGGAACCGAGAATCCTACTCTCTCCAAAATGTGACTGTACGTATGTGACTCGTATAATCTCGATAAAGAATAAGTAGACGACTGAGCTATGCGAGAAAAATAAATTATAGTTTTCTCTGGGATGCCGTCTATGTAGATAAACTTGAAAAAAAAAAACATTCGAGCCGTGTCCGAAAAACCAACAATATATATGTAACGGACAAAATTAATATAACTGATGTAACAGTAGGGACGTATATCAAGTCTTTGTAATTTCTTTGTCATGATTCCGGGTGAACGCCCTCCTTGTACGTAATGTTGTTATCAACTTAGAGAATGAATGTAGCACCGTGACCCCAGGGGCAGGATAGAGTGATGCATCACACAATAATTAATTGTACTTAATGATGCATAATAACATAAGAAAAGTTTGTTTCCTTATTTCTATAATGACAAAGGAAAACATAAAAAACAAAGTACGCTGCATGTGAACCCTGTTAGTGAATTTATGTTATTCCGGCGGTCGGTCGATAGCGGAATATACATTCGAAAATGCCGATTAAAAATTTTAAGCTGATGATGGGGAGAAGCTATAGCATTAAGTTTAGATGTGTTATATCTACCTACTGTGTATTGTCAGGGCGAGTATTATCGGCAGCATGTATAGGTCAACTCGACTAGGGAAGGACACAGTTCACAAGGAATACCACTGTAAAACAATATCTTGTTGCTTCTGCGTTTCGTATGCTGTGTGGCGAGAATCAAACACGCTGGTAACTAGGAATTTCATCCGAGTCTTCAGGGTTACAAAGTATTTCCATTATGAGTCTTCATCAAGGATAGATGGTGTACGTGCCTGTGGAACACAGGATTCCCAACATCACTTAATTTGTGTGTACGTTTGTCACCCTTATTCCTACACAAGTGGTAAAATTAAAAATGTTGTACAATCGACTTCATGATAAATATAATTGAAAATTAAAAAATTTATACAACCGACTTCAATATGTACTATTAAGGATAACTCAAAAACTAATGGTCAGACCTTGATCAAAAATTATATGGGACCACATGAGAAGCACCAGCTTTCAAATAAAAAAATCATCGAAATCGGTTCAGGTACAAAAAATTTATGAGGTAACACACATTAAAAAACATACAGTCGAATTGGGTCCATAGAAAATAAGAACATCATTATTGTAGTCAAAGTGAATTAAATACACATTATTAAGAATAACTCAAAACTACTGGCCAGCTCTTGATCAAATTTATATGGGACCACATGAGAAGCACTAGCTTTCAAATATAAATCATTAAAATCGGTTCACCTAGAAAAAGTTCTGAGGTAACAAATAAAAAAAATACAATCGAACTGAGGACCAGCGAAACGAATATTTTGAAGTCGATTGAAAAAGGTGGTGATCGCGCCAACAACACAGGCTATCACTTGTCTTATACTTTCTAAACAATCATTCGTGTGACTATGGTTATAGCTGAAATTTAAACCCAAGAATTACTATTGAAATACCTACTATTCAGCCACACTATTTTGACAATTTATATTAACATTACTATATAATTTAAAGTTACAATGATAAATATAAACTAACGAGTTATTAATTAAATTAAAGTTATTCGTCATATGATTTAATTGTCATTAATATAATCTAATGCTAACTGCACACATAACCAATGATTCAATTTCTTCTAATCGCATTTAAAATTTTATTCAAATGTTATTTTCTTAATAACTCGTTGGTGAATTATTAGTATTGCACATTACTAATACTCGTAGATGCATAAATGGACCTCCATTACGGTTTGTCAACTTGTTTCAACACAAGGACATCATTTTGTTATTATTTATTCTACATTACACTTGTACATGTAAACATACTCATAAATCAAATATGAAACCACACTTGGTAAGTAAAATTGGTAAATGAAATTTCTCAAATTCATTTATTTATTTTTAAATACAGTGAGTTAGGTGTTAATCAATAATGTGACTAATGTATCACTAAGAAAATATTCCTATTGAGGATTTACGTACGTAGAAGCAATAAAAATAATTTTAATGCACATCTTCAGACAATTTTAATTCAGAAGATAGATTTGAGAGTTTTTAATTAAATCTTTGTTGCTTATGATGATGTGTTGAGTAACACTACATTCATTTTGTTTCCAATTATGATGATGAAATGATTTTAATAAATGTTATTGTTTTTTTTATAATACGAGTAATTTTGCTTCTTCATTCTTACTATTTACAAAAGGATTTGTTAATTGCAGGTATTGCTTATTATTTTAATAAGTACGATAGTTATGACTGTAAATGCTACAAAAGATCTCCGCATTAATAAATTTAAAGTAAAAAGGGTAACTTTACCAGTAAAATACAAGACATTCATTTCAAATGCAAAACGAATATCTGAGATAATTTCAAATATTGACAAAAATATTGTCACCAATACATCTAAAAGTTGGCGGATTATGTCGAAACTCACGTTAACAAGTGGAATTAGAAAAGAAATGCGAAAAAATGAAAATAAAATACCTACATTCAATAAATTACAATATTCAATAAATAAAGAATTAAAAAGAAATAAACATTACCAAGAAAATAAAGTTAATATTAGCAATAAATATATGAACAATAATGATATTAGTAAAAGTGAAGAAATCAATACTGAAGAATCATTTCTGAAAACGAAAACTCGTAAACTAAAAATTATAACACCTAAAAATGAGGAAACTCATGTTAAGAGTCCACAATCGAAAAGAATATCTTTATTATATTCAAAACACAGTCGACTAAAATATCTTGCAAATACAATAGATAACATTTCTGACTTCGGTGAAAGTGATTATCTCAAAGAATTTATTGTTGTTTATATTCCACTAACGAATTTAGAACATGTTGATAAAAACAGTAATAGTGGAAGAAAAAATGCTGTAAATGATATTCGACTTAGGAGGTAAAGGATAAGATTCTTCTTATTGGTAGGGTTGTACATGGTAGAGCCACACTGCAGCTATAATGTTATGGTTGTAACACGAATGGGTCGGTACGCCCGGGGTAGGACCACGCTCTCACAGAAGACCAGAGTAAAATAGCAGCTTAACACTGCTGTATTTCGTATGGTGAGTGTAGATAACCGGATACCCTTTTTACTGCAAACAAGGCATTCCATCATAGTCCGTAGGAGTGACAATGTATCTGCATTTTGATTCTTAATCAAGGATAAATGTAGATGTCTATTGGCTAAAGTATCCACTTACCATCACTGTGTGCTCGTTTGTCACCCTATACTATATAAAAAATAATTTTCTTCATTAGCCAATAAAAGTCCATAGCTGGGCATGGTTCTCTCGCGTTGTAGGAATGATTTGTTTTGATCGTCACGCTTGGCAAACGAATTGATGATCCCAGTACCAAACATCTTTGACGCTGCGCCCAATCACCGGTCTGGATAATATACGTCATCCATCCATCCAACCATTCATTACAACCTGTAAAAGTCCTCTACCGAACATGGGCCTCACCAATATAATGCCTCATAGGGAAAATTTTACCATAGTAGCCACGTTTAGGAAGCGGGTTAGCAGTTTTTTTTATAGGATAAGGGTGACAAACGAGCATACAGTCCACCTGATGGTAAGTGGTTGCTGCGGCTCATAGACATCTACATCTATCCTCTATTACAAATCAAAATGTAGATGCGTTGTCACCCGTGAGGTCTAAGATGGAATGCCTCATTTCCAGTAAAAAGGGCCTCCGGCCACCTGCACTCACCAAGCGAAACGCAGAGGTAAACCGCTACTTCACGCTGGTTTTCTGTGAGGTCGTGGTACCACCTCGGTTCGAGCCGGCCCATCCGTGCGACAGCAAAAGCTACCGCGTGGCTCTACCACTGTTAGTTTTTATTATTTCGAGTTGTTATCAGGAAGGTGTTGCTGCCCATCTCTTGTTTCAGTGTCCCTCTGTCTTCTTTTGTCACCCACGTGACGATATGGAGTAGTGGATAGTTTATAGCTACTACACTATTATTTCCATCCCTTTTCTATTTACAGAATAGAATAGAATAGAATAATTTTTTATTCAATATACATTACATGTGTAATTCTTATTGAAAGTAATTTTTTTACTTTACCATTGGTTCGAAAATAACCACTTGGACTTTTTTTCGAACCAGTGGTAAAGTAACCAGCGGGACTTGTTTTTTTAAAATAAATTTTACAATATAAATGATTACGAACTATTTACAAAATTTATTTTAGAAACTGCTTGGAAGCGACCACCTCATTCCCAGGGGTTATTATCAACCATGTATTCGTTTATACTATGATAACCCTTTTTCTCGGATGAAGTAAAAAAAAGGTAGATATTGCGTGGCCTTTGTTATTGGTGAAGCCAAAAAAACTCCGCTCGTTTAAGTAAACACACGCGTTCACGCACATACATGCATCAAACTACGCTCATTTTCGTAGGTACCTCTCGGGGCGTCGTGCCGTAAATTTGCCTACAAAATGCCGCCATTTGTAATTAAATGGTGCAAAAACAATACTAAAGTGAACAAAAAGTCTGAAGGAATATCGTTTCACACATAAGCACTCATTTAAATATATTTTATTTTGTCATTCCAACACAATTTTAAAGGTTATTTGAAGCTACCACGTAAGTTACGTGGTAGAGCTGCGCTGCACTTACGTGGTAGAGCCACGCTGCAGCTATATTTATTAGTAGTATAGTTGTAGCACGGATGGGTCGGCTCGACCGGGGAAGGACCACGCTCTCACAGAATACCAGCGTCAAATAGCAGTTTAACGCTGCTGTGTTTCGTATGGTGAGTGTAGAGAACCGGAGACCCTTTTTACTGGAAAAGAGGCATTCTATCTTATTCCTCACGAGTGACGACGCATCTGCGTTTTGATTCGCAAACGAAGATAAATGTAGATGTCCATGGGCCACAGCATCCACTTACCATCAGGAGGACTGAGTGCTCGTTTGTCACTCGATCCTATAAAAAAAGCACAATTCCGAGATTACGTAACGGGAGAATGTTGCCAGTTTTTCTTATTTCTAATTGTCCAAGATTTGGGTAGTTAATTTTAGGTTAAGTTATAGAAGTATATGTAGTCAACATATTTTTTTAGTTACGTATTATGTAACATCAAATTCAAGTCAAGGTAAATATTAATTTTTTTAACTGGCTGATGTTTTTTTTTAAATTATTGAGTACTTAGAATTATTTTATTACCAAAAACTATTTATGATTTTAGGCTTCCAACGAATATTTTAATAAGAGATGAATGGGTAGCTGCTATAAGACTAAACCGAAATGAACTACAATGGTAGCCATCCTCATCTAGTGTTGTTTGTTCAGACCATTTTGATAAGACTGACTTGAACGACACAAAACGTGGACTTCGCCGAGTTCCTAGAACAGGATATAGAAAAAAGGTAATTTTAACCGACTTCAAATAAATAAGGGTTCTTTTTTCTTCTTGTATATGTTATATAATAATTATGTGTGTTTGCGATTTTCGCAGTAAACAGTATATCTTTCGTTATTAACTACTTGTTTATAATTATGTATTTAGATTCTTCGACAGTTTTATTTCTATTGCAGAAACTATTTCCGCCTTCCAATGCAATCAATAAAGAGTCAGACGCCTCAAAAACAGGAACTCGACCCTCAAGGAAATTATCAATTACTTAAAAACTCAAAATTTCATTGACACAGATTTATATAATTGATTAAGTGAAAACATGGCGATAGTAGATTTATTTTTAGTATTAAGCAATTTTTTTATAATAAACATGTTTTACATCACATATGTTGTATTTTTTTCTCGATGCTTACATGCTCATTGGACGATCTATCAAGAAGACTTTTAAATGATCTATAGACGCCTCCTACGTCCATCATCTGTTTTTAAATTATCAAATTGTTGAAATTTATTAAAACAGACAGATTTACATTCGCATTCGCATCGCATATTACTCTTATATTTATAGTATCGTATCTCAATTTTCAGGGACTTTTTAAAAAAAAGTGGCAACACTACTCTGACTCACACAAAGTTACGTGCGATATCTACCTTTTTTTACTTCATCTGAGCCCTTTTTATACAGTTTCAGCGTAACAAAACATTATTTAAACTTGGTAATAGAGAGAGCCTGTACACTTTCCGGAACCTTGTTGTAATAGCGTATACATTACCCCAAGAATGAATTACTGACTCTGTGGAGTCGAGAAATATTATAGCTACATATCTTTATAAAGAAATGAATATACAGAATGTCCCTAAACTCAACATCAAGCGGGTACGGGCGATAATCTAAGTTGTACCAGTTCTAGCAAAAAAAAATCCATGTTACATGGTTAAGTGATAATAGGTATATTTTTAAAAATGTTGAAAATCACATATTAGATACTGTGATCACAAATTTGAACATTTTTCAGTTTTTTTTTAATGCAAGCCTAAATAACTATGCTATTGATTTCAGTCACAAATCCAATAATTAATATCGTGAGTTTAGTACAAAAAAATAAAGTTTAATTAACTCATGGTTAATAACGTTTCAATACATAAATATGACGGCTTGTCTTTAAAAAAAAGTACTATTCCACCATAAGCAAGGTGTTTTAAAAAATGGCCCATTTAATTAAGAATTCAAAATGGCGCAACATTGAGTTTTATGTACTACGTACTAGAGAAGCCATTCCGAACATTGACTATGTTCAACTGAACTGTAGTGCAATCTATACAAACTAAATATTGCGTAAATTGAAGATTTGTGAATTCCATAAGATAATTATTATTACATTTTATTTAGAAATATGTTTGTTTAGATTAAATTAAGATATTTTATATTAAATTCTTATATTTATTTTATATTAATATCTTATTTTACATTAAAATAAAGTCTTCGCGCATGCGCGACTACTACTCCCGCGCATGCGCGAAGACATAGAGTAGGACACAATTTTTGTTTGGAATGGCTTCTCTAGTACGTAGTACATATAACTCAATGTGGCGCAACACTTGCTACTTATCTTTCCATAAAAAATATCTCGATTATCAACAATTTAGAACTTAAAAACTCGAACAACAGAATATCAAAGTATGATAATGATGCCCTATTATCGTATTATGGCAAAAGTTAACAATAACGATACACTAGGAAATATTCTAATACATTTATTTTTTCTTAAAAGTAAATTAAATATTCAAATTGTTTGCCTTCGGCGCGAATACAGGCTCTGCATCGCCTCAGAAAGATCTTTTCACTAATCGTGCGTATCTCCTTGAGTTAATTTCCTCTGCTGTTTCAGCTAATTTGTGGCGTAGTTCGGCTAGATTTTGTATTGGTTTCTAGTACAATTTTTCTTTTATGCAGCCCCAGTAAAAGAACGAGGAGGCCATAAAATTGTGCCAAGGCGTCCAGTCCACCTACCGGAATATTCTGTGTTTAGATGATCCTGTACTGGACGAGCATAATGCGCTGGGCAACCATCTTGTTGAAACTACATATCCCGGTAGATGTTTATTGGTACGTCTTCTAATAAATTCGGCAAATGATTTTGTAAAAAATTAACGTAGTTCTCGCAATTTATCGTCAAATATTTCGAAATCTCGTCGTTTTAACAAATCCTCACTGCAGTAGACCTTTAGAAACGAAACTCCCAGGAAGTTGATTATTATTACTTTATTTATTTGTAATATAATATTTATTATTTTACTTAGAGTTATAACTTAATCTCATAAAATATTATACACTTGAGTAAAAAAACACATAATAGAAGTACCTATGAAAATTGTAACAATTGTCCATGTCATCTGCGTATGTCATAATTTTTACACTATGTACTATGAACTTATAACGTTACTTTTATCGCGCCGATAACGCTGTGCTATGATTTTAAAAATTCCAATGGGTATTTTTACTTATCGTTCAGTAAACAAAAATAACTTTTTCCGACAATATTAAACTAAAAGTATATTTGTTAACAAAAAGAAATAGAAATTGGAAATTGGAGATATTTTTTTGAATTTGGTTTAGCTGGAAAATTTAAAAAATTTGTGTGCTTATATCAACTGTAGATTTCTTTTTTAATAAACAGGTACCTATTTAATTCGAATTAACAAAAACATCTTATTACCAAATGTACGTAATACCTACCTGCGCATGTCAATAATTACATTTCTAGTAAGTATTAAGATTATTTGTCTAAAATGTGTAGAAATACTTGGGTATTCTCCATTATTAACGTGGAGAAATTGAATTTTTAACAAAAATACAAAATGTTAACTACGAACCCAAAATCTTTTGCGCTTTAGGTCAATTTGCTTCCTCTTTTTAATCGATTGCACCAAATAACAACTTCACCTATATTGGAAGTGGAAAGAGTAAGCCTGTATACAATTCCAAAATTCAGAATCACAGACCACGTTTTGAAAGTTACATTTATCTTAATATATTTTTTGCAATTGGAATAAAATTTTAAATTTTGATCGGTATTTAAACTTATTGTCAGTCATTTTAGCCAACAGAACAGAACAATGAAGAAACTTCCTTCAATGATTGTGGATACATTATTGCAGAGCAGAAGCTCTCGTAATAATGATATACTTTAGGTTGGACTTTTCAATGTCAGTCGTCTCAGAACCTCGTTCATCAATCAGCAGAGTGCAGCCTGTACAAGTGAAGTTGAGATTTAGGAACAACATAGCACATCTTCTTCCACATCCCTTTAAACTATATGAAAAAACTACAACAACTAGATTTAATTATTTATTTTAACAATGTATTAAATTTACAGAGGTGTAATCGAAGAAGAAATCTCTGCAACAACTTCTTCAGGGTTTAAGTATACTGCTGCGGAATCGAGTTTGGTTGATCGTTTAGCTTTTAAAAACATAAACGTATAGAACCACGAATCAGCAAAAGGTTTTAAAATGTTTGTATTGAACTAAGAATCCATATTAATAGTGGTATATTTTTAGAATTTTTTTTCTAAATCTTTAAAATGAATGTTAAGACAATTTTTTAATCATTTTTTTTAATGTATTCATTTAAGGAAATTACTAGCTTTGCTTATATAAAAAAAAGAAAAATATACGAGTATTAATTGTATTTTCGTTGCTTCGATCTGTATAAATCAACTGATCGAATGATTAAATAGTTAAATACATTAGATAAGATGGAAAATAAAATAATACAACAATTTAGATAAAGTTATTTATTATGTTCTCTACAAAAACTTACATTTACACGCAACTATAATGTACACCTTATCCTAGGTAGAAGTGATGGCAAAAAATTCTCCACGTTCGTTACACAAAAGCTATCTATCTCCAACTATCACACCAGTAAGATTGAAACATATAAATTAATTGTATCCTAAAGGCAAGGAATTGAGAACATGATCACGAATGGAATTAAGTTTGGTGCTTCAATACAATAAAAATGGTGGACGATGCTACAAATAAAAGTATTTTCAACTTTAATAACTTGAAACTTATTTAACTTCTGTTAATCTCGTGTAACTTCTTTTGACTTAGGACCTTGATTTGTACCAAAAAAGTTATTTGGTTCGGTTAAGACCTTTAAATCTATGCTGATATTAAACGTATATGTAAAAGTTTCTGAAGATGCTTGTTACACATTAACGGCCAAATGGATTTGGATCAAATCTGGCAGCTGGTATACCAATAGAGAGAGAATATTCTGGGAGCATATTGGGGATGACAAAATTTTCCGAACAAAAATTAAAAAAGACGAAGACGTATCTGATTCCACGCAGGCGAAGTAGCACGCAGTAGCTTGTTATGAGTTGTATATAAAGTACTCTTTGAAACTTAGTTATACATAAATATTAAATTTATGATAATTCTGAAAAGGTTGCTTTGAGTTGCTAATAGAGTAACAAATCGGCGGGAATAACATAATTTGTATAAATGATTTGAAAAATTGTGGTTAAAATGTAATAAATAATTAGTAATTATGTTTTCTTTGTAATATTTCGATATATTTTGAAAAATACTCAGAAAGTACATAATTTCCGATCGTCCACCAATGGTTACAGCAAAATTAAGATAGAAATTTTAGTATTAAATATATTTGATTGTACTTATAGATCTTAACGATTTTGACTCGAATTTCGTGTTATTTTTTGTGGGCGCTAATTGCTATATGCGCTATTTTCTAGTCAGTCTAAAGATATCGTTAAGAGGTGCGTAAGGTGTCCTAGTTGGAATGGCGTTGTAGGCGAAAGATGGCTGCGCGTCGGCACGTAGAATTACCACACCTGCAAAAGTAAAAGATTTTTCTAAATATAACAATAATATGCGGCATATAAAAGCATAACTTTAACGTATCACCGATAGATGGTGGTATAATCATCACAAATATTTCAGAACAAAATTATATCCATTCTAGAAATAAATTAATTGGGGGGACATGTGACTACTCCCTAATTAGATATAATTTTTTTTTTATAGAATTAGGGTGATAAACGAGCACACAGTCCACCTGATGGTAAGTGGTTGCTGTGGCCCATAGACATCTGCATCTATCTTCGTTTGCGAATTAAAATGCAGATGCGTTGTCAGCCGTGAGGACTAAGATAGAATGCCTCTTTTCCAGTAAAAAGGGTCTCCGGTTCTCTACACTCACCATACGAAACACAGCAGCATTAAGCTGCTATTTTACGCTGGTATTCTGTGAGAGCGTGGTCCTTCCCCGATCGAGCCGACCCATTCGTACTACAACTATAGGTACTATTAATATAGCTGCAGCATAGCTCTACCACGTAAAAATTAACGTAATTGGACTTAAATTGGATTAAGACAGGTGACTGCTCCCTAATCATCTCAGCAGCAATCATCCCGTGGGTGTAGTAAGAGTAGAGACAAGCCAACCAAGAGATGGGCAGCAGCGTCTTTATAACAACTACTAAAAATATAAAACTGTGGTTGCCAACCTGCCCACCAAGCTTGTTAACTATGGTAAATAACCCCCTATGAGGCATCTATCGGGAAGGCCTATGTTCAGCTGTGGATTTTTTATAGCTTATAACGGTAACGATAATTTGTGTTGAAGTAATTTTTTTGCCTATACAATTACTTGGTTCTATAAATAATAAATAAATAAAAATAAAATGCGGCTTTAGCTTAAAACATAGAGACTGAGGGAACTCATGTATACGTATAGATTACGAATACCTATATACATAATATTATAATATATTTACAACTGTACAAGTATCCTCTTTCATGTATTGTACCCATTAGAACTGATTTATATTAAAAGTAATAAAGTTTAAATATTGTATATAGCTTATTTTTATCTATTTCGAAAATTGCAGAGATGAAAGAAAACATTTTAATATTATATTATTTATCAATTGACACATAATTATCATTATATCTTAGAAAATATTTCTTTAATTTAACATTATTCCCACTCTATGAACAGTTGGTCCGGTGTTGTCATTTTATACAGTTTATATTTTAATAATAATAGTAGAAATAAAAATTAAATTGTTTTAATGCAATTTGTATAACAATTTTAAATAAATTGCATTAATAAAATCCAGAACAAGAACCATTTGTAAATAACATTTATTCCGTGCGGGTTTCGGATCCGTTGCCCGTTAAGCCGCACCTAAAAGGACGTTTGAAACTTTCTTTCTAAATGGTTCATAAAGTATTTTTATTGCAAAGACGTGTGTCATTAGCAGGAATTATAATTTTTTACTTTTCATTATAAAGTAACTAGGTAAGTGGAGTAAATATGAGTCTCTGAGAGATGACTACATATTTGTGCTATTTGCTGTAGAGACTCTCGTTCCGTAGGGTCCACATGCGGTGACGTTCCTAAAAGAAACTCTATCCGCGACTGTTCGTTACTGCTGGTGATAAGAGGGTTGGTTCTTTTCTCGCTCAAAGGCTAAGTATTCCATTCCATTCAGCGAGTAAACGCAGCCAGCGTTCTAGGCACGATACCACGGGGAGTAGGACTGTATTATAATTTAAGTTATTAGTTTTAGTTTCTATAGTTATATTTTTTAATATTGTATATTTTTTAATGGTATGTAATATAAGATTATTAATTAAGTTTGATTATAAAGTAGGTATATACGAAACTGCGATATTAAATGAAATTATATATAATAGATTAGCTAACTAGTGAGGAATTAACCGAAAGGACCGCAACCGAAGCGTGATGAACAATCGAGACACTTTCGTTACCTGAGGGGTTCACTTTCACTTTGATCTTGGTTTGCGGCGACAGCACGCCGTAGTCCACGTCCTCGTACAGATCCTGAAAGCATAATAAATTATTGACAGGTTTTAGTTATTTTTAGCTGCAATTAAGTGATGGATTTTCCACTAATACCCGCAAAATGGAACTTACGTGGTAAGGCCATGCCTCAGCTATATTATGGTTGTAGCATGTATGGGTCGGCTCGACCAGGGAAGGAACACGCTCTCATAAATACCAGCGTAAAATAGTAGCTTAATGCTGCTGTGTTTTATATGTTGAGTAAGCGGAGACCCTTTTTACTGAAAACGAAGCATTCCATCGCAGCCCTCAGGACTGGCATTTGAATTTTGATTAGATATCTAGTCATAGATGTCTATGGGCCACAGCAACCACTTACCATCAGGAGGACTGTGTGTTAGTTTGTCACCCCATTCTATAAAAAAAATGCGTATGTCAATCGCTATTTTTAATGTACAAAAATAACGTATTAAAATTAAATTCTTAATTGAAGAACAAATGGTAAAAGAAACTCCAAAAGTGGATCCTTTCTAGGATTAAAAAAGGATCTTTTTATTTTTAATAATCAATAACGGAAAAAAACCATAGACAATCGAAATTGTTTCCACAGATGAGGTGGTTAGCGGATTCTATTACGTTGTCGTTAACAAACGGAAGGGACTGTAGGTATTGTTGGATAACCTACGATTGGATAAACTATACCTATATGGTTATAACCTTAAGGGTTAGTCAACCAATCTACCCGTAACACATTCATTTATTCATACATTACAGCCTATTAAAAGTTCATTGCTGCACGGCTAGCATGGACTGGGGACAAAATTTTTATCCCTCGATTATATCCACTGACAAGAGATAAAATTATCTTGTCCCTATGCCAAAGCACGGCAACGGGGATAAGTATATCGTTTTGCATACCGTTTGACATAACGAGTAGACATAATATATCCCCCGTCCGTAGCATAGAGCCAAATGAAAGATAAAAAATTATGCTTTTTTGACATTTGAAAGGGACAATTCTATCCTAGTTCATTGGACGTGGGTTTAATTTTATATTCATACAAAAAATCTATCTATCTCCCATTTTCATCTACTGTGGATATTATATCCACCGGTGTGCCCATGCTCGAAGGGTAGATAAAACTAAACAAGGGGATAAACATTTTCTCCTTTCAACGGAGATAAATTGTCTCCTGCCCGTGCGAGCCCTGCTGTAGGTACAAACGCCACGCTCACGGATTGCCTATAGGGATGAGTAATAAATAACTCGCTTCACCGTGTAATGGCGGTGTGAGAATATCCATCAGCCATTATCGTCCCGTGGGTGGCGTAAGAGATTCATCTGGGTTTTTTCTGGATCATCGGCTATAAATTTGAAAGATATAAAAAAATGTTTTGATGGACTTTGTTGGAACACGCCCTATATGTATAAGTCAAACATAGATAATTATAATAATAATATTAATGTCCTCCAGACTGACTTCTGAAGGCCAGTTGCAACGGAGTGTAAACATCTGCACCAGGCAAGATTATAGTGAAGGATTAGAGTGTGTATGCAAGCATATGTAGGTGCACTCACGTTTACCGTCACTCTCATCGTCCAATGGGACAGCAATCCGATACGACCAGAGAAAGATCTGGCAAATCGGCGGCTTTACGTACTTTCCGAGCCACGCGGGTAAAACACCGCCAAATTCCACAATTTGGGCTGCTGAGAGTTTCTTGACAGACAAAGCCCTTAACTGATTTTGGCCCGACTCGGAATTCGAACCCGGGACCACATAATCAGCAGTCATGCTTATGATCAATAGACCAACGAGACAGTCCAGTCGTACATCGAAATAAAGTTGTAATATTTGTACACCTATTAGTCTGCGTTTTGTAGAAACACTTTTGTGCAGCTTGACTATTCACAAGTCTTTTTAATTTTATATATTATTTAATGGCAAACAACTTAACAGTATACGCATGGCAAATGGCCACTGCGTCATGTATAACTGCAACAAAATTCCAAACAAAAAAGGCTTCAGACCTTCATATGTATTGTAATTGGGACTAAGATGGAACAGCTCGCAGCCTGCGATGTCATACTATGATAAGACGTGACAGCGTGGTTAAAATTACTTTCGAACAGGGCTCGGAAACGTTATTAAAAATAACGTTTTTAAAACGTTTGGGACGGTTTCTTATATAACATTTGGTCGGAACAAAAACGAAATGAGAACTTAACGTGAGAACATAACGTGAAAACGTAAAAAACGGTTTATTCCGCAGGCAGCTAAGTGAATGGCACCTGCCACGACCAGTTTAAACCTAGCCAAAAATGGGAAAAAAGGTTTAAATGGTAAAAAACGTTTTATTGAACAAGAACGATTTAAAATTGTGTTCTCTTCATAAACGTTTTTATTATGATTCCGTTCGAAGATAAACGAAACAAATAAGTTTTTAGGTATTTAAGGCGAAAACGTTTCGAAAAATATACCGTTATCCGAGCCCTGCTTTCGAAAAATGTTTAAAAAAAACTGCTGGCGTATTCCTGGACTGCCCTAGGCCTAGCAGTGGATTTAAAAACAAGAACATTAAATAAATTTATGTTGCCATTTATTTTTACGATTCTAAGCCAGCACTTGACTTCTCTAACCCTATTGATGGTAAGTGGTGATGCAGCCGAAGATGGTAATGCGTACCGACTTAATAATAGCCTATTCACCTATATATTATTTATATTTACCCTCAACCTATATTGAAGTTGTTTTATATACTGACCTCTAGCCTGTAACCGGCGGGGTTGTTGAGTCCGAGCTCGCGCAGCGTGACGGCGACGTCGGACGGGGTGCCGTCGGTGCGCCGGTTGAGGAATGCCACCGCGTACGAGTAATACTGCCCTTGGATCGGCACAATTGGACGCGACCAGATCTCGATACCGCGGTGCTGGAATGAAGATTTTTATTAATTTTAATTTACAAAAATGAAAAATAAACACACTTTTTCGCAGCTGCAATTAATACAGTAATTGTAAGAGGCGACAGAGAGAAATTAAACAAGACTATCTTTTTCTTAAAAAATTTGAATAATATAGCAAATATGTCCTCATATTTGAATGGTAAATGTAAGCTGTGGCCCAAATACATCATCATCCATTTTCAATAAAGAATTAAAATACAGATGCGTTGTCATTTTTCAGGACTCACGTGGAATAAATATTGAAATGTTATCAGGAAGATGCTGCTGACAATCTGCTGTTTCAGTTTACCTCCGTCGCCTCTTAAAACACTGACGGGATGATATTGGATTCTCTTACGTCGCCACTATACTACATCTAACAGTACAACTAACATACCAACAATAATTAGTTTAGTTATTGTATTTCATGATGAAGTATTGACTTTGGTTGTTGTTAGCCGTTCACATACACATTGTGTTAGTGTGCGCAGGTTGCGGGCGCTCGGGAGTAGTGCTCCCGAGTCCTACGCACACTAACACAAGGTGTATGTGCACGGCTAACAACAAGCAAAGTTAAAACTTCACTCCCGAGGCCTACGCACACTAACACAACGTGTATGTGCACGGCTAACAACAAGCAAAGTCAAAACTTCGCTCCCGAGGCCTACGCACACTAACACAACGTGTATGTGCACGGCTAACAACAAGCAAAGTTAAAACTTCGCTCCCGAGGCCTACGCACACTAATACAATGTGTATGTGCACGGCTAACAACAAGCAAAGTCAAAACTTCGCTCCCGAGGCCTACGCACACTAATACAATGTGTATGTGCACGGCTAACAACAAGCAAAGTCAAAACTTCGCTCCCGAGGCCTACGCACACTAATACAATGTGTATGTGCACGGCTAACAACAAGCAAAGTCAAAACTTCGCTCCCGAGGCCTACGCACACTAATACAATGTGTATGTGCACGGCTAACAACAAGCAAAGTCAAAACTTCGCTCCCGAGGCCTACGCACACTAATACAATGTGTATGTGCACGGCTAACAACAAGCAAAGTCATAACTTTACTCCCGAGGCCTACGCACACTAACACAATGTGTATGTGCACGGCTAACAACAAGCAAAGTTAAAACTTCACTCCCGAGGCCTACGCACACTAACACAACGTGTATGTGCACGGCTAACAACAAGCAAAGTCAAAACTTCGCTCCCGAGGCCTACGCACACTAATACAATATGTATGTGCACGGCTAACAACAAGCAAAGTCATAACTTTACTCCCGAGGCCTACGCACACTAACACAACGTGTATGTGCACGCCTAACAACAAGCAAAGTCAAAACTTCGCTCCCGAGGCCTACGCACACTAATACAATATGTATGTGCACGGCTAACAACAAGCAAAGTCATAACTTTACTCCCGAGGCCTACGCACACTAACACAATGTGTATGTGCACGGCTAACAACAACCAAAGTCAAAAATTCATCGTGTAATAGAATAACTATACTAAATCTCATGTTACGCAATTTGTGAATATATAAATTATACTTATTAAAATATTAGTCACCTTGTATATCCTCCTTCCCTGGATACCTAACGGGTCCTGGTCAACTTCGATAATCTTCCTGTTCTGTAGGATCGCCTTGTACTCGGGCCGAATTGTCCGAAGATCGACGCTCATGAGCAACGGCGCTGCCAGAATGGCCCATATCGCAAATTGGGTTTTGCTCTGCTCGTATGATAAACCGAAGTTTCCAATGATCAGCTAAAAAAATTAATAATTGTCAATTATTTGTTCAGTGGAGTGTATTAAGCGGTGATAAAGTCCCAGGTGGTATATTGCACTGTCTTAGCGTAACAAAATTCTAATTACTCTTGCCTCGAAAACGCCCACATCGTAATCGGTAGTAAAGACAGACGCCAGCAAATTATTACACTCCTTTGTAATACGAATGGCGAAGAAAACCGTTTGATTCGAATGCGCGGAATATCGACAACAAGTGAGTTAAGACCCGCCGATGGTCTGGTTTTTTGGTAGTTTAAAGGAATCAAATATTAATATATGTGTTAAATTAACTGGCCGTTAGGTGGTGGCATAAGATAATTAGTGGTAAAGCCATGCTGCAGCTTTATTAATAATATAGTTGTAGTACGAATGGGTCGGCTCGACCGGGGAAGGACCACGCTCTCACAGAAAACCAGCGTAAAATAGCAGCTTAACGCTGCTGTGTTTCGTATGGTGAGTGTAGAGAACCGCAGATCCATTTTACTGGAAAAGAGGCATTATGTCTTAGTCCTCACGGTTGACAACGCATCTGCACTTTGATTCGCAAACTAAGATAGATGTAGATGTCTGTGGGCCACAGCAACCACTTACGATCAGTCCACCTGATCGTAAGTGTGCTCGATTGTCACCCTTATTCTATAAAAAAAAAATCAAGAGTTACTAAGGCGTCAATGAGAAATTCCACAAAAACTCCAACGACTTTCAATAGATGCCGGTATAAAAATCTTGTTTACGCGAGACGTAAAATAACCAGGCCAATGGCGGGGCGTAGCGTTCAAAAGTGCGAGACATCTGTTTTTGTAATCGCTTTGCGATCTGCCTGCCAAGTAGTGTAACAATTGAGGCAAATTCCATGAGGCCTGTATATTATACATATTTTTTAACAATATTATAGTGAGAAATAATGCATGTATAGAATTTTCTTATCAGGTATATTTGCTAAGTTTGTTTATACAGATGTTTCTTATGTCATCTAAAGGTGAAACCTTCATTGTTTGTCAGAGTTTGCAAGCGACTTGAAAATACCAACTGTGCTCTCCTTGTTAAGCAATTATTATGGGGCTACGATTTAACCAATGTGCTACCTATAAAAAATAAAAAATTGCAAGAAAAACGAGCGTAAAGCGTCCCGAGAATTAGAAAGGGCTTTAAATGTTAACATACATGACTTTGGATTGCACATATACCACAAATTTTCATTTTTGGGTGCTACTCCAGACGACAAACATGAACCTGGTTCCTTTTTTTTATAGGATAAGGGTGACAAACGAGCACACAGTCCATCTGATGGTAAGTGGTTGCCATAGACATCTACATCTATCTTCGATTAAGAGTCAAATGCAGACGCGTTGTCACCCGTGAGGACTAAGATGGAAAGCCTCGTTTCCAGTAAAAAGGGTTTCCGGTTCTCTACACTCACCATACGAAACACAGCAGCGTTAAGCTGCTATTTTACGCTGGTATTCTGTGAGAGCGTGGTCCTTCCCCGGTCGAGCCGACCCATTCGTGCTACAACCATAATATAGATGCAGCATGGCTCTACCACGTCCTTGGAAGTGAAATGCCCATGATCCGATTATAGTATGGAATCCGAAGAAGGAATGAAACAAAAGAAAATTTACTTTCGGTTGTATAAATCTGAAGTTTTTACAGTCAACTCAAAAAGCAAATGGTGCTACCAAGTTCAGGGCCAATAACGAATAACTGATCAAATGATGTGTATATTTAGCATCGGTAAAATTAAATTCGAATTCATAAAAGGAGACGACCAGTTCTGGAAGGAAAACATGGAGGGACTTCCAGAGCTAGTTGATCCTCGATACGAGAGGTATATATATTTTTCTATTTCTTTTTTTTTTAAAAAGTCATCTCCACACTAGGATTTTCTCCTGAATCGCAGGGGCAGTTTACATACTCGTACATAGATTTCACAAGGACAAACATCCAGACCCAGAACAATTATTTGTAGACCATACAAATACTTGTTCCGTGCGGGATTCGAGCCCGCGGTCCTTAGCGCTGCAACTTATTGTAGAGTCACTGCGCCACGGAGCCGTCGAGTCTAAGAGACCATAGCTTACATATGAGTAAAAATATACCGATAACGTGTAAAAGAAAACTTTTACCTGTTTTATTTTTAATTTTTTATCTATATATTTATGATTATACTATGCGTAACATGTTTAATAATTACATGATTTGTGTTTTTATTTCATAATTATATTATATTATACTTTTTAGTAATTTTTATTTCATTTAAAAATGTTTCATTATATGTACAGGTTGGGCCAAAAATTTTTGCAAATAGCAACACTAGATTATTTTGGAAAACCTTTCGAGGGATGTGCGCGCGGGTGGCGGGAAACTGCGTCACTTCATGTAATTTTAGTCAAGATGGATCGCTCAATAGCGTGCTTTTTGTGTAAAACAATTTTACAAAAACAATGATTCCTACGTTACTGTACAAAGCCTGTTTAGAATTGGATTACGTCGTATAAGTGAGTGTCCAAATGTTAATTTGATCAAAGCTTGGGTCGAGAAGTTCGAGCAAACGGGATCAACAACGAATATTAAACAAACAGGGCGGCCACGTTCAAGAAGAAGTGATGAGAACATTCCAGAGGTCGAAATATCCGTACGGAACGATCCAGAATCATCTACGCGTAAGCGTTCGGCGGCTCTGGCAATACCAAGAACTAGTCTACGGCGGATTTTGCATCTGGACCTCAAACTACACCAATATAAGCTTCAAATTGTACAGGAGATGAAACCAAATGATTACATTCAACGTAAGTTATTGGCTGACACTATGCTGGAGCGATTCTCTAGCCTTGAGAATGTATTGTTTACGGACGAGGACCATTTTCACATCAATGGGCACGTGAATAAGCACAATTGTCGATATTGGAGCAGGGACAACCCTCGCCTTAAACACCAAAAGCCACTTCATTCACCTAAAACGACAGTATGGGCTGCCATATCAGCAAAGGGCATAATTGGTCCGTATTTCTTTGAAAATAATCAAGGAAATAATGTAATTGTGAATTCAATGGAATACGTCAAGATGTTGCAAGACTTTTTGACGCCGCAGTTGCATGAATTTCAAGGGTACAACAACAGGACCTGGATGCAACAAGATGGAGCAACATGCCATACGTCAAATGTGAGTTTACCGGAAGTCAAAGAAATGTTTCCGAACAAATTGATGTCTCGCAGAGGTGATATCCCTTGGCCTCCCAGAAGCCCGGACCTTACACCATGCGATTTTTTCTTGTGGGGATACCTGAAAAGTCGAGTGTACCTTAATAAACCGACGACAATATCCCAATTAAAACAAAACATCCACGAGGAGATAGCCGCAATCCCCCGCAGCATGTGTCAGCGAGTTTTCCAAAGTTTGCGTAGTCGATTTCAGGAGTGCCAACAACGAGACGGCGCACATTTGGACGACGTCATTTACAAAAAATAAATTTCATTAAATGATTATTACGATAAATAATTTATCAACAAAATAACATTTGTAGTTTTATTTCTATTCATGTTTCAAAAGTGCAATAATTTTTGGCCCATCCTTTATGTAACATATCAAAGCATCTCCAAATATGAATGCCATCCGTCATGTTGGATATCGTTAGTTAGAGAACCATTGCCAAGGTAATCTTTAGTGTATTAGGAAGCCTCTGCTGCTCATCTCCTGATTTAGTTTCCCTTTGTCGCCTCTTACGACACCCACGGGATGATATAGGGTGGTGGCTATTCTTACACTTCTACTACACGGCTTGTAGTGGGTTATGTTACCCCTTAATTTCACCACATGCATACATATCAAAAACACAAAATAGTTATGAACAAAACACATGCGATATGCGTATTTACCATATCGGGGTCATTCCAATGTCCGGGGCCAGCGTTGGGTACAATGGCGTCTTGGTGGTTTCCGTAGTAGTCTATGATAGATTCGACGGACGCCCACGAGTCTTGTATGTCATCGAAGTTGCGCCACAGGTTGCAGTGTTCAATGATCGATGAGAAGTTCGGCTGTGGTAAGAGAATAGTGAAATTTAGTTTCTAAATCATACTAAGTATAGTTATTCTATTTCACGATGAAGTTTTGACTTGAGTTGTTGTTAGTCGTGCACATAAACACTGTGTTAGTGTGCGTACGCTGCGGGTGCTCGGGAGTAGCGCTCGCGAGGCGTACGCACACGAACACAATGTGTATGTGCACGGCTAACAATACCAAAGTCAAAATGTCATTGTCAAATAGAATTATATAAGAATTATACCTACTTACAATAACATATTAAGCACATGCTCACAGTCAATGTATCACTAACTAGTGAATATAAAACAAAGTCGTTTATCTGTGTCGGTAGTTGTAGTCGATCAAATCTTTAAAACTATTTGACGGATTTAAAAAATGAAACTACTATCTATATCTATGGATCCATTGTTAAATGAACCATTCTAACTGTACTAATAAATAAAAAACGTTAAAAATTTGAGCTTAACAGTGCATGGCATGCCCGAACGGAACAACCTATAAAAGCAGCACTTTTCAACCGACTTAAAAATAGGAAGAGGTTCTAAATTCGACTTTATTTTTTATGTATGCTACCTCAGAACTTTTTTCTAGGTGAATCGATTTTTATGATTATTTTTTTATTTGAAAATTGATGCTGCATGTCGTCCCATATAAATTGATCAAGTGCTGATAAGTAGTTTTTGAGTTATCTTTAATAATGTGTATTTAATTGACTTCGACTACATTGATGATGTTCTCATTTTATTAATATTGAAGTCTGTTGTACCAATTTTTAATTTTTACCACTTGTACATAAGTACGATGCATGTGGCAGACTGCGTTCCTCAACCGTATTAAATGGGAGTGGACGACGATTCTTCATACAATGCTCGCAAAAGCAATGGCCTTTGACAGAGCATGACTCCACAGAGTCAGTAATTCATTCTTGGGGCAATGTATACGCTAATACAACAAGGTCCCGGAAAGTGTACAGGTTCTCTCTATTACCAAGTTTAAATGTTTTATTAAGCTGAAACTGTATAAAAAGGGTTATTATAGTATAAATGAATACATTGTTGATAATAACCCCTGGGAATGAGGTGGTCGCTTCCAAGCAGTTTCTAAAATAAATTTTGTAAATAGTTCATAATCATTTATATTGTAAAATTTATTTAAAAAAAAGTCCCGCTGGGTTTCTTGCTGGTTCTTCCCAGGACAGAGGGATTTTTTTCGAACCAGTGGTAAAGTAAAAAATGACTTTCAATAAGAATTACATATGTAATGTATATTGAATAAAAAATATTCTATTCTATTCTATTCTATTCATGACATACCCAAGTCTATCAATACATACATATACTATCCAAATTTAATTTAAGGCACTATAAAATGTAAGTGCGCAGGAATAGATTTTAAATAATTAAATATATATCATACATAGATAACGATACGCCTGTCCAAAGAGCATATGGGTTTAGATCGAATATTTTAAAAGAAGGTGACAGGTGGCTGATTCATCGCCTACACAATCACAAATCCAATATCAAATTATCCGTCTTTTACGTCATGCTGGGCAAGTAATACAGTTGGCACATTCTTTTTTGTTTATATATCTCTGTTAACCAAATGATTTACAAGACCCCAGATCAACATATACGATGTTTGATACATAAATTTAATTAGCACCGTCCTATAATATATTTCATGCATAAAATCTTACTTGAATTCCGGCGTATATCTGGTAGACGGGCCAGCTGCATGAGTAGACCATCTGTCGGCCGGTGAGGTTGAGCTGGCGTCCAAACTCAGGGTACCCGTGGTCCATGTCTACCGGTAAGGCGTAGCAGCCGTCCAATTTTACGTAATCCACTCCCCATGCCGCGAATGTCGCCGCATCTGATGTAACAAAAAAAAACAGAGTTGAACCATATACCATAACCATGTCACTACGTAAACTATCAAAACTGTCGATTTCTACATTTTAAATTAGCAGACTTTAGAATAAACGCATACTTTGGTGGGTGATTTGGCAAACGTAATACTAAACGCGTTGTAATAAAAATAGATAGGTACTGTCCTATTTTCAACCGACTTCAAAAAGGAGGAGGTACTTAATTCGACTGTATGTTTTTTATGTGTATTACCTCATAACTTTTTTCTCGGTGAACCGATATCGGCGATTCTTTTTTTTATTTCAAAGCTGGTGTTTCTCATGTGGTCCCATATAAATTTGATCAAGGTTTGATCAGTCGTTTCTGAGTTATACTTAATAATTTATATTGGAGTCGGTTGTACAAAATTTTTAATTTTACCACAAGTAGGTAGTAAATTTGAAGTAAAATATTTTACAGATGGCTATTTTCTAACAATTTATGAAAGGTAAAGAAACTTATTGAACCAAAGTGTGGTGGCCATTATTCATAACCGTATAAGTGTGGTCAAAGTCGTTTAATGAGCTACGGAGAAGCCTAGATGTCTGTGTTGCTCGGAGCTTCTCTGTGATAACCAGGTTATCAGAAGAAGATCAGAAGTTCTAACCAACATTCCAAAAAGACAAGTAAACAAAAGTAAAAGCCGATCATAATATAACAAAGAATCTGGAACACATAAGGGAGAAAGTTTTGAAAGGAGAGTCCGATAATCAAATCGATGTCACCAATAAAATAAACCTTATTACTGAGTCTTTAAATCCCAGAGTGGGTAGTCAATGCTCTTGCTATACTGTTAGAAGCTGTCTCGGTAGCGGCGTGAAGTACCACTTTGTTTGGCAACTTGAATTTCAAGCTTATTTAAGCTTCGTACTGGCAAGCGTAGTGTAGCGCTAACCAATATTACTCATAGATAACCTACAGTAAACTCCACAGATTTGGACGTTAGAGCTGTATGGTGTGCTGTAATAACGTTAAGTTTATTTAAATAAAAAAAATAAGTAAAAACCGACTACAGAAAGCTAAAACGAATATAATCTATATAAATAAAATCTATCATTTTATTTAATTTTTTTATTTAGACACATTTATATATTTATTTAGACAGACGCATCACGGAAAAACTACTGGATAAATTTCCTAAGTTTTATTTCTTAAAAAAAAAAAAATAAATGCGATATCTTCATTTAATACAAAGTTATTAAAGTTTTAAGAAACTACGCTTTTGTAAACAAAGTATATATTTGCTTGCGATCTTTTTGATGGTTTTTCCTTCGCACATACGAAAACTTACGAAAAGCAACGCGGACGAAGTCGCGGGTATCAGCTAGTTGTAGATAAAAGAATTCTTCACCCATAAGTCGTGCAGACGCCTTTGGAAATTGGAGGGTATGATGATTTTCTCATGAATAATATCATTAGGTCTTGACCAAACTTTTATGGGACAACTCCTGAGGTACACCCTATCTAACAAAAAAAGTAATATTTCCCTCTTTCTGACAAAAAAGTATCATCATCATCATCATCATCATTACAGCCCTTCACAAGTCCACTGCTGAACATAGGCCTCCCCCAAAGAATGCCACAAAACACGGTCCTGAGCCACCTGCATCCATCGACTTCCTGCATGTCTTACCAGGTCGTCACTCCATCTCGTGGGGGGACGCCCTACACTTCGCCTACCGGTACGAGGCTGCCACTCGAGAACCTTTCTTCCCCATCGGTTGTCGGTTCTTCGAGCTATATGGCCGGCCCACTGCCACTTCAGCTTACTAATCCGTTGGGCTATGTCGGTCACTCTGGTTCTACTGCGGATATCCTCATTCCTAAGTTTATCACGCAGAGAAACTCCGAGCATAGCCCTCTCCATAGCTCGCTGAGCGACCTTGAGCTTCCTCATACGGCCAGCAGTGAAGGACCACGTCTCAGTTCCGTAAGTCATCACTGGCAACACGCACTGGTTGTACAATTTCGTTTTAAGGTTTTGAGGTATGTCTGACGAGAAGATGTGTCGTAGCTTCCCGAACGCTGCCCAGCCGAGTTGAATCCGTCGATTGACCTCTCGGTCGAAGTTGGACTTACCCAGTCGGACTATTTGTCCCAGGTAAACATACTCGTCAACAACTTCGAGCTTAGTGTTCCCAACAACTATCGGCATAGGTGTGACATGGACATTAAACATGATCTTAGTTTTGTCCATGTTCATCTTAAGACCTATCCGTTGGGAAACACTATTGAGGTCATTGAGCATAGTGCTTAGGTCCTCCAGCGATTCTGCCATAAGGACTATATCGTCGGCAAATCGAAGGTGAGTGATGTACTCGCCATTGATGTTGATACCGTATCCTTTCCAGTCCAGAAGCTTGAAAACGTCTTCCAATGCAGCGGTGAAGAGTTTCGGGGATATGACGTCACCCTGTCTTACACCTCTCTGCAATTGGATAGGTTTCGTACTCTGGTTCTGTACTCGGATAGCCATCGTAGCCCTACTGTACAAGCACTTCAACACTTCGATATACCGACAGTCAACTTGGCACCGCTGAAGGGACTGCAGCACCGCCCAAATTTCGACGGAATCAAAGGCTTTCTCATAGTCCACATACGCCAGACATAGTGGCAAATTGTACTCTTCGGACTTCTGTACAACTTGCCGAAGGGTATGTATGTGGTCTATGGTGCTAAAGCCCTTTCGGAAACCGGCTTGTTCGGGAGGCTGGAAGTCGTCAAGTCTGCGCGCGAGACGATTCGTAATGACTCTCGAAAACAGCACGTAGACGCGGCTCAGAAGGGAAATCGGTCTGTAGTTCTTCAAGAGAGCGTTGTCACCTTTCTTGAAGAACAAGACCACCGCACTTCTGCTCCACGCCTCCGGTGTAATGCCACCATGGACGACGGAATTAAAGAGCTTCTGAAGGACTTCAAGTACCGGTCTTCCACCCGCTTTCAGAAGCTCCGCTGTAATTCCATCCTCGCCTGGGGCCTTACCGTTTTTAAGGTGCTGGAGAGCCATCCTAATCTCGCTCAGACTGACATCCGGGATATCTTCGGAATAGTGTCGGACAAAAAAGTAATCAGTCATTAAAATCAGACAGCGTGGTAAAGAATTATTGCTAATATTTCATGTTACTAAAAAGTGTTAAGAAATTGAATGAAATTCATGAATTTTACAAGAATTTTGCTTGCAATCATTGAAAAAAAAAAAGAATTGATAAAACGTGCTAAATTAAACGTTACTTTAACTATAAATATAACAGCTATTTTAATTTGTGGTTCTTCCTTTGTCTAGCCCATTCATCCGTGCTACAATCATAATATAGGTGCAGCATGGCCCCAACCATGTTAATTTTTTTAATACTACTTAAAAAAATCTAGATTCTTATGGTTACGCCACGAATGTAGGGCGTCACAGATTTGCATCAACACTTTATTGAATAACTAAGGCGTTGTATGTGCTTACAAATTGATATGAGCTATTGAATATTTACTGGGAGCCACAGTAACCTAGCGTGAAATAAAATTACCATTGTCCATAATTGATATTCATCAAGAGGCGTCACGGAAAAAATGTACCAATTGCTTATCATGTAAGTTATGTAAGGCGCCACGTGCAGACTACTCATAGATCAACTGTTGGCTTCAATGTTTGCTCCAATATTGGTGTAAGCAACTAACTATATAAGATGCATTTATAAATTTGTTATAAAAAATCGGTAAAGAACAATCGGCTTGCATAATTAGTGTTCAGTGTTATCAGCCTACCCTTATCGTAATGCTTGGATTTTTATTATAAAGAAATAATTATACAATTAAATTGTTTATTACCGCAGTGTTTTATTATTAGTCGTTATTATGGAGACGCTGCTGCCCATATGCTGATTTGTTTCCCTCAGTTGCCTCTTACGACACCCACTGGACGATATAGGGATATATATATATATATATATATATATATATATATATATATATATATATATATATATATCATCATCATCATCATCATCATTACAGCCCTGAGCCACCCGCATCCATCGAACTCCTGCATGTCTTACCAGGTCGTCACTCCATCTCGTGGGGGGACGCCCTACACTTCGCCTACCGGTACGAGGTCGCCACTCGAGACCCTTTCTTCCCCATCGGTTGTCGGTTCTTCGAGCTATATGGCCGGCCCACTGCCACTTCAGCTTACTAATCCGTTGGGCTATGTCGGTTACTCTGGTTCTACTGCGGATATCCTCATTTCTAAGTTTATCACGCAGAGAAACTCCGAGCATAGCCCTCTCCATAGCTCGCTGAGCGACCTTGAGCTTTCTCATACGGCCATCAGTGAAGGACGATATATATATCGGATATCCTAACACTACCACTATAAGGTAAATCATATTTATAACTAATGAATAATAAATAAGAAAACTGCAAAACCGTCTACCAATCGTGGCAACAATGTCAATTATGTTCACCAGTGGATTTGTGATGGGGATACATTTACGAAACAATTTCGCAAAAAAACTGCATTAGGAGATTAGGACGAGGTGTTAGTGGAGAGCGTACGTCGGAACGTGCAGCGTAGCAACAAACACATGTGTTGTATTAAGCGTTGTACGGACTATGCGTTCCAATGTGCGCGTATTCAGTTACGCGTACATTTCAACGCATAGTCCGTACAAGACTTTAGAGTGTTTTGAATGGCATCCGCTCGAGTTGTATGGGAAAGACGCCAAAACGAATCGCACACCTCCGAACGCTTTCCAATGAGGTTGCTGTATGCCTAACAAAAAATCTATCTCTTTCACAAAACGGAGGCGTTGCTTGAATCAAAATTATCAGGATTGAAAATGTAATGCAACTGAATGTATATTATGCTTTATGTACACGTTTATGTATACAGTGGACTTCGTTTTGAAAAGACTTAATTATGTCGGTCGTTAAAAAAACTTAGCCACTTTGTACTGTTAAGCTTCTGAAATAATTTTAACTTAATATTTCTATGGATTTTAATAACAGCCGCACGAAATAAGTTTAAAACTATTTTGCATAAACTTCAGCTCTTTGTATCAATTACCCGTAAAATATTAACTGAAGCGTATAATATAAGCGTTTGGTACATACTCTAGTAAGGTTCACATTTGCACGAAACTCTAGCAATGTTATTAAATAAGTTCGTGAAGGTATGCCTTAACGACCGTAAACAATATTAGAACTTAAAGCACGAAGATTAATGAAATCAACGTTAACGAGCGTCTTCCTGACCGACACAGTTTGTTATTGCGTAATGCACTTCAATTCACGTCAGTTCCGTTCTACCGATTAACTGAAGCACGCGAACAAATTAAATAAATAATGGTAGCTGGGTTCGTTGTTACGCCTACACATTTTTACCATTTAATTTGCTTGATTTATTCTTGAGTGTTGTTAAATAAATATGTTGCGATAAGAATCTTTGTTATCCTTTTTTTTATTTGCATATTGTTATGGTTATGATTCTCAAAAAATACTAGCGTAAAATAGCAGCTTAATACTGCTTTTACGCATGGTGTAGTGCTGTGAACCGGAAACACTTATTACTGGAAATAAGACATTCGATTTAATCCTCAAGGGTTACAACGCATATGCATTTTGATTCTTAATTGAGGACAAATGTTGGTGTATATGGGCCACATCATTCACTTATCATCAGGTGGACTGTGTGCTCCTTTGTTAATCTTAATTCTTAAAAAAAAGTTTTGATGAAAAAGATCGTGGTTGGTGTGGCGTGCATTAGAAAGTCAATTAGGTACCAACTGTATAATAAAGCATTCTAAGAATTTCTAAAGATATGTTGAAAAATTATGAAATCTTAATTTCACACGCCTGTAATAAAATTTACGATTTCTTGGAGATTAAGAAGGCATAGAATTATTTTTTGCTGTAGTAATCAGGTAGCTCAATACCTAATTTTAAAATCCAACATAATTGAAATATTATGTATACTAGCTGTAGCCCGCGATTTCGCCCGCGTGTAATTTAGGGATTTAATTATGTTGCGCGGAACCCTAATTCTTTCTCTAAAATATAAGTAGCCTAAGTTACTACTTATAACATCAGCTATCTGCCAGTGAAAGTTCCGTCGAAATCGGTCCAGCCGTTTCGGAGATTAGCCGGAACAAACAAAAAATTGTATTTTTGTTATAAGTACCGTATATACTTTCATATGGATTTAGTAAAATGCTGTTATTTTGACATTACAAACAGACACTTAAATTTTTTTTATAGGATAAGGTGACAAACGAGCACACACACCACCTGATGGTAAGTGGTTGCTGTGATCCATAGGCATCTACATTTATCCTCAATGAAGGGACAAAATGCCGTTGCATTGTCACCCGTGAGGACTAAGATGGAATACCTCTAGCAGTAAAATGGGTCTCTGGTTCTCTACACTCACCATACGAAACACAGCAGCGTTAAGCTGCCATTTTTGGCTGGTATTCTGTGAGAGCGTGGTCCTTCCCCGGTCGAGCCGACCCATTCGTGCTACAACTATACTACTAGTATAGCTGCAGCATGGCTCTACCACGTATAAAAATTATTTATTTGTATAGATGTATAGACTATAACACTTCATTAATTCATTCATAACAGGCCATTAAAAGTCCACGGCTGAATATAGGCCTGCCCAATAGATTGTCTTTGTAGGGGGAATAGTGGCCATACTTGCCACGCTTTGCAGGCGGCAACAAAAAAAGATAGCAGCGCCCACCTCCTGTTTCAGTTTCCCTCTGTCGCCTCTTAAGAAATTCGCGAGATGTGAAATAGTAGTAGGTATTTTTACGCCGCTACTACTCATACACGGCAACATTATGTTTATACTTATTATAGGTACCTACTTAAATCAGACAGCCTCGTCGATCTAGTGGTCTAAGCGCAACTGGTGATCATGAGGTCTTGGGTAAGAATCCAGGGTCGGGTCAAGAAATCTCAATAGTCAACAGTCAGTCAGTCAGCCCGGAGTCAGAAAGTTGGCAAACACTGCATGCTTTAAGGAAAAATTTATTTTAATAATGTTATTATGCGTAAGTACTTTTTACTTCTTTATAATGTTTAAAACTAGCTGTTCCCCGAGACTACGCCCGCGCGTAATTTATTACGATTGGATTTCATGGGTTTTAATTTTTTTTCGCGGAACCCTAATTCGTTTTCTAAAATGAAAGTAGCCTAAGTTACTCCTTATGGCATCAGCTATCTGCCAGTGAATGTCCCGTCAAAATCGGTCCAGCCTTTTCAGAGATTAGCCGGAACAAACAGACAGACAGACAGACCGACAGACAGACAAAAATTTTAAAAATTGTGTTTTTGTTATAAGTATCGTATATACTTTCATATGCATCTAGTAAAAAGCCGTAATTTTGACATTACAAACAGACACTTCAATTTTATTTATTTGTATAGATATAGAATTAAAATAAATACCTCCGGCAAGATGGCCCACCACACCGGGATAGCCGGCACATGTGAAATTGCCGTAGTCTTCATAAATTCCAAACTTCAATCCTTTGCTATGAACCTGGAACAAAACAAAGATTATTTTTTAAATTACCTATATACAAAGAATAATTACGAATTTGTTTTTTTTTATTATAATGTGGTATAGTTTTAGTGTGGTTTTTAGACTACTGAAACAGATTACACTGATACTATATCACATTCGTTATAGAGTAGGTAATTGTTGGATTAAAAAAGTCATTTTTTATAGCATGAGGGTGGCAAACGAGCATACAGTCCACCTGATGATAAGTGGTTGCTGTGGCTCATAGACGTCTACATTTATGCTCGATTACGAATCAAAATGCAGATGCGTTGTCACCCGTGAGTAAGATGGAATGCCTCGTTTTCAGTAAAAAGGGTCTCCGATTCTCTACACTCACCATATGAAATACAGCAGCGTTAGGCAGCTATTGCACAGAATAGCTATTACATAGAATACTCCACCAAGGAAAGACCACGCTCTCAAAGAATACTAGTGTATTCTGTGAGAGCGTGGTCCTTCCCCGGTCAAATCGATCCATTCGTGTTGCACCTATACTAGTAATATAGCTGCATTATTAACGTTTTATTTATTCTTATTACATTGTTTTCTGTTATTTATGTTGTTTTTCGGATACAGTATGCCAATATTTAACGTACCTGTTATAATAAAAATACTGAAAATCAATATAATAATAACATATCAAAAAGACACAAAATGTTTAACATATTATGTAATTGAGTATTGTTTGAAACATTGAAAGAAACGGAAAAAATTAAATCATATCCAGCTAGCCCTAATTAAAGTTTAGAAACATCTCACACTATGTTCTTTAAGACAATAATTTGCCAATTGAAAGATAACCAGTTTGTTGCACAGCGTAACAAAGTAAAAAATTTGATTGTTATCTGTGATAATTGCAATACACTAATACAATAATAAAGTCAGGGTTACCACATAAATTTAACAAAATTTAGGACGGCGAATATCGTTATTGTTAATTATACAAAATTAGAGTATCGTTTATGATCTGATAACGTCGACAAAACGTTTAAAACGGAATAGAGTTTATAAATATTTTATTTATTTAGGTTGTTGGAAAATTTAAAACGGTTATAACGATTTAACTATGTACCTATGATACGTTATACCGTTACCGTTACAACCTACAAAAAGTCCACTGTTGAAAATAAGACAAATATTTGCCATAGTTACCATGCGTGGTAGGCTGGTTGGTAAGCGCAGTCTTTTATGTTTTTAGGTTGTTATTAGGACAGCTTCTGGTATTTCCCCTCTGTCACCTCCGGCGACACCCACGGGACGATATTTGGTATTGGATATTCTTACATCGCCATTACATGGTGATACGTTATATAATTTTATCCAATATCTTTTATCACCGTAAATTTGAAAAATTACTAAAAATGATCGATTGACTTGGACATGGGCCTTTTTTTTTCATAACCGCCATGCTTCGCAGGCGGAATGGTTATCGCTGCCTTAAGGCATTTTATGTACTATTGAACGAAAATGATTTTATAATAACTTCTTATTTTCCAATTGGTATTAGGAATTAATTCGCTGATCACACATTACGATGTTATCTTTAAGTAATCTAAAAAAAAAACCTAAAAGTACCGCAATGCCATGATGCGTTAGTTGAAGCATAGCTAACTATGCAATATATTTACGCAACGAATAAATTGGTACTTAATCACCTGCAACTAGAACATAGAAAAACGTAGTAGCTGACTTATATTCACATTTTATTATTGATGATAGAACGTCAATGTGTTTAGCATGGTAACACTGATAATATGGCGCGTGAGAAAACCAGTTGTTGCGTCGCCATTCTGAAATCGAAATCCTTGTGACAGTCTAATGAGGGTCTTAATAACTTCCTTAGTTTTCTCTTCAAAGCCATACACATACAGAAATTTCTTAGGCAATATATTACATTGTAGTGGTTGCCCGTGATTGAAATTCAACCATAGTTCATAAAATTTTTAATTTTGTATATTATAAAATAAATGCTTTTTTGTCTTGCCATAACACTCCTCAGATTTTTAAAAAAGGAACATTTGAAATCACACAAAATTCACAGCATATTCAGTCAATATGGTAGTAATTATTTGTTGGCAATATTTTAAAATTCTTTTACATGTTATGTTACCATAAGTTGGCGAAAATCTCGACTCTGTGCAACTGTTTGACCACAGACTATTATCAGCGCGGTTGTACTGTGCCTTTGAAAGGTACGGTTTCTTTACTCATGTGTCATTATGTTATGTACTCTACGTATGTTTGACATTATCAGTATAAACTTAAAAAATGAAAAGAAGATGATAAAGATGATGTTACGATATTTATTTTTAATTTGGACTTGTCACAAATTATTTCATATTTAATGTATAATCCTTGGTGTCAATAATCGTGTAACGTTTTTACCGATTGACGTCACACAATATATTTTTGTGAAAATGATTATTCAGCTATGCTAGGATTTGATAGGTGGTGCTGTAAAGTTATTAAAGAGTTCTATATTTATGGGCCAAAACCAACCAGAAACAGAAACTTTTTTATTCAATATAGATTATAAATAATGCTTATTGAAAGTCACTATTTTGTTTAATTACCACTGATTCGAAAAAAAACCTCTGTCCTGGGAAGAACCAGCAAGAAACCCAGTGCGACTTTTTAAAAAAATAACAGTTTACAATCATGTAATCAAAATTAACCACACAAAATAAAAAAGAAATTGCTTGGTAGCGATCACCTCATTCCCCGGGCTTATTATCATCCATCCAAAAATCCTCATGTTCACAATATAAGTTGGATTAGTACCTACCAAAAAAGAAAATCACTAAATCTGGATCCGAGTATGTGACCGATAAATTAATATTTTTTTTTATATTTAGGTACATTAAAAAGCAAGGATTGAATTCTGAACAAACTACGAAAAGGTTAAAAAAAAACCCTATCGGGAAGGGTAAGACTACGTCGGCCAGACCAGCTAGTATTTTTTTTGTTGAATAAGGTTAACAAACGAGTACACCGTCCATCTGACGGTAAGTGGATGCTGTGGCACATAGACATCTACATCTGACTGAGCATCTAAATGCAGCTATGCGTTGTTAACCCTGAGTATTGAGATGGAATGTCTCGTTTACATTAAAAATAGTCTCCGATTTTCTACACTCACCATTTTTTTCAGGATAAGGCCATCTGATGGTAAGTCGTTACTGTGGCCCATAGATTTATCCTCGTTTGCAAATCAAAATGCAGATGTGTTATCAGCTGTGAGGACTAAGATGGAATACTTCTTTTCCAGTAAAAAAAGGGTCTCCGGTTCTCTACACTCACCGTACGAAACGCACCAGCATTAAGTTGCTATTTTGAGCTAGTATTCTGTGAGAGCGTGGTGTTTTTCTGCTTGAGGTGATCTATTTGTGCTACAACTATATTATAGCTGCAGCGTGACTCTACCACGTTAATTAATTTATAATTTAAATATGCATATATAAATTATAAATTAAATAACTAACGACCTTTAGACATCCCATCTTTATATATTAAAGCATTCTTTAACATATAAAGACTTTCTTTTGGGGACATCAACCACGGATCATATTTACTTCCAACAATACACAAATTGTCTTCTACAATCATGTTAAATCTAGGTATTCGTAGTAGTTAAATGGAGTTATCGTGTAAACTACTATCTACACTTTAAAAAATCCTTCAAAATATCGTAGTTCAAAAAGGAAGGAAATGAGGATATGTTGTTAAACTGTGTAAGTTGAAAGCATTTGAAAAATACACAACTACTATTAGCTTTGGCTTATCCAAACCTTTTCTTACGTCATCTTTCATAATCAAGGCTGTAGTATTAGGTGAGCTGAATAATACAGTGATTAATTCAGCAACTTATGTCAGATTGTGTGTGGTAGAACAGAAAATGGGCGAAAATGGCTTGGAACTGAGGGATAAGGAGATTTTTGAGTTGCGCCAAATCTTTTTTCTTTTAATTAATTTGATAACACAGCTTTCTTAATTTAATCTCGAAACACAGACAAGATGGTCAGAGGTGCAAATGGGCATGGCACCTAAAGAAGCTACCGTTTGAGAACAGAGTTTAGATTCCATTCCATCTTTTCAAAAAATCCCGCTGGTTCTTCCCAGGACAGAGGTTTTTTTCCGAACCAGTTGTAAATTAATCAAAAGAGTGACTTTCAATAAGTATATTTTATTTTCTATATTGAATAAAAAAGTTTCTGTTTCCGTTTCTATGGGCGACGCAGAAAGAAAGTGATAATTTATGTTAGTGATTAACAACTAACAGTTAGTCCATAGTCAGTAGCTTTATTTTTAGTAGAAACAAAATTACTAAGTACAAGTAGTTAGAATTTTTTTTTATATATAATCCATTCAACACTGAATAAAACTAATTTTACGTATTTGATCGCATTGAATTTAAATTCTTTTTACTTATTTTAAACCAATAGTTTGAATATTAATTTTATATTGTAGATCGAATGCAGTAAAACACCCGAAAGATTGGGAATTAATATAAGTAAAAATTTAAAGGATAATATCAGTGCAATATTCGTGTAAATATAACAAGTCAATATGCAATTCTTACAAATGTTTCAAATGCAACTGGCGATTGTACAAGTCCTTCGTAATCCTTGCAGTATTGATGACTTCCGTCGAAAGTGGGCGACCGCAACCAGTTTTCAATTGACGCAACCGAAATATATTCTCAGGACTTAAGGATATTCAATGTTTTAGAATTTGTTTGAGTTTATTATTCATTAATACATATTAGTGTTATGCAAATCATTCGATTGGAGAACTGGACATATAGGTACTGCTCATGCAATTTAAATTTATATTTAAAAGTACGTTTACTTTTTTGAAGTTGGAATCTGATTTTTCTTGTAAAACTGAAGAGCTAACAATCAAGCTTTATAGGCAGTAAGCGTCTATTAAAACCAATGGACAATGCAACCGTTGGAATGTCTCAACGCCTGTAAATATATAATAACACACATACCTTTCAAATTGTAACACATGGGTATACACTTCCGCTTGGAGACAGAAATATGTAAAACCTAGACCTACCTCAGAGAAGGACTACTATTAACACAAAAAAGGAAGGACAGTGGGTGACAGAAGAGTGACGTAACCGAAAATGCTAAAAGTAAGGACCGTTTCTTAATTAAACAACATTCAAACGAATCTATCGAATCTACATTTATAGGGCTATTAAACTAAAACATATTTGGAAAACGTTTACGCTACTATCACAATAAATGGTAAGAGGCCTATTTCGTTATTCGTTGCGAACAGCAGCGAGCGGCGCGTGGGAACCGCACCTGATACCTCCGCGAAGGTCGAGATATCAAGATACTACGTGTGTCAGTCTGTATTGTTGTTTGTTTATTGTTATAGAGTTCACATGGAAGGGCCGATGTGTGTCGACATCGTTATGACGAGATTGTTGCGATTGTTTTATCTAAGTAAATCTTAAAATGTATAACGGTTACTCGTTTGTACTTATCCTAATACTAGCTATTATCAGAGACCAAAGAGCACTTTACTTTTTACGCTGCTAATATTATAAATTCGAAACGATCTTTGTTTGTTTGTTCCTTCTCTCACGACGCAAAGAAGCAGTAGATAGATTTGAAAATTTTCACAGAGATAGTCAGGAGGACGGAGGTGGACATCTACTTTTCACTGAGGGAAAACTTTAATTTTCCTGACTACGCATCTGTATACGAGTAGAATTTCTTCTTATTTCATCAGCGGGATCACTGCTAGATAAAGGCTTTTTCTAAAATGTTATCAGTTGGATGCACCACGTGCAGGTGATTGATATTTACATTATTTAAGGGATTAATATCGTGGTGTCGCTTGCTAAAAGTAATCTTAATTGTAAATAAAAGCAAAAGTAAAAAGTTACGTAAACATAGAATTCATTAATAGCTTCATACATGGTAGAGCCATACTGCAGCTATATTAGTAGTATAGTTGTAGCACGGATGGGTCGGCTCGACCGGGGAAGGACCACGCTCTCACAGAATACTAGCGTCAAAATGGCAGCTTGACACTGCAGTGTTTCGTATGGTGAGTGTAGAGAACCGGCGACCCATTTTATTTGAAAAGAGGCATTCCATCTTAGTCCTCAAGGGTGACAACGAATCTGCATTTTGATTCTTTATTGAGGATAAATGTAGATGTCTATGAGTCACAGCAACCACTTACCATCAAATGGACTGTGTGCTCGTTATCTCTATCCGGTACTTATATTTTATTACTTACTAGCTATCCGTCCCAGCTTAGCACGGGTCATTTCTCGATCTCGACAACAGAGTCACGTAAAGGGTCCAATTGTGAATCACTTAGATCCACCCACTTAAACACAGTCGAAAATTAGGTCAAAATCAGTCCAACCATTTTCGACGTTTTGCGAGACTAACGGTCAGCAATTGATTTTAATTTTTCCTCAAAGAACTTGTTAAAATTTGTTGTTTTTTCAGGCAAGTGAATTATAGTAAATTAACATTTTATTTCTTACGGTTTATTAAATATCGATATTGCAAAAAAATATCTTCGAGTTCAAACCGGGTCTCACTGGATCGTTATTTCAACCGCACCCAATGCAATATTCATGTGATTAATTAAATACCTAAAAGAAATAATTAATGATCTCATATCACTCCATTTGCAACACCCACTTGGAATCAGATATCACACCAAAATTGTTCATTTTTAACCTTCGCACAATAACGGAATGTATTTTGTAACAAATGAGTTACTATAAAAGGTTAGGTAAGCTCTCCGTAAGGTCAAATTTATTTGCCTGTAATTGGTACAATTTTAATACCTACTTACAGGATAATTTTCTACCGGAAATTATAATAATTTGGCAAAATGAACCAGACATTAACCGGTAAATCAAAATAATTTTAATGGGCTCAAAAATCAGCTGATTTTATTCCGCGACTTTACTCGCGTGGTCTTCACTTCATCATCATCATTGGTGTTCCATGCCAAAATTCGGAATCACCTCGTTGTCTATCAGAGTGACTGTCTGTATATCATGATCGTTTTTTTATAGCTGAACATAGGCTTCCTCCAAAGAATGCCATAAAATACGGCCCTGAACCACCTGCATCCATCGCTTTACCATATTGCATGCTTTACTATGTTGCATGCTTTACCAAGTTGCATGGTTTACCAGGTCGACACTCTATATTAAGTGGTATAGTGTAGTCACTGTGCGGTTGGTTGTCGGCTATTTGGGCTATATGATGCGTAGTATCGACTAAGTAGTATTTGGTTATATAGCTGGCCTATTGCCACATCAACTTACTGATCTATTTTGCTATGTGGGTTATTCTGGTTCTACTGCGGTTAACTTCAATACGAATTCTATCACGCAGAGAAACTCCAAGCATAGCTCCCTCCATACCTCACTAAACGACCTAAGATACGTACACCGCGCCACCATAACGAGTACCGCCACCTAAGAGCATGGAATGAATTAGCTTATAAAGGACTATAATTACTATAATTCCATCGTCAATCGACGCCTTTTTTTAGGCGTTGGAGAGCCAGCTTTTATATTTTCCTGAATTTCGTTTGTTGGGTATTTAATAACGGTGGCATATTCATAACTAGGCGGTTTTAGTACTTTTAGGTTTATAGGTTTTGGTTTTTTAAAATAATTAAGTAGTTTATGGGAAAATATGACAAATATATCTGAATTTATTGAATTAACACCTAAAGAAAAATGTTGAACAGTTCTAAAGCAAATGTCATAGCACTCTACAGCATGCATTATCTATGGTCATGAAACGCAAAAGAGATGAAAGCGAATACGCAAATGTTGCAATGTTGCAAGTTTTTAACAAGTTTTAATTTGCCGTTGATTCACCGTACAGACTAAACTTTTTAGTAGAAATCAATGTCATTTTCAAATGACCATTAGCGCTCTAAAATAAGTAAAAGTTTTCTAATTCATCCCATGTCAATCAGTTATTGCACTGAAAATATTTAAATAGCTAGACAGACAATATTGATTCTTCACCTTAGGTTCATCGGTTACACTTGACCCAGTTGGGTTAGTAAAATGCAAGGCGCTTATTGAATTGTTAGAAATACAAGAGAAAGCAAAGCGTAACTGGAGATCTATAGTTAATTTTTATTCATAACTAGCTACCCGCCCCGGATTCACCTGGGTAGGATCCATAAATGTGGCGTTATTTAGATTTCAAAGAATCAACAAAAACATTTTTTTTTCTATTTCTCAAAAAAATTCTAGTTTTTCGGATAAAATATAGCCTAGGTCAATCACTCATGAGTCATGAGTCATGACATTGTTTTCCATCTGTTCGTCAAGTTTCATTACAATCGGTTTAGCTATTATTAAGCAATTAAGAAGAATATATTAGCTCGGACAGACGGACAGGCAGACAAACAAACAGACTTTTTTTTTTAAATAGTTATTCATGACTTAATGGATGCGAATGACCTCCTTAGCTCTTAGTTATTTCGATATTACATACAGATATATCAAATTTTATTTTAATGTTAAATATAATATATAGATTTAAAAATGATTCAAATATATAACAGCTAAAATATAGTTCCCCGGAGCTAATTTGTTGTTCTAATTTCTGAAGGTTAAGTAAAATTTTGTAGAGTACAAAGTTGTTACTGTATTACAACGATACATAATTCCATTTCTGGTGGTTTTTAAAATTTGTTTGATCTCTGTGGGGAAGGGAAACATTGTTATTAAGTAAAGCATTACGTTGTTTGAGAAATTTAAATGTTAAAAGAACGCGTGAAGTACACAAGTACCCATTTGAAGTTCGAGATTAGTGCGGTTTTTGGCATTCTTGATCCCTAACGTTCTCAAAAGTTTATAGAGGGCTCTACGCGGAAATATGACGAATATAGGCTTTTAATTTAGTACCTTTAAAAAGAAATCAGCTAGTTTATTTATTTTATATAGAAGTTATAACTTAATACTTAATATTTTTTATTCATTAAATAAACAAACACTAGGATTCTCTCCTGCATAAATCTTAGTGTGGAGATAACATTTTTCATATATCTTTATTACTTTCATGTGTGCATATAAATAAAATTAAGGTGTCTGTCTGTTAAGAACTTAAAGTTAAAGTTACAGCCTATATACGTCCCACGGCTGGGCACAGGCCTCTTCTCGTTTCTAATAGTCTGCCTGTAATAGCTTTAAAAACTGCTAAAATAACCGCTTTTTCAAAGTTTAGAGACTTTTTTGTGATCGGAAAATTGATAAAACAAATGTTCGTTGACGATTATCTTAAATATAAATGTCATAAATGACATTAATAGATACTACGCAGGCGAAACCAATGCGGGTCGCTAGCACAATACAATAATATTTAATATTACTGTTATTACATAATTTCCTAGTTTAACGTTTATTTTGTTCTAATATTCAAAAATTCCAAATTTTCGGTAACCTAAAACTTGTCACTACGTCAAAAATTTAAGGAAATTAATATATAAACTTTGGCCTCTCAATACATTTATGAAATGTGCGTACACAAAAATAAAAGTAGCAATACAAAAAACAAGTAATATTCCTTCTGTAAATACTAGGAACAGATATAAGCTATAGTACCAGTTATTGGACTCCAGCGAGTCAGTAATTCATTCTTGGAGCGATGTATACGCTTTTACAACAAAATCCCAGAAAATATACAAAATTTGATCTGGTCAAAGTTCAAAAATTTTATTAAACTAAGTTTGTATAAAAAGGGTTATTATAATATTAAGGAATTTATGGATGATAATAATAACCCCTGGGAATGAGGTGAACGCTACCAAGCAATTTCTAATTTGTTTTGTGTTGTTAATTGTGTAACATACATCATGATTGAAAGCTCATCTGAAAGTCCCGCTGGGTTTCTTGTTGGTTCTTCCCAGGACAGAGGTTTCTGTTCGAACCAGTGGTAATTAAAAAAAAAAGTGTAATATAATAAGTATTATTTATAATCTGTATTGAATAAAAAAGTTTCTGTTTCTGTATAATAATCGCGAACTCCGTTCATTTAGCACGACCTTCGCGATCTTGAACATTTCGGCTTTTTCTCACGGCATGCGGCCGGATGTAATGACATTGAAAGTAATCGGGGTTTATAACGTAACAAATAAATTTGCATATGCGGATCTGTAGCAATAATGTCAATATTAATGAATTGTTAGATAATATGAAACAATGGATATAATATATCAATATACCCGATAGCTTTTTTTATAGGATAGGGTGACAAACGAGCATACAGTCCACCTGATGGTAAGTGGTTGCTGTGACTCATAGACATCTACATCTATCTTCAATTACGAATCAAAATGCAGATGCGTTGTCACCCGTGAGGACTAAGATGGAATGCCTCTTTTCCAGTAAAAAGGGCCTCCGGTACACGACACACAGCAGTGTTAAAGTGCTATTTTACGCTGGTATTCTGTGAGAGCGTAGTCCTTCCGCGGTCGAACTGGACTCTTCCGTGCTACAATTATACTACTGATATAGCTGCAGCATGGCTCTACCACGTATGAAGCTATGAATAAATTCTATATTTATAGGCCAAATTTATTCATTGACACCAAAAAGAAAATCACAAATTTTGGACCCAGTAGTTGGTGACTGTTACAATAATTTTCTATAATTTAATTTAGAAAATATATTTACTCTTATGTACCGGGTAGAATGAACATCTAATTCAATTATAATAGAGAATGAAGAAAATCTTGACCAACAAATTTCATTTGTTGTTCTGTACTGATTATTATAACTGAGATAAACTGAGATTGTATTTGCGAACGTTGCTTTTTTTTACTAAACGCTTAATTCAAGGCGAAAGGAAGGAAATGGTTTGAATGCACTCAATATGTTTTGACATTTTGAGGTCAATATTTTTATACAAAACTAAACTGACCGTTTAGCGGTAAACAAAAATTTATTTGTGCATCAAATAAAGATAATCTAAATTTAACCATCACTAGTAATTAATTACAATATTCGAATATCATGCTGAGAGGAAAGTAGGTAAAATATCAGAAGCCCGAGCGAAGCAAAGCGCAATTTCATAGTTTCAGACTGTTATTTATTTTGCGGGAAGGCTAAAGGTCAGTAACGGCGAGCAGATATCTTAATTGTGTAGTCAAAAGAAAGTGAAACTCTTCATTAAACGCTTGTAACGATGTTCTTCTGGTCGGTTTTGACCATGTAGATAACTTCTCAATATCTTAAGTACCTATCTATATACCTATCGACTACGCGAGTATTTTATAATGTTACAAGTCTGTCTATATTTATTACTATTACTCTATTTACTGTTTTGTTCCCGTATTATTATAGGCTGTAATCATACTGAAACAAAGAATTAAAAAGGGCGTTCCAGAGCAGTGTAGCTTGAATAGTAAATAATTACATGAAGAATCCAGTATTATGCTGAGAATAATGATCTTAAGACTATTTATTATACAAGGTACCTAATCTCGGGTAAAATAATAAAAATAGAAGTTACATGTCGCTTCAATTGTACGTCATTAAAATTTAAGGCCATAAATGGCTGGATTTATAATTTGTACAAATTTGCAGAAGTTTCACAGTTTACACACGATAAATCGTCGAACACGCACGAACCATTTCTTTTTACAATGTTGCATACTTTTTCATATTTGTCATGTTTTAATTAAAGTCAGATATTGTAACTTGCCAGTTTAATTAATGTTTACGAACATATTTTATATAATTAGTGTTGACTGTCGTCTGTTAACAATGTTATTTAATTAATTGGTTGAACTAGTCGTTTTACAATTATTGACTCGATTTTAATAACACCTTTTAGTAATTGAAAATTGGTACAATGTATTTTAAAAGCCTAATATCTCTATTGCATTCTTTTTTTCACGGTCATTATAAACGGGAGATAGAAACGAGTAAGAGAGTTATGTTGTCGATTAAAATATTCATATGGTACCATAATATATTTATCCTTCGCCTTGGTTAATTAGAATTTGTTGCAATATATAATCTCTGTCTATCAGAATGAATGTGTCCATTCGTATTGAATTCAATGAGAAAATATTAAGACAATGTCGCAATTTCGCAACACGATAAAACAATTTTTCAGCACTTATATGCAGCAATATTTCTAGATTATGGAGCAAATTGTCTGCCTTTCTATTCGTCTTCGGTCACATTTCACTGAATGGTAACCCAATTGTATTGGAAGAAAGTTATGCCAAGGAATAATTCCGTAATAAACCATGAGGAACGGTGACTGCAAGTTGAATTTGTCTAGATCAGTGGTGGGCAAACTTTCTTAATGGGAGGCCAGAAAGTTTAAAAAATTTCATAACAGGGCCAGAATTATAGGAAAAATACATTTTGTGTTGAAACTTTTAATCATATAAAAACATTACAGCATTACACGCTTGTACAAATGTTAAAAAATACAATTTAACTTTTATTCGAAGGCCCAGCCGTGGGAAGCTTTTGAGACATATGAAATTGCTTTTGATTTGCCATAATATTTTCAAATGCAGGTTAGAGATGCGACGAAGTAACTTTCAACAGCGCGAAAAGGTGTTCATCAGTAAGTCGTTTTCTGATTGTGATTTCCGCAATTTCATAGTCGAAAAAGTCTATTCGCACACACACGACGACGCAAACATCGTCATAGTTTTCTGGGTGTGAGAAATCATCTTTGTTAATTCAGCTTTAGGCAGTTTTCTATAAAACTCTAGCTTTGTACCCAGCGCCCCGCGACCCGCAACACATGAAATACGCGGCTAGTCTAGCTGGCTCCTTTACCTATGCGTCTATTATTCTGCTAAGTAGAATCTACTTTATATTTCTGGACCGTCAAAATATAATTATCGCGGGACATATACTTTTCATGTCGAAGGACCGTCGGCGGGCCGGATTAAATGCATTCAAATGCATTTAAATGCATTGGGCCGTACTTTGCCCATCACTGGTCTAGATCTTTGCATTTATTATCCGCGCATTTTGTTTCGATGTTTGGTTTGAATGTAAGTCCGAACTAAGCCTTAACCCCATAAACAAGGCATTTTACATATTTTTATGCGGTAGAGCCATGCTGCAGCTATATTAATAGTATAGTTGTAGCACGAATGGGTCGGCTCGACCGGTGAAGGACCACGCTCTCACAGAATACCAGCATAAAATAGCAACTTAATGCTGCTGTATTTCGTATGGTGAGTGTGGAGAACCGGAGACCCTTTTTACTGGAAACGAGGCATTCCATCTTAGTCCTCACGGATGACAACGCATCTGCATTTTGATTAGTAATCGAGGATAGATGTAGATGTCTACGGGTCATATATAAAAAAAGATGCTATGTTATGGAAATCATTAAGGGATTAGGATGACAAGCAAACCTTTATCCTATAAAAAAAGGCTTATCGTCAACTATATTCTATGCTCATTTGTTAACTCTACTGACTAAACGCACACCCATTAATAAATTTAAAAATTGAAGTAAAATAAAACAACTCTAACCTCATTATTTATTTAATGAACATACATTAAATGAGTGGTAAACATAAAATTACGGTTACGGGGCCTTTAAATATTTGATTTTAGAGACCAACAGCTGTTTAACTACCTTAAACAGTCGTTCCCCTTGGCAGCGAAATGGCAGCTTTCATTTTATTATAACACTTTAAATGTGAACAGGGTTTTTAATCGAAACCAAAATATTTTTTATTAATTCAAGGTAAATTACAATGTCATGTGTAAATGGATTATAATATTTCCTTTTAGATTTTATTACATTATTAATGCATTTAGGATTTAATATATAAATATAAAGTACCGTAAAAATTGACAAACGGTGACCCAGAACTTGGTTTATGTTCCTACATATATCAATTAATAGCAGCCTAAAACTAAATATGATCGTATCTAAGTACAAAGTATAGTCACAGACAAAATCCGTGGGAAACTGTCGTCAGGTTTTTTTTATAGGATACGGGTGACAAACGAGCACACAGTCCACCTGATGTTAAGTAGTTGCTGTGGCTTACGAATCAAAATGCAGATGGGTTGTCACCCGTGAGGACTAAGATGGAATGCCTCGTTTCCAGTAAAAAGGGTCTCCAGTTCTCCACACTCACCATACGAAACACAGCAGCATTAAGCTGCTATTTTACGCTGGTATACTGTGAGAGCGTGGTCCTTCCCCGGTCGAGCCGACCCATTCGTGTTACAACTATACCAGAAATATAGATGCAGCATGGCTCTATCTACCATGTATAAAAAATCTTTTTGTTTTTCGATCTTTTGTAACAGCCTCTTATATCTGATATTTCGGTTATACCTTTATTGTTTTATTTTTATTATTACCATCCACTCATGTTATCGCATACGTTTTTTAACCCCCGACACAAACAGAGTGATGTTATAAGTTTAACTTGTGTATCCGTGTATCTATGTGTTTGTCCGTGGCATCGTTGCACCCTAACGGATGAACCCATTTTGATTCAGTTATTCCAGAAAATCTGTTTAGCCGTTTAATGATCATCAGCTCTTTGGCGTTTCGTTTTTTTAAATTTGAAGTTATTAATTATAAATAATATTAGACTGTCCCATGTGCTTATTTCTCCTTTATCGTTTTTCAATGTTCGTTATTCGTAATATATTATTATAATCAACATGAATGTGCTGTAGCCGCCATGTATAGGACGAGTTACTACACACTACCAGGAGTCTCGCATCTTCGTCGCTGATTTCATCGCCGACCTGTTATTTCTGGTGTAAGCCAAGTGGAACCGCTACCTATTAGAGGCTTTGAGGCCTTTGTGTCTTTCTTTCTTCTCTTAGACTACAACACGGCGTGGAGCCTGTTATTCTTACATTTTTACGTGGTAGAGCCTGGCTATATTATGGTTGTAGCACGAACGGGTCGGCTTGACCGGGTTATGACCACGCTCTCACAGAATATCAAAACCCGGAAACCCGTTGTACTGAAAACGGGGCATTTCATCCTAGTCCCCAGAGGTGACGACTCTTTTGATTTTTAATCGAGGATAAATGTAGATGTCTATGGGCCGCATCATCCACCTACTATCAGGTGATCTGTGTGCTCGCTTGTCACCCTTATACTATAAAAAACACATACATACGTATTTAATTAGACTTTACAATAAACACGCAGTATACATACTGCGTTTAGTATAAGCCAAAGTATTGGTAAAAATAAGATTTAAGAGATCTTTCAATACATTTTTCTATGAAACATTTAGGAAAAGTACATAATATATGCACGTACGAATGGAATTCGAGTGGTTGCGGATTCAGTTCAGACTAACAGTTCGTTAAACCTGTCTAAAGGCGCTAGGCAATCCAAATAAAACGGTGTGTTAGCTTGTATGTCTAGGTTGACAAAGTTTATTCATCTGCTGTACATATAACAAGTGATTTATGTATAATGAGGCATAGTGATAGACAGTATAATAATTACATAATGTTTTGCCTGGCAGAAAAATATTTTGCTAAAATGAAATTTGAAAACAATTTTTAAATTACGATCTAATCAAAATACAATTATTATATTGTCTATGATCAGTTAAGGTGGGTTACTTGGCGCGCTTTCACGCCTGCCGGAATGGCACTGTGGTTGAAATCAGGTTAAACTACTGTTGGAATGTCTCCGCATTATTGAATTTGCGTTTCAAGTGGGCAACAACAGCTGTAATACGTCTTCATTCAACGCATCATGATTGCTATCTGATCGTAAACTTGTACTCACTAGAAAACTAAATCCTTGAAGGTATACAATTTATAGCCAAGAATATTCCAGAGGCGAGATCTGCTTTTTTAATAAAACTCCTAATAGAGGTGTTATGTTAAGTATTTAGTTCCTTCGACTCAAATACAAATTATAGTGTGCTATATATAAATATAGCTATTTAGCATGTAAGTAACTTAAAAATTATATTTGTGTGCTCGATTTAAAATAACTCTTTAGTATTTGAATTAATTTCATATTCATGAACTATATTTTAATTGGTTTTTGAGTAATAATTATTGATTTATTTGTCACCACAACCAACATGGAAGATCCATTAGTGTTAGATCTGTATTTTATCAATACTATATGTAGCGATTTTGTTACTGCCGTCATAATACAATTTTTTTTTAATTTGGTTCACCAATAAATGTTACGCTTATTTCTAAAACCTAATTTATACTAAGTGTACATTTACCGATAGTTAGATTGAACAAGAAACATTAAAAGACTTATGGCCGAACTTAAATGCATATGCTAATAATCTAGTAGATAACTAGATTATTAGCATATGCATTTAAATTCGGCAACGTCTGGGTATTAGGGAATCCTATAACAGTTCTAAGAAGGGGTACCAAAAGAGGAATAGTTCATTTTCGAGCATATTTAATCGGGATAAGAAAATTTTACGTAGTAATATAAGGCAATCTAAATTATTTATTAATTTTTTATATAAACCTTTGCAATTCCATTATGCTAAATATGTCGGGCAATTACTTTGCCAACAAGATAATCAGATTTTTTTTATAAAAGAAACTATATTCCCGTGAAGAACTTCAGTTAGGTCCAAAATACTTGTGTTAGGTGCGAGAGGCGGATTCGAATCCACGATCTTTTAGTTTCATAATTCGTACCTTTATCCATTAGGCTACTGTCGCTTTTATATAATATTATATCATTATACATCCGTTCAACTCTAGGATTACTTACTTAACGATTACTTCCCACTTTAAAATAATTGGGTAAACGGTAAGTATTAAGTGGCTTAGTAATATCTCACTTTCTTCCAATTCGATAAAGCGTCTAAAGAGACCTTGTATAGATTCGATTTCAAATTAAGAGTACAACGACGGAAGGTAAAAGTTTTCCGATGAGAAATATGAGCGGAACAAAAAAGTTACATTATTATGTACTATTCACGTTATAAGCAACGCTTTGTTTGCGGTGTATGTGATATAGTGACAATATAATAGTTAAGGCATATTTAAAACAATTTAAGCTTTGAAAAAAAAAACATATAAGACGTTCATATCCATATCCATAATCCATATTTAGATGTGGATTAAAGATGAAATAAATAAATAAAAGAAGAATTATTATAATCCGTTCAGCTGTTTAAGAGAACGGTGAACATCCAAAAAAAAAAAACATACGCATCGAATATAAAAATAGTACTTTTTCTTTTTTGGAACTTGGTTAAACATTTATAATAGTAGTCTTAATAAGCTGTTCAAAACGCAAATATTTATTACAATATTCAATAATAGCCAAGTATAAAATGAACTTTCGTATATAAGTAAAATGCCACAACAGCACACACTTTGATACAATTGAAATTAATGCTTTAATGAAAAAATTATAATTATTTTTCCATTAAAGCATTAAATTAAGCCTTTCACTAACCGTAACTAAGTGACCAATTGGACGTCAATTGAATACACGACACTCTCACAATTATATCTTTAAATTGGTGAAATTTAACAGTTTAGGGATCGGCGTTTTTTTTTTGTGAAACAAGATCACATACGAGTTTGTTGACATCAGGTGGGGACACCTGATGTCAAATGATACCTATGTTTCACAGATATTAACTTTCCATCCATCCATCCGTTAGAGCCTATAAAAGTCCACGCTGAACATAAGTTTCTCCCTTAGATTACCATATAGTATTTAGATACAGATATTAACATAAAGGTTATAACAACTTTGAAACAAAGGCAAAAAAATTGGAAAGAATTTCCTTTTTCGCCAGCATTTGTGTTAAGTACGAGGCTGACACTGAAAGTTCTTAGAAAATCAAAAACTGAACAAACTAGCAAGTTATTACTTTTATTATATTTTTTCAAAATAGTGTCAATTTACATCAATACATTGCTGCATCCGATGGAACCACTGAGAAAATCTCTTTGCCCACTCGTCCTTAGGGATCTTCGACGGCATTTTGAAACGAGACACTGCTTCCTCGGCGTCCATAAAACGCTTTCCTCGAAGTTTTTCTTTTATTTTCGGAAATAAATAAAATCGCAAGGTGCGAGGTAAGGGCTATAGGGCGAGTGACCCAGTAATTCCACGTCTGACGTCGCCAAGTAGTCGATTGTTTGCTTGGCGGTGTGCGACGAGGCGTTCTTATAGTGAGGGAGGATCCTACTGCGAGGTCGTTTCTCCCGAACTTTTTCCAAGACAAGTGGCAAACAAATGTTAGTGTTACCACTCTGCAGTAACTGTTTTTCGGTCCTCTAAAACAATTGTTGCGTAATGACCTGTCCTTCCGAAGAATGAGGCCGCCATCTTTTTTTCCACGCTTCGACCTCTCGTCATTTTAGTTGGCAACTCCTCGGAAGGAAACACCCAAACAGCAGACTGTCTCTTAGTTTCAGGATCATAACAATAAATTCAGCTTTCGTCACCCGTAAATATGTCGAACACAGCATTTGAGTCGCCTTCGTTAAATCTTTGAACCATTTCACGACACCAATCAACACAACGGAGTTTTTGGGCCTCTGTCAAATTATGAGGTAGCTACCGGGCACAAAGTTCCTGACCACTAAATGTTCATGGAGGAATTTGTGCACTTGACTCATACCGATCCCTAAGCTTGTCCGAATCTGCTGATAAGTCACTCTTTTGTCTGTCTCTATCATACGCCGCACAACACTGATGTTATCTTCAGTCGTTGCCGTAGAAGGCCGTTGTCAGTAGTAGGACGAGATGGGGCTTCATCATGAAAGGCCAATCGAAGTCTATCATAACTTTCTTGTTGATTTAAATGACATCGAAAGTCATAAAAAATCATTGTACGAAAATTTTCACGCGTTAAATTCATGCTGACATGACATAGACAATTTTCAATTTGCCGCCTAATCGTAAACAAATGACAAATTAATAAAATACATACATAATAATATTGGCAAAGAGTTCCATTTTCAAAATTTGAACTTATTTTTTATTATATCGTTTACAAGTGGCCAGTTCTAAAAACTTTCAGTGTCACCCTCGTATGAGCTCTGTGGTGCCGATGTAATATAATCTATATCCCCATTACATCTTGTGTGTCGTAAGAGGCGGTATAATCATATTACTTACGTCACACGTTCAATGCACCAATTTTTTTTACACGGGGAAATGCCTAGGCATACCACTTTGCAGGGGCAAGGACGCTTATTGTGGCAGGGCCACGGGAACGCTTTCTTAAACATAAAATGCCCCACCGGCGACAGTCAATACACCTTTTTTATAGGGTAAGGGTAACAAAAGCACACAGTCCACCTGATAATAAGTGATTGCTGTGGCCCATAGACATCTATCCTCGATTACGGATCAAAATGCAGATGCGTTGTCACCCGTGAGGACTAAGATGGAATACCTAGTTTCCAGTAATATTTCTGCCGCTGACTTTGAAATTGCGATCACAAATTCGCTTGCCAAGCGTGGCAATTGGCACATCCTCCTTAGGACGGACCCATGTCAATTGTACCGTAGTTGACTGAGCTGGATGATGACCGAGGAGAAGTGTTGAGTATGTTGCCAATGACCTGAACGTTGCTAATAAATTAAATTACTCAGTAATGTGTTATTAACAACGATAAACTCGTTTCTAAGGCAAATCCTCCTTACGAATGGAGACTCAAATTCAGTAGTGAACTTTAACGGGCTGAGGAAGTAGAAGTAGCAGTGTTTAAAATAGCATTAATTGAAATACGTGCGTTATTATCAACAATAAACTCGATTCTAAGATTTTTTTACAGAATACTCATTAATGCGCTTACACGTTTTAATTAGCATTAAAAAGAACGCAATCACTTTTCATCACTTATTCACATGACTGAAAGCACTTAATGATATACTATACGATCTATTACATGTGATTTTTTAAGATATGCGTGTTTGTACTGATATATAGAATGATTTGCATATGTCTTCACTCAGCTTATTCGTTCAATTCCAGTCGGAACAATATTTCGTGCATAGCACAAAATTTTATTACGATTTATTTAACTCCTTATCAGGGCAGCAGTAACAGTTTTAATTTGATGAATGAGTTTTATTTATTTATTTATTCATTTAAAGAATCGCCAACAGAGTTTACAAAATTTCATTATTTAGAAGTTTTTGAAAACAAAGCTTTCTTCAAAGATATCCATGTCCATGTTTTTGATGCGAGATGTTTCCATGCCAAAGATCATCCAGATCATCATCAGTTTATTTAGGAAGAATGCTTATTCTAAATTCACATGCATGTTACAAATCTATTATTCTTTATTCCGTTTAAGTTTAAAGAGAAAACAAAACAAAATTTTTAATAGTTCCAGTAGTTTTGTAGTCAAAACTGTTAGAATAGACATACAAAATAAAGGTAGAGGTAGATTTTTTACAGAGGTTCTTAAAAAAGTGTAAAGGTACTAAAACGTCGCCTTGAGTAAGCCAAAACTTTTGGCTAGCCAACCGGAATTTAAAATTTAAAATTATAGACATCAATTCTACGTTATGTGTAGATACTGTAGTAAAGTCTTACCAAGACATTATTGACTGATGCATTACGCAGAGACCATTAAGTTAAGAATTATCTTACACATGAGAATAAATAGATTAGGAAACAATAACGTTGTTACATAAGGTAATGGATTGATGTTAAACAAAAAAAGTATAATAATACCTCTGTAATATTACTTTTATAGCGTTTACGTGAATCAGCGAAGCAAATGAATTTGTAGACATCGTTGACTTTAGATCCGGTACAGATGCTAGTATAAAATACACAAAAAAATTTAAAATACAATGGGTTTTTCAGTTCTCATTCTTAATTATGAACTATAATTACAGTGTTTAATATTTAGCAAAAAAATTAATAGACAGAAAGAATAGATTGCAGTCGATTAAAGTATTTACTTTAAAAACTGAAGTATTGTATGTCCCTATTTAATCTATATATGTACATATATTCCACAGCTGAACAGAGACAGAGGTCTCTGCCCCGATACCTGTTGGCTAACTTCACATATTCTAAAAAAATATGGTGTCTCTGATATGCACATGACAACATTGCCGCCGAGCACATGGTAAAACGAGACCGTGTTTTAGGACATTCCTTGGGGAGACCTATATTCAGTTGTGGACTTGTGATAAAAGGATGGATGGTAAAGCTGCAATTACCAATTTAATTGATGTCGACGTCGAATCGACGTCAATTTGCTCGCGTACTATGAAATTTTAGAACAAGCGATTATCCACTTAACTTTATGAACAAATCCATTCTTTTTGAATTCCACAACAATCATAAACTACTATGATAGACTTTAAAAGTCTATGGACTTTTAGTGCTTTGTACGGCTATTTGGTTTTTAAATCATGTATCAAATATTGCCAAAAATATTTTTTTAAACAGGTGCTTATCTTAGAATGTTAATCGATAGTGATTTTGAATTAAAAAAATAAATAATCGTTTTAATAAAGCGTCATTCCCTGCACGTTCTGCAGTCAATCATACTAACTGAGATGAGATTGCGACAAAAATTATTGTAGATACAACTAATTCTGTGTGTGATCAGAATATCTAACAACTGACTAAGCCATGGTCTGGTTTTATAATAACGTAATTTGTTGCGTTACATTATTTTTATTAAAAATAATAGTTAACATTATTATTTTTAAGAATGCAATGTGAAAGTTAATATGTATATCAGTTAATATATACAAATTTGTGACATGCATATACATATATATGCACACATTTATAAAACTTATTGTTATACCACGAATAATATAATTAAAATAAAGAGCACTTTTTAACAATCCAATTTAAGTACTCTTTTAGAAAGTGAACTTATCGCAACATCTTAAATGGTTGAACGTTCATGTACCACGTGAAACGAGAACAGCTATTTATTCAAAAAATTGTAGCTTGTGAATTAGTTTCCGAGAAAGTGTTTGAGGACTTTACCAATTACTGAGAACCATCTGAAAACTTACATGTTTAAAACTTTGCTTAAGAAACGATATCCATTCTCTTTTATGAACTATTTTCGAATTTAATTAACTCTTCAATGTTCAATGTATATGTGTGGAAAATCTTTTGCCCATAGTTCATCGATAAGTTACACATACTTTTGGTGTTCCACAGACATCACAATATGCATCTAAAAATGCTATGCCTAAAAATGACACGTGTTATACATAAATACATATTATATGAGAGTTTTCAGAAGACAGTATCCATCCAAATCTTTACTCTATAGCGAGAGTTGTTTACACGGGCCGGTTCACTAAAACATGTTTTGCATAAATTTTAATCGGAGGGACTAATCAAAATTGCGTCTATAAAATTATGCAACGAAAGAGATATAAAGATAAATTAACCTATGTCAAATTAATCAAAAAAGTGTTACACTAATGAAAGTGTAAACTAAAAACCAAAATAGCTATGTTTTGAGAAAAAAATAATTGGGTAACGTATACTTTTTATCTGTTTTCATGCACATTTATGTACACAAATGTTCTTTACATCATGCAATCTCGTTAGTGATGCAATATCGCAAGAAAATAATTTCTCCACTGCACAATGCTGGTGGCAGCTTTGAGAAATAAGCCATAGGTTTAAGGCAATTCATTAGTTTTTAAATTTAACACAAATATAAAAGTAAAGCATTGTGTCGCGTCCACATTTCCATAAAGTTTATTTGGTTTTATGCTACGCAGTTTGAACATAATATATGTGAATGATGAATATGCCTTATATCATTTAATTTTTCATACATGTTAGAGCTATGCTGCAGCTATATTACTGGTATAGTTGTAGCACAAATGGGTCGGCTCGACCGGGGAAGAACCACGCACTCACAGAATACCAGCGTAAAATAACTGCTTAAGCTTGTGTTTCGTATGGTGAGTGTAGAGAACCGGAGACCCTTTTTACTGGAAAAGAGGCATTCCATCGTAGTCCTCACGGGTGACAACGCATCTGCATTTTGATTCGCAAACGAGGGTAGATGTAGATGTCTATGGGCCGCAGCAACCACTTACCATTAGGTGGACTGTGTGCTCGTTTGTCACCCTATCCTATAAAAAAAAAATCAGTTTCATTCGAAATCTGCACTATCTACACAATTGCATAATTTTGTAACATTTGCACGTATTAAAAAAATATATGTACGCAATCGAAGCCAATATTTATGTAATTCATACGTGGCAGAGCCACGCTGCAGTTATATTATGGATGTAGTCCAACCGGGTCGGCCCGACCAAGGCAAAACCACTCTCTCACAGAATACCAGCATAAAATAGCTGCGTAATGCTGCTGTGTTTCGTATGGTGAGTGTAGAGATACAGAAACCCTATTTACTAGAAACGAGGCATTCCATCTTAGTCCTCAGGTGACAACGCATCTGCATTTTGGTTCTTAATAGAGGATGTGTGTCTATGGACCACAGCATCCACTTACCATCAGTAGGACTGTTTGCTAGTTTTTCACCTTTAGTTTATACATTTAAAAAAGTAACTTTTATACTATCTTAGATCATTTTTATTAAAAAATATTAAATTTTTAAATAATTCGTTAGGATAAAGATGGAATGCCGTGCTGTTATTAAAATGGTCTTTAGTACTCTTCAATCCCTACACAAAACACAGCAGCATTATGCTACAATTTCACAATAGTATGTCCATCGCTCACGAGTCGACCCTTTCGTACTGTAGGCATAATAATCTAGACCTTGACTCTACCACATAAAGACGAGTTGCCAATAGACTTTTGTGTAATACATTATGAAATAGTTGTTATGAAGAATTTTACAGTCATATGACACCCTTTATACGCCCACTGCTAATCACGGGCCTCTTATTACTTAAAGTCAAACATCAATTCTACTTCAAATATTTAAATATCCCAAACGTTAAGAATTTCTTAGAACATTTACGTTCACCACCGATCACGTGGTACATTATAAACTAAAATTGCAAAAAAACAATTTCACCCAGAGTAGTCGGGTTGCCTGATACAGTAAATAATAAGGCGAACGTCCAGACCTGAGCTATAATGGTTCGCATAGGCTGAAATAATATTACATAATATGTCCGAGTTAAAATTGAACCGTTAGAACGACGCGATAAATAATGAACGTAACAATTATAAATCACAGTGCAGTAATTAATCAATTGCAATTCATTAAACGTAAAGAACTACAGCACGTAAGCGGAATTGCGAATTACGGAATCATTACGTTAACTGCATATAAGTTCGCGTAAGCTTATACAGTTTCTGATCAAAATGGTACGAAATGTTTCAAACATCGAATATTAAATTAAATAGATAATATTAAATCGGTGGTAGACTTGGTTTCGACGACAAGAAAATAAACGAAAGTACATCTTCACGCTCTTACTAAATCAAAGTGACAAACGAATAGTCCACTTGATGGCAATTGCCTATTGCTGTCCATGGACACCTGTAATTAACGTCACATGAAGAAGCTTACAGATGCGTTGTGACACCTGAGAATTAAGATGAAATGCCTCACATCCTGTTATTATAATGGCTCTTCAAATTTTAACACAGCAGTGCACGCACTGCCGTTTAGCGGCAATAGGTAACCGGAAAAATACCCAGATGGAAACAGAACCTCCTTCCTCCTGGCAAAAATTTTAATTTTTACGTGGTAGAGCCAAGATGCAGCTATATTAGTAGTATAGTTGTAGCACGAATGGGTCGGCTCGACCGGGGTAGGACCACGCTCTCACAGAATACCAGCGTAAAATAGCAGCTTAACACTGCTGTGTTTCGTATGGTGAGTGTAGAGAACCGGAGACCCTTTTTACTGGAAAAGAGGCATTCCATCTTAGTCCTCACGGGTGACAACGCATCTGCATTTTGATTCGCAAACGAGGGTAGATGTAGATGTCTATGCCATTTACCATCAAGTGGACTGTGTGCTCGTTTGTCACCCTATCCTATAAAAAAAAATCAGTTTCATTCGAAATCTGCACTATCTACAAATTGCATAATTTTGTAACATTTGCAAACAGTACTTATTAATTCGACATATAGATTGTTTAATTCCTTTCTAAATGTTTTTAATATTGTATACACGGTTGGTAATAAGGTATTTCCCAATTTCAAATTGGTGTTAATCTTAGGCTAAGAAGGCAGGCAAGCCAAAAATCTTAACCACGCTAACACAAAAGGCATATTACAACATGTGGTTATTATTATAATTAATACAAGCGATATATACCAACATGAAAACAGATACGATACATAAATCTTAACCATTCACAAATTCAAGCGTGTTGAAGCCAAATACGTTCACTTGTCGACATTGATATAGTGACCGACCTACATATGGTTATAAGTATCGAAATATATTAAAATTATTATTAGTTTTAATTTTATTAACTGACTTCAAAAAGAAGGCGGCTCTCAATTCGAGTGTATTTTTTTGGATGTTTGTTACATGATATCTTCGCAGATTGTGAACCAATTTTGATGATTCTTTTTTTTATTAAATAAGTTATACTTCAAGGGTGGTTCCATATAAATATGGAGAATAATTTCACCCCTTAGCAAATGAATAACATCTTTTTTAGCAATTTGCAGTCGGTTTTTACTTTTTGTTAAAAGTTATAATTATATTAATACTACTCTTATCTATATTACTTTCCATAGGAATTAAGGAAGTAAGAGTGAAATTTGCGTTATAATTTCTGTATGACAAAACATAATTCTCATCATAAGTTGCATCATTACAAATAGTTTTGAAGTTATACTTCTTTTGGGGCGTTTGGGAAAAACGATGAGAGTGAATTTTTACGATGCGCGCACGCCCATCGCTACTCAAAAACGACACCATGAAGTTGTTACGATGCGCGCGCACACTGACACCTAAAAGCGACAACTTCAGTGGGTAATTTTCTCTGAAGTTTTCTTTTTATTTTGTTACGCAAAATAAGTATAACTTCCTACGTGCGTACATAAATACACACATTTTTTTTATAAAACTTAAATGACAAGCGATCTCCCAGTCCACCTGATGGTATGTGGCTACTGCAGTCCATGGGAACCTGCAATCAACTTTAAACAAAGAGGTATACAGAGGACGTCATCACCTGTCCCTCACAGTTTGTAACCATATTGGCTCTCTACAGCCTTCAGGCCGGCACACTGCAGCGTACGCACACCTAGTTGGCAGCAGAAATAAAGTTATCCAATAGATAAAATCATTGCTATTTATAATTAGTTCTGTTATCTTTAAAACATAAGTGCAATGCTATGCCCTTTAACCCTTTATCTAATTAACAATGTCAATGGAGATCATTGCAAAAAGCTTCAATTGCAATGACATTGAGTAATAGACCTAGAAGGAGTGTAATGTTTTTCGCGTGTATCTATGAATGTATGTATGATGTGTGTGTTGTTATGTGTGTATGTATGTGTAAGCGTCTATTTGTTTGGCACGCTCCGTAGCCGAAAACCTTTGATGAATTTTAACGTATGGATTCACGTTGGATTCGTTTTAGTTGTGGAAGTGACCTAAGAACTTTATAATATTTAAAAAATATTCACTTCAAATTTTTTAAGCAGTCGAATTTTTTAAAAATTACTGTTTGTAAACATTGAGCTTCTTAACTATTTAAATTGGGCATTATCTGTGTTCGCATTACTTATTTTTTAATTAGCGAATGTTTCAAAATTTTTAATAAAATTTTCAACTGAAATAAAAACACCTCAATATCTATATCATAATGATTTATTATATTTACGCGAATAGTACACATTGAATAAAACTACTTTTACGGATTAAATCGCGTTTAATGAACTTATTTTAAATTAATAAAATTAAAACTAAATTCAAGCATACAACTGCAAGACTTCAAGACACAGTAAGTTCATTTTCGTAGAGCGCACCAAAACTAATAAATAGAAAAGCTAAGCCCGTGACCATGTGTGCTGTAAAACCCCGTAACGTCGGGAATTTAAAATAATTTAATTAAACGCGATATAATCCGTCAAATTAGTTTTATTCAATCTACATATTATTATATCATAATTTAAGTTTAAGTGAACGACCTTGTTCCTATTTAGGTAGATTATAATATATTATACATGCATTGATTTATTAATATTAGACATTTAAACGTGCGCTAAACTTAAAAAATTACTAATGAAACAGAAAATTATGTAATTTTTTGCTATAAGAATTGCCTATTTTATTGTAGAAATTTTCTAATTGCCAGAGAAATAATAATTGTTTAATTGTTCAATTCCTCTCAAATGTTATATTATTACGACTCTATTGTCATCTATTGATCCAAAATACAAATAAAGTCACGTTCATTATTGTGTAGTCAAGTTTCAATTTCTATGATTGACATAACCATTGTATAGTAAATAAAAAATGAACAAAAGTTCAGCACGAGATCGGCACAATGAGAGGAGCAAAGACCTATCAGCGTGAGTGGCGTTTGTAAACATTAGTTAGATAATAGTAAAAAAAAAATTCACACGCAAAACATTTGTCAGTGTACTTCTGAAAATTTTCTAATATTTCGCTACTGATTTATATATCAATACAAAAGAAATATAATATAGTTAAATATTCATAATTAGCGTGCGACATGATCGATCCACGCAGACATCATCACTAAATTTGTAATTCGAATTCTTAATTGTTAATATACAGGAGTTGGGTGGGAAAAAACAGAGTAAATAACCCTGCATGATTGGGTAATTAAAAAAAGGTAGGATTCTTTCAGGGATGAATCCCATCTTTAACACCCTCTCAATAATAAAAGGACACTTCATAAGTCTTACTTATTAATTTACTTTGCTTTTACTTTCATAATGCAATATAATTAGGTAAACGGATCTTATTTAATTATCAATCAACAAATTTCCGCATACTAATATGATATTATCATCATTACAGCCCTTCACAAGTCCACTGCTGAACATAGGACTCCCCCAAGGAATGCCACAAAGCACAGTCCTGAGCCACCTGCATCCATCGACTTCCTGCATATCTTACCAGGTCGTCACTCCATCTATTGGGGGACACCCTACACTTCGTCCGCCGGTATGAGGCCGTCACTCGAGAACCTTTTTCCCCATCGGCTGTTGGTTCTTCGAGCTATATGGCCGGCCTATTGCCACTTCAGCTTACTAATCCGTTGGGCTATGTCGGTCACTCTGGTTCTACAGCGGATATCCTCATTTCTAAGTTTATCACGCAAAGAAACTCCGAGCATAGCCCTCTCCATAGCTCGCTGAGTGACCTTGAGCTTCCTTATCCGGCCAGCAGTGAAGGACCACGTCTCAGTTCCATATGTCATCACTGGCAACACGCACTGGTTGTACAGTCTCTTTTTCAAGTTTTGAGGTGTATCTGACGAGAAGATGTGCCGTAATTTCCCAAACGCTGCCCAACCGACTTGAATCCGTCGATTGACCTCTCGGTCGAAGTTGGACTTATCTAGTCGGACTATTTGTCCCAGGTAAACATACTCGTCAACAACTTCGAGCTTAGTGCTCCCAACAACTAATATGATATAATAAAAATAAAATTTAAATGTAACAAAATATAATAGAAACTTATTTACTTAATAGAAAGGAATGGTAAATTAATTTTTTGTTGGAATTTATCACATCAATTATTAATTTTTTATTACTAAATAGCTGGTAAGAGGCGCGTTGCAACCGCAGAAGAAATAATTGTGGAAATATCGTTTTAAATTTGGAAGAGTTATATTGTTTAATTAATAATAATATAATATAACTTTCAATATATATAATTTACAAATAAATTTGTCGGTACGGTACGCGTGCAACCTACTGTAAGTTATTTGTACTATGCTTATAACCTTCGCGGAAGTACAAGCAATATGTTGACAAAATTTACAGCAATGTGATGAAAGTTATGGCAGCGCATAAAATACGAACAAACAAACATTAATTATTATATATTAAGAAGATTAAATCGTGACACTTAAGAAAGAATAGAAACAGTGAACTTGTCAAACACGCAATCGATCACATTTCCAAACACGATCCGCTGAATGTGCATTTCGCATGCTGTATTACAGAATTTCGATTCTGTTTATGCAATCGAAACTCACGTCGTGTAATCGATTTAAATAGCAAATAGTTAAATAGTTACGTTTACAGATAGTTTCTTTTATTTGCCTGGTTTTTTGCTTATTTTGAATAATTGCCCTACAAATTTTTTGTCTATAAAAAGTTAGCGCAGTATTACAAATGGCTCATAAAGATTTCTTTCTATTATTTTTATAACTTTTACAGAGGTTAAAAGACTTTTATCCGACCCCTTCCGAAAGCACCTAATCCTACGATAGCTTGTCATCTACGTCCCATATCCATCTTGTCCTTTCTGTCTGAAGTTATGGAAGCCTGCATTTATAAGTAAATATTAAATGTCTTATTTAAACCAAACCTACTGAGTCCTTATCAGTTTGGGTTTAATCCAGGTCACAGCACTACTACAGCATTACTTAAAGTTACCGAATATATTAGACATGGTATGGAATACTAAAATGTTACTGTCTTTTTTTTATAGGAGAGGGGGCAAACGAGCATGCGGCTCACCTGATGGTAAGTGACTACCGCCGCCCATGAACAACTGCAACACCAGGGGAATCGCAGATGCGTTGCCGGCCTTTTAAAAAGGAGTACGCTCTTTTCTTGAAGGTCCCTAAGTCGTATCGGTCCGAAAAAGTCGCTGATGGTAATCGATTCCACAAGGAGGTCGTGCGAGGAAGAAAACATCTTCTAAATCGCACAGTGGTGGACCGCCAATCATCCAGATGGTGTGGATGGTATCGGGAGTTCTGCCGCGATGTGCGTTCGTGAAATTTGGCGGCTGGGATTAATCCGAACAATTCCTCAGAGCACTCCCCATGGTAGATGCGAAAGAAAATGCAAAGGGATGCAACATCTCTTCGCAGTGCCAATGAATCGAGCCGATCGGAAAGGGCTCGGTCGTCGACGATTCGAGCAGCTCTGCGTTGGATGCGGTCAAGTGGAAGGAGCTGGCACTGGGAAGCCCCTGCCCAGAGATGGGAACAGTATTCCATGTGAGGCCGAACCTGCGCCTTTAAAGTTGCAGGCGGTGTGCCGGCATGAAATACTGTCCCGCTCTGCTGAGCACGCCAAGCTTTTTAGAGGCCAATTATTGGTGTTTGTTGACTTTTCTATTGCTTTTAACACGTTTGACCACGACATCCTACTAGCTATTCTTCCCCATTTAAAATTTGCACCTTCCAGCCTTGTAATGGGTTACTACTTATTTTCGCGGGTCGTCTTGGTTCTGTTGCCCAGTCAGTTCATATAGAGCAAGTGTGCTCTATGTGGACTGATCTTCAAACTTGCGTCCTGCAGAGCGATATACTTAATATACTATCTCCAATAATTTGCCCAGTTTTTATAAACTTCATCACATTTAATTTCAACTGCTCGTACCATAGTATGGATCTTCAAATGTATGTGCAGGCTTCTATCGATGAACTACGTAATACTATTGGAATTTAAATAAGAACTTAAAAGCTGTCAGTGAATAATCGAGGCACTTTGATGTCTCTGACAATCCAAAAAAGTGTCAAGCTACATATATACTTGTGGGTATTTCAAGAATACAGTCTAAGTTAAGTCTATCAAATCCGGCTTCGGTTTATTACAATTACATCTTGATACCCTTCTCGAACTTCGTGAAAAATCTAGACCTGTACGTACATGGACAGTACATTGAAATGGGATACACATGTTACTGAAATCAGCCGCAGTTTTTACCATCTTACGGTCTCTCTACCGTCGAAAGAATTTTCTAAGATCATGCTTGTGCAGACACTTGTTTTACCTATTAATGAATGTGCAGATATTTATTTTGATTTGGATCAATATCTTCTCAACAAGCGAGAGCGTCTCCTTAATAAGCATTAGATACATATTGTACGGGTTTCGAAACTATGATCATGTTTCTCTTTATCGTAATCGGCTTAAATGGTTCACAATCAAACAAAGGCGCAATTCTAGAATTCTGCTTCTTTTTTCTATATTAAACAATCCAGCTTCTCCTTTATATTAAAAAAGAAAACTTTCAATTTCTTTTTTCAAGTCATGACAGAGTTCTATGGTCCTCGTATAATTATAAAGTTAAATTACATATATATAAATAGCAAGCTTACACGTGCCACAATAGCACACCACGTTACGGGTTGAGTGGCAGAAAATGCCGACAAGGATTTAGTCTGCCCATTATTATAAGGTGTTACAATGAATAATATATAAATAAACAAAAATAACTGCGATCTCAAATAGCTATATTTTAGCACCTTCCACCATGTGTAGTCACCTCCATAGCTTAGTATTCCGATTAGACTTAATAATTTAGATTTTAATAATAAAATTAAAAATATCCATCATCTACCAAGCGTTATAATGGAATGGCACTCCCGAAAACTCGGTAATTTTCATGATTTTAATTTTGTTTGGTATTCCTTCGAAAACGCTTTCTCTGTTTAATTGATATATTTATATTTAAGAAATTGACACCAAAATTTGATAACTATATTAGATACTTTTTCAATTGTGTTCAGTTGTGCATGGTAGAGTCACGCCCTACTTTATATTGGCGGCAGCAGGAATGTTTTGGCTCGACCGAAGAAGAACCATTTCCGGACAGAATACCAGCGTGAAATAGTAGTACAATGCTCTGCTGTGATTTATATGGTGATTGACGAGAACCGGAGACATTTTTCACTGGTAACGAGCCATTTCCTCTTAGTTCATACTTTGTTCATGATTTCATATGTACTCATATTTACGCGAACACTACATTTTGAACAAACAAACTTTTACGGTTCCATCGCGCTTAATTTTACTTATTTTAAACTCCTGGCGTTTCAGCACCCGGGGGGAAACTTTTCACGGGGAAGGGGGAACTCCCCATTCCACCCAAAAACAAATGAAATAAAATCTGTAAAAGTTGTTTTATTCAATACTTAAAGAAGCTGGTACTTATTTTAAAATTTTCTAACAAACATTATTCGTTTGTATCGTGCAGTAGTTAAGAGTGCAACCGTGCACGTACAATATACTCGTAGTTATATGGTATGTACACGCGTGCGATCCAATATTTTTTGCTTCAACAGTATTTATTCGTTTTTTGCAAATAGAAACAAGTGGTAAAATTTAATTTTTTGTACAACCGACTTCAATATAAATAATTTATTGTTGATGTTTTAACAATTTAAAATTAATTTTTTTTTACAGCCGACTTCAATATAATTATTAAGCATAACTCAAAAACTATTGGTCTGACCATGATAAAATTCATATGGGACCACATGTGAAGTACCACCTTTCAAACAAAAAAAGAGTCATCGAAATCGGTTCACCCAGTAAAATAGGTAACACACATAAAAAAACATACAGTCGAATTGAGTACAGTCTCCTTTTTGAAGTCGGCAGAAAACCGCTTTACCAATTTAGATAAAATTTAATTGGAACCACCTGGTGAATATATCCTTTGAAACAAAAAAAAAAGAATTTTCCAAATCGGTTCAGGCGTCTTCGAGTAATCGGTGAACATACATAAAAAATATTCCGACAAATTAAAACCTCCTCCTTTTTTTGACGTAGGTTAAAAAAGAAATATTTGACAAAAATACTTTTGAGTTAGCTATGCGTTAGAAGAATTAAAGCATCATAAATTTCTACTTACGCCAGTGACATGAGTTATACGTTGAAGATATTGCTGTATTTAGCTGCAGTGGCTCTCACTACCATAATCAAAAATACTTTTAATCTAAGCAAAGACACGATCTAAAGTTTTATTTTTCTAATAAAAACGTTACCTCCACTCTAGGATTTTCTCCTGTATCGTGGAGACAGTTTACAAACACAAATTGCACAAGGACAAACATTCAGACCCGGAATAATTATTTGTAGGCCATACAAATACTTGTTCCGTGCGGGATCTGAACCCGCGGCCCCCAGCGCAACAATTCATTGCTAAGTCACTGCGCCACGGAGCCGTCAATTATAATTTGCTTTAATAATAGATTTATTTAATCTGACATACAAAAACATGACTGTTCTGAAAGATCTAACCAGTAGTGAAACATTTGCTGGATGGTAATAACTAATAACATGCAAATTTTGTTGTATTATATATTAGTGTAAATGTTACAAAGAACTAGGAAACCTAGGTTTTCATTCGGTGCATTTTGTATGAGGTACGAATTAAAATGAAAATAAACATGACTTCTGTTAAATTTGTCGAAAATACAAATGTTTCCCACAACCTATTAACCTTCTAACTTCTAACCTTCCCCAAAATATTTATTAGTTCTTCGGGCATTACCTGTAACCTATTACATATGCAGAAAAATTATGTTTTGACGTATGGACTAACACAAAGATGAACATAGTAAAACGTGTTGATGTCGGCATGATTATATAAAAATATAAATTACTTGTGTTAATGCCGATTTAGCACAAAATAACCAGACGAATACCAGTTCTGATACAAATTATCCTTGAATCAGCTAAAACATAAAATAGAGGATTCATCGGTTGTTTACATTGGTATTTCAAAAATAATTCATTCCTTTGCATAATTCAGACAGACACTCTTGAATATAGGGTTGCCATTTATTAGAATTTAAAATTAAAAATTTTGTACAGCCGACTTCAATATAAGTTATTAAGAATAACTTAAAAACTAATGGTCTGACCTTGATCAAATACATATAGGACTACACGAGAAGTACCAGCTTTCAAATAAAGAATTATCGAAATCGGTTCACCCAGTAAAAAGTTATGAGATAACACACATAAAGAAAACATACAGTCGACTTTAGTACCGTCTCCTTTTTGGAAGTCGGCAGAGAAAACTTTAATAACACGCATTGATCATGAACTGTGATAATCCTAGTGAGAATACTAGGTCATAAGTCATAAAATTACTGTATTTTCATCGGTTTTTACTATGTCTGCAAAATTTCAGATTATTTAGATCATATCCTAAAGTATGGGTGAGAACTTTACGGCTCCGTGGCGCAGTGGCTTAGCAATCAGTTGTTGCGCTGTGGGCCGTGGGTTCGAACCCGCACGGAACAAGTATTTGTATGGCCTACAAATAATTGTTCCGGGTCTGGTATATCAACGTTAAAAACGTTACCCCCACACTAGTATTTTCTTCTGTGTCGTGGAAACAGTTTACAAACATAAATTGCACAAGGACAAACATCCAGACCCGGAACAATTATTTGTAGGCCATACAAATACTTGTTCCGTGCGGGATTCGAACCCGTGGCCCCCAGCGCAACAAGTGATTGCTAAGCCACTGCGCCACGGAGCCGTCAAATTCCATCACATACACGTACAGGTCAATGATACACGTGATAAATTGTGTTAAAAATCTTAGAAACATATCAATTGAAAGTATGATCATATGAAAACATAATTGTTTTGGCCTGACAAGCAGTCACAATATAATTAATAAGATTTTTATACTGTGCTGCACTGCGTATGAAATATAGGTTGGGATTCTCACAACCAGGATCTTTTTTTTTTAAGTAAATGTCCTTAATTTCAATAGTTTTGACAGCCCAATAAGCAGGAAAATGTATTAAACATTCCCACAGTTCAGACGATTATATCTAGATCTATAAAATATTAAAATTATAATTAGCGTCGCCTTGTAAGATTTCCAAGGAGGTTTATTGCTGAGAAATATATTATAATTGCCGTCAAATATGTTGTATTTTTAATTTAAAATGGATAACTTTTCATTTATATATTATTAAATATAAGATTATAAATTTAAAATTTTTGTTTTACATAATTACTAATAGATCCCATCTTCGTGTTTTAACGTAACTTTATTTGACTAGAACTAAAAGTTTTGTCTGATGCGTTATAATTCTAAAGTCTAATACTATTCTAGTTAAACATCCTTGAATGAAGGACAAATACAATGAATTTCAAAAAACAATACTCACATAATCGGAAAGGCTTTTCATGCCGTAAGGGAACCGCTCTCTGTCAGGCACCAGTCGTCCGCGAGGGTCGCGCTCCCTCTCTGGCCAGCAGTCGTCCACGTTGATATACTCGTAGCCCACAGCCGCGTAGCCCTCGGAGACCAGGATGTCCGTCATCGTGCGGAATAGACGGTCACTGAATAGAGACAAGTGATAAAATAAAAAATGTTTGTACAACCGACTTTAATATAAATTATTGAGGATAACTCAAAAACTACTGCTCAGATCTTTTTACTGGAAAAGAGGCATTCCATCTTAGTGGTGTGTGACAACGCATTTGCATTTTGATTCGTAATCGAGGATAGATGCAGATGTCTATGGGCCGCAACAACCACTTAACATCAGGTGGACTGTGTGCTCGTTTGTCACCCTTATCCTATAAAAAAGTTGTATAATATGTTTATTATATATTTTAAAATAAGATCATTTTTAAAATAAGTTCACCAATCATTTATCTTTCAGACAATGTGCTTTTTATATCATTTATATGTTCAATATGATTGTTAGAGACGATTTCGTGCGAAAAAACATTGGCATCTTGATTTTTAGGCGCTAGTAGAACATTGCGCTTAAGGCATGCAATTAACTAGCGATTCTCCCAACGGGTGATTTTTGGATCTTGGCAACAGCGACACCTACCGGGTCCAATAGTGAATAGTTTAGAGCAGCCGGGGCCCTGGCTGATTTTTAGTTTTTGTGCGTCTAACGGACCGCAATTGATTTTTATATTTATAGATAAGATAATTATAAAAATTATTTGAGAAAAGATTGGCAACGATTATCTCATTCCCGGGGGTTATTTGATTTACGCACATCGTTACATGTATTATAGGCAATTGGATGCTGTTTTACATATACACTTTCATCTATCCTCGATTGAGAATCTAAATGCAGTTGCATTGTGACTGAACCCTTGAAGTCTACGTAATGTTCTGTTACCAGTGAAAGGGTCTTTGGTTATCGATACTAACAATACAAAACACAGTACATTTTGTTGCTGATATTCTCTGAGAGAATGATCCAGATGACCCATTCGTGATAAGGTCATGCTGAAATTCTACATGTAGTAGAATTGCACCATGTCATTATCACGAAAATAATGACAGATGTAGATGATAATATGGAATAGAGGGGTTACTGTGTTCTTTTAAATAGAATTTAAACGACGAACGAACTTACAGGGTACCTGATGGTAAGTGGCTACAGGAGTACATAGACGCATGACAACAACTTCAAATTAAAAAGGCTACAGATACGTTAACACATGTAAATAATAAGATGGAATGCCACACTGCCTGTTATTATAACACCACAGTGCAGGCGTTGCTGTTCGGCGGAAGAAATGGGTAAACGGGTGGTACCGAGTACCGACGGTACAAGCAGACGGAAAAGGAGTGCGGAACTGCTGAGCGTGTCTCATCCGCCTTTCAAACTCCTTATATGCTACTTATTTAGTAAGTAAGTAGAATATTTACATTTATTAAGATATTACTTGCCTAGTATTAAAACTAGATATTGGGATATTACTAGTAAGGCTACTGTCCACTGCTAATAAGGAGAAACCTTTCAGCCTAGCAATCTCCCAGTAATTTATGAAAAGCGGATAAAGTTAATTAAGGAGGATATTATGTGCATATTAAATTTAGCTTTTTTCCTTTGTATCAGTATTATGTAATCTCTAAAGTATATATATATATATCTTGAACTTCAACTCAACTACAGCGTTAAAAGGTTTTTTTTTATAGGATACGGTTACAAACGAGCACATAGTCCACCTGATGGTAAGTGATTGCTGTGACCCATTGACATTTACATCTATCCTCAATAAAGAACCAAAATGCAGATGCGTTCTCAGCTGTTAGCACTAAGATGGACTCGTTTCCAGTAAATAGGGTCTCCGGTTCTCTACATTCACCACACGAAACACAGCAGTGTTAAGCTGCTATTTTACGCTGCTATTCTGTGAGAGCGTGGTCCCTCCCCGGTCGAGTCGTGCTACAAGTATAATACTAATATAGCTACAGCATGGCTCTACCACGTATAAAGGTTTCTTGTATTTATCGTAAATTGTAATTGAGTCAAAGTGTTATTAAAAGTTAATATCAGGTCTGGAATATGTTGTTATAATGTATTGAAATGCTTATTGGCGGGAGGTCTATATTCAGCAATGGATGTTTGATGGGCTGTAGTAATGAGGATGATGATGATCAATATTTTCGTAAAAGCATACTCACTTACGGCTGTTATTTAAACATTCATCATACCAATCTAACTTAACCAACAAACATTGATTATCAATAATTATATTTGGTTCTTATTTTTAATTAGTTACTTGAATGTTCATTTTATTTTTAATTATTTATTTTTATTTCTAATCAACTAGTAGTAATAGTTTTTACCAACCTTATACAGTTATCGGGGTCATTCTTGCAGTCAGTGTTACACCTAAACCGCTCCCACGCCAACCAGCCCATCGGCGGCGTCAGAGCCAGACCATTGTCCAGCCCAGATATCTTCCCCAACAGGCAGAGCACGAACACTGTCCACAAGCACGATTTCCACGACGCCATCATTATCACAGTTATTATACGATAAAAGTACAGAAATAAATAACGTTATCTCTCTAAAGATCTTATCCTCATAGTATTAATAGTTCACTGTTTACTGCACAATTTTTTACGGAGTTGCCGAGTCAAATTGACACTGTCACATTTGAGGTTATGTGTTTCAAAGAGGTCGCTAGAAGAAGTTCTAATGTGTATCCTTGATTCAAATTCCAGACGATATCTGTAACAAACGGAAATGTTGGTTAATATTGATAAGACAGTAAACGTTTTTGATGTCAAATGTCATTTCCTGTTTGTGGTGGTCGCAATGTAAACACACTGCATAAATATAATTAGTTTAAAGTAAACATGTGTAAGGTTTAATGGTATTTCATTCTAATTGTTTATCTTTAATGGATATTCTAAACTTGACTTGAAAATAAATTTGTGTTTTATATTTAAATATTTTAAGCACATTTTAAAACTACGTGTTTTGGTAACGATTGGCTAGTTTTATTCAATACATATTTTAGTTTAGGAAGTTTTGGTACATGTGTACTGTAAATTATCCACCCTTATTTTTTCAAGGTTCTTAAGTAAAGTACTTCAATATGTTGTACTGATTTTAAAATGCATCCTATAGAGGCACTTGGTGTCATATATATTGTTAGTAAGCTGATTACTGTAATTGCAATTCTTAAAAATGTTTAAATCACGTATTTGTAAAGATGAGATTGAATAAACTTTAAAAAATACATTGGAAATTAGGTGGTAACAAAATTATAAATAACTAGCTGTGCCCCGCGACTTCGCCCGCGTGGATTTTTTTACGATTAGATTTTAATTCTTTTGCGCGGAACCCTAATAATGTTTCTAAAATAAAAGTAGCCTAAGATACTCCTTATAATATTAGCTATCTGCCAGTGAAAGTTCCGTCAAAATCCGTCCAGCCATTTCGGAGATTAGCCGGAACAAACAGACAGACAGACAGACACAAATTTTAAAAATCGTGTTTTTGTTATATGTACCGTATATACTCTCATATGCATTTAGTAAAAAGCTGTTATGATGACATTACAAACAGAAACTTCAATTTTATTTATTTGTATATACTAACTGGTACCCAGCGCATTGTTCCCGCAGAAAAAAAATTGCCGAAATATCGTTTTTAATTTGGAAGCGTTATATTTTCTAATTAGAATTTAGGAATGATAATATGTACCTTAATTGAAATTGAATCACATATTATGACTTTCAAATAAATATGTCGGTACGATATGCTCGTCACTAACTGTAAGTTAATTATACTATGCCTATAATCTTCGTGCAAGTGCAAGCAATAATATTAGCGCAATCTGTTAAACGGTATGGCAGCGCATAAAATAAGAACAAACAAAAATTATTTTTTTATATATTAGATTAGCCAAAATAATACGTCTAATAAAATTTGTGAGAAATTCAAGACAGATTTAAATAAGTTAATTTCAAATAGAATGTAATTAAATATAAATATTATGATATTGCATAATAATACATAAAGTATGTTAATTAACCTAATTTGATTATCAATGTGAGGTAATCAAGATATTATTTTTATTTCTTTACAGGTTTTTATAAGCACCAGTGAGCATTTGGAATAAGAACATTTATACATAACACTTATCCGGGTTTAAATAATTTAGCAATAAAATATAATGATGGCTCAGTTTTTAAAATATACCAGAAGTTTCATCTGTAAACATGGTTTAAACATGCACTTAAAATTGGTATCAGCAGATGCAAAAGAAAATCAGTCATATTATGTCGCCCGAAAGTGTTGTCTCATCGCCTACAGGGAGGTTGGGAAAAGTCAGAAAGATCTAATGGCCTCCAAAATATTTCGGAATAACCAACTTTTATACAGGTATACAGCAGCAAGGCTAGCATGGGCAGGAGGTAACTTTATCCTCGGGGAAAGGAGAAAATGTTTATCTCTCGCTTAGTTTTATCCACCCTTCAAGCATGGGCACACCGGTGGATATAATATCCACAGTAGATAAAATGGGAGATGACTTAGATAGATTTTTGTATGAATATAAACTTAAACCCACGTCCTATGAACTAGGAATTGTCCCTTTCAAATGTCAAAAAAGCATAATTTTTTATCTTTCATTTGGTTCTATGCTGCGGACAGGGGATATATTATGTCTACTCGTTATTTCAAACGGGGAAATACTTCTGCCCGTTTGACATAACAAGATAATTAATTTTATCTCTTGTCAGTGGATATAATCGGGGGATAAAATTTTTGTCCCCCGCCTATGCTAGCCGGGCTGGATGTCGAATGTCTCTAATTTTTTGGTGATGAAATGTTATCATCATCATCATTATTTATCTCTTGTCAGTGGATATAATCGGGGGATTAAATTTTTGTCCCCCGCCTATGCTAGCCGGGCTGGATGTCGAATGTCTCTAATTTTTTGGTGATGAAATGTCATCATCATCATCATTATTTATCTCTTGTCAGTGGATATAATCGGGGGATAAAATTTTTGTCCCCCGCCTATGCTAGCCGGGCTGGATGTCGAATGTCTCTAATTTTTTGGTGATGAAATGTCATCATCATCATCATTATTTATCTCTTGTCAGTGGATATAATCGGGGGATAAAATTTTTGTCCCCCGCCTATGCTAGCCGGGCTGGATGTCGAATGTCTCTAATTTTTTGGTGATGAAATGTCATCATCATCATCATTATTTATCTCTTGTCAGTGGATATTATCGGGGGATAAAATTTTTGTCCCCCGCCTATGCTAGCCGGGCTGGATGTCGAATGTCTCTAATTTTTTGGTGATGAAATGTAATATATGCAGGAAAATAAACTAAGACATAATTTAAATTTAATGATGCATAACTTGACATGTAACAATAACTTAAATTTGACATTTAATTGTAAGAATAATAATGATAAATTTCATTTAATTGATATTAATAATTTAGCTAAGAAGTTTTTGACAAGAGATAGGTATTACCTATCAAAGTATAGTTTAAGACTGGTAGCAAATACGCTATCTTATTATTTATATTTTAACTCAGCCAATGATTTGGCTACCTTGACACCTGCTTCTTTTGAGCAACAAAATAATTTTATATTTGATTTGGAACCAGTTCCAAGTAATTTAAATTAGATAATAAGACAATAGAGGTAATCTCTAGCAAAGATAATTTAAATAGCTTAGAATGCAACTTACCAATACATAATTATGCAATTTTACAAAATAACAATAATAAAAACTGTATCAACCTGGTGCATCAAAATATACAAGGTATGTTAGGCAAAGAATTAGAAATTGATTTGTTTTTAAATAGTAACAGTATAAATATTTTATGTATTACAGAACATTGGTTGAAAGAATACAACTCCATATTTAATTTCAGTAATCACCAGGTGGTCAGTTCGTTCAATAGAGATACTAAATTACGTGGTGGCTCCTTAATATTAGCTAATAAGTCCTTATCATGTAAAGAACGTAAAGACATTGTGAGCCTCTCTGTTGAGCGTACTGTAGAAATGGCATGTGTTGAGCTTGAGCACCTTATTGTTGTCAGTGTTTACAGACCCCCATGTTCAAGTTATGATACTTTTGAAAAAATTATGGAAGAAGTTTTAGTTAAGCTTAATAAACAGAATAAATCTCTTGTAGTGTGTGGAGACTTTAATATCAATCTCCTGGAAACTTCTTCTATCAGTATTAAATTCTGTTCTTTGTTCAAATCCTATAATCTTAATAATTTATTCTTTGAAGCTACACGTATTGCAGGGTGTAGTGCAACTTGTATTGATAATATTTTTACAGGTGTTGTACCAATCAACAAATCAATAATACAAAAACTTAGTTCAGATCACTGTGGACAACTGGTTTCATTACCTTATATGCACAAAAAACAGGTAAATGAGAAAATTGTGTTTGTTCCTATTAATGCAAAACGCCTGGAGAGATTTAGAAGTAATATGTTAAAAATCCTTCCATCCCTTTCTTATAAGAACAATGCAGACTATTTATATAGAGAATTATTTACCTTTATAAACAATGAATTTAATAAAACATTCACTTCTAAAACATTCTCCAGAAACAGTCGCAAGGCATTTAATGAGTGGGCGACAGTAGGAATTCATAAAAGCAGACGAAGGTTATATGACCTTTACCATGAAAGATCGTATAATCTTTCCGATGCTTTTAAAGAATATGTAAAAAATTATTCTAAAATGTTTAAAAGAGTTTGCTCCACAGCCAAATCATTACATATTAGTAACAAAATTAAGACAGCTAAGAATAAAATTAAAATGACGTGGAGTATAATTAACAGCGAAACCGGTAAAGAGAAACCTCGTAATTCAAACTATCAATTAAAAATTAATAATGAATTGACTAAATCAAATCAAGAAGTTGCAGCGGTGTTTGAGAAATATTTCACTGATGTTCCTATCTTGACAACAGAGTCATTGAATGCTTCTCCAACTGTCGCCGAATCATTACTTAAACAGAATGTTAATACCTGTTTAAAAGAATTTAGATTTGAAAAAGTATTACCGCATAATATTGTAAAATACTTCAAAACCATTGATGTAAAGAAAACCGCAGATTTGTGGGGGATTTCCGTTACAGTGATTGCGTCCATAATAGATTTAATTGCACCTCATCTTGCTATTATTTTTAATACATGTATCGATTCTGGTGTGTTTCCTGATTTAATGAAGTATAGTAAAGTAATACCTTTATTTAAATCTGGTAGTACATTGGACCCCGCTAATTATAGACCTATTTCTGTACTACCAACTCTCAGTAAAATTTTTGAAAAAATAATTTTGGATCAATTGTTAATTTTTTTAAATACAAATAAATTACTTCATAAAAATCAATTTGGTTTTACAAGGGGTCGCTCGACGTCTGACGCTGGTGTTGAGCTTATGAAATATATTTTTAATGCCTGGGAGAATTCACAAGATGCCTTAGGTGTTTTCTGTGACCTTTCCAAGGCTTTCGATTGTGTTCATCATGATACATTAATCAGGAAACTACAACATTACGGTGTAAAAAATTTGGCGCTTAAACTTATTACTTCATATTTAAGTAACAGAACTCAAAAAGTCGTCATTAATGGTAAATGTTCCTCCGGATCAGTAGTATCAATGGGCGTTCCTCTGGGCTCGATTCTTGGCCCATTCCTGTTCTTAATCTATATTAATGACTTACCTTATCTTGTAGGGGACAATCACGATATAGTATTATTTGCTGACGATACCTCTTTAATTTTCAAACTGAAACGGCAGTCAATTAAATATGACGATGTAAATAATGCTCTATCGAAACTAGTACATTGGTTTAACGCCAACAATTTGCTCTTAAACGGCAATAAGACAAAATGTATTAAATTTACAATACCTAATGTAAAACATTCGAAAACCAATGTGCTCTTAAATGGGGAGGAGTTGAGTCTTGTGGATACCACTGTTTTTCTCGGTATTACTATTGACGCGAAACTTCAATGGGGCCCCCATATATCTAAATTAGCAAGCAGACTTAGTTCTGCAGCATATGCTGTAAGAAAGATTAGAAGTCTCACAGATGTTGAGACAGCTAGGTTAGTGTATTTTAGTTACTTTCATAGCGTAATGTCTTATGGAATTTTGCTATGGGGTAATGCGACTGATATTGAAGCTATATTTGTTTTGCAAAAGAGAGCCGTACGGGCGATTTATAATCTAAATTGTAAAGAGTCCCTTAGAGAAAAATTTAAAGAAATAAACATATTAACTTTGGCATCGCAATATATTTATGAAAATGTAATGTATGTACATAAAAACATAAATAGCTTTAATAAGAATAAGGATGTTCATACCTTAAACACTAGGAACAAACATAAGCTTGTAATGCCACTTACAAGGCTCCACAGAATTAGTAATTCATTTATGGGGCAATGTATACGCTTTTACAACAGAATCCCAGAACATGTTCAAAGTTTGTCAATAAACAAGTTTAAAAGTTTTATTAAAGAAAAACTGTACAAAAAGGGTTATTATAATATCAAGGAATACATGAATGAAAATAACCCCTGGGAATAAGGTGATCGCCACCATGCTGGTTCTATGAAAATTCATTTAAAATTGTATAAACAAAATTATTGTTAAGTGAAATTATGTTTAAAAAAAAAGTCCCGCTGGGTTTCTTGCTGGTTCTTCCCAGGACAGAGGTATTTTCCGAACCAGTGGTAAATAAAATAATGACTTTCAATAAGTATTATGTAATAATCCATATTGAATAAAAAATCATTCTATTCTATTCTATTCTATTCTATAACTTAATTATGACATTATAGTTGAAATTTGAATTATAACGGTCGTAGTTACAAAAGCAATAAAACTACGGCAAGCTTATGGATGTCGTGTCGGCAATTTCCAGAATGCCTTGGAGCCCTCGGAATGTTACACGGTGGCAAGTTATTTAACTCTATTATGTATATTATTTATTATATTAGATATATTATGTATGTCTACTCGTTATGTGAAACGGGGATATTACTTCTCCCCGTTGCCGTGCTTTGGCATAGGGACAAGATAATTTTATCTCTTGTCGGTGGATATAATCGGAGGATAAAATTTTTGTCCCCAGCCCATGTTAGCGGTACTGGTGCAAATACCCGTATAGTGTAGCTGTAAGAATATCTATACTAGTGGGTGTCGTAAGAGGTGACAGAGGGAAACTAAAACAGGTGGTAATAGACAAAAATATAAATATAATCATCACGTCTGTCACGCATGGCAACTACGGCTAAATCCCTCCTATGAGGTAATCAATGGGGGGAGGGGGAGGCTTTGTTCAGCACTGAGCTTTTGTGAGCTGTAATAGATGGATGGAAATACCCAGACCGGTATTGTGAAGCTTTGTCAAAAGTACATGCTTCGACAGCTCAGTAGCGCTGAACAACTATTTGTACAGCCTTCAAATAATTGTTCCGGGTCAGGAAGTTATGTTATGTTATGTTATTTTTAGGGTCAGAAAAATACCAGTATAGGGTAACCTTTTTAAAAAAGTGATGATAGGTAGTATACATCTATACATATAAAAAATTAAACGTCTGTCTGTAATATCAAAATCGCATGCCATTAATACATAATGAACCATTTTAAAATTTTTGTCTGTCTGTCTGTCTATCCGTCTGTCTGTACGGGCTAATCTTCGAAATGGCTGAACCGATCGTTATATGAAATTTCATGAACAGATAGAGAGCAATGTTAGAAATGATATAAGTTATATTTTATATATTTATATATTTTACGTGGTAGAGTCAAGCTGCAGTTATATTTATAGTATAGTTGTAGCACAAATGGGTCGGCTCGACCGGGGAAGGACCACGCTCTCACGGAATACCAACATAAAATAGCAGCTTAATGCTGCTGTGTTTCGTATGATGAGTGTAGAGAACCGGAGACCCTTTTTACTGGAAAGGAGGCATTCCATCTTAGTCCTCACGGGTAACAACGCATCTGCATTTTGATTCGCAAGCGAGAAGAGATGTAGATGTCTATGCGCCTCAGCAACCACTTACTATCATGTGGGCTGTGTGCTCGTTTGTCACCCTATTTCTATAAAATAAAATTATTCCAAAACTTGGAAATTGTTTTGCGAAATTGAAAACTTGATAAAATGAATGATGATCTGAAATGTAAGTACATAACGCCACATTAAAAAGATGTTACCCGGGCGAGTCCGAGACGAGTCGCTAGTTAGTAGTTAGTGAATAAAAAAGAAAGCAGGTTAAATTCAAAAGGTGTACCTACAAACGTTGCTTTTATATCACACGTCCGTTAAATATGATATTGTCTTGGTGACCTAGTAATTAAATGATATCAGGCAACATCTAGGGGTCAAATGCGTCAACGACTATTATGATGTTTTATCATCAAATATTAATGATAATTACAAGACATGTAAGGTTTATAATGTTGCGTTATTTATGGTTGTCATTACAAATTGTTAAATGAGTTTGAAAAAAGTAGTTTTAACGCATTTTTTATGGGATAAGGGTGACAAACGGGCACAAAGTCCACCTGATGGTAAGTGGTTGCTGTGGCCCATAGACATCCACATCTATCCTCGATAACGAATCAAAATGCATATGCATTGTCACTCGTGAGGACTAAGATGGAATGCGATGGAAGATGGAATGGAAAAGGGTCTCCGGTTTTTTACACTCACCATACGGAACACAGCAGCGTTAAGCTACTATTTTACGCTGGTATTCTGTGAGAGCGTGGTCCTTCCCCGGTCGAGCCGACCCATTCGTGCTACAACTATACCAGTAATATAGATGCAGCATGGCTCCACCACGTGTACATAATACATAGAATAATAACGCAAAAATAACCTTCAAAACGGTTTTAAATTTTCAATTATACTGTCATTATTATTTTTAATAACATCTAATGATACTAAATATTAAATTGCTTTTGTCCTTCAGCGGATATTCTCATTACGGAGAGAAATTGTGAAATGTGAAATTTCTCTCTGGGGACATCCGCTGAAGAAATTTTTCTAACGACAATAATCATTATTTGATTACTGTCGTTAGAAAAATTTCTTAATATCTAACATAATAAAATTTTACAACTTTTATTATTTTAGGTATTACTTATATATGTAGTTTACCTTGCAGGTCTATCCCAATGATTCAACTCAAGCATCTCCCTGATAACGATATAATTACGAGTATAAGCAGAAGATAGTTTACATCTGATTCTAATTAATTCTGATAACAAATTTTCAACACTCCTGCCGAGAGTGGCAGCTTGCATATATCCTCCCATAGGCGGTAATATATTGAGGAGGCCTATGTTCAGCAGTAGACTTCGATAGGCTGCAATGATGATGATAATGTAGAATGAAATAGCAAATTTCTCGTCCGTACATTGAAGCACAGATGAAATAATGTTACTTCGTAATCTGAAGGAACTATTTTCGACAACATTGATTATTTACTTTTTATATAGAAATATTATTGCTCAATTTGTTTATCGCCCTTTTAAATAAACTTTAACAGGTGTTTCTTGTTGTGATCTCAAGAAAAGTTTACTTGTATTCTAAATAGTTTAATAGTGAGAAAAGTTTAAATTTTTTCCGCTTTTATCCGATAGTCTTTAAAAGACAAACACCTGTTTTACCTAAATCAAAAAGGTAGCAAAGCGTTAAATAAATTTAAAAATGTTGACGTAATCATATACTGCGAAATGCATACCTGTCATTATTAAAATAGGTAAAACTAACATTCCAAGTTTTTAAATAATATAATTCACAGACTTACATCGTGCATATTTGAGTCGATGAAGAAATATTATATTAGATATATTTGCGAAACCATTAAACAGTAATTCGTTGTTTCATGGAAGTAAAAATAATTAGAGTCTTAATTGCACCTTTCGTTGCGCTTTTAACAATTAAACATTTAACATTTTGTGTGAATTATCACAATATAAGATTAGGTAAGCCACATGTGAATATCTCCTACTTACGGCAACTGATTTGGTTTGCGTTGATCACACTGTTAACTACATTGAGTTATATGTACTACGTACTAGAGAAGCCATTCCGAACATTGACTATGTTCAACTGAACTGTAATGCAATCCATACAAACTAAATTTTGCGTAAATTGAAGATTTGTGAATTCCATAAAATAATTATTATAACTATTTTATTTAGAAATATGTTTGATTAGATTAAATTAAGATATTTTATATTAAATCCTTACATTAATATCTTATTTTATATCAAATTAAAGTCTTCGCGCATGCACGACTACTACTCCCGCGCATGCGCGAATACATAGAGTGGGACACAATTTTTGTTTGGAATGGCTTCTCTAGTACGTAGTACATATAACTCAATGGTTAACTACGTTTCAGTTGCACGCGGATAAGGAGATGCCTTACCGTTACTGTTACAGCTTATCAAAGTCCATTGATGAACACAGGTCTCCTTCATAGATTTCCTCATAGGGGGGATTTTTAGGGTTCCGTACATCAAATGGAAAAAACAGAACCCTTATAGGATCACTATGTTGCCCGTCTGTCTGTCTGTCAAGACCCTTTTTCTCAGGAACGCGTGGAGGTATCAAGCTGAATACTCAATTCTACTGTTCCTTGGAACTGTGAAAAAATCAAACTTCTAAGCCAACGAAATCAAAAGATACAGCCGTTTATGCCGCAAATTTTCGACATTCGCAAGGGAATCAAAACCTACAGGGTACTTCCCGTGAACTCAGAATCTTAAAATTTGGTACGAGGCAACGTATCATAGCACAGATAAAGGAAAAATTGCGAAAAGCATAAATTTTTAGTTACATCATATAATAAAAATATGTTTAATAATTTTAAACTTATATACCTACGGATTTGTTCGGAACCCTCGGTGCGCGAGTCCGACTCGCACTTGGCTGGTTTTTGTCATAGTTGCCACGCTTCGCAGGCGGGATGACAATTGCAGTTATTTATTGGAACGAAATTCCTTATCGCACGGTACGAATTTGGCGGATAGGGGCTAGGCGAGAAAAAGTTTAAGATTTTTTCGTCACGACCCCCTTTCTATAATGCGAGCGAGATGGAATAATATCCATCTCCCTCGCACTTTTCCTTATCTTGCCATGAAAGAAATATTATTTTATTTTAAATGACGCTTCATTTTAATAGACGCTAGTAATTAATTTATTTGTGTTTGTTAATCAATAATATAATACGTTTATCAATAATAATATTATATTCAAATTCAAATTCATTTATTTGCCATAAATAGGGTAAATTATAGGTTTTTACAATAAAAATAAGTTGCTTAAAGACCTAATTAGCCATGAGGTACGGCATGCAAACTTTTTTTTTAAATTGTACAAATTATGTTGGTGGTAATAGATTCTAAATTGTCAACTTATTAAATGTAAGTTATATAATTCAAAATGTCGTAATTTACAATGTCAATGTCATAATTAAAATTAAAATTTAAATACATCCGATCATTAATTAAAGGTCAGATAAAATAGTGATACTCAGTGATACACAGCAATTTTGTCCATCACATGTCAACCTGCATATTATTATCATTTTGAAATTCCTTAACACTATAATAACATTTTTTTATTAGCCATTCACGTAACTTTTTGGTCATGAGAATCATAGAGCCGTGCTTGAACTGCTTTGGAATTTTATTAAATATTTTTACACACATGCAGTAACAACCTTTCTGAAAGAGAGAAATTTTTGGTTTATGGTCTAGGACAAGCCGCTTATTATCTCTAGTGCTTCGTGGATATATATCACAAGCTGACTTAAATAACTCTGCATGTTGTTTGACAAATTTATATATTTGTAATATGTACATGCCAGGGACTGTTAATATACCCAGCTTAATGAATAGGGGCTTGCATGTATCAAATGGACCTTTACCGCATATAGCACGTATACATTTTTTTTGTGCGATAAGAACTCTATTTACTTCAATGCTGTTGCCCCACAGAACCAGACCATAATTAATATTAGACGCGACGTAACCATAATAAGCAGACATAGTTACGCTGAGCGTCGTTATCTTAGTGAAACGCCTTAAGACGAAAGCAAACCTATTAATTTTATTTCAAATTTTGTCAATGTGGCCGGTGAAATTTAAGTTCTCGTCAAGTACTACACCCAAAAATGAAGCCATGGTAGTCCTTTCAATAGTTATATTTTTGTACAGCACATTAAGATTGTTTACTGCTCGTCTTTTTATATTAAAATTTATAAAATTGGTCTTGTTCAGATTTACATTTAGATTAATTAATTTAAGATATTGAACTATATTATGAATTGTATTATTAATGTCATTTTCATAACTATTTAAATTGTCATTATAATTCGATTTAACAATAATGGAAATGTCATCAGCAAACATTATGCATCGATGTTTAGTCACTCTCGGTAAATCATTTATATATAATAAAAATAATATAGGACCTAGAACGCTACCCTGTGGTACTCCAAACTTATTTATTTTATAATCAGAACGATCGGATGTAGTTGTATTTCTCACGCTTATCCTATTTATTTCTACGCATTGGTGTCTATTTTCTAGATATGTTTTCAGCCAAGAGTGAGAAAGACCTCTGATTCCATACTTTTCCAGTTTATCTAACAGGACGCTATGGACTACAAAATCGAACGCCTTAGACATATCGAAGAAAAGTACAGTAGTACGCCGTGTATCATCGAGTCCAAGAATAACGTTATGTATTAGATTAAAGGACGCGAGGGTAGTTGATTTTCCCTTCTGGTACCCATTTTGCTCCGGTGTAATGATTTTGAATTTTGTTAAATAGTCAAGCAGTCGTTTTTGCATGGCCTTTTCAAATACCTTGGATAACACCGGTATTAATGTAACTGGGCGATAGTTACCGATTTCCGATTTATTCTGTTTTTTGTGAATGGGTTTCACGATTGAGAATTTATTATATTTTCAAATGATAAATTAATTAGGTATGTTAATACCTGGGCTAGTTCGTTTTTACAGAATTTTAAGATTTTTGTTGAGATTTCATCATACCCACATGAGCTAGAACTGTTTAATGATTGTATAATACGAGTAATTTCTATTGAATTGACCGGTTCAAGAAAAATTGACTTTGATATATGATCGATCGTTGATAATATCTTTCGCTTTTTATCAATGTCATACATATACCTTCCATCAGTTAGGTTTAGGTAGTAATCATTAAACAGTTCAGCTATTTTTGTCCCATATACTACGAAAGGAACTTTGTTCCAACCGATTATTCCACGACACTCAAGCTTGTTTTTTTTTTAGTTGTTATTAGGTAAACGCTGCTGCCTATCTCTTGGTTCGTTTCCTTCTATCGCCTCTTATGACACGCATTACGGGTACACATTGAGTGCAGTAGATCTCTTCATAGTAATATCTAAACTCTGCTATCTACACGATCTATCGGCTGCGGAGGGTGCCCAAGAAATAGACATACATAAACTCGAAAAACATTTTCCTCGTAGGCCAGTTGGGTAAAAATATCTCTTATCCACCCTTGAGTTGCACCTTGTATTGTACCAGACTAAGAAACTTATCAAATATCAGAGACCATCTGTGATACGGTTTATACTTTCTCTGTGTTAAAATTACGTCACCAATAATTTCAAAAATATGCTTAGTGTAATATAGGTGTTAACTTCGCATTTTTTAATTCATTCCAGAATTTATTTATTCATTTATTCATTAACACTTGTTATAATATTTATAACGATTAAAAGTTAACCAAATTATTGATCATTAATTGACCAGCACCTCACAACAAAACAAATGTATACATTTGCGAAATTATTAAACAGTAATATTGCGTCTGGTGTTACTTTGAACATTTGACATAATAACATTCTAAGAGCAAAGACAAAGTTGCGTCCGTTCATGTCGACACACTGGTTACGTCTAATTATATGGTGCGTTTATTGACAATTAGCTGTTTACGCTACTGCTCACCATAAGACATTATCGTGCGTGCTTAGCAAGAAACGCCTTAATTGCAATTGTTTCGATGATTGTTGATAAGAGGTGATAAGATTTGATGAGATAAACATGCGATAAGTTTATTTCTAATTCTAATTAATTCTATCAGGCAAGGATTCAAAATCACAGATCAATTGAAAAGTTCACGACCCTATTATTATTGTGAGTAGACTGAGATAACTGGAAATAGCCTAGCTTAACTGAGCCAACATGAAATAAACACTCATTGGGGTCAAGATACGTGTAGATTATACGTGGTAGAGCCACGCTGCAGCTATATTTCTAGTATAGTTGTAACACGAATGGGTCGGCTCGTCCGAGGAAGGACCACGCTCTCACAGAATACCAGCGTAAAATAGCAGCTTATTGCTGCTGTGTTTTGTATGGTGAGTGTAGAGAACCGGAGACCCTTATTACTGGAAACGAGGCATTCCATCTTAGTCCTCACGGGTGAAAACGCATCTGCATTTTGATTCGTAATTGAGGATAAATTTAGATGTCTATGGGCGACAGCAACCACATACCATCAGGTGGACTGTGTGCTCGTTTGTCACCCTTATCCTATAAAAAAAGAAAATTTACTATCTTAGTCTTTCAGTTGTAACCTAGCACATACCCTACTAATTTATTCCAACTAATTTGTACGTGGTAGAGTTTATACTGAGAGATAAAGATGCGATACATTTGGTAAGATGATTGTTACTCCGCCTTGTAAGCGCTACAATTAAAGAAAATCCTCTCTGCATCGGAAGAATTTCATGACCAGCTGTTGCATTTTACAATCTGGTGAAGAGGAGTGCTTAATGTATGTGTTCATATGCGTGTGCGTGAATTTAGTGTATGTGTGTGTCTTAATCACAAATTTTACTAACGGATTCTTGCCATTTCATCCCTATTTTTAATATTATTTGGCTCTACATAATAGTTAGATTACCTTTGTACTTACGTCTATTTGACTTTTGTATACATGAGAGAATATTTTTATCGTCATCTATATCATACCAAAGACAGATTCGGTATGATTTTTGTCTGTTTTACAATAAATAGCTACGAATATATAGTATTTATAGTTCTATAACGTCGTAGTGTAGTGACCAGGTGTAGGCTGAAAAGATACCAGAACTTCGGTGACTTGAGACGGATCAACAGGTACGAACATTTGAGCAAAAACATAAATTTTGATTTTAGAGTTTAGCTGTGTTGTGATTGCTTCCTTTGGTGTTACTTTATCACTAAATCTCATAGAAATCTCAGTTGGCGATTTCGCTAAATGCCTACACCGGCGACGGAAAGCAGCATCCAGGATGCAAGATATCTAGTACTGTATTTCCTATAAAGCGTTTGGAATAAGACAAAACCTTCTTCAATGAGAGGGTTAGGTCCAGCACTGGGCTTTATCAGAATAATAATGATCGATAACGTTGATTTATAATAATTAATAACTTAATATATAATTTATAATTTCGATTGTTAGTGAATCTTTACACCGACAATTAAAGTGAAACTGGTTGGTTTTTATAAAGTAAAAGTATAAAGTATTTGTCTAAATAAAAAAAATAAGATTAATAGTTAGTATTTTTATATTAAAGAATGAGGGTACAGATTATAGATTCTGAATTCAATAACACAGTAATAAGTCTGATGTAGGTACTAATGTTATGTATCCTTACACAGTTAACCGTGAATTATATGCATTTAAAGATAATACATCCCAAACGAACATCTTATATAAACAACATGCTAATTGCATGTACATAGATACATAATAAATATGATAACCTATAGAACATGTTATGAAGGGAATAATCGAACGTGTTTACATTATTGACTTGACACTGACACAGACTTCCGACAAGTGAGAATTTCTTTAAATAAACCACCTCAGTTAAACGTAGTGATTATATTCTCTTTGACCTCAGTCTGTGAAATAAACAAAAGATACAAGATACACTAGGGGCATATATGCAATTTTTTGTCGAAAATCTATGTAGTTGTATGTGACAAGTCTATAGAAATGTATGCATATCCACATATCATCAACTAGTTATCATATTCGTACAATCGAACAGATGCTCGACAAAGAGATCAAAAAACTACATCGATTGTATCGGAACGCACATAATAAACTCGACTAAACAGTCGATCCGCTACACTGTCATCCAGTTGTGATCGAACGCCATTGAAGCGAGGTACCTAATATAAATCAAGGAAGCAGTACTTTCTTATTTATCATGTATTTTCATTATTAAGTATTATTGAGTGCTGCAAAATAACGGGCATATAGATGAAATTAGAGAAAACTTGTAAATAGATAACGTCTGAAGAGACTGCGAAATCATCGCAAGCATTAGTTAAAATCGTTTAGTGTCGCTTACTCAAATTAAGTATATAAAAAACATGCGTGAGTATCGTGGAACACTCGGTTGGAACGAAGTTCCTTTCGTAGTATATTATTATTGATAAACGTATTATATTATTGATTAACAAATACAAATAAATGAATTACTAGCGTCTATTAAAATGAAGCGTCATTTAAAATTATATTTCTTTCATGGTAAGATAAGAAAAAGTGCAAGGGAGATGGATATTATTCCATCTCGATCGCACTACAGAAAGGGGGCCGTGACTCGTGACGGAAAAATCTTACAATTTTCTCGCCTAGCCCCCATCCGTCAAGTTCGTACCGTGCGATTAGGAACTTCGTTCCAATAATTATGTCTCAGAGACTTAGAATATACTGGCATATAGACCGACATAGTGTACAAGGTAGAAGAAAATTCCTTGTGGCAAAAATGCAAGATAGAAAAGGATACCAAATCTCATGACTCTGTAACCGATTTTGAATGACATGTACATCACTAGCTAACGCACACAATGACAAATCAAAATTATTTACGAGTACCTACATGTATTTCCATGTTCACGCATTTTCGGACTGACAGGTCGTCTATACGCCAGTATATTCTACAGTATAGTCTATGTTATTTCTATACCTGTCTTATTCTATTGTCATTTAGTTAAGAGAAAGAGAGAAACTTTAGGCATTTCTTAAGTTGATATCGTATTTAATAAGTCTGTGACAACATGAAACATATTCAACCTGAAGGTAAGTGGCTTCTGCAGTCCAAAGACATACTCTTATATATCCAACAAAAAAAGTAGACTACAAATACGTTGTCAACCACGAGGAATTAGATGAACTACCTAACGTGAGCCCAATGATACTGACTTGGTAGCGTAACAGGGGGGAGGGAAAGCGTTTTAGGCAAGAAAAATGAGCACGTTGCCTTAAATTTTTTAAATTTTAAATGTCAGTAAAAATCCAAAAAAAAATCTAAGAAACTGCCGAAACTGAAGAATTAGGGATAAGTAGTAAAATTCGCAATACTGTTTTGTTTCATTTTTAAATAATATAATTTTTTTTGTTTATTTGGAAGTTGCAATGTACACATAATGTATGTAATCTTAGTAATTGCGGCTGCTCGTTGCAAAAGCTCTAGGTGTTCCGACAGCATTAGATGCAAATTAACCTAAGTTTACAACATGCGCGTATTTTATAGAGAAATTAACGACGATGTATCTGGTAGAAGAGGTACAGTTGTCAGAACGATATAAAGGGAAAGCATTAATTTTTATATTTACTTAATTCTATCTAATATCGTCCTACATTAATATTGTAAACTAAAATATATTTTTAAAAAAAACACATTTATTTAAGCACTTAATTTCTCTTCTTATTTTAAACTTTACTGGAGGTAGGATTTTCTTCTGTATCGTGGGGGCAGTTGATATACATAGATTTCACAAGAACAAACACCTAGACCGGGACCAATAATGTTTTAGGCCATACAAATACTTGTTCCGTGCCATCGATGATTAAGGTAGAGGTGCAATAATAAAGTACAAGTTAAAGACAAAGATCAATTTAGTGAAACATAGACTGCAATAACCATATCACCAGGTGAAATGCAAATTCGTTTGTCATTTCAACTTTATTAAATAATTAACCTCCTTGTTATTTGCTTTTGGCGTATTGTGTTGATTAAATCTGATAATGTAGAAACTATATTGAAACATAGGACGTTAAGACATAGGAGACATAGGAGCTTAAGACTTGATAAACGTAATTTTTTATAGTCCCAAGCCAAGCAATTAATTCAAGATACATTATTTGTAGATAGGCCCCAAACTCCAAGCAATTATTTATAGATATGATTCGAATAAATGGCCCTCAGTGTCGCAGCCAAACGCTTAGGCACTACGCTACTGAGTCCATTGACCTATTGACCCACATAAGGTGATATGTAATATTTTATTCTGATTATAACAATTGATAAATTAGGATTTTAATTTTTGGTGGGGTTATACATGGCTGCGGTGAATAGTTTTCTATAGTTTAGATACCAAAACGTATGAAATTATTACTAAAGTGATAGTGGTAAGAATAATAAGGCACCTTATACACTTGTATTTATAAAGTAAGTGGACAGTGTGGATTTATGCAGGTTGATGGCGGACGGATATTAACATTCGCATAGCATTTACGTGGTATATGTAGATTACATAACTATATATAATTGGTTTATAAAATACAGGTCTTGTCGTAATCACGGCGAATTCAGAAATTGCTCTGAAATTACGACATACGGGTGCTTTATTAGGACTGCAGCGAATTAGTGTACTCGTACAATGACAATTTCGTGCAAATAGCGCTCCCGAGGTATAATAATCGGTTCCGTGTCAGTCGTAAATTATGGCATTTACCATACCATATTATGGTAAAATCCCAACATTTACAACAGCATAAGGAAGAAAGCGATTAACGAGTATTTCTGTTGCGTTTAGAAACTATAAAAAATACAATAGTCGACAATTCCGTGATAAGAGTTAGTAATATTTTCAACAGAGAATCCATTCACAAAATGAATATCGTCCCTTACGTATTATATTTTGCATACTATTTAATAAATTCAAAGCTTTTTTTTTAATAATTTCGATGCGTTTAAAAGTTTTGTCACCAGTCTGTAAAAGGTCACTGCTGTACGCTGCACTCAATTTCATATTTTTTTCAAAACGCTTAGTAGAAGAAAAAGACTCCTGGCAACTAAGGTCCATTCACGGGTCAGAACATTCTATGCGAATATTTTTGTTTTTATCTAGCTACTATAAAAATTACTTATCCGTTGGGCCTCATCAGACTCTGGTTCTATTGCGGTTATCCTCATTTCTAAGTTTATCACGCAGAGAAACCCAGAGCATAGCCCTCTCCACAGCTCGTTGAGCAACCTTGAGCGTCCTCATACGGATAGCAGTTAAGGACCAACAGATTAGTAAGCTGAAGTGGCAAAGGGCTGGCCATATAGCTCGAAGAACCGACAACTGATGGGAAAAAAGGTTCTCGAGTGGCAACCTCGTACCGGTAGGCGAAGTATAGGGCGACCCCCCACTACATGGAGTAACGACCTGGTAAAACATGCAGGAAGTAGATGGATGCAGGTGGTTCAGGAACGTGCTTTGTGGCATTCCTTGTGGGAGGCCTATGTTATGGAGGACTTGTAAAGGGCTGTAATGATGATGATGATGATTCTGTGAGAGCGTAGTCCTTCCACGGTCGAACCGACCCATTCGTGCTACAACTATACAATTAATATACCTGCATCATGGCTCGTGAAAGGTGAAGTTTAGACTTTAGATACTCTACACAGCATGACTTCTCTTTCAGTATTTCATCACGAATGAAAAAATATTTAGATATGTGGATAGACAACCCGTTGACGTGCTACGGGTGTGTATAAAGAAGTGTAATGATGATGATGATGATGATGACTATTAAAATTCACTTATCATAATATTAATTTTAGCCCATAAGTTACCCTTAAGCACTATAGCTAAACCCCACAGTAGGAATTTGTCCTATATCATAAGTTTTACGTTCATAAATTTCACATACATGTAGATCCGGAACAATTATAAGATGTAAATAGATTGTATTTTTATATTATTTGAATTGAAATACGTAACAAAATAAAATAACGTTTATCAAATGTATTTTTTTTTTCAAATCTACAACTTTTTCAAAAAATGTTCCTCTGACCGGAGAAGAAACGGCGAAAGAAACTTCGCAGTCAGCCTCTTTTTTTATTTTTTATTTTTTATAGATAATATTACAATATCATCGAATAGAAAGGAAAACGATAACGGACCAATTAGTAACTGAAGCATGATATACTTAAGAAAGTACGCTAAAATTTGGAGCATGTTAATGCAACAACATTAAAAATATAATATATTTTGAAATTACTTTTTATTAATATTACCATATGTTACAAACAAGGCGCCATTAATCTTCTCAACATTCTATGTAATGCATTAAGTAATTTACTTCAGTAAAAAGCAAGAGTACATTATTGTAGAGTTCATTTAAATTGCCAATCGTTAATACGTTTTTACAACTTTAACCTTTAAATCGCTAAAGGGCCTAAAAAGCCTCGACTTTATCACGATATAATTATATCTGTATATCGGTCAGCGAGATCGGGCAAGCGGCAAAGTCCGTTAGCATCTATGTTTTACAATTTACGTAATTTTTATATAAGAAACCGGATCAAATGTAATGCAGACCGATTCATTACCTGCTTTTTATAAGAACCTTGCCACACTGTTGTTTGATACTGTTTAAAAGCAATAACTAATTATTCGTTTTGATTTATAGCAGAATTCTTAACGTCTTATCTAATTTCTAGCGCAAATACCTTTCAAATAGTAAAATAATTAAAGATAATTTACAATCTATATAACCCATAACTGGGAAAAATCCCTCCATGGTTTTTGGAACAATTATTTCAGGTTGGCGGCAGTGCTTTAGTGCGTTGGCGGACTTTACATCTCCTCGAAATATTTTACATGCAGGTTTTCTCATAATATTTTCTTCACCGCCAAGCAGTTTGTAAACCAACACTCAAAATAATAATATTATTGGTACCAACCAATGAAATTATTATTTTGCGATGAATAAACCCGTTGTTCGTGTACTTTCAAATTTACAATAAGCCCTTGGCACCACACTACGGATCGCTTAACAGAAAATTTAAAAAAGTTAATTAAAGTTATATTATTTTGATCAGACCAGTATTACATAAATGCAACAAGAAATGAAAGATGGTCAAACAAAATTCACCGTTGTAAAATTCCATCACTATTAATTATTATTGAAAAATCGTTATTAATATTAGTTATACCCAGTAGTTTTAAAATAGTATTTGTGTTTTTATTAAGGTAGACAAACGTCTAATAAATTCAGTTTTTAAGCTTGACAGTTCCCGCATTGAATTTCATAAATATGCTAATATAAAATTCTACATTAAATGTTTATTAATCATTATTAATTTATTTAGGCAAACCTCTGAATTTGTATATTGAATTTGAATTCAAAATCACTTTAATACTTGCTACTAAAAATTTTACTTAAATTTAGAGAAAGGTATGGGTAACAAAGTGGTGTAAATATAGTGTATGCATAATATTAGCCTTTTATTAAATATAAGCTGTGACATTTAAGGACGAATAAAATGGTAAAAAAAAATTGTCTAGTGTAGTAGAACCCTAACGTATTAAATACCTCATGTACAGGCGGCGTGAAAATCCTTAACAAAAACACTTAAAATTAATTTAAATTTTATAACATTGCGTAACGCAACGGTGAATTATTATATAAACATTTTTATTGTATCACAAATAAGTTATTCGTTATATTTGAAACTGAATGAACAATGAAGCTTTCACGTTTGTGGACGGCATCTAAATGATTTAGTCAGGTGGCGAATTCATAAATCTTCGTTATATTATGTGATATGAATTATATCTTTAAAGCAACTGTCCGTGACTTCCACCGCAAATTATTAAAACATTAAAATTGAGAGCACTTGCTGCAGTATGTTACATAAATATTAAGCATATATTTTTAATAAGAATTGTTATTTTTGAAGTGTATTTATAGTTTGCAGAGATTAATATAATAATAAAATATTCCTTATTCCTTTATGCAACGTTAATTAAAATTATAAAAAGAGCATTTATTATTGAAAATGCCTGTCAATAATACCAAATTTAGACCGTTTGTTATAAATATTGTCCAGCTATGAAATGCCCTTAAATCAGCCAGACACGCGCTCATGTTTTGCATTGAAAATCCATTTTTGCTCGTGTGCAATTGTTCATCCGAACAATATTATAAGTAAAAATGCTTATATTATAATTATCATCGATTGTCTGGGAAAAATCGCTTTAAGCGATAATAATAATTTTATTGGACGTTTGCGAGCTTAATAAAACGTTTGCGAGGCCTTCTCTTAATTTTAAGAGACTACAGACAGAAGATTCGGGTTTTCAAACTGCGTACTTTCTTAAAATATTTTATATATTTTAAACTTGTAGTTTACCTCTTGAAGATTTCTTTAATCACTGAGCACGTGGAAAATCTTTAAAATGGCAATTTAAAATTTATGTAGGATCCATTGTTTCCAATCTATCAAAGATTATTTTCAAAAATACGTTAATAATGTAAAAGTTAATGTTTAGGTCTGACAAGACTTTTGCTTTTAGTCGGTTACTTAACTAACTTTGCTCGCGTTTGGCAGTCATTTGTAGACATTAAATTAAGATCAATAAAACTAATAAAATAAAACAGTTAATTTTATATTTGCACTAAATTTTTGTTATTTTTATATAAATAAGAAATATTAAAAGGAACTATAGTACTTAAATTTTTGTCATTCTTTTTAAATTTAGTAATAAAAAAAGCGTGTCAGCTCCGACGCGAGACTGGAGTTTACTCCTGAAAAACGATTATCTTAAAATATGTACAATAGACAAAGGAATTAAATGAACCCATATATTTGTTTATATCGATTTGACAGAATAAATTACATAAATTATGTTGCATAAAAATATATGACATATTACATTATTTTATGCGCAGATGAAATTATTTTAACATTTCAAATTACGCATTACAGGTCGGCGGATTGGGACGGAATGCGGTCTTTCTTTGCATCCTACCCATGGGGGCGGGTTTGCTTCTCGCCGGATGATCCCAGTGCTGTTGCTGACTCTGTCACTGATGTGGTGCTACAGGGAATGGAACTATTTATTCCATCATCTGTGGTACCCATCGGAGGCAGATCTCAGCCTTGGTTTGGTCGCTCCTGTAAGACTGCATTGCGCAGTAAGCAGGAGTGTTATCAAGCCTGGGCTGCGGCTTCGGTGACTCGGGATGTAAACACCAGCACACTTAAAAAGAAGTATAACTTCGCCTCCAGGTCCTTCAAAAGAGTTATTGCCAAGGCAAAGTTAGAGCACATAGGCAGAATTGGCGAGAAACTAGTTCGCCTTCCTTCGGGAACCCGTGCATTCTGGTCTCTCGCCAAGGCTGTCCAAGGGAATTTCTGTAAGCCATCACTACCATCTCTGCACAGGGAGGACGACTCACTGGCCCAAGACGCAAAAGACAAAGCCGACCTTTTAGGCTCCCTTTTTGCGTCCAACTCGACTCTTGATGACGGGGGGAAAATACCGCCGACCATCCCGCGGTGTGAGTGCTCCATGCCGGATGTGCTATTCTCACAGCGCTCAGTTCGCAAAGCACTTCTCTCCCTGGACATCCAGAAGTCGAGTGGGCCTGACGGAATCCCCCCAATTGTGCTGAGGACGTGTGCTCCGGAGTTGGCACCGGTCCTAACGCGTCTTTTCCGGTACTCCTACTCCCAAGGCGTAGTCCCGAATTCATGGAAGACAGCTTTTGTCCACCCGATCCCTAAAAAAGGCGACCGCTCAGACCCGTCCAACTATAGGCCTATCGCGATCACCTCCTTGTTCTCCAAAATAATGGAATCCATTATTAACTGCCAGCTCATCCGGTACCTTGAGGATCACCAGCTGATTAGTGACCGCCAATACGGTTTTCGTCGGTGTCGATCAGCTGGTGATCTTCTGGTCTACCTGACCCATAGATGGGCGGAGGCAGTAGAGTCCAAGGGGGAGGCGTTGGCCGTTAGTCTGGACATTGCGAAGGCCTTTGATCGGGTTTGGCACAAAGCGCTTCTTTCGAAGCTGCCTTCCTATGGGCTTCCCGAGAAATTGTGCAATTGGATCACCAGCTTTCTTGCAGATCGGAGCATCAAGGTCGTTGTAGACGGTGCATGTTCTGACTACAAGCCTATTAACGCTGGTGTTCCACAAGGCTGTGTGCTATCACCAACGCTGTTTCTTCTGCATATCAATGATATGTTGCTAACTGGTAACATTCATTGCTATGCGGATGACAGCACTGGTGATGCTCTATACACCGGCCGGGCCAATATTTCTCGGGAAAACGTCGCCGAGTACCGGAACAAACTTGTGTCTGAAGTCGAGACTTTGCTGGACAAAGTCTCGGATTGGGGGCGACTAAATCTAGTCCAGTTTAATCCTCAGAAGACACAAGTTTGCGCGTTTACCGCTAAAACGAACCCCTTTGTCGTATCTCCTCAGTTTCAAGGCACTCCCCTTCTTGCCTCAGCCAGTATCGGTATCCTCGGAGTCGACATATCGAGTGACGTGCAGTTTCGTGGTCACTTGGAAGAGAAGGCCAAATTGGCCTCTAAAAAGCTTGGCGTGCTCAGCAGAGCGGGACAGTATTTCATGCCGGCACACCGCCTGCAACTTTACAAGGCGCAGGTTCGGCCTCACATGGAATACTGTTCCCATCTCTGGGCAGGGGCTCCCCAGTGCCAGCTCCTTCCACTTGACCGCATCCAGCGCAGAGCGGCTCGAATCGTCGACGACCGAGCCCTTTCCGATCGGCTCGATTCATTGGCACTGCGAAGAGATGTTGCATCTCTTTGCATTTTCTTTCGCATCTACCATGGGGAGTGCTCTGAGGAATTGTTCGGATTAATCCCAGCCGCCAAATTTCACGAACGCAAATCGCGGCAGAACTCCCGATACCATCCACACCATCTGGATGATTGGCGGTCCACCACTGTGCGATTTAGAAGATGTTTTCTTCCTCGCACAACTTCCTTGTGGAATAGTTTACCACCAGGGATTTTTCCGGACCGATACGACTTAGGGACCTTCAAGAAAAGAGCCTACTCCTTTTTAAAAGGCCGGCAACGCATCTGCAATTCCCCTGGTTTGCGGTTGTTCATGGGCGGCGGTAGTCACTTACCATCAGGTGAGCCGCATGCTCGTTTGCCCCCTCTAATATAAAAAAAAAAAAAAAAAAAAAAAACCATAACGGCTTCACTTTTTGATAACGCTCGATTTTACTACCCTTTTGTTCTTTATACTGTACGCTATATTAAACGATATATTGATAATGATGCAAAAAGTATTTGCTTTTGCTTTTTGTATTTACTTAATCGTACTTGATTTAGTTTTCGATTGTACTGGTCAGATTATGGCAGGTACAGTTTGAGTGTGTTTCTCGTGTTTATGTGTCAATTGAAACCGGTTCAGTTGCACTTTCAGCTGCGGCCGCAGAAATATCGAGCACAAATCTCGTATTGCCCTTTGTGAACAATCTTGTTTTGCAATTATTGTTACGTTTATCCAGTTTAACTTTGCATAGGGCACTTTAATACAATTTTTCACAATTGCATGAAGTATTGTTGAATTTGTAAGGAATGTTATCTTTTTTATAATTATACAAGTCAATACAGCTCAGTATAAACAACCGCTTGTTCGCGAAAAAGAAACAATACTGTAACAATTGAAATGTTCATATATGACTCACAGGACAGTGAAATGGTTAATTAACCAACGTATAAATAAGTAGCAATAGTTCGCTTTGTTGTCTGCGCTCGAGATATAATCTGTCGGAAGAGCAACCAGTTAAATAATTTAAAATTTAAAATTTGGTACAGCCGACTTCAATATAGATTATTAAGAATAACTCAAAAACTATTGGTCTGACATTGATCAAATTCATATGGGACCACATGTGAAATACCAGCTTTCAAATAAAAAAAGAATGATTGAAATCGGTTCACCCAGTAAAAAGTTATGAGGTAATACACATTAAAAAAAACATACAGTCAAAGTCAGTACCGTCTCCTCTTTGAAGTCGGCAGAACAGCATGCCAACGCCTTTCTTAGCGACCGGAAATTTTGAGAGATATTTCGAGGCACTACGGACAGCTGTATACTCCGTCGTTGGAGCTACATGCAAATAGGCCTTCAGTTTGAGCTAGAGTTGTCTTGTTTGTTGGGACGGAAAAAGCGAAGGTTTTGAAAGCGTACGGAGAACCGGTACTTGGAAGTCCTTCATAAGCTAAGTATTTTATTTACATTAACATTTGTTTAATTTAGGAAACTTTCAAATGCATATTGATATATTAAACACACATATCTAATAAACAAAATATAAAATAAACAGACTACTGAAAAAGGAGCATTTTGTAATCACACAAAATTCACAGCTCGTTCAGTTAATATGTCAGTAATTATTTATTGGCAACATATCAAAATTCTTTCGCAACAATCTCTACTCTGTGTGAATGTATGACCACAGAAGATTATGTGTTTGACATTGGCAGTATGTACGTAAATAATTAATGTTTTATTTGATTTAACGTATTCGTAATTATGAATAAATTTAAATTTATGGACAAAGAGTGCAGTCCTTCTCTATATAAACTTTAGGTTATGCCAAATCTCACACTCCTTCGTGCGCACAATATGTAATAAAAATAGACGTATTAATATATAGATAATAGTAAGGCCTCCTGGCAGAAATAATATATGTAAAAAAACTGACCTATTCAAATAATGAAAGGATTTTTTTAACCATTCCAAAAAAATATGCAAATTATAAGCCATACAAAGTCCCTGTTGTATACGTTACCTTCACAATGGCAGTAACATAACGAGCACTGCCACTATAATAGGTATAATTATTTACGACTTTATCTATGGCTAATAGTCGGACAGCTAGCATGATGCTAACGGCGAGTGTTGCTGGACAACTTGAAAGGAAAGTGATGGAGAAAACAAAACGTGCTATGACGTAACCACCAGTTGCCTTGGTCAACAGCGTATACTTCTGTTACGTTCTGTAAGTTGTATTAAATTGGACTTTTAAATAGAGCAACTAAATACCCACATACTCAGGAATTAAAAAGAAAATAACAAACTAGTAATTTATCCTGCGTCGTTAAAATTTTTATTTTTTAAAACTTTACTTAATTTACATAAGAATCTCCTGTATCTCGAAGGCATTTTACTTACATAAATTGTATTTGGACAAACATCCAAATCTGGAACAATTATTTGTAGGCCATACAAACACTTGTTCCATGCGCGATTCGAACCCCCAACCCCGAATATCAGCGTTTAGCTGCAAGGTGAACTTGCTACTAAAGTGTAAAATGTACATAGGCACCCAGACCTTTATCAATGTATGTAATATACACAAATACATGTCCATCTTACTTGCGCATCGTTAAAAATTTCGATTCGAACGAAACTATGGAGTTTTAAGAAATCCAAATATTTATTTAAAATATGATCATAATTTAGTGCCGTATAGGCTGGGTATTCGTAAATTTCGCGGTACGCGAGCAACCCGGGTCGATCCCCGCCGGCGCGGCGCGGCGTTTTAATAAAATTATTAATTGCAATTTTGAACTATATTATGATATGAATAAATATTAATTACCATTAGCATAATCTGTGGCAACAATACTATTCCAAAGCCATGCTTTTTTAGTTAATGAAATATAAAATTATCTATTACTTACTAGGAAGTTTTTATTATATAGGGGTTAAAAAACTTCAATGTGAAATTTATTTATTGTTCAAGAACGTCGCATGTTAAGTCAAAATTGCTTAACTACGAGTATATTGTGAGAACGTTGGAATGAGACAATGTGCTCGTTAGAAGGTGATAGTTTTCACTTTCAGCCGGTCATAAATTCTGTTTCAATACCGCAAAGATTTAACAAGGACCTATTATGAAAATATAATGGCATAGTATTTTGTTTTTTTAATTGCTGACAATACCGATTTCAGTATTAAAACACATTAATCTGCTAAAGGTATAAAATTAAAGACGTAAAATTACAAAAAAATAGTTATTTAAAAATCACTTAGAAAAAGTTTACAACATACACATTAGGAACGTCCATTGCATTTCTATTATAATTTTAGAACAGCAAACGGCTCTACGCAAATACATGACGAGAATTGCAAATGTAAACGCTTATTTCGTAATAACCCTTCCGTCTACACGCAATATAATAAGATGCATAAGCCGAAAATGAGGTGTAGTGTCGGCCTACCAAAATCCACTACTCCATAATATTATCCCATGGGTCTCGGAGATATAAAGAAGACGACGGAAGGTAATGTAACAGGACATGAGCAGCAGAATATTCCTGAAAACAACTCAAAGTAATAAAAAATACTGCCGATGATATATATAACCTAATATATAACCTATTTGCCAAGCGTGGAAACTATGGCAAATATCCCCCTATGAGGCAATCTATTTTGGAGGCTTATATGTTTAGCAGTTAACTTTTGATAGAGTGTAACGATGATTTATTTATTGAATTATTCTTAATTGTACACCTTTATAAAAAGGATTACAAAGGGCGGACAGTTAACCCGGGACGTGTCGAAACAATGTGATATGATGATGAATGATGAAGTAGGAAGTTATTTATATATTTAACATCATGGAATTCTGATCACTATTGCGTTCAGCTAAAAGAGTAGCTTTTCAATGACGGACAATAGAACGTAACAATATAACTTATATAATATATATGTACATATTATATATTTATATATAAAAATTACGTGTCACATTGTTTGTCCGCGATGAACTCCGAAACCACTCAACCGGTTTTAATGATATTTTGTAAATTTGTATTGCTTGCTCCAACTTGAGAGAAAGGATAGTTTTTATTCTGAAAAGTGACTCTCAATATTTTTTATTGCGTATATGTATAATGATTTTTTTAAAGACAAAGGTTCGTCGGAAAGGGCAGAACAAAATCTGCTTGGTCAGCTAGTTTAATATACAATACATAAATTATAAGCATAACGCTTCTGACAAACATACAACAAATGTTTGATATCAATTAAGATATGTCCACATCGAACTAAGGAAATATCTACATCAATCATCATTTTGTACGTGGTAGAGCCATGCTGCAGCTATATTAGTAGTATAATTGTAGCACAAATGGGTCGGCCCGACCGGGGAAGGACGACGCTCTCACAGAATACCAACGTAAAATGGCAGCTTGACACTGCTGTGTTTCGTATGGTGAGTGTAGAGAACCGGAGACCCTTTTTACTGGAAAAGAGGCATTCCATCTTAGTCCTAGACGCATTCGTGCTACAACCATAATTTAGTTGCAGCGTGGCTCTACCACGTATAAAAGTCTTTAGAAATCTTTAGCTTATTATTATTTTCTATTGTTAATTATGGAAAACACACAACAAAAGAGCTAACTGCTACAAAAAGTGCGAATATAATTACTCGCACGTCGCACTAAGCGATTATTCACGGGTTGCGACACAGTCGAAGCTTGTACTTACTAAGTGAACACACTACAGTGACAAATTTATATTCTTTTTATGCTCTTTTATACCAACTTCAAAAAGGAGGAGGTACTCAATTCGACTGTATGTTCCTTTTTTATGTGTGTTACCTCATAACTTTTTTGTTGGTAAACTGATTTCAATGATTCTTTTTTTATTTGAAAGCTGGTGCTTCTCATGTAGTCTGTATATTTAATCGAGGTCTGACCAATAGTTTTTGAGTTATTCTTAATAATTTATGTTAAAGGTAGTTGTACAAAATTTTTAATTTTAAATTATCTAGATTATTTTTGTCTATCTAGTGAATAGCAATATTAATTGAACTATTTTAGAGGAAAAAAAACATTTTGTATTTATATTTTACCGTTACCGTTACAGCCTGTTAAAGTCCCATAGGGAAGATATTTGCCTTAGTTGCCACGCTTGGTAAGCGTCTAATTGCCATAAGGTGGACAGTGTGTTCGCTTTTTAGTTAGTTGTTTAAAAAAATAACGAGCTTCCGTCTCGCTCCTGCCCTACCACCGCTGGCAATCCTACGCAAATTCATTCACGACTGTTGTATAGATAGCGAACCATTTACGCATAGCAAATAAACAAGCAGTGAGACAGCTTGCGAGTGAATCTATCCAAGGGCTATAAGGAGGTGAAAAGAGAGCGTTTAAATGTGATATGTGTATGTACGGAAAGTCCAAATCGAAATTAACTCAAGGCGATACGGTGCAGGTTGGGTGTCGGGTTGATAAGTGATCGATGACCTATAATGTGCGACCATTATCCTGTTCATTTGTTTTGTCGTTAACAGTTACAGTTAACCTATCAAAAAACCACTGCTAAACATAGGCCTCCCATATAGATTTCCTCATAGGGGGAATATTTGACGTAGTTGCCACGCTAGGCAGGCGGGTTGGCATTCACAGTTTATTATTATTTTCGTTTTTATTAGACAGACGCTACTGTACATCTCCTTGTTGTTTCCCTCTGTCGCCTCTTACGACACACACGGGACGAATTGGAAATTCTTACACCGCCGCTACACGGTTAACACCACCAATACACGGTCAACGGTTAATTTGTTTATTGTGTTTAATGATTTATATCAAATTAAAACGGTAAAGAAAATTTTATAATTATTAATTTATCTGAAATAAGCCAGGTAAGCGTCGAACCAAAGAAACCGATATAACACAGTACAACTACAAGATACAAGAGATCGTCGAGTACCTTAAATTCAGTGTAAGCACATGAGTAAAAAATACGGTTTCTTTACTCATGTGGTGTAAGCTTTAATGTTTCTTTAAAATAAAGTGCTTGCCACACTTGACAATTTTATTCGTCATATTTAAAAATAGTCCGCTTCAAGTTTGTGGAGATTTGTTGCTTAATTAATTTCCAAACAAGTTTACACGCTGACTGAGAGGACGGATAGATATAAAAGCTAATAACTGGAACGAATTTTGGGTCGGCTACTATATAAACTGCAAAGAAACTACGAGGATGGAATGTCTGCTGTTAATTTTATTAACGATTTATTCTTTAATTCTAATCTAATAACTGTAATTAGTACTTGTTTCTAATAACTGTAATTATTACTAATTACAGTTATTAGAAACTGAACGGTTTATGTCTTCACGCCTATAATCATTAATAGTTTTAGCTAATGATTTCCGTAATATATTCGTTATGGAAAGGTCGCATTTATTTTATTTGCGGGTGCTTAGTGCAAACGCTTCTATTTTTTTAATGAAATTGAAGTGGCAAGCAAACTAAACAGTTCAACTCATGGTAAGTGGCTATTGCAGCATATGCACACCAGCAAACAACTTCTAACGAAGGACAGATGTATTGTCATCACTAAGTACTAAGACCGAATGCCTCTCTCACTCTTATGGAGATTCGTTGCCCATATTCTATTCTATGTTTATGTTTTTAAGGGCAAATAACGAAATCTTTTACTACCCAGAACACTCAAAGACAAAACCAAAATACTCTTTTATTTACACAAAGGCATAACAATATATTATAGCGTCCGTGTTTGGCCCATTCAATGCAAATTCAAGGTTTGTTTACGGGAGAACGTATTCAGAACATTTTGCAGAACAAATTTCTGACCGTGAAAAATTTTCAATATATTTAGGTACGTATTTAAACCGAATTCAAAAATGCCACTTCAGCTTACCAATCCGTTAAAATATGTCGGTAACTCTAGTTCTACTGCTCATTTATAAGTTTATCACGCAGAGAAACCCCGAGCATAGCCTTCTCCATAGCATAACATAGCAGGCCAGCAGTGAAGGACCACGTCTCAGATCCATAAGTCATCAATGGCAACACGCACTGGTTGTACAATCTCGTTTTCAGGTTTTGAGGTATACCTGACGAGAAGATGTGTCGTAAATTGCCGAACGCTGCCCAACCGAGTTGAATCTGTCCATTGACTTTTATTATTAAATTTGGTTAATCCGTGCTTATAAAAAAAATAATTAATTAATTTTAAGCGTTAGAACAGATAATATGTGAATATATAACATACAAAAGCTTTTAGTCCTTAACTGACCACTAGCACTAAATTCATAATATTAAAGCAATTTTTGTCCACATGTTGTAATTTAAAATAATACATACACTTTTACCTTTTGTGATATAAAATTGTTAGCTTATAAATGACCGTTTAATATTATAAAGAGATTACTGTATCCTTTTAAAACGTTGAAGATATTTAATGTTTTCGTTCAATTGATCGTCTTTAAAAATGTCTAAATGCTAGATTATGCACTCTATGCGAAAACACAGGTGCACTCTCTATTCCCTTACTCTCATACTCGTAATGCGATGGAACGTCAATCTGTTACAACCGGAAAGAGACAAGGCGCAGGATCAACGGCTTTATGTGCTTTCCGAGGCACGTTGGTGAAACAACGTCAACTTCCCGACCCCGAGGTTCTTCTGAGAATTTCTCTATTGACCAATAACTGATTTTGGCCCAACCCAGAATTCAAACCCATTTCCACGAATACCCAAAGTTGGGAGTTTTATTTGCAAAATTTAAATTTATATTCTATTATGATACAAAATTTAATTTTTATTATATAAAAATTATTTTATAATTTACTAGCCAGCGTTGCTGCTGCAGAAAAAGTAATTGTGGAAATATAGTTTTAAATTTGGAACACTTATTTTATTTAAATAGGAATGAAGTACACTTATTGAAGTTGAGTGATGAGTAATATATTACTTTCAAATAAATTTGTCGGTATGATACTATTATAGATAGATAATTTACTATTCAAACAATAAGTTTGAAAGAGTTTTAGCGCAATCTGATGAACGTTATGGCAGCGTACAAAATACGAACAAACAATTTTTATATATATATATATATATATATATATATATATATATATATATATATATATTAAATTAGATTGCTCAATTTTAAAAATTAAGTAATTTCGTCAAGTCGTTCTCACCATATTTTGGCAACATACTATTTACTGTGGTAAACACAGACTAACGGACGGCAAAGATAAAAGAAATTTATTGGACTAATTTTTATAATTTTATATTCATTACTGTTTCCTCTCAATAGTAATGTGCTTTCATTTGCGTTCAGTTTAAATAAATAGATAAATAAATATAAAAATGATAAACCAGATTTAACGACATGGGGTACAGCAAAACTCTCCGCTTCACGCTCGGGGTATGTAGTTGTTATAGATTATAGAATAACCAACCGTTCCAAGGACGAATCTGGTAAATTGTTGATTTGGCCTTATACCAAATTTGTGTTATTATAAAGTATAAGACTCTAGATCTTTTAATAATCAAGTATAGAGTCTAACGTGATCATAAGTAGGCGTTTAATAACAATAAAATATTATCTTGAGTATCGTTGAACTTTTGCAATAGCAAAAAATTAAACCGGCTCACGGAATAACTAGTATAGTTACGTGAGTGTTGCGATATGTAGTAATCGTGTATTATGCATTAAGTCTCACCATATTTGGGACAACACTGACAAAAAATGAACATCTACATACTGTAATGAGAGACTAGGTACCATACGACAATTGTGCAGTTAAATTAATAGATACATAATGACAAGTTTTACAAGCGAACGTACACGTAGTTACATGAGTAAAAAACGCAAATTAATAACACCTGACCTACTAGTAGGATGTACACAACAGAGCATCTGAATCAGAAATAAGTGACAACAATTACATATTCGTTTTTTAGAACATTAGAATGACACATGAGCTATCCGGCGTGTAGTGGAGTCGTAAGGGCGTTAACACACCGATCGATCGATCGTTGATTGATGTCGATCGATTAGTTTGAAGCTACCAATCTTTAGCTGATCGACGGATACTGGTCGATACCGGTTGTTCAATCATCGATCGACGTTGATCGATAATTAATTGATGTTGTTGTGGGCTCATCATCAGTATCAGTTTCTTTCAAAATGCGGTCAATGGAGCGGAGCGGGTTCTCGAATAATCAAGCAGCTCGATCGACATCGATTTGGATTAGTCTCTTCAACTCTTCTACCATCGATCGATCGATGTGTTAGAAACTATCGATCGACGTTGACTAATCCATTCGATTTATCGATTGGAGTGGTAACACCCAAAGAGAATCCACTACCCTATATTATATGGTGCGGAAGCCGTAAAAGGCGACAGTGGGAAACTAAAACAGCGTAACATCTATTGCAAATATCAGCAGTGAACTTTTGAAAACAAACTTCCTGACTCCGAGCATCTACTGTGCATTTCTTGACATATAATTCAATAAATTGGATTTGGCTCGACTCGGGATTTGGAATCCGGCACTACATCGGCAGTTATACTTACAATCACTAGACCTGCAAGGCAGTCTTAAATGATGAATAAAAAAAATTCAAACTTGAAATGAGAGCGTAGACTATTACACACAGTGTGATTGATCGGGTGACCTTCGTCTATTTTGAAACAATAAATGTAAGTAGGAATAATTATTCATACCACATTATACGATACTAATGGAGGAGTGTCGTTAATTTTCCAATTGTCTGACATTAGCAACATTTTCAACCTACAGACCTTTGTTATAGTTTTAGATCTTATTTACAACCGAGGTTTTAGTAGATGATACATTTTTTAAATCATTATTTATTTGACAAATATTTTTTGATTGTTAATAAACGACTTTGAAAATTATGAAATATGTAGAACCAGAGTAACCCTTCTAGCCTAATGGATCAGTAAGCTGAAGCGGAAAAGGCTCCCGAAGAGCGATGTGGAAGAAAGGTTCTCTAGCGGCAGCTTCGTACTGGTGACCGAAGTGTTGGGCGACCCCCTACTAGATGTAATGACTATAGTGTCACCTATCATGTGCCACCTTCATTATCGCAGGCAGGCGATAATGAAGGTGGCACAGGACCGTACTTTATGTCAATTTAGTCAGTGAGTAAGTGAGTAGTGTGTGCAAAGTTTGAGTAAAATATTTTTAGAAAATTTTTAAATGAGGTAGTGATTAAATTTCAGTACTTATAATAATAACAACGTTAGTTTTGCATCAATTCTCGTCGAGGTCAGAGATCAGCAAAGACACCTGAAGTTAATACCTTAGTTGATGCAATTATCCTAGAGATTTTAATTAGGTCGAATCAATAAGGAATTCAACCGCTGGATGTTGTTTTTTTTCCTGGTAATTATCAACGCCGGCCTCCACGCCTCCAGCTTTAAGGAGATTAAGACGTTTGATAAGGAACGATTATGTTAATTTTTTTAGTATATTACGATTTATATTTATGTTCATTTCAAGAACTTCTAGAGGAAACTATGACTGCATATAAATATATTTGTCACATGGGAACGTTTAACTTAAAACATAAATTAAGAGTAACGTGAGACCATAGTCAGAAATAAAAATAAAGATTTCTTGATTACAAGATTTTGTAATAAACATCTTTTTCATTGTTTATCTTTGTGAAACAGACAACACACATTAGAATATGTTAGGGTCAAAAAGTATGCATATCATGATAATTAGAATTGAATTTACAATACTATCTACATAACAGTGAAATATATACAATATTGGAACGAAGTTCTTTATCGAACGGTACGGATATGGCGGATGGGGGCTAGGCGATAAAAAGTGAAGATTTTTCCATCACGACCCCTTCTCACGTAGTGTAGACGACTTTGGCGGCTATAAGGAAGCGAGATGGAATAATATCCATCTCTCCCGCACTTTTTCTTATCTTGCCATGAAAGAAATTTTATTTAATTGTAAATAAAGCTTCATTTTAATAGACGCTAGTAATTCATTTATTTGTATTTATTAATCAATAATATAATACGATTATCAATAATAATATACTACGAAAGGAACTTCGTTCCAACCGATTGTTTCAGACACTCACGCATGTTTTTATTATAAAACTATAATAAAAAAAACTAAAACTAATTACTAATTATCTTATTAGTCCTACTCTCCGTGATATCGTGCTAAGAACTTATACGAAAATAAATTAAAAATAAATAAATGAAATGAAAATTATAAATGAAATGCCTCAAAGTCTTTATTTTTATAGGGCAACAAACGATTACACAGTCTGTCTGGTGACAAGTAAATGCTGTGGTCCATAGACACCTACATCTATCCTCGATTAAGAATCAAAATGCAGGTGCGTTGTCAGTTCACCTCTGAAGACTAAGATAGAATGCCTCGTTTCCATTAAAAAGGGTCTTCGGTTCTCTACACTCACTATACGAAACACTGCAGCATTGAGCTGCTATTTTGCTAAAACCTAACACTAGTGACTACCACTAGTTATATGTGTTACAGTAAAACCGATCAAAACCACTTTAGACTGTAAAAAATCAGGCAAAAATAGTTAGTAGTTTTAGCTAAGGACTTTTGTCAATACCACTTTTAATGATTTTTTGCAGTCAAAAGTAGTTTTGACTAAGGCCGTTGGTCAAATCCACTTTTAACTGGAAAAATATTGGGTAATAGTGATTTTGAACAAATTACATCGGTTAAGTGTTTTTTTTTTTTTTGGAAAACAATTTTAGTCAAAACTTCTTTTGACTTTTACTTTTTGAATTTGTGAAATTAAAAAAGTTCAATTTCTTCAATATTATATTTTATATCATTATAATGCACGTGGCTTTAGGGGGGCCCAATGGCGAGCCCAGCCGCACCTTAAACTACTGCTACTGATATTGCGAGTTTTGAGCGACATTCTGAATTTTAAATCAGACAACACCACTTTTGACATCAGTCTAAACTGTTTTTGACTAAGGGCATCGGTCAAAACCATTTTTGCCTAATTTTTACAGTCAAAAGTGGTTTTGACCGGTTATGACTTTTAACTGTGACATATGCATTAATGTTACAAATTCACCTGATATTAAGTAACTACAGAAGCGTTCTAACCCATATTAAGATAAACTAAAAATGCACCTTGCAAAAATGGATAAAAGGTTTCCTACCCAAAACAGGTTTAGAACTGTACCCTTTCTATATTTACCATATAAGGTTTCTAATATTTTGCTTATAAATACACTGGTCATCTATTGTACTGTTTATTATTGCCTTTGTAGGTACCACTTATTTTTAGTGCAATAAATAATTTTCTATCTATCTATCTATTAGGAATTTCTCTCGTTTCGTGAAAGCTGTTTACCCATTAGGTTAAAGTAATCATTAACCATGTGGTGGATTGTATTCTCATTTATAATATCGTTATTAATATAAAACATAATTTCTAATGCTATTATCCTGTATTCGCTCTAAAGATGTTTGTTAATAGAGGCCTATAAAAGCGGAGAAAATGTTTCTTATAAAATTCTTAAAGCAAAAGTTTCTAGTAGAACAGTTATAAATAATAAAAGAAAACAAATACATAAAACACAAATAAAAGGAAAAATTATTGCGCTGTCGATAAGCTCTCGGTTGTGACCTCATTCAAGGGCCTTTAAGGCAAATAAAAACAATGATCTCCGCGGAAACCATCGACCATTCAACCGCGGAACGTTGTTTTACTTCAATAAGTTTGTCATAAAAACTACACAATGATATGAATCAGTTCACACAGGTCCATAAGTTAAATCTTTATCTTAGAACATCCTAAAAATTATATCAAAAACAACGTTTCCACGATCGACTTGTAGTGAAGTGGCTAAGTATTTGGTTGTAGCGTTGCGGTATGGGAGTCCGAATCCCGCATGATAGAACGATTTGTTTAGCCTACTCATATTTGTTCATATAAATTTGAACCCTGGAAATGTTTTATATTTTTTGCGTCTACTACAATCGCCTAACATTGCATTACCATTGGTAGTTACTTCATGAGAAATCACATAATTAAATGGTCATCATCACGATACGGCCATTGCGAATATAGTGTCATTATACATCCGATTCTTCGACCCACTTGCGAAACGGCAAAGTACTTCTAACTGCAAATAGAACCGTAGTAGATCAGGGGCTAAGTGCTGGCCGTGAATTTAGCAGTACGCGAGGTGCCCGGGTTCGATCACCGCCGAACCGCTAAATAGTTAACTGCAATTTTAAGTGCTGATTTACCACATGCTGAAGTAAAACCCATGCCAAGCAGTGGGAATTTTTTAACTTCAAACTAATACTACTAACTCAAGCTATTGGGAATGAATTTTTCCTCAACGTAAATAACCATATTAGAGAAACATTTAAATACCCCCATAATATTAATAATTGTGCAACGGTAGTTTTGACGACATTTCGTAAATAATGAATTACATAAATTTACTTTACTTGACTTGGTATTTAATAACTTAATTATTAAAGATTAACTCTATTATTATATAATATATATTATATATAATTTTATAAACTAGCGATTCGCACGAGTTTCTGGATATCAACAACACCGCCACCTACTGGACCCAACTATAGTTAAGAACTATCCAGGTAATCCCATATTCTATAGAACACAATACAGTATCAGAATGGAATAGCAATTAAAGATGACGGAAAATCTTTCTCTTTATTCAAATTGTTTTAATTACCCTCCACACTTAGCTGGTAGTTTGGCACTAGGCGTCACTCGCCTTAGACGCTGCTCTGTGTCCAAAAATATCCAGTCTGGATATTTTTTAATAATACGTCTAATTTCTCTTCAATTGACGGATAAAAGTTATTCGTAGGATAAAATACAACATAAATAAATTTAAAATAAAAACAGTTGTATTAGTAACATTGTTCAATTGTTTGATTTTTATATTCAGGCAGATTACAATTTATTTGATGGATACCTTTTAACCGACGTTAAAAAAAACGGGCCCTTACAACTTACCCAAGTCCGGGAAATAATTTCATCTACCATCTCAGTCTATACTGTGGAATTTATAGGCCTTATTCCGCTATGCGTGCATAATGAAGTGTATCATGAATTCACAACACGCAAAATGATTTCATCATCATTTAGTATTCTCCAAGTACTCGTAGACAAATAACTACACACTAGTGATACAAGTTTTACGATATTATTATGATCACGGTTCGCTTTGCAATTTGCTTTACCCTATTTAAAATTTCTCCTTTTTTATATGGGCTCTTATTAATAGGAATCGAACAATAAGATTTGTAGATTCAATGCATTCAATTCATCAGACAATTTTTTGAACGATGTCGTAAAGGTAAATATAAAATAACAACCTACTTTGGTCCTACAGCCGAGCACAGGCCTCCTGTTTTACTTGAGAGAGTTTTTTTGGAATGTTAACATTGCTGACTTCATACATCCTCATTTTTTTAATAATTTCTCATACATTTAGATTTCCAAACAATACAAATAAATAAGCATAGAGCCCGAGCTACCTCAAACCTTGCTTGAAAATTGTGTCTAGCCTGTAATGAATAACTACTTATTTGTCTTGTGATTATATCTTAGGATTATTTGTCATTGTTTTGGTATGGTTTCCTAAATTCTCATACATACAATAGTTCTACGCAACTAACTATGCTAAAACTTTTTAAATTAAAAACAATAGTTCTCTATAGACGAAGGCTTTTTCGGCGAGAACTTGATCGCTGGTCCAAAATTTTCGTCCAAGTAATGACTTGCAATAAACTCTTTACCGTGTAATAGCGGTGTAAGAATATCCACTACCCACATCATCCCATGGGTGTCGTAAGAGGCGGCAGAGGGAAACAAATCAAGAGATGGGCAGCAGCGTCTTCCTAATAACTACTAAAAATAAAAAAACTGCGGTTGCCAACTCGCTTGCCAAGCACGGCATATATCACCCTATAAGGGATCTATGCGGGAGGCCTATGCTCAACAGTTAACTTTAATAGCCTGTTAACGTAACGGCAATAAAATATTTGATAGGTGAAGGTGTTGCGAGCTTTTGTATTAAATGTCTACGCATGCATGCTATACAAAATCTCAAAATATTATGTCCGTTTTGGAGCCTCGTGACACTATCGTTATGGACCCTTCCTGGCGAACGCTGTCGTCAAAATCTCCCAGACAATTCGCAATGTGTTGGATATATTTCACATTCGATTTTTTATTGAAGGCCTAAAATAATTAAAAAAAAATTACGTCGTTGACCTTTGCTGCTACAATTTTAACTGCCACAAACACAACACAATGTTGATGTTGTTAATGACAACTTGGATGATTTTAAAATACGGTGTTCGCGCTGACCTTTGTGACATTTTAATATGTCCTACACAGTTGACAACTTCAGGAAATATTCAGAAATTGAGGTCGTGTTCGAAGGATAACATCATCAAACTGTTTTTCTGTATCATATTTATTTTTAACGAAAATAGAGTACAAAATACATTATATATTATGTAAATACCGTTCTTAATGCAGATATTATACACAAGTATTAAATGTCTTTTTAAAAATGATAGGTTTGTGCTCTTTGCGAGATAAATTACCACAGATATAAACCATAGATATCAAGCAATAAAACCAGTAAATATAAGATTGACGGTATGTAAAATAATAAAAGCTTTTATAGTAGGTATATATGTATTCCATTTATCTTCAAGATAAGTGTATAATTGGCAAAAAGAAAACAAGTTTAAACTCTCCGAATGTCTTCCCGCTTTTTATTCAAGGGTTTCCGGTTCGATGACCGCGAGGGGTCAACATTTGCATTAAAATGTACCTGTCGTGCGTCTTGATGTTTATGAAGGATAGGTTATTCGCAAATTGTATCTGATCGTAAACAAGAAAAGTAAACATTTGCGGCAATGTGTAAACGATCCTTTTTAAATTAAAATAATTTTCAACGTGTATTTATTTATTGAGTTGGTTTAAAAAAAATTAATGTCTGTATAAGCAATTTACGGGTTTATTGAAGAATTTATTGGTTTCCAGCTTAGAATATTTCTATTATCCTTATGAACATTGACTAAAATTACATAAATATTTTGAGGACCTCGTAGTCCAGTCACATCTGGACCAGCTGTTAGGTATGACGCTGCTACCTGATAGCTGGTTCAAAATTCAAACTTGAAACGACGATGATGAGCTCTTGTTTTATACTCAATTTTTGATCTCGGCACTTATCAGCAGGCAATGTAATTAAATTCATAATAATAACAAGAAAAAAGAAAAAATCTAAGTTTTGCTTCAGGATTTAAACTTGTTTTTCTGTAGACCGGATCTAGAGCTATCTAAATTTTTATTCCAATTGACCTTTTTCGCGTGGCAATAGCATATTTAAAAAAATAATATAACACAGACTTAAAATCACATTAGTGTAACGTCCAGTATTTGACCTCGAATTCTTTATTGTGTTTTTATGAGTAAAGTTGTTGCAAAAATGTTATATAAGGAATAAGGACTAAGATGAAAAACAGCATATTAATAATCTAGAATCTAGGCTATATTACCGCTCGAATAAAACACAACAGATATACTGTTGAGAATGCTTGAGACCACCTATATATATATAGATATGTAAGCGAGCAACCTAGGTTTGATCCCCACCGGGATACATAAAGTTATTAATTCTGATTTTAGTGCTGATTTACCGCATGCTCGGCGGTGAAGGAAAACATCGTGAGAAAACCTGCATGTCTGAGAAATAATTCGAGAATATATGGAGGCCGTCAACTGAAACAGCATGGCGGACGAATTGCTCCATTTCTCATCTACCACCCCTCTCCCTGTCAGGAATGAGAGCGCGCTCAGTGGTATACATAAATAAGTTCTTACTTTAAGTTTACTTATTTTTACAGATGTGTACAGTCAATAACTAAATAACAAATATAATGACAAAAATATTTATGTCAATTCAAATTATGTAACAGCAACTAGCTAAAAAGATACTAGGATTAGTAGTAAAATTGAATCTACAAATATAAAAAAGGAAAACACTTTTATTTGTCCTTCATAAAGCTGATATTTTCATGATAAGTTTAAAACAGAATCTAATTTCAAGCGCAGAGGTTTAGAAAAATTTATACGAGTATGTGCTTTTATACATTCCAGAGCTGGGCACAGGCCGCCTTTTATTTCTGAGAGGGATTAGGGGCAAGTAAGTGTCCGTCGCACTACCTCATTACGTGTTCACGGACTTTACATATCTTCCAAATTTTTTTTCATATCTCAGACATGCAGATTTCCGTAAGGTTGTGGTAAATCAGCACTTAAAAATTTAATCAATAATTTCATTGGCGCCAGCAGGGATCAAACCCGAGTGGTTCGTGTTTTACAAAATAGTCGTTAGAATAGATGAGTATAATTATGCCTTAAACCGCATATTTTTTTGCAATGATATCAGTATAAAAGTATATTGTAGCTAGGCTAGCCTTGACATCTATTTGTATTATACCAAAGATGACACTAATGCATTTTGAAAACCGTATTACGTAATGCGGAAGACGCTAGTTTATCAAAATTACTTTTGACGCCTGTCATCCAACCATTCATAAATGGGCGTAACTTGAGAAATATTGTCTTACAAAACTGCATGACTGCGGTATTGTAATCTATATTACATTAATAAAATAGCATTCGATTTTCGTACTGCACAATACAAAGAAGGCTTTATTACAAACATATCGTTGTAGAAAGTGGAGCACGGAGAATTGTTAGTCATAATTGAATGTTTCTTTATGCGCGTATCGTACCTTTGCGCCAATTATTTTTCATACGTGATTCGAGATAATCGTATAAAGTATTAATAATATGTATATATAGCGCAGTTTACTTTAGCCACGAATTTATCTTTTGTGAAACTTGCATGAACTTCATAGTTAATTGCATTGAATTAAATATTTTGTCTTTAATTCAATGCAATTAACTACGAAAAATGGTCTTTCTACTTTCTTAGTACTTATACGTCAACGATATCACAAAAGCCAGCATAATGGAAATTTTCGGAAATTATGTTTTTATTTTATTTTATTTTTTTATATTTATATTAATTAAAAAGGCATATGTAATCAAACAAAAAAAAACGATGCTTCTACTTCAAATTTTAAGATAATAAGTTCATAATTAAAATGGTAAATATATTTAACATTTTTAATTATTTATTAAATACATTTCCTTTTAACTGTCCTACAACAGATTATATTAGGTTGCAATGTCTGTGCAATAATTTTCGGACGAATTTAGAAATATTTGTTAGTTCCTTTTCCCAAATAAATGAAAAAAAAAGATATATACTTGATATGCGAATCCATCACTTTATCTAATTTCCTAGGGTACTTCAAAACTAAATTAAAGGATAACTTAAGAATATCTTTCTAGTGGACATCTAGTGGAGTGGTGAATGACCCTATCATACATACATTATATGCAGAATTAAAAAAAAAACAGGCTGGAGGCAAAGTACAGCATCTTAAAATTTAGGTATCCACTACCACGGCAGATGCAAATCCGAACTAGAAAAAGAACAATATCATCGAGTTTGACGGCTCTGTAGCGCAGCAGTGGCTTAGCATCGAATTGCATCGACGAGAGCCGCGGGTTCGAATCCCACACGAAACAACAAGTATTTGTATGTCCCACAAATAACTGTTCCGGTTCTGTATGTTTGTACTTGTGGAATTTATGTTTTAACCTGTCTCCACGATACAGGAGAAAATCCTAGTAATAGGTAACATTTTAAGAAAAAAAGAATAGAAAAGTTATGAGCTATGTCGGATAGTTACTAAAGTATAATGAATCATCGTTCACACTACATTCAAACAAAAATGTAAAGTTGAGTGATCTCTTACTCATTTTTACATTCTCGTTTCCGATGTCATATTTCAGTCTTTTAACCAAAATGTATCTATCATACCGTTACCGTTACAGCCTATTAATGTCCACTGCTGTACATAGGCCTCCCCCATAGATTACCTCACAATATTTGCCATTGTTGCCACGGTTGGCGGGTTAGCAGTTTTTTAGTATTAGTCGTGATGATATTATGGGGTAATGGATAGTCTTACACCGCTCCTACACGATATCTATCATATTCACGAGGATTATGTGTATCAAGGTCCGATATTTAATTGCACAAGGTGTAACTATGCTTCGTCCAAGTAAAGCGGCGTTAGGTAACCGCTTACTTGGCGTTGATATCTTTTTTAGCGCGGTTATGTCGACAAAGTGCTTGGTTGCGGAAGTATATAACGCTACCACATTAAGACTTATATTTATGTTTAAACAAAGAAAACATTAAACTTATATAGATTTACTTGATGGCACACAAATTATTAACATTAAAAGTATAGAAAGATCAAACAATTATCAAATAATATTATAGTTAGAAATTAATTATGAAATAATATTTTAGTTAGAAATCAGCAAATGTTTCTAAGACATTACAAATATTTAAACTATCATTAATTATTTACAATATTTTTTACAATAGTATTATCCTACCGGCTTGATTTTTGCAAGAGCTTTTTCGCGTAAGATTTTTTACTATTAAATTTTCACGTACGTGAAAATATTGAAGACGATATGAACAAGGAAAGTGTACCTTATATTTTATTATTTATTTATCATTATTATTGTCTACACATACTAATGCCTAACCTAATAATTTCGTAATTCTTGTAAACATACGCCTCGTACACAATAAAAAGTGTCATATTTCTTTTATAAATGATATTATAAAATCTTTCATAGAATAGTCGTCACGAGAGTGAAAGAAATCAAATCTCATTTGATATACTTTTGCTTGTACAACACGCTATGCCGTGATATTACAAAATTAGCTGTAGAGTTTAAAAAATACATTGTTAGACAGCTCTAATACAATTTAAATTATAAGCCTGCAATTTTATGTTTCTTAAAATTTCTTCAGCGAAATCAATTTTTTGTAACTTGCGACTTTTTGTCAGTCAAAAAATAAATAAACTCACCGTAAGGGAGACGATTATTTTTCTACCGAAATCCGAGCAACTTTATATTTCTTTTTTGTATATACAGCAACACCGGTGTAAATAACTTAATCACGGGTCACTTTTACAAAAGTCCGTCGAACTTGCGTGTTAACAGTTCGGTTCTTAAATTGGCGTGACTTATTCGGAAAAAGGCGAGTTGCCGCGTTCCGAGGTAAGCGGCGACTACGAGTTGCCGAGTTGCGAATCGTTCGTGTCTACAGCGTTCGTTCCCCCGCGCATCAGACAACGCCGGTCGATTATGTGCGGTAACCATAAACCGCTTTTCATTGGTATTATACGCAAAAACAGTGCACATGGCCACTCTAATTTAAACACATACTATCTATATTCAACGAAAACATGACATGTAAACTGTAACTCATTTAAGTATCAAAACCGTCACGCTTCGTATCTGCTAGTAACAAGCGATAAATATTACTAGGAAACAAGATAATCATATTTAAATTCAAATTCACTACTAATCACGAGATATGAGTATGCATTTAGTTAATAATATTGTTTCTTTTTGCATAAATATTTTGGAGAAGTTTAGTAACTAATCCGTAGTGTCAGACTTTTTCAAAGGCTTTTGCCACATCGAAAAATAAAGCGCCTGTATATGCAGTTCGTCTGGGAGACTTTGTGGCATAACACTCAAGTGTGTGGTTCGAATACCCAACTTTTCGTTTAAAATTAGACTCTTATCTAGTACGACATCCTTCAGATGTTTGAGGATGATGCGCTGCGAGGCCTCTTTGGTCGGTTTATCGGGCTTGAGAATGCCAATTACGTTTACTACCTTTCAAGCATCTCGGCAGGTCTAATTGGACAGGAGTACATTGAATATAGTAAATCAGACGCGGAGGGAAACAAACGACAACAGATGACGGCTCCGTGGCGCAGTGGCTTAGCAATGAGTTGTTGCGCTGGGGGCCGCGGGTTCGAATCCCGCACGGAACAAGAATTTGTATGGCCTACAAATAATTGTTCCGGGTCTGGATGTTTGCCCTCGTGCAATTTATGTTTAAACTGCCTCCACGATACAGGAGAAAATCCGAGTGTGGGTTTTTTTTAAACAGACAAATAGACAGGTTCCATTAGATGAAACTTGTTCTCGTTAGTGGCTACTACAATCCATGGACACCTGCGGCCAACTACAAACAAGAAAGGTCACAGATGTGTTGTCACCTCTAAGTACTAAAATAGTATGTCACATAGCATGCTAAGAACAGTTATTTTTAACAATGCTGCTGTGTTTCGTATAAGGGTGACAAATGGTGTCGTATAAAGGTGATGGTAAGTGGTCCTCGATTACGAATTAAAACTACTTTGTGGAATTGTTTACCACCGTCGATTTTTCCGGACCGATACGACTTAGAGACCTTCAAGAAACGAGCTTACTCCTTTTTAAAAGGCCGGCAGCGCACCTGCAATTTCCCGTCAATATCGTCGTTTTCCCCCTCTTCTATAAAAAAAATAGACAATCTCTGATATTTTCTGGAGCACTACTAATGTTCACTAGCTTATCTGTAAAACTATTCTACGCATCTTCTTTCTTTATAATAGTTCCGTGCTGAAATAAGAAACAAGTAGATAAGTAAACAAATTAAAATATGTGACTATAAAATCATTTTACAATGTACTTTTACTTTTAATAGCCAAAGTATAAAAGCTATGTTTATTCTGTAATAAAGTATTTTTATCTAATACATATTGACTGTAAAGAGGTTTACCAATAATACATAATTAAGTACGATGTGCGTGCCACCAAAATATACCCAAAAGAGTAGGGACTGGCTGAAAAACAGTGCTGAGCAATAATGTTATAATGCCCAGCGAATACTGAACCTGTGCCCGTTGCCTCGCATTATAATCATATACTGAGTAATAGTAGTTAATTTGTTAATTGTGAATGTTCATTTTTTTATAAAAATTTTAAGTCTAATCATTTTTATGTGTATACTTACTTTGTAAACTTTTCATTTGTAAACTTATTATTGTGTGGCAATAAATATTTATTATTATTATTATTATAAAGTCGTAAGCTACATATACATAGATTTTGCGTGTACACATGCCTGTAGGGAAAGGTATTTACTGTCTTTAATATTTTTAGAAGGTAGGTCTCTTTTTATCACGAGTCCCGCTGAGTCTGTACTGGGCACCATACGACTTACCGTGGTCGTGACGCCGAGCAGCTTTGCGTACGCTGCTATGTTCCGGTCGGAAGGGTAACGAAAACCAGTAAGTGAAGCATTCTATCTTAGTTCTCAGAGGCGACAATGCAGCTATAGCCTTCTTCCTTTAAAGTTGGTTGTAGGTGTCCATGAACCTCAGTAGACATTTACCATCAGGTAGATTTTGAGTTCATTCATCACTTCAGTTTTGTAAAGTAAACTGTCTTGTTAAAACAATGTTATATATTTTACCACGTAATGATAAACTCACCTCCATCTGTATGGCAATAATAATAATAATAATAATCAAAACTTTTAGCCCGAGTACGGCATCATACAATCCCTCGGTACAGTCGTCACCATCCTCCTCGGGTAATAAGAATTCATCAAAGCCGGTCCTAGATGTTGCGCGGGAGGCAAATGCCTTTTTACCCGTGTCGACCAAGGCCAGTAAAACTAGGGTGCGGATGAAATGGAGCAACGAAGTAAACCTATTTATCATGCGCACCTACTACCACGTAACAAAGCTAGACTAATTACTTGGCTAAAAGCCCGTTGTTACAGTTATTACCAACTTTTGCAAAAAGGTTGAGCAAATTTAAATTTTAAATTAAAATATTATAAAAAAATTATACTTTTGCAATAATAATTATTTATTTCGAATCATGGCCCTAACTTACTAACCCATATTAGTAAGTCATTTATAAACTAACATATAACTAACATATAAAATAATGCATTGATCGTGTAATTAGCCAGAATAAATTACATACTTGTAAATGACGGATAAATGCGAGCTATAATTTTTGATTAGCCGCATTCAACACGCTTCCTCTAATGGATAGCTATACACAATACCACTGACATGTAAAACATCAACGATCATAATAATGATAGATAATTTATAAGGCTTTTTGTATGATTATATTTTTTTAGTACGCTGACGTGTAACTGTTTAGAACATAACACGGGATCTGTATGTGTCAGCAAGTATATTTCACAGTAAAAACCAAATTAAAACTTGTGAACATCTAAATCTCGCACGGAACAAGTATTTGTATGGCCTACAAATAATTGTTCCGGGTCTGGATGTTTGTCCATGTGAAATTTATGTATGTAAACTGCCCCTACGATACAGGAGAAAATCCTAGTGTGGAGGTAACGTTTTTTAAAAAAAATATCTATCGATGTTTAAACTTAGAGTTGTAGAGAGAAGTACTAGCAATAAAACTTTAGTAAAAAGTAAAGTTACAGCCTATATACGTCCCGTCCCACTGCTGGGTACAAGCCTCTACTCATTTTTCAAATATCAAAGATTTTCTCGAGGCTCATCCGAAAGCACTAAGTTTCGCCACGTGCAGATGAGGTTGATTTTTTTTTATAGGAGAGGGGGCAAACGAGCATGCGGCTCACCTGATGGTAAGTGACTACCGCCGCCCATGAACAACTGCAACACCAGGGGAATCGCAGATGCGTTGCCCGCCTTTTAAAAAGGAGTACGCTCTTTTCTTGAAGGTCCCTAAGTCGTATCGGTCCGGAAAAATCGCTGATGGTAATCGATTCCACAAGGAGGTCGTGCGAGGAAGAAAACATCTTCTAAATCGCACAGTGGTGGACCGCCAATCATCCAGATGGTGTGGATGGTATCGGGAGTTCTGCCGCGATGTGCGTTCGTGAAATTTGGCGGCTGGGATTAATCCGAACAATTCCTCAGAGCACTCCCCATGGTAGATGCGAAAGAAAATGCAAAGGGATGCAACATCTCTTCGCAGTGCCAATGAATCGAGCCGATCGGAAAGAGCTCGGTCGTCGACAATTCGAGCCGCTCTGCGTTGGATGCGGTCAAGTGGGAGGAGCTGGCACTGGGGAGCCCCTGCCCAGAGATGGGAACAGTATTCCATGTGAGGCCGAACTTGCGCCTTGTAAAGTAGCAGACGGTGTGCCGGCATGAAATACTGTCCCGCTCTGCTGAGCACGCCAAGCTTTTTAGAGGCCAATTTGGCCTTCCCTTCTAAGTGACCACGAAATTGCACGTCACTCGATATGTCGACTCCGAGGATACCGATACTGGCTGAGGCAAGAAGGGGAGTGCCTTGAAACTGAGGAGATACGACAAAGGGGTTCTTTTTAGCGGTAAACGCGCAAACTTGTGTCTTCTGAGGATTAAATTGGACTAGATTTAGTCGCCCCCAATCCGAGACTTTGTTCAGCAAAGACTCGACTTCAGACACAAGTTTGTTCCGGTACTCGGCGACGTTTTCCCGAGAAATATTGGCACGGCCGGTGTATAAAGCATCACCAGTGCTGTCATCCGCATAGCAATGAATGTTACCAGTTAGCAACATATCATTGATATGCAGAAGAAACAGCGTTGGTGATAGCACACAGCCTTGTGGAACACCAGCGTTAATAGGCTTGTAGTCAGAGCATGCACCGTCTACAACGACCTTGATGCTCCGATCTGCAAGGAAGCTGGTGATCCAATTGCACAATTTCTCGGGAAGCCCATAGGAAGGGAGCTTCGAAAGAAGCGCTTTGTGCCAAACCCGATCGAAGGCCTTCGCAATGTCCAGAATAACGGCCAACGCCTCCCCCTTGGACTCTACTGCCTCCGCCCATAGTTAAAGAACATTACAACCCTAGTAATTATTATAAGCTAATATAAAAATAAATGCAATCGATGACAGGTGAAAGACGTAATCATAAATTACTGAATGAGAGGGGCATACTCGTAACGTACTTCATAAGTACGAGACACTTACTTTTATACGTGTTAGAGTCACGCTGTCATCGCATTATGCCTGTTTTACGATTATTTGGCCAGACCAGGGAAAGAGCAAGGAATAGAAAAAAGACGTAGATGTCTATGAACCCGAAGCAACCACTTAGATCAGGCCAACATCAAGTATGTGCTCGTTTGTCACCCTAACATAAATAATAACACATAGTCCGGTTTGCAGTTTACAGTTTTAGTAAAAAAAATTGTGGTAGTTGAATTTTATGCTCTAGGCCTAAAACTAAACTTAGTTGTCACCAAGTGGGCGCATGTTTAATGAAATTAGTTTAATGTTATTTTAGACGCATTTTGCAATATCCATAATATTTCATTTCCAATCAAATTTTACCTACATGGAAAATACTCATTAACAAATTTTTCATATAAAGCAAAGTAGGGCGCAAATAACTATATGACCTTGCTGCCTGACTGTTCGTTCGATGTGTAACCGTGAACTGAACGCGAGAGTAGTGCATAGTCGAAAAATATAATCACGACGTTATGTGTCAGATATATGGGATGCTGTATCGCGATTAAACATGAAGTAGACCCGTGAATATTATATCAACATATACACTTTAGTTTGAAACGAATCTCGATATCATAATGTAATGATTATTATGAAAATAGTCTTTTAGCTAAACCCGCTTAAGTCTTAATTGAACTACAATTTTTTTTACAAATAAGTATTTTTATATATTTCCCCGAAATATAAACATGATAAAAGGTGTGGTGTCTTTACAAAGATGTTTTAAAATACACTTCTTTTTTTAATATAACCCTAAAATTGGCCCTAAACAGATCTCTTTGGAATAAGGCAACCAAACATCTCGACAAATTAGATAATAATCTCTCATGGCAATGTACCAAATAATGTGTAAATACTTAAAAAAAATACAATTAAAAACACTATAACACACAGTGAGTGATTTAAATGGCACATTTCTATTTTTTAATACACAAAACCTTTAACGCCAGAGCATTGAGTGATCTTTTGGCGCTGTAGTTGGCCCACAAGGCAAAATCACGCCATCGAAGTTTCCGATCGATTCTGCATTAACAGAACAACTCCGTACCTAATAGGTTCAGGCGTTACTTTTCGGAAATCCATTATATTAAAGTTATATATCGAGCGAATGTACGCAAGGTAATTTTTACCAACTTTAACTCCCTATTCTTGTACTTTGCTCGTGGCCTTTCAACCACGCGGCCTACCGAGTTGCAACTACCGAGGCCTACCTAGTTGTAAACGCCAGCTGACTAACATCACTATCATCACAGAAACTAGTCACTCCGGGTACGTAGTATCAATATACATACTCTTTGCTCCGGGCTTAAATTCTTTGCTTAAACCCTTACCCAACAGGAGGTCTCCCCTTTTCATTTTCTTTTTTTTCAATTGTTCCTTAACCGAAGTTGTCTTGTTTATAAGATATAAAGGCATAAAAAACGTCGGTTCATAAAATTTTGCGGACGCGATTAAGGGAAAGGTCAAGCTTTACGGGTGACCCACCGTATAAGCTGCAGATCGTTCAAAACTAAAATCAGGTGATTACATAAGAAGAGAAAATTATGCGACGCAATTTTTTGAACGATTTTCCACTTCTGCACGCTTAAGTAACATTCGTTGCGTGCGTCCGCAGCAAAATGGACGCCTTTTAAAATATAAAAATACACATGATTTTACTGTTAGATAATATATTAAGAATTTTAATTACATTTACATTAGAGTTATAAAAATACATAAAAATACCAGATATAAAACTACCAGACTTTAGGTTATGGAAAATAATAACAATTAGACCAGTCAAATAAGGTCTGAATTCAAAATTTTGACACTTACCTTTGCATTTTTTATTTTTTAAATGTAGTTTTAATGATACAAAACCAATGTGTAAAGGTTTTCGTGTCCGCAACCCCTAAATATTCCTTGTAAAATAAAGATTATTTATCTTAAATCTATTTGCTAATTATGACTTGGTTGACTGTTGAGTATTAAGTAACATAATGCACATTCCATTTATTATTCTAGCTGTTCAATTCATGCCGAAGAAGGATCATCAAGCAATTTATGTAATTATACTATTTAAACCGATAATAATATGATTTTGAATCAAAAAAAACAATTAATAACCTAAAATTTTTAAAACCTATACTTACGAAAATTTTATGTATGTGCACAAATACCAAAATAAGTTTTAATAAATAATCGGTCAAGTGCGAGTCGGACTCGCGCATGAAGGGTTCCGTACCATAGTAATACACGTTTCTAGTAGGAGAGTCCCTTTAAATTTTTAATTTATTTAAATTTTTATTATTTACAATGAAATACATGTTATGTGAAAATTTCAACTGTCTACCTATTACGGATCATGAGAAACAGCCTTCTGACAGACAGACGGACGGATGGAAGGTCGGACAGCGAAGGCTTAGTAATAGGGTCCCGTTGATTACTTTTTGGGTAAGGAAACCTAAAAAGTCTTATGCATTCTGTAAACACTAGGAATAAACAAGTTACTATATACTTATACGATACCAGTTACACAATTTCACAGTGACAGTAACTCATTAATGGGACAATGTTTATGTCGTAGCCATATCGTAAAATTGATCATTTCATCTATAATTAATAGAATCAGGCGTTACTTTGCGGAAATTCATTTTATAAAAGCTTTTACAAAAATTTACTTCGCAAATATCCGCGTTATAAAATAAAATGATGTGTCTTACCTAGTATGAAGAAGCACCTCCCGCCCTCCCTCAATTGCGTGCACTATTCCCGTTACCACTAATCCCAGTGTAGTGGTGTTGGGAGTAGCGGTGCTGGCATTCGATGACCGTCATGTGACATACGAGCAGATTCGGGCTGTTATCAGAATCGGAATGACTGCAATTCAGTCAATATTACATAATGACCTGTGTGTAAGAAAGCTAGTTTCTCGCTGGGTTCCCCACAATTTGTCCGAATAGCAAAAGGCGGCTCGTGTAGATTGCTGCCGGAATACTCTGCAACGCTTCAACGGAGGGAAGTCAAATGCCGTTTATAATATCGTCTCAGGTGACGAATTATGGATTTATTCATACGAACCTGAAAGAAAACATCAGTCAGCAGTTTGGGTCTTCGAAGACGTGGTCAAACCAATGAAAGTGGTTCGCTCCCGCAGCGTGTCGAAGAAAATGGTCGCTACGTATGTCTTGAAAAAGGGGCATGTTGCTACAATTCCTTTACAGGAACCGTGGTATATACACATATACAGGTATATCACCGTTTGTTTGCCAGAAATGATAGCCGAACTCCGAAAAATAACCCGAAACGTCGCATCATCTTACATTACGATAATGCGAGCTCCCATACGGCTCGGAAGACAAATGATTTTTATAAGCAGGAAAATGTTGAGCTGATGAGCCATCCTCCTACAGTCCTGACCTGAGCCCAAACGAATTCTTCTTACATTCCCTAGAATGAAAGATTTATTACGCGGTCAACGGTTTGAAGACACCGAAGCAGCTGTGGAAGCGTACAAATCAGCCATTTTGTCAACATTAACTTCAGACTGGAATTACTGTTGTAAGGATTGGTTTGCACGAATGAAAAAGTGCATTAAGTTGAACGGAGAATACTTCTAAAAACAATAAAATACAATTTAGCTATACCGTGCATGTGGTTTTTCTTATTCCCAATCATTTCAGTGTGCCCTCGTATCCGCAGTAGAACAAGAATGACCGTCATAGCCCAAAGGATTAGTAAGCTAAAGTGGCAATGGGCCAGCGATATAGCTCGAAGAACCGACAACCGATAAGTAAAAAAGGTTCTTGAGTGGCAGCCTCGTACCGGTAGGCGAAGTGTAGGTTGACCCTCCACTAGATGGAGTGACGACCTGGTAACACATTCCTGCATGTCGATGAATGCAGGTGGCTCTGTGTATCATAACTTGTGGGGGGCCTATGTTCAGCAGTGAACTTGTGAAAGGCTGTAATGATGATGATGATGATGATACTAATTCATTACATAATTGTCATTATATTATAAATTGTGATTAGAGTTAAGATTACTTTTTTAATTAGTTCCTAAAATTTAATTCATTCTTATCTTTTTATTTTCATTCCCTTTTCTTTTTCTAACGCGGCATGCACCAGATCATGAGACACAAAATGTTAATGTTAATTAAACGACTATTTAATTACAATAATAACTATGTATAATACGCAAACAATTCTTAACCAATTAGATCATACGTGTTATGTGTCAAATCGCAGAAACGCGTAACCTTCTCCGTGTGTTATAGATATAAATAAAATATTGTTCAAAATATGAAATCTGTGGTAACTGACAATATACTCCCGCCGGTGGGTCCCACCTTCAGGCGGAAAACATTCAAAAAAACCTAACCTAACCTAGCTGACAATAAGCATATTTTTGTATTTACAAGAAAAATATAAAAGTTCATTCTTTATTTGGAATTTTTATTAAACCTTTGATATCATGGAAATCCTACATTAATGATATGGCTAAACGTGGATCGAAAAATCATCAAACGTTGATGTTTGAACGATATGGTCAGTTTTAGCTGGCCATTTCGTGAAATACAACGATTTTATTAAATAATCGGCCACATATTGAAGTGATCAAACCAAATTGAATGTGATTTATGGGCAACAATGTTTTTGTCTACCGATCGACCCTTACAAATGTGTGCGTGCGCAGTAAAATCAGTTAAAATACTGCATTACCATGCATTTTGAATTTAAAAGAAAAAAATGACAGAATATTTGCGATATATTTATTAATTTTTCTTTACCACTTGCCTATATTACTTATTCTGTACCCTCTCTGCAAATTTGGCTGGTTATTGCAAAATAACCCTGTATAAAAATTAATATTCGTTTGATCGTATTTTATGCGCTACTATACCGTTCATCAGATTGCGATAAAACTTTGTCGACTTATTGCTTGCACTTGCGCGAAGGTATCGTACTAACAAATTTATTTGAAAGTCATATATCATTCAATTTCAATGAATGTACTAAACATTCCTAATTAAAGAATACAACCATTAAAAAAATTTAAACGATATTTCCACAATTATCTTATGTGATAGCAATGCGCCGGGTACCAGCTAATAAATTATAAAATTTTATAATCAATGTTCAATAAAACTGTAAAACTGTAAAATATTACTTTAAGAAAAGTTCCGCTAGATTTCTTGCTGGTTCTTGCCAGGACGAAGGCTTTTTGCCAACCAGTAGTAGGAGTAGAAAATTGTTTTCAATCATCAACTAAATTAGATTGAAAAAATATCCAAATAGCATATACATAAAAAACAGCCAAAGACAAAAACATAAGCGTAATTATAAACGTGAGCTCTCATAAAGCACATTACAAACGAGTTTCTTGAGGTTTGTGACCTCCGCTATACTTGTATTATAATATGCACATCCTGAGAAAAATTAAATCTTATCTGCCTTCAGATATCTGAAGACGACATAAAACGAATCTTATAGCAAAGATTTTATTGCTGAAATGTTATGATCGAAGCTCCGACACAAAATGCATTGTCGGTTTGTCGGGGTACATTTTATCTTTTTAGCGCAAAACAGCGTGCTGGTGGATTTATATGTAGCAGTTGATTTTAAAGATTATAATTATTTTAGATTAATAATAAAATAAAATAAAGAATAAAAATAAAATTCTACAATAATTATAATATAATTATTATAGAAGGTATTTATTTATAGAATAAGGGTGACAAACGAGCACACAGTCCACCTGATGATAAGCAGATGCAGTGGCTCATAGACATCTACATCTATTATCAATTAAGAATCAGATTCGTTGTCACTCGTGAGGAATAAGATGGAATTCCTCGTGTCCAGTAAAAAGGATCTCCAGTTCTCTCCACTCCCCATATGAAATCATTAAACTCCTATTTACGCTGGCATTCTGTATTTGAGCAAGATCCTTCCGTGGCAGCCTCGTACCGGTAGACGAAGTGCACGACCTGGTAAGACTTGCAGGAAGTCAACGAATCCGGTGGCTCAGGTCCGTGCTTTGTGGCATTCCTCGGGGAGGCGAGGAGGAGGGTTCAACAGAAGACTTGTGAGGGGCAGTAATGATAATGATAGTGATGGCGTTCCTTCCCCTGCCGAGCAGACCCCTCCGTACAACAACCAACAACCCTATAATAACTGTGGCATGGCTCTACCACGTATAAAATACATAATATGTACAATATGTAATAGATGTATAACTTTTAAAATATATCGTAGAAACTAAGCTTTATTTGGAAACACTGATTGGTACAATATTAGTCATCGTCGTTATCACTATTATAACAATGAGGGCATCTAAGACTTTATTGCCACCAGGGCGGCGCCACTAGAAAGTGAGGTATAATATTTGACAAATTTCATAGCGGGGAAGTTAATTTTTCGGAAAATATAAAGTTTATTGTTTCTTTCTGTAATATTAGCTATATTTTATATTAATAAGATTAATAATAAATAAACCAAACCACAGATATTAATAAAAGTAGAAAAAGTAAAAAAATAGTTAAAAATGTGCAAAAAGTTAAAGAGCAAACCACTGACGCATTGTTTTGTGGTTTAATATAATACTCTAGAAACTGATAAACTTTATTAAAAACTAACTTCTCAATTAAATTACATTGTGTAACAAAAACTTTAATTCAGTGTCAACTAGCGACATCTGGTGAGCATAAAATTCTTAGCCCTCATTACACAGAACAGTTATAATTAATGAATAGAATAGAATAGAATGCCTAGAATGAATGCTATACGAGACCAGAATGGCTGTATTCTGAATGACGAAGTTTTGAGTTTAAGGAGATGGAAGGAATACTTTGAAAGCGTGTTTATGAGTGATGAGACGTTTGAATTAAATGAAATAGAAATTCCGAAAGAAGAGGAAATAGATAGAGATATAAGTATAGATGAAATAATGAAAGCAATGAAAAGTATAAAAGCAGGTAAGGCAGCCGGTTATGATAGAGTATCTCTCGAAATGCTAAGGGCTGGAGAAGGAGTGGTGGCAGACCTGCTGTACACCTTGTTTAATTTATGTTGGGAACTTAAGCGGGTACCGGGAGACTGGTGCAAAGCCGTGATAGTCCCAATATATAAGGGAAAAGGATCACAGCAGGACTGTAAAATTACCGTGGTATCAGCCTTCTTAGCATTGTGGGAAAACTGTATGCTAAGGTACTAATTGAAAGAGTTATGAAAGAAACTGATGGAAAAATTTGGGATGTGCAAGCGGGATTTAGAAAGGGAATGGGATGTACGGATCAGGTCTTTTCCATGCGCATGATCGCGGAGAAGTTTTTGGCCAAAAACCAAAAAGTTTTTTGTGCGTTCATAGACTTGGAGAAGGCTTATGATAGAGTGGACAGGGATGTGTTATGGTAAACACTGAACTCATTTGGGTTGACCGCTGGTCTGATACAGACATTGAAGTCTCTATATAGGGACTCTAGTGCTTGTGTCAGGATCAACGGGGCCTACTCGGACTGGTTTGGCATCCATAAAGGTGTCAGACAGGGCTGTGTGGCTTCCCCGTGGTTGTTCAACCTATTTACGGAGAGTTGTTTGGAAAATTTGAAAGTAGAAGAATGCGGGTTAAGAATGGGTGAGTTAACCGTCAAATGCCTTTTGTACGCCGATGATCAAGTCATACTTGCATCGTCGGCAGCCGAGTTGCAAATGATAGTTACATTAATGAACAGGACATTAAAAGAAAAGGGAATGAAAGGGAACGCAAGTAAGACGAAAGTTATGGTTTTTGAAAGAGAAGACAGCAAAACGATATGTGAAATAAGAATAGAAGGGGAGTTGGTAGAGCAAGTAGATGAGTTTGTATATTTGGGATGTGTGTTTAGCAGGGATGGTAGATATGATAAGGATATAGAACGACGAGTGAATGCAGGAAATAGAGTGAATGGGGCTCTACACTCTATTGTGAAAAGTCAGAGTGTGTCCAAAAAGGCACGTATGGCAATTCACAATGCTGTGTTAGTACCTACTTTAATGTATGGTAGTGAAAGTTGGGTGTGGCAGAAGAAGCATGAGAGTAGAATAAATGCTGTAGAAATGCGGTCATTAAGGAGTATGTTAGGGATGAAGCTGAATGACAGAGTGAGAAATTGTTTAATAAGAGAAGAGTGTGGTTTGCAAGATGATGTTGTGACCAGAATTAAGAAAGGAATGCTTCGGTGGTTTGGCCATGTAGAAAGAATGAATGAGGAAAGAGTGACAAAGCAAATCTATGTTGCAGAGGTGAACGGCATAGTCGGGAAGGGTCGCCCTAGGCGAAAGTTTATCGACCAAATTGGCGATATATTAAAAATGGGCCATATCAAGAGTACCTTTAACCGACGAGCGTGTATGCGTAGGTATATGGATGTGGAGGAAGCGAGAGAGGTGTGTCAGGATCGTGCCAAATGGAAGTCCATAATCTCTGCCTACCCCTCTGGGTGACAGGCGTGAGTGTTTATATTATGTTATATGTTATAATTAACAACGGTCTGCTTACCGTTACCGTTAGATACAGCCTTTTAAAGTCCACTGCTGAACATAGGTCTCCCCCATAGATTGCCCCAAAGTGGGGATGTTTGGCTTAGTTTGCAAGCGGGTTGGCAACCTCAGTTTTTTCTATTTTTAGTCATTATTAGGAAGACGCTGCTGCTCATCTCCTGATTTGTTTCCTTCTGTCACCTCTTACGACACCCACGGTATGATTTTACCGCGTATTATGTCACAGCTTGGGCCTGTCTCGGTCAAGCTCTATTCGGGCTCAATCCAGAATTTAGCTGCTTTACAACGTGAATTTTGTTCATGCTAAATAAAACACATAGACATATTTTTTAATAAAAAAATAATATTAACAATGCTGTTAACACTAGTGGTGTTCCCAATTAATTACACCAAATAAGCTTTAAAGACGTATAGAGAGGGCTATGCAACGTTTTTCTATGTGTAATAGATTTCTTATTGAGAATATCCGCAGTAGAAGGCACCTAGTAAAAAACTCACATAGTCTATCTGATTATAAGTTGCTTTTGCAGTCCAAATATACCTGCAACCAACTATAAACAAAAAAAAAACCACATAATAATTTCTTATATTTACGCGAAACGTGGAAACTTTTAAATCCTAAATCTAATTTTACAGATTTTATCGCGTTTAATTTTGTTACAATAAAATCCGTAACAATATTTCATTTAAAGCCACAGATGTGTTGTCAGATCTGGACAAAGCTAATCATACTTGTACATTCACCGTTAAAAGTGGAACGTAGCAATGGGTGCTATATTACTGCTTGGGAACAGAATTAGGTAAGAGGCTAGCCGGCCAGCCTGACTCCTAGAGGAAGCTATCCTAGAGGCGTCCATCATTGTAACTATATAATGGATAGTGATTATCTATTTAGTTTGATAATACTGGATTCTTAAAGATTTTAATTCAATCTCAGAGCGCACATTAACGGAAGCGTCGAAAGCTGATTAAATACAGCACGTCTTTCCACTTAGTTCTAGGCAATAATGGCAGCAGTGCTTTATATATATCCAACAGCAGTACTCAATACATAACCATTAGTAGAACGTCATACATATCCAACAGCCGTACTTCATACCTAATCAACAACAGTACTCCATACTTAAACAGAAGTTAAGCATGTCGGCCATGTTTTTCGATTTTGTAAGTTAACAAATAAATAATGAAATTATTCTTAAAAATCAACAAAAAATCATAAATGTTAACAATTATTAATATAATTAAAATAAAACAACTTAAAAACCTGTCCATTTGTAACTGTACATTCCAAATTTATACAAAATTCTTAAAGTTTCTAGCAAATCGGATGTGTTTTTATAATTTACAAATTAAATGTTAAGTTAATAAATTAATAAATAATCCTGTTGTCAACGTATAACTTCGGTTAATTGTATAAAGAGTGTTGACCTCGGCGACGAGTATAATATGGCTTTAATGCAATGGTAGTATTAAAGTGATATTAGATAAACTATAGAAGCAAAAAAACTAAAAGTAAAAAATGACTTTCAATAAGAAATACATATAATCTACGAGTATATAATCTATATTGAATAAAAATTATTTTATTCTATTCTATTTTTACCGCAATTTTAACTGTGTAGTGGCGGTGTAAGAATATCCACTAACCCATATCGTTCCGTGGGTGCCGTCAGATGCGACAGAAGATAACAAACCAGGAGCTGAGCAGCAGATCTTCCTAATAAACACAAAAATATTAAAAACTGCGGTTGTCAACCCGTCTGCTGAACATGGCTACTATAATATATCAAATATTACCCTCATAATGTCATATATCCTCCTTTCTATGGGGACCCCTATGCTTAGCAATGGACTTAGATAGTTATGAGTATATTAAAGAATGAATAAAGAGAACCGATAAAGTACAGGGGATTAGAACTCTTCGCCTTAAAAATTCATAATACATTAGCAAACCAAGATTAAACGCCGATTTACTACGTGCTTGGTGGTGAAAGAGAACATCGTGAGGAAACCGAAGTTAATAGAAAATTAAAATGAAAATAATTTTAAGATTATGTGATGTATGCTTCCTTCACTAAAACCCCCTCAAGAATGTTAAGAGCGGCGTGCAGGCCGGAACTTTAGTTAAGCTTTAATTAACTTGCACATGACCACCTCGTTAGTTCGTGCTGATCATGTGATCCAAGATTTGTATCCCAAGTGGGGCCAAATCAGTGACAGGGACAGGGGGACAATAAATTCTCAGTAGCAGGCCGAAATCAGTAAGTTGACACTGTTTTACAATGGTTCGTCCGAAAGTACATAAATCCGTTGGTTTTACACCTGATGTCCCTCTGATTGTGGCGAATGCCGTCCCATTGGACTATGGGAGTGCTGAACTGCACAGTACGGGCCTCTTTATTATAATATTGTAGTTCGTTTACAATCAGAGTTTGTTGCCAGTGATGACTTACAGAATTGAAACGTGGTATTTTACTGCTGGCAGTATGAAGCTCGAAGTTACTAGGCGTGCGATGGAAAAGACTATGCTCTGAATATCTCTACGGATAAAAGTCCGTAACGAGAGGATATCCGCAGAAGAACAACACTAACTGACATAACCAAGCAGATCAAGCTGAAGTGGTAATGGGTAGTCATATAGCTTGAACTATCGACAATCGACGCGGAAGGACGGTGGTCTCAAGTGGCAGTCTCGTACTGGAAAGTACAGTGTTGGCCGACCCCTCCTAAAACATAGGAGTAGGTTTAATACATTTGACTATAAAATTCTTATGCCTCACCTAATTCGTAAATATTGGTTTATTCTTTACGCTTGGTCGGCTGCTCTAGATAGGTGGTCCAACATCAGCCTTAAACGCTGTTCCCCAACGCCTGCTTGGGTTATATTCTGAAAATTTATCTGATGGTTATTGATATCATTTATTATTGTCTTTTTTATTTATTATAATAGTTTTAAGATGTATTCCGTCAACTCTAGTGTGACAAAACCTTTAACATAACACGTCTATATTAATGGATTCTAACAGTTAATATGCTTATATACCTCATAAATGATAAACACGTCATTATACGGTAAACCTGATTTCGAAAAGCATTGGCGAATGTTAATAAAGCACATATTTATCTTTTTAGTTTAATGCAAATAACTTACAACGGTAGTTTGTGTTTCGAGTTATTCGGTTTTTAGAGTTCCGTACCCGAAGGGTAACCAACGGGACCCTACTACTAAGCTTGCGCTGTCCGTCCATCCGTTCGTCTGTCCGATCGTCCGTTTGTCTGTATGTCAGCGGGCTGTATCTTATGATTCGTAATAGGTAGACTGTTTAAATTTTCACAGAATGTGTATTTCTGTTACAGCTATAAAAAATAATAAATATAAAAATTAAAGGGGGCTCCCCTACTAAAAACGTATTTTACGATGGTTCGGAACCGTTCATCCGCGAGTCCGACTCGCTCTTAGCCGGTTATTACATTTGTTAGTATCATGAGTTTTTGTTCTATCTTCAAAGGAACTTCTCATTTTTTCTTAAACAATATGGGTATAGGCGATGTAAGAGAATCAATTACCTCATATCATCTCGTGGATGTCGGTAGAGGGAAATAGAAACTGGAAATAAGTAGCTGCAACTTCCTTGTAACACTAGGTAGCAGGATTTGTTTTCAGTCTAGTTCATCTGGGGAGATAAGACCTTCTTACCAGTTTCTGCCGTTAAGCAGCAAGCCGTGCAATACCGTGTTACAATCTGAAGGGTATATTATTTTACGTGGTAGATGCTGCAGCTGTATTAATTGTATAGTAGTAGCACGAATGGGTCGGCTCGACCGGGGAAGAACCACGCTCTCACAGAATACCAGCGTAAAATAGCAACTTAACGCTGCTGTGTTTCGTATGGTGAGTGTAGAGAACCGGAGACCCTTTTTACTGGAAACGAGGCATTCCATCTTAGTCCTCACGGCTGACAACGCATCTGCATTTTGATTCGCAAACGAAGATAGATGTAGATGTCTATGGGCCACAGCTACCACTTCAGGTGGACTGTTTGCTCGCTTGTCACCCTTATCCTATAAAAAAAGGTATTATTTACATAAGGGATATTCAGTATAATAACAGGCTGTAAAGCATTCATCTTAGCCTTCAGTGGTGACATCACAATTGCAGCGTTCTTTATTTGAAGTTGGTTGCATATATCCATGGGCTGCGGTAGTCACTTACCATCAAGTGGCCTGAAAGTTCGTTTTAATTTTAATAGAATAAGGATGACAAACGAGAACACAGTCCTGCTGATGGTAAGTGGTTGTCTTAGTTTGCAAATTAAAATGCAGATGCGTTGTCAGCCGTGAGGACTAAGATAGAATGCCTCTTTTCCAGTAAAATGGGTCTCCGGTTCTCTACACTCACCATACGAAACACAGCAGCATTAAGCTGCTATTTTACGCTGGTATTCTGTGAGAGCGTGGTCCTCCCCGGTCGAGCCGACACATTCGTACTACAACTATACTATTAATACAGCTGCAGCATGGCTCTACTACGTTTATTACTTATTCATTACTACAATAACACGGCTGCAATAGGGTAACCCTTGTAATGACAGGATAAATAAGTATGAAATAAATAATTAAAAAATACAAATGCAATATTTCACCTGAGAACTTGGATACAACGCCTCGTTGCACTCACTACTCGAAACATATAGCATTATGCGGGTATTTTACGCGGTTATTCTGCGAGAACATGGTCATTCTCCGGTAGAGGCGACTCATTTGTGCTCTCCCACGTACAAACATTAAACCTCACCGTTGGATTCAGGTCTTATACTCAATTATTGTAATTACATGTAACCGGTAAAAAATAACGTTTAGTAAAACGTAAAAGCCAAATTGAAGGAACTAAAAAGAATGGGATAATTTTGTCGAAGAATTAAATATCAAAAAATTAAAGAACCAACATCAGAATGTAAAACTAAAAATAATAATTTTTTTAGTTTTTGATTTTGGTGACTTTTTGCTATTGCCATCTTACGCTCATATTTTACGTAAGCGTGGTCCTTCCCCGGTTAAGCCGACCCACTGGCGCATCATCCAATATACGAGTACAATTACAGCGTGGCTCTACCATTTATACTAAAACAGATTCAAAAATAATATAAATATGGCTTGGTAATTAAAACAGTGTATTAATCCGCTAGAGTTATTATTAGTCTACGTCAATAATAACCCTAGTAGCTAACTCTTCGTTAGTATTGGTTAACGTGGTAGAGCCAGTAATATGAATTGTATAGAAATACTGAATTGTACAGTAGAGCTACGGAGACTATCCGAGTGTAGAACTAATGAAACTCTTCACCGCTGCATTTGAGGAGGTTTTCAAGCTACTGGACTGTTAACGATACGGTATAAATTGATCCTAGTGTGGGGTAACGTTTAAAAAAAAAAAGAAAAAAAGATGGCGAGTACCTTAATCATTTTAGAATCGCTGAAGGATGTTATCCTCCGCTCTACCACTATGCTCATATACCTCAAAAGTGTCTCACAATGGATACGTTTGAATTAACTTATAGGCCGGTAATTATATGATAGGGGCTATAGGTGGCAACCCCGGTGACAAGTTGTAAAATACCCGCTCCCAACTATTTTTAAAAATTAAATATTTTAAATTGATAATAACCACCTCAATTTACAGTTACAGTAGTTAAATACGACTTATTTGTATTTTTAAAATAAGTAAAAGTCATATGTAAGTATTTTAATTAAATTGTGTTTAGTGTTCCAATCAAAAGTGACAGCTGTAACGAACATCGTTTAAACTTAGCGTAAGTGTAATTCTTGTTATCCCTTTAATATTTTAAGGTTTACCTTTTAAGTAAGTGTTGCTCTGGATTTCATTTTGATTTATTTACATAATAATTTAATTTGAGATCTGTAAATAAACCTGTAGATTAGACTGCTTCTTCTGTTTTCTTTCTTTTGCATGCGTTATGCGCAAAGCGCACAGGTATGTTCTGCTATGACGTAAAAACTAAGATTCCAAAATTTTCAATCATATTATACATATAAATGATATAAAAAGCACATTGTCAAAACGATAACTGATTGTAGAACTTATTAATATTTTTAAATCGATTAATTACTATTTTTAAATAAAAAGGGGTTTTAGTGGCTTATGGTGTGGATTTATCAAATACGCATGGCGGCGTAAACACGATAACTTTTGAAAATATCTATTGTTCAACTCAATCTATTTTTAAAACTCTTCATCTATCATGTGGTCAAAATATGGTCAAATATTCCAAAAACCAAATTTGATACATACTTGACCAAGGTAAGATATTATTATTATTTTACAATCACAGATTTTTATTACAATATTTTGTTTCGCTAAAAGCACGCAGAATTTAGATATAAATATATTTAAATACTTATACATCTTGGACTTTATAGACCTGAAGGTGTGTCGGTATCTGCTACTGGAACTCCTCGACGAGGAGAACTAGATGTGCCGAGTTTGGGCTCGTTTTGTTAGTTATGATGAGACCTTATCTCCGGATTTGATAGAGTGACTTGAAAGTAGTGTATTTTGATGACTGTTACTGGAACTCCTCGACGAGGAGAACTAGATGTGCCGACCTTGGCCTCGTTTTGTTAGTTATGGTGAGACCTTACCTCCGGACTTGACAGAGTAACTTGAAAGTGTACTTTGATGACTGCTACTAGAAATATACGCCTAGTATATACGGAAAGCAAGCAATCGACTACTTGGTGACATCAGATGTGGAATTACTAGGTCACCCGCCCTATAGCTATTTCCGAAAATAAAAGAAAATCTTCGAGGAAAACGTTTTATGGACGCCGAGGAAGCAGTGGCTGCGTTTCAAAATGCCGTCGAAGAGACCCCTAAGGACGAGTGGGCAAAGTGCTTTTCTCAATGATGCCATCGGATGCAGCGATGTTTGATGTAAATGGACACTATTTTGAAAAGATATAATAAAACTAATAACTTAAAATAACAACTTTCAGTGTCACCCTCGTATAAGTACCGTACATATATACTAGCTAGCCAGGCAGACGTTGTTCTGCCCTTTCCAACGACCCTTCCCATAAAAATCCTTAAATTCGCAATAAATAATGTTGAGGGTCATTTATCGGGATAAAAAAAGTTTACATTACACTGTTTTATAATTTAAATTCAAATAAAAAATCAAAAATATACAAATAACTTTAAAATTTTACATTTTATATTTTTTTCTCTATTTTACATTTTTTTATACCACATATGTAATATAAAGAACAAAGTTTTGTAAATTTTCCATAATTTTAATAAATAATTTATATTTATTATGTCTGGGGAGTGGCGCCATATGCTGAAATACAGGTTTTGGCCTAGTTCGGCAATGAATGCTATTTTTCATGTTATAAGATTAAATATTCCTTTGTAGTTTATAAATAGACATATTGTTAACTGATATATATATATATATATATATAAATGGAAAATAAAGATTACTATTATTATTATAACTTTGTCGAAATCGAAAGAAAGAAGATAATATGCAGTTTTTAGATTTTTTCCTTTGTATACGTCTAATGATCTACCTTGATGCCAAATTTAAAGCTTGTAATAACCTAGAAGTTACCTAGGTTTTAGATGAGGGATTCAACGAATGATAAAAATTACACTTTTCAAATCTCAATAACTCAATAATATCTATAATGCAGCTATTTTACATCAAATCGCAAGCCAATGCAATGCACCCGTGCAATGCCGTCCCTAGCAGTCCCTAATATCCTACCATATAAATATACATAAATAAAATACAAAAGTGCGGGTTGTCTGTACCATGAGACCCAAGATACTCGTAACAAACGGACAGAGACAGGATGTCAGGGTTTAAGTGATGGAGTTTTCTCACTGCCAGTTAAGTAGATTCACAAGACTGATCAGGGGTTCTGACGGTTGAAAGAATCTTGGCCGCAGGAAGACCAGGTTTACCGGGAGTCTCTGCGAAAATAACGAAGTTGTGTTCCAGCGTTGACAGAGAGTTTTATTTAGAATTTGCTATAACTTATACAACTTAATACTAACACAACTAAGATTACTCAGTAACAACTACTAATTTTGATAACGCGGTCACTGGTCTACTGCTGGGCTAATGTTCAGTCCTGAAAACTAGTTTTAAATAAACCCCATAGCAAAATCAACAAAGTTTACTTGCAAAATTTTCTCTTCTGTCTTGTTAAAAAAGAAGACTAAAAACTAAACATCAACTATAATTATATGTGTATATATTATTTTTTTACTTATTATAAGCCAGTGCTTGACCACAATCCCTTCTGGTGGTAAGTGGTGATGCAGCCCTAGATGGTAAATCGCACTGTCTTAGCCATCGATCACTAATAAAAAACTAGATACACAATTCCATGCAAAAGTTCTCTAAAAACTGTCGCCAATTGTTTGGACGTAATGCTAATTGAAATAAATATACATTAATGTAAATTCAACCTTAACTGCATTGGCTAAAGTTGTATTCACAAAGCTATGTACAAATTAAAACAGCACCCAAATATTCGAGTTTTTACCCTCATTCGGTAAGGACATTTTTGTCACTGATTGTGTAACTAGTTTTTTATTGGTGATCGATGGTCTTAGCGTAACAAAAGCCTATTCAATCTTGCCTTAAAGACGCCCAGATTGTATTCGGACGGAAAGATAGACGCTAGCAAATTATTCCACTCCTTTGCTCTACGTATTACAAAAGACGAAGCAAACCGTATTGTTAAAAAAAAATAAGGATCCTATAATCAAACGTTTGAAAAAAATAAAAGGCAAAAAGTTCCTTCGAGCCGGATTTGAACCAGCGACCTATGGATGACAATATTCGTATTACTCTACAGTCCACCGCTCTACCAACTGAGCTATCGAAGGTTGTGACATAGAGTTTGAAATATTACTACCAATGCTGTATATAAATAAGTTTTAAATATTATAATGTTTTACTTGTGTTTCACTAAATTATTAAATGTGAAGCCGTGATAAATATGAATTTGTACCAATGCTGTTCGGTACCACGTGTGAAGTTTCTATAGGAATTATTCCATACTCTTTGTGAACTGTATTCACGACTAGTCCGACGCTGGTAAGAAGAGGCCTGGTTTTTAGTTTAGGTGACATCTAAACACTATTAAAAATTAGAAAGAAGGTCATTCCTTCTATTATTAAATAATATCTTCAAAAAATGATCGCCCCCGGGTGGGCTCGAACCACCAACCTTTCGGTTAACAGCCGAACGCGCTAGCCGATTGCGCCACGGAGGCGGTTGTCATCACGTTCAAAATTAAAAATCAGACTATTATCGTGATTAAAATAATTTTTTATTATTTGTTATGTATCAATATCCGGAATCCATCTTGAGTCAAGCACTAGTCTTTCCGCCTAAAGTCAGCACTTCCGGCTACCTTACCTGCCTGGAGGGGGCACCTCACCACTGTTTTTGCTTTGTTATTTAAGCAGTGATGAGCACCAGGTCTCGTCATTATAGCGTTGTTTTTCGCGCCATTCACAAGTCAGCCTTTCGTAAGCACAAAAAGTTTCAATTTTTTTTTTCTAAAATTAAAAAATAGCTACCCTACTGAAAAAATTATGGAGGAACAAAGTGTCGACGAAGTTACATTATTAAATTCTCAAAAACGTGTGCGTACTTCATCGTCGAGTTCGGATAGCAGTGATTCGTCAAAAAGCAGTGTTTACAGTCAAACAAGGAGACACAAGAAAAGGAGAATGGATCAAACCGTGAGTAAAGAACATTTAGAATTTTTATCCCAGCAAGTGGCCTTTTTAACTAATATTATTACAAAATCGAGTGAAGTTACATGCCAAAACCAAAAAATAGTCCCTTCACTTAATCTTAACTTGCATCGACCTACAACAGAAGGCGGGGACAAAATAAACCAGCTCAAGCTATCAGATTTGAGTACCACGGTTAAAGATCCCATTTATCCACGTGCAAATGAAATACATTTAAAGAAATTAGTAGAATTACAGCGTTTTAATTGTGATGATTGGTATGCTGTACGGTTTATCGATGCCCAGAAGAAATATTTATCTACCCCCGGTTTTGTCGAACTTGCCGTAAATGATTCATTAAAACGATTTGAAACTGCAATGTTGCGCGATGATCCTCGATCTTATTTGCTAGAACGTTCTTTCGCCGGATTTCGCCGGCCGAACTCCTTACAAAAAGAGGAATTACAAAGAGCATTACAAGCACTAGTAGATTCGGCCAGTGATTCTCGACAAACATTGACTCCAAATTTATTATTTGATAAAATAGGAGAGTTATTTTCTTAAGAATCATCATATAGCAAAGTAACTGAAGATTTGTTTCAAATAGTTTGTGGTAGACGAGCGGATCTAATTAGCTTCCGCCGTGGTTCATTACTTCGACAAATTCCTGAAGAATATCATCGCGAGGTTTTGCAAAAAATCCCTCCTAACGTAGAAACTCTGTTTAACGACGATTCCATACAGACCTACCTTCAGAAAATTGGAGGGCCAGATAAATTAATCACTTCATCCCGATCAATGCCTCGTACTCAAAAATAATTTTATGAAAATCAAAAGCCATCGACTAGTAAACAAGCTGATGATACATTTTTTCATCGAAACAATCCCTCGAAAAGAGGAAAACGAGCACTCCGCCTATCCAACCAAACAAATCGAGATAAATCGGGCAAAAATAGACAAAGAGGAAAGAAATCGCAATCGCATTTTTCCTTTAAAGATGATCGTCGTAAATGACTCTCAAAAATTTCATGGCGGCTGTCTAAAACAATTTCAATGTGTTATGAGCAATTTAGGCGCGCCGGAACAAATATGCAGACTATTAAACGGCTCATACATCCCATTCAAACTCAAGCCACCTCTAATACTTCCAAATCCAATTGTGATTCAGAGTTACAGGACCAAAACTTCCTTAAATATGATTCGCCAAATTCAAAGTATGTTAAAGTCCGGAGTACTCGAACAGGCGGAGCCGAGTGCCAGCTTCCTTTCCACATTCTTTTTAGTGCCAAAACCAGACGGCAGCTACCGTCCAATATTGAATTTGAAACAACTGAACAGGTTCGTTAAAACGAAACCCTTCAGACTGTTCAGTCACTTTCGAGTACCCACCTTTCTGCAGCATCAGGATTGGATGGCAAAATTAGACCTAAGCCAAGCCTACTTTCACGTTCCGATTGCTCGGCGTCATCGAAGATATTTGAGGCTGAATTATCCCATCAATTCAAACCAGCACCAACTGCTTCAGATGACCTGTTTACCGTTTGGCCTTTCCTCTGCGCCGAGAACGTTTGCCTCAATAACAAACTGGGTAGCAGAGTTTCTCAGGAATCGGGGCATCAGATGTGTAGTTTATTTGGACGATTTTCTATTGGCAAGCCAGTCGATGCAACAACTACAAGAAGATATATCTTTAACGATAAAGATCATGCAGTTACTGGGTTGGACAATAAATTTCGAAAAGTCCGTGCTGACTCCGACACAGTGCCTCGAGTTTCTCGGCATAACATGGGACACAAAACTCAATGCAATGTCCTTATCGGAGAAAAAGTGCTTAACGCTACGCAACGCACTTCAGCAACAGCTCTTAAAACGCAAGTGGTCCCTCAAACAGTATCAGATCTTAATGCGGAGACTCAATTTTGCCACTTACGTAACCCGGAGAGGTCGGCTTCACTGTCGAACACTGCAATACTTCAGTCGACAGTTGTCAAAGGACCACCCTTACCGCCAAGTGAGTATTCCACTACCAGTTCAATCGGAGATGGAATGGTGGCTACAAGCTGTAGGTCAATCTGTACCGATACACACGAATGTAGTACTAACTCACCTTCTAACAACCGATGCTTCAGACATCGGCTGGGGCGCGCAACTCGGCGATATAAGTATCGGAGGGACCTGGACGAAACGGCAACTAACCTGGCACGCAAACAGAAAAGAAATGTTCGCAGTTCAGGCAGCGATATCACACGAACAAAAACTGCTACAGAACTCACAAGTGCTTCTTCAGACGGACAATCGAACAGTGGTGTCTTACATAAACAAGGAAGGCGGAAGCAAGTCCAAAAAGCTTCTCGAGCAAACTCTACAACTACTTGCACTTCTAGACAAATTCAATATACACCTTCAGGCCCAGTACTTTCCAGATTCAATGTCGAAGTGGACGCCTTATCACGCCAAAGGACTTGCCCCGAGTGACACCTAACAACAGCGGCGACATCCAAAATATTTCGAATGTGGGGCACGCCGGAGATAGACCTATTTGCGTCGAGTACTGCTCACGTGACCCCGAAGTATGTTTCAGTGAACATTCAGGACAAGCAAGCTCAACACCACAACGCGTTTTGTCACCAGTGGCACTACAAACTAGCATGGTTATTCCCACCACCCAATCTTATTCCCAGAGTCATAAACCATTTGAATCAAGCCAGCGGACTAAATATATTAATTGCCCCGAAATGGAACAAGGTGTTTTGGCAAGCAGATGTTCAACGCCGAGCTCTGCACCCCCCTTATCGGATTCGAGATCTAGTCCACACTCTAGTAGACACGAGAACAGGCATACACCCTCCACAGATTCAAGACTTGCTCTTGGAAGCATGGTTGATTTTGGGTGGCAAGATGTGTTAACAGAATGGACAGATAAAGAACAGAAATTGTTAATATCAAGTTGGCGAGTCTCTACGATCAACACATATAAACCTGCATGGAACAGATGGAAAAAATGGTGCGAGTCTAATTCGGTTAATTATAAATATCCTCACCCAGAACAAGTAGCCCGTTATCTGGCACATTTACATTGTGATATAGGTCTTGCTTACAGAACAATTTTAGTACATAAATCTGTGATTTCAACATTCACTCACTTAACTTCAAAAGTAGATTTATCTTCAAATTTCTTTATAAAACATATGTTAAAAGCAATATCTATGGCCCGTACCAGACCAGTTAAGCCACCAATTTGGAATCCTAAATTTCTTATGCAGTATATAAGTAAATATAATCCAAATGAAAACAATCTGTATGAAGTATCTAGGCATACTGCTACATTATTACTATTGGCTTCTAGTCGGAGAGTTCATGACCTCACTTTGTTACATATTGACAATAACAGTTTAATAGACGACCAAAGTAGCATAATCTTATGGCCAGCTTTTGGTTCCAAAACGGACAGCATTAATCATAGACAGTCTGGTTGGAGGCTTAAAGAACATCCTGACAAAAATTTGAATATTATTTTCTGGATAAGACAGTTACTAAAGATATCTAAAAATCGCAGAAAGGCTATAAATCATTTATTTATTACAGCTAGAGGTGACGCTAAGCCAGCATCCCGTACTGTAATTGCTGGGTGGATAAAATCGCTTCTGAGAGAGGCGGGTATTAAAGCTACTCCTGGTTCAGTAAGATCAGCAGTATCTTCCTTAAATTGGTTAGAAAATTTTTCTCTAGATAAAATCCTTGAGACTGGTAATTGGAAAACTGTACATACTTTTCAAAATTACTATAAAAAAGAACTAAAGGAAATTGACATAAATAATTCTGTATCTTTATCAAATTATTCTGATGCCATTAATTGATTGATAGAGCAAATATATTCGTTGTATTTATTATTGTAATTGATAAAAGCAAAAATTATTGTCATTTATATTCAAATAATGTAATTGTGGTATAATATATAATTTTTGTTTGCTGTGTATCTCTTGCAATCATTCTTTTATTGTTTACCTTACACATTATAGCGTTAATAACTATAACAAATTATTAGCACCAGGTGATAACAAACACGTCACTCAAGATGGATTCCGGATATTGATACATAACAAATAATAGAGAGTTTTACCATAAAATAAAACTTACCTATTATTTTTTAATCAATATCCGGAATCCAGGTAAGGGCTACCTGGTGCATCATGAGTATCATAATGACGAGACCTGGTGCTCATCACTGCTTAAATAACAAAGCAAAAACAGTGGTGAGGTGCCCCCTCCAGGCAGGTAAGGTAGCCGGAAGTGCTGACTTTAGGCGGAAAGACTAGTGCTTGACTCAAGATGGATTCCGGATATTGATTAAAAAATAATAGGTAAGTTTTATTTTATGGTAAAACTCTCTATTTAAAATATAATAAAAAGTATCATCAAAATTCATATATATTACCCAATAAAATCATTTCAATTTTAAATTACTGTACTCAAATGGGTATTATGATATTTTACCATAAATTATATTATAGGCCAAATACTCAAACGCTACTCAATTTTAAGAATTTTAAGAGATCATTGTCTCACTCACTTTGACTTAAAGTAATAGAGACAGCATGAGACTTAACGGCATCTTAAAATTGACAATATAGACCTGAAATATTATAATAGTCATAGCCGTTAATAAGGACAGATGCAGGTGCGTGCTTTGTGGCCTCCCATAGTAGGGTAGGAATCCTCATTAGGGTAGGAATGGCCGTTCTTATTAAACTGTAGAGATTTAATTAAATATTCAATTGACTTGAAAATTATAATATATCTATATATATTATTACCTTTGCCAAATAGCTATAAAATCCTTAAAGATCTGATTACTTTAGCAATACAAATTGTATAAAAGCGCCACCTATGTAAGAAAGCCTGCACTAAAATATTGTAACTAATGTTAAACGACTTGGCGGTGTACAGGAAATTTAATATGAACAATTGATCTCTCATTCTGCTAAGTGACAGCCAAGGTTCTGCCGGTTAATGTGCTGCCGGGTCTATTCTGACGACTGAATGAAGGTAGGAAATTCTACAAAAATGATAAGGATTTTTAATGAGAAGTATATTAGTAACGCTGTTAACATCACTAATTCTCCAGGTAACCACTCTAAATAAGCGTAAAATGTTTGTATTAGGCAACTCCTAACGACACGACAGGAGTCGAATGGCGAATGATTCGAACCCATGCCATGTTACCTATTGCAAATTTGCGGTTAACCATTAGGCTGCAGCTGTCGCTTGTAGTAATGTAAGGTATGGATAAAGTAAGACTGTTCAGTGATCTGAATACGAGCTATTCTTTCTGAACATACATATCAGTTGTGCATTTTCGGAAAGGCCTTTGATGTTCAGCCGCTTACTTGTAGTCTTATGATCATGGTTGGATATTATGCTTTCCAACTTTCTTAACTTAAGTACTATCCCTTCCAGGTAACAACACTTTATTGTAGGTATTCGTTTTAATAATGAAGATGTAATTCTTAAATTTCACAATGGATTCAGTTATAATATTAACTGCTCATTAACTTAGTAGATTTGCCAACCTTACTGCACGGATTTACGGAAAAATTGCAATGAAATTTTGGAATGAGGCTTAAAAAACTTATGTTCTGTGAGCGGAAGGAGCGGGACTCGCTGTAAAAGTAATCAGTTTTAATCGAAAATAATCAGTTTTAATCGGAAATAAGATTTCACCTTCATATTTTAAATACAAAAGTGTTGTTTGGAAAATGTCAGAAAAATCTTATAATGTCCGATAGATGGCGCTAACACCATCTCAAATGCCGTCTGGCATTAAATATCCAGACCTGCAACGGACTACAGTATGAAAGATGCAAGGTGCGTTGGGGTAAGATCGGTGATGAATTAAGACCGTAAGATTCAAATTTCCGGCGAATTTTGTTATATTTTTAAATACTAGCAATAATTGGTGCTTGACGCCATTTCATTCTGCCCCGACCCCAAGTTCCCGCTATTCGCTCCGGGAAGTAGGACACGTTTTGCGCGTCAATTTATAAAACAAGATAATGTTTGTGTTTTATTTCATCATCCGGTCTTTCCCTATCACTTTTGTTTGTGATTTTAAGTGTGAATATATCTTCTATTGTTATTATTTTGTCTGAATACAAAGGTTTATAAAGTTATAGCCAGATAAAACAGATCTAAACAGGGCTAAGATTGCTGTAGGCCGAGATCCGATGTTTCCCCATGCGGGTGAAGATCGGGTGAATTTTATCCTATCTTTACCCATTACAAATATGGCAGTGATGTTAAACTTTAATTTTGTCGTGTATATTCTTTCGATTATTGCTCAAGTGGCTATGGGGCTCAGTATCGCTATCAAATTTACAAAAATTTTGGAATGGTTTTATTACTTTTAAATACACGTTAAAAACATTTATAATTCTTCGCATTACGCAGCAGTATGGAAACTGTTAAAATGCTGCTAACTTACGTTTTACTGAAATATTTCGCTTTATTAAGTGTTACCAGCATAGCTATGCATTAAGTCAATGGCTTACAACAACTGATAATTACAAAACTTATTTAGAACTAATCTTCGGATCTTAGTTATTAGATATTATATGTACCTATATATTTTGTGAAATACCGATATTTTTGCACTGGTTTATACTGCGGCCGCGGCCCTGTGTGCATAGGTACTCAGTGTTTTTTTTTATAGGATAAGGGTGACAAACGAGCACACATTCCACCTGATGGTAAGTGGTTGCTGCGGCCCATAGACATCTACATCTATCCTCTATTACAAATCAAAATGTAGATGCGTTGTCACCCGTGAGGACTAAGATGGAATGCCTCATTTCCAGTAAAAAGGGCCTCCGGCCACCTGCACTCACCAAGCGAAACGCAGAGGTACACCTCTAGTTCACGCTGGTTTTCTGTGAGGTCGTGTACCACCCCGGTTCGAGCCGGTCCATCCGTGCGACAGCAAAAGCTGCCGCGTGGCTCTACCACTGTTAAAAGGTGTAACAGGTGTCGCGGCCGCATTACTTACAGTAATATTTTATCTGCAGATGCTTCGAAAATACACTTGGACTTCGGGTAACTTCGTATAAACAATAAGCCCTGGAAATTGATATTCAAAGAATAAAAGCCTCATTAGATAACGTTTATCTTTACCTCATTGGATATTTATCTCATTAGATAAAGTTTAGAACTAATTCTGTTTCACGGGAAACTTTTACCCCACGTTCCTTTTCCTGGTCTAGTCCACTTTGCTTTACTTTTTCCGACTTCATGCCCATATTCTGATTCTAATTAACTTTACAAATAGGCTCTTGCCTGCTCATGCTCATGACACACACACACACACACACACACACACACACACACACACACACACACACACACACACACACACACACACACACACACACACACACACACACAAATCTGCACACTAAATAATCTATCAATTAACCAACTACAACCTGCTTCGTCATATTATGCTACTTTGCTAAACTTATATCTAAAATACTTACATCTTCCTCTACTCCTGTACTGTCCCAGGGCATTTCGCCAGTCCTTAGTTACATTTTATATAAAAAATCTAGATGTTTTTAAATAAAATTTTCTTACCCAGTAAAAAAATCAAATGCATCCGATCTTTCTCTTATATTGAATAATTCCATCTTATGTCATAACAAAGTTTGAGAATCAGAAAATTACGAGTACAATTACTTATATTAGGGATAAGATCGGATGCCAAAAAAATAAAGAAAATCGTTTGGAACATTCATGTTTCTCGTAATTTATACATCATATTGAAATATGTTTTTGAGCGTTGAAGATACGACAAATTCCTTTTATTAACTTTGTTCTCTAAGCAGTAGAAGTCCAGCCAATTCGGAGATCAGCCGGAACAGAGAGACCGACAGACATTTATTTATTTTTTACCGTATATACTTTCATATGCATTTAGTAAAGAGCTGTTATTTTTATATTATAAAGAGACACTTCAATGGAGACACTTCAATATTATTTATCTGTATAGATTACTTACTACTGTTAATAAATCTCGTCGGTCGCTGATGATCAAATCCTTCAGACTATAATTTAAAAAAAAAATTTGTACACCCGAATTCAATATAAGTTATAAGTAATAAATCAAAAACTATTGATCAGAACTTGATCAGTTTATAAAGGACCACATGACATGAGAAGCATCAGCTTTCAAATAAAAAAAGAATCAACGAAATCGGGTCACCTGGAACAAAGTTATAAGGTAAAACACATAAAAAAGAACATCAGTCGAATTGAGTATCTCTTCCAGAAGAGTAGCGTGCCCTGTATCAAAATTTGTCGGGGGGCTCAAATGAAGGGTAAAGATTTTTCACAAATCACTTACAATTAATACTCCTAGGAACTAAGCTAGCCAAACAATTCAAACTAAAATGCTGTCCCAAAGAAGTCCTTAGAATTTTTGCTTACATACCAGTACGTTCGGGGCCTCTGTAGCCCGGGGGCCCCGTATCATTGATACGGCTGATATGGCGGTAGCTACGCCCCTGATCTCTTCCTTTTTGAAGTCGGTAGAAAAGAATACAGGCTTATAAGACTAACACGACTACATATTTACAATGCATTCACACAATATTAAAATTACAGCAATGAATGGTAGAATATACAAGGTGAATTAAATAACGGTCGGTATATTGATGTGTGACCTTTCAAAAGGATACCAAAGACAGGCGTGTCCTATAAAATATCTAAGTAGTTAAATGGAGTTCATTTCGTAATACGTAGGCGATGTTACGCATATAAATTAGAGGCCGTGGGAACAACGTTAGCGCCGACTGGCAGTGGAACCTACGCTGACAAGTGACTATGGCGCTTTTGTTATAGTCATAGAATAAGTGACTCATATTAATTATAAGCAAAGGAAGTTTTTAAATTGCGACTGATAAAATAAATATTTATAGATATAAGAAAAATTAAAGTATCTGTCTGTAGTATCGAAATAACTGCCTCATTATAAGCTGAGGCGATTATTTGTATATAATTAAGGCATGAATAACCATTTTTAAAATTTTTGTCTCTCTGTTTGTCCAGGATAATCTTCAGAATAGCTGAAGTGATTGTAATGAAACTTCACGAACAAATAGAGAGAAATGCTAGGTATAGGCTATATTTTATCCTAAAAATTAGAATTTAAAAAAAGGAAACGAAACATTGATAAAATAAATGGTAATTGATTATTTTATAATCTAAATAACGCCACATTAGTATATAGCCAGGCGAAGCTAGGGCGGGTCGCTAGTATATTTTTTATTTTATAAATTGCATTATAAATAGAATTTAACCATAAAATAATTTTAAAATATACATGTCACAAAGTTACAAAAATGATTTAATTGTGCTTGAGTTGCAATGTCACAAATTAAGAGTAACCTTATATAGTCCAGTCACTTTAGCATAAAAAAGGGGTCAACCTCGGAATGAGAGATAATAAGCTGAATCTTCGTACATACCTTCATTTTGACGTTATAAAAGTTGTCTCAAGAGTCTCATAAAATTTCGTGTCTGCGTTAAAAACTTACAAACTTAAAAGATAAAATACTTAATTAGTTTTCTACTTAAAATCTACCTTCAATAAATTACGATATGCAATAAGTATTTAATTTAATGAGTTTTTAACTACACAAAGTAAGTAAGTATTATTGAATGAATATATTAATTAAATGTAAAATGTTATTAAATACAATATTCACAGATATTCACAGTTTCATTACTTTCATCACTTTGCATTACAGTACGTATGTCTGAGTGCTGCGCGCTCACCGCCCTCTATCGCAAAAACGGTTGGGCGCATGAAAAGATGTTTCAAATAAAATTTGCCTCAAATCTTATGCTCTACAATTTTTATACTAGGTCTTAACATCATTGGAGCAATAGAAACCGAGATAATCGCGAAACTGTTTTTTTTTACCTTGTAACCTTGAATAACTTATAACCCAGACACGAAATTTTATGTGACTTTTGAGACAGCTTTTAGAACACCAAAATGAAGGTACTTATATACGAAAATTCACCTTATTATCTCTCATTCCGGGGATGATCGCTAATTTGGCTGGATATAGTGTTCATAGATTCGTCGTTTTATGTTTTTTATATATGTATATATTTAATTAGCATTGTAAAATATTAAGTATATGCAAATTAGTATGTGTATGAGTAGAGTATGGATGTGAAAGAAGCGGGAGTGTCAGCGAGCGAGGTCGTGCCAAAATGGAAGACTGGACCGGACCGTAGTCTCTGCCTAGCCCTCCGAGTAACAGGCGGGAGACAACTATGTACACGTATGTATGTATGTAATCGTGTGCGAAACAAAGTTTTAAAATTATAATCCGAAAAATTATTTAATTATAATTAATAAGAAATGTAGTTGGCCTTCACTGTAATGATAAATAAATAGCGAACTTCAAAAATGAATGTTCTAATTTTATATCTAGTTTTAGGTACATAGCACATTAATATATGATTTATAAAATTGAATTAGAATGTTGTTGCCTAGTATGGCTAAATGTTATTACAATATTTCAGTCAAAACTTAATAATTATGTATATCTTATATAAAACTTTGTCAAAATTAATAGAAAATGTTAACCAGCTAGGTAGACGGGGCGGATCTACATACATATGGGCATTTTGGGGTGCAGCCCAGGGCTCCGTGGATGAAAGGGCCGCCAGCCATTAAAGACAATGGCTATCAAAGCTTAAGAAATAATTACGATGTACGATAATTGCATGACTTTTAGTAAAAATAAAAGAAAAAAAAAGACATTAGAAAGTTAATTTTCGAAAAGAGATACATCAGTATACATGAATAAAGAAAATAGTTTTTTGACAAAATGGCCATTAGTTTGACTAAACACACTTCAGGCTGGCTTGAAGAAAACCTATAATATTTCGGTGTACTAATACTTATCTATATATATAAATAAAATTGCAATATCGTAATAACTGGCTTCTATTAAGTTCAAGGCCTTATTTGTTATTAAGGCATGACTAATAAACCATTTTTAAATTATTGCCTATTTTTATCTGTCTTTCAGTCCGAGCTAATCTTCCGAATGTCCGAAGGTCCGAACCGATAGTGATGAAACTTCACTAACAAATAAAGAAAAACGTGAGGATTGATATTGGCTATATTTTATCCAAAAACATGCAGGTTTTTTTCGGAGAATTCAAAAAACAGATAAAGTTAATGCTTTTTGATGATTACCTACTTATCTCTCTTTTTTTTAAATTAAAATCTTCATAATAATAACAGTTTTACTTTGTAATTAATACAAAATAAATAAATATTACCTAAAAGTAAAATTTGTTTAGAATCTTCTGTCATCGAATGAAACTATCTATCGAATAAGCGGGTAACTAGTCGCCAAACGGTTCATTGACACAGTAGCCATATCCAGCGTCACTGGATTCCGCAGCTGGATTGGCATCGGCACTAGATCGCACAGGTTTACACGTGTCCCGTTGTCATTTTTAATTTGTTGAGATGACTACACGTTCGTAGCAAAAATTAGTTTTTCGCATTTTTCAGAATAATAAAATGTTGTTCGAAAAGGATCAGTTACACTAAAACCCACAGTTTGTCGTAAATTAAAGATTTTTATTTTTTAACAGATAATTTCATAAATATTATAAAGTAAAAATAAATAATATAAAGTAAAATAAGATATAAATCGAAAGTGTGCATTATAGAATCCAAAAAAACCATTCGGTATCCGAAATGGAACTTGATTTCTAATATTAAATTTCGACTTGCAAAATATTACGTAAGAATGGGTTTTACCCCCTCCTCCCACAAGATAAGCTCATGTAGAAATTTTTATATAAAATCAGGCTGAAATCACCGGTACTCAAGTTATTCGCCGGACAAAACTTAACTGACGATTAAAATTAATGTATAAATTTGCTAACTATCGAATAAACTCTATTTGTCTGTTTATTGGGGGATTTCAAAATCGGCTCTTGGTATTATCGACCATACAGTACATTTTTTAAAGGGCTTATCGACGGTGGTGCGTTTTTCCTAGTGTAGTGGTGTTGAGATTAGTGGTAACGGGGATAGTGCTCGCTATTGAGGACGGGCGGGAGGTTTAGTACCGTGTAGTGGCGGTGTAAGAATATAAACTACCCCATATCATCTCGTAGGTGCCGTAAGAGGCGACAGAGGGGAATAAATCAGGAGATGGGTGATGGGTGATGGGTCTGCTGAGTCTCCCTAATAATGACTAAAAACCTGTGGTTGCCAACCCGCTTGCCAAGCGTAGCAAATATGGCAAATATCTCATCTATGAGGCAAGCTATGGGGAATGCCTATAATACCTATTGGTTAATTAATTGTAACATCTATAATATAATGGACTTCCGCAAAGTAACGTCTGAATTTATTAATAAAATTCTAATTAAATTAACATTTTCCTGGGTTAGAGTTACGGGTTCAATAAATTTGACTTACTTACAAATTGCTTTTTTTACTAATTTCATGGTACCACTATCAAAAGAAAATGTAATAATTGATTGTAGTACGTAATCTAAAAACCAAATTACATTAGCATAGTTTTATTGATACCGCCCTTCAACCGCTGCATAAACAACTGGAGATAAGTCTTTCGCAACTGTATTTCGCTAAACAATAGATTGCTAAACTATTTCTTTCAATAATCGCCATCAGCTATGGGAAAAGAACAATTAAAATTTTGTCCATTGTCTAGTCCAATAAAGACTTGGTATTTTTTTTTACCTTGAGTTGAGAAGTAATGTGTTTGTATCATGTTAACGTATAGACCGTATTTTATTATCTTTCATCTATATTCATTGCTCTTTTAACTCATACGCGCATAAACAAAAGATGTCTGTATATATGCCATTTTCTATTATTACCTATGCATACATGCTAGACGGTAATATAATAGGTAAACTTATTCTGGCAATTTGGTTCCGCCTGGGGTGTCCTTTTCCGACTCTACCACTCACTTCTGCAGCATTCATTCTATGTGATCCAACCTCCGAAACATTCTATTCACAAAATGTAGTTTGCAAGACATTTTATATATGAAAGGCGTTTATTAATAATAGATGCATCATTGATATTGAATTAAATTCTTTCCTGATTTTATTAACAGAGCATTTGGGAGCGATATAGCATTATTTTACATAGACGAAAACTACTTAAGTTCACCGCAAGATGTCGCTTATCTCAAAATAGACTAAAATAGGGGATCATGATATTTTTTACCTAAGTCAGTACTTGATTACTACGCCCCCTGACGGTGAATGGTGACGAAGCTGAAGATGGTCAATCGCTCTGGATTAGCTTATCAAAAGCCTATTCACTCTTGTTAACGACATACCGCACATATTCGTAATCGGATGAAAAAACTGACGAAATCCTTCGCAACTTGAAAAAAAAACCCAAAACAATAGATTGGTTCGTAAGCTAAGTTCAATACACCGACAACAAATATATGGAGGCCCTCTGATCAGATGATTTCATCAGTAGGTTATTGTCGATGCCGAAGCAGATATTATGTGAAAGCATTTAGCGCGGTGCAGCTATCATTTCAGGTACAAATTACTCTACATTTGTTACAGCCTATCAAAAGTCCACTGTTGAAGAAAGGCTTCCACTATATATTGTCTCATAAGAGGGATATTTGCAACATTTGCCACATGGTTGACACGCTTGGCTGGTGGACTAGCAAAGCAGTTTTTGGAACGAAGTTCCATAACGCACGGTACGAATTTGGCGGATGGGAGCCAGGCGAGAAAAATTGTAAGATTTTTCCGTTACGACCCCCTTTCTATAGTCCGAGTGAGATGGAGTAATATCTATCTCCCTCGCACTTTTTCTTATCGTGCCATGTAAAAATTTTTTTTTATAGGCTAAGGCAACAAACGAGCATAGTCCATTATTTAATAGTACCTAAGTGGTTGCTGCAACCCATGGACATCTACATTTATCCTCAATAAAGATTCAAAATGCAGATGCGTCGTCACCCGTGAGGACTAAGATGAAATGCCCCTTTTCCAGTAAAATGGGTCTCCGATACTCTACACTCACCATACGAAACTCAGCAGTGTCAAGCTGCCATTTTACGTTGGTATTCTGTGATATATAGTTATATTATTTTAAAAATGACTGATTCAGTTATTTGTATTTGTTAATCAACAATATAATACGTTTATCAATAATAATATACTAGGAAAGGAACTTCGTTCCAACAAAGTGTTCCAGGACACTCACGCATGTTTTTTATTTATTACTTTAAGTTGTTATCAGGTGCTGATGCTACTGCCTAAGTCCTGTTTCATTACCAGATAAGTTGGATTCAATCATAATTTGGCCCAGGATAACATTGACATAACAGAAATAGAAACAGAAACAGAAACTTTTTTATTATTAAAATATTTTATAAAATAAATATGGTGAGCGCACCAGTGCATACATAATACCTCGCTTAATAAATGGTCTGGATAATAAATTTAAAAGTGAAATTAATGAAGTTAACATAAAGTATAAATTAAAATGTTATTTCCTTAACAAATATTAGTTGTTATCCCCATTATTGTAAATGTAGACAGAACGGCACGCAACACAAACCTGCGTGGTTTTTCGCTGTGCCGCATAGCAATAATGTAACAATTTTTATCCAATAATAAATAAATAAATAAATTCAATATAGATTATAAATAATACTTATTGAAAGTCACTCTTTTGTATAATTACAACTGGTTCGAAAAAACCTTCTGTCCTGGGAAGAACTAGCAAGAAACCCAGCGGGACTTTTTTTTTAAATAACAGCTTACAATCATGTATGTTACACAAATTAACAACACAACAAATTAGAAATAGCTTGGTAGCGATCACCTCATTTACAGGGGTTATTATCATCCATAAATTCTTTAATATTATAATAACCCTTTTTATACAAACTTAGTTTAATAAAGTTTTTGAACTTTGAACATAATTATTAACATTAGCATTGACATCTGTCAAGACGTTCAACACTTTCGCACTCTCACTTTTTAACCTACTTTATGGTCGCGGTGTAACTCGTTGAGGATACAATGAACGCGATACGTAAAATTACTTTTATTCAATGTGTACTTAGTAAGTATTCTCGTAGATTCGAGAAATCATTATTTTCTCCCATTATTTTACCAAAAATTTATTACTTATCTCCGCCTATTCTTACATTCTTATTCGCTTCTTCGCGGCTAGATATAAATTCTAAGTCACGAGATTATATATTTTGAGTTTTGAGCTATAAATATTTTTATATACTTACAGATGAATATAATTATTTTGGTTTTCAATCAGCATTTGCAATTTTTGTACGATCAAGATAATACTGAGTTCGCGGTTCAAGGAAGTGAATGGACGAAAACGAAGTATAAATATATAATATTAAGAACGTGATTTGCTCCAGTTTCATTCGCCCTTCGCAAAGGTGAAGGCAAGAAGTCATAAGATTAGATTAAACTTGCCATTCTTTTGACTTTTCCGAACTTTAAAGCCTATAATTTGCGTTAAGATTTAAATTTGCCGATTGAGTTAAGTTATTAATAATCAGTAACGTTTATTTGCAATAATATTTTATTCATTCCTTATTTTATTTATTTAGTTTAATAAGAACCACTTTTAAAAGTAAAATCAAATAAAGATATATTATATAATCATAAATTTAAAAAAACGCAATCGTGAGCACTATTGTTATTAATAAACAAGCATAATAATTTTAAATTTAAAGAAATATGATAAAAATATTTCTTCTACTTGAACTAAATATAATTAGATCAATAAAATGTATAGCTTGGATTGTACGGTGTTACTACATTATGGCGATTCATAACTAGTGTATTAAGCGAAACAAAATTTAAAATAATTTCGATTAGATATCGTTGAAAGTAAGCAGAACTGTATCAATTGAGCTTAGTTGTTATTTTAACGACAGATCACAGTTAAAAATTAAAGAAAAAAAAATATGTTTACGCAACAATACAAAATCGGACAATGACGTAAATCACGTTTACAGATAGACAGATAGATAGATAAAAAGTTCTCCCCGGCGGGGAATCGAACCCCGGTCTCCCGCGTGACAGGCGGGGATACTTACCACTATACTACCGAGGATTGTTTAACACATTGCTAAATAAGCTTGATATTGCAAAACATGAAATTCTGTAAGTTGAATAGGTTAATAAACGTGTTGAATATATATAAAATAAATAAAGATTTAAAAGCGAATAACTACGCGATTAGTTTGCCAACTAGTACTAGCTACCTTTCATAAATAAAAATTAAACACTGGTAACACATTTTATTTTTAACATCAGAGCATATATACCTAATAAATGAATAGACTATAATTTTTAAAAGTACCTATCCCAATGACATTTAAGAGGCTCCATTTCAGGCAAGTATCCGTATGACATTTTACCTTATATTGATTTGTAGAGTCTTTATACGTAAATACAAGAATGTTTAATGAGGAGTATGTAAATAGAAGTGTTAAGCATTTTTATATATTGAATTTAAGTATATATAACCGTTATTAATTATATTTCGCGATTGGGATCCCACATGAGATAGCTCTATATGGCTTATAACCTTAGAGTCTACATTAGCTTGCTTATAAATGTCTATCTATCTCTAAGCCTGTAACTGTCCGGGGATGTTTATTAGGCCGGCCACATACCTACATACGGAATTCCGAACGGGTCGGCCACACACATACGGAATCCCGTTTTGCCTGCAAAATTTCGAACGAAAAACTACCGTACGTGTGTGACGGGTCATATATTTTATATGGACTTGCCGCGTTCGGAATTCAGAATTAGAATATCGAAACGGAATCCCGAAACGGAATTCCGTATGTATGTGGCCAGCCTTATGCTCATACCCGCACGCAATACCTAACGATCCGGCCCGGCTTTGCACGGGTGATTTCTGGATCTCGAAAACAGCGCCACCTACCGGGTCCAATTGTGAATCTAAACAATTCCCGAATCAACTCAAAATCTGTGCAGTCGTTTAAGAGGAGATCAGTTACATACACACGGACGGAAGAATTATATTTAAGTATAGATTGTTATAGTACTATCATAGCACTAAAGAAATCTATTTACTATATATTATATATTCGAGAGCATTCCATCTTAGTCCTCAAGGATGACAACACATGTTCCTTTTGATTCTTAATCGAAGACCGATGTAGATGTCGATAGGCCGCAGCATCTACTGACCATCGGGTGGACTGTGTGCTCATTTGTCACCCTTATACTATAAAAAAGACAAGAGTGTTGTTGAAGTTATGACACGCCTAGTAGGACAACGGCCGTTTTATTTTCAAATACCTATTATAGTTACCTAGGTAAGTTTCGAAACGCAATAAAAGAGGAACGAACTAAGACTAAACCTAAGTTATGAGTTTATATACTGTTATAAATTTATGTTAATTAAAAGACATCATAAATATTCGATTCATTTGAGATTATGTTCTACCTCAAACCAATAAAAAAGGTTTTATTTCTCTGAGATTTTTATTAATATTTTATGATCAGATTTATTATCTTTTTTAATATTTTTTTTTAAATTCATGCTTAATTATTCATTTATATTACTCCAGTAATTATCTTATCAAACTTGCATAATACGAGGGTGACACTGACTCTTAAAAAAATCAAAAACTGAACAAAATAGCAAGTTATTAGTTTTATTATATCTTTTCAAAATAGTGTCCATTTACATCAATACATCGCTGCATCCGATGGCATCACTGAGAAAAGCACTTTGGCCACTTAGGGGTCTCTTCGACGGTATTTTGAAACGCAGCCGCTGCTTCCTCTGCGTCCATAAAACTTTTTCCTCGAAGTTTTCTTTTATTTTCGGAAATAAATAAAAATCGCAAAGTCGGGGCTATAGGGCGGGTGACCCAGTAATTCCACGTCTGACGTCGCCAAGTAGTCGATTGTTTGCTTGGCGGTGTGCGACGAGGCGTTGTCGTGGTGAAGCAGTATTCTACTGCGAGGTCGTTTCTCCCGAACTTTTTCCAAGAAAAGTGGCAAACAATTGTTAGTGTACCACTCTGCAGTAACTGTTTTTCGATCCTCTAAAAGAATTGTTGCGTAATGACCTGTCCTTCCGAAGAACGAGGCCACCATCTTTTTTCCCCCGCTTCGACCTCTCTTCACTTTAGTTGGCAACTCCTCATACGCCGCACAACACTGATGTTATCTTCAGTCGTCGCCATAGAAGGCCGTCCCCAGATCACCGGTGAGATTAGTGCTACCACTTTAAACTCATTAAACCAACTATAAACAGTGAAACGAGATGGGGCTTCATCGTGAAAGGCCAATCGAAGTGTACCATAACTTTCTTGTTGACTTAAATAACATCGAAAGTCATAAAAAGTCATTGTATGAAAACTTTCCCGCGTTAAATTGATGCTGACGTGACCTTCACCAAACATTGCATTTATTTCTTTTATTAAACACCGCGGAGTATTTTCGTTCTTGCGTCTAAATCAGTCTAACGTAAAGCAAAAAGTTATGAATTTAATGTTACACCTAATTGGAGCTTCCATCATTGAGTAGTCACATGAAAAAAGCAGCCTTCCTCACAAATAAAGGTCAATGACATAGCAAAAAATGCAAACCAAGCGGATTCCGTTTCACAAGAATATAAATAAATTTTAATTAAATAAGTGTTTGCCTCGTTTATTTACCTCGAAAATTAGCATAAGAGATAAATAAAAATTATTTTGATCCGTCATTTACATATCAAAAATTCTAGGGCGTACGTTCAGTTATGTTATAGTGTGGTGTGTTATACCATAGATAAATATATATGTAGCAAGCTAGTGTTATACCAACCACAGGTTATAAATAAATCTACCACAAGAAACTTTGACCTCTTCGGTCATCGAATTGCAGCAGACAAAAAGTCATCCCTGTTTAGTACAATAATGTTATTGATTTATTGGCATTATTATTAGGTATTGATTATATTTTGAAATAAAACATTACTTCTTGGATGAGGATTTACGATTTAAATACTAATCCGTATAATATAAAATGGTACGTGATAGTAAGAATATAATAAATTAGTACTGCAGCAGTGCAGTGCGCCAAGCTCTATACGACTCTATGCTTTCAACAACTTAGGGACTGTGTCCTAAGTCGTTATCATATAATATCCAGTGTCACCTAAGAATTACATGTCCTCTTCTTCCAGTGCTTACAATAATTGCTTATTTACAATATTTAAATTATAATGGCACCAACAAAGTAAATACTTACATATTATGTACTTATATAGAATTGCTTAGCCTACTGAGTCTTGCACCTTTCCTTTTCATAATGTTAGTACAAGCCAATAGAGTCAATAAATTATGTTCTACCTAGGTATTATACAAAAAATAGGCTATCGCTTCGGGTCCTTACATAATCGATTAAATATACTATAATATTATTTTAATGATAATGCACGGGTTAATTACTCTTGTGACCTCCTACTGAACTTTGTATCATATACATCTAAAGGTCGTACCTATATACCTATACTATGCTTTTATATTATTCTTTAAGTATTTAATAATAACTTAGTTTTAAAACATCGAATTATAATAAAAATTCTCATATGTAATAATGTATTCTGTGAACTAAAACAAATTTATAGTAAGTACCTAAAAGGTTAAAAAAGCGCCATCTATGGACAATGTTTAACAATACTATGACTTGTTTTGGGGAGTTTGTTGAGATTAAGACCAAAAAACTCAACAGATATCACTATTTAAGGATCTAACTTAATGGTATATTATGGTATTTCCAATTAATCCGTAAATAGATAAGAAAACTATTATATAGGTAATAGAAATTATCGTGCAAAATTAACATATTAGTACTCTACATTCCACGTAAACAATTGATAATGATGTTTTCATAGACGTCCATAATGACAAATTTTCTCAATTTACATGTTTACCTATTATAATGTACCTAAGAAAAAAAACTAAGTGATAGTCTACAGCTGCACTTGAAAATGACGTCACCGTAAGGAAATATTTCAGTAGTCTTTTCCGCCATTTCTCATTAATTTGTGGCGCCTTTTCCATGACTTCTGATTGGTGGGAGCGGAGTGACGTCATCGCGCCCACGCGTTCTGTGTGACGCAAGCCGATCGATACATATATTCATCTCTTTTCAACCCGTTCAATAATGTGTTAAGCTATTCATTCTAACAGGAATGCTTCGAAATTTAAATCCGTAGGCGTCTTTTGCGTAGAACGGGCTCGATGTCAATGTAGAGCGATCGTGCCCGGGATATTATTTGCGATATTGGTTTATTTATATCGGCTTTGTTTTGTAAATAACATTTGTTTGTTTTTGTTTTATATTATCTTTTTGACAAGAGAAAAATAAAGTAAATAGCAGCTTAGGCTATTATCGAATGGGGAGTGATGAGAACCGAAGACCCTTTTTACTGGGAACGAAACATCTTATTTATTTAGGGTTATGAGTTACATCTTATTTATTTAGGGTTTAATTCTTAATGGAAGATAATTGTAGATGTCTATAGGCTACCGCATACACTTACTTTTGCGTGAACTGTGTGTTCGGTTGTCACAGTTCCTTCAGTTAAAAATAGAGAGGGCTGCATTTTGTTAAAGAAAAGTCAGCTCCCCATTTCAACTTATAAAAAAATCGCAATAATCAGAATGATTGCTCTCACTGAATACTTTCGATAAAATATAATTATTAATGAACGTTGAAGTATTAAAGTATAATAATAGTAAGTAAGTATTAGTTGAAAATAAAGAAGATCAAGTTGCCAAGGGTAGGGGATATGTATATTTTTATTCATACATGGATAACCAAAGAGAATATAATCACTACGCTTACTGATCAGCGTTAAGAGATTGTCAAATGACACTAAAAACAAATTGTATAGTCCATATGAAAACAACAAACATTACGTTGAAATATGTCAAAGTAAAGATATTATTTTTATGGTAGTGCTATCGCTTCTGACGCAAAACCCATCGATTCAGCGATGCACCTACGCAATCAGAACGTTGCCGTCCTATTTATTTTGAAGGAAAAACAAATTTATTTCTATAGAACGGAAAGCGTTTTTATTTTTTGGCCGCGGCGCAGGTCTTGTCTGACCTCGGTCTAGCCAGCCCGGCGCCTAAGAGTCTATACTAAGTTCTGTCCCCATCAATGCGTCCCAAGTATAAAACGTGTAGTACAGTGATAAAGCAGAACAACTTCAGTTGAGTGTACAACATAACGTTTTTCGACATAGCGTTTTTTATTTTTATGGGATTTCTCCTATATAGAGATGTTTTATGTACATAATTTTTTTTGTAGAATAAAGGTAACAGACCAGCAGTCAGTCTACCTAATGGTAAGTGGATGCTGTGGCCCATAGACATCTACATTTATCCTCAACTAGCTGTTCCTCGCGACTTCGCCCGCGTGGAGTTATTTTTCGCGGAACCCTAAAATAAAAGCAGCCCAAGTTATTCCTTATAACATCAGCTATCTGCCAGTGTGTATAAATATTGACATTAATATTTATACGATACTAACTTCACTTAATTGTTTTGCCATCCTGGAACCCCTCCACTAACACTTAAACTTTATGGTATAGTATTAAAGTTCAAATTGACTTTTAAGTATTATTAAGAATGTTTTGTATGGGAATACAGAAAAGTTGTTATTTGAACAATCTTCGTACTTCAAGGAATATTATAAAAAAAGAATTAGCGAAATCGGTTCAGCTGCTCTCGAGATTTGCGCTTAGCAACACATTCAGCGATTCATTTTTATATTATATGCGTTGTTACCCCTTAGAACTAAGATGGAATGCCTCGTTTCCTATAAAAAGGGTCTCCGGTTCTCTACACTATACGAAACACAGCAGCATTAAGCTGCTATTTTTCGCTGGTATTTTGGAGAGCGTTGTCCTTCTCCGGTCGAACTGACCTATTTGTGCTAAAAGAATAATATATAGCTGCAGCTTAACTCTACCACGTTAAAAAAATACACAAAGACAAATATCGAGACTCAGAATCATAATTTGGAGATAAACATACAAACACTGTCTGTACAGAATTCGACAGTCCCGCAACCAACCAAGCCATTGTTATATTTTTATGTGCACAGCTTAGCATTCCGCAAAATAACCACAAATAGAAATTCCCCTAAAATTATTTAAATATTCTAATTAAAAGAAAGACATTCTTAATGAAACATGGAGATACTATTAAATACCAAGCGCATAAGAAATCATTATTAGAATTAAGTAGATACTATTGTCAGTATTTAGGTGTGGAATTCAATTTAGTCACTAATACATCTGCACAATTTTAAAGAGATGTTTTTAATTGAATTTAAAATAAAACAATTCTATTCAGTTATACTTCTGTAAACATATACTGTGGCGATAGTAGGGTCACATTCAAGTTTTCCCAGCCAATTCATCTATTTTGTTGAATAAAGATTTGCTTGTTGGTGTTAATTATGGAAGGAAGATATTTCTACCAAGGGTATTCAGTTTGCACATTAATAATTAAATTGATTTCTTAAGAATGATGTACCTCGTTGAGATTTTCCATAATAGTTTTTGGTTATAAAACAGATCAATAAAATAATACATTTTTTAATATATATAATAAGAATGACAAACGAGCACACAGTCCAGCTGATGGTAAGTGGATGTTGTGGCCAATAGACATCTACATTTACCCTCGATTGAGAATCAATATGCAGGTGCGTAGTAATAAGGGTCTCATTAAGCTGCTAATTTACGCTGGTATTCTGTGAGGGAGTTGTCCTACCCCGGTCAACCAACCCATTTGTGCTACAACCATAATATAGCTGCAGCATGGCTTTACCACTCTACCACTAAAGTCTAGATATATGTAGACTAGACTCTAGAGTAGAAAATATTATTATAATAACCCGGCATTGAGTAGCAAATACTATACATTTATACATAAGTATCTGTTAATGAATATAGGGTCGTCATGTTCACGATACGTTTTTTATAGGGATAGGGTGACAAACGAGCACACAGTTCACCTGATAGTAAGTGGTTGCTGTGACCTATAGACATCTACATGTATCCTCGATTACAAATCAAAATGCAAATGCGTTATCACCCGTGAACACTAGGATGGAAAGCCTCTTTTCCAGTAAAAAGGGTCTCCGGTTCTTTACACTCACCATACGAAACACAGCAGTGTTAACCTGCTATTTTACGCTGGTATTTTATGAGAGCGTGGTCCTTGACCGGTCAAGCCGAACTATTCGTGCTACAACTGTACTACTAATATAGCTGCAGCATGGCTCTAGCACGTACGTTTCTAATCGGGAGGCGCTTTTCTATAAAATGAAGTGACAAACGAACTTAAAGTTCATCTGATTTTCCATCTGATCCTCGCAGACACCTGCAATCCAAGAAGCATACAGATGCAATGTCACCAATAAGGGCTAAGACGGTATGTAGACCGGAATAAATCAGTGCAGGCACTGCTGCTTGGCGTAAGAGATAGGTAAGTTGATGGATACCTAGTAAACAAAATTTAACAAAATCTAATGAAATGTAAATGCCGTGGTAAGAGCAAGGTATATCTGCAGATAATACACAGGCAATGTATTATCTGTGAGTACCTATCTGGCAAGAGAACAATTTTAACTTTGTTGTAATGGTTATGAAGTCCCTAGAATTCGTTTCTAATGTTTTTAAAAGATTGGCTGTATGTATGTATACCGTCATTAAGTTAATAATATTTTCGTCTCATATATTACGTGTTCTTATATTAGTTCATTTATTTATTTTATTTATTATAGTGTGGTGGTGCTATAAGAGAATCAGTCACCCCGTTTCGTTCCGCGGATGTCCTAAACGGCAACTATGGAAAATGAAAGAGAAACTATATAGTTTCTTTCGCTTCTTTCAGATAATGAATCTGAAAGAAGCGAAAGAGGTTTGTAAGGATCGTGACACTTGGCGATCTGTTCTCTCTGGCTACCCCGTCAGGGATTGTGCGTGAAGATAAGTAAGTAAGTAAGTAACTATATAGTTTCAAATTGATGATGAAGTAACCATCTCCTTACGATAGACACAAAACTATCCAGCCCAGAAAAGGCAGTATTGACTGGAGATGTACATATCCAGCAGTGGATTTTCGCGGATTGATGACGATGAAGTAATTAAATTTAAATAAAACTAGTTTTACTTTTGCACCCATTTGCACCCATGTTCACGGGGGGGGGGGGGGGGGAGACTACTGAGGTGTTTCACGTCCCAATGTTATAGTTAACCACGGCTACCTCCAGATTAGAAATTATTAATTTTTGTTCCGATCTACGAAATTTAATAATTTTTCTATTCTACGCAATGTAAAATGATTTCAAGCATCATTGTTTTGATTTAATTAAAAATATCCCTACGTGCAATATGTAAATAAATTAAGGAATTCTAGGACATCTTTCGTATAAAGAAGAGGTCTTGATTTGTATAAATTCATGCACAGACAAGACATTGCAAGTTCTTTTACCTGTAACGTTCATTCTAAGGAAGTCCTGAAAACATGTACCGTGCCTTTGCACGCTCTTATGAAATACACGCATTTTTATTATTTTAACACGCGACGTGAGATAACCCGATCTCGTTCCGTGGCCCGTGTCTTTTTAAGAAGCGATAAGGAAATGCCCGAAAATTGTATTCTTACCGATCTATTTACATGTGGGAAAAGGCGCAAAACAGTAGAACATTATACTTATGTTTGTTAGCTTATATGTAACATTATATGCTAAGCGCAGGCTCCCTTTAATTTCTGCGAGGGTTATCGTGCACGAAATAGTCCATCGCACTGCTCCAGTTTGAAATGCAGACATGTCCTCAAAATGTTTTTCAATGCTGACGTTCAATAATTTAAAATTAAAAATTTTGTACAACGGACTTCAATATAAATTATTAAGAATAACTCAAAAACTATTAGTCAGACCTTGATCAAATTTATATGGGACCACATTTGAAGCACCATCTTTAAAATAAAAAAAAAACAAATAGTCGAATTGAGAACCGTCTCCTTTTTGAAGTCGGTAGAAAATTTGCAAAAAGGTACTCAAACGAAATCACTTGGCTGCTTATCTGTCTGTCGGTCATGAATAGGTCGGCTTGACTACGAGCACGTTCGCAAGGAATACCAGAGTAAAACAGCAGAATGATGCTTTCCAATGGTGGGTGATGAAAACTCGAAACCGTAGTAAATTAGTCAATGTGTGCTCGTTTATCACCCTTACTCCCTAAAAAAACAGGAAGGGTAAAAAATTATTTTACAGGGATCATCGTGGGTTCAGTTAAAAACTGGTTGAAGAACCATTTCAATAAAGTTACAGCCTCTATACGTCCCACTGCTGGGCACAGGTCTCCTCTCATTTCTGAAAATGAAGGAAATGTCCGTCGCGCTGCCCCAATGCGTGTTGGCGAACTTCACATGTCTCGAAATATTTTTTTTATTTCTTTTACCATTTCAATGTTACATAATTATCCATTAATTTGTGTGATTAAACATTTTACAAAAAAAAAAGTATTTCAAAATTGGAACTCGTATAGTAATTCTCTATATATCTTTTTTTTTATAGAATAGGGGGTAAACGAGCATGCGGCTCACCCGATGGTAAGTGATTACCGCCGCCCATGAACAACCGCAACACCAGGGGAATTGCAGATGCGTTGCCGGCCTTTTAGAAAGGTGTAAGCTCTTTTCTTGAAGGTCCCTAAGTCGTATCGGTCCGGAAAATTCGCTGGTGGTAATTGATTCCACAAGGAAGTTGTGCGAGGAAGAAAACTTCCGCCAATCATCCAGATGGTATGGATGGTAACGCGAGTTTTGTCGCGATGTGCGATGGTGAAATTGAGTGGCTGGAATTAGTCCGAACAATTCCTCAGAGCACTCCCCGTGATAGATGCGATAAAATACGCAAATAGATGCAACATCTCTACGCAGTGCCAGTGTATCGAGCCGATCAGAAAGAACTCGGTCGTCGACGATTCAAACCGCTCTGCACTGGATGCGGTCAAGTGGAAGGAGCTGGCACCGGGATACCCCGGAGCAGAGATGAGAACAGTATTCCATGTGGGGCCGAACTTGCGCTTTGTAAAGTTGCAAGCGATGTGCCGGCATGAAATACTGTCTCGCTCTGCTTAGCATGCCAAGCTTTTTAGAGGCCAATTTGGCCTTCCCTTCCAAGTAACCACGAAACTGCACACTATTCGATATGTCGACGCCAAGGATTCCGATACTAGCTGAGGCAGCAAGGGGAGTGCCTTGAAACTGAGGAGATACAACAAAGGGGTTCTTCTTAGCGGTAAACGCGCAAACTTGTGTCTTCTGGGGATTGAACTGGACTAGATTTAGTCGCCCCCCAATCCGAGACTTTGATAAGCAAAGACTCGACTTCAGACACAAGTTTGTCCCGGTATTCGGCGACGTTTTCCCGAGAAATATTGGCACGGCCGGTATATAATGCATCATCAGTGCTGTCGTCCACATAGCAATGAATGCTACCAGTTAGCAACATATAATTGATGTGCAGGAGAAACAGCGTTGGTGATAGCATGCAGCCTTGTGGAACACCAGCGTTGAAATCAGAGCATGCACCATCTACTTCGACCTTGATGCTCCGATCAGCAAGGAAACTGGTGATCCATTTGCACAATGTCTCGGGAAGCCCATAAGAAGGAAGCTTCGAAAGAAGCACTTTATGCCAGACCCGATCGAAGGCCTTCACTATGTCCAAATTAACGGCCAATGCCTCCTCCTTGGACTCTACTGCCTCCGCCCATCTATGAGTCCGATAGACTAGAAGATCACCAGCTGATCGACCCCGACGAAAACCGTACTGGCAGTCACTAATCAGCTGGTGATCCTCAAGGTACCTCGTGAGCTGGCAGTTTATAATGGATTCCATTATTTTGGAGAACAAGGAGGTGATGGCGATAGGCCTGTAGTTGGACGGGTCTGAGCATTTGCCTTTTTTAGGGATTGGGTGGACCAAAGCTATCTTCCATGAATTCGGGACTACGCCTTGGGAGTAGGAGTACCGGAAAAGACGCGTTAAAACCGGTGCCAATTCCGGAGCACACGTCTTCAGCACAATGGGAGGGACTCCATCGGGCCCACTCGACTTGCTGACGTCCAGGGAGAAGAGTGCTTTGCGAACCAAACGCTGTGTAAGCCGCACATCCGGCATGGAGCACTGACATCGCGGGATGGTCGGCGGTGTGTTCCCCCCGTCATCTAGATTCGAGTTGGACGCAAAGAGAGAGCTCAACAGATCGGCTTTCTCCTTTGCGGCATGGGCCAGTGAGTCGTCCTATCTGTGCAGAGTTCCCTTGGTAGCACTCCTGCTTATAGCGTGATGCTATCTCTAAGAAAAATAAAAAAGTGATAAAAAAAACTACTAAAATGGTTGATTGTTATGAAGTATTTAGTGACTCAGGCTAATTTCACAGACATGGAACTATTACTGAGCAAGTACAAATACACTAGATCGTATTTTAAAAGTAGTAAGAGTTTTTTTTAATCAATTAGCTAGAAGACATGGGCCTCTGCTGTTGCAAATAACGATTTCAGTATCAGATATTCAGCACCATGTTACCTTTACCACCAGTTTGGGTATTTAACATGTGGTCTAGTATAAATACAACGGTTATACTGTTACCTATTTGAGGCCATAAATTAAGCTGCAAAATAATTTGGGACGAAATTTTTTGATGGTAGAGCCACGCTGTAGCTATACATAGCTGCAGCCGGAATAAGTCGGCTTGACTGGTGTACGACCACGTTATCACGGAATACCAGCACGAAACTGCAGAATAATGCTGTGTTTATGGTGAGTGTAGAGAACCGGAGACCCTTTTAACTGGTAACAAGGCATTCCAAGGGCATCTTAGCCCTCATGGGTGACGACAACACTTCTGTAATAGATGTCTTTGGGCCATTACATCCACTTACCACTATGTGCCTGTTCGTCACATTTATTCTATAAAAAAAGTATTCTCTTAATTTTTTTTGTTCTTCTTTTAAAAACGTTGCCCCTTCTATTCTCTATTTGTCACCATCATGCAGGTATAGTATATGAGGTGGATTGGTGATCACAGTGCCATAAATCTCGGAGTTGTGATGCTGCTTCTCTTTGCTAGACTAGGTTTATTTATCTAGTAAGCTAAATTTTGTCAGTAAATTATACAGTATGCGAGCAACTCGAGTTCGATTCCCAAACGCACTAATGCATTTACCGTTACAGATCATTAAAGTCCACTGCTGAAAATAGGGGATACCTGTCGTAGTTGCCACGCCTGGCAAGCGGGCTGGCAACCGCAGTTTTATTTTTTATTTTTGTCGTTATTAGGAAGACGCTGCAGCCCATCTTCTAATTTGTTTCCCTCTGTCACCTCTTACGACACCCACCGGATGATATGGGGTAGTGGATATTCTTTCAGCGCCACTACACTGTTTAGTTAATTAATAATTTCAAATTAAGGAATGATTTACTACATGCTCGGTTACTCGGTTTACTACATCTTAAATAACTGATGTCCGATGAACAAAATACTTCGAGGACTGATCTGATAAACATGACTGCGTCGTCGGTAACTATTCTCGTCATTGGTAATTGGTAATTATTGGTTTCGAATCCCGGGTTGGGCAAAAATCAGTTGTTAGGTTTTTTTGTCAAGAAATTCTAAGTGGCAGCCAGGAGTCAGGTAGTCAGTAGTGTTGCACAACCTCCCTTCGGAAAGCACATAAAACCGTTGGTCCTGCGCCTGATCTCTCTCCAGGCGCCTCTCCCACTTGTATTTGCGCACACGCTTGAGTAGTACAGTTCTGTTCTACTCAGATAGCTAGTCTCCGTTGAGACTGACCGTCGTATTTCGTATACGGTCGCAGTTCGTATGTTAGGCATTACTATTATTTAATGATATCTTAAGTCTTCAGTATGTGAACACGTACAGGATCGCACCCGTCACTACATTAGATTTGATAGACCACAAATCCTCGCTAAAGAACACCGATTCCTTCCAAGGATGATTCGCGAGGCTATTGAAATCAAAAAACATCCTAATTTCAATAGAGAAGATGGCTGGGTGCTACCATCTACTTGGGATCCCATAATTAATAAAGTTAAATCCCAACCCAAGAAGTAAGTACGACTTCAAGATACTGTAATTTCATACTGCGTAGATCGGTACAAAAATTAACAATTTTTTTATCTGGAGGTAACCGTGGTTAACTATGACATTGAGACGTCATACACTTCAGTCCTCCCATGACCATGAGTGTTGTAAAGTACTCGGAACGTCGGTAATATAAAATAAGTTAATATTATTATTATTACCAGGACTTAGAAGAAGAAGTCCACTAACATGCTATGGAGCAGTGCGATAGACTATTTGCTTCGTAAATCTCACAGTAAACGCCTGTGCCCAGCAGTAATACGTACAAACATATTATAAGGCTGTAATTTTACTTCTTTACTTTCATAATAAAACGAGATGGTTGTAGCGCTATTTTTATCGTATCGCCACCACACTGAGAGCAAGTAAATGACGACATATCCTTCTACATATATATATGTCTTGACAACGAACTTTCATCCTTTCATGATTTTTACAAACTAAATTTTAATTTCGTACATTGAACAAATATCACCACAAAGATCAAGAACAGAGATCTAGTCATATTTGCGTAGTTATTAGTAGCGTAGTTGTAAATGATGGTTACATTAGTCAACATGTCATTAAAAGAAAGGGGAAATGAAAGTGAACGGAAGTAAAACAAAAGTGATGGTTTTTGAAAGAGAAGAAAGTAAAACGATTTGTGAAATAAGAATACAAGGTGAGTTGGTTGAGCGAGAGGATGAGTTTGTGTATTTAGGATATATATTTAGTAGGGATGGTATATATGATAAGAATATTGAACGACGAGTGAATGCAGGACGTAGAGTAAATGGGACTTTTCATTCTATTGTGGGAAGTCAGAACGTGTCAAAAAGGCAAGACGTATATATTTCAAAATGCTGGAATAGTCTCTACCTAAATGTATGGTAATGAATGTTGGGTGTGGCAGAAGAAACACGAGCGTAAAATAAATGCTGTAGAAATGCAGTCATTAAGGAGTATGCTAGGGCTGAATCTGAATGACAGGGCGAGAAGTTGTGTGATAAGAAAAAAGTATGGTTTGCAAGACAATATTGTGACCAGGAGGATTGTAAGGAATGCTTCGATGGTTTGATCATGTAGAAAAAATGAACGAGGAAAAGGTGACAAATCAAATCTTTGTTGCAGATGTGAACGGCAGAGTCAGGAAGGGACATCGCCGACGATAGTTTTTATATATATGTAAGGAGGCAAGAGAGGTGTGTCAGGATCGTGCCAAATGGAAGTCCATAATTTCTATCTAGACCTCTGGGTGACAAGCGTGAGTATTTATGTATGGACAAATATTTTATTACAATCTCTTATCACATTTAGGGCTTATTTTTCAATCGTCAAATAAAAGTTATCCATCGAATAAATTATGACCTGACTGAACGTAAAAGAGAAAAAAATTTGAATTATTTCATTCATACAACTATAATATTTAAATTGTTTATGTTCTATTTTATTCTATGAACTTTACGTGAGGATCTGAATATCGGACCATGTGAATGTGTTAATCAAGGCTTTTGATATATTTAACGAAAGAGATTTTGGAAACTTGCATTATTAATATATAAATTTCAGTTGTTCGCTGCGTTTTAATTCTTTAAACATCAATGTTTATTTAACTTAATTAGTAGCATTAGTTTCATTAATTAAATTTATAAATAATTCCTATATCTTTAGTACATAATCTATCAAACATTCATAAAAATAACAAAAACTGATTATTTTAAGCTCGTAATGAGTACTTGCGTAGAGTTTCTACGCCGTAGCGGACCGTAACTGGCTACGATCCTATGTCACTACGCGGAGTATAAATAGACGGTCGTCTTGCTTGATGTGCTTGCTCGTTATAGAACTCACTGGCGCTACTGACATCACTCATTGCACCTTCTTCCACTTACCGTGATCGATAAGGAAATAGATAGCCCCTACAGTTGTAATAGACTTGCTTTGTTATTAATCTGAGCATACATGTGTAAAATGCAATGTTTTAGTGTATGGCTATTGAAAAATAAACTGAAGTTTCAAAAAGAGAACAGCTTTTATCCATACATGCGCGTAGGTGAATTTTGGCGGGTAGTCAGCGCGCATGCGCGTCCCGCGGCCGTCCGCAGTCCTACCACCATTCTTTAGTTGCACACAGTTGTTTGCTCTTATTAGACGTGTCATCACGTGCGCGTTACAGCTACGGTTTTCTCAACAAAAAATGTCTTTTTAAACGTGATTTCAAGGAAGAAACGGGTGTTTAAAGTGCATTAATTGCAAAATTATATTTATTGTGGCAGTAATTTTCATTTTGAAGTAAGCAGGGAGGCGTGATACGGTAAACAAATAAGCGGTGTTCTCTAGCGATTTTTGTGAATGAATTTAAGATGGTGGACGGCCGTGCGCGGGTATAAAAGCGTCTTCTTATTCGAGTTTTATGGTCGTTTAAGGTGACTGGCTGGGTCTCTGGACGTTGAGGCTAGTTATGCGGTGGTTGAGTGGCGTTAAAAGTTAAAGGTGCGGGTGTGGTGTGTCTCCGCGTGGGTGTTGCGTGTGTGTGAGTGCGATCGAATTGGATGAATGACGATGACGTGGGTAGTTCGCGGCTAATGTGTATTTGATAACGCTTTGCTGCATGACTATGTATCCTTTATAGCTATACGGCGACCCGCTCCTTGTCACCTATTATTTTTAGATCGGTTGGATGTTATTTTGCGTCAGTATTATTTTATGTCCGCAAATCGTAACATATGGCAATATGATTTGAATTTAATAACGATTGACATAAAATGCCCATACACACAAAATGACTTTTTCTACAATTTTAATAACTTTGTTTATTTAAAGATTGTTATTGTTATCTTTTATATTTACATAATTTATGTTTTATTTGACGAATTTGCTAAAAAAAACTATGTTTTTTGGTATGTAAATTTTATATTTGTTTTCTAGTTCTGATACTGCCTCACTGCGATGTTACTACATATTTACGAATCGATATTGCAACCTTGTATGAAATATAAAGCAAAGTATCGCATCGCAAGTAAATATACATAAATGGGGAAGGTCACCGACGTCAGATGTCTGTAAACTTTGATATTTACAATAGTAAACGTAAACTGACCACGGTTCAATTTTTTTAATAAATTTAAAATGATAAATTCATGTTTATGAAATAGTAAAATAACAAAATTGTTTCACACGTGAAATTTTCACTAATAATGAGTTTTAGTTGAAATAATAACATTCATAAAATATTATGTAATAATAAGTTTCAATAGAGATAAGCTGAACAACAAAACAGTTGATGACGCATAAGCCAATGTTGGCGCCCAACGAGGATTCTATTCATTTTAGTCATTATCTATGTATTGACGGTCGTTTAACTTTGCGATTGTGTTCATGTGGGTTTTGGATTCTATAATTTATGATTCTATAATATAATACACAATTATATAATACAGAGTTCTATAATAATGATTACTATAATATTGATATTCGCCGATTTTCCTACTCCCATTTTATCACATGGCATTCAACTTGATACAAGTACATAAATAAGGATGAATAAATGTATATCAAGCCGCATCTATCCATAATATAATGTTGTCATTAAAAGATGAGAACCGCAAACCGTTAATTTTTTATGTATGGGTCTCTTTTACGTAGGAGAGGGCTCTGTGATCGCCAGGTTTGATAAACGGGAATCGCTTTATCAGATTTCTCATACTTCTTCCCTTCAATTGTCTGGTTACTCCATCATTTGTTGAAGGCAACAAAAACTTCCTGACATTTTCCTTGTTGATACAAGCGGCACCCACGTAAAATGTTTCTCGTATAAATTTTATTGCGGTGACACCTCCACTAGGTTACCGTAATGTATAATGATAGTGATGATTTCACTATCATTATTACATTTCTTGATATAGCCATTAAATTTATCACAAACAGTTTACGAGTAAATAAGATAAATTTTTGTTCTAGGTAATCTCTATGTAATACAAAGGACCGCTATACATTCGCGAGATCGACTTAATTCGCTAACAATTTGCTTTGTGAATATACCGAAACTATTCGGGAACATTGTATGTGCGATGTAAATACTTTTTAGTGTAATTTGTTATTGGATATTAGTGACCGTGAATCTAACAGAATACGCAACGATTATTGTAAACAAATATGACGCTTCTGCGGACGAGCAGCCCGCTATGACTACAGGTCGAGAAGGAGAAGCTGTCAGAAAAATATGATAAAGGTTAGTGATAACCATTTCTTTACTTTTTGATTTTGTATTTTTTTTTGGTATTTTGATAATAGTCTGATGAAATAAATGCTTTTAAATATTTAAGAAAATAAACATTTCTATTGGCATGATACACGACAGAATATAGGGTTTTGAAGTCTTGGTTGATAGTTGAATAATCATCTCTTTTCTACCGACTTCAAAAAGTAGGAGGTAGTCAATTCGACTTTTTTTATGTGTGTTACCTCATAACTTTTTTCTAGGTGAACCGATTACGATGATTCTTTTTTGTATCATGTGGTCCCATATAAATTTGATCAAGGTCTGACCAATAGTTTTTGAGTTATCCTTAACAAGTTATGTAGAGGTCGGTTGTAAAAAAAACTTTAATTATTCCAGCTGTGTAGATATGAAATGCTAAATATTAAATTAACTTAAAATGGAAAACGAAACAAGTTTTAAGACATCAATAATAGCAGGGAATTCAAATACATTTATTAATTTATTACAGCCTATCTAAGTCCATTGATGAACAAAGGCCTTCCCAATCCCATATACTGTCTCTTAAGGGTGACACTTGCCGTAGTTGCCAGGCGGGTTGGCAACAGCAATTTTTTATTTTCTAATCGTTATTAAGAAGACGCTGATGCCCATTTCTTGATTTGTATCCTTCTTCCGGGACAACACTCACGGGACGATATGGGGTAGTGGATATTTTTACATCGCTATCACACGGACGGCGTATGTCATTAATGATAACCTGTCAGTAGCAACTTGATTTTCATACGTAATCGAGAATAGATGTAGATGTCTATGGGCCACAGCAACCACTTACCACCGCGTGGAATATGTGCTCGTTTGTTACCCATATCCTATAAAAAAAAACTAAAGCAAAACAAAAGTGTGGCTAAGATGCTTTGTCAACGATGCTGTTCTTGCATCACTGCAATTTCAGCTTTTTGTATATTCACAAATCTTGGCTACAGTTGATAGTCGAACTTGTGACGTAGTACAAAAGTATACCTTGAAGTAACTAGTTCTTCAAAAACTAACTACACACTGATCTATCTGTGAGGACGAACGGGTAGAATGCAACGTCCTCTTACGCATTCTGCTACGGTATGTTATAGTTGTCTTCTTTCCCTTGTCGGCTAGTAACTATTTACATAAATGAATGTCTTGTTGGTTTTGTGATCTTCAGCGTGACTGCTGATCATATGGATTCAAATCCTGGGCTAGATCAAAATAAGTTATTGGGTTATTCCTGTAGCGAAAGTTTCAGTAGCAGCCCGGAGTCAAGAATTTAGCGGTACCTTGTAAAGTACGTAAAATCGCCGGTCCTGCATCTGATCTCTCTCTGGCCAAGACAGTCCGTCGCCTGCTGCCTACTGGACTATTAGAGTAGGAATAGAGAGTGCACCGTTCGCTATAATTCTGTCCTGTGCAGGCTAGTCTCCATTGAGATTGGCTGTCTGGACGGGAATTCGGTCTGGAGGTACATTGTTATTAAATTACGATATAAAAAACTTCGCTGTACTATCTTTCGTTTAGTTACCGATAGTTATTGAATAAGAAAGCTTTAATAGCGTATATCGTTTGTTTTGCGTACTTGGTAGAGTCGTGCTGTAACATATTTTGCCTGCAGAGCGATTCGGTCGGCTGGATCGGGGGGAGAGACCATCTGTAATCATCAAGCCCACATCTCGAAGGCACGATAATGTCAACAATATACTAATAATGATTTTTGTTCTTTGTTTTTATATCAACAATCTACTTATATTGATTTTTTGTTATTTGGTTCTTCAATGGATGGACTATGTACTTTAATAATATTGCGAAAAAACATTGAAATTTCAAAGACAATGTCACAATAATCTCACAACACGTCCGAATCTGAAAATATTTATCGTCATAATTTTCCCTTTGAGGTCGGCATTACGGTATTCATCATTTAGAAGGAAAACTACCTCTTAATTAACCAGTGGCTGCGTCCAATAGTAATTAAGAGTAAGATAATGATCAAATTTAATGACTAGGTCAAAGAAGTAAGACAAGACAACCCTTTAATTAAATTTTTGCATCGCGGCTGCTAATACACAGATCAATGACGCAGATTTGTTTATTCAAATTCAACCTTATTTTTTTTGAATTGAAAGCAAGCACGAAGTTCGTTTTTAGGGTTCCGTACCCAGAAGGTAACTAACGGGACCCTATTACTAAACCTCCGCTGTCCGTCTGTCAGCTATAACAACAAATAATAAAAATAAATTAAAAATTAAAGGGGGCTACTAGAAACGTGTTTTACGATGGTACGGAACCCTTCATGCGCGAGTCCGACTCGCACTTGGCCGCTTATTTGGAAATCACAAACTTGAAAGTATTATAATTTGGGTAAAAGTGGTAAATCAAGCATAGGTTTAGTTTTTAATTTAGTTATAATTTGAGCTGAGGCTTTTTAATATTTATTTCATATGAACAAACATTTCGCGCTAACAGTACGAAACAATTAATGGTGGGCTACTGGATCGATTTTGCCCGGAAAAATCTACTTTTATCTTTCGTGCAGAATTGAACCCGCTGCCTGCAACCAAAGGCTTAATCACTGCGTTACCAAGCCGCCAATATAAACATGTTCAACATAATATATTAAATTCGGCGCTGTTCTGGCCACGGTTAAGAGACAATAAATTGTAATAATCTAAATTCACCTTAATTTAGCGCATGACATGATTTGCAGACGAAATTTGATGTTGCCATTTTCGCCATATTATGTGCTTATTAATTTAGCTTGTCAAACAAAAGAAGTTTCATCTAAGAATATGTCTCTTAATACCTAAATTACTGGTGAACAGATTCTTGATGAGGCACAAAGATATGACACCGATTTTATATATTTAAACACTTGAAAGGTAATATCAGTACCATATCACATCAAAATCCTTGTAAGTCCACAGCCAGATGTGTCTCGGCTGTTTTTTTAAACCCCGACGCAAAAGGTTGTTATAAGTTTGACCGCTATGTGTGTTAGTCTTTCTGTCTCTGTGTCTATCTGTGGCATCGTAATACTTAAAGGGGTAAACCGATTTGTGTGCGGTTTTTTTTTTGTTTGAAATGTGACTTCATCGAGAGTGTTCTTAGCTAAGATTTAAGATCTCTTCAAGATCTTTTTAGTCGTTTGAAGATCATCAGCTTTTTGGTTTCGGGGATATTTGAAATTTTCAAATTAATATTATTGTTTTTGACATTCTTGGATTTACCAAGAAGCACAATGAATTACCATTTCATTGCGCCAACTGGCATACTTCACTTGGAAAATTCTCCCATACTTACCACAGTAGGATATTCAGCGCAGAACCAACACAGTAGCACTAGTAATCTTGCTGGCCATCACCAGTCAATAACATTTGGGTTCAGCGTTTTTGGGATGGATTTCCTAACTATGTCAAACTACAATTGTAGTCATCTTTTATAGTGATAAGTGCGACAAACAAGCACAAAGTCAACGTGATTTTAAGTGGATGTTGTGACCTATAGAAATCTATATCTATCATCAGAAATGCAGATGCGTTGTTATCCTTGAGGAATAACTAATATGGGGGTTCTCATTACAAGTAAAAAGAGTCTCCGGTTCTCGTCGTTCATCATGTGAAACACAATTACGTGCGATTTTACGTACAACAAAATTAAGTGCGATTTTACGTTAGTACTCTAGGAGAACGCAGACTTTCCCCGGTTAAGCCGACTTGTGCTGCAGCCAGAATGCAGCTGCTGTTTGACTCTACCACTTTTGAAGAAGTTGTCATATTTTACCATTAGTTACATAGTAACATTATATAATCTGTGCTGTAAGCACCAATACAAATTGCTGCTGGTGATAAGAGGGCTGGTTCTTTTCTCGTTCAAAGGCTAAGTATAGCGATTCAGTGGGGAAACGCAGCCAGCGTTCTTAGCACGATACCGCGGGGACGCAGTAGGACTGTATTATAATTAAGTTTTATAATGATTTCTTATATATTTATTTTATTATATTGCGTATATTAACTTATTTTATATTCCCGACGTTTCGAGTATTTTACAGCACCCATAATAACGGGGGGGGGGGGGGGACTGAAGTGTTTGACGTCCCAATGTCATAGTTAACCACAGCTACCTCCAGATTAAAAATTATTAATTTTTGTTCCGATCTAGTTTTAGTTTTTGTTTTTATTATAGTTTTTAATATTGTATATAATAAAATATTGTATATTATGTTATGTAAATACAAATTGTCTAAAAAAATAATATGCGTGAGATTTATTCATGTTGCTTTAACACAAAATTAACAAAATAATTTCGTCGGTTTTACTTTAGTTTTTGAAGATTAATTATTTCTTTAGTATTGGTAGTTATATGTAAATGCACGTGTTGGCAACGATAGAAGGCAAGCTGTCGACGTCTAGTCTGGGAGTTATGCCAACTCCAAGAGGATTCAACGGTTCACCCCTTCATATCTCGAATACACTTTGATAAATCACTAGTCGCACTAACTAAAGTAATTTTATATGATGGTTCCAGTGCCAAATATTTTTGGATATTATTTTTGGATAAATCGATAAGAAGTCTTTTTTTCTTTCTTTAAGAACGTTACCTCTACACTAAGACATCCTCCTGAATCGTGGGTGCTGTTTACATACATAAATTTTACAAAGACAAACATTCAGACCCGGAACAATTATTTATAGGCCATACTAATATTTGTTCCGTGCGGGATTCGAGCCCGCGGCCATCAGCGCTGCAACTCATTGTTGAGCCACTGCGCCATGCAGCCGTCGTTTTTAAAAGGCTTTTTTGTTATGTTTTGAAACATTCTACGTCATAACGAATAGTGTAGGGCTTGAAGAATTCTAAACCGAAAGTTATCGAAATTCGGTTTGGTAAACATTATTTTGGCTATTTTCCTTTCGTAATCTCTGACTCTAGATTTTTTTCGGGTATCTATGCTTTATATGCATTCTTTTGCAAATATACTAAATTAAACAACAATATTTATAAACTAAATAAAATATCTCCTCCGTTTTTCTGGTTATTAAGGTTGGCTGCTTATCTAAGCAACTTTGTAATATAGTTTTTCTCAAAGCAATTGAAATGCACCTAGCATCTACTACATATCTGAGTCAGATTTCGTATTTAAATTAAAAGTTAGAGTGTGTATTTAATACGTATTTAGTAGAAATCGTATCGTATTACGAGAAAAATAGTTTCAAAGTAGAAGTCTAGAGACGGAATACCCCCAGGAGAACAAAAAATTTAGCAATATTAAGCAATTCTTATGTTTTTGACAAAATTCTTGGTTACATGGGCGTCGCCAGGATTACTTTCAGGGAGATGCCTCTGCATCTACAATGTTAACTAATATAAAATATAGAATTATACATATATATTATGTAGATAAATGTAATGTCAAATTCAAATCGTGCGGGTATTTAATTAAATATATTTCGCTCATCGAAAACATACTTAATCGCTGTAGTCGATAGTTGGCATCATTGCTCGTAGAATCTCCGCTGCTGCGCGACATGCTCGGTGTTCACAAGGAAAGAGTAGAAGAGAATACAAAATTTATTGACAAGGTGATGTACAAATTTGGACAGCAACCTAAACGCCTTCGGTTTTTCTGCTGGTCCAAGTGCAACCCCTTGCAATCTGCATCCCGGCGCCCATGCATGGTTATATAGATTTTATATAGTGACCCATATAATTGAAAATTACTGTTTTTTTAAGTAGGCTATTCTAAAATGTAAACTTAAAGGAATTATTAGAAATTAGGAGATATAGATACATCTACAGATTTCTTTATAGTTAAAATAGCCTTAAAATAAATAATATAAAAAATAGCCTTAATTGTTCTCAACTTTTTATCTTTTTAGCAATATGCCTACAATATGCCAGTCCAGACGCTGATGCGTGAATATAAACACTAAAAATAAATTTCGCTTGTTTTCCTTCAATCTGTCTAAGTATAGCAGTATAATAATTATGTAAAAGCTTTTTTTAGACAGCCTTGAATAGCTTCTGTTATTCATGGTATACGCGACATCGCAGGCTCGCATTCCGTTGCTCGTACTTCTTTACTGTCACGACCTTCGGGACGGAATTGATACGTAAGCGTTAATTTATAACGGGTTTAATGAAATACTATTGTTTTGAATTTTTTATGTTCTCTTTCAAATATTTTGCATGTTATTACATATTCTCTAGCACGCATTTTGGAGAGTGTACGCAGGAATGACATGTCCGAATTCCTCTCTCTCCTTTCCAACATCGGTCAACCAGTCGGCGGGTCTTCCCCCTTTGTTGTCGATATTCCATGCATTTGAACCAAAACATTTGCTTAGTATGCATTACTAAAGGTAATGCATACGGGTACGGGTACAGAAACGGGTAGCAAAAGATCAGAATAATCTGCCCAAAGACTTTCCGTCCAGTTAGAATCGAGGCGTATTTCAATGCAAGAGTGAATAGGCTTTTGTTTATCTAAAACAGTATAATTTACCATATACCACCTGCTGGGATTATATTCAAGCAGGCTTATAATAAGAAAAAAATAAAAGAAAGAAACGGTATATGATCATTTCATTGCAGCGTTCAAACCTAAAGGAGGCTGTAAGTATCATACAAATATAATATGAATATATTAACTAATATGGTAGTATTTTTATTGATTAGTATTTTAATTATAAATAGATAATAATGTGAAAATAATAATGTGGCTATCGTAAATGTAATAATATTCTATGGCATATATATGTATAGATATATAGAGATATATCTAAACATATATAAAAATCAATTGGTGTCAGTTAGTCTCGCATAAATTCTAAAACAACTGGACCGATTTTGATGAAAATTTTTATGTATGTTTGTGTGGGTCCCTGGATGATTTAAATAAATTTCAATTGAACCCGATAGGTGGCGCTGTTGTCGCGATCCGGAAATCACCCGTACGAACCCGGGGCTGATCGCTAGTCATATATATGTCACGGGTAAACGTAGAAGAGTGAGCAAACCTAGGTTTACCCGGGTACACTTAGGATTGTCTAAGTTTCTTGGGTAAAGCCCGAAATATCACCAAAATCAATACAGATTTGGATTTTAACCGAATAAACCTAGGTTTACCCAACCCTGGCTGGGTGATGTTCATGTATTAGGTCGTTACATAAAAAACTAAAATAATATGATAATTCTAGTAACTTTATTGCAAAAAATGCTACTTTAAGGACTATGTAATATCTAAATGTTATTTATTTGAGCACGATAAACTACCATGACACTTCGAATGACATTTCTTTCCAGCAGCTTTGCATGTGCACTTATTTGTACAACATTTTGTTTTACAATTACAGCTTTTATAGCCTTGATCTCCTGAAAATACTCCACAGAAACTCCAGCCATAGCCCTCGTGGTTATTTTTGAAAAGATTTCTGGATGCTCAAGTATTTACCGCCCAATACTTGAGCACCCAGAAATCCCGCCGCAGCCTTCGTGGTTATTTTTTTTTGACTGCCCCGAAATAAATGAGCACCCAGAAATCCTTACAGTTGTGATAGAAGACCCCCGCTCCCCCCTTACCCTCCCTTCCCACCTCATGCCGGATAGGACACCTAACATTACCCAAACAGTGTTGGTTAAACCTAGGTTTATTCGGGTAGACTCTGAATCTGTAATGAATATGTCATAAAGACAATCTGTAGTACTAAGCAACTCGTACCTTTGACGATGTTTAGGTATCGTCGCCTGTTAGCACATAATATACGAGGTGGTTGAACTGCCACCAATCGCATCTCATACAAGTGGTATTTCTACAATTTCCAGTCACCTTACACGCCACTCTCAGTTCGAAATATTCTCGTTCAATACTACAATTTAATTTGTTTAAGCACGTGGAAGAGTCATGCTCTGCAGCTATATCATAGTTGTACCAATGATCCGGTCTGGAAAAGGATTACACTCTTACAAAATACCAGCGTAAAATAGCAGCTCAATGCTGCTGTGTTTCGTATGGTGAATGTAGAGAACTGGAGACGCTTTTACTAAAAACGAGTCATTCCATCTTAGTACTCAGGACTGACAAAGCATCTGCATTTTGATTCTTAATCAAGATAGAATTAGATGGCTATCGGGAACGGCATCCACTTACCATCAGGTGAAATGTGTGCCCGTTTGTCACCCTTATTCTATTAAAAATAATTGTAAACTAAATTTAGGTGTATAATTTATGAGCTTCAATTTTATCAATATCAGAAAATTACCAAAGAAAACGACATCATAAGAAGTTATCGCTACAAAATTAAAAATGGAAAACGAAACTGTAGAAGATGCATAGATAAAAAATTGGAAAATTGTTGCAAATTAAAGATTACGTAAGTTTCAGATTGGCAAAATTCGCAAGTTTACATAAAGCGTAAGGTTTCTTTTCACTCTGATTTTAAACGGAATGGAACAGTAAACAATTTCCACGTAGCTTTATGTCGTAGCATTTATATAAATATAACAAGTAATTTTCCTCTGCGAGACTCACAAAAATAGGTCAACAGACCGCTATTTTGACCCACTAAGTAGTTTGATAATGTAAAAATGATTACGGTTCCTATCCAACGATAATTTTATGGTTTGTTCGTTTGAATAGTATGTAATTTTATGGACTATGAAACCTAGTCGTACATTGTATGGATTTTAGAGTGTGTAAAGAAATTTCGGGTGACAAACGAGCACACAGTCCACCTGATGGTAAGTGGTTACTGTGACCCATAGACATCTACATCTATCCTCAATAAAGACTCAAGATGCAGAAGCGTTATCACCCGTGAGGACTAAGATGGAATGCCTCTTTGCCAGTAAAAAGGGTCTCCGGTTCTCTACACTCACCATACGAAACACAGCAGCGTTAAGCTGCTATTTTACGCTCGTTTTCTGTGAGAGCGTGGTCCTTCCCCGGTCGAGCCGACCCATTCGTGCTACAACCATAATATAGCTGCAGAATGGCTCTACCACCTAGCTAAATGGCGTATTTAAACCCGCGACCTTAAGTTTTGCAGTCCGTCGCTTTATAGAATATATATATATATATATATATATATATATATATATATATATATATATGAAAAAAATCTTATTCTGAGAGTATGCACCTAAATTAAAAACAAGATTTACGGACAATATTTAAATACATTTCTATTCTAATCTAAATATCTAATTTGTTTTTTATGATACACAGCCGGTTTAAAATTATTATAATTTGCAATGATGCGAGAAAACGATTTCTGATATTTTATTTCTTATAAACATTAACACTTTTAATGAAAGTACTCGTAGTTTTACGAATTTTGTCGTGTTTAAAAAAGTTCAATATAATAACATCTTTAAGACTCTATTGGAGCTCCCACGTTTATACAGCGCATCAGACATATTTGCGGCCACGAGTAGATAACCTTGCTAGCCTTGGTGATGCTGCGACTGCGGGATTACCAACGGAGTACTAAGGAAGATAGAAGAAAGGATGAATCCAGCCATTTGTGGTCGATTCATCGATTTACATGTGAAAAGACGTGTGAAGCGATGAGCCGATGAAAGGCATAATTATTATAATTAGTGAATATTTTTCATATTAATTTATTTCATTACTAACATAGAGGTACGCTTCATATATTAGTAAAATGGAAAAACTTAGCCTGACAGTAAACAATTGAAATTTTTTAAATCATTTTTTAATAAATTTAAAATTATTATTAAAATATATAAGTAATTTTATTACCATAATAAAAAACTGAAACTAAAAACTTAAATTATCATATAGTCCTACTCCCCGCGGTATAGTGCCAAGAACGCTGGCTGCGTTTCCTCACTATACTCAGTTTATGAGTAAGAAAAGATCCAGCCTTCTTATCACCAGTCAAGACCCGACAAGTAGCACGTTTCTTTTGGAACATTACCGTACGTGGACCCTGAATTAATGTATTAATTTACTTATTAATTGAAAATAAACGCAATAAAATCCATAAAAAAGTTACATTAAATCGTTTAAATGAAAGCAAATAGTAATAAAATGTATTTTTTTAATTATGTTTACTTTTTTGGACATCTCAAACAAGGCATTCAAAGCATAAATATGTGTAAACTTATGATATCCGTGCGGCGATTAGTCCATACAGACGATAATGATACAACAAATATTTTTTATGTTATAAACTATATCTACCAGTGCCATGTTCTTATATTGTGCGTGTTTTTTTTTTATAAATGATTTTAAAAATAGAAACCATTTTTTGGATTGCAAATAAATTGCACAAACATGAAGATGAAAGAAAAACATATAGCCATAACTTCAAGTGACATGCTGAATTTTTTTTATTTTATAGAAGAGGGCGCAAACGAGCATGCGCCTCACCTGATGGTAAGTGTCGACCGCCGCCCATGAACAACAGCAACACTAAGGGAATCGCAGGTGAGTTTAGCCAGCATTTTAAAAAAGTGATTAAGTTTACCAAAAATACAATAGCTGGCGTAGTTTTAAATCAAACAATCTCTACTTTGATATTTGATGGATTTCTTCGTAACCTACCTATTAAGGCTTTAACTAGCCTGAATGACCTTGACGAAACGGCGATCGCAGAGATTTTAGCCGATGTCAACACCGTCTAGCAACTATGTTCTATATTACTTATAAAAGTGCAAAGATTATTAGACTGCAGAGATGACAATTATATAAGTGACATACTGCCTGTTATGCTTGCGCATCACTGAGAATTATGTCGCGGTTACGCATCTTCAATTACATTGCACGGTGTGATGCTGTAGCTTTGTCCGATAGGCATCACGAGCTATCAAGTGTTCAAGTTTCAAGTACGTAAGAATTTTTATTATATATGTTAAATTGTATTTATTTGTATCGTATTAGTAGATCTGGGTCAAAGCGTTCGCTGTAAATATTTTCCCGGGTTTGATCCCCGACAGCACGAATGAAATTTGTAATTGCAATTTTCGTCAACACGCATTGGGGAAGCACGGCGGGCATTTCCTTGCCCTAAAACCCTCTCAGAAATAAAAAAAAGAGTCCTGTGCCCAGTAGAGGGACTTGTATAGCATATTACTTTACTTTGTAGCAATACTTATATTCGTTTCAGATATAGAAGGGTACGTTATGCTGACAAAAATATCATGTGGAGGCGACGAAAACGTAAAACATCTTTGTACCTAGATAAAACGTTCGAAAGATTGTCAGTCATGTCATACGCCACATTTTCTATAGAGCGTAGAACATTGCAGATAGGGCAAAATAAAAAATAATCCAATATATTATGGGAACGATTTATTAATAATATATACATTTATAGGTATTTATAATAAAAATAATGAACAAGCTGCAAGGTTCAACTAATAATGTTTTTTGTAAACACAATCGTAAAATTCCTGTTTTAATTTTTACCAATGGTTAATTGATGAAAAGTAGTCCAGATCACTTCATATAAAATATATTTAATTAAAATTGACACGTGACCTATTTGGCCTTCTAATTACAACTCGGCGGAAATTTGAAAAGAAATTTTGTCTTTTCACACAAGTATTGTTTACAACTGGCGTGGTTTCGAAAAGCGTGATTAAGTGTCAGCGGTATATAATCAATTAAACACTGAACTTTATTGAAATTTATTTTTTTGTTTATTTTTGTTATATCTTCTTCAAAACTGACGCCATCTCACTATTTTATTATTTGTTTTTTTTTGTACGCATAAGGATAAGTTAGGCTAAGTTAGATTAACTTGGACAAGTTTATATTTTTTTAAATTTTATCACAAAATTTTCGCAATTAATTATTACCTTTTCTACAGTGATTCTCTCCTTTTAGTTTTGGCGTGACTGTAGGATGTTATAGAGAGTCACCGTCAGTTACTAAGCGGCCATAAATCATTATATGTATGTATAGACATACATATATACATTTTTTGATTTTAATATTTATGTTTTTTGAATTGTTATTGATTTTTTGAGACCTGGTAAAATTATTTTTTTCCATACCAATTGATGGGCCTGAGTATAATACCAGTTATGCTCTTTGGCTGAAGTTATTTTTCATTTTATGCTCAATTGCAGACAAAACAATATTGATTGCGCATTTCTAAAACAAAATTTTACCTCTTCTCCTTCTAATAATATCTCCTGCACCTAACACGGCGGAATAGTTATTATTATCTATAAGACCATTTGCGAAAACAGTTTTTGTTAGCAGTTATGAGTGTAACATTTTATCAGCTGCTTTGTTTATAGTGCCTTGGCCAACACTTTGCCGGTTTCTGTACAGAAAATGATGCTGGCTTTGCCAATACGGATGGCCGCTACCATTGAATATAATACCCGCTATGTTACACTTATTTACATAGAAACTTTAATTACCATTTGCATAAAATTCTAAATAGCACTTTTTACACAAGAAAGTAAACTTTTAGATCAGTCCATTTTGTTTTTCACTAATTAAATAAAAAGTAAAACAAACCAATAGGGCCGGGAATTAAAATTTCTTGCAATTTTTTATAGAAAAGCATGACCTTATCATAATATAAAAGTTAATCATTTAGCCATGTGATAAAACTTTTAAGTGTGCCAGTCAAACATCAATGATGATATTCGGGTCAATAAACTGGAAATAGTCTTTTAAATATTTTGTAGTACAATTGATAATCTTCAGTATGATTGACCGTGTATATGACTTTTATAAGTCTATGTTATTTTTGATGAAAATTATTATTGCAGATAAAAGCCCTTTCACATTTATTTTAGTGTCGAATTAAATTAATCAAAATGAAAATAATAACATTTGCTCTTTATAACTGATCTTTAAATGTAAAACACTGACTTGAAATTATATAATTATTAGCATTTTTTTAATTCATTGAACTTTTTTAAGATTTTGTTGAAACTCTACTGGTAAAAAAAAACAAATATATATATATATATATATATATATATATATATATATATATATATATATATATAGAGGCCTGGGAGCGGCGCATCGTGAAGGCAGACGAGCAAAATGTGTCGCTCTACAAATTGAACCGGCAGTTGACTAAAAAACGCCCCGCCGTATGCCCGCTGACCAACAGTGCGGGCGAACGTCGATATGATGCCAAGGGTAGAGCGGATATCCTAGTAGAGCACTTCGAGGAGCAATTTATGCCGAACCCAGCAAGTGCGGAGTTCTTGGATCTTCATGCAAGGAAGGAGAGCCGCGTACAGGAGTTCCTGTCATCGCCCGCGCCACCGCTTTTTTTTTTTTTTTTTTTTATAGGATCGGGTGACAAACGAGCACACAGTCCACCTGATGGTAAGTGGTTACTGTGACCCATAGACATCTACATCTATCCTCAATAAAGACTCAAGATGCAGATGCGTTGTCACCCGTGAGGACTAAGATGGAATGCCTCTTTGCCAGTAAAAAGGGTCTCCGGTTCTCTACACTCACCATACGAAACACAGCAGCGTTAAGCTGCTATTTTACGCTGGTTTTCTGTGAGAGCGTGGTCCTTCTCCGGTCGAGCCGACCCATTCGTGCTACAACCATAATATAGCTGCAGCATGGCTCTACCACGTACCCGCTTGCAGGAGAGTGGTACATCTCCCCTTTATATATATATATATATATATATATATATATATATATATATATATATATATATCATCATCATCATCATTACAGCCCTTCACAAGTCCACTGCTGAACATAGGCCTCCCCCAAAGAATGCCACAAAGCACGGTCCTGAGCCACCTGCATCCATCGACTTCCTGCATATCTTACCAGGTCGTCACTCCATCTAGTGGGGGGACGCCCTACACTTCGCCTGCCGGTACGAGGCTGCCACTCGAGAACCTTTCTTCCCCATCGGTTGTCGGTTCTTCGAGCTATATGGCCGGCCCATTGCCACTTCAGCTTACTAATCCGTTGGGCTATGTCGGTCACTCTAGTTCTACTGCGGATATCCTCATTTCTGAGTTTATCACGCAGAGAAACTCCGAGCATAGCCCTCTCCATAGCTCGCTGAGCGACCTTGAGCTTCCTCATCCGGCCAGCAGTGAAGGACCACGTCTCAGTTCCGTATGTCATCACTGGCAACACGCACTGGGTGTACAGTCTCGTTTTCAAGTTTTGAGGTATACCTGACGAGAAGATGTGCCGTAATTTCCCGAACGCTGCCCAACCGAGTTGAATCCGTCGATTGACCTCTCGGTCGAAGTTGGACTTACCTAGTCGGACTATTTGTCCCAGGTAAACATACTCGTCAACAACTTCGAGCTTAGTGTTCCCAACAACTACCGGCATAGGTGTGACATGGACATTAAACATGATCTTTGTTTTGTCCATGTTCATCTTAAGACCTATCCGTTGGGAAACACTATTGAGGTCATTGAGCATAGTGCTTAGGTCCTCCAGCGATTCTGCCATAAGGACTATATCGTCGGCAAATCGAAGGTGAGTGATGTACTCGCCATTGATGTTGATACCGTATCCTTTCCAGTCCAGAAGCTTGAAAACATCTTCCAATGCAGCGGTAAAGAGTTTCGGGGATATGACGTCACCCTGTCTTACACCTCTCTGCAATTGGATAGGTTTCGTACTCTGGTTCTGTACTCGGATAGCCATCGTAGCCCTACTGTACAAGCACTTCAACACTTCGATATACCGACAGTCAACTTGGCATCGCTGAAGGGACTGCAGCACCGCCCAAATTTCGACGGAATCAAAGGCTTTCTCATAGTCCACATACGCCAGACATAGTGGCAAATTGTACTCCTCGGACTTCCGTACAATTTGCCGAAGGGTATGTATGTGGTCTATGGTGCTAAAGCCTTTTCGGAAACCGGCTTGTTCGGGAGGCTGGAAGTCGTCAAGTCTGCGCGCGAGACGATTCGTAATGACTCTCGAAAACAGCACGTAGACGCGGCTCAGAAGGGAAATCGGTCTGTAGTTCTTCAAGAGAGCGTTGTCGCCTTTCTTGAAGAACAAGACCACCGCACTTCTGCTCCACGCCTCCGGTGTAATGCCACCATGAAGGACGGAATTAAAGAGCTTCTGAAGGACTTCAAGTACCGGTTTTCCACCCGCTTTCAGAAGCTCCGCTGTAATTCCATCCTCGCCTGGGGCCTTGCCGTTTTTAAGGTGCTGGAGAGCCATTCTAATCTCGCTCAGACTGACGTCCGGGATATCATCGGAATAATGTCGGATAAGACTCGCTCTTGGATCGTTACTCACACTTGCGTGCGGCTCCAACGATGACGTGTACAGCTGCCCATAGAACCTCTCAATCTCACTCAAAATCTCAGGTGCCCCGGAAACGATGCTGCCACATTCTGTCTTCAGCTTTGACAGTTGGCGCTTTCTGGCAGACAGATCAGAACTATAATATATATATATATATATATATATATATATATATATATATATATATATATATATATATATTATAGTTCTTGATGAAAATAATGTATGCGCGTTACATCGCATCCCATCAAGAATTTCTAATGTAATTCTTGGCGTAAAGCTAAGACGTGATAATAACTGTAAACAATAGAATAACAAAATAATGAAAACATTTACATTTACATACAAAACATTTACAAAAATACTTGTTTTATAACCTCATAAATATTATTTGACCGTAATAAAATAAAACAAGGTAGTCTTGGGCATGAAAGTAAAAATAAATATTTTCGATTATTTTTGCAATATCTATATATATATAATATCTAACAGCCGGATCAGCGGGCGATTCTGATCCATCTAAAGATGCTAAATTTCAGCAAGCACTGTCAAATTCAATAGGAGTGACAGAAAAACGGTTCTTGATATAGAAAGGTAAATAAATTATTTAACCTATGAAGTAAAATCACTTTATTACAAATCAAAATAGCCCAATAGCTTTATTAACATGAGACATAATTGTACGAGTGCTTAACATTATTTTACTGAAATCACAGAAAGTATTTTTTAAATAGAATAAGGGTGACAAACGAGCACACAGTCCACCTGATGGTAAGTGGTTGCTACGGCCCATACACATCTACATCTATTCTCGATTACGTATCAAAATGTAGATGAGTTGTCACCCGTGAGGACTAAGATGTAATGCCTCGTTTCCAGTAAAAAGGTTTTCCAGTTCTCTACACTCACCATACGAAACAAAGCAGGGTTAAACTGCTATTTCACATGTTATTCCGTGGCCCTTCCCCAGTCAAGCCGACCCATTCGTGCTACAACTATACCTACTACTAATATAACTACAGCATGGCTCTACCACGTAAGAAAAAATTGAGAGAGAGAGAGAACCGGAGAACCTTTTTACTGGAAACGTCTAGTAAAAAGGTTCTCCGGTTCTCTACACTCACCATACGAAACACAGCAGGGTTAAACTGCTATTTTACATGTTATTCCGTGAGAGCGTGGCCCTTCCCCGGTCGAGCCGACCCATTCGTGCTACAACTATACCTAATAAATATAGCTGTAGCATGGCTCTACCACGTTAAAAAAAATTGACGTTGAAAATTGAAGTATTTTTAGAAGCAACTTTGCAATTATTTTCTATTGAGTTAATTTTTGTGGAATCGTGTTTTGCAAACCGCCACCTAAAATATGTACAATTTTTTTTCGATAATGACGTGAAATTACAAAACGATCCCCATGCATTTCAATGTGGCTCTATTCAGCCTCTTAATATGAACATACCTCGGATTTCAGAGATAATGGAAGATATAATATTATATTATTACTGTTCCGTGTGAGGCAACCTTTATACTTATATACATATTCTCATCATATTTTTATGGTTGGTTAGAAAAGTTATATCTAAATGCAAACTTTCACAGGGTAAATTTTTTTTTTTTACTATTTTTACCCAGCAAGTAGTAAAGCAACTACAATCCCATCGGTAAGTGGTTATGTAGTCTAAGATGGTGAATTGCACTGACTTAACAAATCCTATTCACTCTTGCCTAATAGTACTAGGTAAGTATTATTTGCGACCTATTTGTGTGTGTGTGTGTGTGTGTGTGTGTGTGTGTGTGCGTGCGCGCGTGCTTGCATGCGCGCGTGTTAGTGTGTGTGTGTGTGTGTGTGTGTGTGTATGTTTGAAGAAAAGTGTATGAGAATACGTGAAGAGGAATAAAGGTTGAGTTACCTGTACGTGGTTGCCACTCGAGGACCTTTTTTCCTATTTTTTATATGTTTTCCAAGTTATATAGCTAGCCCATTGCCATTTCACTGTAATATTCCGTTGAACTATGTCAGTTACTCTGATTCTAATGCAAATACCTTCATTTCTAACTTTATCGCGTAGAGAAACCCCTCTCCAATTTAAAATTTTTACATTTTTTAGATGATAGTTTGTCTAACATAAAAAAAAACCATAAACCCAAGAATGTCTTTATATAGTTTTTTATACTTAGGTAAGCACCATTCTTTTATTTATTTAAATTGTTTGATTTAATTTGATAACAGTGTACCTAAATGTAAGTATCTGTATTCTTATTTCTCTCCCCAATAATATTTTATAAAGTCATACTTATAAAAAAAAACCATAAACCCAAAAATGTCTTTATATAGTTATTTATACTTAGGTAAGCACCATTCTTTTATTTATTTAAATTGTTTGATTTAATTTGATAACAGTGTACCTAAATGTAAGTATCTGTATCTTTATTTTTCTCCCCAATAATATTTTATAAAGTCATACTTATAAAAACAGCGTTTTATTGTAATACATAATTATAAAATTCATTATCAACTAATTAATAAAAATATGCAACAATAAAATTACATAGGTATTAAAAACGATCGAAATCTAAGTAACGAGAGCATGTTCGTCGTTCCACATCTAAATTATATAAAAATGCATTTTTCAATTTCACTAATCAACGTCGCCGCAAAAATTTCTTCTTCTTTGGGCACTTTAAAAATTCATTTATTTAGAAAATAATATTTACAGTTACCAGTGTACAGATATTAACTAAATTAGGTATATCTAGTCATAAAAATATTTATAATTGAGTATAAACTTTTAAAAAACTAATATATATTTGAACGAAGTCGCTCCAACACCGACGTGCGGTCCACCCTCGACGATGTCCGAAAACGGACTGTGAGTCTGTGACAGATCTTACATGGCGACGGAGCATGCGCGCTCGCGTAAATATATTCAATTTCAGGGAAAAATGATATATTCTCTTATAAAACGGGTAATAAAAATAAAACTCTCAATTAAAAATATTAATATTTTTAAGACCTTTTTTTTAGTGTAAGAACTATTTAAATAGCTTGTGCCGTTTTGGAGAAATTTTGCAAAATATGACAAAGATAGGTACTCTTTGGGGATTTTTTTTCTAATAAGGGGTTGACAAAAAAACAATTTTGTTAAATTAAAAACTTTTACCAAATCTTCTTCTGTTACCTTGTATTTTTTCTTTGTGGATTAAATGAACAGTTATTGAGATTTTTTTACTTAAATATCCTAGATTTAGGCATTTCAACCACTGTTAAGGCCTTAAGTACTATCTTTCAACCGGTAACCTAATGTCAAAGGAAAGCAGTAGCAGCTTATTATAAGTAACTTAATAGAACCCGCTGCATTAAGCTCCGGAATAGGTACTTTTAGTTCCGTGTGCGTTTCTTCAGATTACTAAGCTTGCATTGTTAAAATAACAAATTTGCCAGTCGAAAGTAGTTTAATCAGAAAAATTATAGTGTTTGGCTGTTCAGTCCTGTATTTGTATACTTATGTATTAGTAGTAGCTATGTAATTATAAAACGTATTAATAACTCTACTACGGCAATAACTATCGGATGCATATTTTGTGGTTCGCCATTTTGACATTAAATTTGTTAGTAACTTTAGAGGGCCATGTATTTAAGTAATATACTTTTTAAACATACAAAATTCATTTTTAAATAGTATTGCAGAAGTAAGTAAGAGATTTCCTGTCCGAAAAATTCTAACGCGCGCCAGAACGCACTCTGCGCAAAAAATTATATTCCGGATTCATGACAATCGGACTTCGGAAAATAATGTCGAAAGGCCTCCTCACCGTACATTTTGTGGTAGACGCCGCGCCCCATCAGAAATGTACTGTAGATGGAAAAATATACTTTTTTTATAGAATAAGGGTGACAAACGAGCACACAGTCCCCCTGATGGTAAGTGGTTGCTGTGACCCATAGACATCTACATCTATCATCATATATTAAAATGCAGATGCGTTGTCAGTCGTGAGGACTAAGATTGAATGCCTCTTTTCCAGTAAAAAGGGTCTCCGGTTCTCTACACTCACCATACGAAACACAGCAACATTAAGCTGCTATTTTACGCTGGTATTCTGTGTGAGCGTGGTCCTTCCGCGGTCGAGCCGATCCATTCGTGCTACAACGATACTATTAATTTAGTTGCAGCATGGCTCTACCACGTATAAGCATGGCTCTACTATGCCTACAAAATACTGCTTTTAAATAGGATTATCGGAATGAAACTGATAGTGTGACGTGACGTGTTACAAATTTTCCTACAGAATATTTCTTACGTGTGGCCGGCTGTATTGTACGCGTAAATATAAAAACATCTAATTAAATAAATAAATCGTCAACGTCAACAACTTTCCGAAGTTGACTTATGAACATTCAAGAATTCGCCTTTTCAGGAATTCGCCAGCTGGCAAGCATTTCCCGTAAAGTTTGCCCACTTCTTAGCGGGTTAAGTGAAGAGCATATAGTCCGGCCCCGGCCGCTGTATCTGAGTGGTCAGGTCATTAATATTTTGGAACGAAGTTCCTTATCGCACGGTACGAATTTGGCGGATGAGGGCTAGGCGAGAAAAAGTGTAAGATTTTTCCGTCACGACCCCCCTTTCTATAGTGCGAGCGAGATGTAATAATATCCATCTCCCTCGCACTTTTTCTTATTTTGCCAAGAAAGAAATATTATTTTAAATGACGCGTCATTTTAATAGACGCTAGTAATTCATTTGTTTGTGTTTGTAAATCAATAATATAATACGTTTATCAATTATCTACTACGAAAGGAACTTCGTTCCAACCGAGTGTTCCACGATATTCACCCATGTTTTTTTTGTCTAATTGTCAAGTTCGAACACGTTAAAAGTACGGAGCGCCATATTTCATTATAGTAAGGACTAGGGAGTAACCGGTTAGTGAATAAATTGCACACATCGAACGCGAAGCGTAGATATAATGCTCTATTGTAACCAAATCAAAAAATCACAATCCACTCAATTTAAATTACTTCCAACAACTTTATATTGCACATATATAATGTAAAAAAGTACACCAGCAATAAGAGATTTCAATTAATACTTCTGACTTAGTTATGAGATTATTAATTTCGATTATTATTAAAAAAAAATAATTACATTTGGACGTCAGTTGGTCGGTATGGATGTGAAGAAAATATCTTTCGAAAAACTGAACTTGTTTAAAATTAGCTTCAAATTCACTATTCTATCACTATTTTAAACCGTCTCGTTCAAGGTGTGCACTTTTGGATTTCCCAAATTTTTATTTTCCATTTAGCACAACTACGAATAACGAGAACTAAATGTGAGAAGGAGATAGCGTGACAGAAAGTTATGACAATGGTGTAGTTGTGGGGAATAACTATATACCTACTACTGATCACTTTCCTTACCAATTTCCAACCAAAGCAGATAGCAAATTATCGATATCTCGCAATTTGTTGGCACATTCCTATTGTTACTACCGCTCTATTTTATTTATTTGCTAAACACTTTTCTGTACTAAAGGTACAAATGGCGGACTTAATGCCATATGGTATTTCTACCAGCCAACCGGAAAGTTAGTGGGAGAAATGTGTACTGCAGTGGGCTAGGGTGAAAACGTAATATTCATAAAATTCTAAATTTGGGTTCAGCGTTTTTGATTGAATTTTTTTCGTTAGTGTGTACTAAGTATAGGTGAGGTTCGTATTTAGGGAAAAAAAGTAGATTAATCCCTCTTACATCCCGATAATCAATTAATTTTGGTTCGAACTCGTTATTTAATATGAATAACTGGCTGGTACCCGGCGCGTTGCTGCCGCAAAAAAAAATAATTGTGGAAATATCGTTTTAAATTTGGAATAGTCATATTATTTAAGTAGGAATAATATGTAATACTTACATTCATTTAATTTGAATGATAAATTGTATAAATTTCAAATAAATTTATCGGTAGAATACGCGCGACACCTACTGTAAGTTAATTGTATATAACCTATAACCTTCACGCAAGCAAGTAAGTAGCGCATAAAATACGAACAAAAAAAAAATGTTTATAATTATTATGTTAAGATAAAGGGCCCAGTACTATGTCATGTGTTTTTTCTTTTCTCGGTAGAGCAGTGACTAAGCGTCTAGTTACTGAGCTGCATTCAAACACACAGAATAGCTATTTGCATACTCGTACCTACAACATTTATTTGGCGTCTGGGTGTTTGTCCAAGCGCAATTTATGTAAGTAAAATATCTCCAGATTTCAATTGAAATAACTTATGTGGTTCTAAAAATAAAAAATCTCTTGCCTAGTATAAGAGCAAAAGAAACTGTGTCATCAAAAATGTACATACGTCACCAATTAAATAAATTACTAAAGCATACGCTATCTTCTGGAGTAGCGGAGATTGTTCATCGCATTATACCGTAACCTATACGCTGTGAAATACAGTACAGTATTGTCTATAAATAGACTATGATTTAAAAAGGGCAAAAGATCAATGTCTTCACTTTATTATTATTTTTAACCGCTTTCATAAAAGGAGGAGGTACCCAATTCGACTGTATTAATTTTACGTGTTGTCTCAGAACTTTTTTTAGTTGAACCGATTTTGATGATTCTTTTTTGATTTGAAAGCTGTTGCTTTTCATGTGGTTCCATATAAATTTCATCAAAATCTGACCACTAGCTTTTGAGTTATCCTTAATAATGCGTATTTAATTGACTTCGACTACATTGAGATGTTCTCATTTTATTTATATTGAAGTCGGTTGTACAAAATTTTTAATATTAACACTCATTTATAATAAAACTGGCAACACTAACAGCCACTTATTACCGTCTACTTTTTCAAATAACCATAAATGCTTCCGAGAGTAGTGGTTAATCTAAAAAATAAGCTAATTACTGTTATTTATCGTCAAATAGTGAAAATATAGTTCTAGCGCGTTATCAATAAAAATTCTATTAAAAAAACAGCGTTCATATTATTAATTATTAAAAATTATAATTTATTTACGCTCGTTTTTCGCACAAACTATATACTGTGACAACAAAATTGGAGTGGTCTTTAACTAAATTTACTCTGCCGCCTTTCTCAAGCCTCGCCCATGTTATTATATAACGATTTCTTCTTATATATTACATACTTCTTATTTATCAGCCCATAAAAGATCACTGCTGTACATGGGCTTCTACCATTTTAGGAAGGATTTACATTAGTCATCACGCCTGCTAGGGCGAATTGACGATCGCAGTACCCAGACGTCTCGCATCTTTGACACTGTTGCTCGTTGACGTATTGGATATTTTTGAGTCTGTCACAAACGGCTGCTATACTGCTATAATATATTGGAAGCCATACGATTTTCCTGGTATTCCTTACTCTTTACAAACGAGTCAAAAATCCACCAGTGCCCTTTACACAAACCTTTTACTAAATTTGTATGGAAATAGCGCCTCTGGCGGATGTAAATGGAACTATATTTTGTCATACAAACACTCTATGGTAATACGCATTTGATACGATAGAAAGCTTGTGATAAGAGGACTAATATAAACTGCTGAAGCTCGTTAACACCTGCATACAACTTCGAACAATAATTCCAAAAGAATTCCTCTTTCCGAATTTGTAAGGGACAAAGAATCATTCAAATCAGTTTACAACTGGGGGAGAAATCGCGTAATAATTTAAACACAAAAATACAGTCGAATTTTTTTATAGGATAGGGTGACAAACGAGCACACAGTCAACCTGATGGTAAGGGGTGGCTGTGACCCATGACACCCATATCTATCCTCGATTACGAATCAAAATGCAGATGTATTTTCACCCGTGAGGACTAAGATGGAATGCCTCTTTTCCAGTAAAAAGGGTCTCCAGTTCTCTACACTCACCATATATAATACAGCAGTGTTAAGCTGCTATTTTACGCTGGTATTCTATGAGATCGTGGTCCTTCCCCGGTCGAGCCGACCCATTCGTGCTACAACTATACCAGATATATAGCTGCAGCATAGCTCTACCACGTTCTAAGCTTAGAACCTCCGCCTTTTTTGTTCTTTGCTTAAAATATGTACCAATTGTTATGATTATATGATACATGTACCTTTTGTGTCCTATTTTAATTATTTGCAAGACATTATTTGCACACAATGAAAAAACGTAGCATTTTATTTCAATATTAGTACTGACTACAGTACTACGAGACTGTTTTATAAAAAGCTTAAACGCTATTGATTGAACTAAGTTTACGAAGTTGATCTATTTCCGTAACGACTTTATAGCTATTAATAAATAGTATCACTTTCCTTTAATACCACCACTGCGTCTATTTTCTTCGATGGAAAAATAATCGTTATAAATGGCGCCTATTTCGGTTTTCTCTTTATAAATATTAGGTTAGTAGAAAATATGTGAAACGTGTAACGAATTATTAATGTATCTATGTAGTTTTTACGGTTAATATTTAGAATCGTTTGGCGGAGGATAGGGGGAGGGGGGAGTATCCCCTAACTCCCACACCACTTCCATCAAAAGGAAACTGTTCTTGAGAAAAATCAAAAAGAAAATCCCACAGACCTAACCTCAAAATGATAACATTTATCGTCTCCGGCAGAAGGGGGAGTGGGAGATGGAGCAGGATTATCTCTAATCACAACTGTAAGGATTGCTGAGTGCACAAATATTTTTTGGTGGAAAAAAAATAGTACGTCACAAAGTACGTCATGCGATTTGACACTTGACAGAGAGTATAGACCACAGAAAAATAAATATACCAAAGAAGTATAATAATGTGACACTAGTCTTTGACATGGTCTTACGTCCTTGTCGCACTTATACAAAATTCTGTATGCAATTCAGCTTTCATAGTAATATTGCATACGTTTTTCCATGTACACATACATGGTATTGCAGTTGTTCATGGGCGGCGCGACGGTAGTCACTTACCATCATTTGAGCCTTTTAATGATCTAATCTATATGTATAAATAAAATTGAAGTCCCTGTATGTAATATCGATATGACTGGTTTCTATAAAGATATAAAAAATAATAATTAATAAAATTTTTGTTTGTTTGTCTGTCCATCCGATATAATCTTCGGAATGGCTGAACCGATTGTGATAAAACTTTACGAACACGAGAGCAATACCAGGAAACTTCTAAGCTATACATTGTCTAAAATTGTCCGAAAAACTTGAAGATTTTTTTTGTTAAAAAATAGATAAGTTTATAAAAGAACTTGCCTTTGATTTATTATATTAAATCTAAAATACGCCACATGAATAGATCCTATCCAGGCGAAGCCGGGGCGGGTCGCTAGTCTGATCTAAATGTAGATCTTATCCGAATTACACAAGTTTAAGGTATCAACAAAAATACCGTCTAAATAGTTACATTAACATCTTCATTCTCTATTTTCCATCCTTATCTTTTAAACTACGCCACGGATTTTGATGCGGTTTCATCAATAGACAGAATAATTCAAAAGAAAGGTTCATATGTTCATAAATGCATATTATCTATACAAATAAATAAAATTGAAGTGTCTGTTTGTAATGTCAAAATAACAGCTTTTTACTAAAAGCATATGAAAGTATATATGCTTATAACAAAAACACAATTTTTAAAATAATTGTCCGTCTCTCTGTCTGTTATTTCCGGCTAATCTCCGAAACGGCTGGACCGACTTCGATGGGACTTTGACTTTCAGATAGTTGATATTATAAGGAGTAACTTAGGCTTACTTATATTTTAGAAAAAGAATTAGGGCTCCGCGCAACATAATTAAAACCCTATATTACACGCAGGCGAGGTCGCAGGGAACAGCTAGTATGTTATATAATTCTTCTGTCTGTGTATATGTGAACGAACTCCTCCTAAACAGCTGGACCGATTTTGATGAAATTTTGTGTGTTATTAAGTCGATCAGAGAATAGTTTAGACTCACAATTGGACCCGGTAGGTGGCGTTGTTGTCGATATCCGAATTTGTTGGTTGGAATCAACCGTGGGTAACGGGGCGGTTCACTAGTTACTTTATAAAATAAGACAATGGCTAGTGAATGCAAACACACTTACAAATACAACGAACCATCACGCCCACTAGCGTTACACAATCGCACAGCTGGATGTGCTATAATTGTCCCTCTGATGCCCACTGCCGGTACGGTACTGGCGGATCACTAGTTATTTTATAAAATAAGACAACGGCTAGTGAATGCAGACACACTTACAAAGACCCTTTTTACTGGAAAAGAGGCATTCCATCTTAGTCCTCACGGATGACAACGTATCTGCATTTTCATTCGCAAACGAGGATTAATGTAAATGTCTATGGGCCACAGTAACCACTTACCATCAAGGAATTTTTAGGTGATGAAATGTAATATAACTTAATTATGACATTTTCAGTTGAAATTTTAATTATAACGGTCGTAGATACAAAAGAAATAAAACTACGCTAAGCTTATGGATGTCGTGTCGGCAATTTCCAGAATGCCTTGAAGCCCTCTGAATGTTAAACGGTGGCAAGTTATTTAACTCGTTCGCTACTTTTTACTACATTTTTGCGCAATATTCTTTACCTTGTATATGATGTGATACTAATGGTTGGTTACTTATACCTTCACCTTTTTTAACTTTATCCACCTGTAAAACTCCACCGGGCATAGGCTTCTTGCAGAGAATTTGCATTATTTACCGATCGCAGAACCTAACATGTGGCACTTTAGCCGTCAGCGGATTTTCACGTCTGGCGTCAAAATATTTTCTAGCATTTTCCATTATCACTTTCGACACTCACAGGGCGAAATGGGGTAAATAACCTTCGCCGCCACCACATAAATTTATATATATATATATATATATATATATATATCGGCTCATATCAAAAAAACCAGTAACAAACATTATTTTAAAAGACTAGTTCGAGAATTCTTTAACAGGAATTATACCACCTACTTTATCCGATGTTTCTCCCTCTTTCGCTTTGTAATTGATATTTTGTATTATATGTATTTCATATGCATCATGTTATTTTATTTTTGTGTTATATTATTTTATATTCATTTAGAGATTTTGTATATATAAGTATCCGTTTATATATTTACTATAATTTTTTTTCTTTATTACAAAGTAGATAATATTAAGTTTAAAAAGATTTTATTTATTTGCGTTTTGTTATAAGATATAATGTTTATACTTATTTATTAATTTATGGAATGGTGTTGGACCTACCACAGCTTCTCAAAGCATCCAGGGTTGAATCAAATTATAGCTCTTAAAGTTATAATCCATGGCCAGAAGATTCTGTTTGGCATGTTAAAAATTACCAAGAACGGATTTTATGAAATTCGACCCAAAAAGGGCAGTGCGGGTGTTAAAAAATCTGGGTGAAACGATTCACAATTGGGCCCGGTAAGTGTGGTCGAGATCCAGAAATCACATCTTATCGGCGGAGCGATAGTTTTCTTATATACGGGGACAAAATTATTACGTTCTAGTTATTTCTTAAAAGTTATTTATGGAACAAGAAAGCTTCTTAACAAAATGTCACAGACATCGGAAAATTCCGGTAAACATGTTATATAAGAGGAATGCTTTTGAATTTCACGTCATAAGCATGCCGAAATTTAAGCTCAGTGTCGAAGGCAGAGCGGTTGGCGTTCAAAGCGCTACATAGCGCTTTTTCTTTTATCTCAGATGCTCTTTGTAGATAGAACCAGCTCACTCCCGCTTCTATGCAATCTGTGACGTCATATGTACTACAAGAAGTTATTTCGCGAAAGGAAAGTAATTAGATAACTGATTAGTAGTTAATTTACAAATGAAATGAGATTTAATTAACGCTCAGACTGTTTCTTGTCACCACGACGGTGACAAGACCGTCGAAGATGTTTGAAAAATAAGAAAAAAATATTTCGAAGATATTTGAAATTCACCAACACGCATTCGGTCTACGCGGTAGGCATTTCCTTGCACTAAAACCGTCTTAGAAATGAGAGGAGGCCTGTGTCCAGCAGTGGGACGTATATAGGCTGTTACTTTACTTTACTATACTATATATACTATACTATATTATATATATATATATACTATATATATATATACTATATATATATATATATACTATATATATATATTATATATATATATATACTATACTATATATATATACTATAGTATACTACCTAAAAGCGCAATCTCCGAATTCCTTGCAAGACATTTTACCTGCTGACTTATAGAAATAATAATTCCTTTTAATAACCCCATAATAAGAATTAGTGTCTTTACAACGAAGTATTCATGAAAAGCTCCGGCTTGGATATTTTGACCCAAGATCTAGGATATTCAAAAGTGCAGTAAAACAACTTGCACTTGTAGGCACTCATTCCCATATCATTTAGATTTTAAATATGTAGTTAAGTCCGACTAGGTAAGTCCAACTTCGAACGAGAGGTCAATCGACGGATTCAACTCGGTTGGGCAGCGTTCGGGAAATTACGGCACATCTTCTCGTCAGGTATACCTTAAAACTTGAAAACGAGATTATACAACCAGTGCGTGTTGCCAGTGATGACCTATGGAACTGAGACGTGGTCCTTCTGTATTGGCCGGATGAGGAAGCTCAAGGTTGCTCAGCGAGCTATGGAGAGGGCTATGCTCGGAGTTTCTCTGCGTGATAAACTTAGAAATGAGGATATCCACAGTAGAACCAGAGTGACCGACATAGCCCAACAGATTAGTAAGCTGCAGTGGCAATGGGCTCGAAGCTCGAAGAACCGACAACCGATGGGGAAAAAAGGTTCTCGAGTGACGGCCTCGTACCGGCGGACGAAGTGTAGGGCGTCCCCCCACTAGATGGAGTGACGACCTGGTAAGATATGCAGGAAGTCGATGGATGCAGGTGGCTCAGGACCGCGTTTTGTGGCATTCCTTGGTGGAGGCCTATGTTAAGCAGTGGACTTGTGAAGGGCTGTAATGATGAATGATGATATGTAGTTAAGTATGTCATAAATATTGTCTACCGAAGAGTTGGTCTCCTGTAATTAATATAAAAATTATGTGTCAACATATTGAGGATATCAATCTAGTACAAAACTGTTACATAAGTGTTTTATTTCAATGTAATTAAATTTCTATCTGTTTTGTTGTCCTATGTGTTTGATATTTTTATTGGGTTTGCATGATGACATATAAAGCAATAAGCTCCATCCACAAGGCTGTTAAATTTTCTACTTCTTAGATCTTTATGTTCATATAAGATACGGAAACAAGCGAATCAAACTTTTATAAAATAAACATAATTTTTTGCCAAATAATGAGGATTTACTTTCTTGGTGAAAGTACGTTACGTCTCGCGGCTTGGACGCAGTTCAAATGATCAAATTAGCGTAAATATAACATTCATCAAATCAACCGCACGACATCAGTTACTATATTAGAGGTAGTAAATTTCCAACTGCACTGCAATGGCTAAGTATTGGCCGTAACTTGTTACACAGCAACTGGGTCGTCGTCGTTAGGAGCGCGGCCAAGCAACTCTGTCAGAGCCGGCTGCTGTTGAGAGCCTTCTCATATACCATCCTTGCGAAAACTTCACTAGTTTATGTTAAATTATGACTTTTGAAATTCGAAAAAGTTATTCACGCTTTCCTAAGTTTACCACTTGAGCAATTTTCTGTTGCCACTGCTGCTTTCACAAGTTTTTTTTCTATATTGTCGTGTCTGTATCTTTTTATAGAAATAAGGGTTACAAATGAGCATATAATCGTTACTATAACCTATAGTCACTTACATCTATCCTTGATTGAAAAGCAAAAACAGATGCATCATCACCTCTGAGAACTGAGGTTAAATGCTTCGTCACCAGTAATTAGGGTTTCCAATTCTCATCACCAACCATTTGAAACACAGCAGCTGGTCGTCCTTCATGTCAACTCGCCTTCCAAGCATGGCAACTTTCAAATCTCTTTTGTGAGAAAACCAATAATGTCGTCAGCGCCTGAATTGTGCTCAAACAGTGTAATTATAAGGTCTAATATCATATATCATAACAGGAATTAGTTGTGCTGTAGCGGCATATATAACATATTTTTTTTAGAATGACAAACACATAGTTGGCTACGGTGTTTCGGTTTGAAGGGTATAGAGTGCCAGTACAATTACAGGCTGCAAGGCTACAACTGGAGGGACAAATGAACCAGTCCATCTGGTTCATTTGTCCCTTCAGTTTTATAAAAAAAAAACACGCGAGCCATAAGGACTGCCGATAGAAGTGAAAATTCAATGATATATGCGTATACATGTACACATTTTTTTTATAGAATTGGGTGACAAACGAGCACACAGTCCACCTGATGGTAAGTGGTTACTGTGACCCATAGACATCTACATCTATCCTCAATAAAGACTCAAGATGCAGATGCGTTGTCACCCGTGAGGACTAAGATGGAGTGCCTCTTTGCCAGTAAAAAGGGTCTCCGGTTCTCTACACTCACCATGCGAAACACAGCAGCGTTAAGCTGCTATTTTACGCTGTTTTTCTGTGAGAGTGTGGTCCTTCCCCGGTCGAGCCGACCCATTCGTGCTACAAATATACTACTAATATAGCTGCAGCATGGCTCTACCACGTTAACACATGCCGCTACACTACGTGCCGACCCATAGTAGAGACGCTCGTGACGAGCTAAGCGCAATACGTCACGAGCATGTCAAGGTCATCGGTGACGCGAACCCATAAGTTAACAAAAATCGCTCAACGCGGCACAAGAAGTTTTTACTTCAAAAAATCGCATGATTTGCCATAAGGAGCGCTAACTTGATTGCGTTGCAACTTTGCACCGAGTTAACATTTTTTATACAAATAAGATTGACAAACGAGTCCACCTAATGTGGATGGTGTTGTGGTCCATATACACAAGTCCTCGAATAAGAATAAAATCTTAGATGCACTGGTTTCTCTAAAGGGCTTCGTTATCGGTAAAAATAATGTCCAATTCTTGTCGCACAGCTTTCTTTATAGCATGTGACGAAACTTGGACGAAACGCACTCGTCCAAATTATAGCACTGTTAAATTAAAAAGTGAACATACTCTCACGCAATGTATTAAAAAATACATAATGTAGACAGTATATGTATCTAGTAGTATCGTATAATAATGTTTTAAAGCATCCCGAGTTCACGGCCTCATTAAGCTTTCAGACGACAAAACAGGGAGCTAACGTAAGGCATTGAACAATGAATATTCGTTAGGTATAGGTTTCTTTTAAACTAACGCTCAAATCATTTTGGATCCACAATATACTGCTTTAAATCATGCGGGAACTACAAAAACTTATTTCAAAATTCTCAAACTGTTTTTGTTAGTTCCATTCTTGAAAATGGAAAAACGTAACCCTTATGGGATCAATTCGTCGTCCGTTCGGTCTTCCGTTTCTCTCTACATCTGTCAATAGACAGATGACTCAGGTAGAATTATCAACTTGAAATGTGTATCAAATACTAAGGCCTAATACATCTATTTCTTGTGTAAAAAGTTCAAACCGCAATTAGAAGATACCGCCATTATGTGACATGTTTTTAATGTTCGCAAACATTTTTATCAAAACCTAAGAAACTTGTTGTTGACCTGAAATCATGAAATTTAGCAAGAAACAAAATCGACAACACAAGTAAAGAATAAAATTCAAATTTGGTAAAATTTGTAATTAAATTACAAAAAAAATTGTCACTCGTAGACCCGAGTATGAGTATGTGAGTGATAATAATGACATGAAAAATACAAACAACCAAAGTGGAAACATTGATTGATGTCCATCTAACAAATGAATCAGTTATCCAGTTATAGTGAGTCGCGAATGCGCTATCATTGAGATTAGCTGTGGATTATCCATCAGCGACCTCCATTACGACATATATTCTTTGCGTGTACTTTTTTTATATAGAACATCTAAAGATGGAGTCATAGCAGCTCAGGAGCCAACCTCCACACAGTCCACCTGATGGTAAGTGGTTGCTGTGACACATAGACATCTACATCTATCCTCAGTAAAGAATCAAAATGCAGATGCGCTGTCACCCGTGAGGACTAAGGTAGAATGCCTATTTTCCAATAAAAAGGAGTCTCCTGTTCTCTTCACTCACCAAACGAAACAAAGCGGCATTAAGCTGCTATATTACGCTGGTATTCTTTGAGAGCGTGGTCCTTCACTGGTCAAGCCGACCCATTTGCGTTACAACTATAAAATAGCTGCGGTGTGGCTCTGTCAAGTTACAAATATTTGTTTTTGTAAATGTTTTGTCATTGAAATAATTATGTATGATTTTTGCCAGATGTACTCGGGCTCTGTCGTGAAGGTAATAAATCTTTCTATATTATTAGCACTTTTCCTTAAGGCCTTAACAGTCGTTGAAATGCCTAAATCTTGGATATTTAAGTAAAAAAATCTCAATAATTGTTCATTTAATCTACAAAGAAAAAATACAAGGTAACAGAAGAGGATTTGGTAAATGTTTTTAATTTAACAAAATTATATTTTTGTCAACCCCTTATTAGAAAAAAAATCCCCAAAGAGTACCTATCTTTGTCATATTTTGCAAAATTTCTCCAAAACGGCACAAGCTTTTTAAATAGTTCTTACACTAAAAAAAGGTCTCAAAAATATTAATATTTTTAATTGAGAGTTTTATTTTTATTACCCGTTTTATAAGAGAATATATCATTTTTCCCTGAAATTGAATATATTTACGTGAGCGCGCATGCTCCGTCGCCATGTAAGATCTGTCACAGTCCGTTTTCGGACATCGTCGAGGGTGGACCGTACGTCGGTGTTGGAGCGACTTCGTTCAAATATATATTAGTTTTTTAAAAGTTTATACTCAATTATAAATATTTTTATGACTAGAAATACTTAATTTAGTTAATATCTGTACACTGGTAACTGTAAATATTATTTTCTAAATAAATGAATTTTTAAAGTGCCCAAAGAAGAAGAAATTTTCGAGGCGACGTTGATTAGTGAAATTGAAAAATGCATTTTTATATAATTTAGATGTGGAACGACGAACATGGTCTCGTTACTTAGATTTCGATAGTTTTTAATACCTATGTAATTTTATTATTGCATATTTTTATTAATTAGTTGATACTGAATTTTATAGAATAGAATAGAATAGAATAGAATGATTTTTATTCAATATGGATTATTACATAATACTTATTGAAAGTCATTATTTTATTTACCACTGGTTCGGAAAATACCTCTGTCCTGGGAAGAACCAGCAAGAAACCCAGCGGGACTTTTTTTTTTTAAACATAATTTCACTTAACAATAATTTTGATTATACAATTTTAAATGAATTTTCATAGAACCAGCATGGTGGCGATCACCTTATTCCCAGGGGTTATTTTCACTCATGTATTCCTTGATATTATAATAACCCTTTTTGTACAGTTTTTCTTTAATAAAACTTTTAAACTTGTTTATTGACAAACTTTGAACATGTTCTGGGATTCTGTTGTAAAAGCGTATACATTGCCCCATAAATGAATTACTAATTCTGTGGAGTCTTGTAAGTGGCATTACAAGCTTATGTTTGTTCCTAGTGTTTAAGGTATGAACATCCTTATTCTTATTAAAGCTATTTATGTTTTTATGTACATACATTACATTTTCATAAATATATTGCGATGCCAAAGTTAATATGTTTATTTCTTTAAATTTTTCTCTAAGGGACTCTTTACAATTTAGATTATAAATCGCCCGTACGGCTCTCTTTTGCAAAACAAATATAGCTTCAATATCAGTCGCATTACCCCATAGCAAAATTCCAAATTATATAATTATGTATTACAATAAAACGCTGTTTTTATGAGTATGACTTTATAAAATATTATTGGGGAGGATTGGTTTTTGGTAAGTCAGTGTAATTCACCATCTTAGACTACATAACCACTTACCGATGGGATTGTAGTTGCTTTACTACTTGCTGGGTAGAAATAGTAAAAAAAAATTTACCCTGTGAAAATTTGCATTTAGATATAATTTTTCTAACCAACCATAAAAATATGATGAGAATATGTATATAAGTATAAAGGTTGCCTCGCACGGGACTGTAATAATATAATATTATATCTTCCATTATCTACGCATGAAAACTTTTAAAATCTCTGTATCCCGAGGTATGTTCATATTAAGAGGCTGAATAGAGCCACATTGATATGCATGGGGACCGTTTTGTAATTTCACGTCATTATCGAAAAAAAAATTGTACGTATTTCAGGTGGCGGTTTGCAAAACACGATTCCACAAAAATTAACTCAATAGAAAATAATTGCAAGCTTGCTTCTAAAAATACTTAAATTTTCAACGTCAATTTTTTCTTACGTGGTAGAGCCATGCTGTAGCTATATTAGTAGTAGGTATAGTTGTAGCACGAATGGGTCGGCTTGACCGGGGAAGGGCCACGGAATAACATATAAAATAGCAGTTTAACCCTGCTGTGTTTCGTATGGTGAGTGTAGAGAACCGGAAGACCTTTTTACTGGAAACGAGGCATTACATCTTAGTCCTCACGGGTGACAACGCATCTACATTTTGATACGTAATCGAGAATAGATGTAGATGTGTATGGGCCGTAGCAAAGTGGTTGCTACGGCCCATACACATCTAAATGGTATGTGTAACATCAGGCGGACTGTGTGCTCGTTTGTCACCCTTATTCTATTAAAAAAAAAACTTTCTGAGATTTCAGTAAAATAATGTTAAGTATTGTAAGCACTCGTACAAGTGTTTGTCTCAAGTTAATAAAGCTATTGGACTATTTTGATTTTTAATAAAGTGATTTTACTTTATAGATTAAATAATTTATTTACCCTTCTATATCAAGAACCGTTTTTTTCTGTCACTCCTATTGAATTTGACAGTGCTTGCTAAAATTTAGCATCTTTAGATGGATCAGAACCGCGCGCTGATCCGGCTGTTGGATATTGCAAAAATAATCGAAAATATTTATTTTTACTTTCGTGCCGAAGACTACCTTGTTTTATTTTATTACGGTCAAATAATATTTATAAGGTTGTAAAGCAAGTATTTTTGTAAATGTTGTGTATGTAAATGTAAATTTTTTCATTATTTTGTTATTATATTGTTTACAGTTATTATCACGTCTTAGCTTTACACCAAGAATTACATTAGAAATTCTTGATGGGATGCGATGTAACGAGCATACATGAAAACGATGAAAATATCAAGAACTATAATATATATATTTGTTTTTTTTTTTTTTTACCAGTAGAGTTTCAACAAAATCTTAAAAAAGTTCAATGAATTAAAAAATGCCAATAATTATATAATTTCAAGTTAGTGTTTTACATTTAAAGATCAGTTATAAAGAGCCAAAGTTATTATTTTCATTTTGATTTATTTCATTCGAGACTAAAATAAATGTGAAAGGGCTTTTATCTGAAATAATAATTTTCATCAAAAATAACATAGACTTATAAAAGTCATATACACGGTCAATCATACTGAAGATTATCAATTGTACTACAAAATATTTAAAAGACTATTTCCAGTATAATGACCCAAATATCATCATTAATGTTTGACTGGCACACTTAAAAGATTTATCACATGGCTAAATGATTGACTTTTATATTATGATAAGGTCATGCTTTTCTATAAAAAGTTGCAAGAAATTTTAAATCACGGACCTATTGGTTTGTTTTACTTTTTAATTAGTGAAAAACAAGATGGACTGATCTAAAAGTTTACTTTCTTGTGTAAAAGGTGCTATTTAGAATTTTATGCAAATGATAATTAAAGTTTCTATGTAAATAAGTGTAACATAGCGGGTATTATATTCAATGGTAGCGGCCATCCATATTTGCAAAGCCAGCATCATTTTCTGTACAGAAACCGGCAAAGTGTTGCTCAAGGCACTATAAAAAAAGCAGCTGATAAAATGTTACACTCATAACTGTTAACAAAAACTATTTCCACAAATAGTCTTATAGATAATAATAACTATTCCGCCGTGTTAGGTGCAGGAGCTATTATTAGAAGGAGAAGAGGTAAAATTTTGTTTTAGAAATGCGGAATCAATATTGTTTTGTCTGCAATTGAGCATAAAATAAAAATAACTTCATCCAAAGAGCATAACTGGCATTATACTCAGGCCCATCAATTGGTATGGAAAAAATAATTTTACCAGGTTTCAAAAAATCAATCAAAGTTCAAAAAAACATAAATATTAAAATCAAAGAATGTATATATGTATGTCTATACATACATATAATGATTTATGGCCGCTTAGTAACTGACGGTAACTCACTATAACATCCTACAGTCACGCCGAAACTAAGAGGAGAGAATCACTGTAGAAAAGGTAATAATTTATTGCGGAAATTTTGTGATAAAATTAAAAAAAATTATAAACTTATCCAAGTTAATCTAACTTAGTCTAACTTATCCTTATGCGTTACAAAAAAAAACAAATATTAAAATAGTGAGATAGCGTCAGTTTTTAAGAAGATATAACAAAAATAAACAAAAAAATAAATTTCAAAAAAGTTCAGTATTTAATTGATTATATACCGCTGACACTTAATCACGCTTTTCGAAACCACGCCGGTTGTAAACAATACTTGTGTGAAAAGACAAAATATTCTTTTCAAATTTCCGCCGAGTTGTAACTATAAGGCCAAATAGGTCATGTGTCAATTTTAATTAAATATATTTTATACGAAGTGATTTTGACTACGTTTTATCAATTAACTATTGGTAAAAATTAAAACAGGAATTTTACAATTGTGTTTACAAAAAACATTATTAGTTGAACCTTGCAGCTTGTTCATTATTTTTACTATAAATACCTATAAATGTATATATTATTAATAAATAATTCCTATAATATTTTGGATTATTTTTTATTTTGCCCTATCTGCAATGTTCTGCGCTCTATAGAAAATGTGGCGTATGACATGACTGACAATCTTTCGAACGTTTTATCTAGGTACAAAGATGTTTTACGTTTTCGTCGCCTCCACATGATATTTTTGTTAGCATAAGGTACCCTTCTATATCTGAAACGAATGTAAATATTGCTACAAAGTAAAGTAATAGGCTATACAAGTATACTGGGCACAGGACTCTTTTTTTATTTCTGAGAGGGTTTTAGAAATGCCCGCCGTGCTTCCCCAATGCGTGTTGACGAAAATTGCAATAACAAATTTCATTCGTGCTGTCGGGGATCAAAATTTACAGCGAACGCTTTGACCCAGATCTACTAATACGATACAAATAAATACGATTTAACATATAAAATAAAAAACTCTTACGTACTTGAAACTTGAACACTTGATGGCTCGTGACGCCTACCGGACAAAGCTACAGCACAATGTAATTGAAGATACGTAACCGCGACATAATTCGCAGTGATGCGCAAGCATAACAGGCAGTATGTCACTTATATAATTGTCATCTCTGCAGTCTATTAATCTTTGCACTTTTATAAGTAATACAGAACGTAGTTGCTAGACGGTGTTAGCGTCGGCTAAAATCTCTGCGATCGCCGTTTCGTCAAGGTCATTCAGACTAGTTAAAGCCTTAATAATTTCACCTTAACTCTGTAACTGTTCAGTATACAGTTCCGCTGTCATCGTTTAATTGTTAAGCTTTATAATTTAATTTTTTTAGATTCATTTATTTTTAAATTCAAATAATTACTCCTTTTACATCTCAACAAACGTAACACATCTTTTTAGCCGACTTCAAAAAGGAGGAGGTTCTTAATTCGAGTGTATATTTTTTTGTATCTATGTTACGCGAGATCTTCGTAGATTGTGAATCAATTTTGATTTGTTTTATTCAATGGGTTATAATCCATATAAATTTGGAGAAAAATTTCACCTCAAAGGATGGCAAATAAATACTCGTAATTTCTTCTTTAGCAATTTGAAGACGGTTTTTACTTTTAGTAAAAGTTATAATTATTCTTGAGTATGGCTTGATTTTAGGTTAGGTTTTGTGCTTTTGGTTTTCTCAACCCACTGTAATATGTATCATTACGGTTGAAGACCAGCATGTCGTTCTGCGGCGTGAGAACAATTACATACAGAAGTTCAGTCGTAACTATTGGCGATCTTCTGTTATTGCATAATATGGAACTCAACAACTTGTTTCCCATACTTTTTATAACGCATCTAGTTATAAAGTAGTGTGATAACGATTAATGATTAACGCCCAACACATTTTTAACGTATTTAGGTGCGTATATTCTTTCGCAAACCTTAAACATTAATCAACAACCCAATATTATTTACCCAGCAATGTTATCAATAAAATACAATAATAAAAATGTTATGTATTTTAAACTACCTACAATAAATAAAATTGTAAGAAAGAATTTTAAGAATCTCATCGTTGAAAACAGGTCGGTGGAGTTCAAAGCGCAATGTATTCTTTTATCTTAGAAATGCTCTTAACCGTGTAATGGCGGTGTGAGAAGTCGGTTTCTTTACTCATGTGGTAAGAATAACCACTACCCTATATCTCCCTGTGGATATCGTAAGAGACTAAATATGGTAACAAACCAGGAGATGGGCAGGAGTATTTTTTAAACTTAAAAAAACTGCAGTTGATAACCCGCCTGCCAAGCGTGGCAACTATGGAAAATATCCAAAATAGTCCTAAGATATATTTATTTTTAAAAAAAAAACTATTTTTTTACCTTATTTTACATTCTTGTACACTATGACCAAAAATTTATGAATTGCACCGGTTTTTTGGTAATGTTTATTGCATACCTTAAGCAAAAGCGCAAGGTATGTTCTACTATTGCCTAAAAATTAAGATTCCAACGTTTTATCGAATAAAATCGTTTTATATCATTTATATGTATAAAAATATTATACATATAAATGATATAAAAGGCACATTGTTAGAAAGATAAATGATTGTTGAACTTATTAATATTTTTTTGAAATCGTATAACTGCTATTTTTAAATAAAAAAAGGGGTTTTAGTGGCTTATGGTGTGGATTTATCATGCCCCTAAGGCTTGTAAACACAATAACTTTTGAAAATATCAATTGTTTAACTCAATCTATTGTTTAATCTCTTCATCTATCATGTGGGAAGCCACTGAATGTAAATGGCAGTGTAATTTTGTTTTGTTTAGCTATAATTAATTTTTTTCGGCTCCAAAATGGCGAAATTTTCGTTGATTTGGTAGCCTTGTATGTAAATTATTTCTGTAAATGGGGAGCTACATCCACAGAGTAGTTTACTCACACTCACATAGATTACTGTATATGTACTAGAGACACACTCAGTTTGGCGTCAATCGCCGTTAGGGATGGGCAAAGGGAAAAAATATATCGATATATATCGAATCTATATTTTTAAACAGTATCGATATATATCGCGTGATAAATATCGATATATCGTAATCATTTCAATGATGTAAAGATAAGGTACAAAACTTTATCTACTGTTGGACGACGAAAAAAACGATACAACATTTTAAAATATATCGAAATTGATAAGAATTCGAAACTCTTAAATAAATATCGATATGTCGATATATCGCGATTTAAAATATCGACGATATATATAGATATATTTATTAAAACATATCAATATTTCGATATATCGATATTTTTTACCCATGCCTCATCGCCGTCGTGAGTAGACATTGTTTCCGTTGTTTGCAGCGGTTCAAAAAGATCGCTGTATAAATACACAATATTCGAATAACCAAATTTCTTAAATACTTGATTATAATAATAATAAGAGATTTTTTATTACAATATTTTAAAAGCACAGAATAAATAACAGTAGTACGTACTAAAAGTAAGTAGTATCAATTTTTTTGTCATGGGTGATTTACTTTTCTACAGCACTATCAGCTTCAACACCCTCGAAAACCATGAAAATGACACCCATGATGAAAAAATTGGTAATAATTCAGCCGCCATCTTAGATTTACTTTTCTACATGAAAACATTTGATCCGTGCATCCTGTTCCAGGTCTAAATCCGCATTGTGCCTCCCATAGAAATCTTTCCGATTTCTCTTGCATCCTACGTGTCAAAACCTTCGAGTAAACTTTACTTGCTAAACTGGTCAAGCTGGTCGCCCGATAGCACCCGCAGTCAAAATGTGAACCTTTATCTTTATATAAAGGCACAATGACTGCGGATGTCCAATCATCCCCCGCCCGCCAGCACAAACTGCACAGCAGATGAAAGCTGTCCCAGACGCGAGGCCCACCATACTTGACCATTTCAGCAGTAACTCTGTCTAGTCCCGCAGCCTTACCACATTTCAAACTTCGAATCGCACGTTCAATCTCTTTCATACTGATGACCTCAGTGTCATCGAGGTCCGGGTCTGGCGTACCAGTCACGGCGTCATCCCCGGATCCCTCACTAAGATCATCACACGCATACATTTTCATGGTGTTCGAGGGTGTTGAAACCGATAGGGTTGTCGAAATATAAATCCAAGATGGCGGCCGCAATAGGTATGTTATCGGTGGTAGAGCCACGCAGCAGTTTTTGCTGTTGCATGTATGGGCCGGCTCGAGCCGGGTTGGTACCACGACCTCACAGAATACCGGCGTGAAGTAGAAGCTCTGCTTCTGCGTTTCGTCTGGTGAGTGCAGGTGGCCGGAGGCCCAATTCCCCCCCCCCCCCCCCCATCAACATGGTAGCGGAATTACACGATGAACTACCCCAGGAGGGTACCAGTACCCCTGGAGAATCCCTCGCTGAGCATCCACGACCATGTTATTCCGATCCTGAGCGTGGGTGCTCAGGCTGCCCTGCGTATTCTGGGGGGGGGGGGGGGGCAAAATTCCGCTTGGGGCAAACTGAGCAAGAACACCAAGGCGACCCCTGCCATGCTATCCGTGAATTTCTGCAACATCAGGGGACTTCACTCTAACCTATACGCCGTCCACTACCATCTCGAGACGGCGAAGCCGGCCTTGCTCTTTCTGACCGAGACGCAGGTTTCCTCTCCGGCTGATATTTCGTATCTCTCCTACCCGGGGTACAAATTGGAGCATTCCTTTGTGCCTCGGGCTGGAGTTTGCGTGTATGTCAGAGAGGACATCTGTTCTCGACGCCTCGGCAGTCTTGAAGGTTCGGACCTGTCCATCCTTTGGCTACGCGTAGACAGCGACGACCATCCGCGCGTCTACGGGTGCCTCTATAGGTCCCATAGCGGTAATGCTGAAACAGACCGACTCATCGACCACGTCCAAATGGCTACAGATTCCTTGCTACGACAGGTCCCATCCGCAGAGATCGTGATCCTTGGCCATTTTAACGCCCACCATGCCGAATGGCTCGGTTCACGTCTAACCGATCATGCGGGGAGATCTGTTTATGACTTTGCCTTGGCATATGGTCTGACACAACTGGTTACTTCGCCTACGCGGATTCCAGATGTGGAGGATCGTACACCTTCCCTGCTGGACCTTCTGCTGACCTCTCATCCGGACGGATATCAGGTTTCCGTCGATGCCCCTCTCGGCTCTTCGGACCATTGTCTGATCCGGAGTGTGGTGCCACTCACGCTCCCGTCGCGGTTGCGTTCTGCAGGTTGCCGCCGTGTTTGGCATTACAGGTCGGCGGATTGGGACGGAATGCGATCTTTCTTTGCATCCTACCCATGGGGGCGGGTTTGCTTCTCGCCGGACGATCCCAGCGCTATTGCTGACTCTGTCACTGATGTGGTGCTACAGGGAATGGAACTATTTATTCCATCATCTGTGGTACCCATCGGAGGCAGATCTCAGCCTTGGTTTGGTCGCTCCTGTAAGACTGCATTACGCAGTAAGCAGGAGTGTTATCAAGCCTGGGCTGCGGCTTCGGCGACTCGGGATGTAAACACCAGCATACTTAAAAAGAAGTATAACTTCGCCTCCAGGTCCTTCAAAAGAGTTATTACCAAGGCAAAGTCAGAGCACATAGGCAGAATTGGCGAGAAACTAGTTCGCCTTCCTTCGGGAACCCGTGCATTCTGGTCTCTCGCCAAGGCTGTCCAAGGGAATTTCTGTAAGCCATCACTACCATCTCTGCACAGGGAGGATGACTCACTGGCCCATGACGCAAAAGACAAAGCCGACCTTTTAGGCTCCCTTTTTGCGTCCAACTCGACTCTTGATGACGGGGGGAAAACACCGCCGACCATCCCGCGGTGTGAGTGCTCCATGCCGGATGTGCTGTTCTCACAGCGCTTGGTTCGCAAAGCACTGCTCTCCCTGGACATCCAGAAGTCGAGTGGGCCTAACGGAATCCCCCCAATTGTGCTGAGGACGTGTGCTCCGGAGTTGGCACCGGTCCTAACGCGTCTTTTCCGGTACTCCTACTCCAAAGGCGTAGTCCCGAATTCATGGAAGACAGCTTTTGTCCACCCGATCCCTAAAAAAGGCGACCGCTCAGACCCATCCAACTATAGGCCTATCGCGATCACCTCCTTGTTCTCCAAAATAATGGAATCCATTATTAACTGCCAGCTCATCCGGTACCTTGAGGATCACCAGCTGATTAGTGACCGCCAATACGGTTTTCGTCGGGGTCGATCAGCTGGTGATCTTCTGGTCTACCTGACCCATAGATGGGCGGAGGCAGTAGAGTCCAAGGGGGAGGCGTTGGCCGTTAGTCTGGACATTGCGAAGGCCTTCGATCGGGTTTGGCACAAAGCGCTTCTTTCGAAGCTCCCTTCCTATGGGCTTCCTGAGAAATTGTGCAATTGGATCACCAGCTTCCTTGCAGATCGGAGCATCAAGGTCGTTGTAGACGGTGCATGCTCTGACTACAAGCCTATTAACGCTGGTGTTCCACAAGGCTGTGTGCTATCACCAACGCTGTTTCTTCTGCATATCAATGATATGTTGCTAACTGGTAACATTCATTGCTATGCGGATGACAGCACTGGTGATGCTCTATACACCGGCCGTGCCAATATTTCTCGGGAAAACGTCGCTGAGTACCGGAACAAACTTGTGTCTGAAGTCGAGTCTTTGCTGAGCAAAGTCTCGAATTGGGGGCGACTAAATCTAGTCCAGTTTAATCCTCAGAAGACACAAGTTTGCGCGTTTACCGCTAAAAAGAACCCCTTTGTCGTATGTCCTCAGTTTCAAGGCACTCCCCTTCTTGCCTCAGCCAGTATCGGTATCCTCGGAGTCGACATATCGAGTGACGTGCAGTTTCGTGGTCACTTGGAAGGGAAGGCCAAATTGGCCTCTAAAAAGCTTGGCGTGCTCAGCAGAGCGGGACAGTATTTCATGCCGGCACACCGCCTGCAACTTTACAAGGCGCAAGTTCGGCCTCACATGGAATACTGTTCCCATCTCTGGGCAGGGGCTCCCCAGTGCCAGCTCCTTCCACTTGACCGCATCCAACGCAGAGCTGCTCGAATCGTCGACGACCGAGCCCTTTCCGATCGGCTCGATTCATTGGCACTGCGAAGAGATGTTGCATCCCTTTGAATTTTCTTTCGCATCTACCATGGGGAGTGCTCTGAGGAATTGTTCGGATTAATCCCAGCCGCCAAATTTCACGAACGCACATCGCGGCAGAACTCCCGATACCATCCACACCATCTGGATGATTGGCGGTCCACCACTGTGCGATTTAGAAGATGTTTTCTTCCTCGCACGACCACCTTGTGGAATCGATTACCATCAGCGATTTTTCCGGACCGATACGACTTAGGGACCTTCAAGAAAAGAGCGTACTCCTTTTTAAAAGGCCGGCAACGCATCTGCGATTCCCCTGGTGTTGCAGTTGTTCATGGGCGGCGGTAGTCATTTACCATCAGGTGAGCCGCATGCTCGTTTGCCTCCTCTCCTATAAAAAAAAAATCAATTTTTTCATCATGAGTGTCATTTTCATGGTTTTCGAGGGTGTTGAAGCCGATAGTGCTGTCGAAATGTAAATCCAAGGTGGCGGCTGCAATAGGTATAAATATTTTCATCATGGGTGTCATTTTCATGGTTTTCGAGGGTGTTGAAGCTGATAGTGCTGTAGAAAAGTAAATCCAAGATGGCGGCTGAATTATTACCAATTTTTTCATCATGGGTGTCATTTTCATAGTTTTCGAGGGTGTTGAAGCTGATAGTGCTGTCGAAATGTAAATCCAAGATGGCGGCTGAATTAGGTACCAATTTTTTCATCATGGGTGTCATTTTCATGGTTTTTGCGGGTGTTGCAGCCGATAGTACTGTCGAAATGTAAATCCAAGGTGGCGGCTGCAATAGGTATAAATTTTTTCATCATGGGTGTCATTTTCATGGTTTTCGAGGGTGTTGAAGCTGATAGTGTTGTAGATAATTTAAAATTAAAAATTTTGTACAGCCGACTTCAATATAAGTTATTTAATATTTAAGAATAACTTAAAAACTATTGGTCTGACCTTGATCAAATTCATATGGGACCACACGAGAAGTACCAGCTTTCAAATAAAAAAAGAATCCTCGAAATCGGTTCACCCAGAAAAAAGTTCTGAGGTAACACACATAAAAAAAAACGAAAAAAAAAAACATACAGTCGAATTGAGTACCGGCTCCTTTTTGGAAGTCGGCAGAAAAGTAAATCCAAGATGGCGGCTGAATTATGTACCAATTTTTTCATCATGGGTGTCATTTTCATAGTTTTCGAGGTTGTTGAAGCTGATAGTGCTGTCGAAATGTAAATCCAAGATGGCGGCTGAATTAGGTACCAATTTTTTCATCATGGGTGTCATTTTCATGGTTTTCGAGAGAGTTCAAGCCGATAGGGTTGTCGAAATGTAAATCCAAGATGGCGGCTGCAACAGATATCAATTTTTTCATCTTGGATGTCATTTTCATGGTTTTCGAGGGTGTTGAAGCTGATAGTGCTGTTGAAATGTAAATCCAAGATGGCGGCTACAATAGATATCATTTTTTTCATCATGGGTGTCATTCTCATGGTTTTCGAGAGTTTTGAAGCCGATAGTGCTGTCGAAATGTAAATCCAAGATGGCGGCTGCAATAAGTATCAATTTTTCCATCATGGGTGTCATTTTCATGGTTTCCGAGGGTGTTGAAGCCGATAGTGCTGTCGAAATGTATTTAAACTACTTTAAAAAATTATTTAATGCGCTTAAGGTATGTCCAATTGGATTTACCAATATATTTTATTATAATATTATTTTACGCTAACAGAGCTGATAAATATTCGTAAGGAATAAATACTAGATATATGGTAAGTGGTTGCTGTGACCCATAGACATCCACATCTATCCCCAATAAAAACTCAAAATGCAGATGCGTTGTCACCCGTGAGGACTAAGATGGAATGCCTCTTTTCCAGTAAAAAGGGTCTTCGGTTCTCTACACTCACCATACGAAACACAGCAGTGTTAATCTGCTATTTTACGCTGGTATTCTGTGAGAGCGTGGTCCTTCCCTGGTCGAGCCGACTCATTCGTTCTACAACTATACTACTAATATAGCTGCACCATGGCTCTACCACGTGTGTGTTGCCACAGAATAAATAATAGTAGGTAACTACGTACTGTTGCTATCGTATGCCAATTTCGGAATTACACTCTGGTTTTTAGAACATTACGATATACATTCCTTTACTCTTTCTACGGTATGTGACCTTCCGATAGTCACAATAGACTTTATTTTGCTCATACCTATTTAAGTAGACTATCGACCTTATAGTATTCATATTTTATATATTACTGCAATTTCAAGATATATAGAAAAGTAACAATTGAAGATTAATATACAACAATTAATTACACTGTCCAAAATGTATAAAATGTATAGAATGAAATTATTGGTATTATCCTGTATTGTACTGTACAGACAATAATGTTAATTATCATTGTAAATAGACTTAAGCGAATGTATTAATACGTCACAATGTAGGTTTATTCGATAAATACAGTTTAAGCCAAGTACCGAGGCTACAGGGGCGTCAGTGGCTAATCGTATCAGGCGCTAACTGGATTTAACTGTCTTGCATTGTACTGCATTTACGAGTACGTGGGCATTGAATGTATGGTCGCGAAATTCTCTAATATTAGCCATGAAACTCTTGTCTGTAACTTTGTTCTATTATTAGATTAAACTTACAATAGTAACTATGCATATTATATATATTGTTTACCGCTTTGTAGAATTCTGGGTCATTCTATTAAATTTAACTTTTATTTAATTCATTTGAAAATGGGTTACATATGCATCAAGGACCTATTCGTAAAAACGATTTTTCAATTATTTTTATATAACAGTAAAGTGACAAATAAGCCAAAAGTCCATCTGATAGTAAATGGTTACGGCTGCACAGCAAAGCAAATGCTATGGGTGTTGCTAGCCCTGAGGACAGAAACATAATCCTATAAACATACTGGCTCTCTTAACCTTCGGAGCATATCATTGGATGTACGGTGTAGTGACAGGAAAAGGTACGAGGTTAGTACCAATCTGTATAACTTGTAAGCAGTATTGGAGCTCTACGCCTACTAAAAGTGTATCCGAACATTTTTTTTTATATATATAGGAGAGGGGGCAAACGTGCATGTGGCTCACCTGATGGTAAGTGACTACCGGCGCCCATAAACAACTGCAACACCAGGGGAATTTCAGGTGCGTTGCCGGCCTTTTAAAAAGGAGTAGGCTCTTTTCTTGAAGGTCCCCAAGTCGTATCGGTCCGGAAAAATCGCTGAAGGTAATCGATTCCACAAGGAAGTTGTGTGAGGAAGAACACATCTTCTAAATCGCACAGTGGTGGAATGCCAATCATTCAGATGGTGTGAACGGCATCGGGAGTTCTGCCGCGATGTGCGTTCGTGAAATTTGCCGGCTGGGATTAATTCGAACAATTCCTCAGAGCACTTCCCGTGGTAAATGCGAAAGAAAATGCAAAGAGATGCCACATCCCTTCGCAGCGCCAAAAACGACTCGGTCGTCGACAATTCGAGCCCCTCTGCGCTGGATGCGGTCAAGTAGAAGGAGTTGGCACTGGGAAGCCCCAGCCCCAGAGATAAGAACAGTATTCTATGTGAGGCCAAACCTGCCTTAATATGTTACAGACTATCAAGTCTACTGCTAAACATATGCCTCCATATAAATTGCCTTAAAGGTGGGGGGGAGCCCTTCATCATTGGCATGATATTGTTTTGAGCTTTAAAAAGAAACATGTTACTACCCATCTCCTGTTTCAATTTCTCTCTTTCACCTCTTACGAAACCTTCCGTTTGATATGAGGTACTGAATATTCTTACACTGCCACTACACAGTCAAATGTGCACACAAATATACACCTATATAGATTTTTAAATCCATACATATCTATGAAGAACATTTATAGTATATTTTATAAGGTTTATTTTCATTTTTTTTTAGATAAATAAATATGTAATGAAATTATTCTTGGTTGTAGTAAGAATATGTCGACACAATATGTGCCAAATGTATCGAGTGCATGCGGTGGCTCTATTCAAAAAAGCATTTGATATAAAAGAACATAGAGCTTTTTGAACTACCACCGCAATGCCATCAATTTCGGTATGCACGTTTACGGAAATTTCAAAAGAACCGGTGACTTTATAATATTCACATAAATAGCTAAAAATATCACCCACTGTGTAGAGCATGTATCACGAACACTTATCCGGCTGCTACGGGTGGTGAATACAGCAATTTCCACCAATATAACGAAATTTATTCATTGGTCTATTTACATAATAAAATGAGAAAAATATTTCATTATAAAAGTAAAGGTTTGCTCCAATTTGTACCAGCCAAATTATTACTTTCTAAAAGAAACACCAATTATATTTGGCTCTATTATTGACTATTGACCCGCCCTCGTTTCGGTCTAGCAATTTTTTAAACCTTTTTCTTTTGGAATAAATATGGCGGCGTGGTCATCTAACAGCAAGATTCTGGATCGATATTTAAAAGTTTTTTTTTGTTATTTTAACGAAACTTCTCATATACATTTGATGCGATTGCACATAACCCATTCATTACAGCTTATAAAAGTCCACTGCTGAACAAAGGCCTTCCCCATACATTGTCGCATAACCGAACTAAAAGGTATAGTATTAATTTGACAGCAATTGTCTACTTTTGCTATTTTTGGACTCTTTTTGTAAACCCGTAACTATCGATGAACTACGTTTGTAATAAGCCGTTTGAGCGAAATTATAAGAAATTTGACGGCTACGTGGCGCAGTGGCTTAGCAATGAGTTGCGGCGCTGAGGGCCGCAGGTTCGAATGCCGCACGGAACAAGTATTTGTATGACCTACAAATAATTGTTCTGGATCTGGATGTTTCTCCTTGTGAAATCTATGTATGTAAACTGCCCCCGCGATTCAGGAGAAAATCCTAGTGTGGAGGTAACGTTTTTAAAAAAAATCCTTATTTCATTTGTCCTTTCTTTATCCTTTCTTTAGTTTAGCATCATTCTTTCTTTAGTTACGAGGGTGGATTGAAAAGTACTCGGCCTAACACAGATCCATTCAATTCTAAAAATCAAATCTACCCACATTATTTAGTTCAGTTCAGACTAGTTCATTGTGTGAAGTTCGAAACGTGTGCGATAATTAGTTGTGATTTTATAAATTTATTAACAAAGTAATCGGACATAATTTCCGCGAATGGAGCAAATCGAGCAGCGTGCCGTCATTAAGTACCTCCATAAAAGGGGCTATCATCAAAAGCCATCCATGATGACATGGTCAGTACATAAGGCGATTGTGCTCTGTCATATTCATCCGTCAAAAAATGGATAGCAGAATTTAAGCGTGGTAGAGAGAGTGTGAAAGATGAACCCCGCTCTGGAAGGCCTTCGACGTCAACTACTGACGAAAATATTAAAAAAGTACTTATTTAATAATGGGAGACCGCAGATTAAAAATTAGAGAGATAGCCGAGATTATAGGCATCTCTTATGAACGAACTCAAAATATCATTGTCAACTAGTTGGGTTTCCACAAGGTGTCTGCGAGGTGGGTTCCGCGACTGCTTTCAGTTGAACAAAAAAGGAGGCGATTGACTATTTCACGCGACTGTTTGGAGTTATTTGAAGCCGATGCAGATGATTTTTTGAATCGTTTTGTTACTATGAACGAAACATGGGTTCATTACTGTACACCGGAAACAAAACAAAAATCAAAACAGTGGAAAAGACCTGGTTCACCACCCCCTAAAAAGGCTAAGTCGATTTTGTCGGCAAATAAGGTGATGGCTTCAGTATTCTGGGACTCGAAAGGTGTGATTATGATTGATTATCTTGAAAGGGGTCAGAATATAAACTCTGATTACTACTGAACCTTACTACGTCGTTTACGAGAGGAAATAAAAGAAAAACGTCGAGGAATGCTCAGAAGAAAAGTCCTGTTTCATCAAGATAACGCCCGTGTTCACACGTCAGTACAGTCAATGGCTGAAATTCACAACTGTGGCTTTGAACTGTTACCGCGTCCGCCGTATTCACCTGATCTGGCACCATCAGACTTCTTTCTGTTCCCTAACCTAAAAAAGCACTTGGGAGGTCAAAGATTTTCGACAAACGACGAGGTCAAAGCAGCTGTAGACGCATATTTTGACTCTAAGGAAGAATCATTTTTTTCAACGGTCTAAATGCTTGGAAGGGGAGGTGGCAAAAGTGTATTGAACTTGATGGTGATTATGTAGAAAAATAAAAATATAACTGATTTAGTATTTGTTTATTTTCTTGGTTAGGCCGAGTACTTTTCAATCCACCCTCGTAGCTACAAGTGTATGCATAACAGAGACTGTGATATAAACGTGTAGTGGTGGTGTAAGAACATGTACTTCACCATATCGTACCGCGGATGTTGTAAGGGATAACAGAGTGAAATGAAATGAGATATGGGCCGCAGCATTCCATTTAGTAAGCGTGGTAGAGCCATGCTGCAGCTATATTACTGGTATAGTTGTAGCACGAATGGGTCGGCTCGACCGGGGAAGGACAACGCTCTCACAGTTTACCAGCGTAAAATAGCAGCATAACGCTGCTGTGTTTCGTATGGTGAGTGTAGAGTACCGGAGACCCTTTTTACTGGAAACGAGGCATTCCATCTTAGTCCTCACGGGTGACAATGCATCTGAATTTTGACTCGTAATCGAGGATAGATGTATATGTATATGAGCTACAGCAACCACTTACCATCAGGTGGACTGTGTGCTCGTTTGTCACTCTTATCATATAAAAAAAAAGAATAAAGTTAGTATAGAGATGATAATATTATGATTTCTTGTAGACATATGCAAGGCACACATAGGCTTCCTTAAAAAAAAACTCGACCTTAATGGACTGGAAATGTGTTAAAATTTATATTTTTTGTATATTTTACTAATTTAGATGTAGATGTCTGTGGGCCACAGCAACTACTTACTATCAGGTGGACTATGTGCTCGTTTGTTACCCTTATTCTAAAAAAAAAACATCTTTCTGGTAAAAACTCAAAATAATAAAAACTGCAGATGCCAAACCGCTTGCCAAGCGTGGCTAGTATGGCAAATATCCCCCTATGAGGCAATCTATAGGTGATACCTATATATACTTTTAATAGGCTATAATGGTATGTAAACATTTATATAAAATATACATTCTCTTTAGTATATTAAAACTATAACAGACAAAAATAAAACATTGTCCTTCGGTTTTAGCTAGTTCATGGCAATGGTCGTTATATCAAACTGAAGAGCGCGTTGATGGGCGCTTGGAAACTTCTATAGCAGGTTGGTCAATACCTCGTTAAAAGATAAGTGGTCAAGACGGCCGCGTAGACCAATGGTCAGAGTATCCGACTATTTACACGGATCCTAAGTTCAAATTCCACCTAATAACTTAATAACTATAATTATGAAATATATTATGAAAAAAATTACAATAGAGCACTACAACTCCGCTTCGCGTACGATGTGTGCATTTGTTAGTGTCTGCGGTGAGTGTGTGTAGTGTGTGCCTTCGATTTTATTATAGGGGCAGTTTACATACATACATTTTACAGGACAGACATCCAGACCCGGATGCGGGAATCAAACCCGCGTCCCTTAGCGCTGTAACTCATTGCTAAGCCACTGCGCCACTACTGTGGTGATTTGTCTGATTTTCCGGATTTCAGCTCATATAACCTTAGTAATAAACTGCTAAGTTCCTAACTCCTAAACAAAGTAGTGCGCTTACTGACTGGTGTGAGTAAATAATACGACCGCTGACACGCTTCCTTTGTATGGAATTGGAAAGCGCTGGGCATGCTGCCTATATTAGCGACGGAGCGGTGATGTCGTGCTCTGTGGTTTTGAACGACATCTGCGCTTACGTTTGCTTATAATTCGTATCGGTCACGTATGTAATTACGGAAATATAGGACATTTATCTACTGTAAATTCGACATTATTCGAAAGTTATCGCTATAGTTAAAATTAATTACGGGAATATCCTCATCGTTACTATAGCGTTGATGCTTCGTCGTCGTTCGGGTTTTTTTTTTAATATTGGATAAATGTGACAAACATGCACAGTCCACCTGATGGTAAGTGAATGCTCTGGCTTATAGACACCTACATCTACTGTATTAATAATTAAAATGCAGATTCGATGGCAGACCTGAACCTAAGATGGAATGCCTCGTTATCAGTAAAAATGGCTTTTTGGTTATCTAACAGCATATGAAACTCAGCAGCATTTTACACTGGTATTCTTTGCTGCAGCATGGCTCTACCACATACGAAATGTTCGTAGCTAAATAACACAGAATAAGACTGAAGTATGGTGTAGATAATTCTTTAACTTTTAAGTACTTATTATTAAATTCTCATTTGGAAGTTATAATTTCTTTATTGGAAAGTAAAATTTAACACATTTCCAGTCCATTAATCTCTCTTCTCTCTTGCAAGAAAGAAATCACAAAATTATCGTCTCTAAACTAACTATTCTTTTATTATATATGATTAATGAACAGGACATTAAAAGAAAAGGGAATGAAAGTGAACGCAAGTAAGACGAAAGTTATGGTTTTTGAAAGAGAAGACAGCAAAACGATATGTGAAATAAGAATAGAAGGGGAGTTGGTAGAGCAAGTAGATGAGTTTGTATATTTGGGATGTGTGTTTAGCAGGGATGGTAGATATGATAAGGATATAGAACGACGAGTGAATGCAGGAAATAGAGTGAATGGGGTTCTACACTCTATTGTGAAAAGTCAGAATGTGTCCAAAAAGGCACGTGTGGCAATTCACAATGCTGTGTTAGTACCTACTTTAATGTATGGTAGTGAAAGTTGGGTGTGGCAGAAGAAGCATGAGAGTAGAATAAATGCTGTAGAAATGCGGTCATTAAGGAGTATGTTAGGGATGAAGCTGAATGACAGAGTGAGAAATTGTTTAATAAGAAAAGAGTGTGGTTTGCAAGATGATGTTGTGACCAGGATTAAGAAAGGAATGCTTCGGTGGTTTGGCCATGTAGAAAGAATGAATGAGGAAAGAGTGACAAAGCAAATCTATGTTGCAGAGGTGAACGGCATAGTCGGGAAGGGTTGCCCTAGGCGATAGTTTATCGACCAAATTGGCGATATATTAAAAATGGGTCATATCAAGAGTACCTTTAACCGACGAGCGTGTATGCGTAGGTATATGGATGTGGAGGAAGCGAGAGAGGTGTGTCAGGATCGTGCCAAATGGAAATCCATAATCTCTGCCTACCCCTCTGGGTGACAGGTGTGAGTGTTTATTTATATATGTATGTATGATAAAGGTGATTGACTAAACGAGCAGACAGTCCACCTGATGCTAAGTGGTTGCTGTAGCTCATATACATATACATCTATCTTCGATTACGAATCAAAATGCAGATGCTCTGTTACCCGTGAGGACTAAGATGGAATGCTGCTGCACATATGTCATTTCATGTCACTCTGTAAGGGCTTACAATATCCACGGGACGATGTGGTGTAGTGCATATTCTTACGTTATGTATACACTTGTAGCTAACTAAAGAAATAATGATGCTAGACTAAAGAAAGGATGATGCAAAGGAAATAAGGATTCATTTTAAGAACGTTACCTCCACACTAGGATTTTCTCCTGAATCGCGGGGGCAGTTTACATACATAGATTTCACAAGGAGAAACATCCAGACCCAGAACAATTATTTGTATGTCATACAAGTAATTGTTCTCCTAACTACAAATATGGAATACGAAACACTGCATTTTACGCTGGTATTCTGTGAGAGCGTGGTCCTTCCCCGGTAGAGCCGACCCATTCCTGCTACAACTATACTGCTAATAGCTGCAACATGAATCTACTACGTATATAACATTCGCCGCATTTTTATAATGAATACCGGATTAAGTTTAAAAAAAATCGATTGTGTAGTTTTTTTTCCAAATATCAAACTTACAATTGGTTACTTAAAAGTTAATAGGTCAGGGCAACGCAAATAATGTACATTTTTTAATATGTTCGAGAACCTACATAATGACATACTTTTATTGGATTCATCTTATCTTAGCAACGGACGTCATTAAAGAGATCAGATGATTGTACCGTAAGGGCACTTTCGTTAAGACAGTGACAAATATTTTCCTTTGCTCTCATTAAAAGATCAAGAACAAAGGCGACTGATACAATTGCTTGAGTAACTTTATTATTATCTTTGGTTTACTATGCTTTTAGCTATTTATATACTTTTATACGTGGTAGTGCCATGCTGCAGCTATATTAGTAGTATAGTTGTAGCACGAATAGGTCGGCTCGACCGGGGAAGCACCATGCTTGCACAGAATACCAGCGTAAAATAGCAGCTTAACGCTACTTTGTTTCGTATGGTTAGTGTAGAGAACCGGAGAGCCTTTTTACTGGAAATGAGGCATTCCATCTTAGTCGTCACGGGTGACAACGCATCTATATTTTGATTTGTAATCGAGTGTAGATGTAGATGTCTATGGGCCACAACAACCACTTACCATCAGGTGGACTGTGTGCTCGTTTGTCACCCTTATCCTATAAAAAATACTTCATCATTCATCTATGCGTTATTTGTTATGCTTGGCTTCCCGTCGGAGATCTGAATATTTTACGCCTGACGTAAACGCAATAATTATACCGCTATCTATCGGATGAGATATGTTCTTTTAGGCATTTTCTACAGTCGCCTATTACGACACCCACGGGAAAAAATGATGTGATATATTCTTACACCGCCACTACACAGCCAGTATAGAAGAGCAACTACATATAATTAAATTGCTATAGTGAAACGCAGATGTCTTTTTACGTAATCTACTTTACTTTAGAGTTTACTGAAAGGATTTGCTGTCGTTTTTAACGTGGTAGAGCCACGCTGCAGCTGAATTACTGGTATAGTTGTAGCACGAATGTGTCGGCTCGACCGGGGAAGGAGCACGCTCTTACAGAATACCAGTGTAAAATAGCGGAACACGTCTCTCTACCCTCACCATACGAAACACAGCAGCTTATAGTCCTCACGGGTGACATCGCATCTGCATTTTGATTCGTAATCGAGGACAGATGTAGATTTCTATGGGCCACAGCAACCACTTACCATCAGGTGGACTATGTGCTCGTTTGTCACCCTATCCTATAAAAAAAACGACCTCATTTTTGAGTCGTACCGAAATAGTCTTATTAAGCTGCTAACCCGTCTGCCCAACGTGGCAAATATCTCCCTTATGAGGCAATCAATGGGGAGGCCTATGTTTAGCAGTGGACTAATGGGCTGCAAAAATTCGAATTCGAATAGGCTGCAGTACATACCATTCTTAAACATAGTTAATGCGAAGAAATGCATCAGATTTTTTAGTAGACATAAATATTTTATAAACATAAAGTCGCTAGTTGTTTTGTTATTTAATTGACTTGTTGTTTTGTTCTCAACTTTTTTATTTATTTAAGCGATAATAGCCTAGAAAAATGAATGAATGATACAAACCGCAAATTTAAAACTGTCTAAACTACTGTCACAAAAACAACATAATTAAAAACAAACACTAAGTCGCAAATACGAATTATTGACCTCAGTTTTGTATATGTATTTCTATATTTTTTGGAATTAAATCCTGGAATTATGATTCAATGTACCGACAGTATGACCATTATATCAAATATTGTACGAAGTATATACAATTATTAATGTTTAATATCTTCTAGCCGTGACAGAAGAATTTGCCGAAAGTAATTTTAAAAAAGTTAAAAGTTAAAGTTACAGCCTATATAGGTAGACGTCCTACTGCTGGGCACAGGCCTCCTCTCGTTCTGAGAGGGTTTTAGGGCAAGGAAAGGTCCACCAAGCTGCCCCATTGCGTATTGGCGAACTTCACGTCTTCGAAATATATATTTTTTTCTTTTTATTTCTCAGACATGTAGGTTTCGTCATGATGTTTTTCTTCACCACCGATCAGGTGGTAAATCAGCACTTAAAATTGCAATTAACAATTTCATTGGTGGCGGCGGGAATCGAACGCTGGTTGCTCGTGTACTGTGAAATTTGCAGCGAGCGCTTAGCCCCAAAGCTCTCAAAACTGTTCCGATCAGCGGCATACGCATTTTTAAACTTTGCATATTTTGTAACAAGTGTCGCAGGCCGTTCAAACTTTGAACTTTGTTTAGTTTGATGTGCGCACAAAGAAATCGACACTGGATAGCAAACTACAAATGTATGTTCAAACTTTGTGAACATACGCAAATGTGTGACGTGCCACACTTGAATGTTAATAATGAAACTATTTATTTTATTATATAAGAAAACGAAAAAACATGTAAGAATTTACATGTTTTTTTTATTGTATTTAAAAAATAGTAACTAAATTAACGATCTACTTGGTAGAATTTAAGTGTATTTGATTTATCACCCTAACTAAAACTATGTGTATGCTAACATGCTGTTCAAAAGCAAGTTAATTTCATGCATTCTTAAGTTAAAAAACATGCTGCTTATGAAAGTTCGCTCTCAAAGCGGGACGTACTAAGGCTTGTGATTATAATAAAGTAAGTCTGCATCCACCATTGCACCGGATCGCAACGGGGTCGTCGCATTGCGCGTACATCCCCATTGGTCGGAAGCGGTCGAGTTCGTTCAACCTCCTGCGGTACCCTCGCTTGCAACTTTTAAATTATTATCTACTTGGCAGTCGCAGTCGGCCAAGATATATTTTCTAGGCCGAGCGTGTAATATAATATCATAGAATATGAAAACTTCTTAACGGGGTGAGTTTTCTTTTTTGCACAAGTTGATATTTGTGGCCAACATTCTTGTTGGACGGCATGAATTTTTACTAACTACTTAAATATACGTCGTTCATCTAATTAGATTCTTATAATATCAACTTAAACTTTTGTTTACTTGTACCATAAGACCATACCTTGTTTCTGTTACACCGAATCTTCAATCATGAGTTATTAGACACGGAGAATCAATGTTAATAAAAATCTTAGTAAACAATTTCTTTTTTACTAAGTTTTAATAGTTCATGCACCTCCATGGTGTTAATCACCATGGATGTATTGTGCATGAATTTTCAAAACATAGCACAGAAGAGTATGTTAGGGATGATCTAAATGACAGGGTGAGAAATTGTTTGATAAGAGAAGAGTGTGGTTTGCAAGATGTGAATGCTTCGATGGTTTGGTCATGTAGAAAGAATGAATGAGGAAAAAGTGACAAAGCAAATTTATGTTGCAGAGGTCAACGACAGGGTCGGGAAGGGACGCCCTAGGTGAAAGTTTATCGACCAAATTGGCGATATATTGAAAATGGGCTAAATTAAGAGTACCTTTAACCGACGACCGTGTATGCGCAGGTATATGCACAGGAAGCGAGAGAGGTGTGTCAGGATCGTGCCAAGTGGAAGTCCATAGTCTCTGCCTACCCCTCTGGGTGACAGGCGTGAGTGTTTATGTTTTATTATGATTAAGCACATCACGGCAATTTTAAGAACTTATCAACCGAGAAATATTATCTTTGTTGATGCCACAAAGAAAATGACACAGTAAAGAGACAAATACACGATATTTTCGTATTCTTCAGGTTGATTGCCTGGTTGATCTGGTGGTCTTAAATGCGATTGCTCATGAGGTCGCGTGTTCAAATCCCGGTTCGGCCCAAAATCAAATATTGGCTTTTTCTAGAAATTCAAGAAATTTTCAGTAGCAGTCCAGAGTCAGGAACTTGGAGATGTTTCACACCCATGTCTAGGAAAGTGCGTAACGGCTGTTCCTGATCTGATTCCGTGCCTGATCTCTCTCCGGTCGTATTGGATTATTGTCGTATCTTCGAAATATTTTATTTCTTAAACGTGCTGGTTTCCTTAAGATATTTTCAACTAACAATTTCATTGGCGGAGAACTAACCTGAATTGTTCACTCATTGTGAAATTACTTCGAGCGCTTAGCCCCGAGCTATATATAAGTATATATCTCCTGAGAATAAGTTAAGCTATAAAAATGCATCAAATTATGCATTAAAGTAAGTAACTTATAAATAGTCTACCTATCTACACATTGCTATCACAAGAACGTGGTAGCACTATGGTGAACGAATTCTCATATCTAATACGCAATAGAGCATGAGCTTGACGGCTCCGTGGCCCAGTGGCTTAGCATTGAGTTGCGGCGTTGAGTGCCGTGGTTTCGAATCCCGCACGGAACAAATATTTGTATGGCAAATAATTTTTCCATTTATGTTTGTACACTGCCTACACGATACAAGCGAAAATACTAGGATAACGTTTATAAAAAAAAATAGAAGAAAAAAAGGAAACATTATAAAACTTAAACCTTCTTTTCTGCCTATGATTTCACTTTATCTCCCCATACAAATGTTTTACCTATTCTTCCTACTGTTGAATATCAACTTGAAAGATGTAGAGATGATGTAGAACCAGTATAACTACGAACTGTTATAATTACCACCTTCGTTCTCTGAGGTAACAGAGAACATACAAAATATAAAATTCAATATTTAAAGTTGGTTGCAAATGTTTATGTATTAGCCATACATTAAACGTGGTAGAGCTACGCTGCAGCTATATTATGGTAATAGCACAAATAAGTCGGCTGGACCGGGGCAGGACCACGCTTTCACACAATAACAGCGTAAAATAGCAGCTCAATGCTGCTGTGTTTCGTATGGTGAGTGTACAGAAGCGGAGACCCTTTTTACAGGAAACGAGGCAATCCATCTTAGTCCTCAAGGGTGAAAACGCATCTGGAATTTGAAAACGCAACTCTTATTCGAGGATAAATGTAGGTGTCTAAGGGCAGATCAAAAGCTGCGTGTACACCAACTAGTTTCACCCTTATTCAGTTACGTGATGAGTTTTACGCATTCAAGGAGTTAGTAGGCTCAATGTTTAATCTTCTCCGACAGCAAGTACGTTCTTGTTTACAGTCTATTGATGCAATTGATATGAGGCATAGACGAATTATTGGTACGAACTATTTAATGGTATTCCTGACACAGCAGAGGTTGATGCAGAGAAAGAGATCCTGGTCTTTTACACAACAAATTAGATATTCCACAAGTGACAAATGCTAGCATCAAGCCGTGCTATCGGATCAGGGTTAAAAAAGATGCCCACACACGGCCAATTCTCGTCCAATTCAAGGACTATCACGCAAAGCACGAGATTTGGAATGCTAAGACCAAATCAAAAGAGTCTCATGTTTCGGTTTCTGAATTTTCTAAAAGAACAAGGCAATCCATACATAAGAAATCCCGTAAGCACTTTGGTATAAAGAAAGAGTGGACACTTTATGGGATAATTTATGTCAAACTGCCCAGTAATGAAAGGGCGAAGATCTCGGAAGAAGAGTTAGATATTCTTATTGAAAAGTTTCCTATAATTATTTCTCCGGTTACTTCTGGGTTGGCTTCTGTATATATTGCCACTAGAGCCGTTTGTATGGTGTCCAAACAAAGCCCTTCTGAAATGAATCGTCAAGGTGAAGCTGCTCTGGGCAAACAAGTAGGGGCAAAAGCGCAAAATGTTGATTCTAAGAGGTCTCGTCGCTTCAATGTAAAGATATAATGGGCCAGAAGGTTACATTAGGTAGTGTCTATACCTTGTTTTGTTAAATTTGTGTACTCTTTTCCTATTTAAATTCAATATTAATTTCTGTTTTTGTTTAAATAAACGTAATGATCAATGGTTATACTTTTTGGCTCTTTGTCCTAGTATAGATTAGTTTATTATTATTATTATTTTTAAAATAACTTTGCTTGAGTACATAGATTTAATGTTGTTGTGTAGATAAGTTTTGTTGTAATATCAGTTCACAGACATTATTATTGTATTCATTTAGTATTTTAGTAAACTTTATATTACAATATACTTCTACTTATACTACTTCTGTATTGTGTAAACGTTCTATAGTCGTATTTATACGTATGTATTAATTTTGTATTTATGTATATTTATATCGAAATATGTGTATGTATGTATCTTTATTAGCATATAAATATATTTATATTATGAATATGTGTTAATATATGTAAATGTACGAACATATATGTATTATATGCATTTACTTACAGTATTATAATCTGTTTTGTTACATATAATATGTATTAATTTTAGTTTCTCTTTTTTTTCTTTTAATTGCTACACCTACGACAAGCTCTCACTACTCCATGGGTTGACTGGTAGAGAATGCGTTAAGGCATTAAGTCCGCCCTTTGCATCCTTTTTTTCAAAGGGGACGCAATAAAGATTTTAAAATAAATAAATCCACCATTAGGTATCATCCCGTGGGTGTCGTATGAGGTGACAGTGAAAAACTAAACCGAGAGTTACCGACCCGTCTGCCAAGTGTAGCAGCTGTGGCAAATAAACCGTCCGCGAGAGGTCATCTGTAGAGAAGGTCTTGCAGCAGTGGACTGTAATGATGATCATGATGGTATTAAGAGGATTGTGAAGTGCTTATAGGTGTGAGTAGGTATTTCCGCTTATAATCGCCGTCGTGCGATAAAGAATGTTGTAAGTATTTAAACTTATATTACATTACAACGGCAAAATTTATGGGCAATTTTCAACAACTCATGCGAACATGGAAGTGCCCTACTTGTACAAATGTCAGTAAAAGACGACACAGAAATGATGACACACCATTAAAAATAAATCGTGAAGAATCTTCTCCCCCAGATTTAGTCGACATGTCCGATGGTGATAATATCTCGCAGACAGAGGATAGTAACGAACAATTGTCCCCGCATATGGAGTTTCCTGGAGTTCCAAAGGTGAATACTTTTTCATTTTCCCTGGAAGAAATTGGTAAATTGCTGGATCATAAACTAGATTCGAAACTCAAAAGCGCACATGTTTGTCTAGCCACAGAAATCAAGCAAGAGTTTCGTGACGTTTTAAAGAATTTAAATAGTGATTTCAAACAAATTACTGAATCCATAACACAAGAAGTATGTAGCTTAAAGCGTGAGGTCAGTACCCTTAGTGAAAAAGTCCAGGCACTCTAGAATGAAAACATATGTATTCGCAAAGAAATTGAATCGTTTCGTCAAACTGCTCAATCAAATACACACTTGGAGAGTATTGTTACAGAGTTACAGCAGCAAATAACCTACAAACACCAGGAAGCCCTGCTAAATGATGTCGAAATAGTCGGAATACCAGAATTTTCAGATGAAACACCAATCCATATTGTGTTGACCGTTGCCTCTAAACTAGGAGTATCTCTAACGGAACAAGACATAGTTTACGCTGAACGCGTCGGTCGCCGTTTAAATTGGCCGGCTAAGGATACGCGAACAGGTAACCAAAACAGCACATCAGTTTCTATTACTGCGCGCCCCTTGTTTGTAAGATTAAAGCGTCGTGCATTACGCGACCACTTATTAAAGAATGCTCGAGTGCGCCGTACGCTTACTACTGTAGACCTAGGACTGCCACCTCACGAATCAACTATGTTTTATGTTAATGAACGATTAACCAAAACAAACCGTATTTTATTTGCTAAAACACGTGAAATGGTTCGAAATTTAAATTGGAAAGTTGTATCGACAAAGGGGGGTCGTGTTTATGTTAAGCGTGCATAGTAAACTCTGAAATGGATATTGAACGTGTTTTTGGTGTACCCTGTTCAAAAACTTCTAAATAATGTTAAATGTATTTTGGGGCTCCTTACTATTTTATTTTTGTTCATTTTGTTAGATAATATTATACTTTTGATTATACCTTACACTTTCATATTTACATGTTATTCCATACTTTTTAATTGTTATGTTTTATACCACTTTTTATTATATCTTTATTTTGCCGTAGTTTACAGTAGCAGTAGTGTAATTGTAGTAGTACATAATTTAACTTTAAGTGCCAATAAAGGTTCTATCGTGCAGTATCTATATTATTGCGTAAACATTTTTATGATTTTGGTAATTTGTTTGGAATTGTTTACCGTAATTTTAGCTTAGTTAATTAGTTCTACTTATTTTGTTTTGTTAGCTTGTACAAGTATAGTAATTTGTTGTTTTTATTTTGAATATTTTTTAAATAATTATTTTAACCTTTTTTTATTACTATTTTTGTGCGAATATTTTGTTTACTTCTTTGCTTTTTTTGTTGATATTTTGAAAATGATTTTATTTTTAATATGCATACCGATGCTAGCCTGTTCAAGTAATAATATAATATGTTCCTATAAATATTCCTTAATTATTTGTGTTCAACATATGGACGACTATATATATGAAATGATAATACTTATAAAAATATTATTACAACATGGCTAGTACTAAAAGTAAAAGTTTAAGAGTTGGCCTTTATAATGCTGGGTCGATCAGAAGCAAAAGCAATAAGTTTCAGGCAGCTCTGCTACGTGAATCTGCTGATATTATGGCGATAAACGAAACGTGGCTACGAGCTGGTGAAGATGCGAGCGCTCCGTTAGTTCCCGGCTATCGTTTCAGTCATATTTCCCGTTCTTGTAACCTATCCAGGACACGTGGTGGTGGTGTTGGTTTTTTCGTCAAACGAGGGATTAATGCTCGTTCTTATTCCCATAACATTATCTTTGATGAGGAGGAGCAGCAGTGGCTATCGCTATCCATTAACAAAGCTAAGCTTTTAATTGGAACGGCATATCGACCACAATGGGTAAATATCGAAAAGTTCTTTGATTCTCTTACAGATACTTTAACTTCATATTCAAATTTTGATAATATAATTTTGTTAGGAGATTTCAATATAAATACTCGTATTTTGGATGAAAGTGACAACAAAACACAACAGCTTAATCAATTTTTGCAGTATACTAGGTTGAAAAACTGTATTTTTCAACCTACCCATTTTACGCAAGAGAGTGCTACATTAATTGATTTAGTAATGACGGACGCTGGTGTGACAAATACTCGTGTAAAATATACTCCTGAACTTGGTGGTCATGCTATCATTTTAGTCGATTTTAAAATTAAAAAGCCTAAGGTAGCTCTAAGGCAACAAATTATAAGACCTATAAAAAATATCAATCTGTCAGATTTTGAGTCGGAAGTTGAATCCATAAACTGGGATAGCATTATGAGGTACAATTGTGTGAATGACATGGTTTCTGTTTTTTCCAAACGCAATTTAGAGCTGTTTGATAAATATGCTCCAGAGAAACTAATAACCATCCGTAAGAAACAACTGCCATGGTTCATGAGTAATGTTAAGTACATTATGCAGCTCCGAGATGACGCTCACAATAAATATCGTCGCACAAAAACTGAAAACGATAAAATTCAATACAAAACCCTAAAAAGTCTGGTAAATAGCAGTCTCTATGCTGAGAAGAAGGGATGTTTTGATTACCACATTAATCAACATCTAGATAATACAAATGTTCTATGAAAAAATTTGAAGCTATTCGCGTTACCGTCATTTAAAAATTCGAATGACTTACCAGAACACTTTAGTGATCTTGACGAAATTAATCGTCACTTTTTGAGTATACCGGGAACAAATATCATCAAGTCATCTAATGTAAGGAATCTAGAAAGCAGAAACCGTATTTCCGATACTTTTAGGTTAATACCAGTTCATGAAAATGTGGTTGCAAAAATCATAATAGGTATTAGGTCAAATGCTCAAGGTGTTGACCGCATTAATATCGATATGATAATTCTAACGCTTCCGAGAACTTTAAATGTTATCACTGCAATTATTAATAAATCCATAACAGAATCTGTTTTTCCTTCTTCTTGGAAAACTGCGCTTATTCGTCTAATACCTAAAAAAAGTAACCCAACAAATGTAAGTGACCTAAGACACATTAGTATACTGCCTTACTTATCAAAAATACTTGAGAAAGTTGTTTACTCACAAGTAATAAATTTCTGTGAAAAAAATCAATTAATACCCAACCTACAATCAGGTTGTAGAAAAAATTACGGAACAGCAACAGCTCTTATTAATGTCGTGGATGATATATTATCTTTTTCGGATTTTGGAGAAGATACTATTCTCACTTTATTAGATTTTTCAAGGGCCTTTGACTCAATTAACACAAACTTACTGATTTCTAAGCTATCATATTATGGTTTTGATAATGAAACACTCAAGTGGTTTAAAAGTTAAACTGACCGACATCAATTAGTAATTTTAGACAGGCATAATGGTAAAAACTTTATTTCTAAGCTTCTTCCTGTTGATAGAGGTGTTCCTCAAGGATCTGTTTTAGGGCCTTTGCTTTTTATTATTTACAGCGCTGATATAATAAACTGTCTCAAAAACTGTAAATACCATCTATACGCTGATGATTTACAGGTATATATTCCCATAGATCGAAAAAATATTAATATATTAGTAAATAAGTCAAATCAGGATATTTAACGTGTTTGCGATTGGTTACAAAATAACTCCATGGTTCTCAATCTTTCAAAGTCAAAATTCCTTATAATTGGCACTAAAAAGCAGGTACATGATATAGCTATAACTGAACCTGATATACGTGTTAATGGAGAGACAATTGCACAAGTTCATGAAGCACGAAATTTAGGTATCCTTTTTGACAGCAATTTGAGGTTTGAAAATCATGTGATTAATTTGGTACAAAACTGTTTTTTCAGGTTAAAAGTTCTATATAGATTTAGACCATTTATCACAGTTAATTTACGTGTAAAGCTTTGTGAAACCCTAGTATTAGCTAAATTAAATTATTGTATAACTGTTTATGGACCTTTTTTGCTTAAAAAATCACAAAAATTAATCCAGAGGGTACAGAATGCTTGTGCATGCTATTGTTTTTACATACCGAGACGAACTCATGTTACGTCATATCTTAATACCTCGAATATGTTAAAAATGCAGGGGCGTCTCAAACTTTTTTATGCTTTTTTGCTATTCGGCGTAATAAATTCAAAGAATCCAGAATATTTATACACAAAACTTAACTGGAGAAATGACCAACATTTATATAAAACCCGAATATGCTCTAAAGTTTTTTGCGTCCCTAAACACAAAACAACGGCTTTCTGAGGCAGTTTTAAGTTTATGGCAACTAAGTGTTGGAATGATCTCCCACCACCACTACGCACTACGACAAGTAAATCGATTTAAAAAGAATTATAGACGTCACTTACTAAGAGAACAAATACTGTCATAATCGGCTAATTTTTACCTTATTGCGGGACTGCCCTGTATATACTTAAAATAAATAATAAACATTGCTATATAGTAGGTGGGGAAACAACTTATATGAGATTAAAGAAGTTAGTTAATTGTTAATATCAATAGTATTTTATAATTTATGTTACTTATTATTAGTTATATTGTTGTAATAATTAATTTTATTTAAAAAAAATGTAAAAAATAATGGTAATATATATATTTGATTACTAATTTGAACTGGCTAATACTCGGGGATCCACGGTATGTACCCTAATGTGAACAGTTATGATTAAAGGCAATATGAGCAGGGATGCGCGCGTACTGTACTGTTCGTATGTTGGGCGCTGGCAGAATAACAGCGATGTAGGCAACTGCAACATTTATGCTGAGCTAGAGCCCATTCATTACTACATTATGTAATTCTTGTCATTTCTGTATGTACTCATTTTAACTTTACTGGTGGTAATGAATAAATGCTTATTATTATTATTATTATTATATCAAACAATATCAATAACCTAAGCAATATACGCTCATTACAAACTGAGTAGTTAGAACTAGTCAAACTATTTTCCTCGAACATCGGAAAAAAGCAATTAAAATGGTAGTTTTAACATAAAGCCTTGCTGCCGCTGCGCCATAATCCTATGTCAAAGAAAAAATGACATGTTTTGTTTTGTGATATTTTTTGTTAAACTCTACCAAAGGGGCCGCACAGCACTAAACATTTTTGTTCCAGTTATTGCATAGCTACATAGTGTAGTTATTAAACTTTTATATTAATTTTACACTAAACCTTTTTATTTACATACTATTATTTATTCTGTGCTTTTGAGAGAGTGTATTTTATTAGTAATACTTCTCTACCTGACTAAAGTAACTTTATCTACAAGTTATATTATAGACAAATAGTAATACAATTATCGTAAGCACATTGTATTGCTATAAAAAATAAATTGGTTTATTGTGTATTGTTTACTTCTGATTTTAAATTTAAAAAATAAACTTAAAATGAAAAAGAATTAATTACTAAATGTTTTTTGTGCGTTTACCATCTTTGGCTACATCAGCAATGATTATCACGTGGGGTATTAGTTAGGCACTGGCTTTTAAAAGTTTTAAAATAATCATTACCAGCGCGTAAAAAGTTCTCCTCTGCTCGCCATTTTTTTTTAGAGAGCAAACGAGCATGCGGCTCACCTGATGGTAAGTGAGTACCGCCGCCCACGAACAACTGCAACACCAGAGGAACTAGGGGAATTGCAAATGCGTTGCTGGCCTTTTAAAAAGGAGTAAGCTCTTTTCTAGAAGGTCCCTAAGTCGTATCGGTCTGGAAAAATCGTTGGTGGTAATCGATTCCACAAGGAAGTTGTGTGAAGAAAACATCTAAATCGCACGGTTGTGAACCGCCGATCATCCAGATGGTGTGGTTGGTATCGGGAGTAAATTTTTCACATTTAAGGTAGAATTTATCGTTATCCTCATGCTTATCTGCTGTACCAGAAGTTGTGCATCATGAATGATGCTTCTGTCTCAATTCTACTCTTTACAGAATTTGGAACCAAGAATTGAGAGCCGTAGTAACTCTGGGGTTAAGCGCTCGTCGTGAATTTCATTATGCGCAAGCAGCCCGGGTTCAATCCCCGCCGCCACCAACGAATGTGTTGGTAAAGGCAAATATTGTGAGAAAACCTGCATGTCTAAGAAATAGAAAACATTTCGAAGACATCTGAATTCCGCCAACGCGTGGCAGGGGCAGAGCGGCAGATACAACGTTGCACTAAAAACATTCTCAGAAATAAGCGAAGGCCTGTACTCAGCAGTGGGACATATAAAGGCTGTAACTTTAGCTAACTTTAACATTGCATAATATATACAAATAAATAAAATTGAAGTGACTGTTTGTAATGTTAAAATAATAGCTTTTTACTAAATGCATATGAAATATGGTACGGTAAAAAAATACGGTACTAATAACAAAAAAAAACAATTTTTAAAATTTTTGTCTTTCTGTCTCCCTGTCTGCCTGTTTGTTCCAACTAATATCCGAAACGTCTGGACCGATTTTGACGAATCTTTCACTGGCAGATAGCTAATGTTATAAGAAGTAACTTAGGGTACTGTTATTTTAAATAAAGAATTAGGATTCCGCGCAAACAAATTAAAACCTATGAAATCGTAGTAAATTCCAGTCGAGCGAAGCCGCGGGGGACGGCTAGTTATAAATAGAATTTACATCACAATAGCTGTGGCCTTATATCTCAAAGGCTATTGTCGTTGTGGAGGACTTATCCTCTCAAATAAAATGGCGAGCGATTCTTGTATATAAAAAACATTTCTAGATTTTTTTTAGTTCAGCTAACATAGGAAGTAATTTGTATTTTAAATATCCAGCCATGCATGCAATCACTACGTGAATTCACGTTTTAACCATTTTTCACTACAATAATTTAATTAAAAGAAATCTTCCATCTTAAAAGGTATAAACAAAAAAAGTCCGACAGTGTTTTGTTTTATTATCTATTTTTCAATAACAAAATAAAGAAATAAATTTCTTTTAAAAATCTTTATTTATTGACGAATTTTTTGATTTGCTTTCTTTTTTTTTAACTATTATAAGCCGGCACTTAGATATAAATAACCTATCCACTCGTGTTGACAATTTATTCCACTCCCTTGTTCTACGCACGAAGCAAACCAACTCGTTCGAATTGATGGTATGTCGACAACAAAAGGGTGCAAACTGGCCGAACATCTATCTGGTTATTCGATGGTGGAAGGTAGAGAGATCAATTAAGTCATGCAATTTCTAGCCACACTCCGCAATGCATCATGTATAAAACCTAATGCGTTACACTGGAAAATTTATAACGAAGATCTTCAAGAATTTGGTAATGAGCCTTATAATTTCTTAATTAATGATTTCTTATATTTACGCGAACACTACACATTGAATAAAACTATTTTTACGGATTTTATCGCGTTTAATTTACTTATTTTATATTCCCGACATTTCGGTTGCTTTCCAGCAACCGTGGTCACGGGGGACTGAGGTGATTGACGTCCCGATGTCAAAGTTAACCCGGAGTACCTTCAGCTTTTTAATTATTAATTTTGGTCCGATCTACGCAGAATGAACTAACTGTGTCTTGAAGTCTTACAGTGGTATGCTTGGGTTTAGTTTTAATTTTATGAATTACAGGATCCCAAGCAGGTGGTAGTACTCAGCCTCCCTCTCTATTGCTTGGGATCCTGTAATTCATAAAATTAAAACTAAACCCGGGTGTTCCCTTTAAATTTCGAAATACATGAATAAACTACAATAAGTAAACAGATGTTACTCCTAGCACCAACGCAAGTATAATTTACCATGTAGTGCCTGCTAGTACGGTATTTTATAAAAGAAATAACGTAAGGAACTTGTTCGTCTAAGAAGCAATATTTTTAACGACATGAAGTATGTTTAGCTGACTTTAGAAAAGGACATTGTTTACAATTCGGCTGTATGTTATTTTTTGTTTGGTTTTATGTTATGTGATATCTTCGCCAATTGTGAACTGATTTAGTTTTTTTTTTTTTGGAACGAAGTTCCTTATTCCGCACCGTACGAATTTGGCGGATGGGGGCTAGGCGAAAAAAAGTGTAAGATTTTTCGTCACGAGTGTAAGCGAGATGGAATAATATCCATCTCCCTTGCACTTTTTATTATCTTGCCATGAAAGAAATATTATTTTAAATGACGCTTCATCATATTTTTTTTTGATTTTAAAATAAAAATACTAGTAATGCTATTAAACATTACTAATATTCCCTTTAACCACTTCTGGTAAGCTTAAAATGCTTGTGTTTGTTAGAAGTGGTTCACGACCATGACGTTCACGACAGTAGTCGAATGGCGGATTTGAACCCACGACCTTTCGAGTTCGCGTTCCGTGCCCTGCCATTAGGCTACTCATTTTGTTAATCAATAATATAATACGTTTATCAATAATAATATACTGCGAAAGGAATTTCGTTCGAACCGAGTGTTCCACGACACTCCAGAATGTATTTTTTAGGAAATACGCCGTACCTCATCAGTGTCATTTATTATAATTCAAGTTATATTAAATGGAACCCACTCACTGAAATATCTAAGTTTGTGAACCCAGTCACCAGTACACCTAATAAATAGGCGATAAAGCTTCTAATGTAACTAGTTAGACGACATTCTTGTAATTTGTCCCCTTAATCATGTGATATTTCTTAGTCCACTCAAAGTGAACATATTATTAAAAAGCAGAAACCGATTACAAAAACCAAAAATAATTTCCACCAAAATAGCTTCTGAAGTTGGTTAAAATTCTTTGTTACACCTATGTACCTTCGGAAGCTGTAGTCTGAAAATTATTATGTTATTTTTAGTTCTTGGAAATCTATTTTTACTTTCTATAAAAGTTTTGTTTAGTTTTTGAAGTCGATTTTAACTTTGTAGTTCTACTATGTTAAAAAGAAGGTTCTTCAATAAACACTAGCTTAGCTCCAACTACCTCCACTGATGAAATAAGTTCTTTTCATACTATAACATCAAACCCGGTCTTAAACAACTCGTATCTTTAGCTTATTACTACAAGGTGTATGTAACTGGTTACGTTATATTAATAATCGTTAATCTTTGTATTTCTAAAGCTAATGATAAACTATGGCCAAATGCTATTTTTTTTTAAAGAATAGGGTGACATACGAGCACACAGTCTACCTGATGTTAAGTGGTTGCTGTGACCCATAGACATCTACATTTATTCTCAATAAAGAATCAAAATGCAGATGCGTTGTCACCCGTGAGGACTAAGATGGAATGCCCCTTTTCCAGCAAAATGGGTCTCCGGTTCTCTACACTCACCATACGAAACACAGCAATGTTAAACTGCTATTTTACGCTGCTATTCTGTGAGAGCGTGGTCTTTCCCCGGTCGAACCGACCCATTCGTACTACAACTATACTACTAATATAGCTCCAGCATGGCTCTACTACGTAAAAGATGTATTTAAGTCGATCGCTGCGTGTGATCAAGACACCATGTCGGAGCGAACAGATTTATTTTCAAGTTCGCTGAGTAAGCACAGTAAAATGGCATATCATACTATATCGTTGGCTACACTATCGAATTAGGGTGCTCACCCTGTAATGACTGTGTATGTTGTATATGTGTGTGTAAATAAAATAAATAAATAAAAAGTCTCGTGGTGTCACAGTCACTTTGATTTAAAGTGATAAAGACTTAACTAACGGCTTCTTAAAATTTAATAGAGTTTCAGTATTTAGGCGTTAATATATTTGGCAATCAATTTAAAGGATTACACTTATTGCCGACTGATAGTTGCATAGTCTTTATTGAAAATTACATACTAAGTTAAATCGTGTATCACATATATAAGACCGCTGCTAAACGATTAAGCGGATGTTGTGGCCTATTGACATCTACATCTATTCTCGATTAAGCATCAAAATACACATGCATTCTCAATCCTGAGAATAATATATGGAATGCCTCTTTGCCAGCAAAACGGATTTTGCCATAGTTGGCACGTTTAGAAGGCGGGTTGGCAAGCGCAGTTTTTTATTATTTGAATTTTTATCAGATAGATGCTGCTGCCCTTTTACTACCTCAGTTTCCCTCTGTCGCCTCTTACAACACGCACGGGTCGTTAGTGGTAGTGGATATTCTTACACCGCCACTACACGGGTAATCATAGTGGTCGTAGTTATGATTATTTTTATTTACGTTATTTGCATTGTATAAAATTTATATTCGTACAAAAGTTTTAATCTTTATATAACTTGCGATAACGGCGAGCAAAACACTCATATAAACTACTATGAAATAGAAATTTATTTCACATTTTGCACAGTGGACATTTAACAATAGTCGTTCAAAGCTAGTATACCAAAATTGTTTGCATAAATCTCAGCGGGCTCCGGCATTTGCATAATTTGTGCAAAAGCGGAGCTAGTGTAAAATCGATGGGCGGGCGTGCACATCTGTTGGTTCCGGCCGCGTGTACCGCGAGCGCAAGTAGGCCGCACGGCCGTCGACCCGCCTCTATGAGCCTTAGTGATTTTTAATCTTCGATCTAATTCCATTTCCTCTCGGCTCTCTAGAGCCTGCAGCCACTTTATTTCATAATCTCATTGATTATTTCTTTAAAGTTCATTGTGTATACGCTACACATAGAATTACCGTAACCGCTACAGCCTATTAACCTACAACAACGTCCACTGTTGAACATAGACCTCCCCTATAGATTGCTTCATAGGGGGGGGGGGGGGGATATTTAATTTGGGGTGGTTAATTTTTATTTTAAGTTGTTATTATAAAGACGCTGCTGCCCATCTCCTGGTTTGTTTCCCTCTATTGCCTCTTAAATCTAAGGGACGATATGGGGTAGTGGATATTAGGTACCTACACATACAATTATTATAATAATAATAATAATAAAGAATTTTATTTATCTCAATTCACATATGGTAGTTAAAAGTGTACAAAAAAAATATCACAAACTTATCTAGCAACATACTTAAGTAAAACATACATATAAAAAATGAGACAAACTGGCCTGTGATTCAGCTATGTGGTGGTTTGAGGTCACCGCTGGTATTCTGCCACGGCCAACTTTTAAAAAACACAGTTTCTTAACCTAATCTTGGCATTAACGTGAAACAACGTAAAGAAAAGACTGAAATTTATAAATATATGTGCTATGTAAATCGGCAAATTTATATAATATGATACTTAATACCTGCCTCCAATTTTTGTTGTTCAAGTAACCATACTTTGCATTTCTTTCTAAATGGTTTTATATTCTAAATGATTTATTATTTATATATATTTCTAAATTATTTATTATAATATTTATGTAACAAACGAGTTTACAGTTCACTTGATGGCCAGTGGCTATTGCAGCCCATGGACACCTGCAACCAACTTCAAGCAAAGAAGGTTACAGATGCATAGTCACATCAAGACTAAAATGGATGGCATCACTGTAATCATACCGGCTGTTTTCACCGTTCAGTCCGACAACAAAGCAGTACACGCACTGCTACTTGCCAGAAATAGATGGTAGATGTGGTTTCGATCTGTGTATTGAAACTAAAGATAATCAAGTTGCAGTGGAGTAGCGTGCCTTAGAGAGGCCCTGTATCAAAATTTGTCGGGGGCCCAAATGAAGGGTAAAAATTTTTCACTAAAGTACCAAAAACTCTCGCATTGAATTAAAAATAATTATATATTGATTATAAGCTATTACTTACAATTAATACTCCTAGGAACTAAGCTAGCCAAATAATTCAAACCAACATCCTGTCCCATAGAAGTCTTTAGAATTTTTGCTTACATACGTTCGGGGCCTCTGTAGCTCGGGGGGCCCGTATCATTGATACGGCTGATACGGCGGTAGGTACGCCCCTGTCAAGTTGTGACATTCCGAATTCGAAATTTTTATACGTGGTAGAGCCATGCTGCAGCTATATTAGTAGTATAGTTGTAGCACGAATAGGTCGGCTCGACCAGGGAAGGACCACGCTCTCACAGAATATCAGCGTAAAATGGCAGCTTAAAACTGCTGTGTTTCGTATGGTGAGTGTAGAGAACCGGAGACCCTTTTTACTGGAAAAGAGGTACTTAGTCCTCACGGGTGACAACGCATCTGCATTTTGATTCGCAAACGAGAATAAATGTAGATGGCTATGGGCCACAGCAACCACTTACCATCAGGTGGACTGTGTGCTCGTTTGTCACCCTATCCTATAAAAAAAAGAATTATCTATATGACGTAATAATGTTTACGAGGCAGATTTGCGATCGTAGTATCATAACGACACACTACTTTTGAACATACAATATTATATTGAAAACAATTGACATTCTAAACTGGTGATTAATTAAAACAAATAAATATTTTAATGCAATATTGATATGAATTGTATTTTATTTAAGTTTTGTGCAAGAATAATTCTAGGGTTTCAATACAGCTACTTTATTATTCCGCGTAAATCCCTCACGCATAGGTACAACCAGTACCTGTCGGCAATGATGACATAGGGATGTGAGACGTGGTCCTTCACTGCTGTTAATATGAGGAAACTCAAGGTCACGAGTGATGTAAAGGGCTTTTCTCGGAATTTCTCTGAATGGTAGACTTCGTAATGAGGATATCTGCAGTGGAACCAGAGTAATCGATATAGCCCAACGAATCAGTAAGCTGATGGGGTAAGGGACCGACCATGTAGTTCAAGGAACCGACAACCGATGGGGAAGAAAGGTTCTCGTGTGGTAGCCTCGTGCCGTTAAGCAAAGTGTAGGGCACTCCCCACTGGCTGGAATTTGTAAGAGAAAGAATTGGTAAGAGGTGCAGAAAGTCGATGGATGCAGATGCTCAGGAACGTGATTTCTATTTTATGTATTTCTTTGTATTCTTTGGAGAGGTCTATGTTTAGCAGTGGATTTTTGTTAGGCTGTATTGTATGAAAATAATTCTGTGTCAATCCTACACGATGAGATTTTCAAGTGCCTCGCTAAATTCTCGGCTAACGACGGTACAGACTAAATAATAGTACTATGATGACGGTCCAAACATGCTGCTATCCTTTACCTGTACTTCACTTATAACTAACTATGTACGAGCACGTTACTAAGTCGTTAACTTGTGCCTTGTAGCACCTCTCCAGACTACTTACAATAACGCGTAGACCACTCATGATTCTCCTCTGTATAGGGAATCTATCTTTTCTCTTTTGTTTTGCTTCCACAGCTTGGAATTATGCTTATATACTACTTATGGAAAACCATTAAAAACAGAATTTTAATTAAGCCGCTTGATTACAGATTCAAACCGTGTAGTGGCGGTGTTCTTATATATTCTTATATCTACTACCCCATATCATCCCGTGGCTGTTGTAAGAGGGGACAGAGGGAAACAAATCGGAAGATGGGCAACACCATCTTTTTGACGATTAAAACTAAAAACTGCGGTTGCCAACATGCTTGCCAAGCGTGGCAACTATGGCAAATATTCCCCTATGAGGTCCCCTCGAGATTGCCTCATGGGGGAATATGTATATTAACTATACATATTTGGTAAGTGGGTTGGCAACCGCACTTTTTTATTATTTAGTGTTATTATCAGAAAGATGCTACTACCCAACTCCTGTTACATTTTCCTTTTTTAACTGACTTCAAAAAGGAGGGTTCTCATTTTGAGTGCATGTTTTTTTTTAATGTATGTTACCGCGATATCTTCGCAGATTGTGAACAATTTTGATGATTATTTTTTCTAAATAGGGTATACTTCAAAGGTACCTATATAAATTTGGAGAAAATATTCCACCCTTAATGGTAGCAAATACCTTCTTTATAACTACGTTTTTAGCAATTCGAAATCGGTTTTTACTTTGTGTTAAAAGTTATAATTATTATAGAATAACGGTGAAACTAGCATAGAGACCACATCTACACTCACTATATGAAACACATTAGCATTAAGCTGCTATTTTACGCTAGTATTTTGTAAGAGCGTTTCCCAGTCGAGCCGATCCATTCGTGCTACAACCGTATCGCTGCAGCATTGCTCTACTACGTATAAATCACGCGATGATATGGAGTAGTGGATTCTCTTACGCCATGAATATAAGCTGATAAATTTTATATTTAATGTTGTAATGTTACAGCATTCACACGACCCCTTTCTGAGCACAGGTTTTCTCTCGTTTCTGAAAAGGTTATGGAGCAATTAGTCCGTCGTGCTGCTCCTGTGTATTGGCAACTCCACATATTTTTTTTATATAGGATAAGGGTGACAAATAAGCACACAGTCCACCTGATGGTAAGTGGTTGCTGTGGCCCATAGACATCTACATTTATCCTACATTACGAATCAAAATGTAGATGCGTTGTCACCCGTGAGGACTAAGATGGAATGCCTCGTTTCCAGTAAAAAGGGTCTACGGTTCTCTACACTCACCATACGAAACATAGCAGCATTAAGCTGCTATTTTAGGCTGGTATTATGTGAGAGTGTGGTCCTTCCCCGGTACCACGTATAAAATAATAAATATGTTATTTCTAAGACATGCAGGTTTCTTCACGTTTCCCTTCGCAGCCAAGTACCTATGTACTGGTGTGGTTCGATCCGGACTTTCGTACTGTGATATTTACAGCAAGTTCCTCTACTAGCCTCTGAGCTACCACAGTTCTCTTAAAAACTTCTTTTTTGAATTGTAAATAATAGCAAAAAGAAAAAGCTGTAAATACTATGACACAACAATAAGGCATAGATTTATTTAACACTAGTGTTCGTAAACTGAAGAATATGCTTTGTAATTATTTCTTTAACTAAGGTAACTGAGGATATTGTGGTCACCATAAGCTTTGCAGCACTATAAAACCAAAAGTAGGAAGAGTACAGAGACAAAAACACAAAGTCGTACACTATAAGTAATATATTAAGAAAAAATAGCAAACAAGCTTTGGAAATAATTAGGAACACTTCGAAAAATCACCTTAAAAAAAATTAACTACACTACACACTACCTTAGATTATTGATAAGTTATCGCGCGCTCTGTCCGATGACTTATCAATAATGTAAGCACACTACTAAAATCGAATAAAATATTTACTATAATGTCAACTGTCAAAATTGCGTCGATAAAGCAGCGCCCTTTTGACCTTTATATTATTTTATTAGTTGATGAAGAGCTACTCGTATCGTATCACAGATCCATCTATGCAAACTATGCTGTAGTTTTTGAGTTATAAGTAAGTGACCATATTGACCGGATAAACAAATTACCCTCATGTGCCTGTAATATGCGTTTGATGTTCTTATAATTATTATCTTACAATTACATTGCCGTGTAGTGGCGGTCAAGAATATCCACTACCCCATATCCTCCCGTGGGTGTCGTAAAAGGCGACAAAGGGAAACAGGCAGGAGATGGGCAGCAGCATCTTCTTGATAACAATAAACTAACAATAAAAAAAAACTGCGGTTGCCAACCCGCTCGCCAAGCGTGGCAACTATGGCAAATACCCCCCTATGAATGACAGTAACAAAAAAACGGCCCCCAGTCCCCGGCGGCTCCGCTATTCCTGGCTACGGTAGCGACCATGGTAACAGCGGGGCAGGGGGTGCTAAGAATCTCCGGTGGAGGTTCGGTTGCCACCTTAGACGACTCGACCTGGCAACGTACAACGCACGCACCCTGAGGACTGACGAGAAGATCGTGCATGCATGCGCTGGCATGTTATAGGATTATCCGAAGTCCGAAGAGAGGGAGAGGACACGGTAATCCTCGAATCCGGCAACTTGCTCTATCACCTGGAGGGCGACCATCTGTCCCAAGGAGGTGTCGGATTTATCGTCCACAAGTCTCTCGTTAACAACGTTGTAAAGATCGGGAGTGTGTCGACGAGGGTTGCGTACCTTATACTCAGAATCACCAAACGGTATTCGCTGAAGGTCATACAGGTTTACGCACCAACCTCGGCACACCCCGATGAGGAGGTGGAGGAAATGTATGAGGATATCTCTAGAGCCATGCATTCCTCCAAAACCCAATATACGGTGTTAATGGGAGACTTCAATGCAAAACTAGGCACAAGAGAGAACGGTGAGCTGAAAGTAGGGAAATTTGGAATAGGGCAACGGAACCCAAGGGGCCAGCAGCTGGCCGACTTCATGGAGAAAGAGGGACTCTTTATGATGAACTCTTTCTTCCAGAAGCGGCCCCACAGGAAGTGGACCTGGTCGAGCCCCGACGGTTCGACAAAAAATGAGATTGACTTCATTATGACGACCAGACGACAACTGTTCAGTGATGTCTCCGTGATCGCGAGAGTGAAAACTGGTAGCGATCACCGAATGGTTAGAGGCACGGCACACTGAACCTAAACGTTAAGTTGGAGAGGTCTCGTCTAATGAAGTCAACGCTCCGTCCCCCTCGTGCTTTGTTCCAAAGTCCCGAAACCTTTCAGCTCGAGTTACAAAACCGTTTTCAGTGCCTAGAAGAATGCAATGAAGTCGACGATATGAATGACAAGCTCGTGGAAACTGTCCATGCGGTCGGAGCTAAGTTCTACAAGACCCGCCGCAGAAGAACACAAAAACTCTCCGATCACACTCTTAATCTCATGGCTGTTAGACGGGAGATGAAGCTACATTCTTCAATAGACTTGACAGCATACAGGCATCTGAACAGACAAATCTCCAAATGCATGCGGCGGGACTTACGCAACTTCAATACAGCTCGTATTGAAGAAGCGATCGAGCGGAACCAAGGCTCCAAAGTCTTTGCCAGAGATCTATCTGCCAGAAAGAGCCAACTGTCAAAGCTGAAGAGAGAATGTGGCTGCATCGTTTCCGGGACACCTGAGATTTTGAGTGAGATTGAGAGGTTCTATGGGCAATTGTACACGTCATCGTTGGAGCCACACGCAAGTGTGAGTAACGATCCAAGAGCGAGTCTCATCCGACACTATTCCGAAGATATCCCGGACGTCAGTCTGAGCGAGATTAGAATGGCTCTCCAGCACCTTAAAAACGGTAAGGCCCCAGGCGAGGATGGAATTACAGCGGAGCTTCTGAAAGCGGGTGGAAAACCGGTACTTGAAGTCCTTCAGAAGCTCTTTAATTCCGTCCTCCATGGTGGCATTACACCGGAGGCGTGGAGCAGAAGTGCGGTGGTCTTGTTCTTCAAGAAAGGTGACAACGCTCTTTTGAAGAACTACAGACCGATTTCCCTTCTGAGCCGCGTCTACGTGCTATTTTCGAGAGTCATTACGAATCACCTCGCGCGCAGACTTGACGACTTCCAGCCTCCCGAACAAGCCGGTTTCCGAAAGAGCTTTAGCACCATAGACCACATACATACCCTTCGGCAAATTGTACAGAAGTCCGAAGAGTACAATTTGCCACTATGTCTGGCGTATGTGGACTATGAGAAAGCCTTTGATTCTGTCGAAATTTGGGCGGTGCTGCAGTCCCTTCAGCGGTGCCAAGTTGACTGTCGGTATATCGAAGTGTTGAAGTGCTTGTACAGTAGGGCTACGATGGCTATCCGAGTACAGAACCAGAGTACGAAACCTATCCAATTGCAGAGAGGTGTAAGACAGGGTGACGTCATATCCCCGAAACTCTTCACCGCTGCATTGGAAGACGTTTTCAAGCTTCTGGACTGGAAAGGATACGGTATCAACATCAATGGCGAGTACATCACTCACCTTCGATTTGCCGACGATATAGTCCTTATGGCAGAATCGCTGGAGGACCTAAGCACTATGCTCAATGACCTCAATAGTGTTTCCCAACGGATAGGTCTTAAGATGAACATGGACAAAACAAAGATCATGTTTAATGTCCATGTCACACCTATGCCGGTAGTTGTTGGGAACACTAAGCTCGAAGTTGTTGACGAGTATGTTTACCTGGGACAAATAGTCCGACTAGGTAAGTCCAACTTCGACCGAGAGGTCAATAGACGGATTCAACTCGGCTGGACAGCGTTCGGGAAGCTACGACACATCTTCTCGTCAGACATACCTCAAAACCTTAAAACGAAATTGTACAATCAGTGCGTGTTGCCAGTGATGACTTACGGAACTGAGACGTGGTCCTTCACTGCTGGCCGTATGAGAAAGCTCAAGGTCGCTCAGCGAGCTATGGAGAGGGCTATGCTCGGAGTTTCTCTGCGTGATAAACTTAGGAATGAGGATATCCGCAGTAGAACCAGAGTAACCGACATAGCCCAACGGATTAGTAAGCTGAAGTGGAAGTGGGCCGGCCATATAGCTCGAAGAACCGACAACCGATGGGGAAGAAAGGTTCTCGAGTGGCGGCCTCGTACCGGTAGGCGAAGTGTAGGGCGTCCCCCCACGAGATGGAGTGACGACCTGGTAAGACATGCAGGAAGTCGATGGATGCAGGTGGCTCAGGACCGTGCTTTGTGGCATTCTTTGGGGGAGGCCTATGTTCAGCAGTGGACTTGTGAAGGGCTGTAATGATGATCATGATGAATCACTTGATAAATGTTTACTGTTTTAATTCTATCTGCGAAAACTTGTAGTTGGCCTTCTTCCTCTGTTTTTTTATGTATTATTAGACGATTTTAGTTGTAAATTTTCCAATACAATAAAATAAAATAAATAAATATGTTCAAGATATGCAGCTTTCTTCATGTCTTTTTAAATGTATAGGACTCAGATGTACAAGCACTCAAAACTTTACACACAAATCTTAAGGTGCTGCACTAACAATCGCGAATCGTAAAATTTTATGCTTTCTACTCGCCATAAAAATATATTTTGCGATTGTAAAATAGAACGTACAAATTTTTTCTCCAATTATCAACTTCACTTGCACGTGACTGCCTTTTGACTAACGAACGAGACTGGCAGCCGAATGATGGTAGATAAAGAAGAAAGAAAAAGCGAAAAGAACATTAAATGTTCTCTAAATAAAATACATCACTGTAATTCTGTTACCATCTTGGGCGAAAATTTATGAAGAATATAACAATAACGCATGCATAGAAAGTTTCAACACTGGCTTAAAATAAAGAACTGCCTTATACATAGTATGAAAAAAAACCGAAACCAAATCTCACGCAGGCTGCTAATGGAATCACCGGTACGAGGTTGATATGGAATAGTCTCTGTGCTTACCAACATGTGTAACATGATTGATGAAGTATGGATAACTCTTTTATTTAACAACTAGCGATCCGCCCCGTCTTTTTTTTTTAACGTTACACCCACACTAGGATTTTCTCCTGTATCGTGGAGGCAGTTTACAAACACAAATTGCACAAGGACAAACATCCATACCCGGCACAATTATTTGTAGGCCATACAAATACTTGTTCCGTGCGGGATGATCTTTGCACGGGTGATTTCGTGATCTTGACAACAACGCCACCTACCGGGTCAAATTGTGAATCTTAACCATCCAGGAACCCACTCACACGTACACAAGAAATTTCATCAAAATCTTTCTAGCCGTTTTCAAGATTTAGCAAGACTACCTAGATAATGGACAGCAATTGATTTTTAGGGTTCCGTACCCATAGGGTAACCAACGGGACCCTATTACCACGTGAATAAAGAAATCGTACCATTACTAAGCCTTCGCTGTCCGTACGTCTGTCTGTCAGCGGGCTGTATCTCATGATCCGTAATAGGTAGCCAATTTAAATTTTTAGAGAATGTGTTTCTGTTGCCGCTATAACAACAAATAATAAACGTTAAAATAAATTAAAAATTAAAGAAGGGCTCTCCTACTATAAGCTTGTATTACGACGGTATGGAAGTTTTCATGCACGTGTCTGGCACTTGGCCGGTTATCATATGTATATAGAGATTATAAACCAGTACTTGAATACAATCCTACCTGATGGTAAGTCGTGATGTATCTAAAGATGGTAAAGCGCGCTGACTTAACTATTTTATGAAACGCATACCTGCTAGCATGCTGGTGTGTACTTAGAAAGGCGTTTAGAAGTTAATAGTTAAAATACCCAAGAAGAAGAAGAAGATAAATTAACTCATTTGTTAATCTAAGAAACTGATTAAGTGGTACAAGTATATCTCTGGGAGATGACTACATATTTTTGCCATTTGCTATAGAGACTATCGGTCCATGAGGTCCGCGTGGAAGGAAGAAGTTCCGTGAGGAAATGTATCCGCAACTAGCCGTCGCCGCTGGTGTTACGATTCTGTTTGCTTTCAAAGACAAAGTATAAACATTTAGGCTTTAATTCCTCATACGCTGACGTCGGTCGCGTACGTCGGTCGCGCGTACTAATGTACATTGTGTTCTATATAGCCCCACACTACGACGCTGATGACAGCGGCGCGTAGTTTGCTACATAGTACGCGCGACCGATGTCAGCGTAGGAAGAATTCAAGCCTTAGTGAGGTAGCACATCCAGCGTTCGAGGAGGAGGAAGACTTTATGATAATTTAACTTTTTAGTTTTAATTTTTTTATTATGGTAATAAATATTGTGTATTTGTTTGACTGTCTAGTGATCGTAAACGCGATTGCTGGTCATGAGATCCGGGTCGGGCCAAAATCAATTACTGGATTTTTCTGTCAAGAAATTCTCAGTAGCAACCTCGAGTCAGAAAGTTGGCTGTGTTTCACCCCTGTGCCTCAGAAAGCACGTGAAGCCGTTGGTCCTGTAACTGATCTCTCTCCGGTCATGTCGGACTATGAGAGTGGGTGAATAGAGAGTGCACCTGTGCTTGCGCATATACTCTATTAGGCACTATAATTCTGTCCCGCGCTGATGGCTAGTCTCCGTCGAAACGGGCCGCCGTGATCGACATTCAATGTAGAGAACATTATTGTTATCATATAGACAAATTAATGCAATTTTAAAAAATATTGCCTAGTAAAATAAAATTTAAGAATTAGCTGTTATAATAGCCCAAATCTTTGATATTACCTTCAAAACCACCAGTTTCTATACCGCAAGCCGTCCTACTTAGGAACTGGAGCAACATAGATGGATACAGCGTGATTGTTTCCAATTTAAATATCCCAACAGCGAGCTTGATGGATTATTCAACGTTGTGCCGGAAACAAAATCAATAAATGCTTTTTGGCGTAATCCCGTTTCCAATAAGACCTGGCAAAAATACGAGATACAGTCGCAAATAGATTAGATAGGCTGTAGATCTCTAAGAGTTGCGATATCTTTCAAATTAAAAACGTTTTAACTCTTCTAAAATTGTAGATTCGAAATTTTTTCTATATCTCGTTTTTACATCAACTTTTTTTTTCATTCTTATTCTGTTTTATTATCATCGTCATCATTGTTGCAGCCTTTCACAAGTACACCGTTGAACACATGCCTTCGTCAAGGACACATAACACGTTGCTGAGCCATCTGCATTCATCGACTTCCTACATGCCTTACAAAATCAATTAATCTAATAGGACTGCACACCATGTGTAGGGATTTATTATATTGAGTCTCTGTTATTTCACCTTTAGACTTTTTTAACTTTATTTATTAACAAATAATCTTATAATGCAAGAAATGTTCCAATGTTGGATAAATCATCATTATCATCATTACATTCCAACATAAGTCCGTTGCTGAACCTAGGTCTCCCCCAAGGAACGCCACAAAGCACGGTCCTGAACCACTGGCATCCATCGACGACCAGCATCTCATACCAAGTTGTCACTCCATCTAGAGGGAGGCCGAGCTACACATCACTTACTGGAACGAGGCTGCCACTCGAAAACCTTTCTTCCCCAAAGTTTATCGGTTCGAGTTATATGGCCAATCCATTACTGCCTCAGCTTAATGATTCGTTGGGCTGTGATGGTTACTCTGGTTTAACGGAACCGTGACGAATTCTATCATGCAGATAAACTCTTGTTTTGTAATACAAGTATTTTAGAGAAATAAATACATATAAATACATATTGTATAGGGTAGGTCACATTTTAAAGGAATCCTAGAGTGATATATGTGGTAAAGTTATCTGCTGGAGCAAGAATAGTCGGTTCTATGCGGATATTCGCACTAAGAAGTCCATCACGCAGAGAAACTCCGAGCATAACAAGCTGGATACATGCCTCCTCTCATGTCTCAGAAGATTTCAAAATATGAGAATCTATGTGCTCTAATATGTGCTGGTGCACAGTGCACGACTCCTCAAAATATTTTTAATTTATCAGACATGTAGATTTCTGCAAACTGTTTTATGACTGGCTTCACTCCAACGTGTGTTTTTTTTTATAGGATAAGGGTGACAAACGAGCACACAGTCCACCTGATGGTAAGTGGTTGCTGTGGCCCATAGACATCTACATTTATCCTCGATTACGAATCAAAATGCAGATGCGTTGTCACCCGTGAGGACTAAGATAGAATGCCTCGTTTCCAGTAAAAAGGGTCTCCGGTTCTCTACACTCACCATACGAAACACAGCAGCATTAAGCTGCTATTTTACGATGGTGTTCTGTGAGAGCGTGGTCCTTCCCCGGTCGAGCCGACCCATTCGTGCTACAACTATACCAGAAATATAGCTGCAGCATGGCTCTACCACGTATAAAATATATAATATGTATTATAAAGATATATAAATATCTATATAAAAACGAGTGCCTTGACTAATGGAGCACTCTGAAACTAATTTCATCGACGGTTTACATTGTGATGCACGGCGTCTGCTCGTAATGCTGTTAAATTAGGTGGCACACATAGTCGTAATATTTGTTAACGCCTTAGGGTACTTTGTAACATAAGTACGTCATTGGTGAGGTGCAATTCAATAATCATGTATCTAACAATAACGGAAAAAGGTGATGCTTTGTCAGTATAAATAAATACACGTAGTTTTTCTTTTTTGCAAATTATTAAAACCGTAATATACTAGAAAATATGCATATTTTTCTTAAACAATTGTCCCAAATTTAATAAATAGTACTAAATAATAATTACGATAAATTTTAGTTCTGAATTATTTTGATAGCTTTATTATTATTTTATGATGATTATCTCTCAAAAATTCAGTTTTGTTTTAATGTCTTTTATAAATTTCTATTCAATTCTACATTTCATATTTTTAAATTGTGACAAACAAATACTTTATTTATTAATTTATAAATTAATTCGGGTATTACAAAGTGACTGTTGGTCCAGTAACACGACGATTAACATATCAAAGTTGTATTTGACTTATTCTTTGGCGAAAAGTAGATGTAGTCGGTTGTGTTTTTCTAAAACTAGGTCTATTAAACCTAGGTTAAGCAAAGTTCAAATATAGTTAAAATAACTATATCTTCTGTAAACTTTGTCAAAAATACGAAAAAACCTATTAATTTATTTCAGCGACGGTAGATTATAAGTGCGGCCTGGCCAAAGCCGGTCACTTATGTAATATATAAATTATTCGAACTTTGCTCAAAAAGCATGGATAATGCTAAGTAAGTCCAGGTAAATCTAGGCTTATAAATTTTTCTGGATTTACCCGTACCGTAAATAAATCGAATACACTTACAGCCAACGAATTGAAACTATAGTTTCAATTTTCAAAACGAGTTTAGTTTAATTGTTTTTATAAAAAAAATACAAAATACAAATAACCGCATAATTAAATTCAGGTCTGATATTAGTGGCTGGATAATAAAATTTGACCGAGTGTATCGATTCTCGTTCACTATAATATTTACTTATAAGATGTCCAAGTTATAGTTTAGAATACTATTGATTTTCTAGGGCATGAGTATATATTTAGGTATTCATTGTTTAAATATTTGACTTTTCGTAAACACGTGGCCTATTGGTCGGAGTACTTGGCTTATATAAAACGTAAAATAATAAATTACTCGTTTTTAGGATCTGGTTTGAATATTCATTTATTTTGAGTATGTATTCTTCAACGTTTTCTATTATATTATTATTTCTATTACATTATTCTTATTTCTATTATAATTATAATTATATTAACGAACGCCTAGTGATTCGCCACAAGCTATCAAATCGTGTAGTGGCGACGAAGAAATATCTACTACCCATATCGTTCTCTGGGAGTGGTAAGAGGTAACAGCTAGAAACTGAAACAGGAAATCAGCAGCAACATCTTCCTGATACCAACTTAAAAATAATACAAAACTGTTGTCTCCAAACTACCTGCGCCGGGTGGCTTCTATGACAAAATCCCCACTATGAGGCAATCGTTAGGCCTCCTCCTATCCTATGTTCAGCAATGAACTGCAATAGGTTTTAATGGAAGTAGTTTCGCGACAACTCATTCGTAGTTACTATAATGACCTTTTAGTATGCCTTAGTCGTACAATCGTCGTATTTATTAACCGTATTTTGAAGTTATAAATAAGTATATTATTGTTTACATCAATAGTCTATGCCAAGACAGGTTTCTTTTCATCGTTTAGTAGCGAGATGTTGTTCTTCACCCATAAAACACCGACTCGAATTATTTTCACTAAAAATTTAAAATGCACCAATGTATTTTTCGTATAACTTTTTCAAACATGACAAAAGGATTTTAAACTACTAGAGTCAAGTAGGCAGCTAGCAAGCTGTCACTATTTACCCACACGATGAGAACTTTTATGTGCCTCTTGTACATGAGCCGTATCATTGAAGCGCTTCCTATACATAAAAGATCACGTTTCGCCTCTTCAGAGCTTGTTTACTTTGTTTAAATAGCGATATTATGTCGAAAATTACTTTTCATTCTTCGGCCGTGAGAAAGAAAACTCGTTATACTAAACGTTTCCTCATTCTTGGTCACATTTTATAATATCTAAACGTAATTTGTTGTACATTTTCAATAATTTTCTGGAAAATTTTCGATCATTTTTTATTGTTTTAATTAATAATAATTTATCATTATATACAATATTAAAAAAATATCATATAAAAAACCTAAAACTAGTAACTTAATTACCATACTGTCCTACTCCCCTAGTTTCGTGCCAGGAACACTGAATGGCTATACTTAGCCTTTGAGCGAGAAAAAATAAGCCCTCTAATCACCAGCAGCAACGACCAGACGCGGATAGAGTTGCTTTAGGAACTTCACCCACGGACCGATAGTATCTACAGCAAATGGCACAAATATGTAGTCATCTCTTAGAGACTCATATTTGCGCCACTTACTCAGTTCAGCTGCCTCTGATGCCGGCTTAGAGCCACGGCTTTAGAGCGACCCTTGAGCTGACAGGACGCCAAAGTGTCTTTAGCTCTCTTCCAAGGGACCAATGTCATACCGTCGGGTCTCCTGCCATTGTCATTAATAATTAAGCTACGATTTCAGTAGAGGATAAATATATTAAGATTTATACAGTAGTTATAACATTACTAGTTTTAAGTTGAAGTAACATTGATGGGGAAGAAAGGTTCTCGAGTGGCAGCCTCGTACCGGTAGGCGAAGTGTAGGGCGTCCCCCCACGAGATGGAGTGACGACCTGGTAAGACATGCAGGAAGTCGATGGATGCAGGTGGCTCAGGACCGTGCTTTGTGGCATTCTTTGGGAGAGGCCTATGTTCAGCAGTGGACTTGTGAAGGGCTGTAATGATGATGATGATGATGATGAACATTGGGCCAACCAAAAACCTCATGAACAGACGAATGACAGACTGCATATTCAAAATCACCTTGCAATTGTACAGATTGGTTTAATTCGCCCTAAATACAACTAAAGAGGATATGTTATTATTTGTACATTTTCGTTGCTTGTAAACGATAACGTAACGTAAAAAATAATTTTCATGACACGGAATAACACGCCATTATCTGTGAAAAGATAAACGGTTATCTGAGCGATAAGTAACCCCACGCAAAGTTCATTTTGGCTTACTTTATAGAATGGATTTATCGACTTATATTAATTTTTTAAATGGTTAAAAGCAATTGAGGGTATAAAAAATATTTTTTTGTTATTGACTATGGATTTGACTTTTGCGAAAGTCAAATCCATAGTCAATAACAAAGCAGAGTATTTACCAACCGGATGTTATCGGAAAATATATCTACAAAATGTCAACATTTTATACAGTTAAATATTAAGACTTTAATTTTCTGTACGTTTCTTTTGAGATTGTTACAGTTTTATTATCAGGCGAGTTTTATTTTAAAGTATTTATTTATATTGTAAAGTATTTATTGTAGTAGTAAATCCTATTCGTAAATAGTTCACTACTGGTCAGTTTTCTCCCATACTGAGAATTGTTGTTATCACCACGCTTGGCTCGCAAACGGATTACCAGACGGCTCACACCTTTAGCGCTTACACAAAATATGTACAGAAAACTTGAATGACAGGAAAATTACAAGCTCTGCATTTTGTCGGTTGTTACTTCTAGCTATATAGTCAATAATTAACATAGTTTGTAGGCAGAAGTGGCACTTCTGCCACTTCTGCCTACAAACTATGTCACACGAACTATGTTAGATGTTTGTGTTTTTTTAATACAGTAATACAATAAATGTAGATTATAAAAAGATAATTAATGCCAACTTTAGTATAAAAAGATACATTACACTTTAAAGATCGTCATAATAGATTTTTAACATTATTTTAATTACTGTGGTGATAGTGATTGCATAAGGAATCACTTGAAAAATTATATCTAATTAATTTATGTCGATTGATGCAAATAGCTGCCCTACGTTCAGCACTAGACTTATGATAGGCTGTAGTAACGTTGATAAGTGAGTTTGATAGTGACTTAAAAACGACCAGCCACGGCTCATTTTCATTCATTCATTACAGCCTATTAAAGTTCACTGCTGAACACAGAATGCAATTTTTTAATTTCTTGTTGTTATCTGGAAGACGGTGCTGCCCATCTCGTGGTTTGTATGACTCTGTTGTCTCCTACTACCCACGGCACGATATGGGGTAGTGGATATCCTTACACCGCCACTACACGGTTGCCATCACTCATTAACTTTGTACGCCTGTAATTCCATTAATGTAACGTACTGGAATGGAATTACGTTCCATCAAGTGTTAATTATTTGCATTCTTTTATGGTAATAAGTTGTAAATGTCGCTTTTATTCCAATTTTGCCCTTTTTTGCGTTTTTAATTAAGATGTTTGTTCATTTAAGCATATGAGACATCGCCAGTAGTATTTTGTTTATTTACCAATATTTTTAAATTTCACACTATTTTACAGTAACAGGTAAGTAACCTGTTCTTGAAACGGGAATATATAAAACAAAGTAAAGTCATACGAGTCGTAGTCCTGTGCCTGCCATATGTAACATGCTAGTGGCCCGAGTTCGAAATTTGCTAGTATCAATAAAATTGTTACTTGCAATTTTATAATTAACCAATAATTTGACAGTGAAAACAGTGAAAGAAACATCGTGAAAAACCAAATACGTCTAAAAAAATAAATAAAAATGTCGAAGATAACATCTACTGTTAGATTGGACTTTTTAATATTTTTTTTTTAATAAAATTTAGTTAACAAAAGAACTTACATTTCACCTTTTTTATATAAGATAAGGGTGACAAACGAGCACACAGTCCATCTGATGGTAAGTGGTTGCTGTGGCCCACAGACATTTACGTCTATTCTCGATTACGAATCAAAATACAGATCCGTTGTCACCCGTAAGGACTAAGATGGACTACCTCATTTCCAGTAAAAAGGGTCTCCGGTCCTGTGCACTCACCATACGAAACACAGCAGCGTTACGCTGGTATTCTGTGAGAGCGTGGTCCTTCCCCGGTCGAGCCGACCCATTCGTGCTACAACAATACCACCAGTATAGCTGCAGCGTGGCTCTAGCACGTAAAAAAACCTTCACCTAACGGAAAGTGGCCACTACCCAGTACCCTGTAGCGAACTTCAAACAAAGAAGACTAAACATGCGTTGTTATCTCAAGGACTAAAATTCAATGTCTCACAGGTAGCCTATCATTATACTTGTTCTCTTTATCTTTGAAACCGGAATTGATCAGTGCATGCACTGCTATTTGGTGGCATAACTAGGTAAGAGTTTGTCTAGGTAGGTAGTTTATACCTACCTAGACAAACTCCTATGCATAAAAAGAGTTCTATCACCTAGGCAAGCATTGATAAAGTACGTGCAAGCTTTCTCATATTATTTTCACTATTTTCTTTTTGACGCGGACATGAAGGAAATTCATATATCAGTAGTTTTAACTTCAAAAAAAGGAGGAGGTTCTCAATTCGACTGTTTTTATGTGTGTTACCTCAAAAATTTTTTCTAGGTGAATCGATTTTGATAATTATTGTTTTATTTGAAAGTTGGTTCTTCTGATATGGTGCCATATAAATTTGATCAAGATCTGACTAGAAGTTTTTGAGTTGTCCTTAATAATTGACTTCGACTACATTGATGATGTTCTCATTTTATTTATATTTAAGTCAGTTATACAAAATTTTTAATTTTACCACTTGTAGCATTATATCTTGGTGTGACACCGCCCTTACGTTTTACACCGGAGTAGTTGGTAATACATGCATAAGTAGTGCACTTGCCGTTGGTTCTCACCTGACTGCGGTCGCTTCGTTCTATTGTCTTTCACAACTCCACAATGTGCGCAATCTTTGTCTTTGTCAGGAAGAATTTCGCGTGATTTTTGTTAGTTTCTGTGCACAAATGTCGTATGATGTACGTACACACTCATAATAAACGTTTTAAATATCCCTACGCTACTTGCATAGACACTTTGGCGGCCTCTCATTTCAGGGGTACCTCGCCGAGAGCCGGGGCGGTGTCAGAGGCAGCTGAACTGAGTAAGTGGCACAAATATAAGTTTCGGAGAGATGACTATATACCTAGTCAGGTCATAAGTATTGTCACACAGTAAAAACTTTTCTTTTAGAATGCTGGCCACAAAAAAGTTTACTGAATTCGAATTTCAAATTGTTCATGAAAATAAAACTGTATACTTTTTAGAATTTTACTCATTTTTAGATATGGAGTGGACGCTTAAAGAAGACCGTGTTGCAGTTATTGCGTTACATCGTTGCGGTTACGCGCCAATTCAAATTTTTTATATACTGAAAAATTTGAATATAACCAAAAGATTCGTTTATCGTACCATATCCATTTGGGGTCACTCAAGACATCCTTGATTAAGGCAGCCGCCGATATTGACATGGACCTCGTTCGTGCTGCGATAGACGACTGGCCGCGCAGATTGAAGGCCTGTATTCAAAATCACGGAGGTCATTTTGAATAAACTTTAGTGTTATAAGAATCTATGTTTGTTAAGTTCATTTTGGTATATAAATGGTTACATAATGAATAAACTTGTTTCAATTATTTTATATTAAACATGTGACAGAATTTATGACCTGACTAGGTATTTATGCCATTTTCTGTAGAGACAATCGGTCCGTGGAGTCCACGTGCGGTGAAGTTCCTAAACGAACTCTATCCGCGACTGATCGTTGCTGCTGTTGATAAGAGGGTTGGTTCTTTTCTCGCTCAAAGACTAAGTATAACCATTCAGCGAGGAAACGCAGCCAGCGTTCTTGGCACGATAGCACGTGGAGTAGAACTGTATGATAATTAAGTTATTAGTTCCTTCTTGTTATAGTTTTTCAATATGGCATATAATTAAAATATGCATTTATATTTCATCATCGTCATAAATTCAGCCCTTCACAAGTCCATAAGCTGGACGTGGATCTCTTGCAAGGAATAGCACAAAGCACGGATCTGAACACTTGCATTCATCGACTTCCTATAAGTCTTATCGGGTCGTCACTCCATCTGTTTGCGCGCTGTCCTACGCTCCAAATACCGAAACGATGCTGCTACTACGCTCCAAATACCGAAACGATGCTGCTACACTAGCACCTTTCTTCGCCATCCATTGTCTGTTTGTCGAGCTTATGGCTGGCCCATTGATACTTCAGCTTATACGTTTGGCTGAGTCGAGTTCTCTGATTCCACTGGGGATAACACGTAGATTCTATCACACAGAGTAACCCAGAGAAACCCTGTTTATTGACATAAGTATTAAAATGTTAAAAAATTAATTAACTAAGATCCGCTTTTCTTTTTTTTCTTTTTTTTATAGGAGAGGGGACAAACGAGCATGCGGCTCACCTGATAGTAAGTGACTACCGCCGCCCATGAAAGGAGTAGGCTCTTTTCTTGAAGGTCCCTAAGTCGTATCGGTCCGGAAAAATCGCTGATGGTAATCGATGCCACATTTTCAAACTAAGTTGGGCTTACCCTTCAACTATCCTTCAATAGGCCTGTTGGAAGAAATTTCATCGTGGAATAAGCAGTGTCTTTGTACATAGTTATGTTTTTTACCAGTTTCCTATCGAAGTATATGTGTACATAAAATAAATAAATAAATAAAATAAGACACATCATTACATTTTATTACGTGGATCTTAGCTGATTAATGTTTTAACATCTATCTTCTATCTATACTACTTATAATAAAACTCTAACACGACGTCAATCTGAACACGCATCACGCAAAAACCTGTAAACCGATTCGGATGGGACTTTCACTGGCAGATAGCTGATATTATAATGAGTAACTTAGGCTACTTTTATTTTAGGTTCCGCGCAAAAAAAAAATTCCACGCGGGCGAAGTCGCGGGGAATCTTTAATATAATGGATTTTCGCAAAGTAACGCCTGATTTTATTAATTAACCAAAATATTTTACAGAAATAAATACTTATACATAATCGGTCACATTTTAAAGGAAGTTGTTGTAGAGTCCTGTGCATTCCAGACTAAACGCTTAGCCACTGTGCTACCGAACTTATTATATAAAATAGAGAACGTTACATTTTACGTGGTAGAGCCATGCTGCAGCTATATTAGTAGTGTGGTTGTAGCACGAATGGGTCGGCTCGACCGGGGAAGGACCACGCTCTCACAGAATACCAGCGTAAAATGACAGCTTGACACTGCTGTGTTTCGTATGGTGAGTGTAGAGAACCGGAGACCCTTTTTACTGGAAAAGAGGCATTCCATCTTAGTCCTCGCAGGTGACAACGCATCTGCATTTTGATTCGCAAACGAGGATAGATGTAGATGTCTATGGGCCACAGCAACCACTTACCATCAGGTGGACTGTGTGCTCGTTTGTCACCCTATCCTATAAAAAAATTAACATAATATCATTAAATTATTGGTGTGTCATGGCGGCGTAAGAGAATCTATCGTCGTAAAAGGTGATTATGGGAAATGAAAGAAAAATCTTAACGGATTCCAATAGGTATTACCACAGCATTTATGCCAGGCGAAAAATATCCACGCCGGTGAAGGCGATCTTCAATCCTAGATGGATCGCAATAAAGACGTTTACAGTTCGCAGTAGTAGACGACGACGTAAGCGTGATGATTAAACAAATCTGTTCTACAATTAGATACCTAGAACCCGCAATAGACTTTAATGAGCTGATAATGAAGAAAAAGAAGAAAATAATTGCAGACGAACCCCTCTTTTATTCACAACATACTGGAGATGATCATACTGCTTTCCGTAATCTGTGGTCCACTGCCATTATATTTGCTACTAGCTGTTCCCCGCGACTTCACCCGCGTGTTATTTGGGGCTTTCATTTTTTTTCGCCGAACCATAATTATTTTTCTAAAATAAAAGTAGCCTAAGTTACTCTTTGTGACATCAGCTATCTGCCAGTGAAAATCCTGTCAAAATCGGTCCAGTCGTTTCAGAGATTAGTCGGAACAAACAGACAGATAGAAGGACAGACAGACAGACAGACAAAAGCTTTAAAAATCATATTTTTGTTATTAGTACCATATATACTTTCATATGCATTTAGTAAAAAGCTGTAATTTTTACATTACAAACAGAGGTCGTCTCCATCCTCTTGTGAACAACAAAGCCAAGTCAATCATTGGCCGTCTCCATCCTCTTGTGAACAATAAGAGTAAGCTGTCTCTAAGAAACAAACTCCACCTGTACAAAGCCTGCGTTAGACCTATCATGTCTTACGCAAGTGTAGCCTTTGTACACACATATAAGTCCCACCTAAACGAACTACAGAAAGTTCAAAACTATTTCATCCGTAAAGCCACTGGAGCACGGTGGTATCAACGGAACTCTGATATACACAGCGATTGTCAACTCCCCTCTATCTCCGAATACTTTAAGGAGATGTCCCAGCGCTACTTTGATAGCACTGAAACTCATCCGAACCCCCTAGTGGTAAACGCAGCCAACTACGTCCCGATACCGAACGTCGCGCCGTTTCTCCGTAGACCGCGTAACGTATTAATAGAGCAACCTCGCTCGCTCGATCCCGTCGACCCAAACGTCGCAGGCACATCACACACTGACACTACACCCACACCAATTGGGACAAACACTAATAGGACAACGGATGGGGCGCGTTGCACCCGTAGGCGGGCACGACGTGTTCCAACACACACCGCGTACACACCGTACACCCGCGTGCCTGGGCGGTTCTCACCGCCCAGAACATCGACCGATACGAGCTAGGCAGTCAGAGGCAGGGGTTCGCATTCCCCCCCTCGGACAGCGGTTAGATAACTCAAAATAAACCTCTACGGAGGGGACATGATGATTGGTAACAATACCAAATCGTAAACCATCATCATCCTCATCCTCATCCCAACTAATGCTTCTCCACCTTTAAATAGCTCGCGGCCTGAAAGGCCGCGAGCCCTGTGTCCGATGAAGCTGTAAGAGCCGCATAGGTTAACAGCGTAAACATCACAGAAAATTACAAACAGACACTTCAATTTTATTTATTTGTATAGATCTATAGATAAATGGTGGAAAATAATGAGTTATAGCCCGTATGTATCGAAATCCAGTATTAAATAATGACTTTCTACACGCCTTACACTTCATGGAAGGAAATTGTGGTTATTTCAACGAGATTCTCATTAAAGCTTGTATTGTGTGAAACACTGCAAACAAGCAACGCCGTACATAACTTACTTCAAACAAATAGCAAATGTTCGTCTCAGACAAAAGCGTGTGGCAAAGAAGGTAATATTTGCTCCACTGCAAATGCGACATCCAATAAAGTGCAACGGAAGCTTTTTGAAGTGCTTTGTAGATACACCTACATATGTACACGCATGCATAAACTCCTCCTACATATACAGAGTAGGTTGTGGTAACGAAATGTGTAAAGTATTCTTTGGTAGTTAACATACTTGTTTTTTCTTTCGACTTCAAAGAGGAGACGGTACTCAATTCGACTGTATGTTTTTTTTATGTGTGTTACCTCATAACTTTTTACTGGGTAAACCGATTTCGATAGTTTTTTTTATTTGAAAGCTGGTACTTCACATGTGGTCCCATAAGAATTTGATCAAGGTCAGACCAATAGTTTTTAAGTTATTCTTAATAATTTATATTGAAGTCGGCTGTACAAAATTTTTAATTTTAAATTATTAGTTCGATCGATGGCACCTACATCGGAATAAAATTACTATAATCAAATCCATATGCATTAGGACTTCCAAGGACTATGATGAAGTGGATTTTTGTCCCTTTTCATCCCGTAAAACACGACGAATAAATAATATAGCCACAGTACAATATTCTAATTCCTCTTACTATGGCTTTTTTCAAAATAAGACTTTTTTTATTTAATTCGACTAGATTCAAGTCTGAATAAAGTGTACCTAATAAAATAAAAGGTCTTCTCATATTCTCTGAGCACCCGTGGAAGATGCAATAAAATACGCAAAGAGATGAGATACAACATCTCTTCGCAGTACCAGCGAGTCAAGCCAATCAGAAAGAGCTCGATCGCTGACGACTCGAACCGCTCTGCGCTGAATGCGTTCAAATGGAAAAAGCTGCCACTGGGATGCCCCGTCCCGGAAATGGGAACAATATTCCATTTGAGACCGAACCTGCGCCTTGTAAAGTTGTAGGCAGTATGCGTAATAATACTGTCCCTCTCTGCTGAGCACGCTAATCTTTTTAGAGGCCAATTTGACCTTCTCTTCAAAGTGACAACAAAACTGCACGTCATTCGATATGTCAACATCCGAAAATTCCTTTAAATAAATATGGTAATTTAATTTTGAACATCAATCTAATTTTAACACTAGCAACTCGCTCCGATTTATATGGATAGGATATGTTAATGTGGCGCAATTAGATTTAATACTACTCCTAATCCTAATCTGGCCTATTTCCAATATATCGCCAATTTGGTCTATAAACTTTCATATAGGGCGTCGCTTCCCGACTACCGCTCACATCTGCAACATGAGTTCTAACTTTTTCCTCGTTTATTATTTCCACATGTCCAAACCGTCGAAGCATTCCTTTCTTAATCCTGATCACAACGTCATTTTGAAACCACACTTTATAGACCCACGACTTATCCGCGTGAAATTTATTACGATGGATTTCATGGGTTTTAATTTTTTTCACAGAACCATAATTCTTTTTTTAAATAATAGTAGCCTATAAGTTACTCCCGCCTATAAGAAATTCCGGTCAAAATCGATCAATCCGGCTTCAGAGATAAGCCGAAACAAACAGACAGACAGACGGACAGACAGACAGACAAACTTTAATTTAAAAATTGTGTGTTAGTTATTAGTACCGTATATACTTTCATATGCATTTAGTAAAACGCTGTTATTTAGGCATTACAGACACTTAAATTTTCTTTATATGTATATGTATACGAATGGGTCGGCTCGACCGAGGAAGTACCACGCTCTCACAGAATACCAGCGTAAAATAGCAGCTTAACACTGCTGTGTTTCGTATGGTGAGTGTAGAGAACCGGAGACCCTTTTTACTGGAAAAGAGGCATTCCATCTTAATCCTCACGGGTGACAAGGCATCTGCATTTTGATTCGCAAACGAGGATAAATGTAGATTTCTATGGGCCACATCAACCACTTACCATCAGATCGACTGTGTACTCGTTTGTCACCATATATAAAAACAAAACAAAGTCGCTTCCCGTAAACTACGCAACGCATTTTGATGCGGTTTTCGTCAATAGACAGAATGATTCAAGAGGAAGGATATAATTGTTCTGTCCGTGTGTATGTGATTGAACTCCTCCTAAGCGGCTGGACCGATTTTTATGAAAATTTGTGTGTGTGATTAAGTTTATTAGAGAATTGTTTAGATTCACAATTGGGCCCGGTAGTTGGCGTTGTTGTCGAGATCCAGAAATGTGCAGTCGGGGCGGATCGCTAGTAAAATATAAACGTATTAATAACTCGCCAAATAATCAGTATTTTAGATTCAGATTTTGTGTTTTTATAGTACTTTGAACTTACTAGTACCAAAAACTATAAACCAACATATTAACACAACCCAGTACTTAACATTTACATCATAATTACTTTAAAATGTTAATGCAATGAACTTAACTATAACAAACGCTTGATAACATTTCTCAATAATCTAGAAAGAAATTACAAATTTAAAACGAGCGAGTCCTATAAGTGTGAAGTGACATCTAGTCAACCCTAAGGAAAAGAGGTGAAGGTTTACCGGCGACCTGGTTTCGTCCTAGATGCGTTACCTTGGCAACGGAACGCGGGCACCCCGCAGCCGTTCTCCGCCCCTCAATGACCTACCATACCATCCGATTACTGTGTAACCGTATTACGGTAGAGCAATTATTCCTCTGAGGGCTAGATGACCCGTTCACTTTACTTGTACGTCCTACGAGTACACTAAACTAATTAGAAAGTTATAGGGCGTTGACACCCTATTACAGCCTCCTTCTATGAAATGGTTTAAATAAATAAATAGCAAGCATTTTTTTTTACTTTTCAATGACAATAAAAGTTTTTATAACATTGTAACATCTTATATTTTTGTACGTGGTAGAGCCACGCACAGCTATATTATGGTAGTAGCACGAATGGGTCGGCTTGACTGGGGTAGAACCACGCTCTCACAGAATACCAGCGTAAAATAACAGGTTAATGCTGCTATTTTACGCTGTTTCGTATGGTGAGCGTAGAGAACCGGATACCCTTTTTACTGGAAAAGAGGCATTCTCGAGACAAATGAGAAGAAAAATGTACCCACTCACCCACCTTTTTCAATCACCATTGAGTACAGGGGAAATTCCTGTGTCAAAAATACGAACAACAAATATCAGCAATAGTATCAATCTTCTCCGAGCGGCCACGGGGTTCATTTGTGAGGTCAATATTACCCGAACGAAAGCAATCAAACCAATAAGGCAGTGTTCGTTCGTTGGTAGTACGTATACGTCACAGAAATCTAAATAATAGGGTTAGATTTCTGAGGTATACTATATTGATATGTAGGTATTGCGTGCTGTTTGAGACGCTTTGCTTCCCCTTCGGTACCTATATTTAATATTAACACGAATTTTCTTAGAGTCCATTGTTATAAATATAGCGATATTGCAAAAAACAAAACCCAGGGAAACATGAAAAAGGATTAACATGTTTATGTTTTTTCTTTTTCATCTGTTTCCTTGTAAATAATATGAATTTGAAAAGGGGATAATTTTATTGAAATTTAAAATTCTAAGTGAAACCATCGCTATTACATTTCAAGTTACTAATTAAAGAAAACGGCATTTTTATAGTAGTTATCCAGTAGATGCACGAGTAAACAGGAATTCCCCGTGCACCCGGTGGGTAATGCCGGTGGTTGCACGCGTCTTGCCTCAGAATATTGACTAAAATAAGCTTTTATTGAATATTTGTCAGTGCTTTTATTATTAAGTTTACGTTTATTTTACATTTTACAGAAGTAATAAGTAAGGGTGATAAATGAGCACACAGTCCAGCTTACGTTGAGTAATATTCACACCCGTAGACACCTACATTTGTTCTCAAATATGAATCAAAATGCAGATGCGTTGTCACTCTTGAGGATTAAAATGGAATGTCTCGGAACCAATAAAAAAGTATCCGTTACTCACCTTACGAAACAGAATTACACTGCTATTTCACACTGGTATTCTGTGCAAGCGTGGTCCTTCCGGTCGAGCCAAAAAATTCGATATATTATTTTTGTGGATTACGTGTCCCGTGTTCTTCTGTTTTATTTTACCACATTTTTATTAAGTCACTTTCTCGTTTGTTTGTCTGTCTGCCTATCTGTCTGTCTGTCTGTCGTTCCGGGTGAAATATAGCAACTCAAATTTCGAGCACTTCGCGATGAGCTAGAGACTTGAAATTTTGAACATGCAGATCTCATGTTCAGAATCGTATGACAAAGTAGAAATATAAAAACGTGGTATTATAATTTTTCTGCCGACTTCCAAAAAGGAGCCGGTACTCAATTCGACTGTATGTTTTTTTTTTCGTTTTTTTTTTTATGTGTGTTACCTCAGAACTTTTTTCTAGGTGAACCGATTTCGATGATTCTTTTTTTATTTGAAAGCTGGTACTTCTCGTGTGGTCCCATATGAATTTGATCAAGGTCAGACCAATAGCTTTTAAGTTATTCTTAAATAACTTATATTGAAGTCGGCTGTACAAAATTTTTAATTTTAAATTATTTTGGTACGAAATTAAAAAAAAAAGTACTTGTTTTCTTTGTTATATTAAGTAAACTTTATACCTACTAACTTACTATAAATTGCTACGCAGTGAATATTTCTTCCAGAATTTTGCAAGAATCCACTACAAAAATCGAGTAGTGCCCAATATAATTCGAAATAACCAACTAGAACTAAAATAGCGTTTGGTACTACGATTGCCAAAGACACCTTGTGTCATTGTTTGTAATAAATTAAAAACATTGCTTACTTTTTACTGTTCATTTGTGGAGAAAAATAATCTTGGTTTAGAATGTTTTCTACAAAAATACACTCAAGTATAAAACTAATAATTGTAATAGTTCATGCGTATCACCATACGTTGCAATAGATAGGCAAGAAGGGGTTGAAACGAAGGTGCAGCTGAATGTTTTTATTAAAATGTTTGACGCCACGAGACGTCGACCAACATGCTGTTCCCTTTTACTGTTTTATATTGTGTCCAATTTTTCTGCACTTTAAGGGATAATTTTACTTGTAGAAAAATAATGAAATCTTGAACATTATGATCGAACTCGCAAAAGAACCTTTTACGTGGTAGAGCCATGCTGCAGCTATATTAGGAGTATAGTTGTAGCACGAATGGGTCGGCTCGACCGGGGTAGGACCTCTCAGAAAACCAGCGTAAAATAGCAGCTTAACGCTGCTGTGTTTCGTATGGTGAGTGGAGGTAACCGGAGAACCTTTTTACTGGCAAAGAGGCATTCCATCTTAGTCCTCACGGGTGACAACGCATCTGCATTTTGATTCGTAAACGAGGATAGATGTAGATGTCTATGGGCCACAGCAACCACTTACCATCAGGTGGACTGTGTGCTCGTTTGTCACCCTATCCTATAAAAGAAAATAAAAACCTCAAAAATTAGTCCGTGAACGCCTTGAATCGGAAACCAAAAATTTGTATTGAAATAAAATTGAACTGCATTTTGAAGTAATATCTCATATTTCTGAAGACTGACCTTTGCCAGAGGTATAGCAATTACCTTAGCATGAATTTGAAAGGCCTTCAGATTGCAGAAAATGATAGTAAATACTTGTTATATTATAGAGTTAAAGCAGTAGACTTCTAGCATACTCGACTTAAACGATTTTATCTATACCACAACACAATCTTCTCTATAAACACTTGATTATGTTCATGAATCTGTACGACCAAGAGCAACTAGATGTGTTAGGTAAGGTTGAAAAATTACAACGAAGCAGATCTGATGGTGAGTGAATGCTGTAGCTAGATGCCTACTCGATAAGGCTAAATTGGAATGCCCGTAATTACAGCACAAGGTGCATTTCTTTATAACTAACTCCGACTAGACGGTCTTCCACACTTACCAATATCTACTTATAAACAGCAGTGCACCCTATATTATCCCGGTTCGAAGAATATAGAGCGTCAGGCTAATTACATCAACGAGGCATTTTATCTCAGTTGTCAGGGGATTTATCGCATCTATAACTGTTGGCTCCAGCTACTTTTGTTGGCTATAGTTGCAAGCACTGCTCTTTATGGGCTGCACTAGCCACAACTTATTTTAGCTGCGACTTATGTTATAAAATTAAAAAAAAAAACACTATCACGTTAGAATTCTTGGTAAATGGTAACCTTAATTATTTACAAAAAACATGTGTTGGCTTTTTGTGGGCACCATATAAATAAAAAGTTCACAATATGATTATTTTTGACTGACTTCATACTGACTTCATAAAAATAGCATTCCCGTACAAGCGTTTGAGTGTATTTTGTAGCAATAATATAAGGTATATACCGTAACAAAGAAATACTATAATTTATGGTGGCATAAATTATAGTATTTCTTTGTTACGCAATCGGTTTTTGACATGTGTTCTTCTTCAGGTCTTAAAAGTCTACCGCTAGTCACTATAGACGGGTTGTAATGATACGATAACTTAACGGGACGCAGCTTTGATAGAACCCTAAAATAAAAACAACTCTACTTCTCTTGACTTTTTTTTATTTCTAGACTCTTGCGTACGCATTCGTGACTCCATGTAGGTTGTAAAATAGATCACCTAAAGTATTTTATATAAACATTCAGCGTGAACAAAAAACAAAAGGCCGCCGAAATAGCAACAGCAATAAAGTCGATTACAATTGCAGAGAAAGCGTTTGGAGTCCTCCTAAGAATTTCAATGCAGCTCCACATTCCGACGTAAAGAGAGGGGGACGTAAATTTAACAGCCGGGAAACGGTGTAGTCACGTTTTGCGAACCGCGGGATTTATGGCATTGGAAGCTGAACGTCGCAGGGTTGCCAACTATCGGACGTTCCATTATACGCATTTATTTTTAATAAATACAGTACATTATATTATTATTACCGTATAGTTTTTTACCGTGTTTTATTGCATAAATCGTTACATAGGTTTGTTTTGACGAGTGCCCCGTGCTGCTTATAAAAAGAAAATTGTGAGAATTTATATAGCTTTACAGCACCCGTAGTCACGGGGGGAATGAGGTGTTCGACGTTCCAATGGCATAGTTAACCACGGCTACCTTCAGTTCAAAATGTGACGGGATTGTGATAAATAAATCAATAAATGCGATAAAATCCGTACAATAGTTTCATTCAATAACATCTGCTAACATAAAAAAAATCGTTTTTTTTTTTTGTCCTCATTATAAAGAAGAATTAAAAGAACATATTCACAGAGAAGCACTTTTCATTGCATAACAAAGCAAGAAAAAATAAAGCTACAATTTCATACAATTACTTACAATTTAATCACACACATAAAGTATTTGAGGTTCTCAAATTATGTTCCAATAATGTTTAATGCATGATTTTGAGAGTTAAACAAACTCACTATTTATTTTCAAAAATGACCCTTTATCTTCTATATTTGACTGAAACTGACAATTTAAAAAGTTTTGGCCAACCCTGACTAGGGTAGAATGAGCCCGGGACGCGTAGGGAGCTGCCGCCAGGTCAGCGGGTCGCGTGCTCACGTGCTCGGATAATGCCCTTTGTCCCGCTTCCAACGCACCACAATATTTATGAAAATATCGAAATTTTATCGGGTAAAGGTTATGTTTTAAAATAATTTTTCAACGTAGGTACTTAGTATAATATTAAGAACAGTTTTAAAGACTACGAAGCTAGGTTTTTAAGACTAATAGGCATTCCAAAGAGATCTGTTAGGTACTAATGAATGCTCGGAATTTCATCAATGTAAAATTCTATATTAATGTAAAGAATTGATACTTATAACTATCTATTTTTAAAATGTGTTAAGTGAACTTTATTATCACAATATAATATCCGTTATAAAATATTAATATAGCCCTTAACATTAATGGATTCGGTATTTAAACCGAGTTTTTCGAATGTTTGTACAACACTCAATCAAGGAAAATAAAATAATAGGAAATAGAAAAATTATATACCTACTTAGTGAAAGTAGGTACGTAGGATACGAGTATTTGCAAATAGGAATTACTAAGGGAATTTTAGGGAAGGGATACTAAGGGATCAACTAATCTATACAGTTTAATTTACGACTATGGTGACAGTGGTATTGTCTTCTTCTTTATCGATCCGTAAAAACCCACTACTGGGTCTTGCCTAAAACGTATTGATTATGTACTCTTTGCTTTGCTCCATCTCCCGCTGAAAAGTTTTTTACATAGGACAGGATGACAAGCGAGCACAGTCAACACAATCCAACTGATGGTAAGTGGTTGCTGTGGTTCATAGACATCTACATCTATTCTCGTTTGCGAATCAAAATGCAGATGCGTTGTCAACCATGAGGACTAAGATGGAATGCCTCTTTTCCAGTAAAAAGGGTCTCCGGTTCTCTACACTCACCATACGAAACACAGTAGTGTTAAGCTGCTATTTTACGCTGGTATTCTGTGAGAGCGTGGCCCTTCCCCGGTCGAGCCGACACATATACACACAAAAGTGCCTTAATGCTGAATTTTTTTATATTTTTTTTACACATTTTTAACTTTTTTTTTATTCTTCTATGAATATACGTAGTTTGGTTTATACATTTCTAATCTAGTAAATATAAAATATAACTATTATTTTAGAAAGAAATATTAATCTCTACACTTTTCTAGCAAATTAACCTCCTCCGCTGTGAAATCTGGTGGAGGAAAAAATTGTGGATCACAAGGCCTCATTAATGAAAGTATAGTAATGCGAGTGTTGATTTGCAGCGTGGTGCAATGGCGGTGCGGTGATGGCGGATGGCGCGGGCGCGGGCGCGTGGGCGGGCGCGTGCGCGGGCGCGGGCGAGTCGGCGGCGCGCGGCGCGGCGCTGGAGCGCGCGTACGTGCACGACGTGTACGAGCAGGCCGGCGACGGCGAGGACGCGCCGCGCCCGCCCGCGCCCGCCGTGCGCTCCTTCCTCGACGAACTCGACCCCGGCAGCCTCGTGTGCGACGTCGGTGAGCAATCTCATTTCAGATAACTAATATGTTTTCTTTTTTAATAGAATAAGGTTGACAAACAAGCACCCAGTCCACCTGATGGTATGTGGATGCTGTCGCCCATAGACATCTACATTTCTTAATTAAGAATCAAAATGCAAATGCAGACAATGGAGGACTAGGCAGTCGGGTTTGGCAACCTCAGATTATTTTCTGTTTTAGTTGTGCCCATCTCCTAGATTGTTTCCCCCTGTCGCCTCTTACTACCCCAATGGGACGATTTGGGGTAGTAGATATTCTTACACCGCCACTACGCGGCTTATAACCTTTTTAACGTGAGGAAATCCTCGGCAATGAGTAGCAGGAGAAGCCAAAAAGTCGCCAGCTGTTTTAGGGGAAGAATAACGGATGCAATAGCTTTTTTTTTCGAAGAGAAACATTTGTAATCTTAAGAATATTTATTCCAAGGTTCGATATTACGATACAAACTTCACTAAATGTTCGTCTCGGCGGTCAATTATTAAAGGAGATGCTAGAGCTGCCCACTCGTCTGTTGAGCAAGTAACATCCACAAATAATAAGCGAATCGCTTTTATTTCGAACCTCTGAGGTAAATGTCAACGCGTGGGCGTTCATTCGAAGCGACACGGCTTCATTTGGTAATACAATAATTAAAAGCAACGTTTTTGTAATTAATTAAATGTTGATCAATCAACAAGTATGTGCGATGCGGTGAATGCTCTCGGTGCGCTATAATACGGACCGTTTAAATATAATTTCATTAACCTGGCCAAAAAAGGACTTGTTTTCATATATATCTAACATTTATGTATGTCTGTTCTTTTATGACCTAGTGGTAGGTGTTAGAGTTATTCTTTTTTTATAGGATAAGGGTGACAAACGAGCACACAGTCCACCTGATGGTAAGTGTTCTTTTATTGCCATTTTTATATAGAAGAGGGGGACAAATAAGCATGCGGCTTACCTGATGGCAAGTGTCGACCACCGCCTATTCACAAATATAACACCAAGGGAATTGCAGGCGCTTTGCCGTCTTTGTAAAAAGGAGTAAGCTCGTTTCTTGAAGCTCCCTAAGTCGTATCGGTCCGACAATAGTGGACCGCCAAACATCCCGATGATATGGATTTGTGAAATGCGTTGATGAAATTTTGTGACTGGAATTAATCCGAACAATTCCTCTGAACACTCCCCGTGGTAAATGCGATAGAAAATGCAAAGGGATGCAACATTTCTTCGTCTCGTCTTTAGTCTTCGTCGTCGACGATTCGAGCCGCTTTGCACTGGATACGGTCAAGTATAAGGAGCTGGTACTAGGGAGTCCCGGCTCAGAGATAGGAACAGTATTCCAAGTAACGCCGAACCTGCTCCTTGTAAAGTTACAACCGAGAAATATAGGCACAGCCGGTATATAAAGCATCACCAGTGCACATTACTAGTTTGCATCATATTATTGATAAGCAGAAGAAACAGCGTAGGTCATAGCACGTAGCCTTGTTGAACACCAGCATAAATAGGCGTGCAAATGGTGCATGCAACTTCTACAACGACTTTGTTGCTCCAATCTGCAAGAAAACTGCTGATCCAGTTGCACAAATGAGGGCATCCATGTATTTAAAGTGAGGTATAATATTTGACAGATTTCATAGCGGGGATGATAATTTGTTCGGAAAATGTAAAAGTTATTGTTTCTTTTTGTAATATTAGCTATATTTTATATTAATAACATTAAAATAAAGAAACCAAACCACAGATATTCATAAAAGTAGAAAAATTAAAAAAGTTTAAAATGTGCAAAAAATTAAAGAGCAAACCACTGACGCATTGTTTTGTTTTTGTTTCGAACTGGTATGGCACAAAGCGCTTCTAAAGCGCTTCTTTCGAAGCGCTTTGTGCCATACCAGTTCGAAGGCCAGAAGATCACCAGCTGAGCAACCCCGACGGAAATCGTACTGGCGGTCAATTTTCAGTTGGTGATCTTCAACGTCATGATCTGGCAGTTCACAATGGTTTTCATTATTTTGGAGAACAAGTTGGATAGGTCTGAGCGGTCGATTTTCGGTTATTTTTTAGGGATCTGGTGGACTATAGCTATCTTCTTTGAGTTCGGGACTACGGCTAGGGAGAAAGAGTTTTAGAAAAGACACGTTACGACCGGTGTCAACTAGGGAGCACACATCTTCAATAGAATGGTAAGAACTACATCAGGCCCACTCGACTTCACGTCTAGGGAGAGTAGTGCTATGCGCACCGAGCACTGTGTAAACCGTATCGTACCGACCTGAAGGCGAAGTTATACTTCTTTTTAACAGCGCTGGTGAAGCACTCCTATATAGCGCGATGCAATTCTACAGGAGCGACCAAACCAGGCACCACATATGATAGAATAAAGAGTCCCATGCCCTGAAGTACAACATCAGCGACAGAATCACGTTGGGATTATCCAACGAGAAGCATACCCGCCCCCGTCCTCAAGGGGGAGATGCAAAAAAAGACCGCATCCTCTCCCAATCGGCTGACCTATAGTGCCAAACACGGCGGCGATCTGCAGAACGCAAGTGCAATGGGAGTGTGTGTGTGTGTGGCACCATAGTCCGGATCAGACAATGGACATCTGGATGAGAGGTCAGCAGAAGGTTCTACAGAGAATGTGCACGAACCTCCATATCTAGAATCCGCATAGGTGAAATAACCATTTGTGTCGGACCATATGCCAAGGCAAAGTCATAAACAGATCTTCCCGCATGATCGGTTAAACGAGAACCAAGACATTCAGCGTGGTGGCCATTAGAGTCACTAAGAATCACGATCTCTGCAGATGGGACCTGTTGTAGCACGGAGTCTGCAGCGATTTGGACGTGGTCGACGAGTTGGTTTGCGTCGGCATTACCTATAAAGGCACCCGTAGACGCGATGGTCGTCGCTAACCTTCAAGACTGCCGAGGCGTCGAGAACCTCTCTGACGTATACGCAAGCTCCAGCTCGAGGTACAAAGGTGTTATAATTTTTTTTATAACTGTCTTTACGGCTCCGGGTTCTAGCCCTTCTGAACCTGAAATTACAATGTATAATTATCCTTCATAGTACACTGCTTCACAATATGTTGATGCGTCACATTGTGCAGTCCTTGGTAGATTTTGATGGCAACTTGAGCCATCAGACAGCTGACAGTTGGCGATGGTATCTCAAGACGCCTAAGCAGGCGCACTTGTTGCACCGTTTCCACTAATAGTTCACATACGTAGACATTTAATGCACAAAATCACACCACTTTTACATATCAAAATCTACTTCAAACCATTATTTAAACCATAATACAGGAGCAGCAATCTGTCTCCGGTCAAGTTCCCGCCAAAACTCCAGGTGTTATAATCTGTACCCCGGATAGAAGAGAAGTATCGACCAGAGAGGACACCTGCGTCTCGATTAGAAAGAGCATGGTTGCCTTCGCCGTCTTCAGATGGTACCTAGTGAACTTCGTTAACGTTCGAATGAAATCCCCTGATGTTGCAGAAATTCACGGATAGCGGTAGCAGGGGTCACTTTGTCTTATTGCTCTACTTGCCACGAGCAGTATTAGTCTTGAGCGGAATTTCGCAAACCCCCTCCTCCCCAGGATAAATGAGGCAGCCTGAGCACCCGCGCTAAGGAAGAGTAGGGTAGCTTGGACGTGGATGCTCAGCCATGAATTCTCCAATACCAGGGGTGATGGTACCCTCCTGGGATGGTTTCTTATCTAATTACACTACCATGTTAAGGGGAAAAGGGGTTAGGCCTCCGAGCACTTGCACTTAACAGGCGAAGTAAACTTCTACTTCACGCTGGATATTTGTAAGATCGTGGATCTCTTCGGTTCGAACCGGTCCACCCACATTCATTCATTACAGCTCTTCGTGTCATGTCTTACCAGGTCGGTAAGTCATGACACGAAGAGGTACTCCAACTAGTCTAGCTCACCCGTGCGACAGCAAAAGCTGCCGTGTGTCTCTTCCACTGTTATGTTGTCTGCCTATACGAGTATTATTAACTGTAATCTGCTCCGTCATTGTTTATGCGTTACCGTTACACATAATACTTAGTAGTAAGTAGCTTTGTTTTATTAGGCCCTGCAGTGGGAGACAAGAAACTGATGATGAAGTTCTTTACACCTTTAAAGTATTTAGTTTAATTTAAATAGGGCTCCTTGGTTACATAGCTACGCCACTGAATGTAAGTAACTTAAATGTATGCAAAGGTGGACTTAATGCCTTATGGATTTTTCTACCAGTCAAATCCGTGAGCAATAGGGAATTAAAAGTTGACAGGTGTAAAAATGTATGTTACTATATCATATCAGTAGACATAAAACATATTATACGCTTATATGCAGAGTTCCGTTCTAAAATTACGAAAACGTAATTATTTCGGTATTTCGTCTGGTCTGTCTGCCTGTCAGAGACGTTTTCTCAGATACTGTTTTCTTTGTTTTCTCAGATACAGACGTGAGGTTCTAGAATTGTGTTTGATTTTAGGGATCGGTAAATTATATATATTTTTTTGAGATCATCATGTGGGAAATTTATTAAAAGCTCCGCTTTTACTAATTAAATAATAAATCGTTATTCTGTCTACAATTTTATTTTATAATTGTTTCAAAAAATATACTTTAAAATTGATGTTCTTCACCAATAATATTAATATAAATATCGCTAAGAAAAATCTGAAAAGGAAATCGAATTCGGCTAATGAGGCCTTTATTTATAATTTTTGGAATAATCATTAAAGATATATTCTAAGAAAATCTTTAGCAACAAGAACATTAGAAATAGATCTTACTCTATATGATGAACCAACATTGTCAGGAATGAACATTTTCTTGATTGATGTTACAAAATATATGGTAATTTTGACACTAATGAAATTATAAAGTAAAGCACTCGACCAATTTCTTATTTATTAATAATAGCACTAGTAACTTATATCACTATGATAGAGATGATTACTAAAAATATTTTTTTTTGTTTTAAGTTCAGTTAATAAAGTTAATAATACCGTGAAATATCGTTTAAATTGCAGTCATAACTTTTCCTAATTTATACCTATTAACTTACCATTCTAGACATAAACTGATACGTAAGAGTGTATGAATTTATAGTTTTGTATCGCGAGCATTTACGGTATAATAATATATTTAGCTTAACATCACATATAAAATTAATAACTTGAGTCGCAATTTCAATTAAAATCTACTTAGGAACGTTAGAGTTGAAGCAGTCATTAAGTACATTTATTTCTATGAAATCATTATACGTGTCAAATGTTTTTTTTTTATATATTTTTACAATTTATTCACTAACTAATGAATACTAGTACTTACATTAAAAGCTGGAACTCGGACAAATTTAAGAATGAAAAACTCTCATTAAAAATAAACAGCGCACTCTGCAGCTAGAAACAGGCAACGTACTTTTATCGCTGTAAATGACCGCGAATTGCAGATGGAGTAAATAAAATAATAAAGTAATTTTTTTTATCGTTAGTTTCGAAACAACATTTTCAACGAATCACTAAAGTTTTTGTTCCCTACTGAAGGGCCTAGGGCTTGATGAGGCGGAGTATTATAGTTTTAGTTGGTGCAAGGCAGACCTAATCTATTTTTGCCGCCGTGGAGCGCGTACCCGATGCTTCAGTTGTTTCCCATAAAAACGGACTTTGTAATATCATAAATCTCATTATCATCACAATATAGCCAACATATTTGTATAAATAATATACGGTATGTACATTATTTATAATATACATAATATATACAATATGTTTTTAAAGACCTGTCTCCTAAGTTCTCTCGGATTGAGAATTACCTACTTTCATTACTTCCGTCGTGGCTGATTTATTTTTAAGCGACTCTTTGAATATATTATAATTTAGTGTTCTCATTTTGAATTTATCTTGCTGTATGCAAGTAAATATAATTTATCTCCCATTATATTGCTTGGGTTTACATCATCGATGCGGATTAGGGCACGAAATATCGGGTGGTTTACAATTCCGGAAATGGTTCCGGAACTAGCAATTATTTATAGACGAAATCAAAGAAGATTTATTATATTATGTATTTTAATAAAATTAATCCACACCTGACTTTTGTACTTATGACCTTGGAGCTGTGTTTATTTACAATAAAGATAAACATTTTTGTCTCAGTACTCTCTCCTAATTGGACATTTTTATACAGCAGTAAATTAATTAAGTTTTTCAAAAATAATAAAAATAATTAATACAATATTATAATTAATAGAATCAGGCGTTACTTTGCGGAAATCCATTATATTAAAGATGTTAAAAATCAATTTAATTAATAGAATCAGGCGTTACTTTGCGGAAATCCATTATATAAAAGCTTTTACGGTGGCTAACCGCTAAAGTTTTAGCGGCTAGCCACCGTAGAGTCTATATCACCTGAGGATGCCTCGTGTAGAGGCGAAACACGTGTCGTATTTATCGTCAGTGGTGTGTCTTGCCTAGTGTAGTGGTGTTGGGAGTAGCGGTGCTGGGATTAGTGGTGACGGGGATAGTGCACGCAATTGAGGGAGGGCGGGAGGTGCTTCTTCATACTAGGTAAGACACATCATTTTATTTTATAACGCCGATATTTACGAAGTAAAAAAAAAATTTTTGTAAAAGCTTTTAAAAATCAATTTGTTAAGATCCGCGTAATAAAATAAAATGATGTGTCTTACCTATTTGAAGAGCATCTCCCGCCCTCCCTCAATTGCGTGCACTATCACCGTCACCACTAACTGTGGTGACGGGGATAGTACACGCAATTAGGGGATCGTACGGGTCAAGGGTCAAGTACAGGGGTGGCATTCATCCTGGATGGATGATCTATCCATTACAGCATATAAAAGTCCACTGCTGAACACAGGCCACCTGCATAGACTGCCTCATTAACCATAGTTACCACGCTTGGCCATCGCAGTTTTTTTTTTATTATTTTGTGTTAATAACTCATGTTTGACAACGTGACAACGTATCTGCATTATGATTCCTAATCGAGGATTGATGTAGATGTCTATAAGCTATAGTTGCTTGTATTAAAGTTACCTTGGAATAATTTGGTGTGGAGGCAATCGTGTTATGAATGATATGAGTTAAAATCAGTTTACTTCAATAAATCATTTGATAATAGCAGAAGCTGTACGGTTTCATAGGTATAAATTCTGCTACATTTATTACTAGTTTAATATCTGTACAGACGAATAGCCGCTTTTCAAAAGCAATTCCCAAAAAGGAAAAAGAACTACTTCGCGGTATAGTGGCAGGACAGCAGGTTAAAAGGTAACTAAAATGTAAAGAATTATGTGTGGAAACCGATTAGTGACGAAAAAATAATGTCACTTCAAATATATATCTAAATTTCTGGCATGTCTGGCAGATTCAAGCAATATCTAAAATATCCAGACATAAACCATCCAATTCCCATCCAGCAATGGCGTCTCGACACGCCATTGTTTAATTGAAGACGGATCGCGAACTGGTAAATGAGAAGATTTGCAGATATTTTTTATGAAGTTATAAATAGATTTAACTTTTGTTTTATAGCTTAGAAGTTGACAATAAGCGAATTGAATTCGCTACTGAGAGTAAACCACACCAGTGGATTCGTGTTAGGGCTTACTATTTTAAGGGTCGTGTATAGAGTGACAAATAAATTGTGTTATGTAATAAAAGATTTTTAACTGGATCGTTCCATAAGAATAACTTTGACAAAATGCTTTAAAATGTTCTGTCTTCCCCTTTCGCCTTCTTCTTTTTCATGATCATAAGTCCGTTTAAGAGTTCAATTGCTTTCAATTAACGCTAATAATCTTCCACTCGCCAAATGTCGCTAGTTGTTTCTGAGGTAAAGTTTTTTTTTTGTAACACAATGTCATTTAATTGAGAAATTAGTTTTAAATAATAGTTTATCAGTTTATAGACAATTATACTAATACTGAAAACAATGCCCCAGTGGTTTGATCTTTATTTTTTTGCACTTTTAATTATATCCATTTGTTTTATCAGTTTATAATCTAATTAATGTTTATATATATATATATATATGAATTACGTGTCACGTTGTTTGTCCGCGATGAACCCCTAAACTACTGACTGATTTCAGTGAAATTTAGCACCCTCTGTGCAGTTGGGTCCACCTTGAGAGATGGGATAGTTTTTATCCTAATAAGTGACCCTCAATATTTTTTTATTACGAATTTAATAATTTTTTAAATGAAGAATCGTCGAAAAGAGCAGAACAACGTCTGCCTGGTCATCTAGTACTATATATATTTATAGCTAACAATACAAAAAATAATCCCTGACATTTTCCTAAGAAATTATCTTCCCCGCTCTGAAATTTGCCAAATATTTTACCTCACTGCAACGTAGCGCCACCCTGGTGGCAGAAAACGTGAATGCCCTCATTGCAAAACATTGCCTCCTCACTTGTAGGGAGGATATTTGCCTTAATCGTCACGTTTGATTTAACGCTGCTACCCGTCGCCGGGGGTCGTCGCCCTTTCGACCTTTCGCCCTGTAGCCCGGTATAATACGAGGGCGACACTGAAAGTTTTTAGAACTGGCCACTTGTAAATGATATAATAAAAAAATAAGTTCAAATTTTGAAAATGTAACTCTTTGCCAATATTATTGTGTATGTATTTTATTTATTTATCATCGATTTTGCGGCAAATTGAAAAATGTTTGTGTCATCTCAGCATGAATTTAACGCGAGAAAATTTTCGTACAATGATTTTTTATTACTTTCGATGTCATTTAACTCAACAAAAAAGTTATCATAGACTTCGATTGGCCTTTCACGGTGAAGCCCAATCTCGTACCACTGTTTACAACTAGTTTAATGAGTTTAAACGTGGTCGCACTAATCTCACCGATGATCTGCGTGAGGGACGGCCTTCTACGGCGACGACTGAAGATAACATCAGTGTTGTGCGGCGTATGATGACAGAGATAGACAAAAGAGTGACTTATCAGCAGATTCGGACAAGCTTAGGCATCGGTATGAGTCAAGTGCGAAAAATCCTCCATGAACATTTAGCGGTCAGGAAGCTTTGTGCCCGGTGGATACCTCATAATTTTACAGAGGCCCAAAAACTCCGTCGTGTTGATTGGGTGTCATGAAATGGTTCAAAGATTTAACGGATGTGACTCAAATGCTGTCTGGGTGTTTCCTTCCGCGGAGTTGCCAACTAAAGTGAAGACAGGACGAAGCGTGGGAAAAAATATGGTGGCCTCATTCTTCGGAAGGACAGGTCATTACGCAACAAATGTTTTAGAGGATCGAAAACAGTTACTGCAGAGTGGTACACTAACAATTGTTTGCTACTTGTGTAGCAAACAATTGTTAGTGTACCATTGTGTTCTACCCGAATTTTTTCCAAGACAACTTGGAAAAAATTCGGGTAGAAACGACCTCGCAGTAGGATTTTCCTTCACCACGACAACGCCTCGTCGCACACCGCCAAGCGAACAACTACTTGGCGACGTCAGACGTGGAATTACTGGGTCACTATAGCTCCAACCTCGCACCTTGCGATTTTTATTTATTTCCGAAAATAAAAGAAAAACTTCGAGGAAAACGTTTTATGGACGCCGAGGAAGCAGTGGCTGCGTTTCAAAATGCCGTCGAAGAGACCCCTAAGGACGAATGGGTAAAGTGCTTTTCTCAGATGTTCCATCGGATGCAGCGATGTATTGATGTAAATGGACACTATTTTGAAAAGATATAATAAAACTAATAACTTGCTAGTTTGTTCAGGTTTTGATTTTCTAAGAAGTAAGAACTTTGAGTGTCACTCTCGTATGAGTCTGTCATTTCTTTAGCAAAACTGTATATACGGCACTGAAAATTTCGGGAATCAAGGAAGTGACACAACATTACTATTTAAAAATGGTTTCGGGTTTCGAGGTATTCTCCGCGAAATTTGACACATTTTTCCATACGATGGAACCAATCATTGAAGCAACCATTCCATTCGGAAGTTGGGGTCTCCAAAATGGCCGTTTTGTAGGCGTCCACAGCTTCTTCAGGTGATGAAAATCTCTGTCCACGCAATTTATTCTTTATTTTAGGGAAAGTATAGAAATCATTAGGGCTTAGGTCGGGGCTGTACGGCGGATGGTCTAATAATTCTATGTTTTCTTGCTCTAAAAACTCTTTTGTTCTCTGTGCGATGTGAGAACTCGCATTGTCGTGATGGAGGATGATGCGGCGGTTGCAGTTCTCTTTACGGAGTTCAGAAACGACCTGTGGCAAACAAATGCTAGCATACCATTCTGCATTAACCGTTCTTTGTCCCTCAAGAGGAATAGTCGTAACATGGCCGGTTTTGGAGTTTTCCGGTATGTTCAGGATTCGTCACCTGATACGATGTTGTATACAGCATTTGAGGAATCCTGCGTGGAATCTTTCGAGAGTTCTGACGCACCAAGTAACGCGAGCCGCTTTTTGCTCTTCACAGAGCGAATCGGTATCCATCGGGAAAACAACTTTTTTACACCTAATTGTTCATGCAAGATTATTTGTATTTGACTCATGCCAATGTCTAAAGTTGTCTGAATTTCACGGCATGTCACATGTCGATCTTCCTCAATCAGCTTACGCACAGCATCAACGTTTTCTTGGGTGACTGCAGTTTTTGGACGACCTTGACGGGGATCATCACTGAGCTTGACACGTCCACGTTGAAATTCAGCAAACCAGCGACAAATTGTGGTTTTGGATGGGTCTTCATCACCAAATGCAGAAATCATCCGGTCAACACACTGTTTTTGTATTAAACCACTTCGAAAATCATAATAAATCATCGCTCTTGAATTTTCTCGAGTCAATTCCATTTTCTCAACGACTAAACAAGTTTGACAAAACCTTGTGACAAGACAGAGAATCGTTTTTTAAATAAATAAATGGTATTCGATTTTTAAAACCAAGGACTTTTCAATTAGTCACTTACCATCAGGTGAGCCGCATGCTCGTTTGCCCCCTCTCCTATAAAAAAAAAATTAAAAAGTTTGTAATATGACAAGAACAGTGGAAATATTCCATTCCCGATACTTTTAGTGCAGCCTATGTATTAGGTATGTTAAAATTTATAATTACTTCTTCACACTAACTCTTTTAACAACGTAAATCTATACCTGAATATATATGTAAATGTAGAAATTTACTTTAAAGCCCATCTGTATTTCAAACTTCGTGGAACGTGATACCTACCTAAGTCGTTTCTTTGATAGATAGTAACAGACCAGCATAGCGGTACCTACAGTATTTACATAGTTCGCTCAGTTTCGCCCACGCACAACTACTTTGTGTGGGAACGGAAGATTGTTATTTTAATATCCACTGAACGCAATTTATCTTACATTAATTACAAGGTATATAATAAATGTCATAATATGGCTAGACACCCACGTCAATTAAGCGACCTTTCTACTTAAGCTTTTTTATTTTTATTTTTAAAATGCATATTTTTAGTTCCATGACTAAATCACATAGTAAATATTCAGGTATAGAAATTCTTACATTCAAAAATGAACTGAGCTGATGAAGAGGGTTTCTCCCTCGATAAGTGAAAAATCTCAGTAATAATTATTGCTTCCGAGGTCCAGACACTGGATTCGTTGCTATACTTATTCCACGACTGTGCCAACTTCTAGGCCAAATTTCATTTGAATACTCTGCTTATTTTCTGCCAACTTCCAAAAAGGAGACGGTAGTCAATTCGACTGTATCTTTTTTTATGTGTGTTATCTCATAACTTTTTACTGGATGAACCGATTTCGATGATTCTTTTTTTATTTTTTTATTTGAAAGCTGGTACTTCTCATGTGGTCCCATATGAATTTGATCAAGGTCAGACCAATAGTTTTTGAGTTATTCTTAATGACTTATATTGAAGTCGGCTGTACAAAATTTTTAATTTTTAATTATTAAGTATTCAAAAAATAAAACAGTTACAGCTAGAAATATTTTATATACGCGATGGCAAGGCCACACATTCACGGTTATTCCCAGAGAAAATCAATTGGTTATTAATAAATTTGTAGCTGTAGTACTCAATAATGTTACCAGAATTATTTTTAATTTCATACTTTTTAAAAGTATTTTTTTAAAAAGTTCAGCCGTCCAGCCGTATAAACGTGATTAGAAAGATCAAAACGAAAATAAATTTAATTATAATATCAGTAGAACATAAATAACTTAAATTAAAAAATTTAAAACCAGATTTTATTCTATTTTTAAATTTGCCATTCCCTTAGCCATTTGGTGGCGGTGTGAGAGAATCCATTAACTCATTTATTTATTTTTTATTATTAAATAGTGTACAGTACATTTACAAATATATGCCGCTAAACTTAATTGTTTATCGCGATACTGTTTTCGTCACTCACGTCACACTTCGCTAAAGTTATTGTTACCGTCAAAAAGCATATACTCGTAATTATAGTCTAACTTTCTTTTCATGGGCTAAGAGGCTACTAAGGAAAATGTCATAAGGTCTTATGGCTTCCGAAACATTGCAGACCGAAAACGGACAGCGACAAAAGAGCGCGGTGTAGAAATTGTGGCAAATTTACCTTCCAACAGCAACCAATCACAAACGATGATTAAAAAAATTAATTAGCAAAAATGTCAGTGTTCTCTTATATACTTAATTTCTTCCTCGTCCCTGCCTATTTAAGTATGTGGTTGTCCGATCCGATATCTGCAAACGAAACGTTGCAATGCAAAAAAAACTTTTGCCGAGTAGTGGCACCCCAAAAATATTCACTACCCCATATCATCCCGTGGGTGTCGTAAGAGGCAAGAGACAGAGGGAAGCAAATCAGGAGATGTGCTGCAGCGTCTTTCTAATAACGACTAAAAATAAAACTGCGGTTGCCAACCCGCTGGTCAAGCGTGGCAACTATGGCAAATATCCCCCTATGAGGTAATCTACGGGGAAGGTCTATGTTCAGCAGTGGACTTCAGTAGACTTTAACGGACCCAATTTTCTTATAATATATACTTAAATAGTATAATTTTCATTAGGTTGCGGCAACGGAAAATATCTCGGTCTGAATCCGTCCGTATTCACCGTGGGCGGCGACCGGTGCACTCGATTGGCTGCGCAAGCGAGACAGCAGGCTAACGAGGTAAGAATTTATTTCATCTATACTTTTCTTAAATACTACGCTACTTATTATAAGTGGCAGAGCCTTACTGCAGCTATATTATAATTGTAACACGAATAAGTCGACTCTATCGGCGAAGGACCACGCTATCACAGAATACCAGCGTAAAATAGCAGCTCAATGCTGCTGTTTAGTGTGGTGAGTGTACAGAGTCGGAGACCCTTTTTATTGGATACGAGGCATTCTATTTCGTAGTCCTCAGGGGGGACAACGCATCTGCATTTTTATTCTTAGTCGAGGATGCCACAGCATCCACTTACCAACAGGTGGGCTGTGTGCTCGCTTGTCACCCTTATTCTATAATATAAAATATTTTCTTCTACATAAATATAACTTATTGAAAATTTTTAATAAGGATTTATTTTACAAATTATTAATGATAAATGTAAGTTTGAAGATCTTAAGTAAGAGATAAGGGGCAAAAGCACACGAATTGACTCCTCAAGTCCAGTATCAATACCAAGGTATTATATTTTAACAGAATAAGTGTGACAGATGAAAATACACGGTAAACGGATGATGTTGCCAATAAATATCTTCATCTTGCGTTGTCATCCTTGCGGATTACGATGGAGCCTCATTTTCAGGAAAAAGGGTCTCCAATTCTCACTCACCATACGAAATTCGGCAGTATTAAAATTCTATTTTACGTTTGTATTTTGTGAACACTTTCCCGGTTGAGCCGCCCCATTCGTGCTACAACTATATTATAGCCGCAGCGTGGCTCCACCACGTGTCAATATACCACTGTTAATATAATATGATAGCATGAGCCTTTAGCATTTCTATGACGCAAATCTAAAACCAGATGTTAAAGTCGTTTCTTTTGGGACAGGTGGTTGTATGTGACAACCTTTGCCTGCCATTCCGCGATGAGTCGTTCGACGCGGTGCTGTCGATCGCGGTGGTGCACCACTTCGCGACGGTGGAGCGCCGCGCGATGGCACTGCGCGAACTCGCTCGTGTCACTAGAATCGGCGGCCGTCTCTTGCTTACTGTGTGGGCGATGGAGCATGAGGGCAGAAATTTTCACTCGCAGGTACGTTCAATTTACTTTTACATATAAATAGGATCTAATCCCATGTGGTAAAGAAAATAGACATGGGTAGCACTGCGCTACGCAGCGCAATTGTGCCAACTCAGTTCAGTGCGCTTATGTGTATACGATAGCTGATAAGATCTTGTTATACTATATTATTTTTATAAACTGCAACTCCGTGAAATGAAAAAGGAGTAATACATAGTACCTAATAAGTACGAATTCTTACTTTTCTACATTTTATTTCACTTACTGGCCACACGGTTTTATTTGTACAGATTGATAGATGTGTTTAAACTTGGTTGGGCCATGGCGCTACCGGCGCAGTGAACTGCTCCTGAGTTACTGAATTAACGCAAGGAATTCCGCTGAGTTACCTATGTCTAGAAGAAACGTGCTCGAGTGACATCCTAGTTAAGCAAAGTGTAGGGCGGCCCCGCACTAGTTGGAGTGACGACCTGGTAAGAGGTGAAAGAACTCGATGGATGCAAGTGGTTTAGGAACGTGCTTTGTGATCTTTTTTAAGGGGGTACTTACACTATATTAATAATAAATCCCTTGTGCTGACGGCATAAGAGTCCATTACCCTATCTCTTCCAATATCTCTCATATCAGTTGACAATAGAAAATCTTAAAAATATCTTGTGGCCTCCGAAAATCAGTAGCATTAAATATCGCGTCATAAGGCCGGGGCATCTATACATGGGATCCGCCTGTATAACTGTTTCAATTATTAGCATTATATGGCGCTACTAAACTTAATATTCCCCAATGTAAGTAAAAATTATTTGTTACAGGATGTCCTTATACCGTGGCATCGTCCTGCGACATTATGTCCGCCGACGCCAACGCCTCGATTTCTATCCGTCGACCAAGAACGGTAAATCAAATGCATTTCGTAATTCTGTTTGAAATTGTAATTACATTATTGTTATGTCAGATTGTAATATTAGACAACCCATTTAACTTATTTAACTGAAATTAAAATAAGTACAATTAATTATATGCAATAAAATCCGTAAAATCAGTTTTATTCTATGTGTAGTATTATCATAAATAAATCAAACCAATTTATTTAAATATTTATTGCAGAAACGAAACATGGAAAAGCCGCGATGGATCTCCAGGGTCATCTTCCCTATCGTCGCCTAATGAAACTTGTTATTCATTCGTAAGACGAGCTTTACAGCGTTTCGCTGGTCGGCGTTCATTTTTACCTTCATGGGGTCTTAGCACACGAGTGACTCCTCGACCTTGTTTAAGACCGGAACCCCCGGCAGCTGACCTACCTATTGAACTCAGACGTCTTGATGAAGCTTTACCATCTAGACTTGTCTCACAAAACTCGGACGCGTCTACCGTAAAGTCAAGAAGCCTAACCGATATAGCTGACATTGAACGTAGAGCCCTTGTTCGATCACGTTCAAGTCTACCTAGTCTTGGTGGCGAGGAATGTGAACCAGCTCCACAAGAAACACTAGCTCCAGAAGTCACTGAAACACGAAAGAAACCAAAACTTGTAAAGCAAAAGAAATCAATTAACGAAGATGACGCGGACGAAGATTTGGACAAGCCAACGGACATGAAGAGTTTAGTTGAAGAAATGCCTAATTTTAAAATTCATACACATCGCCTACAATCAAAGAAACCTGGAGTTATAAAGCAATCATCTCTGAACGAGGAACTAATGTCAGCCGAACGGTTAAGAGAAAAAGAGCGATTGAGAAAGAATATACAAAAACAAGCATCATTAAACGAGGAATATTTATATCGCAGACCAGGAGCTTTAGACTCCATCCGTGATTCAATATTCTCCACATCAGCGACAACAGCCAAAAAGTTCCAGTCGTTAAAAAACGGCCTCACTAGTAAATTCAAAACGTCGACAACGAATATTGATAAAGTAACAGTCTTCGTGAGAATGCTTCAAGGGTGGAAAACTCATGGGCCGGTAGCAGAAGTTCCTACACCAAGCGACAATAACGGAAGTAGCGAAAAAAATTATCCCGAACGGCGTCATTCAAAAGAAGACGGATCAGATTCTTCAAAAGACAGTAGCCTTCAAAGTGACACTAGTGTGGATTCAGAAGATAGTTTTGCATCGGTTATATATGTACCAAAAGCCGACGGTTCAGGTGATCCTTTATCGCCTACCCCGCTTTCTCCAGGGCCTACATCCCCACGATTAAAAGTTTCATCTGTACCAACATCTCCTAGAATGAAAAGTTCGCCTGGCCTACCATCTCCTAGAATTAAACAAGCATTTCCTTTAATCCGACCACCGGCATCACCAAACGCAACACAAAGTCCTGCAACAGGAAATAAAGTTTTAGTAGCACAATACAGTTTAAAGAACTATTCAACAACGAATCCCCCAAGTACTCCTCCTTTAACACCACAATCCAAAAGCCAACCAAATTCACCACCGAAATCAGAATCGGTAGAGAATATTGTAAAGCCAGAACAAGTTTCAATAATTGATCGAAATATATCTATAGAAGTATTCGAAGAACCTGATCCTATACCTCCGATCAAGGAAGAGGAAGAAACACCCTCTGATATAACAAAAGAACTTCTTGCTGAAATTAATAAAGATATTGAAGAAATACATAAACTAACAGCTGAAACAGACGATTTAAAGCCCCGCGTGGTCTTACAAGATATCAAGCCTTATCCAAAAATAACTCTACAAACTGTGGCAGAATTACCAGAAATACCGCAATTTAAACCTAAGGAAACAAACAAATCCCCAACGGGCGATACACTTGATTCTAGACTTGCTGACAAAAAAAGAAAAGAAAGAATAAGGCAAATAAAGGAAATGCTAAATAAAGGGATTCCTCCTCTTAATGTATCCCGACGGCCACCTTTCCCAATAGTAAGAACGAACAAACCTGAACCTATAGCTAAGACTCATCCAAAACTTATGTCTCTAGAGCTATTTAATCCAGCTACCGACGACATGGATAGCGACTCTAGCGGTGTGTCTTCACCAGATTCAGTAGATAGTGTTATCAGCGTAATTCCAGACGAATTAAGGAAAACTGCTATGGAAAAAGGTACTTATAAGATTTTTTACCATCAACATTAGTCAATAAATAGTTATGTTCTAGTGTCAAATTTCGACCAAGGTAAAAACTTTTAACTGTTGTTTTAAATTTGCACTTGGGATCCACAACATTTTGGTCTGGTTCTTTGTCCAATGAGCCCCGATATAGTTAATCGCCTACAAAAATTACATATTGATAAACTAGCTTCGAAATTAGTTATGCAATTTTTGCTATTTAAGGTATTAGAGAGATGACTAACGAAGTAGGTAAACGTGATACGCGAAGGTTTCCTAAGCTTAGTTTGGCTGAAACTAGAAAATATTTTTGCATAAAATGTCTAAGAATAATGCACAACAATCTGACATAAAAAATACTTGTTAAAAGAAATGTTTAAGAGGTCTACTACAATATATTGATATCAATCTATAAAAAAGAAATATTGTAATATAATACTTTTTCTAAACGATAGTGTTTCGCATTTAATAAAAGTCCTTAGTTTCCCGTCGGTTCTTCACTAAGAATGTTTTGTTTTCTGAGCCGGTGTAGATTTTGACGTTCATTAGAGCTTTAATTTCAATAAAAGTTTTAATTTTGACTATTCCGCAGTCCCTGTCAGGACAAGGGCCCAGGGCTCGTACTCCATCTGCCCTTAGGGTAAAGATGAAACTATGTGTAAGAAATACTATATATACTTTGTGTATATTTTACAGATCTACCAAATCCTGATATAACAGAGGAAAAGAAAGAAGAGATGCCTGGCAATACATCGGACAAGTCCAATTCATCATCACCTGCACAAAGTCTGATTGAAGCAGCAGCAGAAGTTGCTCATTCTTTAGATGAAACCTGTGAAGCTGTTATACAGTCCAGTCCACGGACAAAGAGGAAGGAATTGGATAAACTGGAAAATGCAGAAGCATTAGCTATTGTACAAGGAGCTTCAAGCAGCAGCAGCAGTAGTAACTGGAGCCTTAATAAATTATCGCCGGGAGATTTAAGAATACTAGAAGATAGATCTAGGTCTCAATCCCACACCAGCTCCAGTGGAAGTTCTTCGAGCTTAGAACGGCTTTCTCCAGGTCGCAGATCAAAAGACCGGTCACCAAAACAAGGCAGTACAAATAATTCTACTTGGAGCTTGAACAGATTATCTCCAAACCGCCTTGATGGGCGCCCACTCGAAGAAAAGAATCACAGAAGTCCAACAAGGCTACCGTATGATTCAATTTCTATATCAAGTACAGATTCAGAAAAATCAATTTCGAAGTCCGAAAGTTTTAACAGAATTCAAGCGAACGAGCCTTTAGTAACGTGTAAATCCGATATGTTAACTAAAGATGAAGATTGGGTGGTTGACCAACATGACCGTAATCAACATTTAACAGAGTTCGCAGAAAAATTAAGCGAGAAGTTATTACAAGAAATTGATGAATATTCGAAACGTATCAACGAAGAAGACTTTGATTTACCAAGCAGTAGTAGTAGTGAGAAAAGTATTTCCCTCAGACTTAAGCGAGAGGAAGAGGACAGACATACGCAAAAAATATTAGATGAACTATCAGACAGTTTACAATACCTGGAAGAACCCCATGTAAATAAACAAGGTACCGAAATACACAGTTTAGACAAAATTAGTACAAACGAAAAAACTCGATATATATCATCACTTTGTGATACACAAGAGTCTGATATCAACAAACTATTTCCAAAATGTGGATCCAAAACTAAAAGCAAGAAGAGATCGAAAGATGTCGACCCCATTATAAACAAGTACAGAGAACTAAAAAAGTCGATGAAAGTGACAAGCGATGAAGATGTATTTTTAAACAACTGTGCCAATATTCAATTTATTCAATACAACATAACTAAAACAGGTATAGACGAGAAATTGCCAGATGGTGATACAAAGAATCCAGACGAAGATAGCGCAATTTCATCTAGCAATGGCAACCCTGAAATCACTATAGAATCAGGAACTTATGATACCAGTCAGTCTCTCGAAACTGGCTATTCTTTAGAGTCGGAAATAAGCGTAGATTCACTATGCACTAGCACTGACAAAAGATCTTCTTTGAAAGTTGGACAGTCGACTGACTCAAGTGATTTAGAGAAAATGGAAATAAGTCCTGAATCTATCACCTCGCGGTCAAGCGCCAGCACAGCACCATTAAAGTCAGGCTTTTCTATAGAATCAAGTGATACTTCAGCAGGAAGCGATTGGAGTCGAAGAGACAAAACGGGTAGCACAGCTTCTTTAGGCTGCGCTAGTTTAGCTTCATTGCCATCATGTAGCGAGTGCTCTAAAGAAAGAAAATTAATAGAAAACAGATCATCGTCTGACGATACAGCCACTAATCCTGCTGTTCCTTCTAGAGCTGTTTCACATGCTCCACTTCTTCCATCATTAAGTGATGGATCAGACAGCCTCCCTTCCGAAGGCGGTGCAGTAACCTACCATCGATATTACCACGTTTTCAAACGAGGTGAACTGGATCAGTTGATTGAAAAATATGTGGAAAGTCTCCACGTAGTTTCATCTTACTATGACCAAGCAAGCTGGTGTGTGGTAGCGGAAAAAGTTCAAGTGTGGACTATCTAATATGTTTAATACCGGACGACATTTGTGTGCTTGTATTTGCAACTAGCGTATTGTAACATAGATTGATGTATTGATACATGAATCCTGAAAATTGTGCATCCAAGTGACCTTCCGGAAGAACTATTCCAATGTTTACGAACTATTAACTTTTAAATCGAGAATATATACAAAATGGTATATATTTAAAGGTTTACCTCTATGTAAATTGCCAAAAGCAAAGCTTTTGTTTCTATTATGTATGTAAGTCACGCTATAATGATTTAATAGTTGTTACTTCTATAATCATAATGTTATTCGCCCTTCAAAATGTAGTCCAATATTAGACTATCTTTTGACAAAGGGCATTTAGTATTCAATGCGATAATAGAACTCGCATCAAATGAAAACTAAGAGCTTTAAATAGTAAAAAATTTAATATAATGTATTGTATAATTCAGTGGCTCAAAATATTATAAGCTATTCATAGCTTATTTACTATACTATCTATCATTCACGTATATATTTACAGTTTTATTGATTCTACGTAATTGTAGCATTTTGTGACCGACTTATACCGTTTCAAAACCGAAATTCTATCTATATGTAATCTGTATAAAAATATTAAAATTATTCTATGACAATAACAAGTGTATAGAAGTGACATCATTAAATTCTTCTAGATAAAAAAAATATCTGTTAATTTAAATTTAAAAGCTATAAAAATTTTTTCGGTTTTGAAATCTCGTATAAGATTATTTCAGATCAAACATTAGTGTACCCGTATATGTTCAGTATTACAGTGTAAAATGAGCTGGCCTCTTTTAAAAAAATATATCTATAAATACGATGTGGGTCCACGGTATGTTATTTCACCAACCATTTCCGCTAAATTCATACTAAATTTGGACCATTTAGTGAGGTTAGAAGATTTAGTCATCGTAGTTGCATACTTGCATTGCTAAAGTTCCCCTTGCTCATTTATAATTATATTCAAATAGTACAAATACATGCATTAAAATTAACTTGACCTCGATGTACTACATAATGTATGTAGTAGGTATAGGTACTTTTCTTTTTATTCAATGCTCCCGAACTAAATTACCAAGCAGTGATACTTACATGTATTTTCAAAACCTAAAAATATGAAATCAAACTAGTTTTTAAAATTCTTTACGAGAATGGTAAAGGAAGGAAAAGTTTAAGTTACCTGTTAATTTCTAATTAAAAAAAAAGGTAAAATAAATGTTAATGTGAGTGATTCCGATAATATTTGGTGTACAGAAGATAATTGCGTTTCACATTAACATAACACAGTATTTGTTCAGAGCTGATTTCTAAAATTATTTTCTGAAAAATTTATATCTAGCACTTATTTATGACTTTATAGTCATTCACGGAACAACATATGAGATGCCTGTAGTAACTAACTGAAATATCTTCTCTAATGCCTACAATTAATACATAGTCATTCTTAACATTAAAAAATAAATTAACTTGTTACAACAAAAAAACATACTTTAGTGAAATCTACCATAAAAATATATAAGATGGCGAAATTCAGTACAATTCTAGATTAGATCCAGTAATTGTCTTACATCCAACACCCAAGACAGTTCCACGTTGAACAATAATAGACAATTGCTTAAGCGGTAAATAATTATATATTTACATATATTAATGTTGGACAGAAAGTATTCGTTATCATTGTAAATATTCGCTGTAGGTATAATAAAGCTATTAGACTTTAATTATGTTATCAAAAAAATCAGTGAGATTAAATTAATATATTAGAATATAGAAAGGACATAAACTGTACATTTAATATGTAAAAAATGAATCTCAATGCAAAGAAAGATTATATTAAATGTACAGAGAACACGTAGGTATTTCTTGCGTTGTCATTAGGAACATATGCAATTAGTTAAATACTACTGAAACCATAGAAAATAGGAAAAAAATATATAAAATGCACAACCGTTATCATATTAATTTATAATTCTATGTAAGTCTTCAATAAAAGTCAATAACTTCGCACTTGCAGTTTAGTGAAACAACGATAATCTGAACGACAAGGATCCATAACTGAAATTAAAGATTTTTCTTCACTAAACTGCTTTTGCAATAGTTCTGCTATAATTCATTTAATAATTCATCATACGCTAATGTACAATGATTTAATACTAACGTATTAAGTTTATTATTTAATACTAATGTATTTTACCTAAGCCCGAAAGGTGTTAATCTTAATTTGATCGAATGTTGTGAAGTTTTTAAAGCATATCAGTGCTGTTTAAGTGTAGGTGAATATAATTTTCCTATTTTTGTACATTAAAATTTATTTTAAATTTTTCGTACAGGGTGACAAAACGAAATAAAGATTTAAATTCCAAATATAAACTGCACGTAGAGAAAGTAAAAGTCATAGATATTATTCTCCAAGTGACCAAATTACCAACTGATATAATATAAATGTATAATTACATAAAATTTCTTTACCGGGTACGAAACACCTAAGAGCTATCTATGAAATATGGTAAAATTCACCAGTCTACACTATTCCTATATTTCCGTTCCTGGACTGGTCCTCTTATCTTGTGTGTGTATATACATAAATATTTATATAAATTTTATATTGCTGAGCATTTCACGTTGGCTTATCTGTGATATATTATAGAAAATTCGGCACATGCCCGTAATAATATTTTCAATTAAATTTTTACATCCATTTACATTTTTCTTATCTGTGTAAACAATTTTATTTCACAACTCAAACGAACGAATGTGACCTACTAGTATTCTAAGCTTGTTCAAAAGTAAGCTCAAAGACATATATTTGTTTATATATTTTTAATTTAATGTTTGAATGAATGCCATAAATGTATAAATTATTTTCAATTTAGTTATTTATTTTATATTGTATTGACACGCTAACTTCATTGCACTTGTAAAGAATTAAATACTAAATAAATATCATCTTTCGTGTTACATACAGTTAATGTCAAATATTTAAACTGTTAAGTCTCCAGTTTTTACTACGATTCATTGTAAAACAATTCACTCCCAAAACAAGAGATAATGTTAACGACAAATACAGTAATACATTGTAAGCTTATATCTTACTGTACCTAAGCATTATATTAGGTGACAACCTTCACAATAAAATGAAGACTTCAATATTTGGTTTGTTTCACTTAAAATTAAAAATAAAAGTACATTATCATGACACAGCATTACAATTTTATTGGTGCTGACATGGATCAAATGAAACCCTTACTCGCATACTGTGAAATTTACACCAGGCGCTTAACCCACCTGATGGTAAGTGGTGTACGACCGAAAACGGCAAAGCACAATAGCTTAATTTAGCAAAAGCCATTATTATTTACCTTAGACTTGAAGATACCCACATCATAAGAGGATGGAAAGGCAAATGCTGGAAAATGACTCCTCTCGTTTGCCATAGGCATTACGAATGACAAAACATACCGTTTGGTTCGAATGCGTGGTATGTCGACAACAAAAGGATGAAGGCCAGCAGAGTGTCTACTAGTCCGATGATGGACCGGAGAGGGAGGAATTAATTTTTGCAATTCCTGCGAATACCCTTCAAATTTTGTCCTGTGAAACACTAACTCTAAAACGTGGTAGAGCCACGATGCAGCTATATAATAATAATAATGTCCTCCAGACCGAATTTCAGTCACGGCGGCCAGTCTCAACGGAGACTAGCCATCGGCGCTGGACAGGATTATAGTGCCCAAATGTATGCGCAAGCACAGGTGCACTCTATTCCCTCGCACTTAAAGTCCGATGGGACGGTAAACCGACACGACCGGAGAGAGATCAGGTGCAGGAACAAAGGATTTACGTACTTTCCGAGGCACGGGGGTGAGACACCACCAACTTCCTGACTCCGAGCAGCTACTGAAAATTTCTTGATGAAAAAAATAAGTGTTTTTTTTTGTCCGACCCGGGATTCGAACCCGGGACCTTTGATCAGCAGTCGCACTACTACAACCACTAGACCAACAAGGCAGTATATATTATGGTTTCACGAATGGGTCGGCTCGACCGGGGTAGGACCACACTCTCACAGAATACCAGCGTAAAATAGCAGCATAATTTTACTGGAAACGAGGCATTCCATCTTAGTTCTCAGGGGTCTTCACGCATCTTCATTTTGATTCTTAATTGAGGCCATTGAGTCTATGGGCCACAGCAAACACTTACCATCCGGTGGACTGTGTGCTCGTTTGTCACCCTTATTCAATAAAAAAAAAAACTTGCATGCAAGGTTGTCATAATGAAGGAGTTAGGATTAAAGAAGAGATTTGGAGTAGTTTGCGTAATGATTACGACTTAATTGTAATTGTAACTTGAAAGCGCCAAAGCGCCGACCCATTCGTGCTACAACCACAGTATAGTTGCAGCGTGGCTCTAACGTATAAAATAGTCCGTAATGTAGTCCTACTTATGCTAGTCATTGGAGCAAGAAGCATTAACTTTAGTGGTTTTAAGTCGATATTCAGATATATTTTCGAGCACAAGCTTCAAAATGTCGAAATATGTGAAATACTATTACCTAAACTCAATTTTTTTTATATTGTAGAGTTTAGAGTTTAAACTCGAGTTTGTCTCTGAATAAATCGACTATAGATTGTACACTACACTGCGCTCACATAACCTCTTTCCGAGAGTAGAGTGGTGACCATCGAATACCAGCGTCAAACAGCAGCATAATTGCATAATTGTGCTTAGTTGGGAAAGTGACGAGAACTGGACACCTTTCTCAGTAAGCAGTGTCAAAGATGCGAGACGTCTATTACGGCGATCACCAATCTACCTGTGGTAGAGGCTCATGTTCAGAAATACGTTGAAGTGGGGGACAAGGCGGAGAAAGGGTAATAGGGGAGAGAGGGAGTATGAGAGAAGAATTATAACGATTTTTTTATGTAAACATAAATTAATATAGGAAACGTAGATATTGTCGTAAGCAGTTAAAGAAAATATATGGTTAAAATTGATTTATTTCACATAAAAAACAGTAATAAATAAAAAAATCTAAGTCCTTCTTACATAATATAATATACTAGATGCTTGTTACAAATGATACATAGCGAAACTGTAAAAGTTATGACCACAAAATCAACGAACTCATAATAGGTGTTTAGTACTTACAATTTTGCTAAGTATTTTTTGAATTATGAATTCAACTTAAAATTCGCCAAAATGTACCGACATCAGATTAAGTAAGTAAAACAGATGAAAATATAATATAAACACAAACTTTTGTGTTAACCGTATACTTGTAGTAGAACGTTACATAAGAGATTCGCGAACTGTTTCGTAAAACATAACTGCATGTACGGTTTTTTTACATTTAGATAAAATTTACTGCATACTGTTCGGTTACTTTATTACACGATTATTTTATTATACATGCTCAAGAGTCTGCTACACCTACTACTCTTGGAGACTGCTGCAAACCATGGTCTTAAGACACCTCTATCCTCTGTCAGTACAAAGTTGACACTGAAGAATTATTCTACCCCACTGGTTGTTGGTTCTTCGAGCTATATGTCCGGCCCATAGTTTGTCACTTCAGCTTATTTATTTTGTACTGATCCGTCCATTTTTTTATAATTACACCCTAGAATGAACCTACTGTTACAAAACATGCCAGTCGAAAAAAATGTTTTAATGACTATTATGCAAGTTATAATTTTTTTTTTCAATAAATATTTATTTATTAAAGAAGAAGAAGTTAAACACTGATGATATTATAGACAATATCATCAACGGACAATAGCAAGCGCGACATTGTGAAAAACAAAGTCGACATATTGAAGTTAATTTACTGTTTACATCAAGAGGTGTCAAGTGCAAATACTCTATTTAAATGAACACAAAAATGCAAGAGAAGTGCAATATGTCGGTCACATAGCTTAAAGAACCGACAATCAATGGGGAATTTATCATAGAAACAAAGAGTACGAGTCTAACCGCCAAAATCGGCGAAGTGTACGAAATAATTATTTATTTCTTGTATTAAAATATGAATGCAACAATAGTTATTTCGCACATGGACACACGTCCAACAATTATATTATGTAAAGTGTAGACAAGGCCAGTGGCAGTTAGACGAAGTAGGCGGCGAGCTGCGCCATCTTGTCCTTGGGCTGCTTGTTGCGGTGCTTGGCGGCGCGCGCGCGCCCGCCCCGCCCGCGCGGCGCCGCGGCGCGCGACGCCACCGCGCGGTGCTTCTCCACCTGCCGGCACACGGCACACGTGCCTCACTAACACTCAACCTGCTATCTGCTACTACTTACTACCGCGACAAGTGCTTCAGTAACACTCAACCTGCTATCTGCTACTACTTACTGCCGGTCAATGACGTCTTTACAATCGTTCATTTTAAACGCGGTAAAACAAAAAGCTACACTAAAAACAGACCAACATATACACTGCCGGCCAAAAGTTTAAAACCACACTTAAACAACATAACTATCTATAAATTGTAACGAAATCCCATAAGATAAATAAAAGAAATGTACACCTACATATTCTATTGTTAATATCGAATATCTAAAGAAGTCATTCTTTTATTTACTTTCAAGTTATTGGACAATAAACATGTATTGTTTTCAAACATCGACAAACGCTGCGTTAGAGCCAGGTGGCAGAATCGTAATAATATTTTTAATGATGGGCTAATAACTAATTGCTTTGCTTTTGTTTCCCATTGGTCAATAATTAAGATTATTTAGCTTCTAAAAAGACGTGTTACCGACTTTACCTGAGTTTACATGGTTTTGTTCATAAACAATCTTAATTAGTCTAAACTTGTGGTTTCTATAGTGAAGACGTCTTAAAATGGGAAAAGCACTCGGAATTAGCAGTGAAGTGCGTTCTGCCATCGTTGTGTTACATAATGAAGGCAAATCCGAACGTGAGATTTCTTTACAATTGAAGTTATCGAAGACGTGTGTTCATGGCACAATAGCTCGATACAAGGAGACAGGCACTTTTCAAGATCGCCCACGCTCGGGAAGGTCGAGAGGCTACCACATCAAGTGAAGATCATTTCATTGTTGTTACCAGCAAGCGAAATAGACGCTTAACAGCTCCGGAAATCCACGTTGAAGTAAATAAAACCCGAGTTAAACCTTTATCATTGACTACAGTAAAACAACGACTGAGAGATGCAAAATTGTATGGTCGTGTCGCCGTTCGAAAACCTCTGCTAAAGCCACAAAACAAGAAAAAACGGATGCAATGGGCCCTTGCCCATCGAGATTGAACTGAAGAAGATTTTAAAAAAGTTCTTTGGACCGATGAATCCAAGTTTGAGCTATGGTTCAAAACGAAGAATTTACGTTAGACGCAGTGACCAAGAAAAGATGATGCCAGACTGTGTAGTCCAAACAATCAAGCATGATGGTGGCTCAATTATGCTCTGGGATTGCTTTTCTAGCCAAGGAACTGGCGATTTGATCAAAATTGACAGAATTATGAAAAAGGAAGAATACAAAAAAATTTTAGAACAAAATGCCGTTCCTTCGGGGTTACGATTAATTGGAGATGGGTTCATTTTCCAATAGGACAATGATCGTAAGCATAGCTCAAAATTATGCAGAGGATATTTGGATGAGAAAGAGGCACAAGGGGTGTTAAAAATATGGTTTGGCCTCCTCAGAGCCCAGATCTCAATCCCATTGAACTTTTATGGGAAGAGCATGATAGGAACGTCCGTAATTGTGGTCCATCCTCGCGAGAAGAAATGTGGAATGCTTTGTGCGAAAGTTGGAGCAATATATCACAACACACTATCAACAGATTGATTGCCCCTATACCGGAGACTTGTGAAAAATGTCATAGAATGCAAAGGAGGATTTTTGATGAAAAATCAGTTTAGCTAACTATAGATTTTTTAGTATGGACTGTTAATATTTCTTTACGCTTTTCAAGTACATTGAATGTCAAAAAGTGTTTTATTGGATGGTTTAACAGTTTAATTAAACATTTAATATTTAATTGGAGTTTTATATAATTTTCCTACTTTAATTAAGGTGGTCTTAAACTTTTGGCCTGCAGTGTACATCTAAAGGATTTAGATCTACAAGAGAATGCGATAAAATATTATATTGAATTAATCGTCTTTAAGCCATCTAGCGTCTATTTTACGTACCAACTTGAGAGTCAATCAATTATTGTTCAATAATATGATTTTACGTATAGAATGAGTGGATGACATTATTACAAAGCAATTTTACTCAAAAAAATATTTTTTTGATTTATTACAACTAAAATTTAACCTCTACATGTCTAAAAATAAGGATGGTAACATTTATTAAGTACCTATAAAATTAAAGTTTTATGTTATATTTTGTGCCGCACTTGTGGTTGAAAATTATCATTATTAAATAAATCATTTGCCGTGAAATATTTTTATTTAAGATTTAATTTCATTTGAAGGTTTCACTTTTACCGCGTGTGAACTGCACACCTTTTTTTTATAAAAAAAGAGGGCAAACGAGCCTGTAGCTCACCTGACGGTAAGGGACTGCGCCGCCCATGAACAAATGCCAACATCAGAAAAGTCGCATATGCGTTGCCAGCAATAAAAAAAAAGAGTAGGCTCTTTTCTTTAATATCATCAACACTCGCACCAATCAAATCATGAACAACTTGAGCGTGTTTAAATTAAAATTCAATTACTAATATACTCAGATAATACGTTTTTAAAAACATAAGTTAATATTAAAAATTATGACAAAATAACATTGCCGCACTCTGATTTTGTGAAGCCTACTATGTAATAATATATTATATGCCTTTTCTATTTAGTTTCGCCAAAATCGAAGTACTTATAATTTTACGTATTTTTATGTATATACGAAGCGACAGCCTAATGATTAAAGGTGCGGACTGCAATTTTAGGAAGTCGTAACAACGTCGTACAACTCCATTTTAAGCTAACTTGGAGAAGTTAATAGGGGTACTAGTAATGTTGATAGCATTATTAATATTCTTTATGTTTATGTTTACACGCATACCTGTATTTAACACTATACGCATGCATAAATCACTAAGCGCAAGTGTGTGTACGTGGATTTACACATGCGAGTGCGTGATTGCGCGTACGAGTTTTATGCACAAATGTACGTATGCATGTGTGTAAATGCACGCACGCGGCGTGTATGTATGTGTGTATGTGTGCGGGCATGCGTGTACGTGCAGCTCACCAACGCGCTGAAGCTGGGCTCGCAGTAGAGGCAGGCGGTCATCTCGGTGAGCGCGGCGGGCAGGCGCGTGCGCTCGGCGCGGTACTCCACGCACGCGGCGTGTATGTATGTGTTTATGTGTGCGTGCATGCGTGTACGTGCAGCTCACCAACGCGCTGAAGCTGGGCTCGCAGTAGAGGCAGGCGGTCATCTCGGTGAGCGCGGCGGGCAGGCGCGTGCGCTCGGCGCGGTACTCCACGCACGCGGCGTGTATGTATGTGTGTATGTGTGCGTGCATGCGTGTACGTGCAGCTCACCAACGCGCTGAAGCTGGGCTCGCAGTAGAGGCAGGCGGTCATCTCGGTGAGCGCGGCGGGCAGGCGCGTGCGCTCGGCGCGGTACTCCACGCACGCGGCGTGTATGTATGTGTGTATGTGTGCGTGCATGCGTGTACGTGCAGCTCACCAACGCGCTGAAGCTGGGCTCGCAGTAGAGGCAGGCGGTCATCTCGGTGAGCGCGGCGGGCAGGCGCGTGCGCTCGGCGCGGTACTCCACGCACGCGGCGTGTATGTATGTGTGTATGTGTGCGTGCATGCGTGTACGTGCAGCTCACCAACGCGCTGAAGCTGGGCTCGCAGTAGAGGCAGGCGGTCATCTCGGTGAGCGCGGCGGGCAGGCGCGTGCGCTCGGCGCGGTACTCCACGCACGCGGCGTGTATGTATGTGTGTATGTGTGCGTGCATGCGTGTACGTGCAGCTCACCAACGCGCTGAAGCTGGGCTCGCAGTAGAGGCAGGCGGTCATCTCGGTGAGCGCGGCGGGCAGGCGCGTGCGCTCGGCGCGGTACTCCACGCACGCGGCGTGTATGTATGTGTGTATGTGTGCGTGCATGCGTGTACGTGCAGCTCACCAACGCGCTGAAGCTGGGCTCGCAGTAGAGGCAGGCGGTCATCTCGGTGAGCGCGGCGGGCAGGCGCGTGCGCTCGGCGCGGTACTCCACGCACGCGGCGTGTATGTATGTGTTTATGTGTGCGTGCATGCGTGTACGTGCAGCTCACCAACGCGCTGAAGCTGGGCTCGCAGTAGAGGCAGGCGGTCATCTCGGTGAGCGCGGCGGGCAGGCGCGTGCGCTCGGCGCGGTACTCCACGCACGCGGCGTGTATGTATGTGTGTATGTGTGCGTGCATGCGTGTACGTGCAGCTCACCAACGCGCTGAAGCTGGGCTCGCAGTAGAGGCAGGCGGTCATCTCGGTGAGCGCGGCGGGCAGGCGCGTGCGCTCGGCGCGGTACTCCACGCACGCGGCGTGTATGTATGTGTGTATGTGTGCGTGCATGCGTGTACGTGCAGCTCACCAACGCGCTGAAGCTGGGCTCGCAGTAGAGGCAGGCGGTCATCTCGGTGAGCGCGGCGGGCAGGCGCGTGCGCTCGGCGCGGTACTCCACGCACGCGGCGTGTATGTATGTGTGTATGTGTGCGTGCATGCGTGTACGTGCAGCTCACCAACGCGCTGAAGCTGGGCTCGCAGTAGAGGCAGGCGGTCATCTCGGTGAGCGCGGCGGGCAGGCGCGTGCGCTCGGCGCGGTACTCCACGCACGCGGCGTGTATGTATGTGTGTATGTGTGCGTGCATGCGTGTACGTGCAGCTCACCAACGCGCTGAAGCTGGGCTCGCAGTAGAGGCAGGCGGTCATCTCGGTGAGCGCGGCGGGCAGGCGCGTGCGCTCGGCGCGGTACTCCACGCACGCGGCGTGTATGTATGTGTGTATGTGTGCGTGCATGCGTGTACGTGCAGCTCACCAACGCGCTGAAGCTGGGCTCGCAGTAGAGGCAGGCGGTCATCTCGGTGAGCGCGGCGGGCAGGCGCGTGCGCTCGGCGCGGTACTCCACGCACGCGGCGTGTATGTATGTGTGTATGTGTGCGTGCATGCGTGTACGTGCAGCTCACCAACGCGCTGAAGCTGGGCTCGCAGTAGAGGCAGGCGGTCATCTCGGTGAGCGCGGCGGGCAGGCGCGTGCGCTCGGCGCGGTACTCCACGCACGCGGCGTGTATGTATGTGTGTATGTGTGCGTGCATGCGTGTACGTGCAGCTCACCAACGCGCTGAAGCTGGGCTCGCAGTAGAGGCAGGCGGTCATCTCGGTGAGCGCGGCGGGCAGGCGCGTGCGCTCGGCGCGGTACTCCACGCACGCGGCGTGTATGTATGTGTGTATGTGTGCGTGCATGCGTGTACGTGCAGCTCACCAACGCGCTGAAGCTGGGCTCGCAGTAGAGGCAGGCGGTCATCTCGGTGAGCGCGGCGGGCAGGCGCGTGCGCTCGGCGCGGTACTCCACGCACGCGGCGTGTATGTATGTGTGTATGTGTGCGTGCATGCGTGTACGTGCAGCTCACCAACGCGCTGAAGCTGGGCTCGCAGTAGAGGCAGGCGGTCATCTCGGTGAGCGCGGCGGGCAGGCGCGTGCGCTCGGCGCGGTACTCCACGCACGCGGCGTGTATGTATGTGTGTATGTGTGCGTGCATGCGTGTACGTGCAGCTCACCAACGCGCTGAAGCTGGGCTCGCAGTAGAGGCAGGCGGTCATCTCGGTGAGCGCGGCGGGCAGGCGCGTGCGCTCGGCGCGGTACTCCACGCACGCGGCGTGTATGTATGTGTGTATGTGTGCGTGCATGCGTGTACGTGCAGCTCACCAACGCGCTGAAGCTGGGCTCGCAGTAGAGGCAGGCGGTCATCTCGGTGAGCGCGGCGGGCAGGCGCGTGCGCTCGGCGCGGTACTCCACGCACGCGGCGTGTATGTATGTGTGTATGTGTGCGTGCATGCGTGTACGTGCAGCTCACCAACGCGCTGAAGCTGGGCTCGCAGTAGAGGCAGGCGGTCATCTCGGTGAGCGCGGCGGGCAGGCGCGTGCGCTCGGCGCGGTACTCCACGCACGCGGCGTGTATGTATGTGTGTATGTGTGCGTGCATGCGTGTACGTGCAGCTCACCAACGCGCTGAAGCTGGGCTCGCAGTAGAGGCAGGCGGTCATCTCGGTGAGCGCGGCGGGCAGGCGCGTGCGCTCGGCGCGGTACTCCACGCACGCGGCGTGTATGTATGTGTGTATGTGTGCGTGCATGCGTGTACGTGCAGCTCACCAACGCGCTGAAGCTGGGCTCGCAGTAGAGGCAGGCGGTCATCTCGGTGAGCGCGGCGGGCAGGCGCGTGCGCTCGGCGCGGTACTCCACGCACGCGGCGTGTATGTATGTGTGTATGTGTGCGTGCATGCGTGTACGTGCAGCTCACCAACGCGCTGAAGCTGGGCTCGCAGTAGAGGCAGGCGGTCATCTCGGTGAGCGCGGCGGGCAGGCGCGTGCGCTCGGCGCGGTACTCCACGCACGCGGCGTGTATGTATGTGTGTATGTGTGCGTGCATGCGTGTACGTGCAGCTCACCAACGCGCTGAAGCTGGGCTCGCAGTAGAGGCAGGCGGTCATCTCGGTGAGCGCGGCGGGCAGGCGCGTGCGCTCGGCGCGGTACTCCACACACACGAGCTGCGCGCCGCACGCGCCGCACGCCTGCTCGCACACCGTCACGCGACTCGCGTCCTCGAAGATGTTGATGATCACGTCACATCTGCACCAAACAATTCAGTATAAGACATTAATTTTTTCTTATCGCGAGAACGCCTCGTAAAAGTCTACAGCTGGACATCGGTCACGCAAGAAGTTGCATTAAAACAATTCCTTCGTCACGCTTGGCGGGCCAGTTGACGACGATCGCAATACCAGACGTCTCGCACGTTCGACGCTGTTGCTCATCATCGTCAGTTTGGATACTTTAACGTCTGACATAACAGAAACGGAAACTTTTATTATTCAATATGGATTAATTCAACATAGATTATAAATAATACTTATTGCAAGACACTCTTTTGTTTTATTTACCACTGGTTCGGAAAAAACTCTTTGTTCTGAGTAGAACCAACAAGAAACCCAGCGGGACATTAAAAAAACCAGCTTCTAATCATATATGTTACACAATTAATAACACAAAATTAATTAGAAATAGCTAGATAGCGATCACCTCATCCCCGGGGGTAATTATCCTTAATATTTTAATAACCCTTGTTATTCAAACTGTTTGATAAAGTTTTTGAACTTCGAGGAAGTCAAAGTTGGTATATTTGCTGGAATTTTGTTGTAATATATCGCCCCAAGAATGAATTACTGACTCGGTGGAGTCAAGTAACTGGTACTACTAGCACATGCTAAGCTAATTCTGTAAATACTAGGAGCAGACACAAGTCTGTTTCTAGTATTTACGGAATGAGCATCACTCATTTTTTTAAAACTACTTTTCTTTTGTGTACATACATTACATTTTCGTAAATGTGTTGAGAAGCTAAGTGAATAATAATTTCCTTAAAATTTTGTCTAAACGACTCTTTAGGTTTTAAATCATAGATTGCTCTTATGTGCCTCTTCTGTAAAACAAATATAATTTCAGTATCAGTCGCGTGTCCCCATAGAAAAATACCATACGACATAATGCTATGGAAATTAATAAAGAAAACTAGTCTAGCTTTTTCAACGCTGGTAAGATTTGTAATCTTTTTTACAGCATATGCTGCAGAACTAAGTCCGCTAGCTAGTTTAGATATATGGGGGTATCGCATCTAATGTGATTCTAAGAAAAATGGTAGTATCGACAAGACTCGGCTCCTACCCATTTACAATTACATTAGTATTTAGATGTTTTACATTTGGAATTATGAAATTCATACATTTAGTTTCAGTGCCATTTAAATGCAAATTATTAACGTTAAACCAATTTACTAATTTAGATATAGCATTGTTTACTTCGTCATATTTTAATAATTGTCGTTTTAATTTAAAAATTATTGAAGTATTAACAGCAAATAATAATATATCATCCCCTACTATGGAAGTCATTAATATATACAAGAACACTTATTACTAAGCGTGTCTACGTGTACCAAGATAGTAAACAGTAGACAAAAACTAGAGAAATTAAAACGTAAATCAAATCGCACACACAAGAGCGCACATGCGCGTAGTTGTTACCCAAAGTAGAAGCCTTATTTACTCGTATTTTTAAAAACTGTAATATCCCTATTTCTTTGTTTATATATTTGAACTTAAATATAAAATTTGACTACTCTTTCAAAAATAACCCTGCCCTGTATTATACAATGACTTGATGTCGCGAGCAGGTAAGCAACTACGAATAAATGAGGTTACGGTTTATACAAAGGTACTTTGTGAAATGAGGTGAGGAAACGACTGAAAAAGCTCAAAAAGTATAGTAGGTACATAAATACAAGAATGACTCTATAAAAAATATTTATCAGAAAGAAAAAACAATATTTAAATTTGTAAGGTTAATATACATCATCCCCGTCATTACACCCCTTCAGAAGTTCACTGCTGAACATAGGCCTCCCCCAAGGAATGCCACAAAGCACGGACCTAAGCCACCTGCATCCATCGACTTCCTGCATATCTTACCAGGTCGTCACTCCATTTAGTGGGAGGTCGCCCTTTTTTTTATTGTGGGGAAATCCTCATGGATACCTTCTGTTGCGGGGCAACGGAAAGGTTATGCCGGACTCCTACCACCCAAAACCCCACGGTGGTCTCCATCAGCGTATATGAGGGATCCCGGGATCTCCGTTCGGAATGCAACCGGGGCCCCTCTCACGCTTTGCTCTATTGAAGCACGTTCCGGGGGCAGTCCTTACTACCCCCAGCACCCTCGCAATGCTATAACGGTGCTCGAGACCACTTTCGAGTCACCGTCATCCTCAGGTGTTACAACTCGTACTCATAATCCCCAAGGCCCCGTTTCTGGTAGGGGAACACCATCATCAAGGGGAGGGCTCTGTCGAACGCCTTGGCGTTCTTCTTGGTCTTTGAGCTTGTTCTTGGTCTTAGAGTGGGATCTGTCCTCTCTCGACACCGCTCAGCAGCCTCCTTCTGGATCATAACGGATTCACAGAAGGCGGCTACAGCCCTCCACGCGGAGTCCCTGCTCAGCATCGCCGACATGACTGCTGACAGGGAGAGATTCTGACCGATATAGCTTACCAGGATCCAGGACCGTTCGCTCCCGTTTCCACACTGGGCATGTTGCCAGCGTATGGGATGCGGAGTTATGTTCCTGCCCACCGCAGTGGAATCAGTTCGCCGTCGCTTCGCGTCCAATCTTACACAAATAATCACCGAAGCACCCGTGCCCGGTCATTATCTGTGTAAGTCTGTAGGTGTCTTCCTGTTCTTCGTCGCATCCAGGCTTCAAAGTGCAGCAGAATTGCTCCAACAACGTTTGCACGCATAACGCTCTTCAGAGAGGCGAGTGCGCCACGTTACGAATGCGTTAAGTCGTTCCTGCCGCTTGACTCCTTCGAACACCTCATCTGGCTCACTCCCGACGGTCTCGCGGAGGACACGCGTCCGGTCGTACACCCTCGCATGTCCGCCAGTATGTCCAGAGGTGGAAAGCGAGCCAGGATTATCGCCACTTCAAAGGATATCGTGCGGTATCCTCGCACAATCCGTATGGCCATCCTCCGCTACACCCTGTAGATTTTAGCTCTACAGCGTTGGATGGCCAGCCTTTTCGCCCAAACAGGCGCCCCGTACAAGGCTACGGACCGTATCACTCCTGCATAGAGGCGACGCACTTCTTCCCTTGGTCCCCGTAGATTGGGCAGCAGTCTATGCATAGCACCCGCTACTCTTTCAATTCTGGGGACAAGGCGCTCGAAGTGTTCTTCGAAGCCCCATCGACTGTCCAGGTGGCGGCCTAGGTACTTCATGTACCGCCCCACTCCGACTTCAGACCCACCTACGCGGACGCACGAGTCGGGTGGTACCCTGCCGCGTCACAATTTATGGAACCATAGCGCCTCGGTCTTGTGAGGCGCTATTTCTAATCCCAACTCGTGGATTTTGGCGACAACGACTTCCGCCTCAAGTTCGGCGAGCTTTTTGGCCATCTCGAAGGTAACTCCGCTGGCAACCACTAACGTATCGTGGGCATAGCAAACGATATCTACCGCCAGCGGGAAGTTCAATTCGCAGAACCGCATCATAGGCGAGGTTCCACAGTAGCTGCCCCAGCACCGAGCCCTGTGGAACCTAGTGGAGGGTCGCCCTACACTTCGCTTATCGGTACGAGGCTGCCACTCGAGAACCTTTTTTCCCCATCGGTTGTCGGTTCTTCGAGCTATATGGCCGGCCCATTGCCACTTCAGCTTACTAATTCGTTGGGCTATGTGGGTCACTCTGGTTTTACTGCGGATATCCTCGTTTCTAAGTTTATCACGCAGAGAAACCCCGAGCATAGCTCTCTGAGTGACCTTGAGCTTCCTCATACGGCCAGCAGTGAAAGACCACGTCTCAGCTCCGTAAGTCATCAGATCACATCGTTTTCAAGTTTTGAGGCATACCTGACGAGATGTGTCGTAATTTCCCGAACGCTTCCCAGCCGAGTTGAATCCCTCGATTGACCTCTCGGTCGAAGTTGGACTTACCTAGTCGGACTATTTGTCCCAGGTAAACGTACTCGTCAACAACTTCGAACTTAGTGCTCCCAACAACTACCGGCATAGGTGACATGAACGTTATACATGATATTTGTTTTGTCCATGTTTATCTTAAGACCTATCCGTTTATCCTATCCTATTTATCCTTAGTTTATTACTTACTTATTTATCCTTAGTTTATCCTGACCCCTGACGTCATTATTGAGGTCATTGAGCATAGTGCTTAGGTCCTTCAGCGATTTTGCCATAAGGGCTAAATCGGTGAAAAGGTGAGTGATGTACTCGCCATTGTCGTTAATACCGTATATGCTCTCCAGTCCAGTAGCTTGAAAACGTCTTCCAATGCAGCGGTGAAGTTTCAGGGATATAACGTTACCCTGTCTTACACTTCTCTGCAGTTGGATAGTTTTCGTACTCTGGTTCTGTACTCGGATACTACCTACTGTCCAAACACTTCAACACTTCGATATACCGACAGTCGAATTGGCACCGCTGATGGGACTACAGCACCGCCAAAAAGAGATGTAGGTAATTGGGTGATTCACATCGTTAGTAACAGTTATACAAAAATATGTAGGTTAAAAAACAATAAATTATTAGTATAAATAATTAGTTTTTATTTCTGTAATACTTGCGACAGTTATAAAAACATTTTTTTTTAAATTGAAAAACGAAAACTAATGCTTTTACTATACCAAAAACGAAACGTTTTTAAATATTTTTCAGTATTTTGTCTATGGCAATAGATAATGCGGGCTATTTTATAAAAAAAATAGTCTTCATTATCAAAAAAAAAAATATTTAAAAATTGAGGCGAATCTGTAGAGATTAATATTGAATAAATGAAATGTATTTAGAAAACTATTGAATAGGTTATTTTATTAAACTAAAACAAACATTTGAACATTATCCTACACGACTGAATAGGCTGTGTGGTCATTGGTTATTGCCTATTCCGAAGGAGACTTAACTTCGTAACTTCGAGTTTCAACTTGTCAACTTGTCATGCGGCATGCGCATTTGGCATTGTGGCTCGTCATTGTGATAGATTTCGTGTTTTTGAGTATTTTTCAAAATAATTGTACCTTTTCGAAATAAAGTATGTCACTAACATTTAAACATGATTTTAAAATGTGTAGGTAGTGGCCTTCCATTTTTGTCTTATCAATAAACTTAGCTTACCCTATTCCAAATTTCCCTACCCTCAGCTCGTTGTGCTATGACATGGCGTGTTAGGAAAGTGCGAAAACGTATAAAACTGCGATCGATCGACACTGTAGGCCGTATAAAGGTGAAGCCTAAGTGTCAGAGGTACCTGTTGCAGGCGAGCTTCCACTTGGGCGCGGAGGGGTCGAGCACGAGCACGCCGGCGTCGCACTCCACGCAGCCCGACACGCCCGTCGAGTTCACGCCGTACGGGCACGTGGGGTGCGTGCACGAGTTGCAACCGAACCCCTTCTTCATGTCCCTGCCGACGAACACATCACTATTATAGTCAAAGTCAAATATTTTTTGATAGTTAAATGCTACGTCATAACTTCAACAAGTCCCTACTGCTAGCAGACCTAGTGAGAAGAAGCGCAAGAAACTCACAAATAGAAAAGCATAAAAGTAAGTTGAATGCAGTGGAGATGCGATCTCTTCGTAAAATGTGCGGCGTTACCATGGCCGACCGAAAGCGAAACGAAGAGATTCGCAATATGGCAGGTTTGAAAGATGACCTTATCACAAAAATTGATAAGGGCGTGCTTCGGTGGTTTGGGCACGTTGAGCGAATGAGTGAAGACCGAATGGTGAAGAAAATATATAGCGCGAAAGTTAATATTAAAAGGTGTCGAGGTAGACCGAGACTAACTTTCGAAGACCATGTGAGCAAATTGCTCGAAGAGGGTAGGGTCAAAAGTACTCGGATACCTAGACGTGCATGCATGAAGAAGATAATGAATCTGAAAGAAGCGAGAGAGGTTTGTAAGGATCGTGACACTTGGCGATCTGTTCTCTCTGGCTACCCCGTCAGGGATTGTGCGTGAAGATAAGTATAAGTACTATTTTTCCCAACAGTTACAAATTATCATGCATAAACACTCACGCTTGTCACCCAGAGGAGTAGGCAGAGACTATCGACTTCCATTTTGCACGATCCTGACACACCTCTCTTGCTTCCTCCACATCCATATACCTACGCATACACGCTCATCGGTTAAAGGTACTCTTGATTTGGCCCATTTTAATATATCGCCAATTCGATCGATAAACTCTCGCCTAGGGCGTCCCTTCCCGGCTCTGCCGTTCACCTCTGCAACATAAACTTGCTTTGCCACTCTTCTCATTTATCGTTTTAAAAGATATATAAGTAAAATAAAAGTTTAAAGAAGCTGATTATGTCCACGCATTATTATCTTTCAAACGCCTAGTCATCTAATTTATAATATCCTTTCTTGAAAAGAGTGCTTTTTCCATGCGCTAAAGGTATTCTAATATTCTAATAGCAATGTCAACGATTTATGAAAAATCAGTCTTTATATCTGAACAACAAGGATCAACGTCAATCCCCTGTCAAATTAAAATGTATAGGCATTAACAATATATTAGGTAGGTACTCAACCTTACTAATATAAGCAAGACTTAATTGTGTCAAATTGTAAACGAAGTATGATAGGTACTTCTTCTACTGACTTTCTTTTCCTGTTTAGGAGTCTTTCTTGGACTTTTTTCTGCTTAGCCTCCTTCTTATATGTTTATGCCACCAAGTAGCAGTGCTTGCACGCTCGCTGTGTTCCAGTCTGTAGGGAATAGAGAGCCATTAAAATTAGAGACTGTGAGGCACTTGCAGTGCATCTTAGTCCTCAGACGGGACAACGCACCTGTAAGCCTTCAAGTTAGCTGCAGGTGTCCATGGGCTGCAGTAGCCATTTACCATCATGTGTATCAGTTTAGTTTTATATAAAAAAGGGCATTTCTGGTTATTCCTATAATGTATCTAAGAAATCAACGGGATAAAATGGTGTGCATTATCTTACGCCGCCCCCGCTCAGTAGGACTAATGTACTAGGAGAACATAAACCTGAAAGGCGGATGGTTGTAGCAGTATGGGCAGAGCGGGAAGCTCTTGCCTCGGTTGCCGGACGACCAGGAGAGCAGCTCGAAGTCGTCCAGCGGGCACTTGAGTTCGCGGTAGATGCGTACGGTGCCATTCTGTGGCAGCGCGTAAGTGTCGTCACAGTGAGAACAATGGAGACGTGCCGGCTTCGCCTGTAATGTAAGATATTTTCCAACCATCACCATGTAATATGAATCTTTTCTTATTAATTACTGGCATTAGCTATAAGGGCTTTCGCCAAAAAGAAAACACCAATTAAAGAACAATGCGAACTTATTTTTTATGATATTTCATAACTCATTAACAAACATATTATTGCCTCAGACAGTCAGACGATCAAAACAGAAAATCTTATCACCTGAATGTATCTCATATATCTTCTACACTTCCCGCATCTAGACAGCGCCTTCCCACTAGCTTTCAGCGACGAAAAGTTCACCTCGAACAGCTGATCCATAGCTTCGATGGAGCGCACAAAGTACTGGAACTTTCTACGGAATATTTCCGTAGTATGCGATAAAACGGCGTGGAAGTCCGCTCGACCGACTGCGATGAGATTTAGCTGTTCCTCTACGGCGGATCGCATTGTGGGTAGGACTAGTTCTGGGTCGATCTGAAATTACATGTAAAATTGCTCAGATGGTGGTATTATGGCTATATTTTTACATGGGTCATAAGCATGTCTGGACACACGTAAGATAAGAGTTCCAATATGCAGATTAATACTAATATGGAAGTTTGAACGTTATAGTGTTCAGAATTACTTCAGTCAAAATTATTCAGTAAATGCTATTTTATAGGATTTTTCCGATTTTTAAATGCAAGGAAAGTATGGAAAAATAAACATTAGAATGTAAACAAAATGAAATAAATATATACGAAGTACAATAGGCGGTTTTATCGCTGTGGAACCCTTATTTAGCAAAGAACTGCTATTTACAGCGAATTGTAAATAGGTAAGGTGTATATAAATCTGACGATCAAGTTAAAAATACAGTGGATTTCATTTATTACGACCTTGGTTGTAGCGACCATTTGCCTATAGCGACGTTAAATCTAAGTCCCTTGAATTTAAAGCATATTTTAGTACAAAATTCATGTGGCTATAGCGACTTTGTATGTTACCCGGAGTTCGGGTGTAGCGACTGTTTTTAATGAACTATTTGTAACCAATTCCTAGAAATCCCATGCAGATATTGCGACCAGAGTCGGCCGCCAAAGACAAAGATTTCTTTCTTTCACAAACATTTCTTATGTTTTGTTTACATCCATACAGATGGTCAGCAAGTGTGGAGATCTTTACCTTTTGTTTATAGATATCGGCTAAGTAGGTAGACAAGCGTGTACGTTTCGGAGTTAAATTTATGGTATTCTGAGTAGCAACTGTAATGTATTAAATTTGTTACCTTTGCCTGTAACGACTTCCGGTTATAACGACGAAAATAGAGTCGTCCCTTCATCGTTGTTATTATTATTATACCCGAAATCCACTATAATACTATACTAGTTAGAAAATAATACTACTAGTAGTACTAACTAATTTAACATTAGAAAAAGTCACAATTACAACCTATATCGGGAGAATATATTTTTAACCGACGTCATAAAAGGAGAAGGTACTCAAAGCTAGTGCTTCTCGTGTGGCCCCATATAAATTTGATCAAGATCTGACCAACAGTTTTTGAGTTATTCTTAATAATTTATATTGAAGTCGGTTGTACAAAAATTTTAATTTTAAATAATTTGAAATCAATTTCTGCATTTTAATAAGATGTTCATTTTGAGTGGACTAAGAAATAGCACATGCTTAAGGTGACAAATTACAAGAATGTCGTCTAACTAGTTACATTAGAAGCTTTATAGCCTATTTTTCCATTCTTAGTTGTACTGGTGTCAAACTACGGGTTCACAAACTTAGATAGTTCAATGAGTGAGAATGGAACCTCCATTTAATATAACTTGCCCATGAGTGATGGCTTTTGAGTGATCCTTAATACTGCGTATTTTACTGACATTGGCTACATTGATGATGTTCTAATTTTATGTATATTGAAGTTCGTTGCACAATTTTTTTTTTAATTTACCACTTGTTTTTATTTTAAATATAAACTTTATCGCAATACTTTTATAATAAACACTATTAATTTGATCAAAAAGATGAAATACCGTGCTGTGACATATTAAGATATTAAGTTAGAGACTAAACTAAATTATAAGGGTATACTTTTATTACAGTAGAACCTTAAAAGTTGTTGTGTTTGCGGTTGCACGTTAGTAAACTTCATCACATGGCTCCTACTGGAGAGTGTTGTGAAAATAGCGCAATATGCATAATGTTGCAGAGAAGCAGTAACTAAACTAATACTTACATTACAGCACTTTTAAGTCCAATAGTGAACATATGCCTCCCAATAGTTTTCCTCATGATTAGGAGGCGGGTTAGCAATAGCAGTTTTTTTTTTATTATTTTGAATTCTTATCAATAAGATGCTACTGCGCTTAATTGAAAACTTAGTATGTATCAATATTGAATAACTTCATCACCAACAGAAAAATATAAATAGCAATAATAATCTTTATATATAAAAATTACGTGTCACGTTGTTTGTCCGCGATGAACTCCTAAACTACTGAACTGATTTCAATGAAATTTTGAACACTCTGTGCAGTTTGGTCCAACTTGAAAGATAGGATAATTTTTATCCTGATAATTGACCCTCAATATTTTTTTATTACGAATTTAGGATTTTTTATGTGAAAGGTCGTCGAAAAGGGCAGAACAAGGTCTGTCTGGCAAGCTAGTAAACATATAAAACATATAAAAACAATCAGATAACCTACAATGGCGATTACGGCAAAAAAATTCTTAAACATGCATTCCCCACCGGCATTAAGGACGCACCGGTAATCGGACTGCACTATCGACCTCCGGTCTGAGCAGAGGGGTGATGTGGCGGCGCTGTCGTCATGCCACAAGCGAAACACATCGAAGCCTAAATCGCGCTAACAAAGTTCCGAAGTTAAAGCAGTATATATAGAATAGCTCCGAACTACCACTCGGAGCGTTGGCCGTTCCCCGGGCAGAACACCTTGCCCGGCGGGAGATCTCCCCTTTTCCTTCTACAAAATGTCCTCTGTATTTTATTTTTTACTATTTTTAACTTAATCTTAAAATTAATGCAATGGCTAAGAACAAACCTTTTGATAACCGTGGACTAGTACAATGCCGAGATTCGTGGGTATGAGTCTTCGACCACTGCCAACAGACACGTAGTTTCGCTGACAGATGTTGTTTATGTGCACCGGGATGGATGCGTCCGTGCCGATGCCGTGCTTCTCCATCAGAGTGATCACCTGGATAAGAGCTGCTGAGTAAACTAGGAAGCCAAGGAACGGTTCAAAATCACAGACGATCGGGAAAGCTGGTTATTTAAGTGCCGTACATATTTGCGCAAAAACAGGGAACGGAATGAGTACAAATGCATGGGGATTTTGGTTATGGACACTCATTTCTATTGAAATACAATTACGCGATATCAAAAAAACTACAAAACATCTATGAGAACATCACATCGTAGTATCTTGGCGCCTTTAATCATCATCATTATAGTCTATCAAACGTCGACGGCTGACCATAGGCCCCATAGATAGCATCATATGGTAGATATTGCCATAGTTGCCACACTTGGCAGGCGGGTTGACAATCGCATTTTTTATGTTATAAGGAATACACTGCTGCCCATCTCCTGCTTTGTTTCCCTCTGTCGCCTCTTACGACACTCACGGGACAATATAGAGTAGTGGATATTCTTATACTGCCAGTACATGTTTTCGGCCTTCTCGGCCGTTTTTTTTTATAGGAGGGGGCAAACGAGCATGCGGCTCACCAACAACTGCAACACCAGGGGAATTGCAGATGCGTTGCCTACTAAAATCAAAGTGTAATTTTTGAAATAATATTAAATAAATAGAAATTTAAAACTTTAAGTTACAGCCTGCATACGTCCCACTGCTGGGCACAGGCCTCCCCGCAATTCTGAGAGGGTTTTAAGGCAAGGAAGTGTCCGCCACGCTGCCCCAATGCGTGTTGGCGAACTTCACATCATGTCTTCGAAATTTTTGATTTGCAGGTTTCCTCACGACTTTTTCCTTCGACGTCGAGCACGTGATAAATCAGCACTTAAAATTGCAATTAACAATTTCATAGGTGCCGGCGGGGATCGAACCCGGGTTGCTCGCGTACTGTGAAATTTACAGCGAGCGCTAACCATCTAAGCTATCACGGCTCTAAAAAAATTGACAATTAAAGTCTTGAGACACTACTATCCAACAGTGGACGTTTACAAGATGCTTAAGAACAAGATAGTAATATAATCTTCGTCGCGATCTAGATACTTATTGCATTTCCTAACCATCCTACCTGGTATTCGTTCACATGTTATACAGAATAATTATTAAAAAACATGCATTAAATTTTATTTTACCTCAGATTCGGTAAGATAGTCCGGAGGGGAAGTCTGGCACTCGACCAGTCTGTGGTCGTGTGCCTTCAAAACGTCATCTACATTAAGAACGGGAACGAATTCATCTTTGCCCAAAGCCTGGAAGAAAGTTTTATTTATTAACGTTATCATCAAGTAATAACAGTTTACTGGTGAAGCATCACTTTTAATCTGGCAATCTTGGATAGTTTTCTGCCATCCACTTTATGCCAATACTTGTAATCTATACAAAAACTAATTCCGTAAAACCCACGGCCCTGATGCACGAAGAAACGCTTCTAGTATTTCTCTTAGTCGAGTAGTACGATATCCACAAGATTAATCTTCTTACGCTGTCAACATACTTAGCCATACGGCACACCAACCATAATTCAGCCAAACCCTAGAATATTCAATTATCCATACAAATAAATTGAGGTGTCTGTATGTATTTTTACAAAATGCATATGAAAGTATATTTTATACGATACTTATAACATCTGTCTGTCTGTTTGTTCCGGCTAATCTACGAAATGGCAGGACCAATTTCGATGGGACTTTCACTGGCAGACAGCTGACATTATAAAGAGTAACAAAAGGTGCTTTTGTTTTGGAAAAATAATTAAGGTTACACACAAAATAATTAAAACTCATGAAATCCAATAGTAAACATTTCGACGCGGGCGAAGACGCTAAGTAAAACAAGTAGTAAAACAAATACGAAAATATAATTTATAAATATATAAATAGTCCCACACTCACCTCGTGCTGGACAACTATGCTTGCAATGGAAAAAGGAGTGCTAAAAGCCTTTTATGTCTTTATCTTTTAACATTTGAAATTTAAAGAAAAAAATCTTTGTTTACTAACTTGCCAATGCATAATCTCCGTGTAACCCGCGTCGACAAGTGCGTTGCCCGAATAAGAGAAGGTCTCAGATCCGATCTGGAACGTGATGGTAGTGCAGAGATACTTGCAGTCTCGGGACAGTGTCGCAATGAAATGTCGCGTCACGTAGTCGTAGATGCGCCACATGTCGCCCTCCAGTTCCGATTCCGCTGGTGTCACATACCACATACGTTTAAAATCATTTTATAATGTCCATCTCAGATATTGGAAACTATTGACTACGCTGAAGATGTAACTGTGCCACAAGTGTACACACAAACACAGCAACACTCATCATCATCACAGCTGTAATTCCATCCTCACCTGAGGCCTTGCCGTTTTAAGGTGCTGGGGAGCCATTCTACTCTCGCTTAGACTGACGTTAAGGATATCATCGGAATAGTATCGGATAAGACTCGCTCTTGGATCGTTACTCACACTTGCGTGTGGCTCCAACGATGACGTGTACAGCTGTTCATGGAACCTCTCAATCTCACTCAAAATCTCAGGTGCCCCGGAAACAATGCTGCCACACTCGGTCTTCAGCTTTGACAGCTGGCTCTTTCTGGCAGACAAATCTCTGGCAAAGACTTTGGAGCCTTGGTTCCGCTCGATCGCTTCTTCAATACAAGCTGTATTGAAGTTGCTTTAGTCCCACCGCATGCATTTGGAGGTCTGTCTGATCAGTTGCCTGTATGCTGTCAAATGTGTTGAAAATTGTAGCTTCATTTCCCGTCTAACAGCCATGAGATTAAACAGTGTGATCAGAGAGTTTTTGTGTTCTTCTGCGGCAGCTCTTGCAGAATTTAGCTCCGACCGCATGGACAGTTTTCACGTGGTTAACATTCATATCGTCAACTTCATTGCATTCTTCTAGGCACTGAAAACGGTTTAGTAACTCGAGCTGAAAGGTTTCGGGCCTTTCGATTAGAGCACGAGGGGGACTGAGCGTTGACTTCATTAGACAAAACCTCTCCAACATAACGTTTAGGTTCAGTGTGCCTCTAACCATTCGGTGATCGCTACCAATTTTCACCCTTGCGATCACTGAACAGTTGTCGTCTGGTCGCCATAATGAAGTCAATCTCATTTTTTATCGAATCATTGGGGCTTGACCAGGTCCACTTCCTGTGGGGCCGTTTCTTGAAGAAAGAGTTCATCATAAAGAGTCCCTCTTTATCCATGAAGTCGGCCAGTTGCTGACCCCTTGGGTTTTTTTGCCCTATTTCAAATTTCTCTACCTTCAGCTCACCGTTGTCTTGTGCCTAGTTTTGCATTGACGTCTCCCATTAAAACCATATACTGGGTTTTTGGAGGAAGGAGGTTTGAATTGGAATGCATGGCATTAGAGATATCCTCATATATTTCCTCCACCTTCTCATCGGGATGTGCCGAGATTGATGCGTAAACCTGTATGAGCTTCAATGAATACCGTTTGGTGATTCTGGGTATAAGGTACGCAACCCTGGTCGACACACTCACAATCTTTATAACGTTGTTAACGAGAGACTTGTGGACGATAAATCCGAAACCTCCTTGGGACAGCTGGTCGCCCTCCTGGTGATAGAATAAGTTGCCGGATTCGAGGATTACCGTGTACTCCCCCTCTCTTTGGACCTCGGATAATCCCATAATATGCCAGCGTAACTTGTCTATCTCTTTTTCCAGCTCCAGGATCTTCTCGTCAGTCCTCAAGGTGCGTGGGTTGTATGTTGCTAGGTCGAGCCGTCTTAGGTGGTTACCGAACCTCCACCGAAGATTCTTAATTCTTAGCATCCCCTGCCCCGCCGTTACCATGGTCGCCATCGTAACCAGGAAGTAGCGGGGCCGCCTGGGACTGGGAGCCGTCTCTTCGTAACTTTCATCACGGGGGGATATTTGCCATAGTTACCACGCTTGGCGAGCGGGTTGGCAATCGCAGTTTATTTATTGTAATATTGCTGTTATCAGGAAGATGCTACTGTCCATCTCCTGCCTGTTTCCCACTGTCGCCTCCTACGACCTCCGCGAGAAGATATGGGGTAGTTAATATTCTTAACCGCCACTATACGGCACTATGGGAGCGCCTTCCTAATAACAACTAAATTTAAAAAATGCTGTTGCCAACCCGCTTGCGAAGCGTGGCAACTATGGAAAATATCACCCCTGTGAGGCAATCTATGGAGAGGCATATGTTCAGCAGTGGACTTTAACAGGCTGTAACGGTAACGGTAAATAATATTTTAGCCCTCCGCTGCATGGTGATGGAAATTTCCGTCATACTATTTAAACGATAAAAAAGTATAGAACGACGTTGTTATTTTATTTTGTTTTGTTTCTGGAAAAATCATGACAGACTACTGAGTGGAACAAAACACAATTGTGAAGGAAGAAACAACAGATGTCAAAGATATTTGACAAATAAAGTGTGCATTAGTCCGTTTTTGGTTATTTCGGTGAACGTGCTTTTGTTGTGATTTATTTTTGAAGAATAAACTACTATTTTCGTGAAAAATTGTATTTTATCATTGAGTTATAATGTACTACGTACTAAAGAAGACGCCTCAACTCGATTGTTTGTAACATGAGTTAGTGTGCGCTCTCCAACTCACTTAGTCTGTGTCAAGCGGTTACTGGAACGTGAGACGTTTGAGTGAAGAATTTTTTTTTAATTAATTATGCCTAAGCATTGGGATACTGTTCAAACAACTCGAGAAACATAAGTAAAAGTCAAGGAGTGACTTTTCACCGGTAAGTTCAACATATTATTATCTTTAAAACACGCTTAATTTAATTATATTTTATCAACTGCAACGTATACGTGAATGTCAAAGATTAAAACATTTTATGCGCAGACATGACACTAACGACGTATAATGTTAAGTAAAAATATGACCAGTAAAATATTAATATATAATCACGATAGGAAATGTTAATGCATTAAAATTAATATTTTCTCGGCCGTGTCATGAAACAAAAGAATCATGGATCAAATTTGTTCAGACGAATTGCAGCGAAGAAACCTGGTTACCGTCAAATTATTCAAGTATATGTTCCGTACATTTAAAAGGTAACTACAAATACATCACAAAAACAGGAAGAGTATACTTAAAGAAATCTGCAGTACTCATCAATCATCATCATCATAATCATTATTACAGCCCTTCATAAGTCCACTGATGAACATAGGCCTCCCCCAAAGAATGCCACAAAGCACGATCCCGAACCACCTGGATCCATTCACTTTTTGCATGACCAGATCATCACTCCATCTAGGGACGACCTACACTTCGCCTGCCGATACGATGCTGCCAGTCGAGAACCTTTCTTCCCCATCGGTTCTCGACTCTTCGAGCTATATGGCTCGCCCATTGCCACTTCACCATACTAATTCGGCTATGTCGGTTACTCTGGTTCTACTGCGGATATATGATAATTATATTATTTATATATACGAACGATTTTCTTTTGTAATGTTCAGTATATTTACGAGACTTAAGAGAGGCGGAACCTTCGGCGCGCGAGTCATACTAGTATATGGCCGTTTATTAATATTGTAACGCTAGAATTTTTATAGGCTTCACAAATAACTAGTATCTTTTTTCAGCCAACAAAATGTGGTGAACAGGAAGTAGGTATAAGAATGGTTGTCTGAATCAATAAGGTCAAAAAGCAGGTCAAATTCAATGTTTGATAGTCGGAGAGAAATTGTACTTAAAAATAAATTACGCAAGTAATGTGTTCTAAGCCTAATTGGAGTGATGTATACGAAGCCTAATCTTTTAAATATAGTTCTACGGAATGACCTTAGTAACGGAATCAATAATTCTATGTCATTATAAAAATAATAAAATATGAGCACGTTGTAATATTGTGTTTTTTATTTAATAGCAAGGAATCTGCAGCTAGAAAGAAACTTACTGAGAAATTTAAGAAAATACTTATCTAAAGACAAAATGTGCTTCTTACAAATCAATTGTACAAAATTTTTAACATAAATTCGGTCTCAAACAAAATGCTGAGATTGATTTACGAGGGCGGCACTGAAAATTTCGGGAATCAAGGAAGTGATACAACATTACTATTTAAAAATGTATTTATTGCTTTTCGAAGTATTCTCCGCGAAATTTGACACATTTTCCATACGATGGAACCAATCATTGAAGCAACCATTCCATTCGGAGTTGGGGTTTCCAAAATGGCCGTTTTGTAGGCGTCCACAGCTTTTTCATGTGATGAAAATCTCTGTCCACGCAATTTATTCTTTATTTTAGGGAAAGTATAGAAATCATTAGGGCTTAGGTCGGGGCTGTACGGCGGATGGTCTAATAATTCTATGTTTTCTTGCTCTAAAAACTCTTTTGTTCTGTGTGCGGTGTGAGAACTCGCATTGTCGTGATGGAGGATGATGCGGCGGTTGTAGTTCTCTTTACGGAGTTCAGAAACGACCTGTGGCAAACAAATGCTAGCATACCATTCTGCATTAACCATTCCGTGTCCCTCAAGAAGAATAGTCGTAACATGGCCGGTTTTGGAGACAAACGTGGCCACCATTTTTTTTTGCAACACTCCGTGAACGAACAATTTTTGTTGGCTTTAACTCATTTTCGAACACCCAAACTCGTGACTGGTTTTTTGTTTCGGGTTCGTACGCATATATCCAGGATTCGTCACCTGATACGATGTTGTATACAGCATTTGAGGATCCTGTGTGGAATCTTTCGAGAGTTCTAACGCACCAAGTAACGCGAGCCGCTTTTTGCTCTTCACAGAGCGAATGCGGTATCCATCGGGAAAACAACTTTTTTACACCTAATTGTTCATGCAAGATTATTTGTATTTGACTCATGCCAATGTCTAAAGTTGCCTGAATTTCGCGGTATGTCACATGACGATCTTCTTCAATCAACTTACGCACAGCATCAACGTTTTCTTGGGTGACTGCAGTTTTTGGACGACCTTGACGGGGATCATCACTGAGCTTGACACGTTCACGTTGAAATTCAGCAAACCAGCGACAAATTGTGGTTTTGGATGGGGCTTCATCACCAAATGCAGAAATCATCCGGTCAACACACTGTTTTTGTGTTAAACCACTTCGAAAGTCATAATAAATCATCGCTCCTGAATTTTCTCGAGTCAATTCCATTTTCTCAACGACTAAACAAGTTTGATAAAACCTTGTGGCAAGACCGAGAATCTTTTTTAAATAAATAAATGGTATTCGATTTTTAAAACCAAGCACTTTTCAATTAAAAAGATTTTAATATGACAGGAACAGTGGAAATATTCTATTCCCGGTACTTTTAGTGCAGCCCTCGTAATGCCTAAAGCAGAAGTTGTGGAGTCACATAAATCTTTAATGAAAAAAAAATAAACAGAGCACGCATTATTTATTATATACTGCATGCACCTTTAATTATTCTCCAGCTGCGTATAATAATGATAATGATCTTCGATAATAAATGTATATTTTTATATTTTACATATTTACTTTTAAAATATGAAATAAAATATCATTAAAATGTAATTCTGACATAATATTGTGTTATATTAATATTAATTAACAAAAATTCTCAGTTTCAACTTACGTCATTATACATAAATGTCAATTAAAATCTTAATTTTTTTTACAATATTAAAAATTATAATAATAAAAAAGGTAAAACTAGAAACTTAATTATCATATAGTCCTAATCCCCGCGGTATCGTGCCAAGAACAATGGCTGCGTTTATTTATTTATTTATATTTACTTATTACATACTGATCATTCTACCTACGTATAATCTATGATGACAAAAACTGCGCATGCGCGACTCTACTATCTCCCGCGCATGCGCGAAGGCATAGAGTAGCGAACATTTTTTGTTTGGTATAGCTTCTCTAGTACATAGTACATTATAACTCAATGTATTTTATAGAGAAAACCAGGTTAGTATTTTGATAGTCAGTTGTTTTCTATGCTCGATTTATTGAAATACTTATCGAATAAGGGTCTAAATTGTGTGATGTAAATTTACATCATTATGCAATAACTTCATTCGTAAAGTATGCCGCGCATAATCCAACTAATTGTCAATATTTCTTGTTTTAGTTAGGAAAATATGGATGTTAGGGCAGTTGAGGAGTATCTGTCTAAATTAGAAGATAGGTATTTGTCTGAAGATGACCTGGATGTCGAGGAATCTGATGATAATGACCATCATGACGCTCCTGAAATCATGAGATTGTTACAAGAGGAAAATACAGCTAAAAATGATGAAGATGGTGCTGCTGAAGATGATCCTCCTCTTATTGAATACATAGGAGAACAGATAACTGCTCAAAGAGCTACTTCAAGCAATGCCTTTGGCTATTTATTAGAAAAAAGGAGATTGGTGTGGAAAAAGAAGAGTAAAAAATTTGCAGAAGATAAAATTGCTTTCTTGGGTTCGAGTAATGCTGGAATAGAGATTGATCAATGTCCAGTGATAGAACTCGACAATACCAGGTTGTGCTACGAAAGTAGCACACTTTCTAAAGCAATATCTACCAAAGAAGCCCCACAAACGAGGTTTGAAACTCTATGTCCTTTGTAGTTTAGAGGCATATGCCTATAAATTTGAAATTTATTCTGGGAAAGAAAAATCAGAGATATTGGATAATGAACCTGACCTAGTTGCTACTGGGAATGTAGTAGTTGATCTACTTTGAGGAGTCCCCAGAATGCTAAATCACATTGTTTACTTCGACAATTTCTACACCTCTGTCCCATTGGTATATTACCTAGCCAAACTAGACATTTACTCTGTAGGCACAGTACAGTTAAACCGTATTCTAAATTCCAAATTACCAGACAAGAAAGAATTTATGAAGAAATCATATCCTAGAGGAAGCTATGAGGAAAGAGTGTCTATAGTTGATGACGTTGAAATGACTTGTGTGGCCTGGAAAGACAATGAGATAGTTACCCTTCTATCTGCATATGTTGGAGCATTGTCTGAGACCACTGTGCAAAGATATGATAAGGTAAGGAAAGAAAAAATTTCAATAACTTGCCCACTGATAGTACAGGAATATAATAAGCACATGGGAGGGGTAGATCTGATGGACAGTTTTCTTGGGAGAAATCACATCACTTTAAGGTCTAAAAAGTGGTGCCTACGCATTTTTTCATTTATTCGATTTAGCTACAATCAATTCATAGATTATCTATAAAAGAAATATAGTAAAAAGAAATTTTCATTGAAAAAGAAAAAAAAATGCAATGAAGGGTTAGTGCACGTTCACCGAACAGCTACAACAAAAGACGATATCTACTGCGCTACAATAGGCTTGGGCAAAAATTATCGATATATAGAAATATCGACTATTTATTAAAAATATCGTCGTCGATATTTTAAATCACGATATATCGATATTTATTTTAGAGTACCTATCGAATTCGTATTAATTTCGATATATTTTAAAATGTTGTATTAATGATGTTACACAATCAGAGGTACAAAAGTATTCATGTGTGGTTGGTTGTCGTTTTTTTTTCGTCGTCCAACCGCCAGTAATAAAAAACTTTGGACCGTATCTTTACACCATGCAAATAATGACGATATATCGATATTTATCACGCGATATATATCGATACTATTCAAAAATATAGATTAAAAATATAGATATATTTTTTCCTTTGCCCATCCCTACGCTACAGTGCTCTGAAATACTTAAGTCATTAAGAATTAATGATTAAGTCGTGGGCTTGGGTAATATAGAAGGAACTTACATGCATGCCTCAAAGGTGTTATAGGAGGATGGTCGCCGGCGTCGTGGCCTTTCTTAGGTTTGTTGATGCCACTAGCGAGAAGAGCACGGACTTCCGAGCCCCATTTACTGGAGCCCTGCTGCTGTCGGAGAGCTCCTCTGCAAAATGAAAAATGAATTACATCAACATCTATGATTACTTAGTATGTCTTCCGCTCACAAATTCTCGCTAGTTGGAGCACTAAAGTGAGCGCCAACAGTTCGCGCAGCATAATTATTATTTAACACATCTGACAAACCAATAAAAGACTGTGCTTTGTGGCATACCTTGGAGGAGTCCTATGTTCAGCCCTTGTGATGGGCTGTAATGGTGATGATGATGATGATCGAACAAAACAGGTAGGTTGTATCGATATATAATCAAATATCGATACAAATAAATGTGATAAAAATCCCTCTGTTCCGTCACAGAAAGTACTCTCTAAGCAAATGTAGGATTGGATGATGAACATACTATGTCAAATTTCATTAGTTATTGTAATGAATGGCGAAAATCCACCATAGCGAAAACATATTGTCATCAGAATTTATAAAAAACGGGCAAGTACCTGCATACCGCAGGACTATGCATACAATAGGATTTACTCCTGTATCGAGGTTTTTTACATACAGGAATTTCACATAAACAAACAATCCAATACTATTAATATTTTATGACTAAAAAGCCGTCAATGATTATATTTGTATCATTTGTATATGTATGTTGGTATGAATATATGTATGCTTATGTATGTACGTATGTATTTGTATACATGTATAAATAGGATATATTTTTATAGTTTATTTATTGTATACATTAGTAAAATGTATATATAACGTAATTAATTGGGGGTCATTGTAGAAGCGTGCTCGTCGCGACCCCTGCCAGCCCTTTTTAGGGCTGCAATTCTACTCAGCTGCGCACCCATGCCAACGAGGGTTAGGGCGTCCTCCCAAGGCGACGCACACCAGCTCGTCCCCGTTGGTGTGGAATGCAGCGCGCAAAGCGGCGATGGGGACCGCCACCCGTCACGCACAGCCCGACACGGCGGAAGGTGGAGGACAGAGTGCAGAGTAGGCACGTGGAATGTTAGAGAAGGCATGAGAGATAAGACGAATGAGTTGATCGAAATAATGAAAGAAAGAGAATTAGATGTCGTGTGTATGTTGGAGACCAAACGGAAGGGCAGTGGTACTGAAGAGCTCCCTGGCGGGGCGTTAGCTCTATGGTCCGGAGTCCCGGAGAGCGAGAACGCCTGCCAGGGAGTGGGGGTGTTGCTGTCTTCTCGGTTGGTCGATGTTATGACTGAATATAAGGTTGTGAACTCAAGACTTCTCTGGGTTCGCTTTAAATTGGGACTGACGAAGTTATTCCTTTTGGCTGTTTATGCGCCGGTAGCTTCGTCGTCCAGGGCTGAGCTGGAGGAATTTTGGGAGAATGTAAGAGAAGTTCTAGATTTGGCTAGGGGAAACGAAAGAACTGTTGTATGTGGTGATTTGAATAGATGGGTTGGTACCGCTCGACCAGGGTACGAGTCGGTACTTGGAAAGTTTGGCGATAAAAGGGTTAATGATGCTGGCAAGCTTATACTAGCGGTGTGCAAGGAAAAGGGTCTTCTTGTGACAAACACTATGTTTAATCACAAGAAAATCCATATGTATACTAGAGAACGAAAGAATGAGAGAAGTATGATCGATTTGTTCCTGGTGGATGACCGACTGCGAAAACAGGCGATGGATACGCGAGTGTTCAAGGGTGCTAACCTGGGAACGGATCACTATCTAGTGATTACTAGATTTAGGGGTCTGTTCGCGGGTTGGCGCTACCGGACGGCAGTAACAGAACCACAGTCGGTCTGTCGCATCCGAAGCTGGAAGCTTCAGGAAGCGGATACTAGGGACAAATATCATGCGAGGGTAGCCGAAAAGCTTGACACCATCGATGGCAGAAAAGAATATGTAGAAAGAACATGGCAGAACCTTAGGGATGGAATGGTAAGTGCAGCGGAAGAAGTGTGTCGAACAATAAAAAGAGCCAGTAGTAAAAGAAGAGATGCATGGTGGAATGATGAAGTGAAAGAAGCTGTAAAGAAGAAGAAGAAAGCATGGTTAGACTACTTGGCCTCTAGTAATGATAAGGATATGAGAGAGAAGATGAAAGAAAGATATAGGCTGCAGAAAGTTCACACGAAAGCATTGATTGAGGAAGTGCGTGAAAGGTGTAGAATGGAAGCGGACGAAAGGTTGTCGCACAACTTTAAGGATAACTCCAAACTCTTTTGGAAAGAGGTTGGAAGGACCCAAAGTGGAGCAACGGCCTTAAGAATGAACAAAGTGCTTTCGAGAACTAATGACGTCCTCTCAGAAAAATCGGACGTCATGCAGCGATGGAGCGAATTTTATAGAGAAATGTATGCGTGTGATGATCTTAGTCAGGGATCCAGGGACGACGCCGTGACTGGTACGCCAGACCCGGACCTCGATGACACTGAGGTCATCAGTATGAAAGAGATTGAACGTGCGATTCGAAGTTTGAAATGTGGTAAGGCTGCGGGACTAAACAGAGTTACTGCTGAAATGGTCAAGTATGGTGGGCCTCGCGTCTGGGACAGCTTTCATCTGCTGTGCAATTTGTGCTGGCGGACGGGGGATATTCCGGATGATTGGCGATACGCAGTCATTGTGTCTTTATATAAAGGTAAAGGTTCACATTTTGACTGCGGGTGTTATCGGGCAATCAGCTTGACCAGTTTAGCAAGTAAAGTTTACTCGAAGGTTTTGACACATAGGATGCAAGAGAAATCGGAAAGATTTCTATGGGAGGCACAATGCGGATTTAGACCTGGAAGAGGATGCACGGATCAAATGTTTTCTCTCCGCATGATCACGGAAAAGCTTCTGGCTGCTAACCAGAAGATTTTCTGTGCTTTTGTGGATCTTGAGAAAGCATTTGATAAGGTTGTAAGGAAGAAAATGTGGGAACTGCTGCCGGGGTATGGTGTGGATGGTCGATTGCTAAGGGCTGTGCAGTCTCTTTACTGTGACTGTAAAGCCTGTGTGCGGGTAGGGCATGACCTGTCACCCATGTTTAGCGTGCAAACGGGCGTAAAGCAGGGTTGTGTCATGTCTTCCTGGCTGTTCATACTGTATCTCGACAGCTGTTTACAGAAGATTCAAAGATTCAAAACTTTTATTTGCATCAAACATGGTAAATACAGGTGTTAATTGTAGAGAAGCTGAAAGATAGCTGTTTGGGTGTGAAATTGGGTGACATAAAAGTAAATTGTCTGCTGTATGCTGATGATGCAGTGCTTATTGCACCATCAGAGGCAGAACTGCAGGCATTAGTCACGTGTATGAAAGAGGAATGTGAAATTAAAGGTCTCCGTTTGAATGCTAATAAAACTAAGGTTCTGGTATTTGAAAGGGACGAAGAGAGAATGAAGTGTGAAATATGGGTAAATCAGGAATGTCTAGAACACGTAAATGAAATTGTATACTTGGGGAGTGCTTTTAGCCGGGATGGAAGATGTGATTTAAATGTGGACAGGCGTGTCGCTGCCGGGAACAAAGTCAATGGTGCCCTGACTGCGTTAGTCAAAAGGCAAGGCGTAGCGAAGAGTGCACGCCTTGCAATACATAACGCAGTGTTGGTACCGACTTTGTTATATGGCAGCGAAACCTGGGTATGCCAGAAGAAGCATAAAAGCAAGTTGAATGCAGTGGAGATGCGATCTCTTCGTAAAATGTGCGGCGTTACCATGGCCGACCGAAAGCGAAACGAAGAGATTCGCAATATGGCAGGTTTGAAAGATGACCTTATCACAAAAATCGATAAGGGCGTGCTTCGGTGGTTTGGGCACGTTGAGCGAATGAGTGAAGACCGAATGGTGAAGAAAATATATAGCGCGAAAGTTAATATTAAAAGGTGTCGAGGTAGACCGAGACTAACTTTCTAAGACCATGTGAGCAAATTGCTCGAAGAGGGTAGGGTCAAGAGTACTCGAATACCTAGACGTGCATGTATGAAGAAGATAATGAATCTGAAAGAAGCGAAAGAGGTTTGTAAGGATCGTGACACTTGGCGATCTGTTCTCTCTGGCTACCCCGTCAGGGATTGTGCGTGAAGATAAGTAAGTAAGTATGTATAAATAGGATATATTTTTATAGTTTATTTATTGTATATATTAGTAAAATGTATATATATAACGTAATTAATTATAAATTTCTATTTTGTTTTTATTCTATATTGCTACACCTACTTCAAATTCTCACCACTCCATGGGTTGACTGGTAGAGAATGCCACAAGGCATTAAGTCCGCCCTTTGTATTCTTTTAGATTAAGGAATGCAATAAAGAATAAATAAATAAATATATACTTACATTAAATCAAAGTTTTCAGGATAGCTTGTGGTCTCAGTACGCGGGTACGAAATGTAACCTTGTGTGTAAAGCCGTTCTGCTATCTAAAAAGCAGAACAATAAACAGTTTAAATATATTATTTACGTACATTTAACAGATTATTTAAAAAATAAACTAATTATAACCTGCATAGCATGATGAGGTCCCATGCCGAGTCCAGAACTGGCCACTCTCATCAACTCGACTGTATTCAAAGCAACAGGTCTTGCTTTCACCTTTTCCTTTGCTTGAACATTAATTACTCTGTAAAGTGATTTTTTGTCAAAATAATATCATAAAAAAATTATACCTTAGTGTATGAACAGTTTATAATTAAACAGTTTGGATCCAAAGATTTTCTGAGTGATTTCCGCAAACACGCCAACTTCTAAACACTGACTGCAAGACTTCTTTGTAGAAATATGGGTGACGAATGTGGTGGATACTGTGACCCTTAGACACAACTATATTTATAACTAGCTTTTTACCCGCGGCTTCGCTCGCGTGCTCTTGAATTTAGGAACATCATTAAAATTTTATCGATGACTTGCCATTTTAGTTTATTTAGAAGTCTAATATTAGATGAAATTATGAAAGCCAAAACTATACCATCTAGTCATATCAGCAACAGAAGCTAACATTTATTTATTATATCAATCAACCTGGTCATAGTGAGATAATGAGATAAATGTATTATAAATAAAATAATATTACAATAATATTTATCTATTGTTTTTTTTTCGAGACTGTACAACCAGTGCGTGTTGCCAGTGATGACATACAGAACTGAGACGTGGTCCTTCACTGCTGGCCGGATAAGGAAGCTCAAGGTCGCTCAGCGAGCTATGGAGAGGGCTATGCTCGGAGTTTCTCTGCGTGATAAACTCAGAAATGAGGATATCCGCAGTAGAACCAGAGTGACCGACATAGCCCAACGGATTAGTAAGCTGAAGTGGCAATGGGCCGGCCATATAGCTCGAAGAACCGACAATCGATGGGGAAGAAAGGTTCTCGAGTGGCAGCCTCGTACCGGCAGGCGAAGTGTTGGGCGTCCCCCCACTAGATGAAGTGACGACCTGGTAAGATATGCAGGAAGTCGATGGATGCAGGTGACTCAGGACCGTGCTTTGTGGCATTCCTTGGGGGAGGCCTATGTTCAGCAGTGGACTTGTGAAGGGCTGTAATGATGATGATGATTGTTTTTTTTAGATTGGGATGTACGTTATCTTTTAGATACGTCAAACATGAGATGAATGTTTAACTTGAATAGATATCTCTTAATTTATAAAAACAAAAACAACTATAGTAAAATAAAAATTCATAACATGTGCAAGTCTATCAGCAATATGTGACTTACGTTGCTTCCTTTATTTCTTTGATACCGGAAAGGAACATGTTCGCGATGTCCTTTTCGAAACTTCTGACTCTTTTCCACTCCAAAGGCAGTTCCCGTCCCTCTGAAGTACTTGCAGTTACCCGAAGCACCCAATAAGTCTCCGGTTTAAAAGTTTGGATTTCGTCGTGACGTTGTACGCAGAATCCTAAGGTCGGCGTCTGACATGGGCCATATGAGATTAATGACGCATCTAAGTCACCATATCTACCTGTAAAGTAAGCTTAATCTAAATTACTATCATTAGGCTATTGTCGCTTCAAGTACTAGGCATTACTAATGTCTACTACTGTCGAGTACTTGAAGCTACAGTACTAGAAGCGACAGTAGCCCAATAGTAGGATGCATCCTGCAAACTCAGAAAGTTGTGGGTTCATATCCGCTATTTGACTACTGTGGTAAACAACTTCAAACACAAGCATTTTCAAGTTTACTTGGAGTAGTTAACAGAAGTATTAGTTATGTTAATAGCGATACTAGATTTGTTTAAATAGTGAGTTATTTGAGGATTTATTGACAAATTTAAAATTTTATTGATGTCTGCCCTAATTGTACATCATCAAAACTAATTACTATAATATTAATTTATTAGCTAGTATTGAATAGAATAAAATAATTTTTTATTCAATATAGATCACATGTGTAATTCTTATTGAAAGTAATTTTTTACTTTACCACTGGTTCGAAAAAACCCTCTGTCTGAAAAGAAGCAAGAAGAAACCCAACGGTAAAGTAAATTTTACATTAATGGTTGTACAAACTACCTACAAAATTTATTTTAGAAACTGCTTGGAAGCTACCACCTCATTCCCAGGTGTTATATACTGACTCTGTGGAGTCGAGAAACTGGTATCACTCACTAGCTTGTGTTTGTTCCTAGTGTTTACAGAGTGTATATCACTTTTTTACTGAAACTACATTTTTTGTGAACATACATTAAATTTTCGTAAATATACTGAGAGGCCAAAGTTAATATATATACTTCTATAAATTTATCTCTAAGAGACTCTCTCGGTTTTAGGTTGTAACGTGGTAGAGCCATGCTGCAGCTATCTATGGGCCACAGCAACCACTTACCAGCGAGGTGCTCGTTTATCACACTTATCCTATAAAAAAAATAGCACTAACGACCCTCTTCTGTAAAACATAAACAGTTTTTGACTCAGCCGCCTTTCCTCATAGCAAAATCCCATAAAACATTATGCTATGGAAATAACTGAAATAAACTAATCTAGCTGTCTCGACACTAGTGAAACCTCTAATCTTTTTTACAGCATAGGCTGCTAGTTTGGATATGCGGGGGGTCCAACTGAAGCTTTGCGTCGAGTGATGCCAATGAAAACAGTGGATTCAACAAGGCTCACTTCTTCCCCATTTAAAAACACAACACCAGCACACTTAAAAAGAAGTATAACTTTGCCTCCAGGTCCTTCAAAAGAGTTATTGCCAAGGCAAAGTCAGAGCACATAGGCAGAATTGGCGAGAAACTAGTTCGCCTTCCTTCGGGAACTCGTGCATTCTGGTCTCTCGCCAAGGCTGTCCAAGGGAATTTCTGTAAACCATCACTACCATCTCTGCACAGGGAGGACGACTCACTGGCCCAAGACGCAAAACACAAAGCCGACCTTTTAGGCTCCCTCTTTGCATCCAACTCGACTCTTGATGACGGGGGGAAAACACCGCCGACCATCCCGCGGTGTGAGTGCTCCATGCCGGATGTGCTGTTCTCACAGTGCTCGGTTCGCAAAGCACTTCTCTCCCTGGACATCCAGAAGTCGAGTGGGCCTGACGGAATCCCCCCAATTGTGCTGAGGACGTGTGCACCGGAGTTGGCACCGGTCCTAACGCGTCTTTTCCGGTACTCCTACTCCCAAGGCGTAGTCCCGAACTCATGGAAGACAGCTTTTGTCCACCCGATCCCTAAAAAAGGCGACCGCTCAGACCCGTCCAACTATAGGCCTATCGCGATCACCTCCTTGTTCTCCAAAATAATGGAATCCATTATTAACTGCCAGCTCATCCGGAACCTTGAGGATCACCAGCTGATTAGTGACCGCCAATACGGTTTTCGTCGGGGTCGATCAGCTGGTGATCTTCTGGTCTACCTGACCCATAGATGGGCGGAGGCAGTAGAGTCCAAGGGGGAGGCGTTGGCCGTTAGTCTGGACATTGCGAAGGCCTTCGATCGGGTTTGGCACAAAGCGCTTCTTTCGAAGCTCCCTTCCTATGGGCTTCCCGAGAAATTGTGCAATTGGATCACCAGCTTCCTTGCAGATCGGAGTATCAAGGTCGTTGTAGACGGTGCATGTTCTGACTACAAGCCTATTAACGCTGGTGTTCCACAAGGCTGTGTGCTATCACCAACGCTGTTTCTTCTGCATATCAATGATATGTTGCTAACTAGTGACATTCATTGCTATGCGGATGACAGCACTGGTGATGCTCTATACACCGGACGTGCCAATATTTCTCGGGAAAACGTCGCCGAGTACCGGAACAAACTTGTGTCTGAATTCGAGCCTTTGCTGAACTAAGTCCCGGATTGGGGGCGACTAAATCTAGTCCAGTTTAATCCTCAGAAGACACAAGTTTGCGCGTTAACCGCTAAAAAGAACCCCTTTGTCGTATCTCCTCAGTTTCAAGGCACTCCCCTTCTTGCCTCAGCTAGTATCGGTATCTTCGGAGTCGACATATCGAGTGACGTGCAGTTTCGTGGTCACTTGGAAGACAAGGCCAAATTGGCCTCTAAAAAGCTTGGCGTGCTCAGCAGAGCGGGACAGTATTTCATGCCGGCACACCGCCTGCAACTTTACAAGGCGCAGGTTCGGCCTCACATGGAATACTGTTCCCACCTCTGGGCAGGGGCTCCCCAGTGCCAGCTCCTTCCACTTGACCGCATCCAGCGCAGAGCGGCCCGAATCGTCGACGACCGAGCCTTTTCCGATCGGCTCGATTCATTGGCACTGCGAAGAGATGTTGTATCCCTTTGCATTTTCTATCGCATCTACCATGGGGAGTGCTCTGATTGTTCGGATTAATCCCAGCCGCTAAATTTCACGAACGCACATCGCGGCAAAACTCCCGATACCATCCACACCATCTGGATGATTGGCGGTCCACCACTGTGCGATTTAGAAGATGTTTTTTTCCTCGCACGACTTCCTTGTGGAATCGATTACCATCAGCGATTTTTCCGGACCGATACGACTTAGGGACCTTCAAGAAAAGAGCGTTCTCCTTTTTAAAAGGCCGGCAACGCATCTGCAATTCCCTACCCGGTGTTGCAGTTGTTCATGGGCGGCGGTAGTCACTTACCATCAGGTGAGCCCCATGCTCATTTGCCCCCTCTCCTATAAAAAAAAAAGAAACATTGGTATTCAGATTTTAACATTCGATGTTGTAAATTTAATACATTTAGTTTTATTTCCATTTAAATGTAGATTATTAATGTTAAAGCAATGCACTAATTTTGATTCTTCTCATTTAAATGATTGAGACTTAAGTTTAAAAATCAAGAAAGTATTATCAGCAAATAATACTATATATCATGATTATCCCCTACAAGGAAAGGTAAGTCATGCAGCTATATTATGGTTGTAGCACGAATGGGTCAGCTCTACGCGGTAGAGCCATGCTGCAGCTATATTATGGTTGTAGCACTAATGGGTCAGCTCGACCGGGGAAGGACCACGCTCTCACAGAAAACCAGCGTAAAATAGCAGCTTAACGCTGCTGTGTTTCGTATGGTGAGTGTAGAGAACCGGAGACCCTTTTTACTGGCAAAGAGGCATTCCATCTTACTTCCTCACGGGTGACAACGCATCTGCATCTTGAGTCTTTATTGAGATAGATATTTAGATATTTAGCTATTTTATCTGCTGCCAATAAGACAATCCCCATCAAAAAACCTTATAAAAATAATGCTACTTCACCACCTTGGTGGGATCAAGATTGTTCTGTAGCATGTAAGAAGAGAAAGGAAGCTGAAGTAAGATATTCCCTCTCTATGAATTTTGACAACTATATTTTTTATAAAAAAACTGCTGCTGAAACATTAAAATTATTATCTGGGAAGAAAAAGGCTGGATGGGTTAAATTCTGTGAGTCACTGTCGCCTAGGACTCATCCATCATTAGTCTGGAAAAATATTAAAAAATTCCGATGTTCAATTTTGGCCTCTGAAAACACAATTTCTAATGATCAGTCTTATTGGCTTGAAAATTTTGCTAGTAATCTTGCTCCTCCTTCAGTACCATCTTACAATGAAAGTATAGTATTTCAATCACAGTCCTTGCACTATCAACACAGTTTTGACTCCCCTTTCTCTTATGAGGAGTTATATGCTGTTCTTAGTGCCCTTAAAGACTCTTCACCAGAAATTGATGGAATTCCTTATTCTTTTATTACTAATAGCAGTGAATCTACTAAAGCCCATCTTCTTTCTATTTTAAATTGTATTTACATGTCCGGTAATTCTCCTGAAGAATGGAAATCCCAAGTTATTTTACCTATTTACAAACCAGGTAAAGCCTCACACTGATCCCTCAAGCTACCGCCCTATTGCTCTTTCTTGTACCATGGCCAAAATTCTTGAACACCTAATAAAAAATCGTCTAGAATGGTTTCTTGAAAGCAAAAACCTTCTAGCAAAAAGCCAATTTGGATTCCGAAAGGGCTTAAGCACCATGGATAGCCTTAGTACTCTAGTTACTGATATTCGTATAGCTTACTCTAAACATGAATACCTTGTTGGTGTCTTTCTAGATATCTCGTCTGCATATGATAATGTACTTCTTCCTGTGCTCAGGCAAAAAATGCTTTATCTGAGTATTCCAGTGAGGATAGTAAATTTTGTCTCTAACTTTCTCTCTTCTAGGTCCATTTATATTGATAGTCAAAATTCTCTACTCCCGCCAAGAATTGTATGGAAGGGTCTCCCACAAGGCTCAGTACTTAGTCCTTTGCTCTATTCTATCTATACTTATGAACTAGAACTTTCTGTTAACTCATTCTGTAACATCCTCCAATATGCAGACGATATAGCTATCTATATTTCCTTGGATAACCTTGCTACAGCTTGTTCCCGCTTGAATCTATCAATGTCCTATTTACAAGATTGGTTAACTGATCATGGTTTGTCCTTGTCTGTTCCCAAAAGCAGTGTTGTCATCTTCTCTCGCCATAGGCAACTCCCTGAAATCGACATTCTCTTTAATAATGAACCTATCCCTATTAGGGAGAATGTAAAATTTTTGGGAGTTATTCTTGACTCCAAACTAACCTTTTCTCATCATATCAACTATGTCTCAAAAAAATGTGAAAAAAATATAAATATTCTTCGCGCGTTATCGGGAGTTTGGTGGGGCTCCCATCCATTCTCTCAAAAAATATTGTACAACGCCCTTATTCGTAGTCATTTGGATTATGCGTGCTTTGTCTTGGAACCATGTAATAAGTCTTCCCTAAAGATCCTAGACAGGATTCAGACGAAAAGCCTTCGTATAATCATTGGGGCAATGAAATCTTCCCCAATAAATGCTCTCCAAGTCGAATGTGTAGATCCCCCTCTTTACCTAAGAAGACAATATCTTTCGGACAGATTCTTTTTTAAAATCTATCAACTCTCTTCACATCCTCTCATTTCTAAATTACACCTTCTTTTGGAATATATTTCAACAAAGCATTACTGGACTCATAAAGAATCTCCCTGCTTATCCAACAGTTTGGTAACATTACTCCATCTACCACACCCAGTATCACAATGCAAGTCCTGTCCCATCTTTGATATCCCATATGATGCAATTATTTTCCAACCAAATATCCACCTCGACCTTGGTATTGAGAAAGATTGCCCTATAGCAAATAGTAAATTAAGTAGAGTCATAGATAATTTATGGAAAGGCTGGCTTATTATATACACTGATGCCTCCAAAAAGTCAGGTGAAAGTTGCACTGGAGCAGCAGTTTGGATTCCCAGATACAAAATAATCCTCAATTTTAAATGCCCTTCTATTTCTTCCACTTTTACTGGCGAGGCCACGGCAATTTATGAAGCTTCGATTTATATAGAAGCACACAACTTAAATAAGTCAGATATTCTTACCGACTCCAAAAGCTGTTTGTTAGCAATTTTGTCAAACCAGTTCCAAAGTAAATATAAGTTACCCTTGATCCTCAAAATTAAACACACATTGTATAGATGTCATCTCAAGGGCATTCAGGTTTCCTTAGCTTGGATTCCAGGTCATAGTGGCATTAAGGGCAATGAAACAGCTGATCTGATGGCTAAAAATGCAAGTCGAAATGGTTTGCCATGTAATTTAATTTACTCTTCAGACATAGTGTTACTTGCAAAGAAGAAGTTAAGTAATAATTGGAACACATTATGGAAAGCCACTCAAAATATAAAAGGTAAACACTATGCTGCTATACAATGTGCCATCCCTCCAAAACCATGGTTTTTCAAATTTAATAAAGCTAACAAACAGTCAACATCAACTATTTGTATACTTAGAATTGGCCATGCTTGTACACCAGTACATTTAGCCAAACTGAGGATTAGGGATAGTTCCCTCTGCGAATGTGGGTTAGATGAGGGAACCTCAGACCATATTTTTTTTAACTGTCCTAAATTATCTTGTTCACTCTATGATCATCTCCCTCCTGACATCCCTCGTCCTATAAATTTTGATTCACTTTTAACCTACACAAATACTCCTTATGTATATATTCTGTGTGATTTTATTAACACTAATAGTATAAAGTTTAATGTTTGTCAATACTAATATACTAATGTAGTTATAGCAACTGTGTTTGTCATTTGTTGTAGGTAATTCAACAGTACAACCACTAGTATTACAAGATAAAAAGGGAAAATTTAATTGTTTAAAGAAAAAAAGATACTTGTATTATCACAATCTTCTTTAGTACATGGGCATAGTATTTGTAACTACTGAGCTTGTACTCAATAAACACTTCCACGCTGACATTGGCGAATAATTAAAAACCGCCATAAAAAAAGAAAGAAGAAGAAGATGTCTATGGGTCACAGTAACCACTAATCATCAGGTGGACTGTGTGCTCGTTTGTCACCCGATCCTATAAAAAAAAAGTCATTAATATACACTAGAAATAAGAATGGGCCGAGAATCGAGCCCTGAGGAACACCCATTAGTACAGGTAATGAATTTAACATTATATGAAACAATTTAATTATATTAAATTTTTTCATTAAAGTTACGGACAATACACACAAGACTGCCTGACTTTTAAATTTAGTAAGTTGTCCATTAGTCTCGCTAAAAATAAAAAACGGCTGGACCGATTTTGATGAAATTTTTTTGTGTTCTAATGGGTCCCTAGATTGTTTAGATTAACATTTGAACCTGGTAAGTGGCACTGCTGTCAAGATCCAGAAATCACCCGTGCGAAGCTGGGGCGGATTAAAGTATAAATCGACAATCTCTATTACAGAATTTTTTTTTTAAAGGTGGCAAATGAATCGTATGAATGGTATGCATTACCTACTTTGTAGAACAAACCCCTTCACCCCTACTATTGTGTATACTATTATTACCGCCACTAAATCCAGCACACACACAACACACATCAACACAGCACCATTGAAAATACGATAGGTGATTCGCCTTTAAGCAAGGCATTATCAGGAAAAATAGACACTGTGATGGCTAACCACTTTTTTGCAGATCCTAGCTAATTATTTTGCACATCTTTCTGATTCTATTATAGGATAAAGGTGACAAGCAAGCACACGGTCCACTGATGGTAAGTGGTTGCTGTAGCCCATAGACATCTACAACTATCCTCATTTGTGAATCAAAATGCAGGTGCGTTTCCAACTGTAAGGACTAAGATGGAATGCCTCTTTTTCAGTAAAAAGGGTCTTCGGTTCTCTACACTCATCATATGAAACATGCATCATTAAGCTGCAATTTTCCGCTGGTATTCTGTGCGACACACTCTCCTCCCCAGTCGACTCATTCATACTACAACTATACAATTAATATAGCTGCAGCATGACTTTACCATATTCAACATTCTTGTTAGTTATAATTTAATATAAACATTTCAAAATGTTAACCAATAATACCCAAGCAAATATTAATGTTACCTTGAAAATATTTAGTTTGGAAACGAGTGAAAGCACATCCAATTCGCAAATCCAATTCTTGACGCGCATCAACACTACGTGATTCGTTTTCATTCGGACGCACTAGATTCAACATGGCTGCTTTGATATCTTTGTCCGTAATCGCAGAGAAACGTGCACGGTATGTCACCAGTGGCGAGAATACATCACTCTTCATGTATGCTTGAACACAGCTCATCACCTAAAATCAAACAATTAACACATTTCTGTAATCTGTAATTTATTATAATTTTATAGTATATACTGAAACCCGTGTTCGTGGCGGCGTAAGAGAATCCACTACCCCATATCATCCCGTGGATGTCGTAAAAGACGACAGAGGGAAACTGAAACAGGAAATGATCAGCAGCATATTCCTGATAACAACTCAAAATTATAAACAACTGCTGTGGCCAACCTTGCCAAAACTGTCAAAATTTAATGCGAGTGCAATTATGTAACTTTGGGAATCACACCACAGACTGTTATCTTTTCCAATAGGAAGCCAACTTACATTTATACTTATAATACAATTGCATAGCTAAAGTAATAAAGATTAATGAGGGGCAGCTTTATACCTGCGACCGACTGTGCAACACAACCTAATAATACTAAACTTGCAATTACATTTAGGGGACATCCATAAGATGTTTAACCAGACAGATTATTTGCACTGCAAATGTGTAACTCTGTCGAAAATCAAAGAGAAAAGTAAATGGCTTCGTGTATACATTTGATGCGTGATTTCATTGTATTGTCAGTAACAATTATAAGCCTATGTCATTGTATATTAATATCTTATTTTGTGTTACAAAATATTACAATAGTAAAAAAACATAACACTGTTATAGAGTGATTCTCCGGTTGAGCCAACCCATTCGTACTACAACTATAACATAGCTACAACATGGCTCCACCACGCTGCACACTCAATTGCACTACTAATTACTAAGTAAACAGTGTTAAAACTTGCAAATTCTTCTGAGGTCTTGTGCAATTGTAAGTAATTATTAGCGAGAGTGACAGAAGTCTACTACAGGAGAGAAATCAAGGGCAGAGTCAACCGCTTTACATACTTTCTAAGACTTGGGGGTATTACAACAGAGCCACCTTTATGACTCTACACTGCTACTGAACAAAACTGAAGAAAAACCCAACAACTGATTTTGGCCCAACTTAGGATTCGAGACCAGGACAACACTTGCAACCACCAGCCGAATAAAGCAATCATTTTCAAATAAGTACTTTACTGATAATCACCAAGTACCATTTATTGTATAATAAGCCAATACACATCAGACTACAATAGTTTCAATGCAATTTTTACAAGACAAGAATTACTCTGCCAAAAGTCGAGATGATAACAAAATCATTGAAAGTAATTAAAAATTATAGATAGTAAGACTAGACAGTACTAATTTGGAAAAAATTATAAAATTTATTCCACATTACTTACTACATGGAAAAACTGTGCTACAATATGACTGCCACAAATGACTGACTTAGGAAAAACTATACTCATACTGAACACCAGCAATAGTTTTATAATGTGTGTCATATGGTATCCTTTTTATTTGTAACAAAATATTCCATTGTCCTCAAGGGTAACAAAGAACTTATATTTTGTTTCTTATTTGAAGATAGATATAGGTATCAATGGGAAACGGCATCCTTATACTACCAGGAGGACTATGTGTTTGTTTAATAACCCTTATTTCAATACCAAAAAATATTAGCACTATTTAATTTCAAGTATTATTATATTGCAAACATTATTATCAATTAATCGTAACAAAAAAAAATGCAGTAAATTAGTTCAGTAAGAGGCAATGCACATTAAATAAACTTATTTCTATCAATTAACTTATTTTTAATTTTTAATCATAATATTTCATTGACTACTTACTTCAAAACAAATATTTTCCCCTTCTTTATCACAATCCAGCCACAAAATAAGATAGTCGCATCCTCTGGCTTCTTGGGCTAAAAAAGCAGGCATTCTCAGACGAGGCATTGCTTCTTTTTTTTCAGTAGGACAACTGAATAATTCGACTGGATCAACTTTGTCCCAATTATTATATTTTCCGGTAAAATCCAAGCTCATTACATGCCCACACACAGATGTCATTTTAAAATGAACTGGTTCATTTTTAAAGGTCCCATTCCATTCGTGAACAGAACAGGCTGAATTAGAACCTATGAAAAAGATTAATTTAAAAAATATGGGTAACATTATGTTATTCAATAAATAATCAGTAACGACGTTAAATTCTAACCCTTGTTAGTGCTACACTTTCCGTTGCTAAGAATATTGGCCAGATTTTGTGCTAACGATGGCTTTTCAGCCACCATTAAGGCCGTCTTCATTATTTAAAAAAGCTTTTTAAATTTTATCTCATTAATTATTTTACACAATAGTGTTTAGATGTCTAAAGTAAATTGATATATTTTTTAATAACTGTTGTTGTTTTTATTATTTGCTCGAGGGAGCAGGCAAAGGAACTAAGCCATACAGCCTTTTTTTTAATAACTGAAACTGACATATTATTGACAATTACATTTTTTGATTTTTATTAAAATTTTGCCTTAGATGCTTGTTTTTTAAGCCATGTCTTCATTTATCTCAGTATCAAGTGATAATAATCTTTTATAGTACACTGCTTCACAACATGTTAAAGTTTTTGGGAGATTTTGTCTGCAACTTGAGCCAGCAGACAGTTGGCGGTAGTATCTCAAAGCGCCTAAGGAAATAGACATCTTATCTTGAGATTCAAATCACCGTCAGAGCACTTGTTTCACCGTTTCCACAAATCACACATCTGAATAGATGCGCAGACATTTTACTTTTACGTATCAAAATCCACTTCAAACTATTATTTAAACAATAATAGAGGAACAGCAATCCGCGACCAGTCAAGTTCCCGTAAAAACTCCTTTTACTTTATTGTATGACCAATGGATGCAGAATCCTTCAGTCGAAATAATAAAAAATCAGTTACATTTAATCAGTGCAATTAAGTCACATTGTGTATATATTTTAATAATAAATCTCTTTTGTTTTCATTAAGCATTTAACAATTTGCATAAGGTAGGGAGCGTTTTTTAAGCACCTTAAGACACTTGTGTCAGTGACTCCCGCTCTTCCATAACCATACAAACTTTCTAGAAACGTAAGATTACATATTATACAAAAAGAGAAATGTTTAAAATTATTCAACAACAAATTGTGTGTGTGTGTGTGTGTTTTTTTTTTTTGTGTGTGAAAATATATTAATTTTCACCTAATGTGTTGAAACATAAAAGATTTTCTATGCTTTCATGAGACAGGGTTTTCAGCCGATTTATAATCAATAACTTATAGTCCTTGGTATTTCTAAGCTAAGGCTCAGTGGAGGCGGCCGTGGTGGGAGCTAAGGCGGCAGCTAGCCAGGGCCGCCTCCATCAAATGGAGAACAGTGGTACATCAGTCGTGGCCACTCAGCTAACGGGAGTGAGAAGGGTCCAGCGGACAGATAAGTTGCCGTGAAGTTCCTCTCCACACGCTGAGGGGGGTTGATGACACCCCCGCCCCTGGGGGAATTACCCCCGACTGGTCGGGGGAGGGACCCCTTTCAAATTTAGGGGCCTGATGGCTGGCCGGCGGGCGCCGAGAGTCGCCCGGCAAAGGGCGTGGCTGAGCGCCCCCGCCCGTGGGGGTCGAGGGCCTGGCAGAGCCCCGAGAGGAGACGCCGTTCGCACCCAGTCACAAAACTGCATGGTGATTGCCCTGGCAATGCAGACAGGGCCGTCGATGCGGACAGTCTCGCTGGAGGTGCCCTCCCAAAACATGAACAGCACCAGCGGCGCTCCTTTGCGATAGTTCGCCTTGCCGGAACCGGCTTACCTAATAATTTCGGGCACGACGTTACCCGGTGATCAGATGCTCGACAATAGGAGCAGGGGGGGATTGACGACGACTTGCCTGGCGGATTCAGCCTCTCACTGGTCACGTTTCGTAAGTCGTCAACGGTGCCCGTCGCGTTCTCGATCTGCCGGCACTGCTCCTCCAAAAACTGCAGCAGGTCATAGAAGGGCGGAATATAGGAGGCCTCGTCCGGACGTAGTCTGGCCCGGTCACTAAGCAGCGGGAGGCTTAGAAGCTGCTTAACATGTTCGTCCGCAATTCGCCGGACGTTGGCGTATCTTCTGGCTAGGAGGTCCCGAGCAGTCTGGTAGGCGTCGTCAGACAATCTCAAGTGGCCGACGACGCCCAGGGCTTCCCCCTCCAGTGAGGCCAGGAGGTAAGCCATCTTTTGGCTCGGGGTCAAGTCACTCCGGGCGTCCACTAGGCTGTCGAAAAGACCAACGAAGGTCAGCCATTCGGAAAGGACCCCGGAGAACTTTAGCAGGTCCAGAGTTGGGAGTCGTCCCAACAGCTCCGGCTGAAGCTGCTTCCGAGAGGACCCGGGCAGGTCACTCATCCGAGCTTCACGCGCCTCCTCGGCATACCTGCCTTCAGCCTCGATCAACTCGTCCGTGAGCGAAAAGAACTGCTCATAGTCCGCGAAGCAGGATTCCAGGACTCCCTTCTCCACATCCGAATCCTCGAGCTCAGCGTAAGCCTCCTCCACTGCGGTCCTTCGAGCATCAACCTGCTCGAACCGCTTCATCAAGTTATGGACCCTATCCGGTCGACCTATCAAAGCATGGGCGCTTGCGGCCCAGCGTAACTCAGTCCGCAGGCAACGGATTAGTAGCTTGGGCGATGACATCACTACTAAATATATATAATACGACGCGGCTCGAGTACAAATTACAAAGATAACAAATAAAAAATACAACAAAAAATTAACAGTTAATAAATGCAGTTCCTATCAAATCGCGTTGAATAGAAATTACACAAATACGAATTACTACGTATCAACCAAATACAAGTTAGCACAAAAGAAAAGACACAAATCAAATTAACAAATAACAAATACTAGTGCGATCAAATCAAGTTAAATTCAAATTGCGCAAATACAATTACTACTCTTTAGTTCAAATACAAATTACAATACAAATAAGATACACATCACGGTCGATCAACAAAAAATGCCTAGCTCGGAAATCGACCCTTCGATAAGTAATCCACTACAACTATCCGACAACGATAATTAACCGATTACGTAAAAATAACCATCTACCTACATGACGTATATCTCTAGAAAAACTCCCGCTTGCGCAACCTAGGGCGCGGCTTTTCAATCTACCCACTAACCAAAAAAGCATGCAACAAAGCAACAAAGGAAAATAATTTTATTATTACGTACAAAAAAATATTTTTACGTATTACGGACGGGCGTCATTGTAGACACAAAATTAACCCAATCAAACCAACGCTCCCTGCCACCAGAATTGTTTAATTTTTATCAAACACTATGGTCGGGATCGACCGGGAATCGAACCCGGACCCACGCTCTGCTACCTACGGCCTACGGCTGCTCCCTTTATGGGTCAAATCCTCTGGGGCCCATGAGCAGAAACTTCCCGAGCAGACGTAGGTCGGGCCTCAATGTAGCCACGTGGAATTTCTCTAATTACACTAAACTATATGGGGGAGCGTTCTATACTACGGCCAGTTGACCGGGAGGATATTAGACGGAGCTTACTTACCTATATCCAAGGCGACTGGTCCCTCCGAAGTTGGTCAGGTCGCATGTGGTTGTGTAGTGCAAGGGAAATAAGGTGATGTGATGTGTATCTGGGTGTGACTGATGGTGATTGACCCTAGACCTTGGCCGTCGGCAGCAGCCCGGGCGTCGACACCGCTCCAAATTGAGGGAACCTTCCGCGGCGTTGTCCACAGTCACTTTCCTCGTTCGTCACGATGACAGTCAATTAACTCTATCGTACGATTAACTAACTTACAGAAGCCACTAACTCTCGCTGGGTATAAGGTTAACGCACAAAATGCACACGGAGTTTCCGGATCAAAGGTCACTACCGTTTCGCGTAGCAACAGTTATTTCTAGAATATCAAAGGCCGCACTAGCTAATATTGCCGAATGCACTTATGCAGATTCTGAGTCAGACACAATGAGTCCCTGGGAAGCTCTCCAGCAGGAATGCGCGCCACAAATCCTAGACCGTATATTTACTGTCCGCGCCTAATTATTCCGAGTTCCCGACAAAAATGACAGTGTACTAACGTTAGCACCGCTTACAGACGACTCCACTGTACCTTTACGCGTTCTCAACCCCACCGCTTGAGCGACGTCAAAACTGGTATGGCACCGAGCGTCGCGCCCCCTAGACGTCGATTCCGACAACAGCGTTTGGCGCGAACAACGGGTATTTTAAAGATCCTAAAAGAAGAAAATTATTTATTTATTTATTTATTTATTTTTACCACTTACAACTATCATCACAGGTGTATTACCTAATACAATAGTGCAGTTACAAACTAAGAAACTAGACAAACATAAATAGGTATATTATGCACAACTTAAAGATATTTTACAATAAGCGGCCTTTGTGAATTCGTTCAGAGTACAGCTGAACAAATCAGTATGTTGTGGGACCACGTTAAGTGCACGAAGCGCGCGCGTCAAAGGCGCGAGCTGTAGCAAGTTGGTGCGCGCTTGCGGCACCAACAAGAGCGGCGGCCGCCGCCGTCTTCCTACGTACTTATTAGGGACACACAGCTCAGCTATCTGTAAAATACCTGGGTTATGTATTTTACCACGGATCACTTTTAGTAAGTAAGTGGCGAGAGCAACTTCCCTTCTTATTTCTAGTTTATAATAGCCTATCATGCCTAGTATAAATAAAGTAGGGTACAAAAGTGGATAACCCGGGTACACACCATACTGTTTTAAATACATAAATCTCACAAATTTGTTCTGAATACGTTCTAGCATTAATTTATATTTGACTTCATGTGGTGACCAAACAACAGCATTGCATTCTAAATGACTTTTTACGAGTGCCTCGTATAATGCTCTCAGAGCACAGATGTTTGTGAATCTGTTGACTAGCCGTAAGACCATCCCTAGGTTGCGGTATGCTTTTTTACAAACATTAGTAACGTGTTTTCGAAATTGTATGTCGGTAGTGAATCGCACACCTAAATCATTAACCTCAAAAACTCGTTGCAGACGGGTTCCATCCATATAGTATTGATGATGACTCGGGTTATGTGCACGGCTGAATGATAGAATAGAACATTTCTCCGCGTTGAAATATAATTTATTTTCCAAACTCCACTCTACGACTTTTGTTATATCCTGCTGTAGCATGTCATGATCCGCCCGCTGCTTTATTTTTAAAACTAATTTCAGGTCATCAGCAAATAACAAGGGTGTAGACTTATTGACTACTTCAGGCAAATCGTTGATTGTCAGAATAAAGAGAAAAGGCCCTAAATTACTGCCCTGACTGACACCTGATCTTGTAAAGTAGGGTTCGGAAAGCCATCCGCTGCATCAACATACTGACATCCGTCTCTTAAATAAGAGGCGAAAAATGATAGCGTATGCGGTGTGCAGCCGACGCTAGCCAACTTCGCTAGTAGGACGTCATTGTCTACTGTGTCAAATACCTTTTTAAAATCAAAATAGGCAACATCCACTTGTTGGCCAGCATCCACCGTTGGTACTATGTGTGTCATTAGCTCGAGCAAGTTCCCCGTTGTCCCTCGCCCGGGACGGAAGCCGTGCTGTGCGTCGGACAACAGAGCACTTATTTGTGGGTACAAACTACTGTGAATGGTCGACTCAAAAACTTTAGCTGGAGTGCATAATACCGCCACGGGTCTATAATCACTGGGGGCTGAACCTCTGCTACCTTTCGGCACGGGTACTACCCGAGTGAGTTTTCAACGATCAGGAAACTTTGCAGCCTTAATACAAACATTGAATATGTGTAGCAAAGGCTTTACTAATACTGCACGACAGTCCCTAAAAATAAACGCCGGAATACCATCGGGCCCAGCCGAAGACTTCGGCGGCAAACGTGCAAGTGCGCGTCGTACGTCAGCCGGACGTAAGCACGCGAGATGCGCCCACGCACCCGGCACCGCACCCGTCGCCGCACTTATGCTTGCCGCCGCCACGCTCAGCTTAGGAGGCGTCGGATTGTAAACCGACTGGAAGAACCGAGCGAACTCATTGGCACATTCTTGTTCTGATAGTACCCGTCCGTCATTGATTAACCTTCGATGATTCGAATCGCCTTTCCTAGATCTTATGTACCCCCAAAACGCTCGCGGATCCTTTGCCAAATGTCCCTGCACGCGGTCGCGGTACTGGTCATGTGCTCGTGCAGTCTCGGCTTTAACTCTTGCCCTACATCGAGAGAACTCCTCGTAATCATGGCGCGCTTTGCTAGATTTATATTTTTTATGTAATTTATATTTCAGCTTTATATCCTTAATTATTTCAGGCGTGTACCAAACCGGATAAGTATATCTCCTATTGACTGAGTTTATATATTCTTTTGGGGGAACACACTTGTCAAAAATATCATATATCTTATCATAAAATAAATTTAGAACGTCGTCCGGCTCTTGTATATAGTACATCTCATTCCAGTCTATTTTTGTAAATAAATTGTATAACTGAATAAAGTCGGCTTTATTAAAATTCCATAATTTCCGTGTTATCGGGGATCGTGAGCACGAGTATCGCATACACGGCGATCCAGAAGGTATGGTGGTTGCGGGGGGAAGCTGCGGCGCACGTGCGCCGAGCTCGATGCGCACGGCAAGCGGTGGATGGTACGCGTCCACGGGCTGCAGGCCCTCGTCCGCCGCACTTACCGAGGCGCCGCCGCTACTGCACAGCACGAGGTCCAACTGCCTATTGTTACAATTAGGTACCCCATTACACTGAGTGAATTCACAGAAGGCCATGAAATATTCGTAATAATTAGATATATTATTATTACAAGAGTACATATTGAAGTCCCCTAATATAACTAAATTAGTTTTATATTTTAGACATAGTTTTTCTAATATGCTAAACATTAACATATATTCGTTCTCGTCAGCCTGCGGCGGTATATACACGGCACAACAAGTAAATAAAAAATGGTTTTGAATATAAACAGCAGTACAAATTAGTTCAAACTTTTGACTGTCAATATTAAAATCACCTGGCACAGTCACTCGTCGCAACACGAACCGCTGTGTGGCCACTAAAAGTACGCCTCCCTGTTTGCGCCCATCTGCCCGGTCACATCGTAATATTTGGTATCCGGGGAGCACGAATTCAGAGTTTTGAATCGCTTCATTTAAGCCAGTTTCAGTAATAGCGAATAGATCAGATCCTGATGATTCTAATAATGATAAAAATTGTGTGGTCTTTGTCCGCAGTCCTCTGACATTTTGGTAAAAAACGTTAAAATGTCTACTCGGTTTCCGATTTGTTTGTTTTGGTTGTTTTGGTTGAGCGGCGAAACCAAATCCATTCACTGAATTCTACATTTACTGGCCATACTTCTGGGTCACAAAGCTTGTCATAATCGCTTAACGTAACACCAATCTTGAACGACGCGTATTCTCGCACAGTTTTAGGTTTTAATTTTTCAATAACGATTTCTGACTCGTTTCCCAGTATTTTTTTTAAAAACTCCTGTAGATTTTCCTCTGTAGTGCATTTTTCCAGTCTCCAAACATGTAAAAATTTTCTACGTTCAACTGCTTTTATAAAAATAACTGATTTGTTACCTCCTCTCTGTATAAGGTTACTCCTCCTTTTATTTTTATTTTTGACTTCTATCCAATCATTACCATCGTTATCGCCGACTTTCGTATCCACTGCTTTCCTGGCCGCCGCCGCCGCATAATTTGTTTCCGGGGGCTTCGACAGCTCGGTCCCCGCGCGTGATAGCCCTTATTGTTGATGTTGGACGAAATAGCTGGTTCAGTACATTCTGGTATTGTAGATATTAGTTGTCGATTTTGGCATTCGGTACTGATATCATACCTTTCATTTTTCTCACTTATCTCTAATACTTGCCTCTTAGCTTTTAAATATTTAATTTGTTGTTCAAAAGAAATACATTTCATATTAGCATCCTTCAATTCCTGCCTTAATTTACTATTTTCTAGCGCAAGTACTGCCACAGTGTTTTTGATTTCTTGTATAATGTTGGTTTCAAAAGCACAAATTTTTGCCATGATTACTCTCTCAACTTTATCTATTATCTCGTCCGATGTTAACGACTCTGCTATCGCTTGATATCTATTTAATAGACTAAATGAAAACATTGTCGCTGCTGAACTTTTTAATAATTATAATAGAAAAAAACTAAATAAGAAAGTTAAATACTCACCGTCTTTGAAGAAGTTTTGCCTAATCCTCAATTATTATTTTCCAAATGCTTACAATTATGTTAAGCAGACGTTTACTACTTGCCTTTCGTAATACATTGTCCAAGTGGTACGGTCGTTTTAATGGAGAACCAGGATTCACTGAAGAATCTTTTCAAGCGTTGAAAGCAAAATCACAAGTAAGTAAGCATCGACCTTTGTGCACTTTACTTTTCGACGAAATTGCTATTAGAGCTCAGAAGATTTGGGATGGCAAGAAATATATTGGCCTAGAAGATATGGCGTCGGGCGGGTACACCTTTAGCATCACAAGCATTAGTTTTTTTACTCGTTGGCATTAACCATAGCTTCAAACTTCCATTGGGATATTTCCTTAGTAATTCTATAAGAGGTGAGCAGAAAGCGAATTTGATAAAATTATGTCTTATCAAAGTTTTTGAAGCTGATATGGATGTTGTTGCAATGACATGCGATGGCCATGCAACAAATTTCAATGCATTACAATCACTTGGTTGCAATTTCACGCCAGAATCATTAAAAACTACGTTTGCACATCCTGCTAATGGGTCTGAGGTTGCAAGTTTTCTGGACCCTACCCACGTAATGAAATTGTTAAGGAACCAATTAGAATCCAAAAGAGAGTTTGTAGACAAGGATGAAAAAACAATTAAATGGGCAATCGTAGAGGAATTGAATAAACTATAAGAGAAAGAAGGTTTACACTTTGCCAATAAATTGACCAAAAAGCATGTCAACTTTAAAAATAATATAATGAAAGTTAAACTGGCTACCCCGGTTTATAGTGAAAGCGTAGCAAATGCTATAAAATCGTACAGAGAAGATCTAAATCTAGACGCATTCCAAGATTTGGAGACAACGGAAATGTTCGTTAAAAATATAAATATAATGTTTGACATTTTTGATTCCCGAGCAACGAGACAATTTGATTTTAAAAAGCCACTGTGTTCGCAGAACAAAGATATTATATTTAAATTTTTGGATGAACTCAAAGAATACATAATAAACTTAAAAATCAAATATACTACAAAGAGAAAATTGAAGAAAGGGTGTCGAGTGACTTTTGTTATTACTCGATTTTACAAACGTTTAGTAGACTCAAAGTGTAAAACCGGTTTCCTTGGCACGTTAATAAATATAGAAAGCTTAAAGCAACTGTATGAAAATCTTATCGAAAATGAAAAACGGCTAGTATTTCTGCCAACCTATAAACTTAGCCAAGATCACCTGGAGATGTGCTTTTCCTGCATTAGAATGCAAGGAGGTTTTAACGATAATCTCAATGTCCGCCAGTTCAAAGGTTGCTATATAAAACTGTTAGCGCATCTAGAAATAACATGTCTGACTACTGGAAATTGTGTTCCTTTGGAACAAATAGCTGTGCTTAAGTGTTCTTCGGCCAGCCAAATTATTAATACTACGACTCCATCATACCGTCATGAAGAATAGGAAGATGATACTTGCAACTATTCTTTATCGTTCATGATAGAAATTACCAAAAAAGATGACGATTTGGCACAGCGATTAAATATAGAATCATTAAATGATTACAGTAAGTTGATCATAGGATATCTGGCAGGAAGCATTTGTCATTACGCAGGTAAAAACATTAAGTGTCCAAAATGCATCGCACGATTGTGTACAGATAACTGGCATTTTTTCCACAAATTGATAAATTTGAAAACAAGGGCAGGCTTGCGTTTTCCGTCAAAAGATTTATACGACATTCGTTGTACTTGCGAGATGGTGATCCGAAAGCTTTTAAGAGATAATATAACTATATATACTGAAAGACAACATCAGTACATGCTAACCAAAATTCTGGAAAAATTTGTAGCTAACGACAGGATTTTTTTTAATTTAGAATTTCACCATGTATTTGCTGGAGTAGAACATAAAATAGCTCTCATTAAATATATAGCCGAAAAATATTTGAATATTAATTTTCACCATATAGCTAAATTGGAGGGGATTTCTAAATCTTTTGACAGTAAAAGACAATATTATAAAAAAATTACCCAACAAAAGGGAATCTAAAAACCATTAATAAATGTTAATTAATTATAATATTAATAAATGTAAATATTTTTATATTCAATGTGTTTTATTACAATTTTGTTTTATTAAACTTAAAGTCCTGGTTCCGAGGACGGTGACGAATGTCTTAAACTTAATTGAATTATTTTGCTTTCATAAATGGGTAGTTTTTCTCCACCTGGCAACCCTCTACACGCTCACACATAGCAACGCGGCCGCTACTGCAGTGCAGTGTTTCGATTGTTTCTTAGCGAGACTCTGTCCGCCTTTTTTTCTAGGTCCATGTGGCGTATTCTCTCTTTATCCCGCTGAGAATAATTGTGTTCTGTGGTCCCGCTTGACACCAATCAGTTTCAGAAATGGATTTATCCATATTGGAGAATGGTATAAGATCTCAAATTTTGTCCTGTATAAGTAAATCATGAAAGTAAAAGTCACTTAATATATAGTGGGCCCCCTTATTTTTGTCGAAGCTTGTTCTATTAGATCAACACACAATAACAATACGCTATACAAAAAAATGTTTCCAATGTGACGAGTTTATACCCACACCGATAGGCAAACGCCAAACATATGTACCTTTAGTGGGATGAATTAATGTGAAATAATTACCAAACACGTACAAAGAGGAGGAGCTTTTCAAATGACTTAAACCCACTGATCTGTTGGTATACCAGGACTACCGATGATATATTTGAGTTATATCACACTAGTACAGTTCAGTTAGGGATTATGTTTTCGTTGTAAATTTGTACCGCAAATGTCATGTTGTTAACACTTATGAAAACGGGGTACCAGGGCCGCAGAAGTGTTGAGTTCTTCGACGTTTTTTGTCTTGCAAAAATTATGATTTCCTATTATTTCAAATGATTTATTTGTTGAATTTTCTTTGCAATTTTGTAAATAAAAAACACTAATTTAAAGTCAAGTCTACATGTTCTGTGCGACTACACCTTGCATTGGTCCAGAGGGAAGGGGATATATGTTTTAATATGTTATAATATGCTTATATCTACTCCTTACATCTCAACTCCACCACAATAAAGAAAATAAAATAAATGTACCTACAATCAATTTATTTGGTTTTAGCGTATATTATTTAGCTTTCTTCACAATATGTTGACGAGTCCTACTGCGAATGTTATATTATATTTTGATAAAAGCTTGACCTCGCGAAACGGACAGTTCAAAACGATTGTATTTTAGGCCCATGGAATATACTTCTCTCTAACGAGATCAAGCCGTTGTATTCACAGACTAACTAGTAGATTCTAAACGAATGGTTGTATTATATATAGGAGGATCACAGAATATTTTTAATACGACGGATTTAACAGGAGATTTAATAGAAAAAAATATACTCTTTGCTCTAATTTGTTCTATATAAGTAATAAGCTTAGAGTATTTATAAGCAAGTTATAAGCAGTAAGCAAGTCAGCACTGTAAGCGCGCGTTAGAACAGTCTTGAATTGGCCAGGACGACTCTTTATTAATTACTTAATTATTAGTCACGAAAGGTCACGCGCGTTACTTATTTGTCTCGATGATATTTTTTTATAGGATAGTGTGACAAACGAGCACACAGTCCACCTGTTATGTGACCCATAGACATCCACATCTATCCTCAATAAAGACTCAAAATGCACATGCGTTGTCACCTGTGAGGACTAAGGCTAAGCGTCCACTAGGCTCGCCGAGCCGAGTCGAATTGAATCGCAGAAAATCGCCTCCTATATATTTACTATGAAACTGCGTCCATTAGCGACGAGCCGCGACGCGCCGAATTGAATCGACCGCGCGAATTGTTTGACAGGCGAATTTCTTCGCCGATACGATTAGATTCAACTCGGCGCGCCTCAGCCGACGCGGAGAAGTGGGTGTGCGCCAGCGTATTTTAATTTATTTTTATTTCGTTTTCGTAATAATCTTTTTGTTTAAATAAAAATGAATGAAGAACTGTTGATATCACTGGTCCAACAATATCCAGAATCGTTTAATCATGAAGATCTACATTATAACGATGAAATAAAAACATCTCTGCATCCGAGTTGTCCATGACGCAAATACCACCTATTTTGATGAAGAATTTGCGATGAATGAACAATTCGATTCGATTCGTCAGAGATGGGCGCACTAGGAATAAATGCGACTCGCTTCGATTCAACGCATTTCTGCTGTAGTCGACGCCTGGCTTAAAATGCAATGCCTGTTTTCCAGTAAAAAGAATCTTTAATATAATTTTTAGTTATCATGGTGAAATGGGCAATGCCAAGCTGTAAAAACGATTCACGGAAGCAAAATAAGAAGAACAATGAGATTTCTTTTCATCGTTATGTAATATTGCGATAAGAAAACACTGATTTTAACAAAATTACTTGCGGCGTCACAGGGTGTAGCGGCAGACGCGTGGCTGGGGAGCCCCGCTCCTCGAACTTCGGGTTTTCCCCCGAATCAGAGCTAGTGCTGTGCCACGTTATACTTGAATATTTTTTGATTTCTTCCGTAATAATTATAATATAATTATTGTATTAGAAACAAAGATCCTTTGTATTCCTAACCTATATGGATCATAAAATAAAACATTTAGTAGCTTTGTTATATAGGAACATTACAAATTTTAATGCTGTTAAATAAATATCTAATTTTAGTTTTCCGAAAATCCGAGGATTAACAAATAAGTGGGTGAGGTTCCTTATATTTCAGTGCTCCGTCCATCGAATCATCACATCATCACCAAAAATATATTGATATTTGGATAAAATATCTTGTTCGCAAACTGCGATAAGCTAACAAACAGACAGCTATATAATAAATTAAACCTTTTTAAGGGGCAGTAACTTTTAGAAAGAAGGTTGGCCAAATCGTACCAGACGATGAAACAATGGCGTCACTATAAGCCATATTTATGAAAAATATCCTTATTTTTTAAGGTCTAAAAAAAACAACGAATACATCTCTAAGTAGCCACAAAAAAAGTTATCCTTTCATTTTTGTTTTTGTAACTGTTCCAAAATTATTTAAAATAATGGTTTCTGAACGAACCTAATGATGATTCATTTCACGTATGAATGGATTTTGTATTCAAAGACTAATTATTCACGTTTTTCTGAATACTTATTAATTGTAACTCAATTCAATTTGCATGTAGGCATCAAATCAACTACTATACTGATTTATTATGTACTAGATTCATGTCATAAAAATGATTATGTAGCTCCATAGTAAGCTAAGCGTTTTGTTCAATTACGTACAACGGAACATCATTTGTCATCGTCAACTCATCAAGTTACATAATCTGTAGCACCTTTACCTTACCTTTACCTTTACCTTACCGCACGCCCTTAGGCGGGATGATCTGTGGTCATCGATCGACATTGATTGTCACCCGGCAATCATCTACATATCTATATATCTTATTAATTTGCTTCACACGTTATTGTGGATTGTGATACGTACTGTACTATTTTAGATTTCGTTCTGTTGTTTTGAATCGGCATTGTTTTACGGTTTGATAACTACGCCTTGTAACGATTATTCTGTGCTTTTGATTTCTGGAAACCAATTTTGCATCTTGCATATTTGTGAGAGACATCATGCAGACTACAGCTACACAACAACGACAACTAGCCCTGCGATTGCTATGTGTTAATTGGTTAATTGTAACATATGCATTGATACACTTCGCCGCCATCTCGTTTTTGAGCTTGATACCTTGTTTTTTTTTTTTAATTATCATCGATTTATAAATAGATGTTTGTGTTTATTTAATAAACATCGTTTTTTTTCACTGGCGAATATCTACCATATATTAACTTACCTACCCAATATTTACTAAATACTTACCTTACTTTAACTAATTAATATTATAAATTAAATTAACACAAAAGCATCAATAATGACGCACCACTATTTAACCGCTTCATCTATGTATCAGTATCTATAAAACACCTGTTTACACTTGGTATAATTATAAATAATAGACAGTGAGCTCTACGCGTGCTGTATAACTTCCTTAATCTAAGGTAATAAGTAATATAAGTTAATTTTATACGCCTCTAACTCATGGTGAGGTGGCACTGCCGAGACTAAAACGTAGTGATTATAAACCCTTTAGCTTGGAGGAAATTTATATACAACCAATTCCTCGCTAAATCTTGACATAATGAAATTTAGGATATCGTTAGGGAGGATTCCAGTTTGAAGACGCTGAAACGTATCATAATTAATGTGCTGGTACATCAACTGCAATAACTACAGAGTTTACGATTTCTAATTTATCCGTAGATTAAATCTCGGTAGAGATAGTGAATAATTTATTTTAAACGTCTTAAGGCCTTATAATACGGTCCACCTTGACGTACGTCCCACCAAGCTCATGCATGACGCACGATGCAAAACAACAATGTAGGCTTGACGTACGTCAGTAATTATTATTAATTATTTGCTGGACGCGCTGGATGCATTATTTATCCAGCAAGCTTCCCCACTACCGATGGATAATGAATAGGTCGGACGTGCATCAAAGCTTTCGTGCATCAAGCATGCTAGATCATAGGGAACAATGTATGCGTTCGCTCTGCTGTCAATCAATTAAAATCTTTACGCGCATTCCCCGCGACATGGTAAATGATAGAAATAAAACATTTTATTACGTTCTATCATTATATAATTAATAAAAATAGCTTAGTAACCCACTAAACATTTACATTTAATTTTAAACTAAAAAAAACAACGTCAAAAATCAAAAGTAAAAAATCAAAATTTCAGATCGCGAAAATATGAAACGTTGTGGTATTTCAATTTGATGTAATTTTTATCAGCACAAGAAGTATTCAAACCAGGAACTGATGGCATCACAGAACATGCATGTAGTAGATACGTGAGTGGACTTACGGCAAGATGGAACATGAATAAGACGCTTTATTCACGACCCAACCCAGATGTACGTCTCAATGCGCTCAAGGCCGCGGTGCTCGATGTAGCATACATACTCACTATCGTGCGCACATCAAGAGTGTTTCATTTATTTAAAATGGCATCAGTTTTGTCAAATCGCCAGAAAAACAGAGGAAAAAATTAGGAACAGTTTTTGGATGAAGAAAAGTTATCATAAACGTGCAGAGTATTCTCAATTGAATAATATCATGAAAGATTTGAATGTGATACATTTGCATTTAGCCTTTTCTGTTTGTTCACGTAGTCCGCATTTAAGATATTCCACAGACAATTATGGGACTTAGAATATTCAATCATATAATTTTAAATGTTTCGCGAACCATTTTGACGTTCTGTCTGCTGTAGAACACGTTTATACATGATTTAGCACGCATGATACACGATCGCGCTGACGTACATCTGTATTATTCACTGTCTATCTGCACGACGTTTGCGGTGGTGGGGGTGCTCCTTTGATGGAAAATTGGTCGTGCAAATCCAGCAAGCAATTAATAATAATTACCGACGTTCGTCGAAACTATTCATTGTCGTTTATCGTTTGTGGCTGTGTGAGACGTACAGCCAGATGGGCCATGAATGAGGCGCTTTAGGAGAGTAATAGCTAACTGTTCTGTTCTGTGGTAAGTGTTCTGTAGTCTACAGTCACTGATCTCTACTATACAAGTACGCTGGACTAGCTGCACAACGTGACATAATGAGGCGATTTGATTATCGCCATTTTGGCGCTTATAGTACAAGTGAGCGACAAAATATATCGATAAAAATTCTATACCCAGGCCTACCATTCTATTTGTGTATCATAGGGATGGGCAAGGGAAAAAGTATATCGATATATATCAAATCTATATTTTTAAATAGTATCGATATATATCGCGTGATAAATATCGATATATCGATGTATCGTCATCATTTGCATGATGTAAAGATAAGGGCCAAAATTTTATTTACTGATGGTTGGGCGACCAAAAAACATTTCCAACATTTACAACATTTCAAAATATATCGAAATTGATACGAATTCGATACTCTAAAATAAATATCGAAATATTGATATATTGCGATTTAAAATATCGACGATATATATCGATATTTATATTTTATGATATAGATATAGATATTTTTTGTCCAAGTCTAGTGTATCATTTTAAAAAATTGTCATATACTTAGTAAATAAATGTTAATATCAATTAATAATCATGTCTTAGATACAAATTATATATACCTCATATAAAACAAAAATCGACGCTGTGAAACAGAAACAGAAACTTTTTTATTCAATATAGATTATAAATAACACTTATTGAAAGTCACTCTTTTGTATAATTACCACTGGTTCGGAAAAAAAAACCTCTGTACTGGGAAGAACCAATAAGAAACCCAGCGGGACTTTTTTTTTTAAATAACAGCTTACAATCATGTATGTTACACAAATTAACAACACAACAAATTAGAAATAGCTTGGTAGCGATCACCTCATTTCCAAGGGTTATTATCATCTAAAAATTCTTTAATATTATAATAACCCTTTTTATACAAACTTAGTTTAATAAAGTTTTTGAACTTTGAGCAGGTCAAATTATGTATATTTTCTGGAATTTTGTTTGTGTTAGTCTATCTACGTTTTTCTTCGTAGTTAAAGAACGGGTTTTGTTCTGGGTTTCACCATTGAGTATGTATGGTTCATTCGAAAGGTTATAAAGGTCCAATTAGTTGGAAAAACTGGAGTAGGTAACTATAAAAAATATATATATACATTGTACAGAATTTAATTTTAATTATTCGTTAAATCCTTGTAATAGAGAAAATCAATAAGCTGCCAAAATAGTTTGCTTATTTCAATAATATCTATAGGTACAATTAGAACTTTAACTTCAAAATAGAAACTTTTTATTCAATATAGATTATAAATAATACTTATTGAAAGTCACCTGAGAAGAATCAGCAAGAAAACCAGCGTGACTTATTTTAAATAACAGCTTACAATCATGTATGTTATACAATTAACCACACAAAACAAATTAGAAATAGTTTGGTAGCGACCACCAGGAGTTATTATTGTCCTTAAATTCCTTAATATTATAATAACCCCTTATACAAACTTTGTTTAATAAAGTTTTTGAACTTTGAGTAGGTCAAATTTTGTATATTTTCCAGGATTTTTGTTGTAAAAGCGTATACATCGCCCCAAGAATGAATTACTGACGTCATGACGTGACGTGGAGTCGAGTAATTGGTACTTCTAGCTTGTGTCTGTTCCTAGTATTTACAGAATGAATACCACTTATTTTTGTATAACTACTTTTATTTTTGTGTACTTACATTACATTTTCATAAATGTATTGAGAGGCCAAAGTTAATATATTAATTTCATAAAGTTTTTGTCGGAGTGACTCTTTACTTTTAAATCATAGATTGCTCTTATCGCCTTCTTCTATAAACCAAATATAATTTCAGTGTCAGTCGCGTAATCGCGTTTCCCCATAGCAAAATTCCGTACGACATTATGCTATGGGAATAGCTAAAGTAAACAAGTCTAGCTGTTTCCGCACTGGTAAAATTTCTAATCTTTGTTATAGCATATGCTGCAGAACTAAGTCTGCATGCTAACTTTGATATATTGGAGCTCCAATGAAGCTTCGCGTCTAGTCTGATTCCAAGAAAAATGGTGGTATCTACTAGACTCAGTTTTTCCCCATTTAAAATTACATTAGTATTTAATTGTTTGACATTTGAAGTTCTGAATTTCATACATTTCGTTTTAATGTCATTTAAAGCAAGCTAGCAAGTTATTAAAATTAAACCAATTTACTAATTTAGATATAGCATTATAAACTTCGTCATATTTTAATAATGGTCGTTTTAATTTGAAAATGAATGAAGTGTCATCAGCAAATAATACTATATTATGGTTATTCCCTACTGTGTAAGGTAAGTTGTTATGTTAACATTTACAAGAAACAGAAAGGGGCCGAGAATTGAGCCACACAGGCACATCCATTGTAGTGTTATACTACTTACGTATCATTTTACATTATTTTAAATTCATTTTTCCATTGTTTCGATTTTCCGCATTCACCTCAAAACTGGATATTTTACATCACCTTTATTTCCATAGGATCCTGTAACGATTTTAAACCATAAGAACACAATAACAAATCATTTCTACTTCGTAGTATTTTCACATTATCAGCACTTTTAAATTGGTGTCAATGGAGTCTACCTTTTTTCGATCTTTTAGCTAGTTTTCCGTAACTCTACAATCTTGGACTTTGTGTGGGCAGTTGCGCTACCTTTTTTCCTATATCAATAATATCTCATTTTCCACTTAAATCTTACCGTTTTCTTATTATAAACCAAAAACAAAAATTTGACATATTTTGTCTTTCTTATTTATATCGTTTCCATAGTAATTATATTCAAATTTGCTACCGATCTGTTGTTCCTATTTCTATAATTCCACATAAATACTCTTTTCTCTTGACCATTTACAAAAAATTTGCGTTTAATTTAAATAATTTTTCCGTTCTCTCTAGAAAAGTATAAAAGCCGAACAATCGGTGAAGAAAGGCAGTCTCGCTTCAGTTCGCGAATTAGAAGTATCTCCTAAAGGCCTTATCCCGGGGCCGCACTGCCCCGGGATCCTGCAAGCCTCCATTTACACGTGAAGTCTTCGGCGAAGCCTTCTTAAAACTCGGGCCGCGCCACTCCGGAATCCTACAAGCCTCCATCTACCTCGGAAGTCGCTTCGAGTCTACTACAAGCGCGGGGGCCACACTACTCCGGGCACTACTACTACTTACTCCAGGCGCCGAGTGCACCTACCGCCGGCGCTACCTTTGGGCGCTGCAACTGCTGGCTCTAAGCGTTGCGCGCCCCTTCTCCAGGCGCTACGTGCGCCGGCTCCGGACGCTGCGTGTACTGGCACCAGGCGCTGCGCGCCGTCGCTGCTAAGAAACCTACTTCTACAAGCGCAAACGGCGTGTGCTGGCTTCAGGCGCTGCGCGCCGTCACTGCTAAGAAACCTACTTCTACAAGCGCAAACGGCGTGTGCTGGCTTCAGGCGCTGCGTGCCGTCGCTGCTAAGAAACCTACTTCTACAAACGCAACGTGTGTCGCTTCGACTTTTAGGCCCCACTTCAACGCTATATTCCCCTATTCTCTCACCTTTATTTTTTTTTATAATCTAATTGTATTCTCACTTCATCCATCATCATCCTCACATCATTTTTTTATAAAATTGTAAATACTTTTTATAAATTTAAATATATTGTTTTCTGGCTCTACTTTTGTTGTTTTGTTGTACTTAGGTTAGGTTCTATTTTTTATTACTTTTTTTAATTGTCGCTTCACGACATTTGGCGCCCAACGTAAAAGTCCTCTTTCTCTCTTAATTCTTCACCTTTACTGCGCCTTGTCCATTCCCTTTTGATTTAATTGCTCTCCCTTTCGTTCTTAACTCATTATTCATCATTCATTTATTCATCCTTTTCATACCTTCCAAATTCTAAAACAACACTTCATCTAGTGTTTCAACTTATCTGGATTATATTTAGACCTACATTTCTCACAACACTTACATTCATCACTTTAATATTTTTATTGTAGATAACCTTCCAAATTCTAAAACAACACTTCATCTAGTGTTTCAACTTATCTGGATTATATTTAGACCTACATTTCACACAACACTTACATTCATCACTTTAATATTTTTATTCTAGAACAAAACTTCATCTAGTGTTTCAACTTATCTGGATTATATTTAGACCTACACTTCACACAACACTTACATTCATCACTTTAATATTTTTATTCTAGAACAAAACTTCATCTAGTGTTTCAACTTATCTAGACTATATTTAGACCTACATTCAACACTTCACTTACATTCATCACTCTAATATTTTTATTCTAGGTAACTTAAAGAGGTATAACTTTTCAATTAAATCTTTATTTCTTAAACTTAACTTTGAACTTTACACTTTATATAAAATTGTTTTTCAAAGCTGAAGCGAGACGATTCATAACTTTTCTAAGCATTTACAACTGTTAATTTGTATATATGTATAAATATCTAAACATTTATTAACTGCTAATTTGTATATATGTATAAATATCACATTTAATTTGTATATAATATGTATAAATATCACCATCATTTTCACCTTGCTATTTTTTTTTTTAATTTGTTTGTTTGTTTGGTAGGTTAATCTTCACTTCTTATAATTTCAGACACATCTCGCTAGTGATGTTGCTGATCTCTGGCTTTGAGCCCTACCGCTCTGGCCGTTCTTTATCTTTACTTAAGTCATAGCGACTAAAGCTTGCTTAAGATTGATTTCTTTATCTTTATCTTCACGCAGGAGCGGATGACAACTCCTTAAATAAGCCTGAATGTCCTTTCGAAAACACACTTTTAAGAGTGGTGTTTCTTCGACTAATTTTTTTTTTCCACGCAGGAGCGGATGACTACTCCTTAAATAAGCCTTAATGTCGTTTTGAAAACACACTTTTAGAGTGGTAGTCATTGAATGTGAACTCCACCCTTACCTGAATGGCAGATGATGAATGTAAGAGATAGTATATCTGATTTTGCCTGGTGATGTCTGTTTCTGCAAAGCTGTGTTTTTATGGTTTATTTTAGAATGTATATATCAAAATTTTTGCTGAGTCAAAAATTTTCCAGGGTCGGGGGGAAAATGTAGTGTTATACTACTTACGTATCATTTTACATTATTTTAAATTCATTTTTCCATTGTTTCGATTTTCCGCATTCACCTCAAAACTGGATATTTTACATCACCTTTATTTCCATAGGATCCTGTAACGATTTTAAACCATAAGAACACAATAACAAATCATTTCTACTTCGTATTTTCACATTATCAGCACTTTTAAATTGGTGTCAATGGAGTCTACCTTTTTTCGATCTTTTAGCTAGTTTTCCGTAACTCTACAATCTTGGACTTTGTGTGGGCAGTTGCGCTACCTTTTTTCCTATATCAATAATATCTCATTTTCCACTTAAATCTTACCGTTTTCTTATTATAAACCAAAAACAAAAATTTGACATATTTTGTCTTTCTTATTTATATCGTTTCCATAGTAATTATATTCAAATTTGCTACCGATCTGTTGTTCCTATTTCTATAATTCCACATAAATACTCTTTTCTCTTGACCATTTACAAAAAATTTGCGTTTAATTTAAATAATTTTCCGTTCTCTCTAGAAAAGTATAAAAGCCGAACAATCGGTGAAGAAAGGCAGTCTCGCTTCAGTTCGCGAATTAGAAGTATCTCCTAAAGGCCTTATCCCGGGGCCGCACTGCCCCGGGATCCTGCAAGCCTCCATTTACACGTGAAGTCTTCGGCGAAGCCTTCTTAAAACTCGGGCCGCGCCACTCCGGAATCCTACAAGCCTCCATCTACCTCGGAAGTCGCTTCGAGTCTACTACAAGCGCGGGGGCCACACTACTCCGGGCACTACTACTACTTACTCCAGGCGCCGAGTGCACCTACCGCCGGCGCTATCTTTGGGCGCTGCAACTGCTGGCTCTAAGCGTTGCGCGCCCCTTCTCCAGGCGCTACGTGCGCCGGCTCCGGACGCTGCGTGTACTGGCACCAGGCGCTGCGCGCCGTCGCTGCTAAGAAACCTACTTCTACAAGCGCAAACGGCGTGTGCTGGCTTCAGGCGCTGCGCGCCGTCGCTGCTAAGAAACCTACTTATACAAGCGCAAACGGCGTGTGCTGGCTTCAGGCGCTGCGTGCCGTCGCTGCTAAGAAACCTACTTCTACAAACGCAACGTGTGTCGCTTCGACTTTTAGGCCCCACTTCAACGCTATATTCCCCTATTCTCTCACCTTTATTTTTTTTTATAATCTAATTGTATTCTCACTTCATCCATCATCATCCTCACATCATTTTTTTATAAAATTGTAAATACTTTTTATAAATTTAAATATATTGTTTTCTGGCTCTACTTTTGTTGTTTTGTTGTACTTAGGTTAGGTTCTATTTTTTATTACTTTTTTTAATTGTCGCTTCACGACACCATTTGCACTGTCGACTTGGAAGAGTTCATACTATTAGTGACAACTTTTTGCGTTCTGTTACTTAAATATGAAACAATTAATTTAAGAGCATTACTTCTTACACCGTACCGACACACGAATGATTTAGGCAAACACAAGTGAGCGGCAAAGCAGACTAGTAACTATGACAACAAAATGCTATCTCGCTTTGCCGCGCCGGTACTTCTACTTATTCGATTCGAGTGGACCGCCGTGCCGCGTTCTGCCGTGCGATGCGTAGGCACAGTGAGACTAGATGGATCAAGTATTTTAAAAGTTGGAACAGGTAGCCTAGCCTGTTCTAGTATATACACTTCATCTCTATGTGAATCAATGTGAAAGTGAATTTTTGATGAATGTATTGTTCGTGACATTTATAATTTATAAAGTTAATACATTGTAACTTCAGGCTCAGAAGGGCTAGAACCCAGAGCCGTAAAGCCAGTTAAAAGAAAAGATCTAATGATTTCTTATATTTACGCGAACACTACACATTTAAATAAAACTAATTTTACGGATTTTATCGCGTATATTAACTTATTTTACTTTCCCGACGTTTCAAGCACTTTACAGCACCCATGGTCACGGGGGGGACTGAGGTGTATGACGTCCCAATGTCATAGTTAACCACGGCTACCTCCAGATTAAAAATTATTAATTTTTGTTCCGATCTACGCAGTATGAACTTACAGTATCATGAAGTCTTGCAGTTGTATGCTTGGGTTGGGATTTAATTTTATTAATTATGGGATCCCAAGCAGATGGTAGCACCCAGCCATCTTCTCTATTGAAATTAGGATGTTTTTTGATTTCAATAGCCTCGCGAATCATCCTTGGAAGGAATCGGTGTTCTTTAGCGAGGATTTGTGGTCTATCAAATCTAATGTAGTGACGGGGGCGATCCTGTACGTGTTCACAGACTGCAGACTTCCCGGAGCGTCTATTCTTCACATCAGCTATGTGTTCTTTAACGCGGGTTTTTATGGATCTTTTAGTTTGTCCTATATAAGAGAGACCACATTCACAATCCAGCTTGTACACTCCTGCATCTTGCAGAGGAATATTACACTTGACTGATGGTAAAAACTGACTAATCTTCTTCGGCGGCTTGAAATATGTTTTAATGGAAGCACGCTTCAAGATGTAGCCAATCTTGTCAGTGACACCTCTGACATATGGCAGTACAGCAGGCACTCGCTCGACTGTGGCCGGCTTCACTCGTTCACTGTGACGTAGGCGCGGGACCCGAAGCTTATTGTCGTGCAAAACTTGCTTGACGTGTTGGAGCTCGGCGGCCAGGTGTTTACTGTCACAGATCCCTCGTGCTCTCTGAAACAAAGATTTACCCACGGTAGCTAACTGTGAAGGATGGTGGTGAGAATCACCGTTTAAATATCTATCTGTATGGGTCTTTTTTCTATACACAGTGTGGCTCAAGGTGTTATCAGGATTCCGAATTACTAACACATCTAGAAAAGCTAAAGAATTGTTTGCCTCTAACTCCATTGTGAACTGAATTTTAGAATTTAAGGAGTTAAGATGGTCTAAAAATGCAGTTACTTTATCTAAAGGTAGAATTGTGAAAGTGTCGTCTACGTACCGCTTGTAGAATCTTGGCTTTATGGGAGAAGTAAGCAGGGCTTTCTCCTCAAAGTCCTCCATGAATATATCGGCAACAATGGGAGATACAGGTGAGCCCATCGCCACACCATCTACTTGCTTGTAGAACTCCTCCTTCCACAATAGGTAGCCAGATGTAAGGCAGTGTCTGAGTAATACTGCATATTCTACGGGCATGTTATTTTCCTCTAGCCTTCTAGTAACAATCGAGATGCAGTCTTCAACAGGTAGGCATGTGAACAGAGACTGCACATCAAAACTCACCATAGTTTCATTGTCTGCCAGATGTAGGTCTTTAATCTCGCTGACAAAATGGTAGGAATCCTTTGTGTGTGCTCTTGTATGTCCCTTGAGCGGTGAGAGTATATTCGCTAAGTGTTGAGCCAATCTGTAAGTTGGTGAATCGATTTGGCTCACTATAGGACGTAGTGGAGCATTGGGCTTGTGTATTTTTGGTAACCCATACAACTTCGGTGGTTTAGCACACGTAGGTATTATCGATTTTACGTCTAGATTTAATTTTTCGGAGTGTTTCTTTATGAGATCACTAGTTGTTTTAAGTGTGTTATTTGTTGGGTCATTTTTAACCTTTTTATACGTACTTGCATCCGACAAAAGTTCTTGTATTTTAGAATTATAATCTGACGTATCCATAACTACCGTGGCATTTCCCTTATCTGCGCGGAGAATCGTGAGTTCTGGTTTATTGCGTAGGTTAGTCAACGCTTTGAATTCGTCTTTAGGTAGATTCGGTTTTGGCGCTGAACTTCGACGTAACATAGACGAAATGTCTTGACGTATCGCTTCCAAATCCTCCTTTTGCATATTGTTTTTAAATAAACAGTCCTCGACACTACAGATAATTTGTTCGTACGGTAATTTTTTCGGTGTTATAGCAAAATTAAGACCTTTCGATAATACTCTAATTGTTGCATCATCCAGAGTTTGTTTTGACAGATTATAGACCGCGTTTAATCTATGATCCGCGTTCGTAGTCGACGGTTGCGTTTCGTTCTCACGTCGACACAGATGTTTGACATTTAATTTGGTCGTTAATTTTTGATATTTTATTATATGTTTGTTTTTGCATTCATTATATTTATTATTTTCTCGTTTAGTTAACGTTTCGATGCAAACATTATAATCAAATGTCGTTAAAACTGCCTTTAAATCACTGAATGATGTGTCTATGGATTTGTTTATGGTATGTAGATCGGAGCGTTTTTGTTGGATTACCGTTCGTAACAACTTTTTACTTGCCTCATTTAAGATCTTAGTGCTTCCTCGAATGTCCTTTTTAGTGGATATTTTGACACACGTAGGGATGATATTATTATCACGGCAGCGTTTTAAAAAGTTTAATGCTGTTATATATCTTGCGCGCTTAGTCACGAGATCTTCTAATCAAATAAAATTCGCCGATTAGAAGATCTCGTGACTAAGCGCGCAAGATATATAACAGCATTAAACTTTTTAAAACGCTGCCGTGATAATAATATCATCCCTACGTGTGTCAAAATATCCACTAAAAAGGACATTCGAGGAAGCGCTAAGATCTTAAATGAGGCAAGTAAAAAGTTGTTACGAACGGTAATCCAACAAAAACGCTCCGATCTACATACCATAAACAAATCCATAGACACATCATTCAGTGATTTAAAGGCAGTTTTAACGACATTTGATTATAATGTTTGCATCGAAACGTTAACTAAACGAGAAAATAATAAATATAATGAATGCAAAAACAAACATATAATAAAATATCAAAAATTAACGACCAAATTAAATGTCAAACATCTGTGTCGACGTGAGAACGAAACGCAACCGTCGACTACGAACGCGGATCATAGATTAAACGCGGTCTATAATCTGTCAAAACAAACTCTGGATGATGCAACAATTAGAGTATTATCGAAAGGTCTTAATTTTGCTATAACACCGAAAAAATTACCGTACGAACAAATTATCTGTAGTGTCGAGGACTGTTTATTTAAAAACAATATGCAAAAGGAGGATTTGGAAGCGATACGTCAAGACATTTCGTCTATGTTACGTCGAAGTTCAGCGCCAAAACCGAATCTACCTAAAGACGAATTCAAAGCGTTGACTAACCTACGCAATAAACCAGAACTCACGATTCTCCGCGCAGATAAGGGAAATGCCACGGTAGTTATGGATACGTCAGATTATAATTCTAAAATACAAGAACTTTTGTCGGATGCAAGTACGTATAAAAAGGTTAAAAATGACCCAACAAATAACACACTTAAAACAACTAGTGATCTCATAAAGAAACACTCCGAAAAATTAAATCTAGACGTAAAATCGATAATACCTACGTGTGCTAAACCACCGAAGTTGTATGGGTTACCAAAAATACACAAGCCCAATGCTCCACTACGTCCTATAGTGAGCCAAATCGATTCACCAACTTACAGATTGGCTCAACACTTAGCGAATATACTCTCACCGCTCAAGGGACATACAAGAGCACACACAAAGGATTCCTACCATTTTGTCAGCGAGATTAAAGACCTACATCTGGCAGACAATGAAACTATGGTGAGTTTTGATGTGCAGTCTCTGTTCACATGCCTACCTGTTGAAGACTGCATCTCGATTGTTACTAGAAGGCTAGAGGAAAATAACATGCCCGTAGAATATGCAGTATTACTCAGACACTGCCTTACATCTGGCTACCTATTGTGGAAGGAGGAGTTCTACAAGCAAGTAGATGGTGTGGCGATGGGCTCACCTGTATCTCCCATTGTTGCCGATATATTCATGGAGGACTTTGAGGAGAAAGCCCTGCTAACTTCTCCCATAAAGCCAAGATTCTACAAGCGGTACGTAGACGACACTTTCACAATTCTACCTTTAGATAAAGTAACTGCATTTTTAGACCATCTTAACTCCTTAAATTCTAAAATTCAGTTCACAATGGAGTTAGAGGCAAACAATTCTTTAGCTTTTCTAGATGTGTTAGTAATTCGGAATCCTGATAACACCTTGAGCCACACTGTGTATAGAAAAAAGACCCATACAGATAGATATTTAAACGGTGATTCTCACCACCATCCTTCACAGTTAGCTACCGTGGGTAAATCTTTGTTTCAGAGAGCACGAGGGATCTGTGACAGTAAACACCTGGCCGCCGAGCTCCAACACGTCAAGCAAGTTTTGCACGACAATAAGCTTCGGGTCCCGCGCCTACGTCACAGTGAACGAGTGAAGCCGGCCACAGTCGAGCGAGTGCCTGCTGTACTGCCATATGTCAGAGGTGTCACTGACAAGATTGGCTACATCTTGAAGCGTGCTTCCATTAAAACATATTTCAAGCCGCCGAAGAAGATTAGTCAGTTTTTACCATCAGTCAAGTGTAATATTCCTCTGCAAGATGCAGGAGTGTACAAGCTGGATTGTGAATGTGGTCTCTCTTATATAGGACAAACTAAAAGATCCATAAAAACCCGCGTTAAAGAACACATAGCTGATGTGAAGAATAGACGCTCCGGGAAGTCTGCAGTCTGTGAACACGTACAGGATCGCCCCCGTCACTACATTAGATTTGATAGACCACAAATCCTCGCTAAAGAACACCGATTTCTTCCAAGGATGATTCGCGAGGCTATTGAAATCAAAAAACATCCTAATTTCAATAGAGAAGATGGCTGGGTGCTACCATCTGCTTGGGATCCCATAATTAATAAAATTAAATCCCAACCCAAGCATACAACTGCAAGACTTCATGATACTGTAAGTTCATACTGCGTAGATCGGAACAAAAATTAATAATTTTTAATCTGGAGGTAGCCGTGGTTAACTATGACATTGGGACGTCATACACCTCAGTCCCCCCCATGACCATGGGTGCTGTAAAGTGCTTGAAACGTCGGGAAAGTAAAATAAGTTAATATACGCGATAAAATCCGTAAAATTAGTTTTATTTAAAAGAAAAGATCTAACTAGATTTATCTTTTCGTTAAAATATTTCAGAATCAAGAATCCATAAGGAATTTTTGGCGGGAAATTGATCGGCGGCGGCTTGCTGCTCCTGTATTATTGTTTAAATAATGGTTTGAAGTGGACTTTGATATATAAAAGTGGTGCGATTTTGTGTATTAAGTGTTTGCGCATGTGAACTATTAGTGGAAACTGTGAAACAAGTGCTCTGATGGTGATGGATTCTCAAGATAAGCTGTTTGTTTGCACAGGCGCCTTTAGATACCATCGCCAACTGTCAGCTGCCTGCTGGCTCAAGTTGCCGTCAAAATCTCCCAAGGGCTGCAAAATGTGACGCATCAACATATTGTAAAGCAGTGAACTATGAAGGATAATTACACATGAAGACAAGGCTGTATGGCATAGTTCCTTTGCCTGCTCTCTCGAGCGAATAATAAAAACAACAACAATAAGAATCCATACACCAAAGAGAATATAATCACTTGCCATACACAAACTATATTATATAGTTTGTGTATATAGAAACACTACGCGTTCAGACCATAGACATAGTATCTTATAGACTAAACATTCAGTGACGTCATCAGCGTGTGAAAGGAATGCACGTATATAGTTAGACATAAGAGTAAGGGAGAAGCAAATCTATATTTCTTGTCTTTTTCTAGGTATGCGTTTTTGATTATTTTCCCTCCTTTATTTGACATTAACGATGTCAAGCTCTTTCGAATAATATTAATATTATAAGCAAACATGTAATTGAATTTAGTGTTTTTTGTGGATCTTAGTTATTAGGTAAGGTGAAAAAAATGGTAAGTTGTAGCATTTTAGGATGCAACAGCATCAGTCAACGAAAAATTGATAATATTACCTTTCATCGGTAAGTTTGTTTTGTGCTTACATTTGCTACTTGTACTGATTAATTTCTATTGTTTTGAATATGAAGTGTAACATTTCATGTTTTTAATGAACTTTGTGATGTATTTTGTCAAATATTTGGACTCCCAGATTGTAAATTCTTCATGATAATGCTCCTTAATTTGAACGGTCATTCGAAAGCTTAAAGTCATAACAAACGTGTACTTTTTGATTTGGTAGGATTATAGAAACTTTAGGGATATCAGCGAGTACAATAATGTTTTCGCATTGTTCAATAATAATTGTTATTGTGATTAGTGTGTGAGTAGTAGTTATGTCCATAAATATGAATCACATAATGTTATACATATACATACACTTTTATGTTCAGCTTTAAAGGAAACTCCTTATTGCTCTACAACTCTTCAATCATTTTCCATATTACATAGACGTCACAAATAATATGTAAGTATCAACCTGAAAACATGTTTGGATTCAAGTACATAAATATTGGGCAAAGTATATTTAATTTCACAAAATACGTATTGCCTGAAATCAGATGCACAAAACTTTATTGCATTCCATTAATTCTATTATACATTAGCAACAATTACATTACAATATTTATTAAAAAAAATATGTCATGCTAATATAAATATAGATAAAATAATAATAAATAAATAAGTCTTAATCTTAAGGTACACAATAACACAACAACATAAGATAATATTCTCAATGCAGTTATTTGGAGACAAACTGTGTGGGAGGTCTATGTTCAGCGGTGGAGGACATTTGTTAGGCTATACATATATTAATTAACAATATCTAAAGCTTAATCTGTACATAATTTTTTTAAATGTTTGGTATGAATAATATTATCATTACATTTACATATACTCGCTATTCAATTAAATCAATTGATATTGTTTTAATTGTTATAGGTATTGAATTTATGCACAGATACACATACTTGATTTTTTTGTTAAATACCTTGATATAAAAGTGTACTATATAATTAATATATTAATTTCTTTTAAATATATTATTTCACAGCTTTCCTAAGGAATCAGCTATCCGTAACAGTTGGATAATCGCTACTGGTAGTGCTTATAGGTAACCAACAAAACTTAGCAGTGTATGCTCAAAACATTTTAGGCCTCATTGTTTTAGGTGGACTAAATATGCTTAACTTATGTAATTTATAATATACCTAATTAAGATAATTTTTTAAATGTTATAATTTCTTGTTGTATCTTGTTGTTTCTCCATAAGTGATATAAGTTTCATCTTGTTGGTAGTTATGATTTTTGACATTGTTCTGTATGTATTAAAAATTGACTAGCATTGCTTATTCTATTTTCAAATGCTGACATTCTGTATTATTATGACTTGTAATAATTGGGTGGCATGACAATGACAAAATATTTATTTATAGAGATGTATTGATTAAACATGAATCCTCATTTACAAATGTTGGAACTTTATCTGTACTACCATGTTTTATGCAAATAAAGATTTAAATAAAATAAATAAATAAGTAATTTAAAGTCCTGACCTACATATACAAATGAATAATTCATTATGCAATAATAATTGTAAAACTGACTGGGAATGCCTACCAATGGGACATTTAGTCCACCCTTAATCCCTTTTATAGAGGTGTTATAAACATTAATGTGTAAATAAATTAAAAAATAAATGTAATAATTATGATAATTTCTATTTAATTGTCATAAAAATAATGTAATAAAGATGTTTTTGACAAGAGATAAGTATTACCTATCTAAGTATAGTTTAGGAGTTGTACCTTATTATTTATACCATTAAAATATATTATATACAAGGCAAATAATATATATATATACACACTCCCTTCTAATCTGATTCAAACGACCAGCACCCAAGAATTTCTGCCATGCAAAAGTATAAATCAAGTTTACAAATGCATATTTTTGAGAAATTCTAAGGCTACTACTTATAACTACTATACTACTAACTACTTATAACTACTAAATGCTCTAGAAAGAAGACAAAAATTTTGTTAAATTTGTTGTTTATTAATGTGATGAAAAATTAATAAATAATCGTTTGTTTATTTTAATTTTATTGAATTATATTTAATATATAATTGTGTTTTCATTTGTTTTACTTAATGTAACATTGTTAATATTTCTAAATGTTGTGTAAGTACACAAAATTTAGTTCTTTTTCCTTTTTAAATTTCAATATATTTTCATTTAAATAGAATATATATCTTTAGAGTCTATCAAAAGTCCACTGTTGAACATAAACATTATTATAATTATTTGGCATAGTTTCAACGCTTGGAAAGCTGGTTGTCAACTATTATTTAGCTGTTATCAGGACAATGTTGCTGTTTATCGTCTTTGATGTTTCCCTATGTCGCCTCATACACCACCCATGGAATGATATGAGGTAGCAGATAATCTTACACTGCATGGTAAATTAAAATAGAATATTATAAAACATTAGTTTTTATTTTATATACCAACATATTACAAAAAAAAAATCCTTTGTTGATGCTTTACAACGTATATTAACTAAAACATTTTACCACCTTAACCATTAGGTAACATGATTAAGCCACCTAACCATAAGTAAGTCACCTAAAAAAGGCCTTCCATAGATATCCTCATAGGATGACTTGCCATAGTTGCCACGCCTGCGTGAAAATATGCGTTATGCTGGTTGGCCACCGCAGTTTTTTATTATTTTAAGTTTTCATCGGGAAAGTGCTGCTGCCCCATCCTCATCTTGTATTATTGCTTACGACGCGGGGTAATATCATCCCGTGTACAGACAAATTCTCTTGTACGCCACAACTTGCCGCACACAAGACACTAACTTAGCAAAACATGCAGGAAATCGCGGGAGTAGGCTCATAACCGTGTTTTGTACTACAAAACCTAAGTGGAAACCCTTTCCTTTCGAAGATCTGTGTTCAGCACTGAACTTGTGATGGAATGGTATGTTAAAACATTATTGATTTTTTTTTTGTAAAAACAACAACTCGACTCAAGGAAATTTTTGTTTATTATTTAATATTTTTATTCTCAATTAATATCTAAGTACATACATAACATATTGTTATTTATTAGCGATATCACACTTTGTGCTATTAGCGCCTTCACTTAGTGCCGTCGAAATCCAAAGAGTTTATTGAATGTCCAGTAAAATCGTCGATGCGCCGTTGATTACAGAATGATTATTCTGTTTTTACGCCGTATCCGCCCGTAGTTTTTGTCACAATGTATTTTCAAGAGAAATTAATTAATCATCTGAATTATAAAAGAACATTTTTTTATGGTAACAATTAAGTTTTTTGTATGAATGTAAGTGCTGTGAATATAAATAAACCCATAACGAGGGAAATGGAACAATATCTGGTAACCCAGTGAAAGAACCTCCCGCCTATTTCTATCTCAAAAGCATACGCGAATGCTTTATCTAGTCAATCCTCTATCTACGGTTCAGACGGACGTCTCTGGTACATTTAGTTTGGACCGTAGAGCAAATCAGAACATGACATTTCGTTCTTTTTAAAATATGAATTGGATATTGGCAAGGGAATAATTTTATTTCAGCCTAGTATAATTATATATATATATATATATATATATATATATATATGTAGGTATATACCTATATAATATTTTTATATTTATAATTTTAATTACTATTTTTATTATTATTATTTTATTATGAAGGATTCGTGGAAATAAAATGCATTGTATATATTATTTATTATATGATTTATTTTTTTAACTTTTTTAAACTTGTTTAAGGTTTTTTTTGGATAGATGGCAATGTACACTTTTCGATTCTAATGATGTCCGTGCCTTTCAGAAACCCATGTGTGGAACATGCTATAGAGTAAACATATAATTGCTTTCTTGCTGCTTGCATTTGAATATTTTCAGTGAAAAGGTTCTCTTCAATACATTCAATATCCAGTGTATTGAGCTGGAAAAAGGAATATTTAAATATATAAATTACAAGTTTAATATGCACATATTAAACTTGTTGCTAATTGTAATTGTTGTTGTGTATAAATGTTTGCATAGAAAATGTCAAGACAAGAGGCCATTGTAATCAGATAAAGTTACTTTCACATAAATCTAAGAAGCTTTCACAATTATACAGAAATTTCCAATAAGTTTTGAACATAATTATCATTGATACTTTAGATAATTAAGTACACTGTAGCAAGTTTTGATAGAAGGTTGGGAGGATAAAAGTATATTTTGTAAAGTAGCCAATTATCTATTGGAGTCTATGTTCATGTTCTACTGCTGGGCACAGACTCTGTCTCATTTCTTAGAGGGGTATGAAACAATGAGTTGAGCAAGGTGCTTATTGGTAGACTACATCTTTAAAATATTTTTATTCCTTAGTCGTTCGTCACAATGTTCCAGAACATGATAAATTAGCACTTAAAATTGGAATTAACATTAATTCATTTATTTCAGTAGTGTAGACAGAGATCAAATTTGCTCAAAAATATAAGCATATTACTAATCCTAATATATATTATCTGAACTAAAGTTTTAGAATGGCGATTGTTTTGCAATTTAAATTTTACATGATTATTACCTTAATTTTTTTACTTCGTTGGGAATCACATGGTCATCATTTAGTTTATCTAACAAGCACAATTGAGTATGCTTGCAGTCTGTTTAGTACACATCATCTTGCCATTTTGATACATTTCCATCAGTTATTATGTGTTTTGACAGCAAAATTATTCCTCATACCTTTTTTTATGATGGCTGATCAAATATCAAGTTTATTTGAACTGTATCATCTGAAATAAAAACATAAAAGATTGTTTGTCATTGTCATTCAGACATCCTTGATTTTGTAATTATTAAGACTAGAGGTGCGATTGTGCATAAATTAATGTTGACAATTAATTATTTAAAATAATAGAATTCCTCATTTACTTCAGCCATTAACTTAAAATTTTAATATTATTATTATAAAAAGAATTTATTATTGTTTCATTCATCATTCATTCATTACAGATTATCATAAAGCTACTGGTAAACATAGGCCTTCATAGGTTATCATATAAGGTGTACATTTTCCATAGTTGTAACACTTGGCAGACAAGTTGGCAACCAGTTCATTATTATTACTAAGTTGTTATCAGAGAGATCACTTGAAATGCCAGGAATTAAGTAGTTTTATTCAATGTACAGTACTCCCATACATTTTTATTATAAGTTTTTAAATTTCATATGAATACTGAATATCCTGAGCAGTTACGTTTATTAAGGAATAATTAAATGTACATACCTTTGTCATCTTTGACGATAAACCTAACTCAATTTACTCCAAAGATTAGTGTTGAGTTTATCCAACCTTTTTTGGCCTTATTAATGTCAGATTTAGCAGTATGAAACCCTTTATTCCAAAATTTTGTGACCAAGCAGGCTTCTTGAAAAGGTTACTGGAATGCAGCATACTTTAAAGTTTGTCACAGTTTATAAAGTCCAACCACTTGTTTCTTTGGCCTTCGTCAGACTCTTCTCTGTTACTTGCACAATTGGGAATGAAACACTTAAAAATACATTTTAAAACTAAAAATTATATACAAAATACACTAAAGCTAAAGAAAACGTCCCGTCGAAATATATAACCGATTAAACAATAAACACCCTTTCGTAAAATAGCAGTAAAATGCCAATAAAACTTTATTTATAATTTATAGTTAGTTCATACTTCATAGAAAAACAAAATGAAAATTTCCAAGAAAACTTCTAACTTGACAGCTACGCGACAATAACATGACAAAATGGCGGCAGTGGGAAAGGGTAAAAGGTGGGAGGGACGAGGGAAACGTCATGTTCTGAATTGCTCACTGCATTTCATACGGTCAAAGATTTTTGTCCAAAGATTACCAGCCGTGAATCCATAAAAATAATACGTGCTAAAGTTGTTAGACGTTTGAGTTATATTATATCTTTTAGGAAGATTGTGACAGTTACATTGCACTGTTTTATTACAAGGGCTAATAACAGATGAATAAAAACATGGTATGTGTGCAGTGACAAAGTAATGTAATATTTGTTTATTTATGTAACTGCTGGCGTATATCGCGATACGTGAAAGTTTTCGTTCAATTGTTACAGAGTCAACAATCAAGAGTTGATTGTATTTGTCCTCCGGGACATCTGAGAGTAATCTTGCCCTCATCCATAGAAGCCAACATGAACATGCCTCCACCGTTTATTGACATTATAAGTAAGGCTTAATGCATATTCTTATCACTTTCACCATAATACTAGTTTATTAGCTGAAGTAGTAATAACGTTGTTAAACACTCATTATAATAATTTTCCTAGAAATAGATACCTGCCTGTGCAACATCAAATTTGTGTTTTTAGAAATAAACGCTATCTGTTGTCACACTTGTTCTTTTTCAACTATGATTTTGTTGTCATGGCCATATGTCAATCCAGGAAGTAGGTAACTATATATAGTAAATATTTTTCATACCACATAAAGCTATAGAGCTTGACGTTTTAGTTAATAATTTAGTATCTGTATGTTTTGTAGCCTTTAGTCCTAAAATAATATTAATTTATTATTATTATTTCGGTTGTTAATTAATATAGCTCTACTTTTGATTAGTAAGGTGAAGTGGCAAGGCTATATAGCTCGAAGAACCGACAACCGATGGGGAAGAAAGGTTCTCGAGTGGCCTCATACCTAGGCAAAGTGTAAGGCACCTCTCACTAGATTGAGTGACATCCTGGTAAGACATGCAAGAAATCGATGGTTGCTGGTGGCTCAGAAGATCAGGACCATGCTTTATGGCATTCCTTGGGAGAGACCTATGTTCAGCAGTGGAGTAACTTGTGAAGGGCTGTTATAAAGATAATGATAGTTTATCTTAAAAAATTATAATATTTAAATTAGGAAGTAACTTTTTTTCAAACAAACAAATATTATAAAAGAAGCTTATTTTAATCCACACAAACTATTTATTGATTTATATTGATTCACATTATTAAAGGTAATTCTCATGACATACCACCACCACAAGCGGATTTCTCTGCTCCTCCACCTTATGATGTTGCTGCTAATTCAAAGCTACCTACTTATGAGGAAGTGCAGCGTGAAAAACAAATGGAAGGAGAGGGGCCACCTCAGGTAGTATAATTTATTCAAAGTAGTTTAAATAAATATCAATAATAATTTAATGTATAAAAATAAAAAGGATCGATTTAAATTGTGAACAGTTTAAATATTGTAAAGTATTATGCTACATAAGCAATGTCTTGAGAAAAAGAAATAAAGATCAGTCTATTTTAATTATTAAAAAACCTTTTAGTCTAGAATGGTGATACAGCTATTAAAATCATCCACTTTTCTTAAATAATTGTATAGTATTTTATACTTTGCAACTGCCTAATGGCATACCATCACATACTAAAACACTTTCTCATAACTGTAGTAATCCCTATTATTATTTTCTCACTACTTAGCGAGGATTTGTGGTCTATCAAATCTAATGTAGTGAGAGAGGGCGATCCTGTACATGTTCACAGACTGCAGCCTTCCCGGAGTGTCGATTCTATGTGTTCTATAACACGGGTTTTTATGGATCTTTTAGTTTGTCCTATATAAGGGAGACCACATTCACAATCAAGCTTGTACACTCCTCCAAGATGTAGCCAATCTTGTCAGAGGTGTCACTGACAAGATTGGCTACATCTTAAAGCATGCTTCTATTAAAACATACTTCAAGCCGCCGAAGAAGATTAGTCAGTTTTTACCATCAGTATAATGTCCCTCTGCAAGATGCAGGAGTCACTACATTAGATTTGATAGATCACAAATCCTCGCTAAAGAACAACGATTCCTTCCAAGGATGATTCGTGAGGCTATTGAAATCAAAAAAATCCTAATTTCAATAGAGAAGATGGCTGGGTGCTACCATCTGCTGGGGATCCCATAATTAATAAAATTAAATCCCAACCCAAGCATACAACTGTAAGACTTCAAGATACTGTAAGTTCATACTGCGTAGATCGGAACAAAAATTAATTTTTAATCTGGAGGTAGCCGTGGTTAACTATGACATTGGGACGTCATACACCTCAGTCCCCCCCCCCCCCCCCCCCGTGCTGTAAAGTGCTTGAAACGTCGGGAATATAAAATAATTTAATATACGCGATAAAATTCGTAAAATTAGTTTTTGCGTAAATATAAGAAATAATTACATCTTAATTTTTTTGTGATTCCTTTTGTTACGATATGTTATGTTTTATATATAGCAGTTATATGCATGAGGTTGTTTCCAATTGTTAGCACCACCAAAGTGTAGTTTAGTTTAGTTTAGTTTACGACGGGCTGTTTTCCGCAACTCCACGTCTATGCGCGTATTTTGCGTGTGGGCAGGAATAATGTGATTATTCGAGCCATGAGATCTCTCCGAAGAAGCTCAACAGGCCCTTGATGTTGCATGCAACTTCGGGGAGTGATCCCGGCGTGCCGAGATGTTTAGCCCTGTATGTAGCGACCTCCGGACATTTCAGTAGCACGTGGGCCGCCGTTTCTTCCTCCCCCATACATGCCCTGCACAGGGGACTATCTGTAACACCTATAGTAAATAAATGTTTGTTAAAGGTGCCGTGTCCTGTGATAGCACTTGTTACTATCCTAATCTGCGGCTTGTTCAGTCTCATTAAAACTTTTGTTAAGCGACTGTTAATTTCAGGCAGGGCATCCCTAGCTTGTCTACAGTCTACTAGATTTTTCCAAAGCTGAGCGTGTTGATTAGTGAAGTGTCTACGTACCAGTGAACAAACGTTACCAAAGGGGATTGGTATGATTGGTTCCGGCCCTATAGTGGCCAAAGCCGATCCTCTTCTAGCCAGTTCGTCTGCTGCATCGTTGCCTCTGGATCCACTGTGTCCCTTTATCCATTGCAGGGTCACATTGTTGTTTTTACATACCTCATTTAATCGTTGATGGCATTCATATATTAGTCCCGAGTTCACCACATTGCATCTCAGGGCTTGGAGTACCGCCCTACTGTCGGTCAGTATTCTGATGGGGAAGTCATTAACCTTCCTAGCATCTATTGCTATGGCCGCTTGAATGATACCCATACATTCCGCCTGAAAGACCGTGTTATAGGTACCCAGCGGTGTGCATATGTGAATATTGAGGTCTTCAGAGAAAGCTCCAGAACCTACACCTTCATTTGTTTTAGAACCATCGGTGAAAATTCTAAGCTCTTTTGGGCTTAATCCTTCCGGCTGGCTGTTTTCATTTAACTGTATCTTGTATTTCTTATCGAAAACAAATTGTTTAGGAATCCTATCGTATTTGGCTTGTAGGATAGGAATTTTTGAGTGAATTCTATCAATTATGCCTGTATGAGGGACACTATTCTTACTCCAAAGATTTAGGGTCTTGAGTCTGATGGCAGCTAAAGTCGCTTCTTGTTGTATATGTAGATGAAGCGGAGTTAGCTCCAGCATCGCTTCTAAGGCTGCTGTTGGCGTAGTTCCCATGCAGCCTGTGGCAGCCATACATGCCAGTCTCTGGTAGCGCTGAAGCTTTTTAATTATGGTGGCTTCATTTGTCTTGGTCCACCATACCAGAGCGCCGTATGTGATCATGGGCCGAATTACAGTTTTGTAAAGCCACAGTATGATTTTTGGCGTCAATCCCCATCTTTTGCCAATCATGTTTCTGCATTGCCAGAAAGTTATACTAGCTTTGTTGATTTTGTTTTCTATGTGTTTATTCCAGTTAAGTTTGCTGTCCAAGGTAAGACCTAAATATTTTACCTCAGAGGATAGCTGGAGTTTTGTGCTAAAAAGACTTGGAGGATGATAGTTATTCAGCTTTCGTTTTTGTGTGAACATAACTAAAACCGTTTTATTTGGATTGACGGTTAAGTCGTGTTCCCTGCACCATCTCTCCACTATACGGAGAGCCGCAACCACCACCAAAGTGTAAAGATAATACTACTACTCAGTAGTAATACTACTGAGGTTTTTTTTTTAAACACTAGCAATGCTAGTGACATTACTAAAATTCCCTTTAACCACTCCTGGTAAGCTTAAAATGTTTGTGTTTGGAGTGGTTCACGACAGTAGTCGAATTTTGGATTCGAACCCATGACCTTTTGAGTTTGCGGTCCGCATCCTGGCCATTAGGCTACTGTCGCTTTCAAAGGTTAATGGGCAATTGTAATTTCTGATTAACATAATATGCTTGATAGTAAAGGAATACACTGTACAAAAATATAAAGTCTAAAGGAGGTATTCGACATATTTTTTACGCTTCGCAGAAATGAAATATAATTTAAAAAATAATAATACTTATATTACCCTACAAGCAAATGTATTTTTGTATGGAATAATTGAAAATAAAATGTGCCCTGTGTTTGTTAAATAAGAAAAAATTCAATCTATAACAATCTTTATTGATGCTTGTATTTAATCAGATATGTAGTCCGAAAGTAATTAATGAACACTTTCAAATTCCGCCATATTATGAATCAGTAGAACTGTCTACTTTGTATACAGAAGCTAGGTTAATTTAAAAAATTGTGACTATTTTTCTTCTTATTAGTTTTTGTTTTCCGAAATTGTTCACACGACCAGATCTTTTTAAAAGAAAATATATCACATTGTTTCATTGCCTTATATATAAAAAAAAAACTTTTCTTGTGTAAGTTTTATTTATTTTATATATTACTCAATCATTTCAGTGTTGTAGATGTGTGTGTCCATCATTAAATCAATTAAGTCCAAAAGTTAAGGTTCACTAATCAATAGTGCACATTTGTAAATAATAACTTTTTGCACTTGTTGCACTCAAACACTTGGTGTTGTCTTCAATACATAACATAAGATAAATGAAATCGCTAGTAATAAAAAAAAAAACTACCTACTAACTTAATAACTTCTATAATAATTTCAAACTCAATAATTCTGATAATTTCTTTTATTATGATAACAATGCCTAAAACACTTGCCTATTATGTTGCATCCAAATTAAATGTCCTATGGATGCATATAATGTTTGTTTGTTTACATAATATCTAAATAATATTAAAACCTTTGAGAATGTATGATGATGTTAATATGAACTTCACCAGCAAGGAAGATTTACTATAGTAAAATTATTTTGTTCGTGCAGTTGGGGTCATAAATCATAGCCCGCCTAGGGCGGTGAGCATGTTGCACGGGTGCAACGCTATTATCGATAACAACAAATGAATCATCGAAGGCAGGTACACGGCGGCGGTGCGGTATACAAAGGGTTTTGCGACATTGTTATGTTATAAGGCATTTGTTTTCCAATATTACCCCCGCCTAATACCTGCAAATGAGTGCAATGATAATTTAGTACATATATCGAAGAGAAATTTGTTTTTGCGCATTCGCCCTCTGAATTTCTTTAGTGACACAATGGCTACTCCTTTGTTTTGTATTATTATTCTTATTTTAATAAATATGTTGTTTTATCTATTTTTTTTTTTTCATTTTTATCACTAACCCATATAATGACAAAACTGAATACACTATCGAAAACGCTTATAGACAACAATAATGCGCATCACTATGCTCGCCCCCAAGGCCCGTGAGTGGAAGAGACAACGAAATACTCCGATGATTTATGACCCAAACTGCACGGACAAAATAATTCTAGTATAGTGCTATTTTCTTAGAAATGGGGAGACCTATGCAGTGGGATGCTTATAAAACTGTTCAGTTCACAAGTAATTAAGAATAATGATTGCGTAAATTGAATGTGCAATAATTTTATAAAACATTTCAGTTACAGGGGCCACCACCCCATCATCCGACCTTTGCGGCTTTCGTTACTGTAGAGCCACCTGAAACAACAGCAGAACAGTTGGACCCGGAGAACAGCCTCCTGGGAACTGATGTCATGTTCTTGACTTCTTTCTTTGGTATAAACTCTCTAAAAATAATAGCTTTTATATTGGTTAATCTTGCTTGAAGTATGTGTAGACAGATACAAAGATGTAGAGCTAATTTCATAAACATGCATTCTAAATTCTAAAGGCTCAACATATATGTATCCATAAATTAAATTTTTTCTTGTTTATTGTGCCAATATCAATTTTGAGGTACCCTCAGCGCAGACAAGTGCTATTTTTAAATAACTTCTAAAAAGGAGGATGTTTTAAATTAAACTGTATGATATGTCCATTATGTTAAGTTTTTCTCGTTATTGATGGATTTTATTCTAGTAGTAGTAACATTAATAATTTAAGTTAAATATATGTCGGAGAATTCAACAGAGGATTCCAATTTTGATCTCGGAAGTACATCAGGATAGCAATGATTATTAAAATAATAAAATAGTGAGAGCGGATGTTCAACTTGTTCTCTTGCTTACGCAGTTAATCATTATCAGTAGTAAGATAACGTAAACGCACTATACATTAAGTATAGAGGAGCAATTACAGTTTGACCACCGTAACACGTCTCCGCCACAATCACACACCAGTGTAACGTGAGGTACGTAATTACATGATAACACCAAAACATGTAAACCAACAGCAACACTACTTATCTCAATGTAACACAGGGCAGCCTCTCAGCAACACCAATCCTCTTTGCCTGCACTAGAAGAATTACAACAACGAACAGAACCACGACACTATCTTAGCACTAGTAGAATGACCACACTCGTCATAGATAATACACTATATACCAGCAACACTCGTAGAATGACTTGAGCAGAATCTTCCGCGCACGACGCCTACAGTGAACTTTATACTACACGAACAAGTGGGGCTTTCTCGATATACCCTCAATTCCACCTCGATCCTACCGGGTATTTTATAGACGCTCCGACATATATTTATGTAACAGCTGTGGTAGCTCATAGTAGGGCAGGTAAATTTCACAGCATGTAAGCAACCACAGTTTGATCCCCTGGCACTGATGAACTTACTAATTACAATTTTAAGTGCTAATTTACCAATTGCTTGGCAGTGAAGGAAAACTAAGAAATGCCAACATGCACTGGAGCAGCGGTTTGCTCTAAATCACTCTCAGAAAGGAAAGGAGGACTATGCCCAGCAATGGAATGTACATAGCCTGCTACTTTGACACTTATACAGACAAAATAATAATATAGACTTAACATTTTCAACTACAACTACAGAGTATCTAAAATGCAATATTCTTTTTTATGTATTTCTATTGTGTCACATAAAAATAAAATTGTATTTCAGGTATGTATGTTCTTTTTTATCTGGATTAGTGAAATTTTCTGTTATTAAATGATCGCCATATTAATATTTTTGGTTAGTCTCAGACCAATAAAGAAATAAAGACGGAGCGCTACATACATATCAAGTAACTCTCATGCACGCACACATATTTCTTCTTGATTTCTTTATCAGCCCGTAAAACTTCACTGCTGGACACACACACACGTGCACCTAAAAGCATGTTGCTGGTGGCAAATGATTTTAGATGCTCATGATGTGTATGTGTGCAAGAAAACACTTGCTATTTTCTTACAATAAGTTGAACATGACTGGCTCGGTTTTTACTCTTAAAGTGTACGCAGCGCTCCGTCTTTATTTATTTTTGGTCTGTGGTCATATTTTAAACTTTCAACCGACTTCAAAAAGGAGGAGGTGCTCAATTCGACTGTATGTTTTTTTATGTGTGTTACCTCATTACTTTTTTCGGTGAACCGATTTCGATGATTCTTTTTTTATTTGAAAGCTGGCTGGCTTTTCATGTGGTCCCTAGTCTTGCGATATATGCGAAAAAGTACTGGGATAGGACGGCGGTGATAAATGTGAGGGAAGGTATGAATAAATTTGGCCGGCCGCGCAAATCTGAAGTGATTAGGTTCGACACCTTTGGCCGGAGCAGTATAATATTTTTTAGATATATTGATCAAGGTCTGACCAGTAGTTTTTTAGCTATCCCTAATAATTAATATTGAAGTCGGTTTTTAATTTTACTACTTGTTATTTGCGCATTTTGCCCTGAGAAGGCGTCGAAAAAGATATTTAGATTTGAACCTTTTTAGGTTCTGTCTTGTCACTTGGAAAAAGTCATGCGTCCTGTGGTTGGTTGATGTTAGCTTAATACATTCTTAACATAATGTACCTACCTACATAATTGAGAGTTTTTAGATTATTGTATCTCTATTATATATTTTCATACTATAAATGTATATTTCTGGCATGGCTCTAGGGCCTTTGTGTCATACAGTAACATTCTCAGAAGGGCTAGAACCCAGAGCCGTAAAGCCAGTAAATAAAACAGTGACATTTTTTTTTTGGAGTTTATGGCCTCGCATCTAGACCTTTAGGCCAACAGTGACATTTTGTTTTAGCTAGTGTTGCCGCAACATTAAATGAAATAGGGTATTTTACACCATGTAAAAAAATTCAAAGAATATATATTTATGATAGATTTTGTAAAAAATAAACGAGAAATATTGATTTCTATTTATAAAAATGCATTATAAATTTTATATTTCAATTTAAAGAATATTTTTTTTTACCTGTGTCTCAAATCTGCAAAACGATGTCCGCCATATTAGATAGTGTCGTGACGTCACTAGGTCAAGGAACTAGGTTATGTGCTGTGTACTAACTAGCTAATTTAGAAATTTTTCAAGTTATCATTACGATTGTTGACTTTTATTCCGAATTTTATTGAAAAGGCATCATGGAAGACGGATTCGTAAAAGCGAGTTTATTACTTCGCTTTTAGTGTTATAGATATTTTAATATAAGCTTAGGTGAGAAAAACTTTTTGTTATATTTTTATGTACAAACCCTCAAACGAAATAAAAAATCGCTTTTTTATTTAGTCTGAGTACAAACCATGTCTTTATTCCCATATAATAAAATAAAAGAGGAATTAAGTAAAACAGTGCACTGCACTTGCAAGGGCTATCAAAATTGCCAACAAAGGGCGGGACAGACGAGCGATTAACCTAATACACTTGCAATAGGTACCTATCATGTCATGATGTTTTGTTTTGTTTAATCAATAGTTAAATATAAGTCATACTACTTCAAGGTGATCTTCACAGAAGTATAGTTTAGATTTTGTAGGCAATGCCTTCGGGTCTCTTCTTGCCAGTTTTAACCAAGTATTTCTCATATTTAAATCAGTTGGCACTTTAATCCATAACTTCCCCGGCGTTCTTATGCTCGTATTTTTGCAATCAGGCACAACACAACAATGATATAAATGATAACTCATTATTAAACATTCAAAAGTATCTTATTCCTTTGCAAAATTGTCAAAATTCTACGACAGTGACGTCACGAGTTGAACAGTATGGCGGCAAGCGTTTTCATGCGAAAATTTAAAACGATATATTAAAATTAAAAGTAATTTTTATGTCACTATTCGGTTTTAAAAAAATATATATAAAAATTATAGTGGTCAATTATCACTCTAGAATTCATTTAAAACACTTATTGAAAATGGGTGTAATACCCTATTGTTACGTAGTACTATGATTGAGATAATGTATTATTGTAGGAAGTTTGCAAGAGACTAATTTTCAACCATATCACTTATATTTTTATTATTACTGATAGTATAGTTATTACTAATAATAACTTAATAAAAAATATTTTGTGTTTGTGTGTTGTGTTGGTAATCTTACAAGGTGTATACCAAAATAGTATGAATATATAGTAATATAGTATAGTATATAGTAAATGGCAACACTTGAATAGAGTAAAATGATTTAAGTGAGTTTTTGGCGGGAAGTTGACCGGCGACGGTTTGCTGCTCCTGTATTATTGTTTAAATAATGGTTTATAGTGGACTTTGATATGTGAAAGTGTTGCGATTTTGTGTATTAAGTGTAAACTATTAGTGGAAACAGTGAAACAAGTGCTCTGATGGTGATGGATTCTCAAGATAAGCTGTTTGTTTGCATAGGCACCTTTAGATACCATCGCCAACTATCAGCTGTCTGCTGGATCAAGTTGCCGCCAAAATCTCCCAAGAACTGCACAATGTGACGCATCAACATATTGTGAAGCAGTATACTATGAAGGAGTGGGGAAATTACAATAAACCGAATAAAAATACTTAAGACTTGGCCTAAAGGTCTAGTACCAGGCCATAAACTCCAAAAAAAAATGATTTAAGTCATTTGATATTCCCAAAAATGTTTTTTTTTCTGTGGCTTTAATTAAAATACATTTTTATTTTGAAAAATCATAGAAAAATAAATAATAAATCTCATTTTATATATAACTTATTTCTAGACGCAATAATTTTTGTCAACTATTTTTCTGCCATTGTTCTTTTGCAATATGTAAGGCAGGCCGCCTAAACTTTGAACTATGATTTCCTTAATGTACGCAGACAAACCGACTTTGACTTCGCGACTTTGTAGGTATTTGCATATTTGAAGAGTCATTCCCATACACGAAACGTGAAATTAACTTTTTTATTTTAGTGGCATTCCTGTTTAATTGGATCGGCTTCTTGCTGCTGATGTGTTTCTGCCACACCGTGGCTAGTCGGTACGGCGCACTCGCCGGTTTCGGTCTCTCGCTTGCGAAATGGACGCTCATCGTGAAGCATTCCACTGAATTAGCTTCCCACGAAAATTCTTGGCTGTGGTGGCTTATCATGGCTTTTGGTGAGTATGGTTATATCATTTGTATGTTTAAACTTAAGTTTAAAATTTCGTTAATCTTTGAAAAATAACCCTGTATATATCCAACTTTTTGTTGTATTGTCCCAAAGGTATCCTTATCTGCGTGCGTGCAGTTATCCAGTACCTGAACATCAAGCGTGGATGGCGTCTGCTTTCAGGCACGGCTCAAGAGAGACTTCTTTTCTTTTATTAAGCTTGCACAGCTTTTTATCTCTCTCTCACATATGCAGTTGCATATTATTTGAGAATGTAAGTGAAGGATAAAGAATAGTAATTTACTGCAGAATGATCTTAGGCAGGTAAAGGTTTTTAGTTGCACGACGAAGTATATAATATAATAGATTTTAATGATAACGTTCACAAGAAATGGCTTTAATTGCACTTAAAAAATCTGCTATTAACTATTGTTATTAAATTATATTTTACAGAAAGAAATTTATTTTGAACATTTCTAAACGTTTACTGTGTTATTTTTATATTTCACACAGGTTATGATTCACTCTATTTATTAGTACATTTATTTATAGTGTAATTCAATGTTAGTAAATCTACCAAAAATATCGAAATCAATGGCTTCTTTAGTCATGTATAATATTTTTTTAGATTAGTAGTTCGAGGCATTCGCCTTATCATAGAATGTATTCTGTTTTGCGTAGTTTTAATGGAAAATGGACTCTAATTATCTACAAAATAACGAATATCTCGTGTTCAGAGATAACTTATTTTTCCATAAAAAGACTCGTCTGTTTGATTTTTAATACCTTATAATAGCTGCCATTTCGTAAATAAATATTGCTAATAAAAATGCTAAAATAACAACATTATTCTCAAAGTAAGATGTAATTGTTGCAACTTTAGCTCGAATTATTGTCATGAAGTTCATCATGTAAGCTTTTTAAGCTATGAAATAAATAAGAGTGTGATTATATGTTTTCCTCCAATATTAAATTTTATTAAAAATTTGTTACTTCTTAAAAATACAAATGCCTTATGCATTTGTAACAATGGGATTTCAATTTCACAGTTTTCTGATTAACTTAATTAATTTGTAAGATAATTGTTACTCATTAAGAATTCTCTACCTTACTGGCAGTAACTATAAATTTTAATGTCAATATTTTAAATAGCATTAACATGTTGATGTATTCATAAAACTCATAGTGAGTTCAGTCCAATAGTGTCTATTGTCAATTTTACTGCTATTAACAAAAGTGGAAGATATCAGTCAGACCGATGTTTATTTTTAAGTCTATTAAGGATATCTCCGAGGTCAGGTAACGACTTACTGGCGATTCATTTATTGATAATTTCATGATGTTCCAAGAAGTTGGTTTATATTTTAAATAATCCAATATTACTGTCTATGAGGAATATTTCACATCTACATTAAAAGACAAACTTAATACCCTTGCATCTTATCTATACAGGGGACAATAGAAATTTTGAGCTGGAAGCGAGGTAATTTCTAAGCATTACGTCTTATTACAAAAAGTATTATGTAATTAGTCTCAATTTTAAACCGTGGAAAACATGCGAGCTAAAACACAGCAAGTATCAATTAAGCGCAGAATGTGGTGTCGCTGCTTAGAGACTTCTGCCGTGAGATGGACTCCTTAAATCATTGTTTAAGTCCGAGACTATCAATTAACCATATTATTTTGTAATAACATGGTGTGGCGATGGAAGGAAAAGGGGAGATCTCTCGCCGGGCAAGGTGTTCTGCCCGGGGAGCGGCCAACACTCCGAGTAGTACTTCGGAGCTATGCTATATATATACTGCTTCGATTTCGGAACTTTGTTAGCGCGATTTAGGCTTGGATATGTTTCGCTTGTGGTGCGACAACAGCGCCGCCACAATGGTATACATTTTTATTTATTTTTTTAGTATGCAAAGGACAATAGAGCTGTTAGACAGTCACAGTTTTAATCAAAATGGAATCATGACTGTCTTAGATGTATTTTTAGTCTGTAGGCAACGGTGGCCGACAGCGCGCGATCGTGTGCTAAGGATGAAATTAATTTAGAAGCGAAATAGAAAAATAAAATATTGAGTGTTGTTTGATTTGGTGACCGACGTCCCCAAATATTTGGTGTTATATGGTAGATATTAGGTATACGTAATAGTGATGTGACAAACAATAGAATTGTCTCTGTAATGTCTCTGTAAATCTGCCATTATTTATTATTTAAATCTGAATGAATATGTATTTCAAAATTTTAGATTTTATGAATATAATACATAGATCTTATGCATAAATTCTAATGCAAAGCATATAGTCTAATTTTGTATAGAAATAAAAAAATATGTTAATATATAATTAAGTGTGTAAAATTTAGTTAGTCACATCACTATAGATATACTATATCCAATAAAGATAAGTTATGAAGTCGTTATAATATGGTCGTTAGTTATAGACATTTGTGGCTTCACTTGTAAACGTTGTATATCGCTTACTTGAATTAAGTTAATAATCAGTATACCCGTCTCTTCTTAATGTCATTTAGTGAAAAAAGAGAGAGCAATTTTAAGTATTTCTTTAATTAGGGCACGACTTTCTCTGCCACCAGGCTTTCTTCAATCGGCGCCACTTTTGAATGAGGTAAAATATTTGACAGATTTCATAGCGAGAAAGTTCATTCGTCAGGAAAATATTAATGTTTCTTTCTGTAACATTAGTTATATTGTATAGTAATTAGATTAGAAACGAATAAACCAAATTTCAGATTTTCCTGAAAGTAGAAAAATTAAAAACAAGAGTTAAAAAATGCAAAAAAAAAAAATTAAAGAGCAAACCCACCAGTGAGGCATTGTTTTGTGTATTAATATAATACTCTAGAAAATGATAAACATTTATTTAAAACTAAGTTCTCAATTAAATGACAACGCGTAACAAAAAACTTCGCCACAGTCCCAAATGAAAAAAATAGCCCTCTTTGATTTGTATTAATGTTGTTTGAAATCGCGAGTAAAGAACGCTTCCGCTTTCACCATTTTTTGCACCAAAAGAGAAACGAATTGTTGAGATTTTATGTCAAAATATCTAAGTTTTAGTGCAATATCGTCTAGTTATTGGAGCTTAGAAACCTGATTTATTTTATTTAGAATAAGGTATCTTTTCATCTTTAGACTTAATATTAGCTTTGTTATGTTTAATTTATTATTATAAGTATATTGTGAGTTAATTATAACGTTTGCTATGTATAGTGCGTAAATACTTTATGTAAAATATGATTAGTAAAATTTATCACAATATATTGTAATTTTACTCAGAATTGTATTTTATATTTTATTATAAACTCTGTTGTAATTGGTTTTTTTCCTAAACTACGGTAAATTTATCAACGACTAGGTCGGTCAAAATTTAAGCAAAAGAATGAAATTAAAACTCCTCGCCGATCGAAGTCTAAAATATTTTTAAATATATCAGCAACATCATTCATTACAGCCCCTCACAATTCTACTTCTGAACATAGGCTTTCATCAAGGAATGCTTCAAAGTACGGCCCTGAGCCACCTGCTTCATCAACTTCCTTTTTTTTACATGGGGAAATGTGTGTGTACGCATACCCGCCTCGCGCGGGCAATGACGGGTTATGTCGGACTCACACCGACTAAAACACCATGGTGTTCCACCTTCGCTGCATATTGGCGGGGCCACGGGAACGCTTTCGGCTCCCCATTCTTCTCAGGCAAGGTGCACCAGGAACACAAGGCACGCCCCCATCCACGGCTTCCAACTCCACCTGCGTAACGCCCCCCCCCCCCCCCCCCCGCCAGTCCGATACGCGGAGGCCATGGGACTAGGAAAATCGAGCGCTCGGTAGCACCCGCTTTCCCGACCCCAGCGGCGGATCTGATCTAGGGAGAGCGGCCTATATTCATAAGGCCCAGACAATGTGATAAATAATAAAGTTTAAATCATCATTGTTAATTATATAGCCCGATTTGGTTTGTCATTATTCATATTGCTCGCGAATTATAAATAGTGCCCTGATTAATCACTTGGTCCATAACATATATAGGTAAGCATTTAATAGTCCACAAGAAACAATAGTTTGTAATGATCAAAATTATCAACGCCTTATAATCGGCAATTGTTTTAAGGCAAAATTTATATACAAAAAGATGACCTTCACTGTTTGTTATAAGCATTGAGTTATGTACTACAATAGAGAAGCCATTCCAAACAAAAATTGTGTCCTACTTTATGTCTTCGCGCATGCGCGGGAGACTAATTTGATATAAAATAAGATATTAATATAAATAAATATAAGAATTTAATATAAAATATCTTAATTTAATCTAAACAAACATATTTCTAAATAAAATGTAATAATAATTATTATATGGAATTCACAAATCTTCAATTTACGCAATATTTAGTTTGTATGGATTGCACTACAGTTCAGTTGAACATAGTCAATGTTCGGAATGGCTTCTCTAGTACGTAGTACATATAACTCAATGGTTACAAGGCATTCTTTACCAGTCTATTTCCAGGGCAAGCAGAGAAGATTATGGTATCTTATACAAAGTGCAAACAACTACAATTTATCTCTTTTTCTACCGTTTTTTTGGTCCGTTTTATGTAGATATCTTTTGTATTTTATTGCTATAATCCGGGACGCAATTATACGTAACGGCAAGTTTAGATTTATTGGGCGACTGGGCGTGCTGAAAGCGCTTACGGTGAGCGTGAGCGAAAATCAATTCGTTGCACTGAGTCCAGACTATAAATCTAGCAGCTCTTTGTCAAGCAGATGTATAACTTACAAAAAATGCCAATATTCCTTATTATATATCTACTGTTTATATTACTGATTTGCCTTTGAATAATAGTATTCTCCTCAGGATCAGCACGATACACATAGTCACTATCTTTACTTTGTGTAAACGGTTTAAGTAGGTATGAATAAGCCAATACACATTTTGGACGCTACCATGATGTCTCGCACCAACTTAAAAACTTGCTAGAGTCGTCCTTGGCTTTATACATGATGCATGTTATGTCTTATAGCCTTGTATATTAGGTCTCTCTACCTATAAAATTTATGAAATTAACGTAATTTTATTTCTATATTTTTTATTTCTATTAATCAAAGTCCCCATGCAATCAATGCACCTTGGCCAACGCAGTGGCAGTCTATTGATGCCCTTTTTGAAGAAATCAGCTGGACGGGAGGCAACAAATTCTTCAAGGCCTTTTGTACTGCCTCTCGGGTATTGAATTTTTTACCCGCCAGAAAATTATACAAATTCTGAAAAAAGTAGAAATCTATAGACGCAAGGTATAGTAAGTACGGCGGATGACAGAGAGCTTCCAACCCCATCTCTTGTAACTTGGAGACCGTTTGTTGTGCAGTATGAGGTCGCGAGTTGTCGTGGTCGTGCAGGAGCAGGGTGGATGAGCGATTGACCAAAGCTGGTTGGAGACGTGCGAACTTCTCCATAATTGTGTTCAGTTCTTCACAGTACACATCCGCAGTAACGCTCCTCCTGTTTGATAAGAAGCTGTGATGAATCACACCGGCACTAGACCACCAAACTGTGACCATCACTTTTCTAGGGGTAAGTTTTCGTTTAGGGCATTGTATAGGTGCTGAACCAGGACCCAACCAACTTGTTGAGCGCCTGAGCGCTTGCGATTGTCAAACAGAATCCGTTTTACGTAGCAGGTACAATGCGGTTCGAAATTCATTCGTTTGTGTGCCTGTTGTCTTGATGTGTAATTTGCGCTAGCGATCATTGCGTTCGTGGGGCACCCATTTGTCAAGATTTTTTGGCTTGTCAATTTGACACAAATGGACCATTATTGTTTTGATGCTAATATCGAAAGCTAATTCAGCCGTGGATTGAGTATTACGAGGGGCATATTGAAATGATCGGGAATAGATTATTTCGGATTGAGTTACAATAAAATCTTTTTTAGAATTTGAATACTGGCCTCTTAGAATCTTAATGACATTCAAACAATTAAAAAAAATGTTTAATAACAAAAACTATGTTGGCTTAAAGTTGACAAGTCGTTAACAGAAATGGAGTTCACGCGTGTACATTTCCGTGCCATAATTTATCACAATTTTCGTCGCGGCTTATCTCAAGATAAATGTCTTAGCGAACTTGTTTCGATTTATGATGTTGACGCGGTCGTGTGTCGCTCAGCACTGTTTCTTCTACAGGTCAACCAAGAACAGCGGTCACGCCTGAAAACATCGCAGTTGTGCGAACTATTATATTAGATGACCGTCATGTGACATACGGCAGATTCGGGTTGTTATCAGTATCGGAATGACTGCAATTCAATCGATATTACATAATGAGCTGTGTGTAAGAAAGCTAGTTTCCCGCTGGGTTCCCCACAATTTGTTCGAAGAGCAAAAGGCGGCTCGTGTAGATTGGTGCCGGAATACTCTGCAACGCTTCAACGGAGGGATGTCGCAGGTGACGCATCATGGATTTATTCATACGAACCTGAAAGAAAACATCAGTCAGCAGTTTGGGTCTTCGAAGACGAGGTCAAACCTACAAAAGTGGTTCGCTCCCGCAGCGTGTCAAAGAAAATGGTCGCTACGTTTGTCTCGAAAAAGGGGCATGTTGCTACAATTCCTTTACAGGAATGCAGAACGGTTACCGCTGAGTGGTCTATCACGGTTTGTTTGCCAGAAATGATAGCCGAAACGTCGCATCATCTTCTATCCCGATAATGCGAGCTTCCATACGGCTCGGAAGACATGACTTTTTGAAGCAGGAAAACGTTGAGCTGATGAGCCATCCTCCGTACAATCCTGACCTGAGCCCAAACGATTTCTTTACATTCCCTAGAATAAAATATTTACTACGCGGTCAACGGTTTGAAGACCCCGAAGCAGCTGTGGAAGCGTACAAATCAGCCATTTGGTCAACATCAACTTCAGACTGGAATTACTGTTTTAATGATTGGTTTGCACGAATGGAAAAGTGCATTAAGTTGAACGGAGAATACTTCGAAAAACAATAAAATACAATTTAGCTATACCGTGCATGAGGTTTTTCCTATTCCCGATCATTTCAGTGTGCCCCTCGTATCAGCTTCCACATTCGGCTTTAATTTGTCATTGTCGACTAAAGTTTTCGGTCGACTACGGGGTTCATTTCAGGTCGAAATTTCCAGAACGGAAGCGGACAAACCAATAACAGGTGGTGCGTTCGTTTGTAGTATTCGCTCCGTAAACGACGTTGATGTTGCGTGACTGTGTCTCGCCAGCAACGCAGTCAGGAATTTGCATTTAGAAAAAGCCCAAATTAGGGGTTTTTTAGGTGGTGTTTAGGTGCCAAGTTTAGAAATTAGGTGCTCTAAAAATTTCACCGCAACGAATTGTTGAAATTTGCGTTGCTGGCAAAACGTATCGCTAGCAACGCAATGAAGTTATTAGATATACGATAAATATTAATAGCAAGGAATTCAGTGCTAATTAGGTGCTGCAAGTATAGGCAATGATAAGGTGTCCCTAATAAAAATAAAGTCGTTATTCAGAACAGAACAGATGCAAAATTCTTTTATTAATTTAATTATCATCTAAAAAGCCCCTAATTTTGGGTTTTTCTAAATGCAAATTCCTGACTTTGCGTTGCTGCCGATACACAACAGTTGCGTGCCGCTTGTGCCGCGTTGCTGCCACGATGGCACTCATAGTCCATAATTACTCGAATTTTTAACATATACATGATGACAAAAAAGATTCAAATGCGAAGAAAAAAGAAAACATAACGCTCATCAAGAAACAAACGACTAATTTTGAAATAAGAATTCAATGTTTTTAAATTAAAATTAATTTGAAATTAGAATTCTTAGCCAAAGAAAAATTATTTTGATTTGAAATGGCCAGTACTGCAGTATGGCAATTTCATAGGTAAAGACCTATTATATCCGTACGGGGTGTAAGAACTTTTATACACGTGATGAATAATTATTTTGTAAAATCATGGATGTAAAAATTAATACTAACTGCCATCCGTTTCTTTCTAATCATCAAACAACATAATTTGCTGTATCAGTCGAATTAGCCGAAATACGTGAGGTTAAATTGCACGTGTATTATGGCTATTGTTTTGTATTGAAATAACAGTGTTGAGTTATTAGGAAACATAATAACAATAGAAGCCTATTGTGTTTAAAGACAAGAAAGATTAAATATTGACCACAAAATTATTTACTCGTATTATAAAGAGAATCGACATAGAATCACTAAACGTCTAACGTCTAAACAACGATGTTATCCTACAATTGTGTAACTCTGGTGGGAATCGTAGTAGGCTTCGTTTTATAGTTCGACGTTTAGTTTTATTGCATTGTGTAAATGTATTCGTTATTATCTTTTTTTTTTATGAATATTTTATTTTAGCTTACAAAATATCATCATAATTTAATTAATCTTAAATCTTAATCTAACTGATAATTTATACTTTATCACCATAATATAACATAGTTCTATAGCAGCCAGCATATAGCCTCCTCCTCTAGCAGCATAGCCCTACCACGTGAATGGCTCCGTGGCTTAAAATTGATTTGCGGCGCTGAGAGTCACGGATTCCAACTTTGAACCCCGTAAGTAACTGATTTGGATGTTTGTCCTTGAGCAATTTCTGTATGTAAACTGCTTCCACGATATAAGAGAGAAACTTCGAAGAAACTTACGAGAAAATTAAAGTAAAATAAGATACCAAAACCAATATGAATGAAGATGTCTATGAGCCACAGCATCCACTTACCCATTAAGTGGACTGTGCGCTCGTGTACTTTTATAAAAGTGTTTTAATTACCCACCGAATATCACATCTAGGACTACAAAACTAAGGCTGCGAAAAATCTTATGTCTATAAAATTAAATAAAACAATTACAAATTAAAAATTTTGTACAACCGACTTCAGTATAAATTATTAATAATAACTCAAAAATTTTGTCAAACCTTGATCAATTGAAAATAGAAATTTATGTGGGACCATTTGAGAAGCACCAGCTTTCAAATAAAAAAGAATTATCGAAATCGGTTCACCCAGAAAAAGTTATGAGTAAGACACATAAAAAACATACAGTCGAATTGATTACCTCCTCCTTTTTGAAGTCGGTAGAAAAGTAAAGTGAGAGCCTAATGTTGCCTTGTTAGACATAGGCTTAAAATGAAATAAAATTTATTTATTTATTTATTTATTATTATTATTATGGGGAATTTGTATAGTTTTCTCATCTGGTTGGGCTGTATAAATATATAATTGAAAACGAAAATGATAAACTTACATAAATATCAATAAAATAAAATAAATACATAAAAATTACATAAATATATAAAAACCCAACCAGATGGAAGCCCTCGGCAGGGGAGACCAGACGGCCGAGGGTTAGGGGGAAAGGGAAAGAAACCGGCGGACGATGCGGGCGGTATCGAGGAGCACCGCCTTCTGCATTTGAGCCTGGAGCGGTCCGTCACGGAGTCCCAGTCGCCTCAGATGACCCGGGAGGCTGACTGGGATTAACCCGTTCGCAGAAACGACTACAGGAATAATTTCGGTCGGCAGACCACCCCACATGCCGGTAACCTCGTGAGCCAGGTCCAGATATTTTGTCACCTTATCTGTTTCGGCTTTCACGAGGTTCTCGTCATAAGGAATGGTAATGTCGATTGGATGTTAATGGAATGTTATTATTATTATTATTAGGCTTTTGCTTTCTGAGAAATTTATGGAGAAGTAGCACCTAGCATAATATGCGTAGTGGCGAACTACCATTTTCCTCGAAATATTTAAAATTGCAGATCTGCAGGTTTCTCCACGTTGTTTTTCACCACCGCTGATCACGTAAAAATCAACAGATAGTGGCGTAGGCGGTGTATGACCTTGAGTAGCTCGCCTACTGTGATATTCACAGCGAGCGCTTTAGCCCCTGGGCTACCACCTCTTTCGATAAAATGAAGTGCATTATCATGTTTCAAATATTATTCAACAAACACCAATAGTGCCATTTTGTAGTTGGATAAGCAAACTACGAGAATTGACTTCGTATTTATACTTTATAATAATATTATGAACAAAAATGCAATTATTCTTACAAGTAGAATATTATTATTTTTTTTAAATAATTAAGCAAAATAGTATTTACAGTATAAAATTTTACATACCTAGTAGGTTTTTATCAATATTACATTACATTTGCTGATTAAACACGTGCTTGATAATTCAAACCTGCATGTCTGAGAAATTAAAACATTATTTATGGAGAAGACACGTGAAGTCCGCCAACATGCAGTGAAACAACGCGACGGACAAATTGCCTAATAAACTTCCCAGAAAATAGAGAAGGCCTGTGCCCAGCAGTGGAAGGTTTTACAAAAATTTATAAAATATAGATTTTTATAACTCGTTATTACGATTACTGTTATGCTCAGTAGTGAAAAACGTAATATTTTCCCAATGAGCGTAATTGCAATCGCTATTTAATATTTTCTATTAGAGTCCAAATTAAATCAAATTTCAAATTTAAACATTAGAAATATTTGCATTTATGGCATATTTCTAAAAATATTTGAAATAATAAAGTGCTACTAATTTTATCAAAAAACGGTAGTTGCTCAGGGGCTGTAAATTTCACAGTGCACCAGCATTCAGAGTTCGAACTCCGCCGACACCGCTGAAATTCTTAATTTTAGCTTTTGATTTACCACAATGCCTGGCGTTGACGGAAACATAATGAGGAAACCTCCATATCTAATAAATTAAATATTTGGAAATTATGTGAAGTCCGCCAACACGCATTGGAGCAGTGCCGGTATTAACTCCATAACTCTCTAATTATTCTTCTAAGATAGGAATAAAGCCTGTGGCCATCAGTGGGACGTATTTAGGCTGTAACTTTACTTTTTTATTTCATTTTATAGACCTAAGATGTTTCGCGACCTGAGCGAGGGGTCCTACATTTAAACACTAGTCGGTTATCGAAGCAATTTTTATAGATGTAAGGTTGGTGAACGAGCCTTCATTCCACCTACCGGTAAATGGATTCTGCAGTCCATAAACACCTATATCTATTACCTTTTTACTGGTAAAATAGGGTTTCTGGTAATCGTCACTTACCATACTCCTGTTTCTTACCACACTGTTTCTTACCACATTATGCTCCTGTTTCTTCCTGGTATTCTGAGCAAGCATCATTCCTCGGTTGAGCCGACCCATTCGTGTTTCAGTAATAATATACTGCAGCTTGTCTCTTCCACTTTAGTGCAGTTAATAATAACGATGATGATGATGTTCTGATCGAGTTCGATGACGGCGACAAACGACAACATAAATACTGTCGCGAGCTATCAGACGCGATAAAATATTAATAGTTTCTGACGAAGTTATGTTTATAGATCATACGTATGCTAGGAAGCAGTCAAAAGCAAGGCTGAAAAAGGTGGGCACAATCGCAAATCATAGAACAACCGGATCTGGAAGTGAAAAATTTGTGTTTTAGCACAAACGTTGGCTTCAGTTTTGAAAATCCAGCTCGGAACTAATAACGTTGCAGCCTAATACTCTAACCAATAGGCTACGCGATGGTAGGTTTTTTTTAGGATAGGGTGACAAACAAGCACACAGTCCACCTGATGGTAAGTGGTTGCTGTGGCCCATAGACATCTACACTTATCCTCGTTTGCGAATCAAAATGCAGATGCGTTGTCATCCCTGAGGATTAAGATAGAATGCCTCTTTTCCAGTAAAAAGGGTCTCCGGTTCTCTACACTCACCATACGAAACACAGCAGCATGAAGCTGCTATTTGACGCTGGTATTCTGTGTGAGAGCGTGGTCCTTCCCCGGTCGAGCCGACCCATTCGTGCTACAACTATACTACTAATATAAATGCAGCATGGCTCTACCATGTAAAAAACTACTATACTGTGGAACTAGTATATATTATAGCAAAAGGCCAACATATGTCTGCGTGGTAGAGCCATGCTCCAGCTATATTAATTGTATAGTTGTAGCACGAATGCGTCGGCTCGACCGGGGAAGCACCACGCTCTCACAGAATACCAGCGTAAAATAGCAGCCTAATGGTGAATGGTTTTTCGTATGGTGAGTGTAGAGAACCGGAGATCCTTTTTACTGGAAAACAGTTATTCCATCTTAATCCTCACGGCTGACAACGCATCTGCATTTTGATTCGCAAACGAGGATAGATGGAGATGTCTATGACCACAGCAACCACTTACCATCAGGTGGACTGTGTGCTCGCTTGTCACTCTTATCCTATAAAAAAGAAATACTGAATATCAATACAATAAACGTATTTAAATGTTCAAAATTTTATTGCTTTCCGTTAATTATAATAAATATAATACCTAATTATTACTTATTTTCAAAAGTGGTACAGTTATAATGTGTATTCTTCTTCTCTTTAAGTTTTAATTACTTTACACAAAAAAAAATTAATAGCTATCATAATATGTACGTAAATATTAATAATTGGCGAAATATTTTCCCATTTGGGCAATATGCACCCTCAATATAGCATTTCAGCGCAGAGAATTACTGCACGTTGTCTTTATAAAACCAGATAACCCTCTCGTGCCAAAACCACCCAGTGTGCTGCCAACTGTCGCGCGGGGTTGACGTACCCGGCTGTAACTGTAACTGTAACAATTCTTTCATTTCCTCGCGCCTTATTCAACATTTTCCCGCGCTCTACGATCGGAAACTCGCAGTGTCCTTATGAAGGAAGTAACATTACATCTTGATTGTGATCTAACAAGAAATTCCACGTGTTCCCGGGATAATAATTTTTTCAGTATAATAGGTAAATATATAATATATTTATATAGATATCTTTGACTTTTTTGACATATATTTTCTAACTTACTTTACTTATTTTTATAATCAAGTTATTAATATTTTTTTTAGCACGCGATTCGCGAAGTATGTAAAATAAAACAAAGAGCAATTTACAATGTATAGATTTTTTAGAAATTTAGTGTTTTAAATAATCTTAATAAGGTAAATTTATTAAAAAATCAACAAGCAACTCCAAACCACGGAAAAAACATATCGTAGTTACATGAATTTTCATCCACATACCGAATATATTAAAGTTGCCTATTGTATTCCACGTACGAAAAGGTTTGGCAAAATTCCAGCAATCATACTGGTTTTGCCTTCACTTTTTATATGCCTTATTTAATAACAAGTTATGCGTACTCAAATACGTATAGTCTTTTCTTCATTATCAACCCGTTATAGTTCTCTGTTGGACAGGGACCTCTATTGTGGGAAAGATTTACCACAGTCACCACATCTGTCAAAAAGATTGCCGATTGCGTTACAAGATATCTCTCATCATTTGACGCTTCTTCCTGTCGTTTGTCAAGGTATTTAAATATATGAGATGATATACAGCAATCTCTTACGACCCTAAGAATCTTTTACACCAGCCAACATAATAGCTAATAGCTATAATAATTTAAAATTTAAAATTTTCTACAGCCGACTTCAATATAAGTTATTAAGAATAACTCAAAAACTATAGGCCTGACCTTGATCAAATTATGGGACCACACGAGAAGTACCAGCTTTCAAATAAATCAGAATCATCGAAATCGGTTCACCCAGTAAAAAGTTATGAGGTAACACACATAAAAAAACATACAGTGGAATTGAGTACCGTCTCTTCTTCTTCTTCTTTTAAATTATAGCTTCTCTTGTTAGAATTCTACCTGTGTCAAGTCAGTGAGTACCGACTCCTTTTTGGAAGTCGGCAGAAAAATACATTATGACGTATAATTTAAAGGTTAAATAAAATGCTAGCTAAATTATATTTTTAGATAGATAGACACAGTAGTACAAATCCATGGTGTTGTAAAAACAACATTAGAGAATTTCAGGTAATTTCGTGGTCTAAGACAAGAAATGGGTATATTTGTAAGATTAAATATTCTCAGTTATGTTGGTATTAAAAAGGGAAATTCTAAACGGTGAGACATTATTAAGTTCCGAATTAAGTAAATTTTACGAATATATCTCATTATTATAATTAAAGTGTTAAGATCCGTAAAATTAGTTTAATTCAATGTGTAGTAATCACGTACATGTAAGTAGTCATTATCAATAACTTACAACCGAATTAATTCCAAAGTACCTATCAATACGCATATATCTATGCAAATAAATAAAATTGAAGTGTCTGTTTGTTATGTCAAAATAAAAGCTTTTTTTACTAAATGCATAAGATAAAAATAGTACATACGCTACATCATCATTACAGCCTTTCACAAGTCCACTGCTGAACATAGGCCCCCCCAAGGAATGCCATAAAGCACGGTCCTGAGCCACCTGCATCCATCGACTTCCTGCATGTCTTACCAGGTCGTCACTCCATCTCATGGGGGGTCGCCCTACACTTCGCCTACCGGTACGAGGCTGCCACTCAAGAGCCTTTCTACCCCATCGGTTATCGGTTCTTCGAGCTATATGGCCGGCCCACTGCCACTTCAGCTTACTAATCCGTTGGGCTATGTCGGTTACTCTGGTTCTACTGCGGATATCCTCATTTCTAAGTTTATCACGCAGAAAAACCCCGAGCATAGCCCTCTCCATAGCTCGCTGAGCGACCTTGAGCTTCCTCATACGGCCAGCAGTGAAGGACCACGTCTCAGATCCGTAAGTCATCACTGGCAACACGCACTGGTTGTACAATTTCGTTTTAAGGTTTTGAGGTTTGTCTAACGAGAAGATGTGTCGTAGTTTCCCGAACGCTGCCCAGCCGAGTTGAATCCGTTGATTGATCTCTCGGTCGAAGTTGGACTTACCTAGTCGGACTATTTGTCCCAGGTAAACATACTCGTCAACAACTTCGAGCTTAGTGCTCCCAACAACTACCGGCATAGGTGTGACACGGACGTTAAACATGATTTTTGTTTTGTCCATGTTCATCTTAAGACCTATCCGTTGGGAGACACTATTCAGGTCATTGTGCATAGTGCTTAGGTCCTCCAGCGATTCTGCCATAAGGACTATATCGTCGGCAAATCGAAGGTGAGTGATGTACTCGCCATTGATGTTGATACCGCATCATTTCCAGTCCAGCAGCTTGAAAACATCTTCCAATGCAGCGGTAAAGAGTTTCGGGGATATAACGTCACCCTGTCTTACACCTCTCTGCAGTTGGATAGGTTTCGTACTCTAATTCTGTACTCGGATAGCCATCGTAGCTCTATTGTACAAACAAAAGAGCTACGATGCACTTCGATATACCGACAGTCAACTTGGCACCGCTGAAGGGACTGCAGCACCGCCCAAATTTCGACGGAACATACGCTACATACTTATAACAAAATAACAATTTTGAAAATTTTGTCTGTCTGTTTGTTCCTCGGCTGGACCGATCTTGACGGGATTTTTACCGGCAGATAGCTGATTTTATAAGGAATAACTTAGGCTACTTTAATTTTAGATAAATAATTAAAGTTCCGTGCAATAGTTGGGCCATCTTTTGAAGTAATTTACCTAGGGTAGTACAGTATATTTTTTTTAATGAAAAGTCAAAGTTAGGTGATCTTATTTTTTCAACTACGTCTAAAAGAAACTACGTTAATTTTAACTAACCTAACAACCTTTTTTTGCTTGATTTGTGACTGCGATTAATATCACGTTTTTAAGACCACTTTAGTGAAAAAAAAATCACTGTAAATTTGAGAAATTTGTGGTCACCATACCTAATGATATGATTTAAGGTGTCGATTTTCGTCATATTCATAAATTTGTCAGTTATAACTGAACTACCTGGGATTTTTTTTATTTTTACCGGGGCTGGTATGACCCCCCTGTCGCCCCGTGCCCACGTGTCGTTTCGTGGCCGTGAACGTTGAGTTTCGGGACACGTTGTATAAACGGCTACAATATCAATATCAAAGTTTATTCGAAAAAGTAAGAAAATATTATGAAAAATTTTGGGTAGGTATGGTTAGAAAATAAGTTTGATTTGGGATTAAAATAATAAAATTATAGTTTAAATAACTAAAACAACACGCAATGATCAACTGTCATGAACATTGTGAAAATACATATATAGGCCAAACTCATGAAATTATTATATTGTGATCTGATCATAATACGTCTGCACAATTTCAGATTATTCAGATCTCCGGAAATGTGTAAAAACAGAATTAAAAAACCCGTTAAATTCGTACATACATACAAGTGAAGCTAATAAAAGCGTGTTAACATTATTTACTAAATTAATATTAAAGAGTACATTTAAACAGAAAGTTAAAATACTTTATGGATACTGTAACTGCACCTATAGGTGCTGTCTCAAAACTATTTCTTAAAATTATTGTTACTCTTTAATTTATGCATTAATCGGAAGTTACTACTAGCAAAATATTTATAAAAGGCTATATTCAGTGGAGTAGTGTGCCTTAGCCCTGTATCAAAATTTGTCGGGGGGGCCCAAATGAAGGGTAAAGATTTTTTTTATAGGATAGGGTGACAAACGAGCACACAGACCACCTGATGGTAAGTGGTTGCTGTGACCCATAGACATCTATATCTATCTTCGTTTGCGAATTAAAATGCAGATGCGTTGTCAGCCGTGAGGACTAAGATGGAATGCTTCTTTTTTAGTAAAAAGGGTCTCCGGTTCTCTACACTCACCATACGAAACACAACAGTGTTAAGCTGCTATTTTACGCTCGTATTCTGTGAGAGCGTGGTCCTACCTCGATTGAGCCGACCCGTTTGTGCTTCAACTATACTACTAATATAGCTGCAGCATGGCTCTACCACGTACAAAAAAGATTTTTCACAAAAGGAACAAAAACTCTCGCACTGAATGAAAATAATTATATATTGATTAAGTTATTACTTAAAATTAATACTCCTAGGAACTAAGCTAGCCAAACAATTCAAACTAACATCCTGTCCCATAGAAGTGCTTATAATGATTGCTTACATACGTTCGGGGCCCTGTAGTCCGAGCCCCGTATCATTGATACGGGTGATACGGCGGTAGATACGCCCCTGGTTATATTCATCATGATTAGTACAACGGCTGCAAAAATTTTCTATTCATATCTAAGCTAAGCAATTATTGAATAATGAAAATTTGTATGGGTACACTCCGTCTGCTCTTACTTTCAATTTTCCATTTAGTGGCTAATTGCGAATTTAATTTGTTTCTTAAAAACAATTGAATCGATTTTAAAGAAAAATAACCAGCTAGGTATTTGCATTACGCAATAGAATAGAATAGAATGACTTTTATTCAACATAGATTACAAGTTATGTTAGTGATCTACTATTCAAAATAAATGGCACCAAACCTGTAACTAAAGTGATAATTTGGCGCTTGTAAAGAAATAAAATAAAAATAATGTATTCGAGTTCAAATTGTGAAAGTTTTTTTTTTTGTTATTTGACACAATTTAATTATTGCAATCTCCTGCTGTGTACAAACATGGCAACAGTACAGGCTTTGCGCATCAATTTTTAACTCTCATTTATACAACAGATGAAGAAACTAGTTCTGCTAGATGCCTGATGATGTAAAATTAAAAATTTTGTACGACCGACTTCAATGTAAATAAAATGAGAACATCATCAATGTAGTCGGAAGTAAATTAAATACGCATTATTAAGAATAACTCTAAAACTACTGGTCACATCTTGATCAACTTTATATGAGACCACATGAGAAGCACCAGCTTTCAAATAAAAAAAAAACAAAACATCAAAATCGGTTCACCTAAAAACATTTCTGAGGTACACATAATAAACACATAAAAATACAGTCGAATTGAGAACCTCCTCCTTTTTTTGAAGGCGGTTGATAAAATGAGAACATCATCAATATAGTCGAAGTCAATTAAATACGCATTACGAGTAGGTATTAAGGATAACTCAAAATCTACTGGTCGGATCGTGATCAAAATATGGGACCATATGAGAAGCACCAGCTTTCAAATAAAAAAGAATCATCAAAATAGGTTCACTTAGAAAAAAGTTGTTCTGAGGTAACACATAAAATTACAGTTGAATTGAGAACCTCCCCCTTTTTTGAAGTCGGTTGAAAATTATATTAGTGTACTTTTAGGGATTATTCGTTATTATTTATTTTTGTATCGCACCTGATTTTTTTTTACTAAACATTATAGTACTGGACTTTAATGTCATCTGGTGGCAAGTGTTGATGAAGTCCTAGATGGTATCACACAGTAGTGATGATTATAATTACCAATAAGTAGAAAAATTATGTCAACTAGGTCATTATCATCAATATTACAGCCCATCACAAGTCCACTGCTGAACATAGGCCTCCCCCAAGGAATGTGCCACAAAGCACGGTTTCGAACCACCTGCATCCAACGACTTCCTGCATGTCTTACCAGGTCGTCACTGCATCTAGTGGGGGGACGACCTACACTTCGTCCACCGGTACAAGGCCGTCACTCGAGAACCTTTTTTCCCCAACGGTTGTCGGTTCTTCGAGCTATATGGCCGGCCCATTGCCACTTCAGCTTACTAATCCGCTACTTACTTTTCTTTACAAGCAATTAAATTAAAGTTTTTAACAAATTCACAGTCGCGGTAGCTAAGTGCTCGTTGTAAATTTCACAGTACGCGAATAACACGGGTTCGATCCCTGCCGGCACCAATGAAAGTGTTAATTGAAATTTTAAGTGCTCATTTATCACGTGCTGCGCGGTGAAGGAAAATATCGTGAGGAAACCTACATGTCTGAGAGATAGGCACGACTACGGTTCGGTATGATTTGAAGACGGATTCGCATAGATCTCAACAAGATACGCCGAAAATAAGAATATTTTTTTGTTGTTTCCGAGATAATGATACTCAAAAATTACTTTTTTACTGCGGGAAGTGCAACCCCTTCACCCTTGCGTAGCAAATCGCAGACACCTGTGCGAGACTTAGCGGCTGAGGAATAATCCAAACCGCAGCTTTGGTCAAAGGTCAGCTATTTGCTACAGCGGGCGGGAGCTGCTCTTCCTCCGCGCCTACGTCTTTACAAAAACACTCTAGCGGTAGGGTAGACAAGACTACGTGGAGTCGGGTCGTGCTGATTCAGTTTTAGTATTCAATTTTTGTGCATCGATATTTCAGAAACTAAGCGAGATATTGAAAAATTTTATTCTTAATTTTCGGCGTATTTTGTCGAGATCTATGCGAATCCGAATCAAATTGTGGCGCCGTATGAACAGTAGAAGCCCCGAAAAATAAGAAAAAATATTATTTCGACGATATGTGTTATTCGTCAACACCCATTGGGCCGGCGCGGTTAACATTTCCTTGCCCTAAAACCCTCTCAGAAATTTGAAGTGGCCTGTACCCATCAGTAGAACGTATATATATATATAGGCTGTAACATTTACTTTAAATTTTTAGTCCTTACGGGTGATTTTGATTCGTGGTCGAGGGTAGATATAGATGTCTATGGGCCACAGCAACTACTTACCATCAGGTGGACTGTGTGCTTGACACCCTTATCCTATAAAAAAAAACTTCAAATCGCGTAGAAAGTTACACGAATAAAATGACATAAAATTGATATTGTTATTTATTGCTCAAAATTTTAGCGAGTATATACAAGTGTCCATGTATCTAATAGTACAGTTATTAGAAAAAAGTTACAGCACAAAATAAACTTTTAAATTAAATAATAAATTTATATAAATTATTTGTAAAAGTATAGAATATTATTGTATTATTGTCTTTGGTGTATGGAATCGTATAGACATTTATTCTTATACGTGAAAAAAAAATTGTTTTTTACTTTTCTTGTAAGGTTCGATGTTTATTACTTTTAAAATATTGATGTTTACTTTTAATATTCGTTTTCCTTCAATACGTGCCTTCTAAACAATATAACTGTATAATCTTTACTAATTTCAAATTTAAAATATTTTTTGGAAAGCCTACTCCTATTATATAGAATTACCTCTACCTCTATTATACTTATCTTATTATATAAATGTAACCACGGGCCGGTTCGTAACAGAGCTACGTTTTCTAGGCTATTGCGTAGAGGCGCCGTCGTAGCGGCGACGACGCGACGCCACTCTCACTCCTCGTTTACGATCAAGTTATGGCTTATGGTCGATGTAGTCTCATAATCTTGTTATAAAAGTTATGAGGTCAAATCCAGAGCACTTATTAAGTCTTTTAAAGTTATGTAATTTTAAAAAAACTTTAAAAGACTTCGGTCAGGAGCAGACATATATCATCCTAAAGTTATTTAATGAGTTGTAAATAAATCGTTATAGCCTAACAAGGAAGAGACACCAAATGCCTTTGAAAACTCGGTGGCTCTAATTCCTTGGAAAAACACTATATTAATATTAACACTGTGAGGTCTACGTCCCCTTGGCACCATCCTAGATAAAAATTTGACAACGCCCATGCATATCAGTGAAAACATAATACATTGCCTATGAAAATACCTCCACGATATAGAAGGAAATCGTGGGGATAACGTTACTTTTAAAAGAAAAAACAGAAAAAAATAATAATAAACATCCTGCGCTATTCATTTTCTCGCAAAACAATTAGTTAAATTATGTATATATCGTTACGAGTATTGATAGACAGTTATATAATATTTATTAATTATATAGTTATATAATTAATTATTCATTCAATAACAGCCTATTAAAAGTTCATTGCTGAACATCGGTCTTCCCTATAAATTGACTCATAAATGGATATTTGCCGTAGTTGTAATGTTTCTCAGGTAGGCTGGCAACCGTTTTTTTTTTTTTAATATTTTGAGTTATTATGTTATTCAGTAAGAATAAGCAAATTATTTTTAAAGGCCAAAAAGCTTATCTGCATATTATATGCTTTGTGGCCATTAAAATATATTTTTTAAATAAAATTTCGATAGATCATTCATAGAACAAGATCCCAGGGCCACCATACGTCATTTATTTTCTGACGAACGAAATGTGTAAAATTGAGTAGTATTAGTATGTACTATGACCGCATGCCTAATTGCTAGCTTGGCCAAAGGGCCATTTTCCAGGTGTCAGGTAATTAAGCGACGTAAAAACATTGCTCACTTCGTTTTAATTCTTCCAACTGATTTTTACGTATATGTTAGATAATATCGTTAAAAATCAATCATCAATACTCCCAGACACTTTCCGTAGGCAGTATCGCTTTGTAGACGCTTTAAAGCTCTCAAAAAATTACTCAATTTCACTTAAATTCGTTTCTCTTGGTACACTTGCACGTGAATAATTTTTTACCCTATTCAGGGTGGAAAAAGATCTTTCTCTAGAAAAGTTTGTAGCTGGAATACTCGGAAAAATTCGTAAAGCTATATCAATTATTATTATTATTTATTTTTACTATTATATTATTATAATTATTAATTAATAATTAATAGTAGGATAAACACCACGAAGATTCTGTGAATGCAGTATATTGCATATAGTTTTGCAGTACGTACATCTTAAATATTTCCCAATAAATCTTTAAGTTGATCATGAAAGTGAATACATTCATTTCCTAATGTCTCTTCTAAATCGTTAAGATACTTATTGACTAGTTCATTTAATAGATTTTTCAATTCATTTGCATCAATTTCAGATAAATTATCAAATAAATTGAAGGGTGCATAAAGTTTATCATATATAATATGTACAATCTTACGTCCAGCTAAGAGTATCCAAAATAGAGTAATAAATATTTGTACGAACATTTTCTTGTCAAGAAATAGGTGCTATTTAATTTGCCCGTGACTCGTTTGGCTGAAGTTTTCTGGGGCGAGTATCATAACGATAATAATCGTGAACTCTAGACAGCGCTCTAGCTTTTTCTTCATATTCTAAGAATTGCTTATCTCTCATATCCTGTAGAAAAGAAGACAACGAAGCATAGACTTGAAAAGATAAATCGACTTGAGGTTTCTGAAGATTAAAACGGTTTAAAATTACATTCCAAATTATTACTAATATTTAGAGGTGTAGCGTACACTAATATAGACGTGGGCGAAGTCGCATCAGCGAGGCCCATTTTCTTTCGTTTCCAAGATCTACCCAATACATCTATCCTACCAAACATGTTTTGACATGACATACCGACAAGTCTCGTATTTCGTCAATCTGGCGGTTGTGGTCTTTGAAGGTACTTACATCGACTGCGCAGTCGCACTTAAGAGGTGTTTCCTACAAGGCTTCAAACGAACACGCTTTTAAATTTGTGACGTTCTTTTTTGAGCGTAAATGTTATCAAGTTAATAAGTCATCTGTGGTGACGTCTAGGGGCCTCGCGAGGCCCCTTTAAGTGCGAGGCCGTGAGCGAGGGCCCACTTGGCCTACGCCTAGCTACGCCACTGCTAATGTTGCTGTTTCTAAATGCTGTAATTTTTGTTTTAATTCAATAGCTTTTTAGGTTTGATGATTCAAAACAAAACAAAGTTGTTAATACCTGTTAACTATGTATGGTGCGCTCTGGTTTTTTTTTTTTGTAAAAAAATAAACATGTAAAAAACATTCACCCGCATTGTCTTTAGCCCTATTAGCGCTTGGCATTGAAATACCACTCTTTACAGTAGTACGTGCGACAGGGAAGTGCAATGAGAATAGAAGAATTCACGGAAGTTCGATATCGATACATTTTTCAGCCATGGCATTGTCAGTGTGATTTGAGCTGTTTCCAGTTTTGCCTTTTGATCACACTTTTTTTTAATTTCTTAAACCAAAAAGACGCATAATTTGAGACATGTTCTTTTGGCATTGGAATTTTTTTTTTAATTTTTTCACTTAGAAAATGTTTGCAAAGCAATTGGCAAAAAATTACACGAACTTCTGACATTTGGGACGTGACTTGTCGAAATACACAATTAGTTTAATAATAAATAGAATTTTGAAATAACAGGAATTCTTGCTTTAAAATTTCAAAAATATTTTAAATTCAAATAATTCTGATATTTTACCGCTCCTAAATTTTTAGGGATCTGAAAATCCCCTAAAAATTTAGCCGCCCCTAAAATAATGCCGCCCTAGGCCCGGGCCTCACGGGCCTAGGCGTAAATCCATCACTGATTAATACTCTTAAACGCCATTAGCTGTTCGTAACAATAGCGACTTCAAGTACCATTAGGCCAGTGACATAGTTTTAAGCATAGAATTATGTTTTAAGAGTGAACGATACTCGAGAGGCGAGCGGTAAAAAAGATCAAGCTTCTTGTATCACAGAGTAAATAAAAACCAAAAAAAAGAATTAAACTTTTAATAAAAAGTAAAAGACGAGTTCAAAGAAATAAAAACATTCAAATAATTTCCTTTTTGGTCGTTTGTTATTTTTTTGAACCTTTACAATTTTCGAGTATGGAGTAGATTTAGGAATATCACTATCTCAACAAGCTAACAAACTAGGATTTTGTCTAAATAGTTACTGTACAAAACTCGTCCCCTATTTTTCCATTCTTAGAGGTTAACTTCAAAGGTATTTTAAATCTCTCGGTTCTTCTCTGTTTTAATCTCTTTCAACTTTTGTATGTATTTTTAGACTAATATTTCATCGATATAAATGTTGTACTCAGATAGTAAAATCTGATAATTTTAAAGTCTGCTAATTATTACCTTACCCTTTTTTGGTGTCAGTTAAAAAGGTTTACTACCTGGTATTCGTTCTATTAACAAATAAGAGTATCATCATCATCATAATTGCAGCCCATCACAAGTCCACTAAACCGGTACTTGAAGTCCTTCAGAAGCTCTTTAATTACGTCCTCCATGGTGGCACTACCCCGGAGGCGTGGAGCAGAAATGCGGTGGTCTTATTCTTCAAGAAAGGTGACAACGCTCTCTTGAAGAACTACATACCGATTTCCCTTCTGAGCCGCGTCTACGTGCTGTTTTCGAGAGTCATTACGAATCGTCTCGCGCGCAGACTTGACGACTTCCAGCCTCCCGAACAAGGCGGTTTCCGAAAAGGCTTTAGCACCATAGACCACATACATACCCTTCGGCAAATTGTACAGAAGTCCGAGGAGTACAATTTACCACTATGTCTGGCGTATGTGGACTATGAGAAAGCCTTTGATTCCGTCGAAATTTGGGTGGTGTTGCAGCCCCTTCAGCGATGCCAGGTTGAGTGTCGGTATATCGAAGTGCTGAAGTGCTTGTACAGTAGGGCTACTATGGCTATCCGAGTACAGAACCAGAGTACGAAACCTATCCAATATTGCAGAGATGTGTAAGACAGTGTGACGTGATATCTCCGAAACTCTTCACCGCTGCATTGGAAGATGTTTTCAAGCTTCTGGTCTGGAAAGGATACGGTATTAACATCAATGGCGAGTACATCACTCACCTTCGATTTGCCGACGATATAGTCCTTATGGCAGAATCTCTGGAGGAACTAAGCACCATGCTCAATGACCTCAATAGTGTCTCCCAACGGATAGGTCTTAAGATGAACATGGACAAAACAAAGATCATGTTTAATATCCATGTCACACCTATGCCGGTAGTTGTTGGGAGCACTAAGCTCGAAGTTGTTGACGAGTATGTTTACCTGGGACAAATAGTCCGACTAGGTAAGTCCAACTTCGACCGAGAGGTCAATCGACGGATTCAACTCGGTTGGGCAGCGTTCGGGAAAGTACGGCATATCTTCTCGTCAGGTATACCTCAAAACTTGAAAACAAGACTGTACAACCAGTACGTGTTGCCAGTGATGACCTATGGTACTGAGACTGAGACTTCACTGCTGGCCGGATGAGGAAGCTCAAGGTCGCTCAGCGAGCTATGGAGAGGGCTATGCTCGGAGTTTCTCTGCGTGATAAACTTAGATATGAGGATATCCGCAGTAGAACCAGAGTGACCGACATAGCCCAACGGATTAGTAAGCTGAAGTGGCAATGGGCCGGCCATATAGCTCGAAGAACCGACAACCGTTGGGGAAAAAAGGTTCTCGAGTGGCGGCCTCGTACCGGCGGGCGAAGTGTGGTGGCTAAGGATCGCGCTTTGTGGCATTCCTTGGGGGAGGCCTATGTTCAGCAGTGGACTTGTGAAGTGTTGTGATGATGATGATGATGATGACGGAATTCATGTTGTTATTATATTAGTAATAGAAATTAATATTACTAACAGATAGGTAGGAGTATTGATAGTTATAAGGAATAGTTAAATAAAATGTTATAAGGAAAATGCTGCTTTTTTTATAGTATTAGGGTGACAAACGAGCACACAGTCCACCTGATGGTACGTGGTTGCTGTGGCCCATAGACATCTGCATCTATCTTCTTTCGCGAATTAAAATGCAGATGCGTTGTCAGCCGTGAGGACTAATATAGAATGTCTCTTTTCCAGTAAAAAGGGTCTCCGGTTCTCCACAATCACCATACGAAACACAGCAGCATTAAGCTGCTATTTTACGCTGGTATTCTGTGAGAGCGTGGTCCTTCCCCGGTCGAGCTGGCCCATTCGTGCTACAACTATACAATTAATATAGCTGCAGCATGGCTCTAATGGGCAGCGGTTTTTTACGTGGTAGACCACGTAAAAAACTGCTGCCCATTTCCTGTTTCAGTTTTCCTCTGTCGCCTCTTACGATACTTACAAGATGATATTGGGTACTGGAGTTTCTTACGCCGCCAGTTAAGCTAGTTTTACTAACAACATACGTACGTGGTAACACACGTACAAATTTAAGCGCCCTAAATGTCTCTTCGCCCTAAATAGTTCCCTGCACTGTTTCGACTAATGACGTCACAGCGGAAATCAGACTTTATGTAACACCCGCGTCAACAGACATTGCGCAATAGTCTACACCTGGCTTTATAATGCACGAATATTTTGTCTCGATGAGTTATGTCGTGCACCCCGCTTTAAATCAAGCGAATAAGATACACATTCCAACAATGCAATAATAATAATAGACAGTCTAACTGGCAGATGCACTTGGCTTCTAACTAAGTACTATTTTAAAAGTTGTATTCAGATTTGGCAGGCCCTTGATCCAATTCAAATTTGTTAACGAAAATAAAGCATGGCGTCTAGACACGGAACAATATATCGCGTACTGGCAACTATTGACAATTTTAGCTATGGTAATTTCGATCTACTTACTGCACCTAGATATTAAAAAAACTAAAATTATCTATGAATAGGTAAAATTATTTGATTATTAAAACTCATAGTAAATAAATGCAAAATAATTATGTTATGAAAATCTATCTTAGTTATGTGAATGCATAGCATAAGTTATAAAAATTCTGCACTAATTATACAAATTATATTACAAAATATATCAGAAAATTATTCAGTCATGTATAATCATCATCATCATCGTTAGCCTACTGCTGGATATCGCCAATAGCAGAGAGGATTTGCTTCGCGTCTTTTACGCTTCCACCGGCGACTGGGTATTTTAGTATTCCTTAGACTCATAAAATCTTGTGATCATCCCTATCCAGATATCAATAAGTGCTAAATCTATATTATATATATAAACGTAATTCGGCTAATCCGCTACAAAGAAATTTTTCACTGTTAACACGTTTCCTATCGTAGCAGTTGTCAAAGGGTAACACTTCTTTGCTTTTTTCTTCATCTCTCATAGTTATTCGACCATGCTGAAATGCTTGTTATAGGTACCGTTATCCATAAATACCATTTGTAGTCTATCAAACGGTTCGTCCAGTTTTAGGCGACATTTGAAATCTGTAAAAATCATCGCGAAGAAATATTCCCGAAGAGATTTTTTAATGTAAAAAAATCTCGTTTCCTCAAAACCTGTCGTATTCGCATTGTAGTATTAAGCATTCCAGTATTAAGCATCTGTATTCTGTAGCATCCAGCAATGAATTCCAAAGGCTTAAAAATTTGATTTATGAAATAGATTATTTTATTTTTATTTCATAAGTAATTAAAAGATATATATATATATATATTAATCTGTTTTATCTATTCATCATATAAAAATGTAAAATTGAAATAAGTGGCTTCCTTTGGGCTCATGGGATTATTTGCATACTATCAACATTAACATACAAACTAATATTAACATTATTTTTCTTGCCTATTTCTGCCGTCAACATAACACTGAAATATATTAAACTGGGTGACAACGCAGCTGTAATCTTCTTTGTATGAAGTTGGCTACTGGCTGGCTGACATGGATGACTGCAATAGCCATTAACTGTCAGTTAGATTGTAGATTTTCTTGTCACTTCAGTTTTATAAAAAAACCCTGAAGAAAATAAAAAAATAAATTAAAAATCTATAAAAAATTAGGGGAGATAAAATAAAATGTTTTATAATAAAGTTATTTTTTAATATATATACAGTGGCGGTCATATAATTAAAGACACTCTTCTGTGTGACCACATACAACAGTATTACAGACGTGTAGAGTATTTAAAGTAGGTATTAATTATATTTCATAGTTATTAGTCTTTACACGGAGATCGTATTAATAAAATGGAAACATCAAAAATGTGTATTTAGCAATAGTTGAGATTTTATTCCTTTTTTAAACAAAATAAAAACTTTTTCGACAAGTTAACCGCTGGCCAGCTAATTAAAGACAGTGTGTTTTTTGTGTTCTAAATTTAAAATATAATGTCAAAACAATTATGTTATTTTACATTTTGCGCGAATTTTCACGGTACATAGAATAAAAATAAAAACTAACTTTGTACTTAATAGAAATTATTAAATTTTATTATTGTTATTATGGGAAAAAACAAAAGCTGCGATCAGTCTACAAGGAAGACGATCCTCAAGTTTTATGGCAAAGGTTGATCATATAGGAAGATTGCAGATCAGTTAGTATCGTACTACGTACGTAGTACATTATATCTCAATGGTATGCTCTAAAGATATGGTTATGAATGCTATCCGGCATTTTAAGAACTTTAATACCACTGAAAATGTGCCCAGGAAGACTAGACCTAGAAAAACCACCCCACGAGAAGACTCAAGAATAGTATTGTTGGCAAAAATGAACCGCTTAAAGGATCAGAACTGATTCGCTCAAAAATATTTGGTGAGGAAAGATTGAGATTAGTGTCTGCATGAACGATAAAAAGGCGATTGTGTGAAGAAAACTTATTCGGAAGAATATCTCGTAAGGTGCCTCTATTAAAGAAGGAAAACATCCAAGCTAGATTAGTGTTTGCCAAAAAACATGAACACTGTACAGAACGTGAGTGGAAAAATATTTTAGAGGAAGTCATGATACCCTATGCTGAGGAAAGTTTGCTAGTGGTTTGGACTTTCTAACACGACAATGACCCGAAACACACAGCAAAAGTTGTCAAATAATTGGTAAGGAGGCAGTCAGTAACTGTGTTAGATTAGCCACCATACAGCCCTGACATCAACTCCATTGAAAACTTGTGGTACCGCGTCAGGAAAATAGTGGCATCAAAACGTACCATTAACGTACATCAACTTTATGCGGCTTTTAAAGAAACATGGAACAAATTTCAATTGAAACTTGCAATAAATTGATCGCATCAATGCCAAGGCGATGTCGGGCTATTATTGCTGCTAAAGGACACGCGACAAAATGTTAATAACGTGGTTTTTTGTTTTTATAGTATGTCTTAAATTTACCAAAATAAGGTAGATTTCAATATTTACAATATTTTTTTTTATGATTACTTAGTTTGTTCGTCTTTAATTAGTTGGCCAAGTTTTTGCTTAGGTCATGGTGGTCTAAATGTAGTTAAACTGAATAAATATTCGGGACACATGAGGTTTATTTTCAATGTTTTATTCCAACATTTCACAAAATGAATGTCCGAATGATTTTAATATTGTTTCTAGCTCGTATTAAATTTCGACAAGCAAATAACAAGTAGATAAACTTTGTTGTTTTAATATCCCTTTAGTGTCTTTAATTATGTGACCACCACTGTATATACCTATATATAGAAGGAAATACGATTATTAATGGTGATCTTCATTGATTACATTTTAAATGATCGTTCGTAAAAATCTGTATAAATCACGAACAGCGAAAAATTGGTTCGTAACGAAATTACCTGCATGGAAAATTTGTAGTAGTGCGATCGATCATTTTAATTAAAAAATTTATAACTTAAGTAAGGGGTCCGATAATTGAGAATCCGAAGTCTTAACTTAATAAACTATATATTTTTTTATATTCCTTTAGAAAAGGCACTAGACTCCGTCATACCCTTTTAAAATATCAAATATTCATTCAATCCAATTAGAAAAACAATATAAAAAAGAAATGAATCTTTCATTCGCCGTACTTACCTCATTTGCTAACCCTTATTTAACTTTCCATTTACATACGTATTTTTAATTAATTCTGTTTTCAAAAGAAAGTTCTGTTTTTATAAGGATATGGTTCTCGGTGTGTACGCACGTACTTTAATAAATTTCGTTTCCAAAACAATTTCATTTGACGCTTAATTGCATTAATATCATTTTTCTGTAAGAGCTTTTTTAAATGAGGGCATCCACGACTTTTTATGTCACCAGGGCGGCGCCACTTTACAGTGAGGTAAAATATTTGACAGATTTCATAGCGGGGACTATAATTTCTTAGGAAAATGTAATTTTTAAAGTTTCTTTCAGTATTATTAGTTATATTTTATATTAATTACATTATAAATGAACAAACCAAACTATAAACGTAAGTAAAAGCCGATTTAAAAAAAGAGTTAAAAAGTGCAAAAAATTAAAAATCAAACCACTGACGTATTGTGTTGTGTATTAATATAATACTCTAGGTAATGATAAATTATTATTTAAAACTAATTTCTCAATCAACTGACACTGTGTAACAAAAAACTTTACCTCAGTCACAACTAGCGACCTCTCGTGAGCAGAAGATTATTAGCCCTCATTGAAGTCACAGGCGTAATTACGGTTCACCTGACGTACGGTACCTCACAGCCTGTAATTACACTGTTTCTATATTGTTCACACCGGAACACAGCAGACCCGGCGCTGTTGTTTGGCGCATAAAAAGAAATATCTCTAAATACTATATTGCAAGCGAGAGTAGCCTAATGGTTGGGTGCGGATAGGGTTAGCAGACGTCAGGATTTGTCCTGACAAATCGGGATTTTTGGACATTGATAAGGATTCCGGGGATTTTTGGGAAATGTCAGGATTTTTGGTGGGTTAATGAAGCAATATTTTTTTTTTATAGGAGAGGGGGCAAACCAGCATGCGGCTCACCTGATGGTAAGTGACTACAGCCGCCCATGAACAACTGCAACACCAGGGGAATCGCAGATGCGTTGCCGGCCTTTTAAAAAGGAGTACGCTCTTTTCTTGAAGGTCCCTAAGTCGTATCGGTCCGGAAAAATCGCTGATGGTAATCGATTCCACAAGGAGGTCGTGCGAGGAAGAAAACATCTTCTAAATCGCACAGTGGTGAACCGCCAATCATCCAGATGGTGTGGATGGTATCGGGAGTTCTGCCGCGATGTGCGTTCGTGAAATTTGGCGGCTGGGATTAATCCGAATAATTCCTCAGAGCACTCCTCATGGTAGATGCGAAAGAAAATGCAAAGGGATGCAACATCTCTTCGCAGTGCCAATGAATCGAGCCGATCGGAAAGGGCTCGGTCGTCGACGATTCGAGCAGCTCTGCGTTGGATGCGGTCAAGTGGAAGGAGCTGGCACTGGGGAGCCCCTGCCCAGAGATGGGAACAGTATTCCATGTGAGGCCGAACTTGCGCCTTGTAAAGTTGCAGGCGGTGTGCCGGCATGAAATACTGTCCCGCCCTGTTGAGCACGCCAAGCTTTTTAGAGGCCAATTTGGCCTTCCCTTCCAAGTGACCACGAAACTGCACGTCACTCGATATGTCGACTCCGAGGATACCGATACTGGCTGAGGCAAGAAGGGGAGTGCCTTGAAACTGAGGAGATACGACAAAGGGGTTCTTTTTAGCGGTAAACGCGCAAACTTGTGTCTTCTGAGGATTAAACTGGACTAGATTTAGTCACCCCCAATCCGAGACTTTGCTCAGCAAAGACTCGACTTCAGACACAAGTTTGTTCCGGTACTCAGCGACGTTTTCCCGAGAAATATTGGCACGGCCGGTGTATAGAGCATCACCAGTGCTGTCATCCGCATAGCAATGAATGTTACCAGTTAGCAACATATCATTGATATGCAGAAGAAACAGCGTTGGTGATAGCACACAGCCTTGTGGAACACCAGCGTTAATAGGCTTGTAGTCAGAGCATGCACCGTCTACAACGACCTTGATGCTCCGATCTGCAAGGAAGTTGGTGATCCAATTGCACAATTTCTCGGGAAGCCCATAGGAAGGGAGCTTCGAAAGAAGCGCTTTGTGCCAAACCCGATCGAAGGCCTTCGCAATGTCCAGACTAACGGCCAACGGCCGAGGCAGTAGAGTCCAAGGGGGAGGCCCCTTGGACTCTACTGCCTCCGCCCATCTATGGGTCAGGTAGACCAGAAGATCACCAGCTGATCGACCCCGACGAAAACCGTATTGGCGGTCACTAATCAGCTGGTGATCCTCAAGGTACCGGATGAGCTGGCAGTTAATAATGGATTCCATTATTTTGGAGAACAAGGAGGTGATCGCGATAGGCCTATAGTTGGATGGGTCTGAGCGGTCGCCTTTTTTAGGGATCGGGTGGACAAAAGCTGTCTTCCATGAATTCGGGACTACGCCTTGGGAGTAGGAGTACCGGAAAAGACACGTTAGGACCGGTGCCAACTCCGGAGCACACGTCCTCAGCACAATTGGGGGGATTCCGTCAGGCCCACTCGACTTCTGGATGTCTAGGGAGAGCAGTGCTTTGCGAACCGAGCGCTGTAAGAACAGCACATCCGGCATGGAGCACTCACACTGCGGAATGGTCGGCGGTGTTTTCCCCCCGTCATCAAGAGTCGAGTTGGACGCAAAAAGGGAGCCTAAAAGGTCGGCTTTGTCTTTTGCGTCATGGGCCAGTGAGTCATCCTCCCTGTGCAGAGATGGTAGTGATGGCTTACAGAAATTCCCTTGGACAGCCTTGGCGAGAGACCAGAATGCACGGGTTCCCGAAGGAAGGCGAACTAGTTTCTCGCCAATTCTGCCTATGTGCTCTGACTTTGCCCTGGCAATAACTCTTTTGAAGGACCTGGAGGCGAAGTTATACTTCTTTTTAAGTGTGCTGGTGTTTACATCCCGAGTCGCCGAAGCCGCAGCCCAGGCTTGATAACACTCCTGCTTACTGCGTAAAGCAGTCTTACAGGAGCGACCAAACCAAGGCTGAGATCTGCCTCCGATGGGTACCACAGATGATGGAATAAATAGTTCCATTCCCTGTAGCACCACATCAGTGACAGAGTCAGCAACAGCGCTGGGATCGTCCGGCGAGAAGCAAACCCGCCCCCATGGGTAGGATGCAAAGAAAGACCGCATTCCGTCCCAATCCGCCGACCTGTAATGCCAAACACGGCGGCAACCTGCAGAACGCTACCGCGAAGGGAGCATGAGTGGCACCACACTCCGGATCAGACAATAGTCCGAAGAGCCCAGAGGGGCATCGACGGAGACCTGATATCCGTCCGGATGAGAGGTCAGCAGAAGGTCCAACAGGGAAGGTGTATGATCCTCCACATCTGGAATCCGCGTAGGCGAAATAACCAGTTGTGTCAGACCATATGCCAAGGCAAAGTCATAAACAGATCTCCCCGCATGATCGGTTAGACGTGAACCGAGCCATTCGGCATGGTGGGCGTTAAAATCGCCAAGGATCACGATCTCTGCGGATGGGACCTGTTGTAGCAAGGAATCTGTAGCCATTTGGACGTGGTCGATGAGTCGGTCTGTTTCGGCATTACCGCTATGGGACCTATAGAGGCACCCGTAGACGCGCGGATGGTCGTCGCTGTCTACGCGTAACCAAAGGATGGACAGGTCCGAACCTTCAAGACTGCCGAGGCGTCGAGAACAGATGTCCTCTCTGACATACACGCAAACTCCAGCCCGAGGCACAAAGGAATGCTCCAATTTGTACTCCGGGTAGGAGAGATACGAAATATCAGCCGGAGAGGAAACCTGCGTCTCGGTCAGAAAGAGCAAGGCCGGCTTCGCCGTCTCGAGATGGTAGTGGACGGCGTTTAGGTTAGAGTGAAGTCCCCTGATGTTGCAGAAATTCACGGATAGCGTGGCAGGGGTCGCCTTGGTGTTCTTGCTCAGTTTGCCCCTAGCAGTTATGCTTTTGAGCGGAATTTTGCCCCCCCCCCCCCCCCCCCCAGAATACGCGGGGCAGCCTGAGCACCCACGCTCAGGATCGGAATAACATGGTCGTGGATGCTCAGTGAGGGATTCTCCAGGGGTACTGGTACCCTCCTGGGGTATTTCATCGTGTAATTCCGCTACCATGTTGATGGGGGGGGGGGGAGGGAATTGGGCCTTCCGCCACCTGCACTCACCAGACGAAACGCAGAAGCAGAGCTTCTACTTCACGCCGGTATTATTATTATATTGTGAGGTCGTGGTACCAACCCGGCTCGAGCCGGCCCATACATGCAACAGCAAAAACTGCTGCGTGGCTCTACCACCGTTAATATAATAAATAAGTTACTATTGTGTTATCTGTAGAAAACTAAATAAAATCAGCACAATTAACATAAAATAAATGTAATTCTTTTAATCTACATACATAAAAATGTACTTAAATTACACAGTGTAACTACGTACAAAATTTGTATTTAAATTGTGTAAGTTTCATCTAATATTCGATTCAATCCCTTTAATTATTTATACATATAAAATCTTTATCTCGTTTAGCATAAATTAAAATGCCCATAACTAAGTTTGCATCCTCATTTTAAAAGATTTTTGGAGTAATTTTTACTCTAAAAATCTTTTAAAATATGTAAATAAAATAAATACGTGACTATTCATGTATTTTATTTACAGAGTTCTTTCAGCAAGTTTCGAGTGAATCGCTCTATAGCATAAAAAGATTCATACAAACTATAACATCCTATTTCAACCTCTTTTAAATTTTTAAATTCTTTTTTATTGGATGTCTGTCTATATAACAAAAATATATAGACAGACATCCAATATAGGTCCCTATGGTTCCAATTTCACACTTCTACGTTTTAAGCTCGCCAGGAGTGGTTACATTGTTAGTATTTTTATAGTTTACTTGTTTATTTAGATACAAACAGGAACTGTAGCTAGTTTGTAACTAAATCAAATGATATTTTAAAATTGATAAAAAACATAAAAATTAAAAAAAAAAACTTCCAGTCACTTCAACAATGTAAACTTGCGTAGATGAATATTAATGGATCCATTGTTAAAAGTTATAGCGTGACATCAATTCCAATGTAGAATCAATTTTAATAATTGCTTTATTAAATATTGTTCGCTACTGTGTAATTTTGCATTTACAAAAATAACTTCAATCTAATAATAAGATAACTTCAAGGCGTTCAGTTTCAAAGTCGCGTAATCGAATAGAGATTTCCTCTAAATAAAAATGTACGTGGTATGGTATGGTCGTTTATACGACCCTGGTACTAATATTGTTGCTTTACTATTATTTATTCTGTGCTTCAAAAAATTTTATCTTGTTCCAACTACGAAGTTGTTTACTTGCCTTATTGGTCCGAGAGCTCATGACGCATTTTTCATGAAGTGTTTGATGCATCATGAAACTTTGTTTAAAGGTATCAGTCGACTCAATAAGCAGGTATATGACTGTCTGCCTGGCCTACCTGGGTACACCTGGTACTGCGCATACAGTTAAGTCGAAAAAAAATTTGCCCAAAAAAAAGTGTTTGATTCAAATAATAATAATGACTATCCGTTAGCTAAGTTTATAAACAATTAAGAAAAAAAATGGCAGACACTTCTGAAGGGGTTTACATAGGGGCAGACGACCACAAAGTTGTATTTTCAAAAATTCCAAAAAAAGTGTTTGATTCAGTCTGCCATTTTTACAGCGTGTTTATTATGTATAATAAAATATTCTCACAAAAAGGCAGACAGTTTCTCCGGGGGTTACTAATTTAAAAATCTATACAAATAAATAATCACTTTTTAAATGGTCCATATTTCCTATCATAATAATTAATACATCTGTATCACATGATTTGATAAGTACATTGACAGCAGAATCCGATTCCAATTGACAAACATGAAAATAATTATACTTTTTTAAGATTATTTAAATAGCTGCTGATAAAATAAAAAGCTGTTCCCCGCGACTTCGCCCGCATGTAATTTAGGGTTTTATTTTTTTTGCGCGATACCCTAATAATTTTTTTTAAATTTAAAAGCAGCCTAAAATACTCGTTATAACATCAATTATCTGCCAGTGAAAGTCCCGTCAAAATCGGTCCAGCCATTTCGGAGATTAGTCGGAACAAACAGACAGACAAAAATTTTAAAAATTGTGTTTTTGTTATAAATATCGTATATAATGTCTTATGCGTTTAGTAAAAAATTGTTATTTTGAAATTAAAAACAGACATTTAAATTTTATTTATTTGTATAGATTTTTAAATTAGTAACCCCCGGAGAAACTGTCTGCCTTTTTGTGAGAATATTTTATTATACATAATAAACACGCTGTAAAAATGGCAGACTGAATCAAACACTTTTTTTGGAATTTTTGAAAATACAACTTTGTGGTCGTCTGCCCCTATGTAAACCCCTTCAGAAGTGTCTGCCATTTTTTTTCTTAATTGTTTATAAACTTAGCTAACGGATAGTCATTATTATTATTTGAATCAAACACTTTTTTTTGGGCAAATTTTTTTTCGACTTAACTGTATGCGCAGTACCAGGTGTACCCAGGTAGGCCAGGCAGACAGTCATATACCTGCTTATTGAGTCGACTGATACCTTTAAACAAAGTTTCATGATGCATCAAACACTTCATGAAAAATGCGTCATGAGCTCTCGGACCATATAGCCCGTTATGAAAACTCACGTTTGTAATGATATTAGTGACAAATGAGTTTGTAGTCCACCTAATGGTAAGTGGCCACGGCAGGCCTGCTGAGTAGCTAACAGACTATTTGTCCCAGGTAAGTTCGAAGTTGTAAGCTCGAAGTTATTAACGAGTATGTTTGGGTGATATTATACTATAGTTGTTACGGGTTGGCTTACACAGTTTTTGATTTTGGACTTGTTATCAGAAAGATGCTACTACCTTAAAACAAAGTAGGCAACAGGTTCCGTTGTTAGTAGTGAGATCAAATGAAGAAAAAAATGTTTCACTCTATTACTATAGACTATACTGATCGGCTCTTTTAGCTTTAAAACTGATATATACATGATGGCATTTTCTTTTATGGTAGGTATATGTAGCTATTGTGTAGTGGTGGTGTAAGAATATCTACTAGACCATATCGTCCCGTGGGTGTCATGGGAGGTGGGTAGCAGCAGGTGGCCGGAGGCCCAATTCCCCCCCCCCCCCTCCCCATCCTCCATCAACATGGTAGCGGAATACCTTTTTTTTACAGCATAAGGGTGACAAACGAGCACACAGTCCACCTGATGGTAAGTGGTTGCCGTAGCCCATAGACATCTACATCTATCTTCGATTACGAATCAAAATGCAGATGCGTTGTCACCCGTGGGCTCAGCATATTTTTACGATCACAGAGTTAATCTTCGTAATGTGCTTCGAAGATTTTACGAAATATTATTAATTCTATCGAAGCGATATAGTCATTTATAATAAGCAAAGCCTATTGTCTAGTTATCGTTTAAGTATTAAATTAAATTTAAGTAGTGTGGCTCCCTAAAATGTAATCAACAAAATTGTATTACAACATAACTGTATATTATATAGTTGTTAGTTTTTGTTTAATCGAAACAAATAGTAGACTTATATACAGTGTTATTTTCCAAAGAGTAGCCAAATTTTAGACTTAATTCTACACTCATTCATATCATATTCAGTCGTACATACATATCCTCGATAAACATTACCCTCCTTCTGGGGTAGTCGGGTAAAATTTAATGGTGGAAGTGTTGTAAGACAATGGCGGTGTAAAGGGGGGGGGGAAGGGGGGTGGTCCGCCCCGGGTGCCAAGCACTAAGGGGTGACAACGGCAACTCACTCGCACAGCCAGAGAATACTTACAAAAGAATTACTCCGCAAAGACATACCGAATATATAGCTAGATACCTAATATAGTATTTACCTGCATACACAAATATTATATCTTCATATGTATCGCAAATTTATTTTATTCACTTTCGAACATAATTTAATGTCCTAAATACATGAGTTCAGCTTTAGTAGCGCTTGGTCGAGTAAGTAACACGATCCAAGAAGGTAGCGACCGTAGCAATAAACACTGTATCAGTAACTAGTAATCAGTGATTTGTTTATAACCGAAGGATATTCCCGTGGTACCGTTGGACTTCATTGGAGCTTCTCAGATTCATCGTAAAACGGGGCAATTCTGAATCTGTTCCTGGTCGTCAACTGTCGAAGCTGAAGATCGAATGTGGCAGCGTCGTTTTCGGGATACCAGAGATTTTGAGTGAGATTGATAGGTTCTATGGGCAGCTGTACACGTCATCGTTGGAGACATGCGCAAGTGTGGACAACTTGCAACTTGCAACTTGTGCAAAATCAAGTCTTACCTGACACTATTTCGATGACATCCCAGATGTCAGTCTGAGCGAAATTAGAATGGCTGTCCTGAACCTTTAAAACGGCATGTCCCTGGGCGAGGATGGAATTATGGAGCGTACCGGAAAGTGGGTAGAAAACCGGTGCTTGAAGTCCTTCAGAAGCTTCTTAATTCCATCCTCCATGATGGCACTACTTCGGAGACGTGAAACAGAAGTGCGGTGGTCTAGTTCTTCAAGAAAACCGACATCGTTCTCTTGAAGAACTACAGACTGATTTTTCTTTTAAGCCGCGTCTACTTGCTGTTTTCGAGAGCCATTACGAAGCGGCTCACATGCAGACTCAACAAGTTCCAGCCTCCCAAGCAAGCCAATATCCGAAAAGGCTTTAGCACCAAAGACCACATACCCTTCGGTAAATTGGACAACCTGCCAATTTATCTTGTGTATGGGAACTATAAGAAAGCCTTTGATTCCGTAGAAATTTGGACGGTGCTACAGTTACTTCAGCGGTGGCCAGTTTACTGTCGGTATATTCAAGTGCTGAAGTTTTTGTACAGTATAGCTACCATGACTATCCAAGTACAGAACCAGAGTACGAAACCTTGCAGAGAGGTGTAAGACAGGATTACGTAATATCGCTGAAACTCTTCACCGCTGCATTGGAAGACGTTTTCAAGCTACTGAACTGGAGATGATACGGTATTAATAACAATGGCGAGTGCATCACTCACTTTCGATTTGCCGACAATATAGTCCTCATGGCAGAATAGCTAGAAGACCTAAGCACTATGCTCAATAACCTTAATAGTGCCTCCCACCGGATAGGTCTTAAGATAAACATGGACAAAATAAAAGTCATGTGTAACGTCCATGTCACACCTATGCCGGTAATTGTTGGGAGCACTAAGCTCGAAGTTGTTGACGAGTATGCTTACTTGACATAAATATTACAACTATGTACGTTCAACTTAGACCAAGTGGTCAATTCAAGATTCAATTGCTGCCCAGCCAAATTGAATCTCGAAGACAGATTACAACACATTTTATCGTCAGGTATACCTCAAAACTTGAAAACGAGGTTCCACAACCAGTCCGTGTTGCCATTGATATCTTATGGGTCTGATACGTAGTCCTTCATATCTGGCCGTATGAAGAAGTCAAAGTCGCTTAGCGAGCTATGGAAAGGGAGATATGCGCAGTAGAGCCAGAGTAACCACCAAAGCCCAACGGATTACTGAGCTGAAGTGGCATTGAAAAGCAAGGTTTTCGATTGGTATTCTCGTACCGGTGAGCGAAGTATGGGTCGTCTCCACTCTTGGTGCAGTGATGACCTGGTTAGTCATGTAGGAAGTCGATGTATTTTTTTTATAGGATTAGGGTGACAAACGAGCACACAGTCCACCTGATGGTAAGTGGTTACTGTGGCCCATAGACATCTAGATCTATCCTCCATTACGAATTAAAATGCAGAAGCGTTGTCACCTTTGAGGACTAAGATGGAATGCCTCGTTCCAGTAAAAAGGGTCTCCGGTTCTCTACACTCACCATACAAAACACAGCAGCGTTAAGCTGCTATTTTACGCTGGTATTCTGTGAGAGCGTGGTCCTTCCCCGGTCGAGTTACAACTATACCAGTAATATAGCTGCAGCATGGCTCTACCACGTTTAAAATGTATGGGTCAGGACTATGCTTTATGCATTCTTTGGGGGAGGCCTTCGTTCAGTAGTTGACTAGTGAAGGGCTGTAATGATAATGATGATGAATAGAATAATTTAGGTAAATAAAGTCTGGTAAGTATACTCGTATTTAGCATTTTTAGTTTTATTTGGGGGGTGCTTGATAGAAAACCGCCCCGGGTGCCAACCCATGCTACGCCGCTACTGGTGTAAGATACAAAGCCAACTAGTTATCAACTATATATATATATATATATCAATCCCACCTGCAACTCTTACTCACGGAACACTGCTCATGTTTATGTACCATCTATACACAGAAGGCCTATTGGATTTGATATTGCAATAAAGGTGGTTGAACTATTTTGCTGCCGAGATGATCCTTCTGGGCTGGTATTACCCATTTTGCTATCATTGCCGCCAAACAGCAGTGCGTCCACTGCTCTGCCCCTTACAAGAGATGCCATAGTATGCATAGGCAAAAATGTAATAGGTATCATTAACATGCTCTGAGGCATTCCATCTTAGTCCTCAGAGGTGACAACTCATCTGAAGTCTTTGTTTGAAGTTCAGAGCAGTTGTATGTACACTGTCGTATGTGTAGTGGCGGTGTTGATCGTGCAGTAGCGATGTAAGAATATCCACGCGCAACACAACAATAATAAAATTTTACATTTTGTACAACAGACTTCAATAAAAACTATTAAGAATAACTCAAAAACTATTGGTCCGACCTTAATCAAATTTATATGGAACCACATGTTAAGCACCAGCTTTTAAATAAAAAAAGAATCATCGAAATCGGTTCACCCAGTAAAAAGTTATGAGGTAATACACATAAAAAAAACATATATTCTAATTGAATACCGTCTCCTTTTTGAAGTCGGTAGAAAATAACTAAAATAAAACACGTTTTATAGATTCATTATATATTTGAATTACTACCTTGAAGATAGTTATCAGTTCTCACGAAAACTTGACAGTTGACAGACAATTACCAACTGAAGTTGTCGCAACGGTTTAGGTGTGCGCGCGCGTCGTAACAACTTCATGGTGTCGTTTTTAGGTGTCAGTGTGCGCACGTATCGTAAAAAATTCACTCTCATCATTTTTCTCAAAGGCGCTAAAAGAAGTAATCCGCCCGCATATTGTGACAACTGACAATTACGGAAAATATCCCCCCTACGAGGCAATCTATGGGAGACCTTTGTTCAGCAGTGGAATCTCAATAGGCTGTAACGGTTAGTAGTGAGCAAGGGTTCCAAGTGGCATCACTTACCATCAAAGGACTGCTGCTATATTTTTTCTCTTTAATGTTGTTTACTTATATATTGAAGAAAATGTTACATGAAGACCAGTAGGTAAGTAAATTTACTCTTTTCTAAAAGGCCGGCAACGCACCTGCGATTCCCCTGGTGTTGCAATTGTTCATGGGCGGCGGTGATCACTAACCATCAGATGAGCCGCATTGTCCCCTCTTCTATATAGAAAAAAAGCATGGCTCAGCGGTCTGAAATCCACGTATAGAGTTGCAAACTCTGGAATGTGTCAGCGCAATCATTTGTATGAAAACACAAATGATTGTATCGTATCATGAGGTGAATATTGTCAAAAAAGTTTAAATCATACCTATACATAGCAGTTGATGCAAACTTAGAAAAACCTCTAACAGTGGATATAAACTGTTGGCAATGGTAAATATGATGATGATAATGATTGTAGAAAGTTATATTATTATCTATACCTTTTATAGATTTTAAATAGCATTTAGTATCACATTCTATTTCCTATTTATCCGACTTTAAGTGAACAATTGTTGTATATATATTTGACAATAAATCCGCCTTTTCGTATATGGTGTGCAAATAAAACTTATATTAATAAACATGTATATAAACAATTGGGATAAAATTTTGAATTAATATAACATTATTTATTTTTCAAATTTATCTAATATATTATGTGTCATCACTAAGAAAATGTTTTTTTTTTCTATGGCCGAGCAAAGCTCGGTCGCCTAGGTACTGAAACTTAAAGAGAAAACTCGTTTTTCTTTTTATAGAATAAGGGTGACAAACGAGCACACAGACCACCTGATGGTAAGTGGTTGTTGTGGCACATCTACATCTACGTAACGAAGATATTCGTTTCCGAATAAAAATGAAGATGCGTTGTCAGCCACGAGGACTAAGATAGAATGCCTCTTTTCCAGTAAAAAGGGTCTCCGAAAAGGGTCTCGTTCTGGAAAATGAATGAAAATGTGTTAAACGTAATAGTATACAATATTTGGTAATGATACACTTGTTTATCTCCCACTGCACTTTTACACAAGTGTGTAGATATTGCCTTGGTGCTAAAATGTCTACTTATTTGATCTAGTGCTAACATAATATTATTTGACAGATAAGTTGTGTTTACTTACAATTGCCCGATAGCATTTCATATAAATATTTACTTAGAATATCTAGAAAACTACATAGCTATTAATTAATTAAGATGTACCGAATATGATGGTTACTAGGCGATTTCAATAAAGGAGGTTTATAATTCGATTTTTGACTTTTTTTATACATATACCTATGCTATGCGATCAATGCTATGCGTCAATTTTAAACCATTTTTGATGATCCTTTTTTTTTATAATATTTTTAATTTTATTTAGAAAAAGATATTCATAATGGTGATATTCCTTAGTCCACACAAAAGGGAAAAATCAATTATCATTACTTTTTGTTCTTTCAAATGGGCTTTTACCTTAAAAGTTAATTACTTTTCCCTTTTAAACTTTTCCCTATTTTTATTAAAAGTATTTAATTCAACGTTAGAAAGCATTATTATAACCATATTTCTTGAAACATCTGAATAATTATATTAATTGGGAACTACGTAGCGATCACAGGAACAAACATAAATTAGTAAATAAAGATTTAGTTTTAGTTTTATGTATTACATAAATACGTGTATTATTAAATTTTAAGATCTCGATAATAAGGACAAAACACCCCAACACGAGTATATTAAATTACTCTCCGGGGTTATTTAGAAATAAATGAATTTTATTATTCATAAAAAGTAATAAAAAGAAATAAAAATTACGGCTGCCCCCCCCCCCCCTCCGCCTGCCAAGCGTAACTATGGTACCCCTCCCCCCTCTCTAAGGCATTTTTTCAAAATTCATGGATATTCATGTAATGATGATATTCGTCTAGTTTTAAGTTAAAAATATTTGCCGTCAGTGTACGCTTGCATCTAGGGATGCCGAAGGATCCCTTTCTTTTGTCGTCCCGCCAGTAGGCGACGGGCCTATTAAATTGATAATCGTATCCATTCTCGGTTTTAGATAGTAACATATCTCCTTATATAACAAAGTTTATTGTAAGTATTGTCTTACCCCTCAATAAAAGTTTTTGCTTCGGAATTTTAATTTTAACCAAATATCAAGTAAATAAGGAAAATGGTGGGTTTTTGAAGTTGGGTGGATAATAATGGATAATAATATATATAAACTTAGCTAAGTAAGTAAGTATTGTCTTACCCCTCAATAAAAGTTTTTGCTTCGGAATTTTAATTTTTCTAGATTCTATTTAATTATATACATATATATTATTATCCACCCAACTTCAAAAACCCACCATTTTCCTTATTTACTTGATATTTGGTATTATTTGAAACCTAACTTCCATTTTATTTATCATGATTGAGTATCTCTTCCATTACACAAACTTAAGATTGTTATTCCCTAGCTGGGTTTTTCAAGTTGTGATTTACTATTCAGGCTACAATGCTCTGAAACTCCTTTCCTGTAGATATTTAAAAAAACTGCTCTGACGTTACTTTAATAATGTTTAAAAAATAATATTATATTCACAGTTCATTTTAGTTATACATATATATATTCTATGTACATACATTTTTGTGCATGTAATGTACGTGTGTAATATCATGTAAAGCGTACCTATTATACGATTTAATCTATTTTTTTTATCAAAATTTGTACCTGCTTATAATGATAGTCTTCTCCCAGTTGTGACTGAGAATAATGGTGGCAACGAATTATTAAAAATAAAAATTATTCGTCGCATTGGTATGGTATCATAAACTTGACTTGAGTGTGTTATTGATAGAATGCGTCTCACATCCCATTGGAGTTATCAATTTTTTTAAAGGATGGATTCTTATAACATTCTGTTTAAAAATTACTAAATCACAAATGATGATGTTCGCTAAGCCGGTTACGACCACAGTGACACCTTCCGAATAAAATCAGAAGATAACCAGTGCGCAGGAGATATTGAAGTGCCAATAGTGCACGAGAAAACGCATAGTCACTTCTCTATTCTACCTATGCCCGATTTAATATAATTAACATTCGAGACAGGCTAGGTTGCGGACTCAGCGACGAGGTCAATCACAACACAACTAGGCCCGAAAACATGAATCTGCGTTTTAACAACAATGTTGACTACGACAAAGTACTGGGATTCGAATCTGGACTCGAGTAGTTATAGTCCCGTACACTGGCTTCGAGTCCAAGCAGGTTATTAAAACTAAAATAATTTTTTAAGTTGTTGACAGAGAGCGCATAAGATGGTAGGTGAATCTGTATTAAAATTACATTAAAATCGTTCATATTATTTTACGTTTTTAAGCGTATATTTACAAGAACCGTTATCACTTATCGATATTTAATATATTTAGTATTAGAGAGTTTAGATTCAAGTCACACTCGAGTATGAAATTTAAGACATACAGAACCAATAGTTTGTCACTCAAAGTTGATCGTCGTCCTAAGAAAGATTAAAAATCGCTGACTTTGAAATTTAAGGCACCTTTAGAGTCGTTGAAAATCGATCAGTAGCTTTAATCAAGATAAATTCCACGATATCTAAAGAGGTGATTATTGCAAATGCCAGAAAGATTTTCATGGGCTCCAATATTTAAACAACCCGTAACCAACGTCGTAATTATGAAAATCCTTTCTATAATGAGTAATTCAATAATTTAACAAAGACATAATTTGCCAATATAATTAATAGAATCAGGCGTTACTTTGCGGAAATCCATTATATAAAAGCTTTTACAAAAATTTACTTCTCAAATATCCGCGTTATAAAATAAAATGATATGTCTTACCTAGTACGAAGAGCACCTCCCGCCCTCCCTCAATTGCGTGCACTATCCCCGTCACCACTAATCCCACTAATAAATTTTTGTAAAAGGTTTTATATAATTTGCAAAGTTTATTTGCTCTCTTTCTGTGGTTTTTGGTTCTAATGCGTAGAGTTTCTTCACAATTCTTGTGTCATTGCAGTTTTTTCAGCCGCCTTCAAAAAAGTAAAAGTTCTCAATTGGACTGTATATGTTCTTTTTAACACGCTTTTATTGTCTTCGCACACGCGAAGTGGGTATAGATACACATCTATACCTATCTATCTATCTATTCACGTAACGTAATATTTTTAATGTAATTTTCACCAAGTTGTAGACGGTCGATAGATTTGAAAATTTGCACTCGTGTCAAAAATCGATAACAATACAATAATTTCAAAAAAAAAAAAATGCGTGAGTGTCGTGGAACACTCGGTTGGAACGAAGTTCCTTTCGTTGTATATTATTATTAATAAACGTATTATATTATTGATTAACAAATACAAACAAATAAATAATACAAATAAATAATTTTTGCACAAGGGGTAGTGACGAAAAAATTTAACACTATCGGCTAGCTCCCATTCGCCAAACCCGTACCGTCCGATAAGGAACTTCGTTCCAATTCAACAGTGGTAGAGCCACGCGGCAGCTTTTGCTGTCGCACGGATGGGCCAGCTCGAACCGGGGTGGTACCACGACCTCACAGAATACCAGCGTGAAGTAGAGGTTTAGCTCTGCGTTTCGCTTGGTGAGTGCAGGTGGCCGGAGGCCCTTTTTACTGGAAATGAGGCATTCCATCTTAGTCCTCACGGGTGACAACGCATCTGCATTTTGAATCGCAAACGAGGATAGATGTAGATGTCTATGGGCCGCAGCAACCACTTACTATCAGGTGGACTGTGTGCTCGTTTGTCACCCTTATCCTATAAAAAAAAATAACTTTCACCTAGTATTCTGATTAAATATCATCAGTATAATTCTCTCTTAAATCATTACAACTCGTGATCAGTGTGTGTTTTCTATCGACTTCAAAAATTAGGAGGTACTCAATTCGACTGCATGTTTTTTATATATGTGTTACCTCATAACTTTGTTCTACCTGAACCGATTTCGATGATTCTTTTTTTATTTGAAAGCTGGTACTTCTCATGTGGTCCCATATATTTGATAAAGGTCTGACCAATAGTTTTTGAGTTATCCTTATTAATATAATATATTGAAGTCGGTTGCACAAAATTATTAATTTTAAATTATTTTAAGTTTTGTTAAATTTCAATATTATTTGTGATGTATGTTCCGCGAATGTTCCTTAATGGGGAAACGATTTTAATGATTCTTTTGAATAAATGGATTGTACTTTATAGGGTAAGGGTGTAAGGGGGTTTAATTATTCAGTACAATGTCTTAGCTCTGACGTCAGGAGCTTGGGGGGAAATTATTTTATTACTTTTGAGTTCTTTGAAGTCGGCTTCTTACATTTTTATTAAAGTTTAATTACTTCTAAGTGTTTCAATATAATATCAATTATTTTAATAATTTAGTTTTCCATGTGATAGAGCCATGCTGCAGCTATATTAGTATTATAGTTGTAGAAAACCAGCGTAAAATAGCAGCTTAACACTGTTGTATTTCGTATGGTGAGTGTAGAGAACCGGAGACCCTTTTTACTGGAAAAGAGGCATTCCATCTTAGTCCTCACGGGTGACAACGCACCTACATTTTGATTTACAAACGAGAATAGATGTAGATGTCTATGGGCCACAGCAACCACTTACCATCAGGTGGACTGTGTGCTCGTTTGTCACCCTATTATATGAAAAAAAAAATTGTACCTTTGTACTACCGTATAGTAAATAAAGTTATAAAATAAATATTGTAATACGCAGTGCGTTTCTGTTTTCTACCGACTTCAACAAGGAGGAGGTACTCAATTCGACAGTATGTTTTTTAATATGTGTGTTACCTCATAAATTTTTTCTGGGTGAACCCTTTTTATGATTTTTTTTATTTGAAAGCTGGTGCTCCTCATGTGATCCCATATAAATTTGATCAAGGTCTGACCAATAGTTTTTGAGTTATTCTTAATAATTTATATTAAAGTCGGTTGTACAAAATTTTAAATTATTAAACTTGAGATTCTCAACTGCACCAGAAGTAATTATGTAGATTTAAAAAAAAATATATATTTATGCAATAAATTTTTTATAAAATTTAGTAGACGCATAGTCAAATCGACAAAAAAGGAAATGTGTTGGTACTTATTGGAAAAAGTTTGATAAACATTAAGAGCCTATGCTATTTCATCGATCAGCGGAGGCTTGGCACTGCAATGCGGCGTCGTGGGTACGCCGCCGTGAATCACTTCGTTCAGTTAATTCATATTAAAACATGCCTAATGGGTGGACAACCTGAACGATATAACGCTTGTCTATTCCAGGAATGTCGCGTGATGCGAATTTATAATCTTGGAGGCTATAATACCACAACTAGATACTATATACAATCCATAATCCTTGTGAACTTCATTTTCACCTGCATTATATATATTGTTTTTTTTAATCGTTACCTTCACACTAGGATTTTCTACTGTATCGTGAAGGCAGTTCACATACATAAATTATACAAGGACAAATATCCAAACCTGGAACAATTATTCGTAGGCCATACAAATATTTGTTCCGTGCGAGATTTGAACCCGCGGCTCTCAGCGCTAAGCCACCGCGCTACGCCGTCGTCATCGTAATTCTCAAATTGGCGAGAAAGAGCAGCTCAATGGTGCGAGACGGCTGGTACTGCGATTGCCATTTCATTTGCCGAACGGAAGTTAAAGCCCATACGACACTGAATTCTTACGGCCTGATAATGAAGAAGAAGATGTATTGAATCAAGTTTTCTTTTGGCGAAACGAATAAAATTACAATTATATCCTCTCACCCTTTCAGAATTTGAAATTTGAAAAAAAAAAGTCTCGATCTTGGTCACTGATTAAGCGGCATTAAGTAATCTCACTAATTATCTGCGGAAGATTTTCGACGATTTAGTGGCGCAGTGGCTAAGCTTTGAGTTGCGGTGCTGAGGACTGCGGCTCGAATGCCGCACTGAAAAAGTGTTTGCATGGCCTACAAATAATTGTTTCGAGTCTGGATGTTTGTCTTGTGAAATTTATGTATGCAAACTGCCTCCACGATACAGGAGAAAATCCTAGCGTATGAGTAAGCTTTTAAAAAAGAAAAATAGAAGCGTGACTCTTTCCGCAATGCTGTCATAATATAGCTGTAGAATTAATTTATCGCGTAAAAAAAAAACGTAAATTATGAATATAAAATATATACGTAATCATGACCCCTTAATCTATACATTGGTAATCCATTTTCTGTATCTGGGAACATCTGCCGTATCACACGTTTCGTACCTTTGACGCTGTTCTCGCAGAGAGCAGGGCATTTGATGAGCACACGTAAGTACTTGTATATTGTCCTAAATCGCAACCCCTAAAAATGTATGTCACATGCGTCGCTATTCTACACTATATATTTAAAATAACTATGGTATATATATTTTCACTGAAAAATCCACCCAAGAAGGAAAATAACTGGCGCATCTAAAGCTCCCTATAACAAAACACTTACACATTCTTAATGAGCTCGCAAAAATGGACTATCGTACACGCTTGGCAGGTATTTCCAACAAGCAAAGACCAGTGCACTATTTTACCTAACTGAACACATCCTTTCTTTTGTTCCGTGTTGTCTCTTACAATCAACGAACTTACAATGCAACTGTAGAAAAACTAATTCCTGGGAAAGTTTTATACTCAGCAAATAGATGTGGATTTTCTATGCCATAATATGCTTTAAATACGTAAAGACTGAGTGTTAAATTGAACGTTGTTGGTTAAACAGTATGGTGACCAGAAAGTTTTTTTTTTAAATAAAAGTAAGGGGGACGACTAACAAACGAGTACACAGTCCACTTAATGGTAAGTGTTAAAAAGAATACCAGTATAAACTGCTACTTTATACTGGTATTCTTTTTTTTTTTGAGATTGAGAGCGTTGTCCTATCCAGGCCAAACCAAACCATACGTGCTGCAACTATAATACAGCTGAAGATAGGGCTTACCATATGTAAAAATGTTCGCTCATTTCTTTCAAAAGATTGTCAAAAATTAGTCATAATAAATTTAATTTAATTTTTAATTTTAATCATGGTGATGTCGTATATCTGGACATAAAGTGATTGACATATTAATTAAGTATCCCAGACTTCATCACACAGTTGGGTTATCAGTTATCACATCTGGGAACTAAGATCAAATGCCTTACAACCTGTAATTATACTGGCTCTCCATACCCTTCAGAACATGCACTGCTACATACAGTGTATACAGTGCACACAGTATACAGTTTAGTAGTAAGTATACAGTTTTTTTTTTAAAAGTGCTTGACGGCACAAATATGTAAGAAGGTGGTACCTTCTCAGGTGGACTCGCAGGCGGAAAAGAAGTTTAATCATTTAGTAAACTTCTGCTATCTCCTCTCAAAACTCTACTGGGTTATAAAATCGAAAGAACATTTATAGAACTTTCGGGTAACGTCATTGCACTAAACCTCCGAGCACTTTTGAACTAATATAATATATATAAAGGAAAAACTATGGCATATGAAAAAACCCTTAGGCCTCTGCCTCGAATCTTGCGGGCAGCGGGGCGGCGGCGGTGGCGACGCGGGAGCGGGGCGGGCAACGCAGACTCGTTCTCGAAACCAGCGGGCAGATCGCGCGACACTATAGTGGCGTAGTGATGAGTTCATGGTTGTTTTGTCGAGATATTTGTTTTTATTATATTATGTCTGAACAACAGCGACAACATCTTTTTGTTTTAAAATTTTTCATAACGCTCAATTTATTGTGGGCAAACGAAACAGTGAGTCCCTACTATAGGGCAAGGAAAAAAAGGCGAGTTTTATCGAAATTACGATATCGAAGTACGACGATTAGTTATTTCTACAATCACAGATTTGTTATTATTTGACAGTATTTTTTATTGTAAGGTTGATATACCCAGTGTTGAGTATTATACCCATACGTATATGATTCATTAGAAGGCATGTACCCATGCCTTCATTTACACAACTCGTCTAGAAGAGCTTGATTGTACTGGCGTGAATTTTTCCATTTGTGGAAGCAAACTCATTAAAAAGTAGCATTCTAAAATAAATTACGGATAAGATCCTGCCGCTCCCGCGCCGCCACCGCCGCCGCCCCTATTATATATATATATATATATATATATATATATATATATATATATATATATATATATTTATTCTTTATTGCATTCCTTAATCTAAAATAATACAAAGGGCGGACTTAATGCCTTGTGGCATTCTCTACCAGTCAACCCATGGAGTGGTGAGAATTTGAAGTAGGTGTAGCAATATAGAATAAAAACAAAATAGAAATTTATAATTAATTACGTTATATATACATTTTACTAATATATACAATAAATAAACTATAAAAATATATCCTATTTGTACATGTATACTAATATATACGTACATACATATATTCATACCAACATACATATACAAATAATACATATAAATAACTATAAATATATACGTCTAAAATATAAATGACATGGATGATTCATCTAAGAAGCGTTGTCTTTAACAGATGATAACGCACCAACTTTTTAAAAGCAAACTTATTGGCAGCTTTTCTGATGTCGTCAAGCAAGGAGTTTCAAAGGCGTGCAGCCTGTAAAGGAGTTACCATAGAACTCGGTGAAGTGAACTGGAATACATATTTTGTTGTTAGAAGACGAACGTATCATGCCCTATCATGAGATGAGGAGAGATAGTAAAATTTACTCTTAAGATAAGAAGGCGAAAATGGGTCATTTAATATGGAAAAAAGAACAAGTAATATTCTGGAAATACGCCTCTGCCGGATTGTAAGCCAATTAAGCTTAGATCTATATTGCGAAATATGGTCATACTTACGAAGCCCGAAAATAAATCTTATACAGTTATTAAGAAGGCGTTCCAGCTTGTTCAGAAGATCCTGGGACAGATCCGGGTAACACACATCTGCATAATCAATTATGGGTAATATGAGTGATTGGACAAGCATAATCTTAGACTTTGTGGCGAGAAAATGTTTTAAACGATACAGAGTACGTAACGTAGCAGTGACTTCACGACTGACTTCAGTAACCTGAGTTCTCCAATTCAGCGTGCTGTCAATGTGTAGGCCAAGATTTTTTACAGACTTACTGAATATATTTAATTCAAAGCAATTTCTAATGACAATATGAAAACTTTTTAACCAAATGTCAATTTCATGAAAATAAAATGCATGTAGCCTTAAGGTAAACGTATATTTTTCAAAGCCGTACGCGCAGCATGCGCCGTACGCACGGATATTTCACTCGTACCATACGCGCAGTATTTTATAAAATGCAGTAGGTATCCCAATATTGAAGGAGGCATGTTGATGACGTTATATAATGTGACACGTTCGGCGCTTGCTGATACTCAGTATTACCTAATGTTACCTTATGATTTTCCACTAGTACTGGTGGTTGCGACGTCCCTTCTAGAGAGGAATTATTGCTTTTAGTGGATGGTGTTTTTTCTAGTGGTTCAGTAGATGATTACTCCACCATTAAGCTACTTACTCGTTTCGAAATATATTTTTACTTCATTTCAGGAGTATTTATTTTTACTGTGTAGGCAACAATGATTCGTCAGTCAAGACATGCTACCAGTGACGTATCTATGTAACCAAGGGCCCCGGGGCGAAAATAAAATGGGGCCCTATTTAATCTAAATGAAATACTTTAAAGGTGCAAAACTATTTCATCATCAGCTCCTTGTCGCACACTGCTGGACATAATAAAGCAAAGCTACTTAGGCTTCCCGAGAATTTGTGCAACTGGATTAGCAGTTTTCTTGCAGATTGGAGCAACAAAGTCGAGAAGTAGAAGGTGCATGCTCCATTTACAAGCCTATTTATGCTGATGTTCCACAAGACTACGTGCTGTTTCTTCTGCTTATCAATAATATGTTGCAAAGTATCGTGCACTGGTAATACTTTATACACCGGCTGTGACCATATTTCTCGGGAAATGTCACCGAGTACCGGAAAAAACTTGTGTCTGAAGTCGAGTCTTTGCCGGATAAGGTCTCGGATTAGGGCGACCAAATCTAATTAAGTTCAATGCCCAGAAGACACAAGTTTGTGCTTTTACCACTAAAAAGAACCCCTTTGTCGTAGGTCCTCAATTTCAGGGCACTCCCCTTGTTATCTCAGCCAGTATCAGAATCTTCAGCGTTCACATATCGAATAAAATCCCGTTTCGTGATCAAATGGAAGGGAAGGCTGAATAAATCTCTAAAAAGCTTGGCGTACTCAGTAGAGTGGGACAGTATTTTATGCCGGCACACTGCTTGCAATTTTATAAGGGGCAGGTTCGTCCTAACGTGGAATATTTATTTCATCTCTGGGTCGAGGCTCCCTAGTACCAGCACCTTCCACTTGACCGCATCCAGCGCAGAGCGGCTCGAATTATCGACGGCCGACGAATACGAAAGACAAGACGAAGATATGTTGCATTCCTTTGCATTTTCTATCGCATTTACCACGGTGTTCAGAGGAATTGTTCGGATTAATTCCAGTCACAAAATTTCATCACCGCATTTCACAAATCCACATCGTCCGGATGTTTAGTCTTAGGGACTTTCAAGAAACGAGGTTACTCCTTTTTTAAAAGCCGGCAACGCGCCTGCAATTCCTCTGGTGTTGTATTTGCTAATAGGCGGTGGTCGACACTTGCCATCAAGTGAGCCGCATGCTTGTTTGTCTCCCTCCAAATAAAAAAAGACAATAAAATGAAGCAGACAATTATCTTTAACAATTGTTATATTTATGTTCTGCAAGTGATAGCAATTTTTGTGATTTCAGTTCGAGCCGTTCGCGGTCAGGGGCCAAAAAGTTAAAACTCAATTATTATTTATACAACTAGAATAGTATATAATTTTTCGAACATCGTTCTTGGAGGCCGTAGGGCCCCTTTAGCTTGGGGGCCCCGGGTCACTGCCCCGCCTAGCCCGGGTAGCTGGGATATTGTGAATCCAAAATCTTCTTTTTCTTTTTTCACTGGCAGCCTATTACAACAATTTTTTCCATAGCTAAATCAATGTCACTGTACTGTTTCCCACCAGTGGTTAGAAAATACTGTATAAGTAGTTGGCAATACTAAAGAATTACGTGTGCAGCGCGTACGGCGCTTATGTGCTATATGCGAGGACATCAGTAAATGCGGCGCGTACGGTGCGTACGGTGCTGACAAATGTGCGTTCACCTTTTGAGTAATTACATACACATGTAGCATTTTATTATCACCCTGCTAACACTCGAAAGAGGCGCAAACTAACGAAATTATATTATTATTATTATTATTATTATAGATTGCCTCATTGATATTTGCGATAGTTGCTAAGCTTGGCAAGCGGGTTTGCTACTGCGTTTTTTTATTATTTTGAATTGTTTTTACGAATTAGGAGTTTCAATTTCCTTCTGTCACCTCTTACACCCACAGGATAATATGATAATAGGAAAGTGAATTTTATGTCGCCATTACCCGACGAACTGTTTGGTGATGGGGAGCAGAGTTTTTCATTCACCGATTCCCGAATACTGGTAGTATGAGGGAATCGGTCTGTTCAGCATAAGTATCAGCATTCTTTTTATTTATGCATGACAGTTGGGGCGCTCTAGATATGAACCTATAACTGAGTATCATGGGCACGGACCGTTGCGCGCACTGTTTGCGGATGAATGGACGTTAATATTGTCTGAATGCCTGACGTTTTGTGAGCGAGAATAATGAATAAAAATGTCTTTAATTAATGTAATTGGTTTAATCGTTTTAAATAAAGTAAAAAAAAATAATCTCACAGTGCATAATAAAAGCTGTTAAAGGATTTTTTCGAGTCGGGGGATGAAAGAAGGTACGCAGTCCACCTATTTACTGATCTCCAATAATAAAGGTCAATGGTGGATATTCCTTCGAATTTTGTGCACATAGCAGAGGATTCAAAGATATGTAGCATTAGACAAATCTGAGGGACTTAAATGATATTTTCGTTTACTGTAAAGCAATATTTTTATGTGATAAATAAATTTAAAAAAATTACCATAATTAAAAAATAAGTGACACTTTATTGACAGAATGAGTCACGTCGTAAAATATAGATATTTCAATGTGATAAATAATTATTTCTAGATTTTAGAATGTTCACCATAAACTTGTTTATTTAAGAAACGTCTATATTCATTAAATTCCAGCAGTACTAAAATTATTCAGAGTTAATGTGCTGTATACAAAAAGTTTAATTACTAAGCTTATTAGCTGGAAGAATAATATATTATGACATAAGGCTGGAACGACTAAAAGAATTTGACTTCATACATGTTAGCTATTTCTCTATAATAGAGTTACTTTCGCTGTAGAAAATGTAATCACGACATGGAGAAAAAGTAAAGGACAAAGATATCCAATGGCCATTGATGTTTCGGTCAGATATTAATATAGAGTTATCATAGACGAGTGAGCATGCGATTGTAAGTGAATCTACGGCATATCAAAATGGCAAGGAAGAGGTAATGAGTTTGATTTTGATTTTTGCAGTTCTAAATGAAATGTATAATTAATTTTTTGCTGATTTTTATTAGGGGATCCTGTATATTTCACTCTTTTTTACTTGTCTTACATAATGTTTTACAACATAGTAGGTTGCTTCATCAACCAATGAGCGGGCATCTGTAACCAATATCAATCAAAAAAAGCTCAATGTCACATTCAGATCCGAAAACCGATCATTTTTGTTTTCAACCGACCTCAAAAAAGGTGGAGGTTGCCACCCGTACTGTAATATATAGAATCGCACTATATTTCAGTTAATTGATCTATATATTATAGAAAAATAATATAGTATGAAAAATACTATATTTTTATCCTTAATTCAACTGAGGCGTTTTTTGTATTAACTTGACTGGAAGTCTGCAACAAGTAAGTTTTACGGAAATAATTTTTTCCGACATGAATGTAATTTCGGAAATGTAATATGTATATGTATAAATTAATGGAAAGAAGAAAGAAATAGAGCGTGTAGCTATTAATTTATTTTAATATGCATCTAAATTGCTCAGATTCCTATAATTATTTTAAAGGTACCTAATAAGTTCATTGATGGCCAAAGCGAAGAGCATAATATCTTGTCGTGATGGTTATTATTATTTTGTAGGTGTAGTTCATCATCGCACGTAGTGGCTGCTTAAGAGAATCCATCAGCCAATTAAGTTCCGTGGGTGTCGTAAGAGGCGACTATGAGAAAAGCCAATTAAATCTTATGGCTTCCAATATATCCAGACCAGCGACCGGAGACAGCGGTAAAAGTACAAGACGTCTCTTCACTGCAGGTTTCCATCAACACTTGGTTGATATTACGAATATTCGAACTAAGTTGTGTATCTTTTATAATGCACACAGCCAAGGAGTGGATGCCCTGGAGGCATCTGTTTTTCTAAGTGTGTATAACCTGACTCTTTTCAAGGTGCATGTGAACAGGCGTCTCCTGGGCAAACTCGCTCCATTGTAGACCTCATATTTGCCCTCGGGTGGAGGTCAAAAGTGAGCCCATTTTTAATTAAAAAACCGTCTGATACTGCGTCGTCAATCCGCGTTTCAAGCATGACGACTATTGCAAATTCTCTTTCTGGAGGAGAGCGGGCTATTATGAACTAGTGATGATGATGATAATCTGCATGGTTATTAGTAAAACCACCTCGTTAGTCTAGTAGCGGTTATATACGAGGTTTTAGATCATGAGGTCCCGAGTTTGAATTCCGGGTTGCACCAAAATCATTTATTGGGTTTTTCTGTCAATAATTTCTCAAGTCAGAAGTTTTGCGGTGTTTAACCCCCGTGCCTCGGAAAAGCATTGGTCCTGCGCCTGATTTCTCTTCAGTCGTGTTGAAATACCAACCCATTGGAATATGAGAGTGAGGGAATAGAAAGTGCACCTGTACTTACGCACACACTTGGGCATTATAATACTGTCCTGCGCAGATGGCTAGTCTCCGTGAAGACTGGCCACCGTGACTGAATTTCGGTCCACAGGATATTATTATTATGGTTACCAATACAATAATTATTCTTCTCTTACAGAGCGGCTGACCCGAGAATGAAACGCGATGAGTCGGTAAAGAGCATCTCACAGTATAGAGCGACCAGGAGCGAGCAGCCGTCCTCGGTCGCGTTAGGCTGGCGGCAGAACTCGCTCACTATAAGCGCGTTCGCTCAGCATTCCGCTTACTTAGCTGAAAAAGCGCGCAACAAAGAAGTGTTAGTACACCATTATTTTGTTTATTTTTCTCATCCTTGACGATGTGCAAACTTTTCAAACTTACATGTTTAAAATGAAAAAGAGAATGGATTTTAGTCGACTTCAAAAGGAGTATGTTTTCAATTTGACTGTACCTATGTTCCGTTACACGCATGGATATAAGAAAGAAGTGTTTTATATATTTCTATGGTTAGACGGTTCGTCAATCGTGAACTGATTTTAAAATAATTCATTTTTTAATAAATAAGTTATTCTTCAAAAGAGGTCTCATATAAACCTGAAAAATTATTCCACATAAAAAATAGTATAATAAAAATATGAATAATAACTATTTGTATGACATTTGAAACTTTTACCTTGAGATTGTGATATTCTTTAATCCATTCAAAAGGAAAAAAAAATAACTTCTAATAAGAAGTAAAAGCTAATGTCAGATAACTACAAAGAATCAAACAATTTCCTCATATCACCTTATGAAGTTGTTCTCTGTATATTATTTTTATTCTATTTAGTTTCTTGAACTCTGCTTTTATGTTTTATAGAAAGTTAAATATTAAATGAAAAAAATTATCTTTCGTAAGATTAGAAATGATAATATTTCATAATAAAACTAGTTCTCATGAGACGTTACTCGTATAAGATTTCCCTTTTAAGTTTTGCACGGTAATTAATATACGCTCAAAACTTATTTTATTGTTACTGGCAACTCACAATTTTTTTATTACAGTAGATAGCTTAATTATGTTTCGAAGACATCTTTTCTCGAAATCATCGTTATTTTTATTTATATTAACCGGTAAATTCAGCGCTTTCGCTCAGCATTTCGCTTGCGTAGCTCAAAAGTTACATTCCTAGGTAGTGAGCGAATTCTGACGTTATTTCAAGAATGCTCGTCTAGCGGAAAAGTTGAATAAAGCAGCGAAACAACGTTATAGGTATTTACTTCTGAAAAGGTTTTTATATGTAGATCTTATGTAATATACATTACTTAGATACCTATTAATCATAAACTTCTTGTTCATTTTCAGTGAAGAACAAAAAGGTCAATCTCCACCAGTTTCGTGGTTTCATCTAGTGAGTAATTTCAAAATTAATTTATATAATTTCATATTTTAGGTACTCTATATTTAAAATAGTATATGCATTTCTTAAAATTACTTTCAAATTAGTGCTTATTTACCACGTGCTCGGCGGTGAAGGAAAACATCGTGAGGAAACCTGCATGTCTGAGAAATAAGAAAAAAACAAATATTTCGAAGACATGTGAAGTTCGCTAACACGCATTGGGGCAGCGGGGCGGACATTTCCTTGCCCTAAAACCCTCTCAGAAATGAGAGGGGGCCTGTGCCCAGCCGTGGGCCGTAAATAGGCTGCAACTTCACTTTACTTTTTTCTATCAGAAAAAAATATCTCACTCTTATTGTTGGTGTTATTTAATATATTATTTCAATAAAGTTCATTACACTTAAGAAATACAGGCAACGTAATTAGTTTTTAAGTGTTTGATGTAACAAAAAATGCTAATTTCTCTGTATCTCCAAGGAAACGCAAAAACTTTAATGGAAATGAATAAATAAGTCATTATTGTTGTGTTATTTACTATTTTGATATAGATGTATTATTTATTTAATAAAAGGAAAATGGCGACTAATAAGCTAATCATAGCTTCTAGAAATTATTGCCGTCAATTTCATTTCTTCGTTCTTTAATCACAATGGAAGCCTGCTCTCTAGAAGACATTAAATAAATCAGGTTTCGGCATTAACTAAGGTCATTCAGTACTAAAAAACAACGAGGTATTCGGTGACAAAGGAAGTCGTGAGCTCGTGAAGGTAACCTGGGAAATATAATAAATTTCAAGGAAATTTGAACTCCGCCAATAGTACCATAACAGGCTTCCCTGCTGTATTCCTTATTCAAAATTGAGACTAATATAGAGAAATGTACTAGTGCATGCTCTGGAATGTTTTTGGATCTATTATTTGTTTCACTTTATATGCCAAATCTATTAAAATTTTTGAGGTTTGTATTATCCACCCTCGTTTAATTTTCTAGATATACTTATTATTGTGTCTTTATCAAGCAGTTGTAATGTAACAAAAACAACAGTTTAGATACGCAACACCATGCGAACTGTTCCTGTTAATCGCGGGCGTGGTCCTGGCGACCCTGAACGGACTCTTTGTGCCTATTGGTGTGATCATCTACGGCGAGTTCACAGCTCTCCTCATAGACCGTACTGTGATGATCGGTACCTCGAGCCCAACCATCACCATGTCGATGTTCGGCGGCGGTAGAATACTGTAAGTTATTTCACTTTTGTCACTGAGTTTTTGTATCATAAAGTTGTGTCGATAAGAGTACACACTCACTCTGATCTGAAAATACATACATACATTTCTCACTAACAAACATCTGAACAATTATTTAAAGAACATGCAAATACTTAGTCCATGCATTCAAACTCAGCGCCAGCAGCGCCTTAGCTAAATACACAATATTTTTTTATTTTCACTTTCAAAATATGCATAGATAAATGTTTTATTTAATATTACATAATATAAAAGAAAAATCGGGTAAATATTATACATACATAGTAAATTTTCGTAAAACAATACATGTTATGCAAAATGTAAATGTTGGATGATACTTTCACTTTCGGAGCATATAGGGTAAACGAGGCTTTGAATTAGGGCCTGTTTAAATTATTAGAACTATCTAGCTGTTATCTTTGCTACTTGTGGAGCTTAGACAAAAAGTAGCGCTAAGCTAGTAGTAGTATACGTTGCTACAATATATTCTTTGTCGAGGACAAATTTGAGAACGTGCAAAATTTATTTGATAGCACAATAGTGGTGGAAATCAACTAATAGATTTTTTCTTAGTTGACCATTGTGCGATTGTGTAGTAGGTAATTCCACGTATTTGGTGATTATTGGTGAAGTACGTCGGGTTAATTATTAAATAGCGCTTACGCTAGAAGGAAGCGATGACCTCGGCTGCTTGACTAATTGGCCAGCGTGCGTCTTATTAATTGGCACACTTAGAGAGCGGCCCATGTCCAGGAGCCTACCGCTGACGGTGTTGATGATGATCCAACTAAATTCAAGAGTTTTTATATACATATACATTTCATATACATCTCGACGGCTCCATGGTGCAGTAGCTTAGCAATGAGTGGCAGCGCTAAGGTATGCGCGTTCGAATCCCGCACTAAATAAGTATCTATTTGTATGCCCTACAAATAATTGTTCCGGGTCTGGTTGGTTGTCCTTGTGAAATTAATGTATGTTAACTGCTCCCAAGGTATAGGAGGAAATCCTAGTGTGGATGTATCGTTTTTAATAATAATAAATTATTAGTAAAATTATTCAAACTGGTAAAAGTTATCTTTTAATATATTCTAAACTCAAAAATACAGCATTAAGATACAATATTTGCAGAACAAACGCAACCGCTGAAGAGAACCGCCAAGCATTAATCGAGGATTCGCAAGCCTTTGGCATCGGGTGCACGGTGTTCTCGGTGTTACAGTTCATATGCGGAGCAATCAGTGTGGATCTCTTCAACTATGCAGCGCTAAGACAAGTAACTAGCACACTTTAAACGTATCATTTACGGTCTCGGAGAAGTTTAACGGTATAGTGTAGTTAGTTTGTGCACACATTTATCTTTGATAATAACGATTTGTGAGGAATGTGGCAGCGTAAGGCAATCCATCATTCTATTTCGTTCCGTCTAGCCGTAAGGGGCGACTGAGGGAAGTAGCGTTTACTCCAGACGTAAAATATTCGGACCGGCGGGCGCGGCGGTGGGTCGAAAACGCAAAACGTCTGGTAACTGTGGTAATCAATCAATAACAATCCGACAGCTAAGCGTGATGATTAAAGAAAATCCTTCTTAAACAGTTAAAGCCCCAAGTTAAGCAGTGGACTATGGATCGGCAATTGAGTAGTTCTAACAATAAATATTACGATGAATAACACAAAATGGAGATTTAACTAAAATACTGCCAAATCTTATTGTTTTTTTTTAATGGAATAAGGGTGACAAACGAGCACCTGATGGTAAGTGGTTGCTGTGGCCCATAGACATCTATATCTATCTTCGTTTGCGAATAAAATGCAGATACGTTGTCAGCCGTGAGGACTAAGATGGAATGCCCCTTTTCCAGTAAAAAGGGTCTCCGGTTCTCTACACTCACCATACGAAACACAGCAGTGTTAAGTTGCTATTTTACGCTGGTATTCTGTGAGAGCGTGTTCCTACCCCGGTCGAGCCGACCCATTCGTGATACAACTGTACTATTAATATAGCTTTAGCATGGCTCTACCACGTATAAATACGATTTCGTGTAAAAAGTAATAATCATATCGAAGTTAATATGTAGAATGCGTCAATTTATTTCGAACATTAACAATTTGGAAGGAAAGCTACTCTATTCTATTAAATTCGGGCAAAATATGAAATTTTTTTACTGTCTACCCGTGAAATGATTGTAAGTCTCAGTCTAATGAAAGAAATAGTAGATGAAAACAAAACAAGCACATACACAGAGTATGAACTGTTATAAATATCTCTTTTGACGTTGAACTCGGCCTGAATGTTAGACAACGAGACAATCTGACACGTAGCGCTTGCGTGCCAATGACGTTAGTTTAGTCTCAATATCTCATTCATCTGAGATTTCATAATGAATAAATAAAATTTTCATCAGTTACAACTTTTGAGGAATTTGTTGACGTAACTAGATATATAATTAGTGCATTTTAGTCATCATCATCCTAATTATCATCGTCATTATCACATTACCTATCAAAAGTCCACTGCTAATCATAGCCCATCATCATATGAGGTTGTAAATTTGTCTATTAGAATGGTTTAGAAATAACAAAAAGTTTAATTACATTGATATATATATATATACGCCATTTTGTTCGATAACTTGTTGCCATCTTGTAGGTAGTGACATACATCTTTTTGATCAAAAAATGTGACAAGTAGTTTTGACAGTCCTCTCTTCATGTTAACCTAACACTACTGAAACAGGTGAAAATTAACACTTCCCAATCGAGCTCTCTAAATTTTTGTTGAGTGACCAAAGATGTGTGTGGTCTGGCGTTATCATAATAAAAAAAACCACTCCTTTTCTGTTGCCCAATTCCGGCCGTGTTTTCTCAATTTCTTGCTTGAGTCTCGTTAGTTTTTTGACAGTAGTCCGAATCAATGGTTTTGCTTATTACACCGGAAAACGCTTATTTTATTAAAATTCCCGAATTCAAAAGCCAACCACCAACCAGAAAACCAACTTTGTGCAACTCTTACTAACACCGCATTAGGTCCATAAAGGTGACAACTTTTTTTCGCGGCTTGAGTCGCATTTTCCCTTTTTAGTATTAATACTTCAGAATATATTGAATTTCTTCGTTAGATTCACTCATTTTGACGGACAGAAAAACAATTGAAAAATGGCGGGTGACTTTTTTTTTACTATAAATTTTTATTTTTCTTAATTTCCTATATGTGTTTATATTAACACCAGCCAGATTTAATTTTATACAAACAAAATACGAAGAAACTTTTTGCTCGACCTATTTTGTTATGGGTTTTTGGTGGAGTGGATGTATAAAAAAATCAAATACCCCGTCCCATCTCGTAGGTGTAATAAAATATGACTAAGGCAAATGCCAGAAAGTGCTTGTGGCCACCGGTTGAGAGCAGTATAACCATTACATACGAGTATTGCAGACGGAATTTCAATCACGGCGGCCAGTATCAACAGGACAGAATTGTAGTGCACTAGTGTGTGTACCAGTATAGGTACAGGTGTTTTATTGCCCGACCTTCATAATCCGATGAGACGGCAATCCGACATGAAAGGAGAAAGATCGGGCACTGAACCAACTACTTTGACCCGACCCAGGATTCGAACTCAAGGCCATTTTCCATTTGGTGAACAGTCGCGAACCACTGGATCAAGAGGCATTCTCATATTTTATACTAGGTGCAAATCTCCCAGACCGAAGTAGCGTCAAAGGTGTGTCTATGATTACAATTGCGAAAACAACTGACAGGTTAGCAAACTTTAACCACTATGCGTGAGGCCTATTTCCAACAATGGACTGTTTAAGGGCTGATAAGGAGGATCAAATTTATTCTATCGTAATATTTCATGTTAGAACTCTTCAATTGATATATTCGTTTGTTCTACTGTCACTTCGTCGACTCATAAACGTTCAAAGCTAGACATGAACCTAAGTTGAGCTTAGCTGAATGTACCCGTGGTTAATCTTGATATTGGGAGGCTGAACACCCGTAACCATGCTTCCTGCGAAGTACTTGAAATGTTGGGTATATTAAAATAAGTTATTTAAATTGCTATAATATCTGTAAAATACAAGTTTCATTCAATGTGTATTGTTGCTTAAATAGTATTGCATCATATTTCATCTACATTGATTGTATAGATAAAAAATCGATATAAATATGCGATTTTTAATTAAATTATTGATAATAGATTGACAGAGTCAAAGAGAAGTTTCTGCAAGCAGTACTCCGTCAGGACATCACGTGGTACGACCTTAACACGACCATGAACTTCGCAACTAAGGTGTCTGAGTAAGTATTAAACTTTATCGAAGCCGTGTAGTGGCGGTGTAAGAATATCCTCTACCTCATATCGTCCCTAGGGTATCGTTAGAGGCGACAGAGGGAAAATTAAACAGGTGATGGGCAGCAGCATCTTCCTGATAATAACTCAAAATAATAAAAAAAAGTGTGTGTGTCAGCTCCGACGCACGACTGGAGTTTACTCCTTACAAACGATTATATATGAAATTTAATATCAAAACTACGCAAGTTGACAGTTGGTTGACAGTTGTTATTTGTTTATATAAAGAGTAGTACAGCCAATAGTACTCCGTGCTGGGGGCTGCGCTAGGTAAGTTGCGCACGACATTGCATAGTCATGGAAACATGAATACATAGCGTAACGCATGACGTAACGTTTGATTATACTCCCCATAAATATTCCCGGGCGTATATATGAAAATTGATTCTTAAGGAGTAAACTCCAAAAACTATGGTTGCCAACCCGCTTTCCAAGCGTGGCTACTATGGCAAAATCCTCCCATGAAGCAATCTATGAGGGAGGCTTATGGACTTTTATAGGCTGCAATGGATAGATGGAATTGATATTTTAGCTTCTACCCATAGCTCCCGCGGGCGTGATAACAGAAACTCCTTCGTTATTATTCTTTATAAAAATATATGTATATACGTGGTAGAGTCATGCTGCAACTACATTATGATTGTAGCACGAATGTATCGGCTCGACCGGAGAAGGACCACGCTTTCACAGAATACTAGAATAAAATACTCATACTCTATTACATAGACCTCCTACCTATAGATTGCGTCATAGGGGGGATTTTGTAATACTAGCCACGTTTGGCAAGCGTGTTGGCAACCGCAGTTTTTTATAATTTTGAATTGTTATCAGTAAAACGCTGCTGCCCATCTCCTGGTTTGTTTCCCTCTCTTGCCTCTTGCCACTTCCACGGGAGTCACGGGACGATATCAGATAGTAGATATTCTTGCAACGCCACTACACGGTACATATACATACTGCATATACTTATAGGAAATTAACAGCCTCAGAAATGTTCTACAGTTAGACACAGGAGTTATTTCTACGCTTTGAGCGTAGTTAAGTGAACTGAGCGTAGCAGCCCTGTGTTTCGATGGACTTCGCACGACTGCATGCTATTAAGGCTTTATTTAAACATATAAATAAAATTTAAGTATATGACTGTAATATAAAAAAATTGTCTTCATTTAAACTCGGGGGGGTCATTTTGTGTTTAGACATGAATAACCATTTTCAAAATGTTTGTCTGTCTGTCCGGGCTAATCTTCGGTGTGGCTCTATCGATTGTAATGAAACTTTACCAACGTAATATCTGTCGTAACTGTACTGTGAACGTAATTCTGTTAGAGAAATGCCAGGGGATATCCGAAAAATTTGGGAAATTTCAAATCGTAAAATTTATAAAATGGTCTTTGATGATTATTTTAAATGTTAAACGCCACATTAATAAATCCTGCCTAGCCGGGCAGGAAGCCGGGTGTTGATAGTTACACCTTGGTGGAATAAAGATTAGATTATTAAATATAAGATAATAATAAAAACTTAATTTCCACAGTGATGTGGAAAAGTATCGCGAAGGTATCGGTGAGAAGGTGGCGATGTTTGTGTACCTTGTGATGTCGTTCGTCACCGCCGTGCTTATCTCACTGGCGTACGGCTGGGAGCTCACTCTAGTCATCCTCTCCTGCGCACCCGTCATTATAGCCACTACTGCTGTCGTGGCTAAAGTAAGTTGTGTACACCAGTTTATTTAAAAATATATTGTGATTATTAAAATTTATCATCATCATCATCATTACAGCCCTTCACAAGTCCACTGTAGAACATGGCCTCCCCCAAGGAACGCCACAAAGAACGGTCCCGAGCCACTTGCATCCATTGACTTCCTGCATGTCTTACCAGTTTGTCACTAACGCTGTTTCTTCTGCATATCAATGATATGTTGCTAACTGGTAACATTCATTGCTATGCGGATGACAGCACTGGTGATGCTCTATACACCGGCCGTGCCAATATTTCTCGGGAAAACGTCGCTGAGTACCGGAACAAACTTGTGTCTGAAGTCGAGTCTTTGCTGAACAAAGTCTCGGATTGGGGGCGACTAAATCTAGTCCAATTTAATCCTCAGAAGACACAAGTTTGCGCGTTTACCGCTAAAAAGAACCCCTTTGTCGTATCTCCTCAGTTTCAAGGCACTCCCCTTCTTGCCTCAGCCAGTATCGGTATCCTCGGAGTCGACATATCGAGTGACGTGCAGTTTCGTGGTCACTTGGCGTGCTCAGCAGAGCGGGACAGTATTTCATGCCGGCACACCGCCTGCTACTTTACAAGGCGCAAGTTCGGCCTCACATGGAATACTGTTCCCATCTCTGGGCAGGGGCTCCCCAGTGCCAGCTCCTTCCACTTGACCGCATCCAACGCAGAGCGGCTCGAATTGTCGACGACCGAGCCCTTTCCGATCGGCTCGATTCATTGGCACTGCGAAGAGATGTTGCATCCCTTTGCATTTTCTTTCGCATCTACCATGGGGAGTGCTCTGAGGAATTGTTCGGATTAATCCCAGCCGCCAAATTTCACGAACGCACATCGCGGCAGAACTCCCGATACCATCCACACCATCTGGATGATTGGCGGTCCACCACTGTGCGATTTAGAAGATGTTTTCTTCCTCGCACGACCTCCTTGTGGAATCGATTACCATCTGCGATTTTTCCGGACCGATACGACTTAGGGACCTTCAAGAAAAGAGCGTACTCCTTTTTAAAAGGCCGGCAACGCATCTGCGATTCCCCTGGTGTTGCAGTTGTTCATGGGCGGCGGTAGTCACTTACCATCAGGTGAGCCGCATGCTCGTTTGCCCCCTCTCCTATAAAAAAAAAACTTCATCTAGTAGGGGAACGCCCTACACTTCGCCTGCTGGTACGAAGCTGCCACTTGAGAACGTTTCTTCCCCATCAGTTGTCGGTTCTTCGAGCTATATGACAGGCCCATTGCCACTTCATCTTACTAATCCGTTGGGCTATGTCGGTTACTCTGATTCTACTGCTGATATTCTCCTTTTTAAGTCTATCACGCAGAGAAACCCAGAGCATAAAAACTTCTGCATAGCTCGCTGATGACCTTGAGTTTTTTCATACGGCCAGTAGTGAAGGACCACGTCTCAGATCCATAGGTCATCATTGGCAACACGCACTAGTTGAACAATCTTGCTTTGAGGTTTTGAGGTAAAATTTATACACGTGACTATTTCCAATTACCGAAAATTTATTAAATAAAATTACACGTACCAGGTCCAATCGTCACTGACCACTCAAGAGTTAAAAGCCTACAGTATCGCAGGCGTGGTGGCTGAAGAAGTTTTGTCGGCTATTAGAACAGTCGTCGCTTTTGGAGGTGAAGAAAAGGAAATAGAAAGGTAAAGGAAGATATATATTATGTAAATTTAATAACAAAATAAAGAAGAGTTATTGGAGAAAAATAATTAAAAAATTTGTACAACTGAGTTCAATATAAATTATTAAGAATAACTCATAAACTATTGGTCAGACCTTAATCAAATTTATATGGGATCACATGGGGAAGCACCAGCTTTTAAACAAAAAAAGGATCATCGAAATCAGTTCACCCAAAAAAAGTTATGAGGTAACAGACATAAATAAGAACATGCAGTGGAATTACCGTAATTATCCTTTTTGAAATCGGTAGAAAAATATATGGTATTTGAATTTTTTTGAAATTTGGTACGAGAAAAAAGCTCCATTAAATAAAAAAAATAAAAAATAAATAAAAATAAATATACCTTCTCCAAACGATTGATTATATTTTATTTATTGTAGATATTCAGTTCGTCTGGAGCCAGCGAAGAAAACTGGCACAAGAAAAGGAATCTATTCAGGCATAGGAAGTGGGCTCATGTGGCTGATTATATACATGACGTACGCTCTTGCATTCTGGTATGGTGTCGGACTGATCCTCGAAAGCAGACAGGAAGTTGTTCCCGTATATACGGCGGCAGGAGTGATGATTGTGAGTATTATTGTGGATATGTTTTTATTTTTTATGGAAAGAAGTTGCAACTAGTGTCAGAACTCAAACTTGTATCAAAGTAAGTTTGTGAGCGGTCAACTGTAGGACATCTCTTTTTTACGTTATCGCCACACTAAACTGGAACTTTGGTAACTTTTTGGTTACCATCACCATTTAAGGACAATCATGATCATAGATTTAGTATATACTTACGTTAGATTGGCAATGTAAAAGAGAAAGGGAATAGCATATTCTTACGTTAGAACGAGATAGAATGGCTAGACCATACGTACACGCTATAGGCCTATATCGGGCAGACGTCAATCGTTAACGAAACTATTCCCGCTTAGTTTCGTAATTAATATCTTTGATTTTGAAGTATTAATAAGTTTTTAAAAGGTGTGATTAAATATGGCGACGTATGCAGTACCTGAATGCAGTTCATCGCGAAAAGAAAATCCACAAAATTATACATTTCACACGTAAGGACAATTAAAATATTTAGCACTTTAAATGCAATAATTTATAACTGGTACAAATGTTTTAGACATAAATGGATAGGGAAAAATATCGCATTTTATTACGATAATGGTCTAAATACGTAATAATTATATTGAATTTTTTTTTTGTTGAATTGATTGACACTATCAATATCATCTTATCGATAATATGTTTGTAACAGGCAAAGGCATATCTTTGGATGCAACCTCTTGTAACTTCATAATTTTTTTAATTTTTAGGGTTCACTTACAAACATGAAGAACGTAGGTGGCCTAGTTTATCCCTCTCAAGACGTTTATGAGATAGGTATTCATTCTGAACGAGTTTTCCGAAAGGAAAAATTGTAAACGAAAATATGTTTCGAAAATTATATAACCGAATGCCTTGTCGTGCAAACATACTTGACATATATATGTATGATTCGCCAGCAATATCAAATCATAAATACTTAATTATTAAATTAATAATCGAAACTTATTTAATTATTAGTTTGAAGTATGAAGCAAAATTGCAAATACCTCTAAGAAGAGCTTACGACATTTTTACAATAAAGTAGTTATTTTGGAAAATAAACATTACAAATTTTTTGTTTGTAGTTTTATTTTTATGCCCTCAATCATAAAAATATTCATTTTACGACACGGACACAGCGCTCTGTATCGATAATTGAAGTTGATGCATGGTACAGCCCTATTCGTCTCGCACACATGCACATTTCACTCACACCGGTACATTTCGTTTTTGGTCTCACTCACCCTAATCACTACATCGCCGTTACATAACTTTTATTTTGCGAAATCGATTTTCTAATACTGTCTCGTTTAAACGTTCGATATCTCGCATTCGATTTGATTCCAAATTGAAATTGATGTAAATATGAAAGCTATGATACATGTTTTTGCAAATTGTTTTTGTTTTCCCGCCGTTTTTTATTAGGTTAATAAGGGTCACAAACGAAAACACAGTCCGTCTTATGGTAAGAGGATGCTAAGGCGCATAAACATCTACAATAATTATCTTTAATTAATCACGAAAAAAGCTGTAAACTTATTTGGATGGGACTTTCACTGGCAGATAGCTGATGTTATGAGGAGTAACTTGGGCTACTTTTATTTTAGGAAAAGCATTAGGGTACCGGGCAAGAAAATTACAACCCATGAAACCCATTCGCAATAAATTCTACGTGGGCGAAGTTGCGGGGAACAGCTAGTAAATAAATAATGCTTAAATGTTTTCATCGTCATCATCAGCCTGTTAAAGCCACAGCTGGACTTAGAACTCTTCCGGTATATGGAAGATTTGCCAACGTCAAGCTTAGCAGGCGGATTGAGCATTGCAGCATCAGACGTCTCGCACTTTCCACGCTAAAACCACTCGCCGGTTAAGTAATTGTACGTCTGGTGAACGAGATAGTTATATTGCCATCTATCGGAATACAAGATATTTGTCTGTCATTTCCCATAGCCGCTTTTCACGCTCCTACACCACCACACGGCAGACGGCAGTTTAATTTAGGTTTGACTTTTTTGTATTTAAATGTGATTCTTTGTTTTTAAATAGATTTTCTTCAGTGTACTCCAAGGAGCTCAGAACGTCGGTCTAACTTCACCTCATATAGAAGCTATGGCAAACGCGAGAGCTTCTGCTGCCTCCATATTTAATGTCATAGATAGGAAGCCTGTTATTGATAGCCTGTCAGTAGAGGGAAGCAAACCTGAACTAGACGGAGAGCTAGAGCTGAAGGACGTATACTTCAGATATCCTGCTAGGCCTGATGTTCAGGTAACATAAGTTTTATACTTAGTAAGCTTATAGATGTATGTACATTATTTATATTTACTTCGAAACCTCCTACTCAGTCAAGGTTAGACAGACCTTTCCAATTCACGACATAGCTGTAATATTACAGTGATAAGTCCAGTTTTCATAATGATTTCTTTTATTCAATTATTATTTTATAATCTTGTTCGTGTTTACGGATAAAAACTGCGTGCAAAGATGTTTGATCTTACTTTTCTACACAACATAATTTTAAGTAAGAAGGCTTGTTCAAGTCGTGGGACTTTTGGCTGTCTAAGGCAAAGGGATAATCTTACATCCGGATTAACGAATAAGCAAAGTAGGCAACTGTCTTTAGACACGCGTGGCTTAAGAGCCCTTTGGTTTTAGAAAAAAAAAATTGCGTGATATAGAAAGATCGTTAGAGGAGGGCTCGACACTCGCATTGCAAAGGGGACTCTGTTTCAGCTCGGGGAGCGGCCAACGCTTCGTGAGGTAGCACGGAGCTTGTTTTAAAAACCTATATAATATGCACATTGGTTTGGAAACTATCACAGCGTTATTTAAGGGTTTGGTTTTTTTGTTGGGTCTGTACACGGTATTGCAGTGTGATGATAGCGTCGCCAGGCCATTTGCAACAAATCTGTCTTTCTTTCTTCTTTTTTTCTTTTTTCAAGCCACTACCGACTATATAGACTAATAAGGTAATTAATAGAATTAATAGAATCAGGCGTTACTTTGCGGAAATCCATTATATAAAAGCTTTTAGAAAAATTTACTTCGCAAATATCAGCGTTATAAAATAAAATGATGTGTCTTACCTAAGTACGCTAAGTACGGCTAGCCACCGTAGAGTCTATATCACCTGAGGATGCCTCGTGTAGAGGCGAAACACGTGTCGTATTATCGTCAGTGGTGTGTCTTGCCTAGTGTAGTGGTGTTGGGAGTAGCGGTGCTGGGATTAGTGGTGATGGGGATAGTGCACGCAATTGAGGGAGGGCGGGGGGTGCTCTTCATACTAGGTAAGACACATCGTTTTATTTTATAACGCGGATATTTGCGAAGTAAATTTTTCTAAAAGCTTTTATGTAATTAATAGAATTAGGCGTTACTTCGGAAATCCATTATATTTAATTTTTTAAGAATTGAATATGCTAAGATCTACGTAATAAATTAAAATGATGTGTTTTACCTAGTTTGAAGAGCGCCTTCCTCATATTGTAGTGGTGTTATAAGTAGTTCTGTTGGAATTAGTTGTGATGGGGATTGTACTTGTAATAGAGTTGTTTTTTGATTGGGGTTTAAATAGAGTAATGAAATACGTCCTCTCTTGAATGCGTTTTATTTGCAACTGTCTATAATAATGTGCACAAATGATAATATGGGTATAACATCCTAAGACATTCACTTCTAAGACATGCGTACGCTAAATTGAATTCTATGCCACAGACATACCGCCCACCAAAGGACGACTGTCCTTTATAAAGAAGTTATAAACATTAAATTTACAAGTAAAATTGTTAATACTATTTTACAAATTTCAGAGGCTAACAAAGGTAATGCACTTAACATAGTATCAAAATATAATACCATTATCATTAAACAATATAGAAGGACTTATCACTGTATTAAAAATAAAAATTAAACGTATTGTAAACAATAAAGTATGACTTATCACTATCTTATAAAAAATTTAAACATAATGTAAACAATAAAGTGTGTCTTATCATTATTCACTATCTTATGAATAAATTAAACATGATGAGAGCAATAAAGTATGACTTATAAATCGAAAAATACATAGAACTTAAGATTAACTTTTTTTTTTTTACATTGAGATATTAATTGCTAATTGCGATATACATTTATTTAGATTCAATGGGCAAAGCACACAATTTGGAAATTGAGCGTTTTAATATATTCGTGCCACATTTAACACCATATACTCGGGCTATACCATCCGGTCCTGGGTACTTCTCCATAATCCGACCGAGTAGCCACTTCCCTGGTGGCAAGTTGTCATCTTTGAGGAGAACTATATCACCTATTTCATACTCTGACTCACGTTTTATCCATTTTGTCCTTTCTTGGAGTCGTGACAAATATTCTGTATGCCAACGTTGCCAGAAATCTCTTACTATTTTCTGAGTAAATTGCCATCGTGTGAGTTTACTTGCGTTGATGTCACGTAAGTCTGGACTTGGTGGCAATATGGGAGCTTCACCAATTAAAAAGTGACCCGGTGTTAATGGGTCTATGACGTCTACGTCTTCAGTGTCGATAGGTACCAAAGGGCGGGAGTTAAGGCATGCCTCTATCTGACATAACACTGTCGTCATTTCTTCTTGTGTTAAGTTTCTCGTCATAATTCTTCTAAGGTGGTATTTCGTAGATTTTACGCCGGCTTCCCACAAGCCACCGAAGTTGGGGCTATGAGGAGGTATGAAATGCCACTGAGTTCCGTCGAGAGCTAATGTGTCTATCAGATAGCCAGGGATTTCTAAACGTGCCTGCTTCCAGGCGTCTGCTAAATCTTTATTTGCTCCTACGAAATTCCTTCCCTGATCACTCCATATATGCGAACATTTGCCTCTTCTAGCAACAAATCTATGAAAGGCTCCTATGAAAGATTCAGCGGTGAGGTCTCCGACTAATTCTAAATGTATGGCTTTAGTGGCCATGCATACAAAAATGGCGATGTATGCTTTGCTTGTCTTGGCGCCTCTCCCCTTAGAAAGCAAAATTTGCAATGGACCAGCAAAGTCCACTCCGCTGTGGAGAAACGGTCGGGCTGGAGTCACTCGTGCCTTTGGAAGTTCACCCATGATTTGAGTCCTTATGGCAGCCCTTTGTCTTGCACATACTATACATTTTCGTATATAAAATTTAATCGCATTCTTAGCTCGAATGATCCAGAATCTATTCCTAAGATAGCAGAGCATGAGTTGAATACCACCGTGTAGGGTTTTCTTGTGTGCATCTGCTATTAACAAAGAAGTCAAATGATTGCTTGAGCTCAGTATGATTGGATGTTTTTGTTCTTGTGTTAATTCCGATCTTTGGAGTCTTCCGCCCACCCTAAGTATATTTTGAGTATCAAGAAAAGGGTTTAATGATTTCAAACTACTTCCTTTTTTTACTCTTCCTTTCATTCGTATATTTTTTATATCTTCTTCGTATTCTCTTTTCTGAACAATTCTTACACATTTTAATAAAGCATTTTCATATTCTTCAGTTGTAATATTCTTTCTTATTTCGTCAGGTTGTTTCTTACTATTAATAAATCTTGAACAATAAACTACAACTTTTAAGAGTTCTTGTAGTGAATCAAAATTTTCTAATTTAATTCTCTGTTTCTTTGTTTCTGTTTTTAAATTCACCTGAATATTTTTTTTTCTTTCTATATCAGTCGGTATCAAATTTGGTCTTGAGTATTCTATGTTTTTCTCCTTCAGCCAAGCAGGTCCTTCCCACCACTGTTTACATTGAATAAGTTGTTGTAAATTCATTCCTCTTGATCCAATATCTGCTGGATTATCATTCGTTTTTACATGAAACCATTGAGTATTGCAAAGATTGTCTAATATTTCAACTACTCTGTTACTAACGAACGGTTTCCAACGGTTCGGATCTCCGAACAACCATGAGAGTACAACCGACGAATCCGTCCAAGCAAACACTTTGGTAGGTGATAATCTCATAGCTTCTCTTATGTGTGTTAACAACCTTGCCAAAATAACTGCCCCACAAAGCTCAAGCCTAGGTAATGAAAGTGGTTTTACAGGGGCGACTCGTGTTCTCGAGGCAATAATATTCGTTTTAATTTCTCCTTTATTATTTGCTATTCTGCAATATACTACTGCGCAATAGGCTTTATTTGAAGCATCACAAAAACCATGAAGGGTTACGTTTTTGCTGTCTTCACATTCTGTGTCTATCCATCTGGGAATTTCCACGTTTTTTATTTGTTTAAAACTTTTTCTCAATATTAACCACTCTTTCTCTAAATCTTCATCTATTTTATCATCCCAATCAAGGTTTTTTAGCCATAGTTTTTGTATTAAAATTTTTGCTGGAATTATGCTTGCACCAAGCCAACCTAACGGATCAAAAAGGCGTTGAATGTCTGCCAAGATATTCCTTTTGGTTATTTCTTTTGGTATCGGCGGCAAATTGAGCTGATAATGAAAAGTGTCCATACTCATGTTCCATGCTAGACCGAGTGCTTTAATGGTGCTGTCGCTTTTTATATTAATACTGGCCTTAGAACTTCTCAATTCCGAATTGATTTGACTTAAGAAGTTTTTATTATTGGATGCGAATTTATGTAATTTAAATCCTCCTTTTTTGAGTATAGCTTGAAGCTGCTGACCAAGTTTAATGCAATCCTGTTCTGTCATCGCACCGCTCATACAATCGTCTACATAAAAATCTTCTCTTATTACTTTAGCTGCTTCTGGATAATTTTTTTCTTCATCTTTTGAGAGCTGCACAAGCGTCCTAACTGCAAGATAAGGCGCAGATTAAGTCCCAAATGTTACTCTTTTTAAACGATACATTTTTAGTTCTTCTTTGTTACTTTTTCTCCAAAATATTCTTTGACAATCGGTATCTTCTTTCGTCACTAGGATTTGTAAATACATTTTTTGGATATCGGCTATAAAACATACTGGCTTCATACGCCATCTGATTATCAAACTTCTTAAATCTTCTTGTAATTGTGGACCAACGAGTAATTCATCATTCAGTGATTTATTGTTCGCTCCTTTGCAAGATGCGTCAAACACTACTCTGCATTGTGTTGTTTCTTTGTCTTCTCTTATCACTGCATGATGTGAAAGGTATATTGATGGATTATTTCTTTCCTTATGTGGTATTTCTTCTATATATCCTAACTTAATGTATTCTTCAATTACTCTTATATAATCTTGTTTGAGCGTCTTGTTTAGATTTAGCCTTCTTTCTAGTAAATAAAATCTTTTAAGTGCAATTTCTTTTGTTTCTCCTATTTCTTCTAAGTAATTAACATTTTTAAATGGTAGTTTAACCATATATCGACCATCTGTTGTTCTTGAATGTGTGGCAGCGTAAATGTTTTCACATAATCTTTCTTCGGCTGTGAAATTTCTTTTTTCTGTAGTCTCTATATCCCACATATTTCTTAACATGTTATCTACGTCAACATGATGATGCATTACTATGATGTCTTCAGAAGATGAAGTATTTGATATTTCTCCAAATAGTATCCATCCGAAGCTGGTTTCTTGTGCACTTGGAGTACCTGGTGGACCCTTGATAACATTGCCTTTTAATATTTCTGTATATACTTCAACTCCTAACAGCGCATCGATTCTTCCTGGTGTGGCAAAATGAGGATCAGCTAAAGTAAGTTCTTTTAAATGTGTCCAATTGTTCATCGGTTCTATTGTCTTACAAGGTAGCTTTGTAGTCAATGGTGTAGACAAAACGTACGCTTTAACATTGAGTTTAAATTGGTTTTCGTAGTTTGATAATACTTCAAAACACACCACATGACTTATTGATGTTTTGGTAGAACCAACTCCATAAATAGTGCCATGTACCCTTTTTCTTTTGAGTTGCAAAAGTTGTATTGCTCTCTCACTAATGAAAGACGCCTGCGAACCTGGATCAATTAGTACTCTCAACATAGTGACATATCCTGTGTCACTTTTAATCGGTATTAAAGCGGTAGCCAGTAAAACATTTTTAGTATTGGACGTAAAGTGTGAAGCTATTGATACATCCGATTCTTCCTTCTCAGTTTCTTCTACATTTGTGTGTAAAGAGTTTAACCCTGGTGAATGTTTGTTTTCTTCTTTATCAAAGGTCACCTCTTTCTTCTTGTAAGAATGTAGAAGTGAATGGTGACGTTTACCACATACACGACATGATGTTTTTTGCTTGCAGTAATATCCTGGATGACCAGTTGACAAGCAGTTGTAACACAAACGCTTTTCTTTTACATACTCACTTCTTTTTTCAGGATCTAATTTGCCAAATTTTTTGCAGTGACATAAGAAATGGTTTTCATTGCATAGAACACATTGAACAGTAGTAGCAGCGGCGCTGATGTGATACGACCTTTGAACCTTCTCCCTTGACGTGGATGTTAATTCAAGTGTATGAATTCTATTTTCCAAAAAACTTACGAAATTATCAAATGTTGGCATATCCTTTGGATGTCCACTGCTTACATAAGTTTCCCAATCTCTGTGTGACTCTTGATCTAGTTTTAGGATTGATATATATATTAATAACGGATCCCAGGAATCTGTCTTAATATCTAAATTATTCAAGCTGTTAATAGATTCTTTTGTATTATCAATTAAAACTTTTAAATGAGCTGGTGATTGCGTATTTATTTTCTTCAAAGAAAATAATTTCTTTAATATTGCATTTACTATTAGTCGCTTATGACTATATCTATTCTTTAAGGCTTTCCACGCTGGTTCGTAATTTTTATCCGTCACTTGAAAATGGTTTATAGTATTTTTAGCTTCGCCTGCTACACACGACTTCAAATAATGTAATTTCTGTACGTCACTAAGGCTATTATTTCTGTCTATTAATGATATAAAAGTGTCCTCAAATGATTGCCATTCTTCATATGCACCGAAAAAGGTAGGTAGATTTATTCGGGGCAGCTTTACGTCAACAACGGGTTTTTCACACATCGGCGAAGTTGAAGGGTTTGTATTATTCCCAGTATTGTTTTTGATATCATTTAACATGTCCACCATATCCCCTTTCAAACAAGTAAACACTTCTTCACACTTGTCATACTCGCTATTTACAAAATGAGATATTTTTTGTCTATCGTTCTTCGATGTTAGTTTCAATAAGTTTTGATGCGCCGCACGATATGATACCCAATACTCTTCAATGCATTGAATCTTTACTTCTAAATATCCCTGTGTTATTCTTGTTTTAGGACATTTTTTAAGATTAATCTGAGTTTTGTTAATTTGATTATAATATTCTTCTAATTGTTCGATTATTTCTTCCACTTTTGACATTATAAATTACTCACAAAAGATATAATTAAGCTTCACAAAATATCACTGCAATGTTCGTTGTTATTCACTTTTATATTACTTGTTGTTCTTTATTAGCGCAGGTAAGCGTCCGACACCCGTATTCAAGAACGATACTATGCGTACGCACAGTAGGCTTTAACCCACAGTGGACGAAATTTTGTTTCATAAACGTTACTTGAGTGTTGGACGACACTATGCAACTAATTAGGGACACCCTTGGCTAAAGTTACCCATTAGCTACTTTAACGAACGCATAGGGTCGGCGTAAATGTCATATTCATAACCTCAAAATAATAAAGCATAAGTTATTACTTATATATAAACTATACTCCATGATATAAACTTATAAACTATTGTTTGTCTTTTGTGTATTTTAGTACTACCTAGTTAAAATAAAAATGAGTGGTAGTGATGAGGAATTTGATAATTACTTGGACGAACAAGTGAATCGCCAAGAAAGCGTGACAATAAGGCGTGTTATCAGAGATTTTCAGAACCCTTTCGAATATTATAGTGAAGTGGAATTTAAACAGCGATATAGATTTCGCAAAGAAACAGTATTAAACGTACTTATGCCGCTAATTTCTCACAATCTCGAGAAACTTACAAAAAGAGGACTACCAATTCCCCCAGTGTACCAGTTGCTAATTGCACTCAGATTTTATGCCTCAGCCAGTTTTCAAATTATCAGCGGCGACCTTATTAGTGTTAGCCAACCAACCGTTTCAAGAATCGTCAAAAGAGTGTCCTATTTGATTAGTTTGCAAATAAAACGGTACATAAAATTCCCAGAAAACAGTGAATATACAAAACTAAAATTTTACCAGATTGCGCAGTTTCCTGGAGTAAGAGGATGCATAGATTGCACACATGTTGCTATCCAAAACCCTGGAGGAAATTTTGCTGAAGTTTTCCGTAACAGGAAAAAATTTTTCTCCATAAATACACAACTTGTGTGCGGCCCTGAATTAGAAATATATGACATTGTAGCTGACAGACCAGGTTCAGTTCATGATAATCGTATATTTCAAGCAAGTACATTAAAAGCAAAGCTGGAAGGAGGAGAAATTGATGGCTTGCTTTTAGGTGACAGTGGTTATGGTTGCCAAACATATTTACTGACACCAGTTCTACGGCCAGAATCAGATGCTGAACAAAATTATAATAAAGCTCACATTAAGACCAGAAATACTGTTGAGAGAACTATAGGTGTTTGGAAAAGAATTTTCCCATGTTTGTCAAAAAAACTAGCGACAAATCTGACAACAACATGCCATGTAGTAGTAGCCACAGCCATTTTGTATAATATTTGTCGTTTGCATAATGAAATTGAGGAGAATATAGAACCACCGGTTATAAGAAGAATTGACAGAAGGAATGCCAATCCATCCAATAGACAGGGATTAGTTTTTAGGAGAATGTTTATTGAACGACATTTTTGAAATGTATTTCTGGTAGTTATATTTATTAATTTCATGTAAATAAAACAATTTTTACAGGGACTTTGAATAAATTAATTTAATTTTTTTTCCAATAATGCTATTTCTAACTTAAGTTTCTTGATTTCTAAATTGTTTTTTTCTATTTGAAATGTGGCTTGCTGTGACTCTTTTTCCAATAATATTTCTTCTTTTTTTATCAATATTTTTTCCCTCTGGACTCTCAATTTATGTAATTCTGAATCCTGCTCTATATTCTCCTTGCACCGCTTTACCCGCACTTGGACTTCACTGGAGAGCTTACCATTGTTATCTGAAATAAAATAAGTATAAATCTACAACATGTATTATTGAGATGAGTGTTTTGAAGTAGTAGTAGCTGGTAGTAATTAAAGACTTACTAATGGGCATAATTATTAATACATTAAAATCAATTCTAATATTACATTATAAGCAAGTGTGTCTGGCTGTTATCATTACATAGGTCAATTACATCAAATTATGTACACTTGTAAGTAGATAGTGTATGTAATGGAAAGCTAAAAGCTCCCTTGAACAATGAATTTATATTTGCCTACTTCATATCTCCGTCTGTACATAAAAAAATACATATTATACTTGTTCCTGTACCTGTTAATGTTTTTAAAGGAAATAATCCTCTTTTCCTCTTGCTTAATTTTAAACTTTCTATGACCTCATTATCTGCAAAAAAGGAAAAGTAAATACCCAAAATAAAGTAGCATGTACACAAAATAAGATATTTGAAATAATATCCAGATATAGTTTATCTTTTTGTGCATTCTATTCAATGTTTATTTTAAGTAACATTTTGACAATACTACAGAACTATATTACCATGTTGGTTTTCTTTATCTATTTTCTCTGGAGCATGTATTTCCACAGAACTCAGCTTTACTGTGAACAATAACAATAATGTTGCTTAAATTTCAAAAAATTCCATTTCTAATTTACAATATAACTTTGTCTCTGCTGTTTAATAGTAAGTAAAATGCAAGCTTTGTATAGAGTAGTGATGTAAACAAAACAAGAAATAAAGCTTCATCCTTAATTATGATAATTATGTAACAAATCTTTTACCTAGGACTTTCTCTTCTGTGTTTGAGTCAATGACTCCAGGTACAGTCAGATTTATGTATGGGCAAATACTGTCTATGACGTTTTCTGTAGTGCCCGCTTCACCAACTCCACCTCCAGTCTGTAATAAACTGCCGACTTCCATTGACAGCTCCTTCTTACGACAACTTTTTATGTTTTCCCAGCATCTCTTTAGCTGTAATGCCGTTCTCTTGACCACAAAAGGTACTGCATTGTAGGCATTTTCAATTTCGTCCCATGCCGCCCTCTTGAGCTCAATGTTTCGGGCATTTGTCTGTTTGTTTTCAATAATGGGACGTTCACTTACCAAACTTATGATTAGTTCTTTTTCGGCGGAGGAAAAAGCTATTTTTTTTGAGCTAAAAATTAAAATAATGTATGTTGAATGAATTATCAAAAAACACACAAAATAAACATTACTGAGGAAAAATATTTGAGTTACCATTTAGCACTGTTAGCCGGAGATATTATTTCCATTATCACAAAAATTCTACTTGGTATTTAAGCTAAATTTTACTTCAAATAGCGTATCGTATCTAACACAAGCCAGTTTGCAAAAATCAACACATTAATTGAGGTTATGTACTAATTGACATTTGACGCTTGAAAATTGAATAACTTGAAGCTAGCCCCGAAACCGACCAATCAAAACGCCGAATCCTTCCCTATGCATTCACTGAGTAAAGAAATACTTAAGTGTTGTCTATGAAACAAGTCGATGGACATATCCAACACTGTGAGAAATCGGACACTTCGCAGTGAGAGCCAGTACACTTAAATAAGGGTGGTTCTTGAATACGGGTGCGAGACTCGGGACGATGAACAAAAGCTGTTTACGACGATGTTAGCTCCTTACTTATCCGGCTCGATTGTGACCACTATGTACTTGTAATAGAGTTGTTTTTTGATTGGGGTTTAAATAGAGTAATGAAATACGTCCTCTCTTGAATGCGTTTTATTTGCAACTGTCTATAATAATGTGCACAAATGATAATATGGGTATAACATCCTAAGACATTCACTTCTAAGACATGCGTACGCTAAATTGAATTCTATGCCACAGACAGGGATAGTGCACGCAATTGAGGGAGAGTGGAATATACTGTTCCATCTCTTCAAAAAGTGCTCTCTTCAAACTAGTTAACACACATAATTTTATTTTAAATTTAATAATTTTTGACATGTTTAACTAAGATTAATAAGGGAGGTTGCATAAAGCGAAAGTGGTGCAGGTGCTGAACGGGCTGTCGCTGAAGATCAACCGCAACGAGACAGTGGCGCTGGTGGGCGCGAGCGGGTGCGGCAAGTCGACGGTGCTGCAGCTGCTGCAGCGCATGTACGACCCGGAGGCGGGCGCCGCGCTCGCGTCCGGACACGACCTGCGCGCGCTCAACGTGCGCCACCTGCGCTCGCACATCGCCGTCGTCGGCCAGGAGCCCGTGCTCTTCGCCGGCTCCATCAAGGACAACATACGGTCAGTCCGACGCGCGACGACCTGCCGCGGATACGGATATAAATGTGTCGGGGCTCTGAGACAGCAAATGAGTACGAAACACACGTGGTAGAGCCACGGTGCAGCAATGTTATGGTTGTAGCGCGAATGGGTCGGTCCGACCGTAGGAGGACCTCTCACAGAATATCAGCGTGAAATAGTAGCTTATTACTAATGTTTCGTTCGTGAAGTGTTCGTGAGTGTAGAGAACCGGGTACCCTTTTCACTGGAAACGAGGCATTCCATCTTAGTCCTCAGGAGTGACCACGCAACTGCATTTCGATTCTTAATTGAGGATAAATGCAGATGTCTATGAGCCACAGCATGCAATTTATTATTATTTAGGCAGACTGTGTACTTGTTGGTAACCCCTAGTCTTTTAAAAAAAAAATGTGTTGTAATAATTTTATTCTGGAACAAAGATAAAATGCTATAAACCTACATATAGAAAGAATTTATAATTTTAAACAATTTAAAAATTTAATTGAAAAAAATATTAAAAAAAACCAAAATCAATAGGTAATCTGTATTATAGTAGCAATCTCAGTTTCTTTTTGAGGACATTCCTATAAAAGTAAAGAAAGTAAGGATCCATGGAAAAAAATGGTTGCCAGTTGCCACAGTTTTTATGACGACGGTTCGAAGATGAAAACACAGTCTTCAGACTAGTATATTGTCGCTATAATTTACAATTAGCAATTTTATTATCTTCATAAGTTTGTGGCGGGCCACTTCTAGACTACGTGTTGTATGTGGTAGAGCCATGCTGCAGCTATATTAATAGTATAGTTGTAGCACGAATGGGTCGGCTCCACCGGGGAAGGACCACGCTCTCACAGAATACCAGCGTAAAATAGCAGCTTAATGCTGCTGTGTTTCGTATGGTGAGTGTAGAGCACCGGAGACCCTTTTTACTTGAAAAGAGGCATTCTGTCTTAGTCCTCACGGCTGACAACGCATCTGCATTTTAATTCGTAAACGAAGGTAGATGTAGATATCTGTGGGCCACAGCAAGCATTTACCATCAGGTGGACTGTCTGTTCGTTTGTCACCCTATCCTATAAAAAAAAACTACATACATAGTCACAGCAATTTTAAGTTTGAAATTAATATTCTTTGCAGGTTGAGTAATCCTGCGTGTACTGATGAAGAAATTATCGTCGCAGCTAAACAGGCGTACTGCCATCACTTCATTAAGAATTTACCTGACGTAAGTGCCTCTAAACAAAAATGGCGCCTAGGACACGCATTATAGTTGCGCCCCTTCGTAAATTATTTTTATATAAAAACATATACACCAAATAAAACTGACAAATATTACAAAACATATTTATTTTACAACGAAAGTAAATCCCGTGTAGTGGCGGTGTAAGAATATCCACTACCCCATAACTTCCCGTGGGTGTCGTAAGAGGCGATAGAGGGAAACTAATTGTGCTGTGATACTATAGGATTATCTGAGGTCCAAAGAGAGGGGGAGGACACGGTTATCCTCGAATCCGGCAACTTGTTCTATCACCGACGTCTGATTTCTCGTCCACAACGTTATAAAGATTGGGAGTGTGTTGACGAGGGTTGTATACCTTATAGGTACTCAGATTTACCAAACGGTATCAGTTGAAGGTCATACAGGCTTACGCACCAACCTCGTCACATCCTGATGAGAAAGTGGAGGAAATGTATGAGGATTGAGGATATCTCTAGAGCCATGTATTCCTCCAAAAGCATGATTCTTAATTAATTGTGCCTTGTTTTGCGTTGAAGTCCTCCATAAGCAACGATGTTTATGGAAGACTTCAACGCAAAACTAGGCACAATAGAGAACAGTGAGTTAAAGGTAAGGAAATTCGGGATAGGGTAACGGAACCCAAGGGGCAAGCAGCTGGCCGAATTAATGAAAAAAGAGCGACTCTTTACGATTCTCTTTATGAACTCTTTTATCCACAAGCGGCCTCTCAGAAAGTGGACCTGGTTGAGCCCCGACGGTTCGACAAAAAATGAGAACGACTTCATTATGACTACTAGATGACAACTGTTCAGTGACATCTCAATTATCGCGTGGGTGAAAACTTTATAAACATAAATTTCACAAGGACAAACATCCAGACTCGTAACAATTATTTGTAGACCATACAAACACTTGTTTCGTGTGGAATTCAAACTTTAACACTGTAACTCATTGCTAAGCCACTGCGCCACGGAGCCTTCTAGAATCTTTAATCTATGTCCAGTTGTTGAGATAATAGTCCAAGAGGCAGAGCCAAAAAAAGTCTCTGAATTTATTAAGCCTGGTTTTTTTCTCAGGTGATTATAATCATAATTTACAATAAAATGCTACGGTCAGTCAAGTGGATATTAAAACAGGTGTCTCAGTCTCAGGTGCGCGGTTCAACATGTCGTGATCATCGACATAATAAAATCAATTTCTTAAAGCTAAAACTTTATGAACTTTTGTTTTTTTTATATGTAAATCAAAATTATGGTAGTCAGTCAACGTCTTATGGGGACACAGCTGGTGAGTCAGCTGTAATGTACGTAACGAGGTTTATAAGGGTGCAATTCGTTTATTAGGCGTGAATTTTTTTTAGTAATTACTACTCCGTTTATAAAGAAAGAATACTAAGAAATATGTTGATTATAGTAACCTCTGTGAATAAGAAATAAAATAAAATCACTTTTATTAATATTGTTTTCTAATCTATCGCCGTGTAGTGGCGGCGTAAGAAAATTATTTTATAACTCAATAATAAATTTACACTTCAAAATAATAAAAATTTGAGCCATATACACTCACAGCTGGGCACTAATTTCTGAGAGAGTTTTAAGTTGATGCGTGTTGACGGAATTTACGTGTCTTTGAAATATTTTGTCATTTTTTATACTACTTATACTTCAGGATAACATAGTGAGGAAACCTGCATGGTTTCTTCACTATGTTGTCCGGAAGGACTTATCCTGAAGAACTTATCCTGAAGGATTTGTCCGCTTGTCGCTTTTTGTGAAATTGACAGCGCATAGCTTCCGAGCTATCATCGCTTCTTAATTAAAATTTGTATTTTATCTTGAGTTCTTCAAAATAAGGACCTTGACGCAAAGACAGATGGACAACGATGTTATCCTATGAGGGTTCCCTTTTAAGTATTTTCTATTGTTAGAGCCGGTAAATAAGAGTGAATTATATTATAATGGAATAGGTTAATTCGCTGAACAGTGACTATAAGATAATTAATATTGATTATTTTATATGAGTGCCTTCGATGTAAGGTTAGTCGCAGGCGCACGGCATATGTCGCTACCCCGTGACCTCCGTTTCGTGGTCGTCTTCTTTGTGTGTGGACAGGTATGGTTACCTCTTAAAGGAGAAACCGTGAGCTCGGTAACCGTGTAAGGAAATGATAAACTTTAACAGGGCTACGACACCATGATAGGGGAGCGCGGTGCGCAGCTGTCGGGCGGGCAGAAGCAGCGCATCGCGATCGCGCGCGCGCTGGTGCGGCGGCCCAAGATCCTGCTGCTGGACGAGGCCACGTCGGCGCTCGACTCGCACAGCGAGGCCAAGGTGCAGCGCGCGCTCGACGCCGCCGCGCACGGACGCACCACCGTCATGGTCAGCCACAGGTGCCTACCCCGCCTCTTCACATTTCAAAACTTCACTCACACCGTTACTGCCACAGGGATATTTGCCACTGTTGCCACGCTTTTCAAGCGGGTGGGCAACCACAGTTTTTTAATTTTGTTGTTATTAGTATGACGCTGCTGCTCATTTCCTGATTTGTTTCCCTCTGTCGCCTCTTGCGACACCCACGTTATAATATTATGGGATAGTGCATACTCGTAATCTTACACTACCACTATACTATACGGTACAAAAATACAATTATACGTGGTAGAGCCACGCTGTATATATCAGGTGTAGGTACTATCAGGTGAACTGTGTGCCCGCTTATCATCCATCTATAAAAACACATTTGGCACATACTACCTATTCGAGGCAAGGCCCATGGGAGAAAAAAAACTGTAATGGGTTACCACTGTTAACACTGTCCGAAGCCACCTGGATCACTTACCAGGTCGTCACGACTAGTGGAGGCCGCCCTACACTTCGCTCACCGGTACGAAGCTGCCACTCGAAACCTTTCTTCCCCGTCGGCTATCGGTTCATCGAGCTTTATAGCCGGCTCATTACCACTTCAGCTTACTAATCCGTTGGACTGTGTCGGCTATTCTGGTTCTACTACAAAGTCTATCGCGTAGAGAAATTCCGAGCATGAATCTCCATAGCCCGATGAGTGACCTATACGCTATACTACAATGCAATGCGTTTTATATTATAATTACTAATAGCACTAAATTTGTTCAGGTTGGCAACGGTGCTGAACGCCAACAGGATTGTGTTTATCGAAAAAGGCGAAGTCGTGGAACAAGGCACTCACGAAGAGTTAATGACACAAAGAGGCCGATACTACCAGCTTGTATTAGAAAACGAACCCAGCATAGCGCCCAGCGGATCTAATCCGGACGTACAGAAACGTGAGTAGATTTTCTACCGACTGCAAAAAGGAGGAGGTACTCAATTCGTATCTTTGTATCTTTTTTTATGTATGTTACCTCATAGCTTTTTTCTTGGTGAACCGATTTCGATGATTCTTTTTTATTGATGTAGTAAAAATGACGATGATTGAGTAAAAAGTTCCATTAACCCATTTCCCTCGCATAATTTTTAAACTGCTGTTATTGTGTCCCTCATATTACATAAATTGCTGGATTTATGTGATATGAGACACACATTAACAAAAATAAATATAATAAATAAAATACTTAGCAATAGTCTACAATATTTAACACTACTAGGATATGCAGGTTTCTTTTCATTTACAAAATGCAATAGAATTTATTTCGCCAAACGTATAGCACACTACTAACGGTTCATATTCAGGAATTATTAAACAAACAAATAGATATAGATGTATTGTGTATTACCGAGCATTTCATAATGTCCGGCCATGAAAAATTAATACAAATATCGAATTACAAGCTAGCTACATGCTATTCAAGAAGAAATGTAAAACGCGGAGGAGCCTGCATTTTGATAAAAAAATGTCATGAGTACACAGAATTACCAGACATCATGAAATACTCTAAAACAGGGATAATTGAATGTTGTGCTATAACTAAACATTAACAAAACAAAACACGATAATTTTATGTATTTATAGACCCCCGAAAATATGTAACATACTTAATGATAATTTTTATGAAAATTTAGACTCTATTTTGAAGAATGTATGTAAGAACCGAAAAAGTAGTATAATAATATGTGGTGACTTTAATATAGACATTTTGAAAAGGAACAGATTAGCAATAAAATTTGAATACTTTCTTTTAAGCTTTTTTACGTGGTAGAGCCATGCTGCAGCTATATTATGGTTGTAGCACGAATGGGTCGGCTCGACCGGGGAAGGACCACGCTTTCACAGAAAACCAGCGTAAAATAGCAGCTTAATGCTGCTGTGTTTCGTATGGTGAGTGTAGAGAACCGGAGACCCTTTTTACTGGCAAAGAGGCATTTCATCTTAGTCCTCACGGGTGACAACGCATTTGCATCTTGAGTCTTTGTTGAGGATAGATGTAGATGTCTATGGGTCACAGTAACCACTTACCATCAGATGGACTGTGTGCTCGTTTGTCACCCGATCCTATAAAAAAAAAGCTACGACCTTAAACTGGAAATTAACCAACCTACTAGATTAGACAGCAATACTTGTTTAGACAACTTTGCTCATAACTTGAAACAAAAGTGCAAATGCGAAGTAATAGACTTAGCCTTATCAGACCATACAGCTCAGATTCTAAAAATAAAAGTTAGCAAATTAAGACAAATAAAATATTGGCGGAAAACGATAAGAGATACGTCCAACGAGAATATAAACAAATTCAATAAATATATCCAACAGTTATCATTTTCAGACGTTTACAGTACGACCCTAATAATGCTTATGATAGTTTTATCGACTTATTTCTTTTATTATATAACTTGTGTTTTCCTTTTAAATCGGTTATAATACTTAGTGAAAAATCAATTAAATGGGTGTCACGTGGTATTCGGATTTGTAGCAAAAGGCAGCGCCATTTATTGTGGCAAAAGAGATTAAAACCAACATATGAAAATAAAAACAATTTCTATGCGTATTCCCGAAGATACAAAAAAAATAATTAAACTAACACAGAAAGCTCAAAATAACCATCTCATCTGAAACTCAAAGAATAAATCCAAGACATCTTGGCAAATAATAAATAATAGTAAAAAAATTACGGAACCTATTTCTCAGATAAAAAAAAGATGATTTGTTAATAACAAACCCTAAAGAAATAGCTGAATCATTCAACAATTTTTTTATCGACCAGATCACAGATATACCAAAAAACGTATCAGATAACATCAAAAAAATTAATTACAACCCACACTCGATATTTATAACACCAATTATATCAATTGTACCACATGACATAATACGGATAATAAAATCTTTAAAAAACAAAAAAAGTTTTGGTTATGATGGCATTTCAACGCAAGTTATTAAATCTATCATATCTGATAGGCCGCAAACAATGTAGAGAGATTGCTAGAATATGCATTAAATCTAAACGTGAATGCAAATATGTTTCTTCCTATAGAGAAATAAAATTTGGCGTACCACAGGGGAGTGTCCTTGGCCCACTGTTATTTTTACTTTATATAAACGACCTCCCATGTCAAATCCATCATCCAATGGTATTATTTGCTAACGACAGTACAGCTCTAATAAAATGCCTTAGTAAAAATTCTTATGAAAATGATATAAACACTATGATTAAAACTATAATTAACTGGCTGAATTATAATAATTTACTAATCAACATTAAAAAAACTAAAATAATGCACTTTTATCAGAAAATTCGCACTGAAGATCTAAATATAAATTACAATTGTCAAATAGTTGAAAGAGTAGATGTCGCAAAATTTTTAGGTATTTCAATGGACAGCCAATTGACATGGAAGGCCCAAGCAGATGACGTATGTAAAAAACTAAGTGTTTCTGCATATGCACTCTATAACCCGACAAAAAAGTCAGTATCAAAACGGTGCTAGTAGCTTACCATGGCCTGGCAGTTTCCATTTTAAGATACGGTATAATATTTTGGGGCAACTGTGGCGATAGAGAAAGCATTTTCAAAGCCAAAAGCGCTGCATAAGAGCAATCTTCAATTTAGAGATAACAGATAGTTATGTCCCTATTTTTAAAGCCCATAAATTATTAACTTTTCCGTGTCTATATATTTTAGAAATAGCGATATTTGTTAAAATTAATCATCATTTATTTCCTACCTTAAATGAAACTCGAGTACGAACCGTATTTATGAGAATGCAATATAAAGATTTACTGTATACAGGAAGATTTCAAACAGCTTTAATAAAAAAAAGTGTTATGAGCATGGCACCTGTCCTATATAACAAAATCCCAATTTTTGTAACAAAATCAACCTATTAGAATATTTAAAAAGAGTCTTACTTCTTTGTTATTGGAAAGTTGCTATTACTCAGTATCGGACTTCTTAAATGATACCAATATTTAAATAACGTTTCTGTTAATTAATTGTTTATAATATGTTGTTTGTATTAATAATTTATAATGTGTTATGCTAACTGCAATAAAATTTCAACAAACTCAATTTATCTAATAATAATAATGAAATACTTTGAATTATAAAAATGTAATAAGTATTTATACTCATAATTATAATTTTAAATCTATTTATAATTAATTACTAGTGTTATATGGAAATAAATTTAATTTAATATTTGCATGCCAAAATGGTAGAATGTACGGATCTTCTATGTACTCTGTCAACATCTTATTGTTAAAACGTACATTCAATGCAAATAAATCAATATTCTATTCTACGAGTATATTCTATTCATACATAACTAACATTTAGTCAGCATTAATTAGGAGACAGGCAGTTTGACCAAGATTATTCTTGAAATCATCAAATGGATCTCGACAACTGGGCTACCTACCGGGTCCAATTGTGAATCTAAACCTTCCAGGGACCCACTAAAACAAACACAAAAAATTTCATCAAAATCGTTTTTGAGTTTTAGCGAGACTAACGGATAGCAATTGATTTTTATATAGATTGCAGGTTATTTTTGTTTATATATGTGGTATTTTTAACTATACTTTTAAATGACTTCTAAGTCGATGGTTTAGTTACTTATATTGCATGAACTATGAACATTAGGTTATGCCATCAGTCGGCCACAACACAATATAAAACTAAAAATCATAAATCAACTCTTTAACGTGGTAGAGTCATGCTGCAGCTATATTAGTAGTATAGTTGTAGCAAGAATGGGTCGGCTCGACCGGGGAAGGACAGAAAACCAGCGTAAAATAGCAGCTTAATGATGTGTTTCGTATGGTGAGTGTAGAGAACCGGAGACCCTTTTTACTGGAAAAGAGGCATTCCATCTTAGTCCTCACGGGTGACAACGCATCTGCATTTTGATTCGCAAACGAGGGTAAATGTTGATGTCTATGGACCACAGCAACCACTTACCATCAGGTGGACTGTGTGCTCGTTTGTCACCCTATCCCATAAAAAACGTCGTAAAACCACCCTGCAGTTATGGTTGAATCACCAATGCGTTTGGTTCGACCGGGGAAGAACCAAGCTCTCACAAAATATCAAAGTGATGGCAGCTTAATGCTGCTGTGTTTCACATGGCGAGTGTTTTAAATGATAACGAGGCATTCTATCTTAGTCCCCAAAGGTGACAACTGACAAAGCATCTTCATTTTGATTCTTAATCGAGGATACATAAGGTTTATTGGCATAAGAAGGGCATTAAACTTTATTTATAAAGTCTATTCTTTCAAGAAAGGAACTTGATGAAAATCTGAACTATAATATGACTAACATCCACAATGACATTTAATTCATAACATATGCCATAACAAATTTTATTTACAAACGCCATAAATTAAACACACCGCTTGATAATGGTAAACTTAAGAACCCCTCCAATACATAATTCGTTATCCTTTGATCGTCCACACCAAGTCTTGTTCCATATCAGAGGCTTTTAATTAGTATAACCCAAGTACATGAAATTCCAATCCCTGAAACTAATTCGATCGTATAGACATATAGGCCGCAGCAATTAAGTGGACTATGTGTTTGTTTCCCATCCTTCCTTAAAAAACAATCTTTACTACTTACCGTTACCGTTACAGCCTATTAAAGTCCACCGAAACATACGGCTGAACATAGCTCTCTCCCCACATAGATTAGATAGATTGCCTCACAGGGGGGATATTTGCCCTAGTTGCCACGCTTGGCTTGTTATTATATAGACGCCGCTGCTCATTTCCTGATTATTTCATTTTCCCTCTGTCGCCTCTTACGGCACCCACGGAATGATATGCTGTATTGGATATTCTTACACCGCCACTACACGATATTATAGTTATTCTATTTTACGATGAAGTTTTGACTTTGGTTGTTGTTAGCCGTTCACATACACATTGTGTTAGTGTGCGTAAGCTGGGCCTACACACACTAACACAATGTGTATGTGCACAGCTAACACAACCAAAGTCGAAACTTCATCGTGAAATAGAATAACTATACTAATTTGTATCAATATGACATAATTTGTTTTATAAAAGTAACACGTAATATTTTGATTTGTAATTAGAGGCAAGAATAAACAAACCAAAACTACAAAAGTTGGCTTCAATCGATTCAATAAGAAGCACCACTGACTCCGATGACTCTAGCTCCGAAGACAGTGTGGTACTGGAAGAAAGTAAGGAGGAAGAATTTAAGCCGACCACGTGGCAGATACTGAAGCTGTGCGAACCGGAGAAGTGGCTGATGGTCGGTGGTGTGATCGCCGCTATCGCCGTAGGCTCATCCTTCCCGTGCTTTGCAATACTGTTTGGTGAAACTTATGGTGTAAGTTGTATTATTATATCACTTAGGCTCAGGTCAACAAGGAAAATTGACGAGGCGTCTTTTTTATTTTTTTTATTTATAGGATTAGGGTGATAAATGAGTACACCGTCTACCTGATGGCAAGTGGTTGCTGTGGCCCATAGACATCTACATCACGAATACACATCATATTACATTACGAATCAAAAATGCAGATGCGTTGTCACCCGTGAAGACTAAGATGGAATGTCTCGTTTCCAGTAAAACTCACCATACTTATATACATTTTACGTTTATATCATATATATATATTTTACGCTGATATTTTGTGAGAGCATGGTTCATCCTCGGTTGAGCCGACCCATTCGTGCTATCGAGTGTTCGAATATCAATATCTATTCCTACTGTAAATATATGATGAGCACAAACAATAAATCCTAATAAACCAATTGCTATTATAGCATAAATTATTACTAAACATCCAAAGTTTCTTTTTTTTTTCCACTTTCTTGTGAAATAATATGGGAGATTATTCCAAATCCAGTTAAATTAAAATATAAACTTCTGGGTGACCAAAAAATCAAAATAAATGTTGATATAAGATAGGATCTCCACCTCCTGCTGGGTCAAAAAATTAAATATCAATTTTTCATTTTTAATTATTATATTTCGATCTGTTAGGTAATAGTAATAGCACGTGCTAAGACATGTAAAGATAATAATAAAAGTAATTTTACCAGCGTAAAATAGCAGCTTAATGTTGCTGTGTTTCGTATGGTAAGTGTAAAGAACCGGAGACCCTTTTTACTGGCAAAGCGGCATTCCATCTTATAACTTAAGGGTGACAAGGCATCTGCATTTTAATTCGTTATCGAGGATAGATGTAGATGTCTATTGTCCAAAGCAACCACTTACCATAAGGTGGAATGTGTGCTCGTTTGTCATCATTATTCTATAAAAAAAAATCGGAACACAACAGTGCAAGCGCTGTAATTGCCGGCAGAAATAGGTGTAAGGGTTCCCGAAGTACCCGGAGGTACTCCCAGGCAGGCAATAAAGTAGTCCTACCATCTAGCAGTACTTTTTCTTATTTTTTTAACAGCCTGTATAACTCTACTGCTGGCTTCGTTAAGAGTTTAGACGGGAACTTGACCGCACACGATTGCGATGCTGCTTACATGTTGTCGTTCGGTATGAAAGTTGTAAAAGTTGTCGGTGTAAAAGTTGCAGCCTATTTACATCCCACTGCTGGGCACAGGCCTCCTCTCATTTCTGAGAGAGTTTTAGGGCAAGGAAATGTCCACCGTGCTGCCCCAATGCGTGTTGGCGAACTTCACATGTCTTCGAAATATTTTTTTCTTATTTCTCAGACATGCAGGTTTCCTCACGATGTTTCCCTTCACCGCTGAGCACGTAGTAAATCAGCACTTAAAATTGCAATTAACAATTTCATTGGTGCCGGAGGGAACGAACCCGGGTTGCTCGAGTAATGTGAAGCTTACAGCGAGTGCTAACCATCTGAGCTACCACGGCTCTATGCTCATGTGTATACATGTGTAAACATGAGCTGCTGGAAACTACGAAACAAGTGCCCCGGTAGTAATAAAAACTGCAAGATAGTGTGTCCGTATGAGAATTTCCAACATAAAAAATAACATTTATTTAACATTTTTCTTATAGTAGATAGACAGACCTCAATCGATTTTATAAATACTTATATTTGAAATATCAAAAGTTCTCTTTTTAAATTTTACCGCCCCACAACTTCCAGGCAACCTAGACATGTTGCAACTGCGAAAACAATTTTTTCATGTCACTTATTTTTTATATTTTTTTTTTAAATAAATACCCAAATGTGCGACGAGGAAAAGCGTTAAAGGTGCGAGAATAGTATTGTAAACGCATCCGCCTATCAAACGAGACGATTAAGCCAAATTCTCCTTTGGACAAGAGGGGCTTGTGTTCAGCTGTAGTCTTTTATAGCCTGAATATAATTTGAACATTTAGAAAGCATTGAGTAGGAGCGTAATTTGCTTTTGATATTAAAAGTAATTCTGTGTTTATGTTGTTCAACAGTTGTTAGAAAATCTGGATGAGGACTTCGTACGCGGCGGAACCAATATCATCGCCGTGCTGTTTCTAGTGGTGGGCGTGTACACGGGCATCGGAATTTTCTTTCAAATTTTCATCTTCAATTTGACCGGCGTCCGACTGACTGCGCGACTAAGGTGCGTAGTATTTTTACTCTTTCTTCTACCATCTTTCAGATGTGAAATCTTGATAAAATTGCTATAGTTCCCGTCCGCTCACTAAAATACCGGTAAGCGATAAAACATGGCTTTGAGATTATACGTAAAATAGAAGGAAAATATTTTTATACAAATGATGGTCACAAACAAGCACAAAATGCACCTGACGGTTTAATTGAAGGCTATGACCCATATACTCTTAGATCTATCATCGATCAGATACTGCGTAATCAGTGCGTTGTCACTTTTGGAATGATGGAATGCCTCACTAGCATTAATATGATCACCAGTTCTTTGGATTCGCCACACGAAACATGACTGCATAATTCTGATATTGTACACTGGTATTCTTTGAGAGAATAGTCCTTTCCTCTTAGTCATAGTTACCTCTTTATTTATTGATCTATCAACAGCCAAAAGCTGAACATTGGTTTCTCTCATAGACTACGTTTAGGAGGGAAATTTACCATAGTTATATATTATACAACGTTGCATAAACCATAACATATAAGTTTAAGTGTTATCTTGTAAGTTATATTAAACAATAAACATATATACTCCATATATGGTTGATAATGCTTTTGCTTTTACAAATCTACGGAGCCGCGTGGCGCAGTGGCTTAGCGTTCAGTTGAGACGCTGAGTGCCGCGGGTTCGTATATGTACGAAACAAGTATTTGTATGACCTACAAAAAATTGTTCCGGGTGTTTATCTTTGTACAATTTACGGATGTTTACGGACTCCAATATACAGGAGATAATTCTAGACTATGGCTAACATAAATTTTTATTTAAAAAAAAAAGTGCTGACAACGTCTTTTTAGGGTTCCGTACCCGAAAGGTAACCAACGGGACCCTATTACTAAGCCTCAGTCTGTCAATGGGCTGTATCTCATGATCCGTAATAGGTAGACAGTTGAAATTTTCACATAATTTTCACACAAACAAATAATAAAAATTAATATAAATAAAAATTTAATGGGGGATTTTTACTAAAAACGTGTTTTTTTTTGCATACATAGTATTAACTCTTGTACGATGGTACGAAACCCTTCATGCGCGAGTCCGACTCGCACGTGGCCAGTTTTATTTTTAATCTTACGTCAATCATTAGTAAAGCTTTTACCGAATTACAATAAAAGTGTTTGGCAACAGGGTAGGTGCATTCCGATCCATGTTGAAACAAGAGATTGGTTGGTTCGATGATCCAGTGAATGGTATTGGTGCCCTCTGCTCAAGACTGGCTGCGGATGCTGCCGCTGTGCAAGGGGTAAGTATTGTGAATGATTCAAATCTATCAAGTATTTAGAGTGGTGTGTCCACAACACCATTACAGATACTAATAGGTTTTTAAGATTACAATTCCATAGGTCCCGCACGATTTAAGCTGCTCCTCGTCACTGGTATGGGATATTTAACGTGTAGAATAATAATCAAGATTTTCATAGGCACTTTTTCATAGTCGCTACGTACTATATTTTCTGCCGACTTCAAAAAGGAGACGGTACTCAATTCGACTGTATGCTTTTTTATGTGTGTTAGTTACCTCATAACATTTTACTGGGTGGACCGATTTCGATGATTCTTTTTTATTTGAAAGCTGGTGCTTCACTTGTGGTCCCATATAAATTTGATTAAGGTCCGACCAATAGTTTTCGAGTTATTCTTAATAATTTATATTGAAGTTGGTTGTACAAAATTTTAAATTATATAATTCGTTTATGACTTATAAACATATATTTTAATCGGTTCAAATAATTTATATAATTTATACTTATATACGACGATAATATTATCTGAAGACACTAAAATTATCACAATATCTTGCAATTTTTATCTTGTGTGTATCGTAAGAGGCGAGGCGACAGAGGGTTGCTTAACCTAAAGGAGGGCAGCGCATCTTCTTAATAACAATATAATTAATAAAAATTAAAAACTACGGTTGCCAAGATGCTTACTAAGCGTGGCAACTATGTCAAATATACCCCAAATGAGGCAACCTTTGGGGTAGGCCTATGTTGAAGGGGGTTGGGGGCCTATGGTAAATAAAAAATAACTTTCAATAAGTATTATGTAATAATCTATAGTGAATAAAAATTATTCTATTCTATTCTATTCTACTGAGCATTAAACTTTTAATAGGCTGTAGCAAGTATTTCAACAATCGCATTTTTACTCATCTACTTCAAACCATTATTTAAATTATTAAATCGTTTGAATAATAAAATATTATTTATGTACTTATTGTTAAAAAAAATATTATGATCATCACACCACTAGATCACACACACAGATAGAATATATAAAACTCATAATATTTTAACACAATTTTACTACCATATTCTTGCAAATAAAGATTATATTTGACGGCTTCGTGGGGCAGTGGCTTAGCAATGAGTTACGGCGCTAAGGGCCGCGGGTTCGAATCCCGAACGGAACAAGTATTTGTATGGTCTACAAATAATTGTTCCGGGTCTGGATGTTTGTCCTTGTAAAATTTGTGTATGTAAACTGCCATCACGATACAGGAGTTAATCCTAGTGTGGAGGAAACGTTTTTGAAAAAGAAAACAAAAAAATACAAGAAGAGAAGAGAAGAGAAGATTATTAATATTATTTCTACGTGGTAGAACCATGCTGCAGCTATATTATGGTTGTAGCACGAATGGGTCGGCTCGACCGGGGAAGGACCACGCTCTCACAGAAAACCAGCGTAAAATAGCAGCTTAACGCTGCTGTGTTTCGTATGGTGAGTGTAGAGAACCGAAGACCCTTTTTACTGGCAAAGAGGCATTCCATCTTAGTCCTCACGGGTGACAACGCATCTGCATCTTGAGTCTTTATTGAGGATAGATGTAGATGTCTATGGGCCACAGCAACCACTTACCGTCAGGTGGACTGTGTGCTCGTTTGTGACCCTATCCTATAAAAAAAAATTATTATTTAACAACAATGCAGGAACAGCAAGCATATACAGTGAAGTTCCCACCAAAACGCGCCGATCTTTATTAATAGATCCATGGATATTTATTTTTTTATTTTAGGCAACGGGAACCCGCATTGGCGCCCTCATGCAAGCCTCTGCAACCATTATTATCGGCATCATACTGTCGCTGTACTACACCTGGCAGATGACGCTAGTCTCGCTCGTTTCCGTCCCAATGGTCATAGCGGCTGTCGTGCTGGAGGGTCGGGTCCTGTCGGCAGGCATCACCACTGTCAGGGAAGCCTCCAATAAGGCGAACACAATTGCTACGGAAGCTATAACCAATATTAGGACTGTGTCTGCCTTCTGTGAGTAAATATTTTAGTACCTTTTCAAATCTATAATAATATATTTAGGTGGTAGGATCTTTTTCTACCTATGAGTCCGTCTGGGTAAGTACCACCCTCTTACCCATTCCTACCGCCAAATAGTAGTGCTTGAACTGCTGTGTACTGGTTTGAAGGGTATAGAAAGCCATTAATATTAAATGAAACTATTATTTATAATAGTTTCATTTAATATATTTTTTTATTTATTTAATAAGGCTTACCAACTAAATACATATAGAAACAATTATTATGAGGTGCACTTTAAAAAAAAATTGTATATATGCATTTAAATTAAAGGTAAACACAACATATAATAAAAGACTTCCTTTAAGGAGAACAGTAACCTATAAAATTATCACTACAATAAAATAACAAAATTAGAACAAACAAAAAAAAACCTAATTTATATAATGTATAAATGGAAAAAAGAGAGGAAGTAAAAAAACTTTTAAAATGAAAAAATTATTTGGCTGTGTAATGTGTTAGTACCTTCCTCTTTAAAACATTTAAGCTATCAAAATGGATATATTGTTATAATATTAATTATATAATATAATTTTTTACGGGTTTTATCGCGCTTAATTTAACTTTTTAATTCCCGACGTTTCGGGTGCTTTACAGCACCCATGGTCACGGGGGGACTCCCCGTGAACATCCCGTAAAAATATAGTTTCATTTAATTTTTTTATAGGATAGGGTGACAAACGAGCACACAGTCGACCTGATGGTGAGTGGTTGCTGTGACCCATAGACATCTACATTTATCCTCAATAAAGAATTAAAATGCAGATGCGTTGTCACCCGTGAGGACTAAGATGGAATGCCTCTTTTCCAGTAAAAAGGGTCTCCGGTTCTCTACACTCACCATACGAAACACAGCAGTGTTAAGCTGCTATTTGACGCTGGTATTCTGTGAGAGCGTGGTCCTTCCCCGGTCGAGCCGACCCATTCGTGGTACAACTATACTACTAATATTGCTGCGGCATGGCTCTACCACGTACATATTTATTTTTCTACATTTAATGTGTAGTCTTCGCGTAAATATAAGAAATCATTAAGCCATTAATAGTTATAGGTTGTGAGACATTTCATTTTAGTCCTCAAAGGTGATAACGCACCTGTAGCCTTCTTTGTTTGAAGTTAGCTACAGGTTGATTAATAGAATCAGGCGTTACTTTGCGGAAGTCCATTATATTAAAGTTGACAAAAAATTACTTTGCGTACATCCGCTCGATAAAATAAAATATGTCTTACCTAGTTTGAAGAGCACCTCCCGCCCTCCCTCAATTGCGTGCACTATCACCGTCACCACTAATTTTGGGAGTAGTGGTGCTGGGATTAGTGGTGAAAAAAAATTTACCAATTATACCATCTGAAAGGTCAGAAATTGGTCATAAAAGGTCAGTTGATCTTATTAATTGGTCAGCGTTAGAAACATTTTTATTAAGGGTTAAAGTTTTTCAAGGTCAATGAGAAAGTTTAGCATCTCATTCGCAAAAAAATATAAAAAATTCCACCTATGCGCGATCGAGAAGCATTCGCTGATAATTGATATGAAATTATATGAATTTCTCTTGAAATTTTGCTTGATACCTCCACGCGTTCCTGAGTGAAAGGGTCTTGATAGTGAGACAGCCGGACAATAAAGTGATCCTATAAGGTTAAAATAAAATCAACTGATCTTTTATGACCAATTTCCGACATTTTAGATGGTATAATTGGTAAATCGAAATTCCGTACATGAGGTGCTAAGATCGCGGAGCTACCATCCTCTTGGCTATTTATGTCGCCAAATACCGGTGCTTGCATTGCTGTATTTCGGTCTAAAAGGTGTAGGGAGCCAGTATTATTACAGACAGTGACCTTTAGTTATTTATTTATTTAATAAGTGCACTTACAATATACTTAAATGACATTGTCACAAAAACATACACACTTTTATATTTTCTGATATGCATATCAATAACAAGTGTACATAAAATTCATAGTTTGAGTCGTGCAACTTAATTTAGGATTAATTTGGAGTAGGAAAAATCCAATCAATGCAATAAAATGACCTTGAGGAATGAATAAATGACCTTATTATCTTAGTTCTCAAAGGTGATAATTCATTGCAGTAGTCACTTAGCAACAGGTGGAATGTAAGTTCGTTTGTCAGTTTGCTTTAAATCACGCGCGTACGGGACTGTGGCAGGCGGCGAGGAGGGCGTGCTGAGCCGGTACCGCGCGGCGGGCATGCGCGCGCGCGCCACGGCGCGGCGCAGCATGCGCTGGCGCGGCTGCGTCTTCTCCTTCGGCCAGACGGCGCCCGTCGCCGGCTACGCGCTCGCGCTCTGGTACGGCGGCGTGCTCGTCGCCAACAACGAGGTGCACTACAAGTCCGTCATCAAGTGCGTACACATCTTATTTTCATCATTTTAATACACCACTAACCCATATAATCTTCTAGCTGTCAGACTGTACTGTCTGAGAGAGGGAAACTAAAATTAATGATAGACTAGAATCTGCCTGATAAGAACTCAATAATAATGTAAATGTAATTGCCAAATTTGGCCACTGTAGTAATATTTCTCCTTAAGGACAATCTATGGGGCATACGTACGGCAGTGAAATTGTGACGAACTGAATGAATGAAAAAGTGAAGTTACAACCTGCATAAGTTCGTCTTAAGGCATAAACAGCCTCTTCTCATTACCGACAGGAATGTGGCGCAAATAGTCTGCCGCGCTGCCCTATTTACAAATTCATTTGTAGTTCGCTAAAAAAACTGACAGTGATATAATCACGTGTGTTAAATGTTACAAAAAAATGAAAGCACTTAAATATTTAAGTTCGTGGATAGCTCAACCACTCGCATCAAGAATCCTTCATATAATATAAGCAAACTGAATTATATTAATGCTTATTTACCATTGTTAAGCACATCGTGAGGAAACATGCATCTTTTACGAGGGTCACACTGATAGTTCTTATTAGAAAATCAAAAACTGAACAAACTAGAAAGTTATTAGTTTTATTATATCCTTTTAAAATAGTGTCCATTTACATCAATACATCGCTGCATCCGATGGAACCACTGAGAAAAGCACTGCCCACTCGTCCTTAGTCTTCGACTTCAACTTGAGCCGCGTAGTAATTTGTATTTAGAAGTGATGCCATCGCGCTGCCAGGGCAATCACCATGCCGTTTTGTGTCTGGGTGCGAACGGCGTTTCCTCTCAGGGCTCTGCCGGGCCCTCGACTCTCACGGGCGGGGGTGCTCAGCCGCGCCACCTGTAGGGCGACGCTCGGCGCTCGCCTGCCGGCCACCGTGCCCCTGGGTTTGAAAGGGGTCCCTCCCCGAACCAGTCTGGGGGTCGTTCCCCCATAGGCGGGGGGGTCGTCCCCCCCCCCTCAGTGTGTTGAAAGGAACTTCACAGTCACTCAGCGGTCAGCTAGATCCTTCTCACCCCCGTCAGCTGAGTGGCCGCGGCTGGGGTACCACTGTCCCCCCTTTGATGCAGGCAGCCCCAGCTAGGTAGCTGCCGCCCTAGCTCCCACCACGGCCGCCTCAACTAATCCTTCGAGCTGTCAACAGCTCACTTGTCAAACTGTTCTATTGCCGACGGCCTCAGTGAGGGTGTACAACCCGAGTGTCGATTGTTTAACGGTTCGCGCTCTATTGGATTCGGATCCACAACACGGTGTGGCTTCCACTTGGTTGTTGGGAAGACTAGGGCTCCCCTGGAGCGTTGAATCACGCTGTCAAGGACTATTAGATTTGGTTTTGGTCGAGCACTTAATTAATGATGCTTTAAATTAAAATAAAATGCTTTGGGTTTTCCGCGAAATGTTTCATATTTGTGGCGGTTGTGATTAAAAAGGGCGAATTTGATGTGCTCTTTGAATGAGTGTGCATATGTTTTTGTCATTATATTTGATCATTGTGTTTGCTTTGTTGAAAAGAAAATTGAAATTGAATGATGTGCTCTTTGAATGCGTGTGCATATGTTTTTGTAAATGTATTTGATCATTGTGTTTGCTTTGTGGAAAAGAAAATTGAAATTGAATAACACTATTTGTGCCCAAGGGAATAAGAATAATTCCTCTCTTTGTTTTCACTTTTTTGTTGGCACTGTCGAAGATATTTATTTTGAAAGAGAAATAGGGCTGTCTCTTACGTTTATCGTTTGTTTAATTTGTCTGTTTGATCTATGCGCATCGGTAAATTAATTTGTTTGAATTAATTCAGTAGTTGAACATTGATGCTTTTGAAACTTGGTTGAAATATGAGCATAGGACTCCATGTCTGGAAGGGCTGGCTGGTTGGGAGATTATCAGATTGAAATCAGCTGCCGCACAATTGAGTAAATGATTATATGGTAGATGGCTTGGTTATGCCTACTTGCTTGAAAAATCGCACTAAGGACTATCTGTGCGTTTCGTTTGCCTCTCCACAGACGCCGTTCATGTGGAACTTGTAAGTGCCCTTAGCACTGAAGCCTTTGTGGCCATGCTGGGCCGCTTCGTATCGCGTCGCTTTTTGCAGACCTGATCCGGTCGGATTGCGGAACGAATCATAGGGGCACAGATAGGTGTTTGAAAGAAGTCGTCGGATTTCTGTCCAGTAACAGGACTTATTTAGGTGCTGCGATGTCCGGGAAGGGCATCCAGTGGAGGTTCAACCCTCCGGCTTGCCCACATTGGGGCGGTATTTTCGAGGCGTTGGTTAAGGTTGCAAGATCTGATGGGGTGCCTAAGGTGGCCTAGTTTCGGTTGTAGATTCGGTCGTGCAACGTGCCGTCATGACCCTGTCCCGCTGGTTTGCTCCCCGACATAAGTCCTTATGTCCGGGACGGGGGTTTGTTTAGGCCAAATATAGGCATTTGAAACGCCATCCAATTGCGTTTGACTAAACGAGTCGCCCGATGGTGTGAGGTGACGTGGTCGCCGGGGGGGGGGCAGCAGTATGCAGCTTCCCGGCGTTCGGCGCTCGTGGGCGAGACAGTAGCTTGAGTGCAGCGGCGCGGTCGATTAACGTATTTTGTGGTGACCGCTGCAGCGGTTTCGCGCGACCAGTTTTGGTTTTGTGGTCTAGATTTTTAGTATTTGTGCGCGTTTAATTCACTATTGAATTTGTGGTTTCGTGAAGACCGCCTCGGATTAGTTTGTCTAAGTTGTACGTTCGTGACAAGAGGCTTGTATTGAATTTGACTGATTAAAGTAATTTCGTTTGAAAGTAATTGCGTCAATTGTATAGTGATTGCGTGTTTGAAGTGCATTTTGCAATATTTAACTTGCTTGTGTGACGTGGAACCTTGCGTGCACGCCGAGTAGAGATACGGTCGGGAATTTGAAGCTCGCATTCCATTTCAAGGGCGTGGCCCGGTTAATTGTTTTTGGAAGTCATTGTTTAATTGTACCGTCACGTTAAGAGCCTTTTGTGTGTTGACTCTGTAGTTAGTGCGTGTCAGCTAGGCTGATTTTGAATTCTTATTGCGGCTTAGTATTTAATATCGTACGAAGGAATTTAGTTTGTTGTTTGGGGACGCTGAACTTTGAGACTCGAGAAGAGGCCGCGTTCGATCCTGTGTTTGTAAATTTTTGCTACGTGAACCCGGAACCTTGAATATTGAACTTTGAACGACTGTTAGTTACTTGTGTCGGGTATCACGTGTTTGATTTCGATGAATGTTGAATTGGTTGAATTTGAAGTTAATTATATGTACAATAAAGTTGATAGACTGAAATAGTGAAATAAAGAAAGAAGTTGTCAATTGGTGACGTCCGCTGGAGTGATACAACATGGTGGGGCGGCATCGGAACAGGCCGCTGCCCGGTCACCTCAGCTGGGTCAGGTCACATAAATAAACACTACTACACACCACTTACATGCACCTACACCTACCTACCGCCTGATCGAGCCTTGGGGCAGTCTTAGCTTCGAAACCAGGTACGTACTATTTGTTTACCTAGCCTTATATCTATTGTGTAAAATGATAAGTCTCCATAGGCCGGTGGGCCCCGTCCCCTGCTGCCCGTCGATGGGACTACTGACGGGCCCTAGTCCAGTCTATCTTTGTTGGGGCAGTTAGGAGCATGTACAGAGTTTGGTAGCAGAGCGTGGTTTGGATTGGATAATTGTGTACAAGAATCATAACAATAAATCCAGCTTTCCTCACCCGTAATATGTCGAACACAGCATTTGAGTCACCTCCGTTAAATCTTTGAACCATTTCACGACACCAATCAACACGATGGAGTTTTTGGGCCTCTGTCAAATTATGAGGTATCCACCGGGCACAAAGCTTCCTGACCGCTAAATGTTCATGGAGGATTTTGTGCACTTGACTCATACCGATGCCTAAGGTTGTCCGAATCTGCTGATAAGTCACTCTTTTGTCAGTCTCTATCATACGCCACACAACTCTGATGTTATCTTCAGTCGTCGCCGTAGAAGGCCGTCACTCACGCAGATCATCTGTGAGATTAGTGCGACCAGGTTTAAATTCATTAAACCAGTTGTAAACAGTGCCACGAGATGGGATGGGGCTTCATCGTGAAAGGCCAATCAATGTCTATAATAATTTTCTTGTTGATTTAAATGACATCAAAAGTCATAAAAAATCATTGTACGAAAATTTTCTCGCGTTAAATTCACGCTGACGTGACACAGACAATTTTCAATTTGCCGCGAAATCGTAAACAAATGACAAATTAATAAAATACTAACACAATAATATTGGCAAAGAGTTCCATTTTCAAAATTTGAACTTATTTTTTATTATATCGTTTACAAGTGGCCAGTTCTAAAAACTTTCAGTGTCGCCCTCGTAAGCCGCATATCGATTACGCACTCCTGGCGCGCGCGCCATGATTGACCGCGCCGACCAGTGCGTTCCGCGGAACGAGCTCCAAATGTTCGAAGTGTATCAACTAAGCGCGCCTCAGCCGATCCAGTGTTTGACCGTTCAACATGGATATCGATCGTATACGACATAGATAATATACTATGTCGTATACGATCGATCGTATATAGGGCAGTATGCGAGCAGCTGCCGCTTTCATAGTTCTCTCCATGCATCTTCTCCGAGCGCGTTATTATGATACAAGTGCTAAAATTTACAAATTTTGTACAACCACTTCAATATAAATAATTCATTGTTGATTTTTTTAAAACCGCTCGACCGATTTCGTAAAAATTGAAATGGGAGACCACCTGAAAAGTATACTCCTTGAAACAAAAAAGAATTTTCCAAATCGGTTCAGGCCTCTTCGAGTAATCGGTGAACATACATAAAAAAAAAAGATTTCGACCTCTATCTTTTTTGAAGTCGGTTGACATTTTTACTTTTGATATTTTTTTTTAGAAAAATACTAGTAATGCTATTAAACATTAGTAATATTCCCTTGTCATGATATAGTATTATTTGCTGATGATACTTCCTTGATTTTTAAACTTAAACGTCAATCATTTAAATGTGACGAAGTGAATAATGCTATATCAAAATTAGTGCATTGGTTTAATGTTAATAATCTGCATTTGAACGGAAATAAAACTAATTGTGTTAAATTTACAACAACGAGTGTTCAAAATCTGAATACCAATGTATTTTTAAATGGGGAGGAATTGAGCCCTGTTGTATCCACTGTTTTTCTTGGCATCACTCTTGACGCAAAGCTCCAGTGGGGCCCCCATATATCCAAATTAGCAAGCAGACTAAGTTCTGCAGCCTATGCTGTAAAAAAGATTAGAGGTCTCACTAGTGTCGAGACAGCTAGATTAGTTTATTTTAGTTATTTTCATAGCATAATGTCTTATGGGATTTTGCTATGGGGAAATGCGGCTGATTCAGAAACTATTTTTGTTTTACAGAAGAGGGCCATTAGAGCTATTTACAATCTAAAACCGAGAGAGTCTCTTAGAGATAAATTTAAAGAAATTAATATATTAACTTTGGCCTCTCAGTATATTTACGAAAATTTAATGTATGTTCACAAAAACAAAGATAGTTTTAGTAAAAGAAGTGATATACATTCTGTAAACACTAGGAACAAACACAAGCTAGTGATACCAGTTTCTCGACTCCACAGAGTCAGTAATTCATTCTTGGGGCAATGTATACGCTATTACAACAAGGTCCCGGAAAGTGTACAGGTTCTCTCTATTACCAAGTTTAAATGTTTTATTAAGCTGAAATTGTATAAAAAGGGTTGTTATAGTATAAATGAATACATGGTTGATAATAACCCCTGGGAATGAGGTGATCGCTTCCAAGCAGTTTCTAAAATAAATTTTGTAAATAGTTCGTAATCATTTATATTGTAAAATTTATTTAAAAAAAAAGTCCCGCTGGGTTTCTTGCTGGTTCTTCCCAGGACAGAGGGTTTTTTTCGAACCAGTGGTAAAGTTAAAAATGACTTTCAATAAGAATTACACATGTAATGTATATTGAATAAAAAATATTCTATTCTATTCTATTCTTTTAGCTACTTCTGGTAAGCTTAAAATACTTGTGTTAGAAGTGGTTCACGACAGTAGTCGAATGGTGGATTCGAATCCACGATCTTTCGAGTTCGCGGTCCGCGCCCTGCCATTAGGCTAATGACGCTTCAAATACTTGAAGATATTCCACAGCAGATCTTTTGAACCATATAATTTTATCAGTTTACGGCAACTTTGGTTATCCACAGCTCGTAACACAACGAACACAAGAATGATGAAAACAACCCTCCCAATTGGCGCGCGCCAAAACTTAACTACTTCAATACACGGTAAAAAACCGACACCAGATGGAAAGGCCCGCTCCACGTTCCTACTAGTTCCAACGAACAATTTGGCGCGCGTTCCAAGGTGGTATCCATTTCGCGCGGCTGGAACGCGCGCCAATGTTCGACCTCTTGGAGCGCATAATCGATACGCGGCTTTAGATATTTCGAGAACATTTGATATTTGTCTGCATGTATTTGGGTGCACTCATCGTCGTACGTACTTCGTTGCTATATATTTTTTAATTTATACATTAATTAAAATTCGCGTGCCAACGTAAATAATTGTGTTCTACAAGGAACACAACGCAAATCGTTATCGATGCCAATATGCGAAAAGTTTATTCGTGTGCAGAGTATCGGAGGCGCTGATCTTCGGCGCGTGGATGATGGGGCAGGCGCTGGCGTTTGCACCGAACTTCGGCGCGGCGATGCTTGCGGCCGGACGCGTCATGACGCTGCTGGCGCGCACCCCGCGCGTCACCAGCCCGCCCGCGCCCACGCTGCCCGACACCTACGTGAGTACAGCTCGCTGCTCCGCTGCCTGTCACTTGCACTTGTTGCTGCACTCGCAACATCACACGTCGCCAGCCCGCCCGCGCCCACGCTGCCCGACACCTACGTGAGTACAGCTCGCTGCTCCGCTGCCTGTCACTTGCACTTGTTGCTGCACTCGCAACATCACACGTCGCCAGCCCGCCCGCGCCCACGCTGCCCGACACCTACGTGAGTACAGCTCGCTGCTCCGCTGCCTGTCACTTGCACTTGTTGCTGCACTCGCAACATCACACGTCGCCAGCCCGCCCGCGCCCACGCTGCCCGACACCTACGTGAGTACAGCTCGCTGCTCCGCTGCCTGTCACTTGCACTTGTTGCTGCACTCGCAACATCACACGTCGCCAGCCCGCCCGCGCCCACGCTGCCCGACACCTACGTGAGTACAGCTCGCTGCTCCGCTGCCTGTCACTTGCACTTGTTGCTGCACTCGCAACATCACACGTCGCCAGCCCGCCCGCGCCCACGCTGCCCGACACCTACGTGAGTACAGCTCGCTGCTCCGCTGCCTGTCACTTGCACTTGTTGCTGCACTCGCAACATCACACGTCGCCAGCCCGCCCGCGCCCACGCTGCCCGACACCTACGTGAGTACAGCTCGCTGCTCCGCTGCCTGTCACTTGCACTTGTTGCTGCACTCGCAACATCACACGTCGCCAGCCCGCCCGCGCCCACGCTGCCCGAAAGCTTTGTAAGTATAAATCCACTCCATTGTAATTACTTTTTTCGCTTTCAACGTCCCTAATTGAATTCAATATTGAAGCTACTAGATGTACGAGTATAAGAAATAATAATATGCCCACTTTTCCTTCAAATATCAATCATTCTTGCACTTGTCACCTCTCAGTTGAGTAACTGACAAAATGTCTTTTTTTTATTTAGAAGGGTTTGCCTTAATGCTAAACGGAGTAGGAATTGCTATACCATGCTATCGGACACACAGATGGTAAGTGGATACATGGACATCTCCACTTATCGCTGGTTAATAATTAAAATCAAATGCATTGTCACCCCAAGACCTAGATGGATTGCCACATTTCCAGTAAAAAGAGTCTCCGGTTCTCTACACTCACCATACGAAACACAGCAGTATTAAGGCGTTATTTTACGCTGGTATTCTGTGAGTGCGTGGTCCTTACCCGGTCGAGCTGACCCATTTCTAAATTGTAAAATATTATAGTATTTAAATAAATATTAAAAAATGAACGTGAATATTTAGGTCGCAAGTGGGAAGATCCAGTACAAGAGCGTGAAGTTCCGCTACCCGACGCGGCGCGAGGTGGAGGTGCTGCGCGGGCTGTCGCTGGTGATCCCGAGCGGCAAGCGCGTGGCGCTCGTGGGCCCGAGCGGCTGCGGCAAGTCCACGCTCATACAGCTGCTGCAGCGCCTCTACGACCCGGACGACGGCTACGTGGTGAGTGCCCCACACGCACAGCACTAGCCTTGACATACTCCTACACTAGCCTAATGGTCAAGGGTAGACTGCGGACACTAATAAAAAAGTTTCAACCTGCCATTCAACTCCCGTCGTCAACAGCATTTCAGCATTTTTAGCTCAGTTATAATGATCAATATGAACACTGGTAATGTTAATACCATGTAATGGCGGTGTAAGAGTATCCACTACTCCATATCGTCTCGTGGATGTCGTAAAGGGAAACAAACCAGGAGATGGGCAGCAACGTCTTCCTAATAACAAAAAAATAAGAACTGCGGTTGCTGACTCGCCTGACAAGCATTACAACTATGGCAGATAGCGCCCCCCCCCCCCCCCCCTATGAGGCATTATATGAGGGGGGCCTATGTTTAGCAGAGGACTTTTGATAGGATTTGTATCAACGCTTTTGCATTTGCGTTAGACGTCAACGGCATTTAATGAGAATATTCACTCTCTATTTTTACACTCGCAAATTAAAAATATAATAAAAGGACTGTTATCAAATAAGTCGGGAGAAAAGTTTCTTCGTATTTTGTTTGTATAAAATTGAAGAAAAATCTTTTTGTTAGTACTGTTTGTATCTGGCTGGTTTTAATATCAATACATATAGGATATTAAGAACAAGAAAGTAAAAAGTAATAAACCCTTTGCCGCCATTTTTCAATTGTTTTTCTGTCCGCCAAAATGAGTGAATCGAACGAAAATAATCGATACATTCTGACGTTTTATTACAAAAAGGTTTTTTTATAGGATAAGGGTTACAAACGAGCACTTAGTCCACCCGATGCTAAGTGGTTGCTGCAGCCCATAGACATCCACATCTATTCTCGATAACAAATCAAAATGCAGATGCGTTGTTACCCGTGAGGACTAAGATGGAATGCCTCATTTCCGGTAAAAAGTGTCTCCGGTTCTCTACACCCACCATACGAAACACAGCAACGTTAAGCTGCTATTTTACGCTGGTACTCTGTGAGAGCGTGGTCCTTCCCCGGTCGAGCCGACCCATTCGTGCTACAACTAAACTACTAATATAGCTGCTGCATGGCTCTACCACGTGAAAAACAAGTTAAAAATGCCACTCAAGGCGCGAAAAAAAATTGTGAAGTTTATGGACCTAATTCAGTGTCAGTAAGTGAAGCACAAAGTGGTTGAAGCGTGAAGCAAAATTGGCATATTAGTATTCACGACCACGGAACAAATATAAAGAGGAGTTGTTGTAATTAAATTTCACTATATAACAACGCGTGACAATTTGCGGGGTGAGGGGGTGTTACGCTTACTTAACTATTTTCCAGCTACCCATAAATAGTAAAACTACTCGCATCGTTCCATATCGATGTTGAAATGTAGTTTAGCTACCTTTACCATAGATGGCGGCCTGTTAAGAAAATAATTGTAAAACCTACAAAAATTATATTTTGGTGATTAAAAATTCTTTAGGACTGAATTAAAAACAAATTTCAACACCTTCATATGATTATTTTACCAATACTGAGCTCTACGTACCTTTTTATTTTTAGTTCCCATGATACAAAGTGTCGCCATCTAGTGTCGAATATATTTAATTATATTTGAAAGCCGACGCAGAGATTTTTCTAGAACTATTTTAATAAATTAGGTATGCAATTACTTACAAATGAAATGTGATGCCATCCATAGAATCAGAGCGTCGTCGTCGAATCGTCCATGGGATAAACACTGACAGTATACTAACTAAAACCACGCCCACTGTGATGACATCAGGACCTAGTTAGAATCAAAGTGCACAATTGTTTAGGCCGTCTCCTCTTTGTATTTGCTCCGTGGTTACGACACAGCCGAGGAATTGGGGATTGACCACAAAACAGTTTTGACCCATTCGAAAAATTCCAGCTATACAAGAAAGCTCAGTATTTGGGTACCACACGAGCTCACTGAAAGAAACCTAATGAATCGTGTACTCATTTGCGATTCACTATTGAAACGTAATGAAGACGAAAAAGATTTGAAAAGATTGATCAGTGGTCATGAAAAGTGGATCACCTACGGCAAGAACGTGAGGAAAAGATCATGGTCAAAGGGTAGTCAAGCTCCACAAACTGTAACGACACCCGGATTAACATGCAATAAGGTGAACTTCGCAACCGAAGATAGATGTAGATGTCTATGGGCCACAGCAACCACTTAGCATCAGGTGGACTGTGTGCTCGTTTGTCACCCTTATTCTATAAAAAAAATATATAATTCGATGTAATTAAACTCTGAAAAAAAATTTCTGGAATTTGTATATAAAATACGAAGAAACCTTTTTCCCGAGCTATTATATCTAATAGAATAGAATAAAATAATTTTTATTCAATATAGGTGAAAAGTAATTCTTATTGAAAGTATAGTTTTTTTTACTTTTACCACTGGTTCGAAAAAAAAACAGTCCTAAGATGATCATCCAGAAACCTAGTGGGACTAATACGTATTATAGAAACAAAAATCTTTAGCCCAAATATTAATTAAAATTACTATTTTCAGTATCTAGACGACCACAGTATAACAGGCGAAATGAGTCTTTCAACACTTCGAAAGAACCTCGGTATCGTCTCCCAAGAGCCCGTCCTGTTCGACCGCACGATAGCGGAGAACATTGCATATGGAGACAACACAAGAGACGTTCCTATGGAAGAAATAATCATGGCGGCTAAGGCGGCCAACGTGCACACATTTATTGCTGCTTTACCTACTGTGAGTGACTATATGATTGCTTAAGAATCGTAGTCTTTTAGTTTTTTTTTTCAGTTTCTACAACATTATTGTCACTACCCACTACCACTACTTGTTTCTAACTATACCTTTTTAGGGTTCCGTACCCAAAGGGTAACCAACGCGACCCTATTACTAAGCCTCCACTGTCCGTCCGTTTCTCCGTTTGTCTGTTAGCGGGCTGTATCTCATGATCCGTAATAGGCAGACAGTTAAAATTTTCTCAGTGTGTATTTCTGTAGCCGCTAAATCGACAAAATAATAAAAATAAGTTAAAAATTAAAAGGGGCTCCCCTACTAGAAACGTGTAATATGACGGTACGGAACCCTTCATTCGCGAGTCCGACTCGCACTTGGCCGGTTTTTATCCTTTATTTACTCAATGTCCAGCGGAGCCCAAAGGAATACATACATACATACATACATAAACACTCACGCCTGTCACCCAGAGGGGTAGGCAGAGATTATGGACTTCCATTTGGCACGATCCTGACACACCTCTCTCGCTTCCTCCACATCCATATACCTACGCATACACGCTCGTCGGTTAAAGGTACTCTTGATTTGGCCCATTTTTAATATATCGCCAATTTGGTCGATAAACTTTCGCCTTGGGCGACCCTTCCCGACTATGCCGTTCACCTCTGCAACATAAATTTGCTTTGTCACTCTTTCCTCATTCATTCTTTCTACATGGCCAAACCACCGAAGCATTCCTTTCTTAATCATGGTCACAACATCATCTTGCAAACCACACTCTTCTCTTATTAAACAATTTCTCACTCCGTCATTAGGCTTCATCCCTAACATACTCCTTAATGACCGCATTTCTAAAGCATTTATTCTACTCTCATGCTTCTTCTGCCACACCCAACTTTCACTACCATACATTAAAGTAGGTACTAACACAGCATTGTGAACTGCCATACGTGCCTTTTTGGACACATTCTGACTTTTCACAATAGAGTGTAGAGCCCCAATCACTCTATTTCCTGCATTGACTCGTCGTTCTATATCCTTATCATATCTACCATCCCTGCTAAACACACATCCCAAATATACAAACTCATCTACTTGCTCTACCAACTCCCCTTCTATTCTTATTTCACATATCGTTTTACTTTCTTCTCTTTCAAAAACCATAACTTTCGTCTTACTTGCGTTCACTTTCATTCCCTTTTCTTTTAATGTCCTGTTCATTAATGTAACCATCATTTGCAACTCGGCTGCCGACGACGCAAGTATGACTTGATCATCGGCGTACAAAAGGCATTTGACGGTTAACTCACCCATTCTTAACCCGCATTCTTCTATTTTCAAATTTTCCAAACAACTGTTCATAAATAGGTTGAACAACCACGGGGAAGCCACACAGCCTTGTCTGACACCAAAGGAAATTTAAAATTATTTTTATTTTTTCTTATTTTAGTAAGCGGCGAGAAACTTATAATAGTAAATCGCAATAAAAATATTTTGGGAATTTATTCATTTCTATGAACGCTCGTAATTCCTAAAATAGTCAACGATCTAATATCGAGTTATGAAAAGTGTGCGAAAGCATAAAATGGATATGGAGGACATGAACTGACAAATCTAGGACAGAAATAATAACTAACACATTTAGAAAATAATTTGGAACTCATTGAAATTTAATATTTTTCGCTTTGCAAACCAGTTGGCAACCGTTGTTTTTTATTATTTTGATTTGTTATCAGGAAGATACTGCTGCCCATTTCCTGCTTCATTTTTTCCCCCTGTAGCCTCTTACGGCACGCACTCCCGTGTGCCGTCAACACATCAGAAAGGCTTGGCGATTACGTAAATTCTGTTCATTCGATCGTCAGTCGTATGACAGTTATGAAAAAGCAGACGATAAATATGTAGTGATAATTTGACGTGATGTTATGTAAAGGGCTACGAGACGCGTATCGGCGCGCGAGCTTCGCAGCTGTCGGGCGGACAGAAGCAGAGGATCGCCATCGCGCGCGCTCTCGTCAGGAACCCGCGCGTCTTGTTGCTCGACGAAGCCACCTCGGCTCTCGACACGCACAGCGAAAAGGTATCAATAAAACTTTGCTTTTTGTAACTTAATATTTTGTAACTACTCCTCAGGCTTATGCTATACTATTTCAATAAAGAAGCACCTCAAGTATGGAATTTTTATTTTTATTATTTTATAACAACGAAAATACATTTTGTACGTGGTAGAGCCACGCTGCATCTATGTTACAGTTGTAGCACGAATTGGTGCCGGTGGGGATCGAACCCGGGTTTCTCGCGTACTGTGAAATTCAGAGCTTAGCCCCTGAGCTATCACGGCTTGATGCCATACCACGCCTTATTACGAGACAAATAATTGTTCTCTTTGCTTTCGTTGTAGGTCGTGCAAGAAGCTCTAGACCGCGCTAGTGAAGGCCGCACTTGCCTTATAATAGCGCACCGCCTAGCTACCATACAGAACGCGGACATTATCTGCGTCATCGATAAAGGCGTGATCGCCGAAATGGGCACTCACACGGAACTCATCGCGAGGAAGGGGATCTACGCGCGACTGTATGAGTTGCAATGCGGCTTCGTTGAGGAGTCCGAGGAGGACATCGATAGCGGTGCTGCTTAAGTTGAAGAATGTTAAAATGCTTGTTTCATGCTTATCTCGAGCGTTTCAATTTCCCGATAGACAGCTACAGTAGGCAAGTTAAATAGCGCCTAGACCCAACCCGATATGGTGCCCTTATTAAAACAATTCTAATGAGTGCATTAACGACTTTTTCTGCCACCAGGGCGGCGCCACTATAAAGTCAGGTATAATATTTGACAGATTTCATAACGGAGAAGTTAATTTATTCGGAAAATATAAAGGTTATTGTTTCTTTCTGTACTTTTAACTATATTTTATATTAATAAGATTAAAAATAAATAAACCATACCACAAATATTCGAAAAAGTAAAAAAATTAAAAAAATGTTAAAAATGCGCATAAATTAAAGAGCAAACCACTGAAGCATTGTTTTGTGTATTAATATAATACTCTAGAAACTGATAAACTTTTATTAAAAACCAATTTCTCAATTAAATGACATTGTGCAACTAAAAACTTTACCTCAGTGTCAACTAGCGACATCTGGTGAGCAGAAAATGACTAGCCCTCATTGATGGGATTTGAAATATAATCTCACCATAATGATTTCTTAGCGATACGAAAACTACACATTGAATAAAAGTATTTTTATAGATTTTATCGCGTTTAACGTATTTTTACTTATTTTAATTCCCGGCGTTTCGTGTGCTTTACAGCACCCATGGTCTTCGTTATTACAACCGATTTGATAAACCACAAGTTCTAGCAGAAGAACACCGATTCCTACCAAGGAAAATTCGCGAGGCTAGCGAAATTTAAAAAATCCAAATTCTAATATGAAAGATAGCAGGGTGCTACCGTTTGCTTAGAATCCTATAATTAATATAATTAAATCCAAACCCAAGCATACCCCTGCCAAACTTCAAGGTACCTACTATAAGTTCGTTCTGCGTAGATCGGACCAAAAATTAATTTCAATAGCTGACAATTAACTATGACATCTGGACGTCGAACACCTCAGCCCCCTCCCCCCGTGAACATGGATGCTGTAAAGCAGTTAAGCACTTAAAAAGTCGTGAATTAACATAAGTTAAACGCGATAAAATACGTAAAATTAGTTTTATTAATTATAGTCAACTTAAAGCTAATTATTGTGTCATGTTTGATTTAACCTCTTGTACAACGTGTACGTACATCATTAAAAAGCATCGTGTATTTTGTGAGTAGTGATAAAAATTATTGATGTCATTACTTTTCTCCAAACATTGTTGTGTTTTTCTACGAGAATGTTTTACAAAATTAAATTATATTTCAAAATTCTGAAGTAAGTCAGATACTAATGCTTGCTAAAAATCCGCTACAGATATGATTGTTGATAGATATCAGTGAGATAGAGGATTTCAGGCCTTTTCATTAGACAGAACTATTAACTGATACACAATAGAGGAAGTGATTGCCTTTGCTCCGTGGTGATTGCCGTACAGTTATTATACTTATATAGTTATGTAATCACTCAAAGTAGGTAATAGCACAGAATAATAAATTTTATGAAATGTACTTACTTTTCACATTTTAGGTATAAAGAGGCCTTTTACTAAATAAGGAATAAAAAATTAAACGTTCTATAATACATTAGATATTAATAAAGCACCGAATGATGCCAATTTATATAAAAAGTATGAAGACAATAATAAATATTTATAAAGTTATACAGCCAGTTATAAGGTCCCACTGCAGGATACAGGGTCTCATTTCTGAGAGAGGTTGCGGCGGTTCTCATATGTGTTCGAAATTTGTTTCTTTTTTATTTTTCAGTCACGCAGGTTTTTGCGCGATGTTTTTCGAACAAAAATCCCACACGGTAAAAATGTTAATACGTAATATGTAAAATAAAATAAATGTAAGAAATAACCGCTCATACTAAAAAAAATCTTTATTAGAAAAAATTTATCGATTTTCATATATTTTCTATAAATTTCCTACCCCATTTAGACATTCCTCAAACCTTTAACATTCCCTATTTTACCAATATCCTGACATTCCCCTATAAAAGACGGTTCTTCTATAATATTTTTTCATACTAACGACTCGCCCCGGCTTTGCCTTGATAAAATCTATTAATGTGACGTTATTTAGATTTAAGATAATCATCAAAGACCAATGATTTATCAATTTTCGATTTCACAAAAAATCTCCAACATTTTCCAATAAAATAGGTATAGCCTAGATCTCTCCTGGAATTGGTCCTATAATAGATTCTGATTGTGAGTTTCATAACAATCGGTTCAACCATTCGGGAGATTAGCAAGGACAGACAGACAGACAGACGTAAAAAATTTAAAAATGTTTTAATGGCATGCAGATAATCCCCTTTGCTCAATAAAAGGCAGTTATTTTGATTTTACAGACAGACACTTCAGTTTTATTTATATCTATAGACTAACTCATGTACGATATTATGGAATGTTTAAGACATTTTCTACCTTGAAAATAATTTTTAGAAAAATCGAAAATTCACACAAGTGGGTATACCTAAACATACAAATATTACACAAATGGACCTATTAACTGTAATTAATAATTACATAATTAATATCTATGGCTTATTGTACTAATTGATATATTTTTCAATTCAAGTGTGACATACTTTACTGCGATAGCTTAAATCCAGAAAAAGGGGGCACTTCCATGAACAAGATATGAGACAAATTTTGAAAAAAGTAGTAAATCTATTATGGCGGATGAAAAAAATATTTTGTGATCGAAATCAAAACCTATCGCAATAAAAAGGTTTTTATTGTGATAGGTATATATACACTACATCAAGGTAAATGTACACTACTCCAGATCGCACCTGCGATCCAGAGTAGTGTACATTTACCTTAATTTTTTCTTCACAAACATCCCAATTGAACTTATTTGATACTCGTATCTAAAGAGTAAATATGTAAATAGAAGATTTGTAAATAGACAATCCAAATTATTTTAGCACCTAAGGTTTTTCTTATTTTTTGCTTTACGTAGTTAATAATATTAACATATTGGATTTGAAGGATTAATAATTGCTTATACGTTTATTCAATAACTAAACTAACCTATATCGTTATAACAAACTCCTTTAAAAAAAACACTTGAACAGTTGCTTGCAGCTGCTGAAATTGTACGGATTCACAAAGCTGGTCACCTAACAAATTAGCATTATATTCATCACAGCCCGTCACAAGTCCACTGTTGAACGTAGGCCTTCGCCAAAGAATGCTATAAAGCACGTTACTGAGCCGATTGCATTGTAAAACTTCTTATATCGCTTATCAGGTCATCTCTTCATCTAGGGGGTGATTTTGATTCATAGAAATATAAGAAAACTATGACAGTTTAATTTGTACATATTTAGTTACCAAATAACTAAATAAATAATAACTAATTAGTGTCTTAACTAAGTATGTACAACAATAAAAATATAACTATGTATTGCCATGATCCAAATACCGTACAGGCAGCTTTTTATATGGCCTACAATTTTTTTCTGGTCTGGGTGTGTATATGTGCAATTTGTATATATAAAACGAAATGCCTCCACGATATAGGAGAAATTCCTAATGAGGAGTAACTTTTTTTTTAGAAAATCGGGATTGAGATTCCTTTATTTCATTAGATATAACTTATTAACAACTGACATTATCAAAGTCTACATTAAGCGAGGTCATACAGTAAAGAAAAGGAATACAAGAACTAACCAAATAACATAGGCCATTTTTAAATTGGTAGACTTTTTCTAATCGTTGAACTTGGTAGTCGAATTAGTGAGGACGTCACTTATTATGGGTCACAGATACCTAGTCTTAATTTCTATTTAGGTAGTTTAAAAAGCATACCTGTTAAAATTAAAATAAATCGCTAGTAGAAAACGCGGTCCATGTAATTGCTTCGGACGTGCCATTTCAAATTCATTTGTGTTTGAAAAAAAAATACTTCAATATGTTATATTTTACTAAAAACCATTATATATGGTACTGAAAATACTTATTATGGTATGTAATCCAGGTAAAATTATAAGTGTTGTTTTTTCTATGCAGTTTTTTGTTTCTTTATCAGCCCGCTTAAGTTTACTGTTGACAGATAAGCGATCGCAATGCCAGAGGTATCACACCCTTGACGCTGATCCCCAGTCGCCGTTTTGTACATTTCACGTCTGGCGTTAACGGGATGGTTATTAGACGCCATCAATCGGATGAAATGTCGTCTCTTTGGAATTTTCCATAGTCCACTTACTACATCCACGGTGTGGAATGTAAAATATTAACTAAAAGTTTAGTTTTTGTGTAAAATTAAGTTAACTTTAGTATTAACATAGTTTTTAAAAACACTCGTAAATTAGTATAAATTTGTAATTCACCCACTTGCTTTAGTCCTTGCTTAAAATGTAAAAATATTAGATAACGCTCAAAGTACTGTAGGTAATATGTAATTATATTTTAAGCATATTTCTATTTAAACAAAATTGTACTTAATTTTGAAATAAAAATTGAACGCTGCAATATCGTTGGTTTTATTTTCGAACATCCTTGCCAATGCTGCAATCATGCAATGCAATGCAATGCCTATTATTTATTGTGGCAATGCTATGACCACAGAACACATGTACCCTGACGGGATGACAATGTTTTTTTTTTATCGGCCCGTGATAGTCCATTGCTGGAAATGGGCCTTTCGCGTTGGTAGGATGATTTGCCTCAATCGTCACGTTGTTTTTTAATTTTAATAAATAATTATCATCATTCAATATCAACATCCTTCACAAGTCCATAGGCCTCCCCCAAGAAACATTACAAGACATGGTCCTGAACCACATGGCCGGCTCACTACCATTTTCGCTTACTAATCCGTGAGACTATGACGGTAATGCTGTTTCTACCGCAGATATCTTCATTTCGGATTTTATCACGCAGAGAAAATCTGACCTACCCCTCTGCTTATCCGCTGAGCGATAAGGCCACACGTCTACAACTTCGACCAGCAGTGAAGGACACGGTTCTCTACAGTCACCATACGAAACACAGCAGCATAAAGCTTTTATTTAAGGGGCTACTCCATGCGAACGACCTTGAGCATTTGCCGGCGGCACGCTGCTCGCTTCAATATATTGCTTATTTAAGACGCCACCTATTATGTAGTATTATTTTTTCAACATCAATAAACTAATTTATGGAAATACACACAGCGTACAACGATAAATGTATTTTAATTTTTTTATTCGGTATATTAGTTGCATTATATTAGAATTATGTATTTTCATATATTATCTAATTATGAAATTTTATAATTAATTATATATTAAAAATGAAGCATTGAAAATTGTCAGTTTAAAAGATACCTATTCAATATAGGTAAATAAATAGATAGCTCGCCTTTTGTACAAATATTTGGTGCAATAAAGAATAAATAAATAAATAGGATGTTTCGTAGATGTGTTTTTGATTATTGTTAATTTTTACGTGTCACGTATTGAAAAGTAACATATCCTACCTACAAATTTTTGAACTGAGCACCTTGTAACGTAGCCTGCTTATTACTTATGCTGGCAGACATTATCCTCGCCCCAATGATTCATGAGGATGAAAATCAATTTTATTTCTACATACGTAATTATATTTATTTATACATAAGGGTAACTTTAAAAAAGGTAATACAAAAATCAACAAGAAGTATAAGGGTTCAATCTTTCAATTTCAATTGTAAAAAAACGTTACCCCCACACTAGGATTTTCTCCTGTGTCGTGGAGGCAGTTTACAAACAGAAATTGCACAAGGACAAACATCCAGACCCGGAACAATTATTTGTAGGCCATACAAATACTTGTTCCGTGCGAGATTCGAACCCGCGGCCCCCAGCGCAACAACTGATTACTAAGCCACTGCGCCACGGAGCCGTCGCCAGGTTATAGCTAAAGTGACCATACGTCCCGTTTTGAACGGGACTGTCCCTTTTCTCGGTCACCTGTCCCATTGTCCCCAAACAAAGCTCCGGGACACAAAATTGTCCCGTAACTAGTTGGATGGAAGTATTCAAAGTCAACAATCTTCAACATAATTTTTTTTAATCGAATATATTTTATGTCTACCTGGTACGAATGCTCCGGTAGAAAGAGTATTTTTTTATTTTGAATAAATTGTGGACGTCTGAAAGAAACACTTACGGTTCCAGAGTTCTAAAGGCGATGTTGTTAACAGAGATAACAATAAAAAAACTTGAGCAGAATTTTATTTTTATTTAAAATCATCACCAACTTTATTAAAGCAAATTTAATCCACTTACAAATGTAATTAATAATTTAAAAAATATGTTGCATTTAATAATTACCGTCTATACTATAGTAGTATTATATAATTTTACAGTGAACACTAATTGTATAAAGTTATAGTTTTTAGAGTATACCTAAATAAACCCATGTCCTGTTTTGAGTTAAAAAATAAATGGTCAGTTTAGTCTTTTTAGTTAAATTTAGTTTTAAAAATTTTTAGTAGTAAAAAGTAGGTATATTAGTACCTACTTAGATACTTTTTACCGAATTATAAGTATAGAACACCTTATGTACTCAATTATTTTTTGAAAAAGAAGAAAAAACAAGCAATAAATAATATACTATATTTTAGCAAAAAACTATAACTTAGTAATACTAATTATAACTTAGAACATAAATGAAAAACTCATAACTGACTTTTTGGCCCGACCCAGGATTCGATCCCGGGACCTCATGATCAGAAGTCGCACTACTACAACCACTAGACCAACGAGGCAGTACTATACTTAATAAGATATTGTGGTTGGGTGATAATATTGAATTAGCCTTTTATAGTGTAAATTATAATATTTGTCGAAAATTTAATTATGGATTCGAACCTTACATGCTAATGGTGCTTCATATTTTTATTTGCATTTACTTCAAAGAAAATACACGCAAAAAGCTTCATCGCGCAGTAAAAAACACAACAAATATATGTATAACTAATACGAAAAATTATACCCAAAACAAACAAATAATACTACCTATAAATAACCTAATAAGTAATATTATTATCGACTGATATGACGTGAGTGTATGTGCTGGTCGACGCTCTAACGACACGGGCTTCACGTCGAAGAGCTCAGGGCTCACTGTTCCCTTTATACAATGTACTCTGTGGCTCACTGACTTCAGCAAGCCCGTGAGCAGTGAATATGCCCAGATTTTAAAATAAATTCTTAATAAAATCAAATTTTGGTCTTTTGAAAAAAAATTTACTATACAAATATTTATTAATAAATTGCCTATCCATTGGTGTAAATCGCAAAATAAAATAATACTTACTTTACGAGGAGATGCATGTTATCAATAATAATTTCACATTTATGTGGTTTCGTTGTAAGGAGATTATATTAATATTTATTCCTTTAAAAACAATTGGATATAGCTTTTATGTAATCAAGATTATGTAGAAATATAATAGGTTTTTTATTTGTTGATATATCTTTTAAATAAAAAGTAGATAGCTCCTAAAAACAGCACAAATAACGACTAGCGCGACATTTTGCTCAACCTGCGCCTTAATTTGTACGACCCTTGCTAACATACCGAACAACGATAATCTTGTTTACTAGTTTGACTTTGGCTCGTTATTTTGGATTTTACAGCCTGGATTTCATCTATTAGATATTGATTTAATAGATCGCTGTGTGAATTGTGGCATAGCTACTAGTCTAGTGCTAGTGCAGATAATTACATACCAGTTGTTTAATTAGACGTTTACTTAAAATATTAAAACAATGAGTCGTGTGGGCAATAACTACATATAGATCCCCTTTGCAATTCTCCCATACTGACTATATCATTTGCAAATCAAATGTGATGTGCTCACTATTGATGTTTATACCATAACGGTACCTTGAGGATCACCAGCTGATTAGTGACCGCCAATACGGTTTTCGTCGGGGTCGATCAGCTGGTGATCTTCTGGTATACCTGACCCATAGATGGGCAAAGGCAGTAGAGTCCAAGGGGGAAGCGTTGGCCGTTAGTTTGGACATTGCGAAGGCCTTCTATCGGGTTTGGCACAAAGCGCTTATTTCGAATCTCCCTTCCTATGGGCTTCCCGAGAAATTGTGAGATTGGATCACCAGCTTCCTTGCAGATCGGAGCATCAAGGTCGTTGTAGACGGTGCATGCTCCGACTACAAGCCTATTAACGCTGGTGTTCCACAAGGCTGTGTGCTATCACCAACGCTGTTTCTTCTGCATATCAATGATATGTTGCTAACTGGTAACATTCATTGCTATGCGGATGACAGCACTGGTGATACTCTCTACACCGCCCGTGCCAATATTTCTACGATACATCTTAGGGACCTTCAAGAAAAGAGCGTACTCCTTTTTAAAAGACCGGCAACGCATCTGCGATTCCCTCCCTGGTGTTGCAGCTGTTCATGCAAGCAAATGTAAATGTGTGTAAAAAGAATTTTACATTTCATAAAGTGTCATAAAAAGATATTGTAAAATATTTTAAAACTATTGATGTTAAGAAAACTGCGGATCTGTGGGGGATTTCCGTTAAAGTTATTGCGTCTATAATAGATACAATCGCGCCTCATTTAGCTATTATTTTTAATACTAGTATCGAATCTGGTGTGTTTCCTGATTTAATGAAGCATAGTAAAGTAATACCTTTATTTAAATCTGGTAGTACATTAGACCCCGCCAATTTTAGACCTATTTCTGTACTACCAACACTTAGTAAGATTATTGAAAAAATTGTTCTTGTTCAAATGTTAAATTTTTTTAATATAAATAATTTACTTCATAAAAATCAATTTGGTTTCACAAGGGGTCGCTCGACAACTGATGCCGGTGTTGAGCTGATTAAATATATCTTTAATGCATGGGGGAATTCACAGGATGCTTTGGGTATATTTTGTGACCTATCCAAGGCCTTCGATTGTGTTCACCATGAAACATTAATCAGGAAACTTCAACACTACGGTGTAAGAAGTGATGCCCTTAAATTAATTATTTCATATTTAAGTAAGAGAACGCAAAAAGTTGTCATTAACAATATGAGCTCTTCCGGATCGATGGTACAAATGGGCGTGCCTCAAGGCTCAATTCTCGGCCCCTTTCTGTTTCTTGTATACATTAATGACTTACCTTACATAGTAGGGGATAACCATGATATAGTATTATTTGCAGATGACACTTCTTTAATTTTCAAATTAAGTCGACAGTTACTAAAATATGACGAAGTAAATAATGCTATCTCTAAATTAGTAAATTGGTTCGATGTTAATAATTTGCATTTAAATGGCACTAAAACAAAATGTATGAAATTCGTGACTCCAAATGTCAAACAATTAAATACTAATGTAATTTTAAATGGGGAGAAACTGAGTCTTGTAGATACCACCATTTTTCTTGGAATCACACTAGACGCGAAGCTTCAATGGAGCCCCCATATATCAAAACTAGCAAGCAGACTTAGTTCTGCAGCATATGCTGTAAAAAAGATTAGAAGTTTAACCAGTGTTGAAACAGCTAGACTAGTTTACTTCAGCTACTTCCATAGCATAATGTCGTATGGTATTTTGCTATGGGGACACGCAGCTGACACTGAAATTATATTTGTTTTGCAGAAGAGGGCCATAAGAGCAATTTATGATTTAAAGCCTAAAGAGACGCTGCGATAAAAATTTAAGGAAATTAATATATTAACTTTGGCCTCTCAATACATTTATGAAAATGTAATGTACGTACACAAAAATAAAAGTAGTTTTACAAAAATAAGTGATATTCATTCTGTAAATACTAGGAACAGACACAAGCTAGTAGTACCAGTTACTCGACTCCATCGAGTCAGTAATTCATTCTTGGGGCGATGTATACGCTTTTACAACAAAATTCCAGAAAATATACAAAGTTTGACCTGTTCAAAGTTCAAAAACTTTATTAAACTAAGTTTGTATAAAAAGGGTTATTATAATATTAAGGAATTTATGGATGATAATAACCCCTGGAAATGAGGTGATCGCTACCAAGCTATTTCTAATTTGTTGTGTTGTTAATTTGTGTAACATCATGATTGTAAGCTGTTATTTAAAAAAAAAAGTCCCGCTGGGTTTCTTGCTGGTTCTTCCCAGGACAGAGGTTTTTTCCGAACCAGTGGTAATCAAACAAAAGTGACTTTCAATAAGTATTATTTATAATCTATATTGAATAAAAAAGTTTCTGTTTCTGTTTCTGTTTCATGGGCGGCGGTAGTCACTTACCATCAGGTGAGCCGCATGCTCGTTTGCCCCCTCTCCTATAAAAAAAAAACCTTTCTGTCAAGTCTTCGTTCGATTGATTCGTAATGACTCTCGAAAACAGATCTATAGTTCCTTAATAGGATATTGTCTTAAGCCTTCGTGGAAATTATAGGAGGAGCGCCAACACGGTGAGAGGAATGACTATGTAACGGTTTTCTAACCGCTTTTCAAAAGCTCCGCTGTATTTCCATACTTACGACCTTGCTGTTTTTAAGGTGCCGTAGAGCTATCCTAATCTCTCTCAGACTGAATTCCGCGAAAAGTAATGTGTAATGTTACGTGCATAGATGACACAAAAAATTAATAGTATTTTTAATATGGTATAGAATAGAATAGAATAGAATAATTTTTTATTCAATATACATTACATGTGTAATTCTTATTGAAAGTCATTTTTAGGGTTCCGTACCTCAAAAGGAAAAAACGAAACCCTTATAGAATCACTTTGTTGTCCGTCTGTCTGTCTGTCTGTCAAGACCCTTTTTCTCAGGAACGCGTAGAGGTATCAAGCTGAAATTCATATCAAATACTCAAGTCTACTGTCCCTTGTCCCCCAAATCAAACTTCAAGCCAACGCAATCAAAAGATACAGCCGTTTATGCCACAAATTTTCGACATTCGCAAGGGAATCAAAGCCTACAGGGTACTTCCCGTGAACTCAGAATCTTAAAATTTGGTACGAAGCAACGTATTATAGTACAGATAAAGGAAAAATTGCGAAAAGCATACTTAAATATAGTTAGTTACATCATATAATAAAAATTATTTTTATAATTTTAAACTTATATACCTACATACGGATTTGTTCGGAACCCTCGGTGTGCGAGTCCGACTCGCACTTGGCCGGTTTTTTTACTTTACCACTGGTACGTAAAAATCCCTCTGTCCTGGGAAGAACCAGTATTTCTATATATATATATATATATATATATATATATATATATATATATATATATATATATATATTAAAACTTTAATAACTTCATATTAAATAAAAATATGTCTAAGAAATAAAACTTAGAAAAGCTAATTGAAATCTATCCAGTAGTTTTTCCGTTATGCGCGCACAACTGCAAGCCTCTATCATTTTATTTATATAGAAGTTAAGAAGCGTCAAACGGAATGATAATATCGAACAAAAATATTGTTGCGCGCGACTATAATGTCTTGTACATGGCAACACTAGTCACCACTAGCGCCTTCTAGTGTCGAGTAGCAGAACTAGGAGTCAAGATCCTTCCAGAAATTTCGGGACCGATATGTACTCGAACATTCTAGATGTCGCTACAGTAGAAGGTTCTGGAAACTATCTGAGGCCCTATATAAAGCCGGTATAGACCACGACCAAGGCAGTATTGAATTGGAGATAAAAGAGAATACTTCGAAGCGAAATAACTGTGAACTAAAGTGATTGTGTTTTATTATTAGTGTGGTTTTAGATTGTAATTAGTGTTGTGTAATTAAAGTGTCAATTTTGGTAATTCAATCGGCAGTTTTTAATTGGCTCGAACCCCAAGCTCGTAACAATATCCTTTAAGAATGGTCTAGTACGAGATGATAGCCAGATCTCAGCTGACCCTGGCGTGATCATTTTCAAGTACAACTTCTGGCGAGTCTCATAAGAAGGCAGTTTCCAATGGAGACTGTTGAGCTGACTTTTGAGCGAGCTCATGGTATAGAATCCTGGCTACTAGGTTCTGGCTCTACTAAACAACGGGAACTACTCTGCCAAACAACTGAAAATTATATAATTTTGTCGCCATCCTACTGAGTCACTTAGGCATATGCCTAAGTGACTCAGCAGGATGGCGACAAGCTCTACAGATGTCGACGGCATTTTGGATATAACTCAGCCTCAGTTATTCTCGAGGTCATCGGAACATAGGAGGCAGGTGAGTCTCCATAATGCCTAAGAAAGGCTAATATAGACCTTAGTAGTGTCTGGGTCGGTATTGCTATGCATTGCCGGCTTCTGCCATTACTCGTTGGCTGAGGATTGATGAGGTAGATCTTTATCGCACGTAATAATGTACGTTAAGAATGGATCACCCGATCTTGCCAAGTAGTTGCGTTAGCTTCACACTTTATGATGCGAATGGTGAGTGCGCTTAAAAGCTACGACCACCATGCTTCCCCGGCAAGTATAGCTTCAATACCGACGATCTCTGATGATGCATCCTGTGGAATGTCAAAGCGTTAAGGACTTTTCTGTACAGCGAAGCTAGCTAAGTTGCTTTCTAATTGATAACGCTATTAGAAAGCTATAATAATCACTTACCTCTATATAGGGACTGGCTATACACCGTGACATAATGATATTTGATTTTCGCCATTTTGGCGCTGACAGCAGAAGTGAACGTCCACGGAACTAATAATACAGAAAGTCAGTGTGACAAAATAATCTATAAAAATTCTATACACAGGCCTTCAATCTGCGCGGCCAGTCGTCTATCGCAGCACGAACGAGGCCCACGTCAATATCGGCGGCTGCCTTAATCAAGGATGTTTTGAGTGACTCCAAATTGGGATGAGGCTTTGAGCACGCCTTTTCCTCCAAGTGTTGCCATATCTTGTAATCTAACGGATTCAAATCTGGACTGGAGGAGGGCCAGTCTTCGTGCCGGATGAAGTCGATTTCACGCGCCGCCAGCCAGTCTTGTGTGCTCTTCGCTCTATGAGCTGGCGCCGAATCTTGTTGGAATACCCAGTGCCTGTTATTGAACATGGTATGAGAAACAGGTTCCACAAGGTTCGTCAGGACTGTATTTTGATACACAACTGCATTCGTTTTTACACCTTTCTCACAAAAATGTACCTCTGTTAAGCCCCAATAAGAAACTCCCAACCAACTCGTTGGACACGCGGAATACGGTTGCTCGCTTCTTCACTACTGTGTGCGTACACCTTATCATTTTGTTTGTTGTAGCTCTCTAAAAATTTTTTCATCCGAAAAAAGAATTTCCCGATATTTTTTTCCCACGTACCGCTTCAACAAAGCGCGGCATCTCTTCAGTCTCAGGTCCATTAGACGAGCATTCAAACGATGTCCTGTTTCTTCGATAAGCCCGAAGCCCTAAGTCTTCATTTAACACCCTTTTCACCGTGGTTCTGCTTAACCCCATCTGAAGGGCCAACAGTTTCTGCTTACGTTTGGGATTTATTTGAATTCGCGCCTTCACAGCTTTTAATCACTGCTGGAGTCCTAACAGACCTAGGGCGACCACTTCTTGACCTGTCATCTACACTAGAGTCTTCATTGTATCGTTTGATGGTACGATAAACGAATCTTTTGGTTATATTCAAATTTTTCAGTATGTCAAAAATTTGAATTGGCGCGTAACGATGCAACGCAATAACTACAACACGGTCTTCTTTAAGCGTCCACTCCATATTTAAAAATGAGTAAAATTCTAAAAAGTATAGTTTTATTTTCATGAACAATTCGAAATTCGAATTCAATAAACTTTTTTGTGGCCAGCATTCTAAAAGTTTTTACTGTGTGACAATACTTATGACCTGACTAGGTATATTAGTATTATAGTTGTAGCACGAATGGGTCGCCTCGACCGGGGAAGGACCACGCTCTCACAGAATACCAGCGTAAAATAGAAACTTAACGCTGCAATGTTTAGTATGGTGAGTGTACAGAACCGGATACCCTTTTTACTGGAAAAGAGGCATTCCATCTTAGTCCTCACGGGTGACGACGCTGCTGCATTTTCATTCTTTATTGAGGATACATGTAGATGTCTATGGGTCACAGCAACAACTTACCATCAGGTGGAGACAGTGTGCTCGTTTGTCACCCTATCCTATAAAAAAAATCGAACTGGATTAAATTTAGTAGCCCTCAATCCGAGACAACTTCAGACACAAGTTTGTCCCGATACTCAGCGACATTTTCCCGAAAAATATTGGCACGGCCGGTGCCGGTGCTGTCGTCTGCATAGCAATGAATGTTACCGGTTTGCAACATATAATTGATATGCAGAAGAAACAGCGTTGGTGATAACACGCAGCATTGTGGAACACCAGCGCTAATAGGCTTGTGATCAGGGATGTTAAGAATGTCATATTTTTCACATTGCGAATGCGAATTTTCGAGGTGCAAATGTGCGAATGCGAATGTTTAGGAATACATAGGCTGCACTAAAAGTATCGGGAATGGAATATTTCCACTGTTCCGGTCATATTAAAATCTTTTTAATTGAAAACTCCTTGATTTTTTATAAAAATCTAATACCATTTATTTATTTAAAAAAAGGTTCTCGGTCTTGTCACAAGGTTTTGTCAAACTTGTTTAGTCATTGAGAAAATGGAATTGACTCGAGAAAATTCAAGAGCTATGATTTATTATGACTTTCGAAGTGGTTTAACACAAAAACAGTGTGTTGACCGGATGATTTCTGCATCTGGTGATGAAGCCCCATCCAAAAATACAATTTATCGCTGGTTTGCTGAATTTTAACGTGGACGTGTCAAGCTCAGTGATGAAACCCGTCAAGGTCGTCCAAAAACTGCAGTCACCCAAGAAAATGTTGATGCTGTGCGTAAGCAGATTGAGGAAGATCGACATGTGACATACCGCGAAATTCAGGCAACTTTAGACATTGGCATGAGTCAAATACAAATAATCTTGCATGAACAATTAGGTGTAAAAAAGTTGATACCGCTCTGTGAAGAGCAAAAAGCGGCTCGCGTTACTTGGTGCGTCAGAACTCTCGAAAGATTCCACGCAGGATCCTCAAATGCTGTATACAACATCGAAACCCGAACCCGAAACAAAAAACCAGTCACGAGTTTGGGTGTTCGAAAATGAGTTAAAGCTAACAAAAATTGTTCGTTCACGGAGTGTTGTAAAAAAAATGGTGGCCATGTTTGTCTCCAAAACCGGCCATGTTACGACTATTCCTCTTGAGGGACAAAGAACGGTTAATGCAGAATGGTATGCTAGCATTTATTTGCCACAGGTCGTTTCTAAACTCCGTAAAGAGAACTGCAACCGCCGCATCATCCTCCATCACGACAATGCAAGTTCTCACACCGCACACAGAACAAAAGAGGTTTTAGAGCAAGAAAACATAGAATTATTAGACCATCCGCCGTACAGCCCCGACCTAAGCCCTAATGATTTCTATACTTTCCATAAAATAAAGAATAAATTGCGTGGACAGAGATTTTCATCACCTGAAGAAGCTATGGACGCCTACATAACGACCATTTTGGAGACCCCAACTTCCGAATGGAATGGTTGCTTCAATGATTGGTTCCATCGTATGGAAAAATGTGTCAAATTTCGCGGAGAATACCTCGAAAAGCAATAAATACATTTTTAAATAGTAATGTTGTGTCACTTCCTTGATACCCGAAATTTTCAGTGCCGCCCTCGTAACATTAAAAAAACAGTCATCACTTTTATTACTTATAATAGGAATATAAAAAAAATATCAAAACAGTAAACCAGTGTTATACTTATACAGTAATTATATCTAATAGTCAAAGGTTAAAAGAGGATTATATTTCAGAAAAAGTAATTTTGCCGTCTTTTCGCCCATGAGGCGATCTCTAAGAGGCAGGCCGACTGCACTGAACAATTGCTCAGTGCCCACTAGGAACGCTGGCCGGTGGAGCGCTTAGATATTAACGGGCCATATCTGTCAATTTGTCCTATTTTAATTTAGTTTTCCACCAGTCGAGAGGGTTTTATCCCGAGACGCTCGTTTTTCTTTAAGATAGACCTTCAATTGAGCTTTAATTTAATTTTTTTTAGTATCTCCAGATTCTACATACGAGCTATCGTTTTCGCTTGAGGAATCTAAAATTCCTACCAGGTTACTTATAAGATCTTTAGCAGAACTTGTTGAAGGCTCATCAATGTTGCTTGTTATACTACTCAACCTTTTAGTGCCTGGAACTAAACACCGATTATTATCACCATCCCGGTTAGACAGACTTAGAGCCAATTCAACAATATCAGAGTAGACTTTGTGCAGCGAGAATGAAACACCTTCTATTGGTCGAATGAAACACGTGATGCCTGCTTGCGCCTTCTGCGCGTGCGACCATTGACCAACGGCGCGGCCACCGGGCGAGACACGACAAGACCTGTATGCTAATGTGAATGTTGATGCGAATATTTAAAATGATGCGAATCATTCGCATAAGCGAATGCGAACACAAATATTCGTAACATCCCTACTTGTAATCAGAGCATGCACCGTCTACTACGACCTTGATGCTCCGATTTGCAAGAAAACTGGTGATCTAATTGCATAATTTCTCGGGAATTCCATAGGAAGGGTGCTTCGAAAGAAACTTTGTGCCAAACCCGATGGAAGGCCTTCGCAATGTCCAAACTAACGGTCAGGACCTCCCCCTTGGACTCTACTGCCTCCGCCCATCTATGAGTTAGGTAAGTTAGAAGATCACCAGCTGAGTGACCCCGATGGAAACCGTACAGGCGGTCACTAATCAACTGCTGATCTCTACAACAGTAGAGGCCCATGGACAGCAGTGGACTTCTACGAGCTAGTAAAGATGTAAAATATTAATTAATAACAAGTTAATAACAATAAATAAAACAAAAAAAAACTTAATAAAACTGATATCTTAAAATAATAAATATATTTCTTATGCCAATTACAACAGTGAAATACTTTTCTTGAAATGGATTTACTTATTTCACTGAATTACATTTACTTTATGTACAGTACAGAAAATATAAAAAAAAAACGTTCGAAAAAAGGGACTGCCAAAATAATGATTTATACTTTACAAAAAATAACCATAAAGTGAAAACGATTTACAATATTATTATACTAAGATCCTGAACTTACTTAATAAGTAAACCCTTTGAACTAATAAATATACATTCTCTAACAATTCCCGCTATTAAGTTAACAACATAAACTCACTGTTAAATTATGATCTTGTAACTTTTCAAATATTATTGCTTTATTAATCAATTAACATCGTGTAATTTTTATTGTCTTAATGATTCAAAAACAAATTGGCGCTATGCATGACAAATTCTATTTCAAATTATACTATAAGGATGTTTGTGGGATTTTCAACTGAGCTACTTTAAAAATAAGGTTTTTAATTGCGTGCAACAACTTCGCAGTGTTGTAATGGTGCGTCTGGATGCAAACCACGGATATACGGCTCGAGGTTGTTGTAGTAAACATCACCAGACAGTTCTTCTGTTCCTACTTCAGGTTCAGTCTTCGCTTGCTTCGTTGCTTCGTCCACCTCCTTGCGAACTTTAGTATCGATTTCCTATGATAATACAAAAGACATTACATTATTTACCTTTAATTGGCCAATTCACTATATAATATAAATTTGTTATTTTTAGTTGCCTATGTTGGTCGATTTTCTAGTGAGATTTGATTTTTGTAAATATAATAGTTTTTAGAACCCAAAAGTGCACGCTACATGAACGTGTCGCGGCGTTGTCGTCACGCCACAAGCTAAACACATCGAAGCCTAAATCGCGTTATCAAAGTTCCGAAGTAAAAGCAGTATATATAGAATAGCTCCGAACTGCCACCCGTAGCGTTGGCCGCTCCCCGGGCCGAACACCTTGCCCGGCGGGAGATCTTCCCTTTTCCTTTCACGGCCACAAGTGTTTCATTTAATTTTGATGAAAAAAAATTACGAAAATAAATCAATTACACAAAATATAAAATCGATATAGGCTATATGATACATTTGTCCTTTGTCTATCAATGACTAAATAAGAAAATGAAAGCGCCTTTAAATTTTTAATAGTAATAAAATTCATAAAACTTGAAAATCATTTTATTAACAAACGACGCGTACTAGGCTATTGATATGAAATAGGAACCAGTTGACGTAATTCAGAAGCTAATAAAAAACCGGTTCATACGTCAAATTTTTCGGGAGTTATCGTGACTACATACAAAATCAACATCCGGACGTCCACGTAAAAATTTTTCTAACCGTTATTTATCAAAGTAGCAATATAAAATGATTTTTTAGAAAAAATATAAGATGAATTAATTACAGTGTTTTCTTGATATACGGCTACTCATATTATCGAATAAGTGCAATATGGTTATGATATATGTAGAGGCATTTTAACACCATAAAACCTTGACGTGTCGAGAGTAATACACTACCTAATAAAACTTCGCGTTATGCGGCGTGCAATAATATGTTTATTTGACTACATGAATCTAGGACGTCAATTCGATATTTATTCAACTGTTTTAAAAACCATTTTTAGACTGTTCATTTCCTAACCTTATTTCGCGGTTTACATGTCTTACTCTTATTAATTCATAGTATATACTTATTTTATCAAAAATGCATGAAATTCATTGACCCTTATTTATTTATTTTTATTTATTATTTGTCAAACAAGTTGTGCAAAATAACTCTGATACTTAACATTGGCAGAATCCATTTGTAGTTGCGAAACTTGGAAAAAACTAACTGTGAAAAAACAAATATATTTTTCAGACAACTATTTGTATTTCATTTTGTTAACATAGCACTTTTACTATTACACTACAGTACAAAAACTGTTTTCCCTTACTATGATTTTTTCGAATTCATCATCAAATCATAACAAAATTTGCGAATATTATTGTGTTTTATAACTAGCGACACGAAAGTATAGCGGTGACCGTTATTGCGCATAAGTCGCGCTGATTGGCGTATTGTACATTAGTCGCGCTGATTGAGTCGTGCGTATCGTTTGCTCGCGCTGACACAGAATAAAAAATAGTACTACGTATACGTACAGAAGTTGCACTCCTTTGATGTTGACTGCTTGCCGACGTTTTAATAGCCTACATAATTATTATTAATCTAATAAATCGCGCACGCACGCTCAATAAAACTATCGCCGCGCGCGAGTGTCCGTATTACTTTGCATCTTTTCTCCTTCCTACGTCACAACGGACTTTCCGTGGTTACTAGGGGCTGTTATTAAGAGTAGAATAGAATAGAATAGAATAATTTTTATTCAATATACATTAATAATAATAAATAATAAATAAATTTTATTTCGTTTTTTAAAAAGTAAATGCCTTAAAAACTAGTAGATTGGAACCTCCATTTAAGCAAATAATGTCTGTGTTTGGAGGGTCCGCTCTTCCATTACTATATCCATGTTACAAGTGTAATTGTAATTATAATTATAATTGTACATTACATGTGTAATTCTTATTGAGTCATTTTTTACTTTACCACTGGTTCGAAAAAAAACCCTCTGTCCTGGGAAAAACCAGCAAGAATTTTTTTTTTTATATATAAATTTTACAATATAAATGATTACAAACTATTTACAAAATTTATTTTAGAAACTGCTTGGAAGCGACCACCTCATTCCCAGGGGTTATTATCAGCCATGTATTCATTTATACTATAATAACCCTTTTTATACAGTTTCAGCTTAATAAAACATTTAAACTTGGTAATAGAGAGCATCTGTACACTTTCCGGGACATTGTTATAATAGCGTATACATTGCTCCAAGAATGAATTACCTGACTCTGTGGAGTCAAGAAACTGGCATCACTAGCTTGTGTTTGTTCCTAGTGTTTACAGAATGTATATCACTTTTTTTACTAAAACTATCTTTGTTTTTGTGAACATACATTAAATTTTCGTAAATATACTGAGGCCAAAGTTAATATATTAATTTTTTTAAATTTATCTCTAAGAGACTCTCGGTTTTAGATTGTAAATAGCTCTAATGGCCATCTTCTGTAAAACAAAAAAGTTTCTGAATCAGCCGCATTTCCCCATAGCAAAATCCCATAAGACATTATGCTATGGAAATAACTAAAATAAACTAATCTAGCTGTCTCAACACTAGTGAGACCTCTAATCTTTTTTACAGCATAGGCTGCAGAACTTAGTCTGCTTGCTAATTTGGATATATGGGGGCCCCACTGGAGCTTTGCGTCAAGAGTGATGCCAAGAAAAACAGTGGATACAACAGGGCTCAATTCCTCCCCATTTAAAAACACATTGGTATTCAGATTTTTTACATTCGTTGTTATAAATTTAACACAATTAGTTTTATTTCCGTTCAAATGCAGATTATCAACGTTAAACCAATGCATTAATTTTGAAATACCATTAATCACTTCGTCACATTTAAATGATTGACGTTTAAGTTTAAAAATCAAGGAAGTATCATCAGCAAATAATACTATATCATGACATACTGATACATGTAAAAAATACATTTCGGAATGGTAAGTTACCTAGGTAACTCTTAACCGCTACTATGTATGTGAGTTCTGTGAAGCAACAAATAAACCCGAAATACGATTTCTAACAGAAATGTGATCGTATTCTACATAGTTAAAAATCTAAACAAAGTTATAAATTCAGTATTTTGTGTTATTTTAATTACAAAAGACAAATATAGGTATGTAAGTAGGTACTTGGGTAGTGAAGTAAGTTTCAACTAAGTTTTGTAATAAAGTACTTAAGTATTACTTCGGTAGTTAATTTATTACTTAATTCTTTTTTCGCTATAAGTACCTAACAAGAAATCATAATCAAATATAATACAACAAAATGAACATGAAATAAATTGTGACACAAGAACAAGAAAATGAAATAAATTCAGCTTTCATTTTCCTTCGTTAACTTTAATTACGTGAACAGCGTTAAAAAAACTTTAACATTCAATCGCCTAGAAGGCGCTAGCCCCGATTGCGTTCTATCCCAGGAGCGCCTCGCGATTTTGTAGGTAATTACTTCACGCATGTAGCAAGAGTGGGGGAGGCCTGGCGCTAATTGGCTCTCCACTTGCATTCGTGCAATTCAATTCCTCCATGTTTCGTTCAGCGCTAGACTTACATGCCGCGACTTGTATTAGTAATTTGTCTAATAAGTATCTGCGCATGTGAACTATTAGTGAAAACGACGAAACATGTGCTCTCATATCGATATAAACCTCAAGTTATTTTGTACGCCTAGGCATCTTAAGAACTTGGGTCCGCTCTCAAAAAAATCTCCAAAAAACTCCGCAATGTCATACATTAGCTAACACCCGTATTCAAGAACCACCCTTATTTAAGTGTACTGGCTCTCACTGCGAAGTGTCCGATTTCTCACAGTGTTGGATATGTCCATCGACTTGTTTCATAGACAACACTTAAGTATTTCTTTACTCAGTGAATGCATAGGGAAGGATTCGGCGTTTTGATTGGTCGGTTTCGGGGCTAGCTTCAAGTTATTCAATTTTCAAGCGTCAAATGTCAATTAGTACATAACCTCAATTAATGTGTTGATTTTTGCAAACTGGCTTGTGTTAGATACGATACGCTATTTGAAGTAAAATTTAGCTTAAATACCAAGTAGAATTTTTGTGATAATGGAAATAATATCTCCGGCTAACAGTGCTAAATGGTAACTCAAATATTTTTCCTCAGTAATGTTTATTTTGTGTGTTTTTTGATAATTCATTCAACATACATTATTTTAATTTTTAGCTCAAAAAAAATAGCTTTTTCCTCCGCCGAAAAAGAACTAATCATAAGTTTGGTAAGTGAACGTCCCATTATTGAAAACAAACAGACAAATGCCCGAAACATTGAGCTCAAGAGGGCGGCATGGGACGAAATTGAAAATGCCTACAATGCAGTACCTTTTGTGGTCAAGAGAACGGCATTACAGCTAAAGAGATGCTGGGAAAACATAAAAAGTTGTCGTAAGAAGGAGCTGTCAATGGAAGTCGGCAGTTTATTACAGACTGGAGGTGGAGTTGGTGAAGCGGGCACTACAGAAAACGTCATAGACAGTATTTGCCCATACATAAATCTGACTGTACCTGGAGTCATTGACTCAAACACAGAAGAGAAAGTCCTAGGTAAAAGATTTGTTACATAATTATCATAATTAAGGATGAAGCTTTATTTCTTGTTTTGTTTACATCACTACTCTATACAAAGCTTGCATTTTACTTACTATTAAACAGCAGAGACAAAGTTATATTGTAAATTAGAAATGGAATTTTTTGAAATTTAAGCAACATTATTGTTATTGTTCACAGTAAAGCTGAGTTCTGTGGAAATACATGCTCCAGAGAAAATAGATAAAGAAAACCAACATGGTAATATAGTTCTGTAGTATTGTCAAAATGTTACTTAAAATAAACATTGAATAGAATGCACAAAAAGATAAACTATATCTGGATATTATTTCAAATATCTTATTTTGTGTACATGCTACTTTATTTTGGGTATTTACTTTTCCTTTTTTGCAGATAATGAGGTCATAGAAAGTTTAAAATTAAGCAAGAGGAAAAGAGGATTATTTCCTTTAAAAACATTAACAGGTACAGGAACAAGTATAATATGTATTTTTTTATGTACAGACGGAGATATGAAGTAGGCAAATATAAATTCATTGTTCAAGGGAGCTTTTAGCTTTCCATTACATACACTATCTACTTACAAGTGTACATAATTTGATGTAATTGACCTATGTAATGATAACAGCCAGACACACTTGCTTATAATGTAATATTAGAATTGATTTTAATGTATTAATAATTATGCCCATTAGTAAGTCTTTAATTACTACCAGCTACTACTACTTCAAAACACTCATCTCAATAATACATGTTGTAGATTTATACTTATTTTATTTCAGATAACAATGGTAAGCTCTCCAGTGAAGTCCAAGTGCGGGTAAAGCGGTGCAAGGAGAATATAGAGCAGGATTCAGAATTACATAAATTGAGAGTCCAGAGGGAAAAAATATTGATAAAAAAAGAAGAAATATTATTGGAAAAAGAGTCACAGCAAGCCACATTTCAAATAGAAAAAAACAATTTAGAAATCAAGAAACTTAAGTTAGAAATAGCATTATTGGAAAAAAAATTAAATTAATTTATTCAAAGTCCCTGTAAAAATTGTTTTATTTACATGAAATTAATAAATATAACTACCAGAAATACATTTCAAAAATGTCGTTCAATAAACATTCTCCTAAAAACTAATCCCTGTCTATTGGATGGATTGGCATTCCTTCTGTCAATTCTTCTTATAACCGGTGGTTCTATATTCTCCTCAATTTCATTATGCAAACGACAAATATTATACAAAATGGCTGTGGCTACTACTACATGGCATGTTGTTGTCAGATTTGTCGCTAGTTTTTTTGACAAACATGGGAAAATTCTTTTCCAAACACCTATAGTTCTCTCAACAGTATTTCTGGTCTTAATGTGAGCTTTATTATAATTTTGTTCAGCATCTGATTCTGGCCGTAGAACTGGTGTCAGTAAATATGTTTGGCAACCATAACCACTGTCACCTAAAAGCAAGCCATCAATTTCTCCTCCTTCCAGCTTTGCTTTTAATGTACTTGCTTGAAATATACGATTATCATGAACTGAACCTGGTCTGTCAGCTACAATGTCATATATTTCTAATTCAGGGCCGCACACAAGTTGTGTATTTATGGAGAAAAATTTTTTCCTGTTACGGAAAACTTCAGCAAAATTTCCTCCAGGGTTTTGGATAGCAACATGTGTGCAATCTATGCATCCTCTTACTCCAGGAAACTGCGCAATCTGGTAAAATTTTAGTTTTGTATATTCACTGTTTTCTGGGAATTTTATGTACCGTTTTATTTGCAAACTAATCAAATAGGACACTCTTTTGACGATTCTTGAAACGGTTGGTTGGCTAACACTAATAAGGTCGCCGCTGATAATTTGAAAACTGGCTGAGGCATAAAATCTGAGTGCAATTAGCAACTGGTACACTGGGGGAATTGGTAGTCCTCTTTTTGTAAGTTTCTCGAGATTGTGAGAAATTAGCGGCATAAGTACGTTTAATACTGTTTCTTTGCGAAATCTATATCGCTGTTTAAATTCCACTTCACTATAATATTCGAAAGGGTTCTGAAAATCTCTGATAACACGCCTTATTGTCACGCTTTCTTGGCGATTCACTTGTTCGTCCAAGTAATTATCAAATTCCTCATCACTACCACTCATTTTTATTTTAACTAGGTAGTACTAAAATACACAAAAGACAAACAATAGTTTATAAGTTTATATCATGGAGTATAGTTTATATATAAGTAATAACTTATGCTTTATTATTTTGAGGTTATGAATATGACATTTACGCCGACCCTATGCGTTCGTTAAAGTAGCTAATGGGTAACTTTAGCCAAGGGTGTCCCTAATTAGTTGCATAGTGTCGTCCAACACTCAAGTAACGTTTATGAAACAAAATTTCGTCCACTGTGGGTTAAAGCCTACTGTGCGTACGCATAGTATCGTTCTTGAATACGGGTGTAAATGTAAAGAAGTTTTAATACAAAATATTGTAATGGATAATTTCTTATTAGAAAGTTAAGTTAACTTTTTCTTTTGGGCAAAGGTGATAGAAAAAATGTTTAAAGTTTTTTAAAGTACCTATTTTATACCACCACTCTCTCACACATTCCTAACAGACTGTACTGTGTACATATTGTAATGTATGTTCTTTACTCTCTATTCTAATCGAATTAAAAAAAATGAAATATTCCAAAGCTTAAATACTGGACGGAGTAGACTAATATTAGAAATACCTTGAGCTGATCAGGAGTGACCAGTTCCCTGCTAATTATTTTCTCCTTGAAAGATGTTATGGGGTCCCTGGTCTGCCGCACTTCTTGCACCTCGTCGCGAGTTCGGTACGACGTCCCAGGGTCCGACATAGAATGGCCAGAGTATCGGTAAGTCTCCATCTCCATCACCAGAGGACCTAAAAGACCAAGAATACAGCCTTACTCATAAAAATCCATGTAAACTTAAGAAATTCATAAAGTTGTTCTTTCTCTCTTCAGTAAATGACAATAGAAAACAGACGGGCATAGAGATAATTAATACTTAAGTAAATTATGAGATAATAAGAGATTATAAGTAAAGCAGTTAGTGTTTAAAGGCACAAATTATCATCTAGAGTTAATATATTTTTCTGAAAAACATGGTGCTAAAGAACATTATACCTAAACTTACACATGTCACATCCCTCATGATTCTTATACTTCTAGCTAACATATAACATCACAAAAACTTATAAAACATTTATTTTTTGTAGGTCCATACCTTTTCCACTGGTACAATAATCTATGGCATAGCGGGTTGCTTCCCTTGTGGCGATGACATCCATACCATCTACCCATATTCCAGGTACATAGTCCCCGCGGGAATAGTAGTCTGTACTTGCTGAGGATCTATCTACACTTGTACCCATACCTGAAAAAAATAGTTTTCTTATAAAATGTGGTATACATAGAAAAGAAAAAGGGTAGTAAATAATTATTCTTAATTCATGTCAAAGTAGAATAATTTTTATTCAATATATGGTACATATCATTCTTATGACTTACTAACAGTTATTTTTTTACTTTGACTACATATGTTTAAAGTCCTGTATTATATTATATGTTAATTCATTCGAAAATAAATACCTATGTAACTTCGTAATATAAAGTTAAGTAAGCATATCTATGGAAACGAAAACTAGTCGAATACACTGTGTTACTTTCATGAAATACTTGACACTGGCAGAATCCATTGGAAGTTACCGAACTAGCAAAAAAAAATTATTATGTTATATATTTTCTTTTCCTGTTATATATACATAAACATTTGATATTATTACTAAGGCTAGAGTCTTTAAAGGCAAATACATTTAAGAAGGAACAATCATCAGAAGCTAGATGTAATTTCCTACATAACCTGCAGATATATTTGTTTATCTGCAGAAACATTTAAGAAAATCCTAGGTACAAAAGGAAACATATTATCTATTAAACAATATTTAAATTTACCGTAGCCATTGTTTTCACAAACGAATACACAAGGTAGGTCCCATAATTTAGCCATGTTGTAGGCCTCAAACAACTGGCCCTGATTAGCAGCTCCATCTCCATAGAGAGTGAAGGTAACTCCACCGTCTCCACGGTATTTGTGCGCTAAAGCAACACCTGCACCCAATGGCGCCTAAAAATAAAAAAGTAACAATGACAATATAATCATCAATTTTATAATTATTTATTGTTAACTAATCACAATGACAATATAATCATCAATTTTATAATTATTTATTGTTAACTAATCATAAGTTTTACTTTAAAAAAAATTGAGAATCTTGCTATTTGACCAGATTTGAGAAACACATTTTATCTTGTTAATATTGTGAGATGAAAAATGACAGGATAATGTCATTCATTGTGATATCAACTATACAGATTTTACAGTGCTACAAGTGCACATGCAAGCATGGAGGCTTTCACCACTCCTTAACTACCTGTGCCTATTGTAATGCATCACATGGCAATCAAACTTATGAAAACTAACAATGTGTGCCTATGATCAGAGCTTAATGACTAGGCACTCTAACCATTTGGCTATACAGTTGCCAATTGTAGGTTGTATAAATGTATCTATGTGTGGTTTAATAAATACAACAATTGTTAGACCTAAGCCTTTGTATCTCTAAACTGTCAGCCGTATGTGGCCTACTGGGCTAAAATCTTTCTTGAACTTTGTACATCAATGAACTTTAGACATGTTGAAAACAACCATAATTAAGGTTATAATTAATTGATATGATATGTGCGGCGTAAGAGAATCCACGATCCCATTATGTCCCATATGTGCTATAAGAGGCAAATATGAGAAATGACAGAAAACTCTGCAGCAATTGTTAAAGCCTGTCAAGCATAATGAATAAGACAAATCCTCCCCACAACGGGAGAGGTGTAGAGTACTAAAGAAGGAACATTCTGCAGTGACCTTTTATGGGTAGATGAAGTATAAAATTTGATGGAAAATGTACACACACCTGAGCCCCTACAATGCCATTGCCACCATAAAAGTTTCTGCCATACAAATGCATGGAGCCTCCTTTGCCTCTTGAGCAACCAGTCCGACGGCCCGTTAGCTCAGAGAGCACACCCAATACACTAACTCCCATGAGATGAGTCCATCCATGGCAGCGATAAGCTGTTATAACAGTGTCAACATCCCGCATAGCTGCTCTCATTCCAACTGCTACTGCCTCCTGACCTAAAATAATAATTTATGTCATGTATAATTAAATTGCGTGACTGTGTTTAGAGGCTGGCCAATAAAATTGTGGTCAATCAAGTCAAGAAAAATATTGTGTGTGACAAATGTAGGTAGTATTTTTCTACAAAGACAATTAATGGTTCTATTGTGTGTCATACTGACAATCAAACAAATTCTTGATGTAGGATAGTAATGTATGTTTTGTCTATCTGTTTTTATATTAAAATCTAACTTTAAGAATTTCTCCAGCGGTATGCAGTAAATTTTACAAACATTGATATTATTTTCCCATATCATTTCACCAGAACATTGCTAGCTTACTAACATTACTTAGAGTTTGAAAGGGATACTATTATTGTAAATATTTATGAAATAATATATTGGATAAAGTTTTTAAGAATAAAAGCAGCAAATTTGTTGTGACTTTATATTACCTGAATATAAGTGGCAAAAACCTCGAATAATCTTCTCTTTATACAAATTGCCTGATGCAGTCTCAATTCGTCGCAGTACTGCAAGCTTTTCATAGATTTTGAGTGCATCTTCTGATGTAAGTGTAGCTGACGTTGCTGGTCCCTTCTCCAATTTATGAAGTTTATAGGGCTGAAAACAATAATTATTGAAGTTGTACTTCTTTTGTCGGGGTGTCTGGGAAAAGTTATGAAAGTGAATTATATACGATGCGTGTGCACTCCGACAGCTAAAAATGACACCATAAAGTTGTTACGATGCACGTGCACACTAACACCTCAAAGAGACAACTTCATTGGGTAACTGTCTCTCAAGTTTTTGTGGGTACTGATAACTATATTTAAGGTAGTTACAAGCTGAAGTAGAAGCTTACCATTAGGTGGACTGTTTATTTGTCACTAAAAAAAAAAGAGACATTAAATTATGTAACATTATTCTCAATTAAAATTCTAATTGACATATTCTAGTTTATATAACAATTTTTGTAATAATACCTATGTATAAAAAAATCACAAAATGCGATATTTAAATATTTCTTATTACTTAACGCTGATTGAACTGATAATTCAACATTGTCTATATTTTAATTACCTATGGCATAACATAAGCTAAAATAAATACTGATAATATATTATGACAATAAAACAACTTTACACTTGACATTTGAAGGTTAGGTTACATAATTATAATAGGCTGAAAACTTTCCATAAATATCTTTGTTCGTGTTTTATTTATAAAAACTCATAAATTACATATTACTCAGTTACAAAAAAGTAAAGTAACGAGGATAAGTGCCTTGCATACCACACGTTTACCTTAATTTCAAACGTAGCTTCAGATTTCGTGCTGTATTTCGAGGTCGACGTAGTCACTACCGGGGCGGCCGTTTTCTATAACAAAACAGTTTATTCAGTCACAAACCAGCACACACTTTGCTCTTTATTATTCAATAAAATTCACTAAACTAACCGTGATGGTGGAACCGGCGAAGAACTTGGCAGCGTTTGGAATTAATTTACTCATTGTTTCTATTATTTTTGCAACGATACCCAGATTTAAACAGTGATCCACAATATGGATCACTTATACTTATGTGAAAAATTAAGCTAACACTTTATAAAAAAAATCACTATTTCACATTGAAAGTGAAACCGAGCCGTCCCGTTTTGTCTTTGGATCGAAATGTCATTATGTCATTGACAATTGACATTATTTGCAGTGCTGCCAGCGTGGCTAAACTAAACGTTACTTTGGCATGTCTAAAAGCTTACATTTTCAAATCCTTAATTATTAAATTCTAAATAGCAATCAGTTATTTCTCAATAATGGTAAAAATAGCCGGCGTCTGATGATTTTTTTTAATATTGTATTTTTCATTTTGTGCGAAAAATCTAAGAAATACTAACAAACAAGACAAGCTATTCCACCTATTGAAGACACCCACATTGTGATTGCATGGAAAAACAGATGTTGGCAACTTTTTCCAGTCCTATGTTGTGGACAACGCATGACGAACGTTGAATGCGTTGAATCAATCCGTTTGGTTCAAAGTCCGAAGTAAGTCGACAATATAAAGGAGAGGCCGGGTGTCTGTCTGCTTGTCCGATGGTAGGAGAAAGAAGGAGGAATTAAAAGTGTTAAAGTCGTAAATGTAACCTATTCGTTCGTTTCGACTAAGGAATCTATTTACTGGTTACATGCTTTACCATCAAGTAATCTCTGCACATTACTTGATGGGCAAAGCTTGCGCACCGCCGTAGGAATCCGACTAGGATCAGCGATTTGTCAACCTCATCAGTGCCTCTGTGGTAGCAGCGACGACAAGTTTGGGCTCCACGGACTTTCATGTAAGAAAAGTGCTAGTACGTTTTCACGGCATGGTTCTTTGAACGATGTCATCCGAAGGGCTCTTGTTAATACCTTACCACCTTGCTTTGTTGAGTTGTATATGTTAATACCTTACCACCATACCCAATCGTAGTATTCAAGTACTCGTACGTTTATATTTTAAATAACAGAATATTAATATAGGATAGGATAAAAGAATTATGTGACTCCGAATGAAGTAATATTATTCGATGTAAAAATAACTTTTACTGGCAATAATTTTACAACAGTGAAATTAACTTCGCGTATGAGATAACTGAGGTGCGTAGCGCGCACGTCTTGTTCCTGTGCTAGCTGCAGGCGGAATAATCGGCGGTCGGGCTCGCGCGCTGACGAAGGTGCGGGGCGTTGCCGGTCGAGGTCGCGCTATTGTTTTGCTCCGATGGCGTGATGTCGAGCATGGCTCAATCTTCAAAAGCGTGGCGGATTTGTGTGGGGTCCAACAGAAGCGAGTTACGCCACATATTCCCCCTGGCCAGACCGTAACTACGGTCGATAGTAGAAATCTCACTCTTCGGCCACTCCGCGTAATTTTCTCCTTGTTGACAATAGGTTTCGTAGGGACTTTGGGTTCCGGGTCTTTGATTTCTTTGGCCATGTACGCTGGTTTTAGTCTGTCAACAGAGACGTTATTTTCCTTTCCCCTTATGTCTATAGTGTAGTACTTGGCTTGTCTGTCTAGTACTTTGAAGAAAAACATGAGAGGATGTGTGGAGGTCCCATGGTATGTAGAATGGCGTTGTCGTGCTGGTGTGCCATGATATCTGCTTGGGAGTGATTTTAGCCATGCAGGATTGTAGACGTGTTACGTACTCTGTGAAGTCTGCCGTGGTGTAGTCGTCTAATGCAGATAGGTATTGGCCTGGTAAGCTGAGAGTTTGACCATATACCAATTCAGCAGGCGTAGGTTGGAGATCCTCTTTCCATGAGTTGCGCATGTCCAAGAGAACCAGTGGAAGGGCTTCCGTCCACTGTGATGATGTGTGGCACAGGATCGCCGCCTTGAGTTGGCGATGAAGTCGTTCGATGATACCATTCGCAGCTGGGTGATAGGGGGTTGTGCGTAAGTGACGCACATCAACCAACTTTGTGAGAGCTTTGAAGAGATGGCTCCCGAATTGGCGACCACGGTCTGTAATCACCAGTGCAGCGTAGCCGAATCGGGCTATCCAGCCGGACACCAGAGTAGCTGCGCAGGTTGCCGTGACGTCCACCATGGGGTATGCCTCAGGCCATCGCGTGAAACGGTTGATGACGGTAAGGCAATATCTGTAACCAGAAGACAGAATTAAGGGCCCTACGATGTCGAGGTGGATATGGGAAAACCTCGACGAGGGAGTGAGGAAAAATGAAAGCGGGGATATGGTATGACGGGTGATCTTGCAACAATCTTTACGTATCCCTGGCCATACGTATCTTTGTAAGACCAATCGCACAGTAGCTGAACTTTCAGGATGGTGTAAGCTGTGTACTGTATCAAAAACTTGTTTCCTAAACTGGTGAGTAACATAATGACGTGGCGGTTGCACAGAAGTGTCGCAGTAGACAGGTAAGTTACCATTCATAGTGTTGATCCTTTTCAATTGCAGGGTAGAGCCATGAAGAAGTAGATTTTGTAGTTTTGGATTTTTGTCCTGAGCTCGTGCAAGATCGTCGTAGTTCACAGCTGCAGTGATCTCCTCGACTCTAGAAAGTGCGTCAGCAACTAAGTTTTCCTTACCAGGTAAGTATTTCAGGTCTGTCGTAAACTGAGCAATGTCTTTGCTCTTTGAGAAGGCGAAGATAAGAGGCTTATGGTCGGTGAATATTGTAAATATTCTAGCCTCGACCATATGGCGGAAGTACTCGATGGCTTCATAGACAGCCAGTAGCTCTCGGTCGTAGGGGCTGTACTTCCGTTGTGCGTTGCTGAGCTTATGAGATTAAAAAGCAAGTGGTACCCAATCCTTACCTTTCCGTTGTTGAAGCACGGCGCCTATGGCAGTTTCAGACGCATCTGTCACTATTGCTAGTTCTGCAGCTGGGTCTGGATGAGCGAGAAGAGTTGCTTGAGATAGTGATTCCTTACAGTCTTCGAAGGCTCGAAGTAATTGCGGAGTCATGACTATCGGATGAGACTCTTTGATTTTTGAGCCACTGAAAACCTCATTCAGCGATGCTTGAAGTTGGGCTGCGTTGGGAACAAAGCGACGGTAGAAGTTTAGCATGCCTATGAAACGTCTTAGCGCTTTGACCGTTTTCGGAACGGGGTATTGCCTGATAGTTTCGAGTTTAGACTCAAGTGGTTTTGTACCTGCAGCTGACACGTGGTATCCCAGGAACGTGACTTCTGGCTGGCCAAGTATACACTTGGCAGTGTTTACCACGACGCTGTACTGATTTAGGCGTTCAAAGAGTTGCCGCAGATGGTTCTTGTGCTCTTGGATGGATGCCGAAAATACCAAGATATCATCTATATATCCGTAGCAGAAGTCGAGTCCTAGCAACACCTCGTCAATGAACCTCTGGAAGGTCTGTGCTGCGTTTCTTAAACCGTAATTCATGAACGGAAATTCGTATAATCCAAATGGAGTCATGATCGCCGTTTTCATAATGTCATCTGGATTGACAGCAATCTGATTGTACGCCTTAACAAAGTCGATGGTAGAAAAGACAGAACAGCCCGCGAGTTGATACGAGAAGTCGTGGATATGACGGATGGGATATCGATCAGGTATAGTTCTATAGTTCAGTGCTCTGTAGTCTCCACGTGGCCTCCAACTATCGTCTTTTTTCTTTACCATGTGAAGGGGAGAAGACCAAGCGCTTTCCGATGGTCTAGCTGTGCCACTGGCGAGCATGTCTGAGAACTCTTGCTTCGCAGCTTGCATGCGAAGTGGATCCAGGCGTCGAAGCTTGCTGGCTACTGGAGGTCCTGGAGTCGTCCTGATATGGTGCAGAGTACTGTGTTTGTATGGTAAGTGCATACCTGCAGGGCGAGTTATCCCTGGAAATTCACGCAGTATCTGGTGAAATTCGGTTTCTCCGGTGACTAACTTCACCGAAGCGATGTCTTCCGTCGATGTGCCAGTTACGGCGTTGACCGAGAGAGTAGTGACATTGTCGACTAATCGTTGATTCCTACAGTTCCTACTGTTGAAGAAGGGTAGTCGTTGGCCGCTTTTTGCGACCACCCTGTAAGTTTTCCGCCTTTAATGTGCAAGGCTTGTTCGCCTTGCGTCCATAGGTGTAATGATAAAAGCAGTGCGGGTGATCCGGTGGAGGCCTTTTGGGTCGGAATTTCCTCGAGTTGGATCGCGATCTTGAGTGTGAGCGGGAACGTCGTTGCCTGTTTAGTTGTGTAGTGAGAAGTGCTACTTGCCTCGTTAGTTCACTTATCTGCTTGGCCTTGGTGTCAAGATTCCCCGGAGTGGTAGTAGAGGTGCTGGCAACTTGAGGGTTCATCGGCGCAATCTCGTACACCCTGTCTGCGAGTTCAGCTAGTTTCTCCAACGATAAGTCTGTTATGTGAGAAGCAATCACAGTTTGAATATTAAGAGGTAGGCGACTCGACCATAAGGGTTTTATAAAGTCTGACGCTGCAGATGCTCCTGCTAGATTCTGCAGGTGGCGTATGAACTGCGACGGTTTCCGATTGCCAAGCTCTTCGTGGCTGAGCAGTTGCTGGAGACGCTTCTCCTGCGATGCTGAAAGACGACGGATTAGTTCCGTTTTCAACTTTAGTAACTTATCGGTTCTAGGTAGGTTGGTAATTATGTCCTTAACTTCCCTAGCGTATGGAGGTTCTAGTTGCGCGACTACGTAGTAAAATTTTGTCTCGTCACTTGTGATTCTGGATAATAAGAACTGGCCTTCGATTTGTGCGAACCATAAAGCAGGCTCATCGACCAGGAATTGGGGTACCCTAACACCCACTCTCAAGACTTCTGCGGAAGTCAAATCTTTCTGTTCGGTAACGTTGACTACACTCGGCTCGTCCATCATTGTAAAATATCAAAAAATAATGATACGCTCACCTTGTTTGACTTGGACCAAACCCTATCCTTTGTTATCTCTCCGTAGCTTCGAAGCTGGAACCATTGCGGTCGTGAGGTGCGTAGATTCAATCCACCGTTGCTTCGGCTTGTCAGCAGGTCACCAATATGGGTCACCAGTATGTTGTGGTTCGGTGTGAGTTGTATATGTTAATACCTTACCACCAAACCCAATCGTAATATTCAAGTACTCGTACGATTGTATTTTAAATATATAGAATACTAATATAGGATAGGATAAAAGAATTATGTGACTCCGAATGAAGTAATATTATTCTATGTAAAAATAACTTTTACTGGCAATAATTTTACAAGAGTGAAATTAACTTCGCGTACAAGATAAGTTAACTGAGGTGAGTAGCGCGCACGTCTTGTTCCTGTGCTAGCTGCAGGCGGAATAATCGGCGGTCGGGCTCGCGCGCTGACGAAGGCGCGGGGCGTTGCCGGTCGAGGTCGCGCTATTGTTTTGCTTCGATGGCGTAATGTTCGAGCGTGGCTCAATCTTCATAAGCGTAGCGGATTTATGTGCGGTCCAACAGAAGCGAGTTACGCCACACGTCCCTTAGGAGAGAGGTAAAGCCCTAGTGTGGGATGCTACTTGTGTAGATACTTTGGCGGCCTCTTATCTCAGGGGTACCTCGTTTAGAGCCGGGGCGGCGTCAGAGGCAGCTGAACTGAGTAAGCGGTGCAAGTATGAGTCTCTGAGACACGACTACATAGTTGTACCATTTGCTGTAGAGACTATCGGTCCGTGGGGTTCACGTGCGATGAAGTTCCTAAAGGAACTCCATCCGCGACTGGTCGTTGCTGCTGGTGATAAGAGGGCTAGTTCTTTATTCACTCAAAGGCTAAGTATAGCCATTCAGCGGGAAATGCAGCCAGCGTTTTTGGCACGATACCGTGGGGAGTAGGACTGTATGATAATTAAGTTACTAGTTTTAGTTTTTTTATAGTTTTTAATATTGTATATAATAAAATATTGTACATTGTGTAGTGTTTTTATACGGCACCTTGAGATACTATCGTCATCAACTGCCTACTGAACTAGCGGTTGTAAAAATCTTAAACTTCGCAAATTGTAAAGAATTGTGTGAAGTGGAGTTGCCACTCAACAACTTGTAAATTTTTGAAAAAATAAATTTGGATCTATTGTAAATTTTTTTTAATACAAATAAATTACTTCATAAAAACCAATTTGGTTTTACAAGAGGTCGCTCGACGTCTGACGCCGGTGGTGAGCTTATGAAATATATTTTTAATGCCTGGGAGAATTCACAAGATGCCTTAGGTATTTTCTGTGACCTTTCCAAGGCTCTCGATTGTGTTCATCATGAGACTTTAATCAGGAAACTACAACATTACGGTGTTAAATATTTGGAGCTTAGACTTATTACTTCATATTTAAGTAACAGAACTCAAAAAGTCGTAATCAATGGTAAAGGTACCTCCGGATCGGTAGTAACAATGGGCGTTCCTCGGGGCTCGATTCTTGACCCATTCCTGTTCTTAATCTGTATTAATGACTTACCTTATCTTGTAGGGGACAATCAAGATATAGTATTATTTGCTGATGATACGTCTTTAATTTTCAAACTCAAACGGCAGTCAATTCATTATGACGATGTAAATAATGCTCTATCGAAATTAGTACATTGGTTTAACGCCAACAATTTGTTCTTAAACGGCAATAAGACAAAATGTATTAAATTTACAATACCTAATGTAAAACATTCGAAAACCAATGTGCTCTTAAATGGGGAGGAGTATTGTTGATACCACTGTTTTTCTTGGTATTACTATTGACGCGAAACTTCAATGGGGCCATCATATATCTTAATTAGCAAGCAGACTTAGTTCTGCAGCATATGCTGTAAGAAAGATTAGAAGTCTCACAGATGTTGAGACAGCTAGGTTAGTTTATTTTAGTTACTTTCATAGCGTAAGGTCTTATGGAATTTTGCTATGAGGTAATGCGACTGATATTGAAGCTATATTTGTTGTTTAGGCCAAATCTTAACACTTTAAAAACTTGCATTCAAAATGCTCGTCTCGGCGATCAACTGGTTTGACGGCTTGGGCCGGCGGGACTCGTTAGTTGGTCCGCGGCAGGCGTGTCGGTTAACGGTCTGGTAGTTACGCCCGGAACGTTAGGTCGCGTTAAGACCGCCTCTAATTGCGTTTCTGATTTCGTACGTTTACGTGACAACGAGGCCTTCCTTGAGTTTCGAGTGATTAACTTAACTTCGATTTGCGTCGACGAGTGGCTTGTATGGCATTTTAATATCGTACGAAGGCAATTTTCCTTTGTCGGGTAGAACGCTAAGAATTTGTGAACCGAGAGGAGATCGCGTTCGTCTTCGATTATAATTTTGTGCTAAGTGACGTTAGACTTGAGTTCAGATAACGGTGAACGCCCACTGGAGTGATCGAACATTGTGGAGCAGAGCAACGCATGTAGGTTTGCTGTTCGATTACATCGGAGACGACAGGTTACATTTACACACCTTCTTACACCACTCACACCTACTGACGGTACCTTGTGGTCGACCCTACCGCCGAAACTTGGTAAGTTTGTGTTTGTTTATCCAGCCACTACATAATAATTATCCATAGGCCATTTGGGACCGAACCCTCTGGTTGCCCATCGAGTGTGTTACTCATGGGCCCTAGTACAGTCGACTTCTGTCGGGGCAACTGAGGGCCGTAACATTTTCTGGTATCAGAGCGTGGTTGATTGTTTATCCAATCACGCCCGGCCATAATATAATATTTTTTTGTTTTGTTAGTGGATCGGTAATTAGAACTACGCCCGTTAGGCTGCGCAAGCAGGAGTGTAGTTTAGGGTTAGGTACCTACGCGTCAGGTATTTCGGGTAGGTAGATTAAATTGCCGAAGGGTCGGTCTCCTGAGCGAGGCATCTATGTTGACCGACTGTAGTGTGTACTTATCGTATAGTGTAATTTGTATTTAATTTAATAATAATTTGTATTTAGTAGTGATGCCATCGCACAAGCCACCAGCGCTTCGCCTGTAGGCGGAGCTGCGCTGGGCCGCGAATGCCCATACTTTGATAGGGCGACCCGATCAGGTCCATAGTTCAGGGAAGCGGCTCGAGCAGGTCGTGGCCCGTAGGGCCGTAGTGGAGGAGGCTTACACTGAGTTTGTGGCCTCGGATGCGGAACAGGGAGTCCTAGACTCCTGCCTCGTGGACTACGAGCAATTCTTTTCGCTCACGGACGACTTGATCGAGGCGGGGGCCAAGCATGCTAATGAAGCGCGTAAAGCTCGGCTGAGTGGCCTGTCCGAGTCCCCTCGGAAGCAGCCTACTCAGCCGGAGCTGTTGGGACGACTCCCAACTCTGGACCTGCCAAGGTTTTCCGGGGTCCTCTCCGACTGGCTGACCTTTGTTGGCCTTTTCGATAGCCTAGTGGACGCCCGGAGGGACTTGACACCAAGCCAGAAGATGGCGTACCTCCTGGCCTCACTGGAGCGGGAGCCCCTGGGCGTCGTCGGCCATTTGAAATTGTCGGACGACGCCTACAAGACTGCCCGGGACCTCCTCGCAGGAAGGTACGCCAACGTCCGGCGAATTGCGGACGATTACGTTAGGCAGCTTTTAAACCTCCCGCTGCTTAGGGACCGGGCCAGACTAGGTCCGGACGTCGTAAATCCAGTCGTGGTGGCCTGTAATGCGTCGGCCTGTATTTGGTCGGTACCGGTACTACGGGGTTCATGCGACCTCGAATCTGTCCCGGGCCTCAAGGCCGAGGTTCCGCGAAGCTCACCAGGTCGGCCCGTTCGGTGACTTCCAACCACGGGTCATTGAGATGCCGCCGGAATGCCGCTTTCGGGACCCCCGGTTCGAGTGCCGGTCCGATGGAGGCAGCTCCAGCTATGTAGCTGCCGCCCTAGCTTCCACCACGGCCGCCTCCACTGATCCTTTGAGCCGTCAACAGTGCACTTGTCAAACTGTCCTATGCCGACGGCCTCAGTAAAGATGTACAACCCGAGTGGCGACTGTTTAACGGTTCGCGCTCCATTGGATTCGGGTTCACAACGCTGTGTGGCCTCCACTTGGTTGATGGGAAGACTAGGGCTCCCCTGGAGCTCCGAATCACGTCCAATGGTAGGTATCGGAGGTGCCGAGCCTCCTGCTTCTAGGGGACAAGCGGAGTTGGTGTTTGGCTCTGCCAGCGAACACCTTCACATTCTAGTTAAAGTAAATATCCTCGATGACATTGTAGGTTTTCTCCCTAACAGCCGTATAAAAGACAGCGTGGTTCGTTGTGCGTCGGGTTTGAGACCGGCAGACCCTCAAGGGTCCCAACCTGTGCCTATAGATTTGTTGCTGGGGGCCGACGCGCTGTTGTTCATCTTGTTAAGCGAGATACGAGCCCTACAGCCCGATGGCTTGTCAGCCATGTCCACTGTATTTGGGCAGAGTTTCTTTTGACCGGTTCTGTGGTCTCCACCACCTCAGACGGCCGACCCACTCTCTGTTGTGGGCGTGTCCCTTTCGGACGTCATCCAGTGGTTCTGGGAAATTGAGGAGCCACCACACGCGTCTCGAATCAACCCTCTGGAGTGAGTGCGAGTTGTTCTACCAGAGCAATACCGGCCGTCGTGTCGACGGTCGTTTTGTCACTCGCTTACCCTTTCTAGACTCACGGCCCCCTTTGGGCCAATATCGTACCCTGGCCGAAAAGATGTTGCTTTCCATGGAGCGCCGTATGCGGCGTGACCCAGCCTTTCGCGACAAATATGTCGAGTTCATGCGCGAATATCACAGCTGGGTCACATGTCACCGTCCAACTTCGACTGGCGGTCTCAGGAGCCCTACTTCCTCCCTCACCATGCAGTCTTGAGGACCCCTGGGAGTAAGATTCGGGTAGTTAGTAAAACATTTGTTTTGAAAAAAGAGAGCCATACGCGCGATTTATAATCTAAATTGTAAAGAGTCCCTCAGAGAAAAATTTAAAGAAATAAACATATTAAATTTGGCATCGCAATATATTTATGAAAATGTAATGTATGTACATAAAAACATAAATAGCTTTAATAAGAATAAGGATGTTCATACCTTAAACACTAGGAACTAGAGGTGGGCGATGCAAACCGTATACTGATACGAAATCTATATATTGGTACAATATCTAAAACCGCTTACTGGTGCGTTTCAAAACTATGTATTACAAAATCTGATATTTGCGTACCGCCGCGATGCCTATATCGCTCCGCATCGGTCGGTGGCTAGATTCGCCGTGTACGATGGAGCGCGAGCGATATAGGTATTATACCGGTTCGTTCGAAAACTATGTATAGATAATACACTAACTACCCGTATAATAAAATCTGATATTTGCGTACCTCCGCGATGCCTAAATCGTTTCGCATCGGTCGGTGGCTAGATTCGCCGTGTGCGACAGAGTGCGAGCGATATGGGTATTAGATTAGACATGGCGGAAAATTAAAGTCTTACTAATATGTTATATTTGTACACTACACTAAATAATAAAAAAAAAACAATTTCACTAAATGTTAATTAACTTCCCTAGTAATTATTTTTCCAATTTTTTATATAAATCCCTTGTAATATTTTGATGAAAATGTAAACTAAACAAAATAATATTAAACTGGCGCCCCTTTGTTTAAATTACTACATATCAACCAATAATTGAGTCAATATCGTAACAATAAAGTACATAAAATTAACATCAACCACTAATGAATTTAGTCAATAGCGTTACATCTATGTGTTAAAAATATCATTTCGTACCTACGTTTTAATAAAAACAACACTTCAAAAGATTTAACCGCAAACGATTTATTTAATATGATAATTGTCAAAAACTAGTTCAGCATAAAATATTGGATATAAGTTTGACTTTAAGTATATATATTTAGCAATTAATTGTTACAATCCTTATTTTTAGACATGTGAATGTTAATGTAATAAATCTTAAAATTGCTTTGTAAACCGCCATCTACTCCATTTTATAGGTAAAGTCATTTTATCGAACGAACATTGATTGACTCCACAGACTAATATGATACTAATTGACTCTCAAGGTGTAACGTAAAGAAGACGCTAGATGGCATAAATACGGCTAGGTAAGAAATCGATCTTGGATGATTTTGAATGGACTGGAATATAATAATTATATTTATTATCGTTTATTTTATTTATTTAATAAATTTGCAATTTCTTTAACTGTTTATTTTAACAGTTAAAAGATATATTAACCATCTTTATTTAAATACTTCCGGCCGAGACAAATACAGTAGTAGGAGCGGTATTGAGCGGTATGGCAATTTCTTCCCAGTCGCGTAACCCAGTTGTATATGATTTAGAACCTAATCATCATAACTTTACGAACTATTTTTATGACATCGTTACGTTACAAAATTATTTCATTACCTTTAATCATAGATGCAAGAATTTAAAGTTTAAATTATGTTGCCTAATAATGATAAATTTCAAATCTGATTGTTTTTTAAAGTCTAAAATCGAGTGCATTTTATAACATTATATTATATAGAATTTTCAGTTTATTTTAGTTCTAACAGATCTGCCAGAATAAATGTAGTGGAAGGAGAAAGTTGCAACTTTTATCCTTTTAAATGCAATTTGTGATGTAAATAAATAATAAAGACACTGTAAATACCTACTATTTTATATTATATAATTTATTGAAGTATTTTAATTGAGTATCTAGTGTTGTAAATAAATAACTAGTTCCAAATTTTAATATAATAAAGTTAAAACTACAACTATATCTGCATTAGCTCCAAGAAGATAACATAATATAAATTTACTATAATATATCTACAATACTGATTCGCATCGAATAGGTAAGAGCAACTATAAAATCCTCGTATCAGATTTCAACAGCGTATCGGAGTAGAAAATATCAACAAGTGTACGCAGAATATATAGATATTGAAATATATAGTTTTGATATCATATATTGAAACGCGAAATCTGATTTAGATACGATTCTCCGAAAACGCGGTACGACCCAGGCCTGCTAGAAACAAACATAAACTTGTAATGCCAGTTACTAAACTCCACAGAATTAGTAAATAATTTATGGGGCAATGTATACGCTTTTTCAACAAAATCCCAGAACATGTTCAAAGTTTGTCAATAAACAAGTTTAAAAGTTTTATTAAAGAAAAACTGTACAAAAAGGGTTATTATAATATCAAGGAATGGTTCTATGAAAATTCATTTAAAATTGTATAAACAAAATTATTGTTGAGTGAAATTATGTTTAAAAAAGTCGCCCTGGATTTCTTGCTGGTTCTTCCCAGGACAGAGGTATTTCCCGAACCAGTGGTAAATAAAAAAATGACTTTCAATAAGTATTATGTAATAATCAATATTTAATAAAAATCATTCTATTCTATTCTAATATACATTTGGTTAGGCTGAATAGGAATAGATCCCTTTGCCTATATTTGTGAACAGCTCTATGAAACTGACAAGTTGAATAATTGAATATTGACTGTTGACATATAAATATCAAAAATTGTTGTTTCATGTTTCATCTTCGTTCTTTTCTCTCGTTCGTTAAAACGTGCTATAGTTATAGTGATTTTTATATTTTCCGATGAATGTGAAATACCCAGGTTAACGTACATCGTAGTGAAACTTAAATAATTGACAATTAAGGGTAAATAACGCATCTAATTCACTATTATAATTGCTTGAAGTTGTCAAAGTTTTTATAATAATTAATTCAAAGAAATGGAGTTTCCCCACATTGGAAAGAATTGTTCATATTCATCATGCAATAAACTAGGTAAGTGACGTAATCTTTTGTTAATAAGTAAGCCTCTATTGCATTTTTGTTATACTATTTCTGTAAAGTCGACCTATTAGCCAGTTTTAAAAATTACTTTTTAATTTGTACTTATTTTTTTCATTAATGGCTTTTATATTTGCTGATAGATTTCCTGCCAATGAAATGTGGTGCTTGCAAAGAGATCTTTTGGTGAGTAATCATTTCTTAAATAGAATGCTAATCATTTAGAGTTCCCTTCATTGTTATGGGATACTAAATTATTTACTTTCTATTCTAATATTTGATAACTGATCAATTAACATATATTGTTATAAAATTGTGTTTAATATTTTATGTTTTTGTAGTAATAAGAAGTATATTACCATAATTAAGTACATTAATACCTAGTTACAATAATTGTCAATAATTAAATAAGCTGAAATTTTCTAAATCTGATTTTATTTACAGCTCTGTAATCAATTGTACATTGCTCCTCACAACTAACAATAGATAAATATAATACGGAAACAGAAAATCTCTGCTGCATTATTATACATTTTATATCAATTATAAATGATTTAATTTTGTCTTGATTATTATTCTTCTTTTCAATAAATTGGGATCTGATGAATGCCATAAAAAGCAAGTAGGAGAGTTTATGTTATGAAAACTGTAAGAGTCATAAAAATGCCAAATAACTGTCTCCAAAAATGTAGACTTTAAATAATTAGACTAATGATATGATGAAACTTTAAAGATGTATTGCAATTGCCATAACCTACCTGTTTTGGTTTGACCTTATTTTGTGTTAAAAAATATCAACCTCACCATTACAATGCCTGTCTCGTGGAATTATCTAAATAAATTGCACAAGGACCTATATCCAAACTAAAACATTATTTACAGGCCAGTATTCAAATTGAATCCACACCCAAACCTTAGCTTATGTCACCATTGTGTTATCAATTAATGTGGAAACTTTCCAATTACGACAAATCTCAATTGAAAGGAGGTTTTACTCCAGTGGAGAATAAAAATAGATGATAATTGATATAATAAGTTTCTTACTCTTGGCATACTTTAAGCACTTATTTTTAAATTACAGCTCAGAGCACTTTGCATATTTAAAACATGAGTGTCCGGCACAAAATACCAAAGATGTCCAGGTTCCAGACTGTCCACTTTGTGGTGCCCCAGTACCTGGGCGGCGGGGTGAACCACCTGATGTTGCTGTTGGTGCCCATATTGACAACCAGTGCACTTCTGACCCAGCTAAAGAAAGAAGAAACAAGGTGACTTACCATGTTTTAACCGATTCGTTGTGGTGCCAATTTTCAACATAAAACAAATATTTCGTGACACGTCTGTCGAGACAAGCGTCAAGTAATGTTCTTTTTTATGCTTTTTTTACTTGTTTAGACCTAATTAAGTTTAGTTGACATAAAACATCAGTTGCAAATGGAAGGATACTTGTTTTTAGTGGGTAAATACGTTTTTTTTCTATGTGTTTTCTTTGAAATTGAAAAGAGTAAGTGACTTTTTTATGCATAGATTACAAACCTTTTGTACTATTTTTTGTTTTATAAAAAAATAATTTATATAAGTAGGTACAGCTAAATCACCCTGGAAAACCTTGGTTTTTATTACATTAAATTTTCACCTAATAAAAACATTTGTAAATATCAATCAATGAAGAACCTTAATTTGGAAAAAAATAAGGTTTATGATTCATTGATATTTACAAGTATTTTATTTAATGTTTATTTATTTATTTATTTATTTATTTATTTATTTATTTATTTATTTATTTATTTATTTATTTGTAAATGTAAATGTAAAGTCAATCTGAAAACGTCTAATTAGTAAGAATAGCAAAACAAGTGTTTTCAAAAGGAAAAAAAACGCCGGTGCTATACGGCGGCGGATTGACAAAAGACTATTAATTTATTAGCAAACTTTTTTTAATTATAGAACGGTTTCGAACTGTTTCAAGCAAAAATAAACCTTATACCATATCACAAGAGCACATGGTACTTCGTAGGTCTTTTCGGCCATATTATAGTAATAAGACGGCAGTTCAACCGTTTTAAGCAAAATTAAACAATAAGACAAACGCATTGTTTTCTTTTAACAGGAGACTTGTTTTCCAGAAATTTATTTACAACTTGAGTTTGTGAACGATCGCAATAAGTGCTATTATTTGTTACTTATTAGACTATTTTTCCACAACGTGATTTAAAACCGACAAAGTAAAAAGAGAACCATGTACAAGTTAAAAAAAGGTTGTCAACCCCTAAAAATTTCAAATTTTCAAAATATCCAGAAACGGAGCTGCAGGCATGAACTACTTGCAAAATAATGAATATTTTGTTCTGGATAAATCTTCCAAAAAAGTAATTTGAGCGGGAATAACGATTTTTAAAAAGACGACTCGCGTGTCACTCGCCACACACGCCTGGCGTGTCACTCGCACTGAACCGGTGAAAGCAATTTATTATCATTTCAGAGTGATGAAATTATAGTATGTAAGTCAATTTATTTTCTCACAATCATGATAGGACAATTTAAAACATAGAGATATAAATTATAAAATAATTTGTGCTGATGACCATGGTAGGCTTTTCAAAACCTATTTTTACAAGACAAGGATAAGATGTAGGTGTCATTGATGTTGTACATGAGCATTTACTGAGGAATCATTAGAATTACAATAAGTATTAATTTTGTATTCATGTATTTGTGTGTATACTTGTTTAAATGTATACAATTATACTATGAATATGTGTTAATATATGTAAATATATAGATGTTATGCCCCATAGCTGCCCCTGCAAAGGTCAAATATCCCGGGGCCCATGAGCGGAAGATTCAACGGGCAGCCGCGGGTTCGAGGCCGGATGGCCATATGGAGAAATGTCCTATCATACTAAACTGTAGGGAAAAGGCCAGAAAAATATAGTACGTACCTGTATCCGAATCTAAGACCGCCCCAAGGTTCGGTCAGGCCGTAGGTGGGTGTAAGGTGCATGGAAAGTAGTGTTTAGTGATGTGTATGTGTCTGAGGCCTGTCCCAGCTGAGGAGACCGGCAGCGGCCGATTTCCATGCTGTCCCACAATGCTGCATTACTCCAGCAGGCTTCCCCGCTGGACCATTTCTTTCTTCATGTCACTATTTCAGTCTATTAACTTCATTGTACATTTAACTGACTTAAACTCGCCTAATTCCTCATTCATCGTAGAATCGAACACGTGATACCTGACACAGTAACGGACAGTAGTTCAAAGTTCAACATTCAATGTCCCGGATTCATTTATCACCAAATTACGAATAGTGAACTAACGCGATCTCTTCATGAGTCACACGGTTCATCGTTACAAACACAACTAAATTCCTTCGTTCGATATGAAATACTACGCCGCGATAAAAATTCAAAATCCGCCTCGTTGACACGTAAAACTAACAAAACAGTCAACACACAAAAAAGGGCACTTAACGCGACGGCACCATTACAATGATCTAAAAAACAGTCAACCGGTGACGCCCTCGAAAAAGGAATGCGCTGTCCAAATTCTAAACAGTATCTCTAATCGGCGCGCGCGCAATTCCACGTCACACGAGCAAGTTAAATGTTACAAAATGCACTTCAACACGCATTCACTATCTGATTTTCACAATTACTTTCAAAGAAGTTACTTTAATCAGTCAAACACAATACAAGCCTCTTGTCAAGAACTTACACCCTAGACAACCTAAAACGAGGCGGTTTTCACGAAACACAATCACGTAGCGAAGTCACGCGCACAATTTCCAAAATTCTAGACCCTAATCAAAAAAAAAACCGGTCTCGCGAAACTTCAGCGGCGGGCATCGAAAGACACCAATTAACTGCCCAGCCGCCGTCGAGCTACTATCTCTTAGCCCAGCGCCGGAATCACCGGAGCCGGTACACCACCGCCCCCGCACTGCGACCCGCGCGACACCTGGCACCATCAGGCGATTCACGAAGTCGAACGTGATTGGATGTCGTACAAATTACCTTTTTTGGGCCTAAACAATAGATATAATATATGTATATTTTAAAATATGACGAAGTAAATAATGCTATATCTAAATTAGTAAATTGGTTCAATGTTAATAATTTGCATTTAAATGGCACTAAAACGAAAACGAAATGTATGAAATTCATGACTCCAAATGTCAAACAATTAAATACTAATGTAATTTTAAATGGGGAGAAACTGAGTCTTGTAGATACCACCATTTTTCTTGGAATCACACTAGACGCGAAGCTTCAATGGAGCCCCCATATATCAAAACTAGCAAGCAGACTTAGTTCTGCAGCATATGCTGTAAAAAAGATTAGAAGTCTAACCAGTGTTGAAACAGCTAAGACTAGTTTACTTCAGCTATTTCCATAGCATAATGTCGTATGGTATTTTGCTATGGGGACACGCAGCTGACACTGAAATTATATTTGTTTTACAGAAGAGGGCCATAAGAGCAATTTATGATTTAGAGCCTAGAGTCGCTGCGACAAAAATTTAAGGAAATTAATATATTAACTTTGGCCTCTCAATACATTTATGAAAATGTAATGTACGTACACAAAAATAAAAGTCGTTTTACAAAAATAAGTGATATTCATTCTGTAAATACTAGGAACAGACACAAGCTAGTAGTACCAGTTACTCGACTCTATGGAGTCAGTAATTCATTCTTGGCGCGATGTATACGCTTTTACAACAAAATTCTAGAAAATATACAAAGTTTGACCTGCTTAAAGTTCAAAAACTTTATTAAACTAAGTTTGTATAAAAAGGGTTATTATAATATTAAGGAATATACTTACAATATTATATCACTATTTATTTTGTTACATATAATGTGTATTTATTTTGGTTTCTATTCTTTTTTTTTCCTGTTAATTGCTACACCTATGTCAAATTCTCACTCATGGAGGGTTGAATGGTAGAAAATGCTAAGCATTAAGTCCACCCTTTGTATCATTTTTTTTTCTAAGGAAATGCAATAAAGATTTTATCTCTTTCACTGTCTGATTGTCAGACACAATAGTAAGACAACAGCAATGACCTATACAAAGGACAGCAAATTGGTTAAAATAAATAAAATAATAAAAAGATGCTATACCAACCCCCAGGAATAAAATGGCATGTTTTCACATCACTCAGTATACAAACACAAACATCAGCAACATTTTGCTGCTGTTTATAGACTTATAGGTCCTTTCTTGGTTGAGCCGACCCACATGTACTTTAGATATAATATGCTGCAGTTACGTAAAATGACACACCTTAGACTGATACATACTCTCCATGTGTTCACAATACAATGAAATAATTATATTCTTTTCTTATTTCAGGTATTTACAAACCGGTGCTCCTATAAAGGATGCAAAACAAAGGAAATGGTGCCCCTAATATGCAGTGAGTGCTCCCTTAACTACTGTCTGCGACATAGGCATGCTGCTGATCATGCATGTGAAGGAAAATTAGCAGCTAAGAGAAGACAGGCTGCGTAAGTTATTTAAAGTATTAGGGTTTAAATATAACAAATATCATTTTGTTAATTTTGCTATATGAATTAACCAAGTTTTCATGCTGTTCATTTATTTTATTTTAACAGAAATGCTGCAATGGCAAGAATGAAAGCAAATGCTATTAATTCGAGTCAGACTGCACCACCTGTAGCTGTGCCTGTCGCATCTTTTTCAGAAGTTCAAGGAGATATGGTAAGTAATATTAACTCAATGAAAATAAATGCAGGTTTATAATACAAGAGAATGTGGGACATATATTATATTAAATAGTCTTAATTAATTTAACTCTATGTAGTGGCGTTGTAACAATATCCATTACCCCGTGTCATTCTGAGGGTATCATAAAAGGTGACAGAGGACAATGAAACAAGAGATAGGCCATTTATAGGATTTCTCACCCTATCCTATAAAAAAGGCAAACAATAAAAACTGTGATTGTAAACTTGCTTGCCAAGGGTGGCAGTCAATGAGGGAGGCCTATGAACAACAGTGGATTTTTTTTATAGGCTGTAATTGTAATTCATTAAATTCTGCAAGATATATATAATTTGTTTTGAAACTGTGTCAATCATCATTAATATTGGACTGTCATGATGATGATGATGAATGGTACACAAGTTGAATTTATAAAACCTCTATTGAACATAGGTCTCCCTCTTTCATTGTTTCTACAAATCATAGTTAATTAGCGTTTAGCCATCTAGCAAGTTACCCTTAATGGCTGGCTTATTGTCACTTTCATATGACCATAATAGTAACTCTGTTTCTACAGTGTATATTCCTATCATAAATTCTTGCACAATAAATACAAGTGAAATTAAAAATTTTGTACAACTGGCTTCAATATAAATTATTAAGGATAATTCAAAAACTACTGGTCAGACCTTTATCAAATTTATATGGGGACATCTTTCAAATAAAAAAAGAATCATCAAAATCGGTTCACCTAGAAAAGTTAAGTGGTAACAAAAAAAATACAGTCGAATTGAGTACCTTCTCCTTTTTAAGTCAGACTATAATTTTAAAGTAACACAGTCCACATACGAGGGCGGGTCAAAAAGTTCGAGGAATAGAAGGGGTAAGAAAGGGGATGGGGGATTTTTTAAATGTCACTACTTGGTGACTCAATGCAACTATAAATATCAAGTTTCAGCTACATCGGTTCGTAGACCTTTGAGACATCACAAGATAAACAAGAATATCGGAAATGAACACTAACTATGGAAAAAATTGAGTTTCCTGCCGTAATTAAGTTCCTCACTAAGGAAAGAAAAACGGCACATATCATTATTGAAGAGATGTCATCTGTTTATAGGGACTCTTGCCCTGGAAAAATAGTAATTTAGAAGTGGCATAGCCTTTACAAGCAAGGCAGAAACTGACAGACCGACCAGTTGTGGCAACTTCTTCAGACATTGGCAAAAAAAAATTCTCCATAACCATCTTGGTATGTCTAAGGTTAGGGCAAGATGGGTGCCAAGAATGCTCAGCAGCAGCGGGCCGAGTGTTCGCGCGAGTTTTTGAACTTGTATAGTGGAAACAGGGATGAAATTATGAACCGAATCTTGACTAGGAGGATGAAACTTTGGTTTATCGCTATGAAGCTGAGTCAATGCAGGAGTGCGTGCAGTGGCATAAAAAGGCGCAGCACCGCCTAGGAAGTTCAAGTCTATCGGCTCGATAGACTATGGCTTCAGTTTTTTGGGAATGAGAGGTGATTTTATTGATCAACTAGCTGTTCCTCGCGACTTCGCCCGTGTGGAATTTACTACGATTTCATGGGTTTTAATTTTTTGGGCGGAACCCTAATTCTTTTTTTTAAAATAAAAGTATCCTAAGTTACTCCTTATAACATCAGCTATCTGCCAGTGAAAGTAACGTCAAAATCAGCCCAACCGTTTCGGAGATTAGCCGGAACAAACAGACAGACGTCTGTCTGTCTGTTTGTATATACTTTCATATGCATTTAGTAAAAAGCTGTTATGTTAACATTACAAACAGACACTTCAATTTTATTTATTTGTATAGATTATAGAATAAAAATATGAAATAAGCAGTGCCTTTGTACAAAATATCTTTTTTATTTTTCATTGTAACATTACTTTGTGTGTATATAAATTGTTAAATATATAAAAATTAAAAAGTGCGATTGAATAAAAAAGAAGGGGAAAGTCTCGAGTTATGCTCCTTTTGCACAACAAAACAGTTCGAAAGAGTCATGTTGCAATAGCTTCCTTACACAAGTGTGGCTTCAAAATTTGAAAGGTGTAACTGTCATATTTCAGAACATAAGATTTCCTATTACAATATATACATAAGCAATGAATTCTTTTTTCAGACGGAGGATGAGGCGTTAGCGCACGCACTTGCACTCTCAATGCAAGAACAAAGTGGAAATATACATACAAGAGACACTAACTTTGCCAGAGCTCTTGCAAGACAGCGAGTGGGCGGGGAACAGAACTCTAGGTGTTCTGTATCTTAGCATTATTACACTTTAAGAAAGCACTTAATCTCTATCAGCTTCTTCTTATTCAATTGTGATATAGTTAAATTAGCTTTTTATATTCTATCAGTACACTACAGGATATTAAGATTGTTAACTTAAATATAAAAATATTTGCCAATTTATTTCATTTAAATATCAATTACATGTACAAACATTTACAGTTGTAAATGTGCATAAAATTGAATTTTATTATTAATGAGTATATTGTTGACTTTATTGTATTTACATAAAACATGCATGAAGATATTATGAGTTGAAATTGCACATTTTTATATGTTTAAAATGATGTAACCGAAGATTGTAGAGTACACTGTAACCTTGGGTTAACAAAAGTCTATTTACTTGCTTGCCTTGAAAGACGCCAACATTGTAATCAAAACATTTATTTTGCTACCCTTGTACATAAAGACTCACTTGTAATAAAGCTTAGAAAGATAGCATGAGATTCATGATAAATCGCACATTAAAAACAAGATTAGCCTTATCCAAAAATCGCAGTATAAAGTTTTGAAGATTTTTATAATGTCAATAATTAGAAAATGAATTGAAAAATAAGCATTAGGGTTGTATTGAACAATGGTTTGTGTATCGTTCTCTCAAAATCAAGTTGTTTAAAGACAGTTTACAAGTAGTTAGTGGACAAAAAATGGGTTGAGTTCAGCAAACCACCTCGTGTATTCATACTGTTATCTAACAGAATGGGTAATGCAAATTTGAGAAATAAAACTAAATTTACGAAGAATATTTTTTTTTTATAAAGCCTAGTAATTCTAAATCAGTTTACAATGGTTTCATTATAAAGAAAATTGCATTTTATGAAATTAAATTTAAAAAAAAATAGTCTTCTTTCACCGAAATTAACTCTCAATCAAAATAACAAAGATAAGTAAAGTTTAAAACAAATCAGTAAACAGTAATTTTAAATTAAATTTTACTAAAATAATATTTTACTTCATCACTAACACACATAACTTTCTATCAGTGAGATCAATGAAACAGATCTATAGGTAAATTATATTATATTTTCAGCTTTAGTTAAAAATACCTTAATAATAAGAACTATAAAATCTAGGTATCATCCCAGCATATATTCTTCACATCACTTTTCTTACTTTCGGAAATATCCAATTTTTGCTGATAGTACCTACAACTATTTCAGTTCTTGGGGTGATTGGTTTCGTGTCGTTGTTCGTTTAGTCACATCAAGTTCATTAGTTTCAAAGTATGACTTTTTATAGAATATTCTGATCTCTCTGCATTCTTCTCAATGTTGATGAATTGGATGTCGAATAGCTTCAGCTACTTGAATGTCGTTCGAGACTTGGCCATCAATACTTTTATTTAGCCTAGGGGCTAGCAGTTGCTTAATATCCATGAAGTCACCGTATCCCATTTGGTTTACAACGTATTGCGTTCCGCCTTTTTTAGCTTTTCGAATGGCATATACATATTGAGAAGATACGTAAATGGGTGCAGGCAAGTTTAAAACAGCCTAAGTGTACATGCCATGTATATCACATGGCAATTATAAATTGTTCTTTTTTTTTTGCTTACCACCAGCAGTTATCTAAATACAAAACTACATCAAGATTGACCTATATAAAATATACTAACGATTCGATCGGTCGATCCACATTCTTCACGATCTTTCCCCAACGATGGAACAGTCGCATTGATGTATTTAAGTGATCAAGAGCACATTAAAATACTTATGTTTTCCAGTGGCACACAATTTCCTGACGAAGCAGATTTATGTTCCATATGGCAAAGTAATTTCCTGTAAATACCTTTTAATTGGCGAGCATTTGGGTTATCATTTAACTCATATGCATCCATAACGCACCAAAAAAATAATTTTCTGTGATTTAGACTAATGCGAGCGCCAAGAAATCCTGTAAATGATTGTGATTTTAGAACTGGTGATCTTATTAATACCAGTTTTTTTGATGTTCCTTATAAAACACTTCATTTTTATTTCCAGTAAATAAATGCTTGTAACCGTGTGCATGTAAGTTTCTGGAATATAATGTATCAAAAATATTATTCATAATCATTTTCTGTTTCTCCGCTTTCCAAAAAGTCAGGCAACTTTAGCTCTTGTCGACAAAATTAAATTTCTACAGAAACACTTCTGTTAAGAAACTGGGTTGCCAACTTCACGTTCAATATGGAGTTTCTGTATTGAATATGTTTTCTTGTAAGGTGGTTAGCAAGATGCAAACCAGTTTCTTCTTGTAGTTTGGCTAGCTATTTTATGTATTCCCATTTAATTTCATCATCTTTATATGGACGTAGTTATACAAAAACGTTACAACCCACAAATCATTCAAAACTGATTTAAATATAAAGATATACTTATTTTGACATCTTTGCGAATTGGAGGCCACGAAAACATAAAACATCTTTGTACCTAGATAAAATGGACGGAGTTATACAAAAACGTTCTTCGCGAAGATGTCAAAATAAGTAGATCTGTATATTTAAATCAGTTTTGAATGATTTGTGGGTCTATTGCCACCTCATAATCGGCACATGGATGTTTAAAAGTTGTATTCAGCTCTTTTGGGTTTTTGTACATGCAACCCAACACTTCCATGGCTGATAAATTTGAGCTGTGGCCACATCAAACGTCAGAAAAACAATTTCTTTACAAAGAAAACAATAACATATTTTTTGTAAAGAAATTGTTTTTAAAAGAAAAAACTTGAAACCAAAAACAAAACAGGTGTTTGGCGGTGTTTCACCCCGTGCCTCGGAAAGCACGTGAACAACGGCCGGCCCTGCGCCTGATCATTCTCCGGTCGTGTCGGATATCCGATCTTAGGACTATGAGAATGAGGGAATAGAGAGTGTACTTGTGTATGAGCACGCACTCGTGCACTATAATCTTGTCCTGCTCAGATGGCTAGTCTCCTTTGAGACTGGCCACCGTGACCGCAATTCTGTCTCGAGAATTTTATTATTATTTGCCTCAGTTTTTGCCACCGCGCTTGGCAGGCGAGTTAGTAACCGCAGTTTTTTTATTATTTTGAGTTGTTGCCAGGAAAATGTTTGAATTGCTGCCCATAACCTGTTTCAGTGTCTCTCGGTCGCCTCTTACGACACCCACGGAACGTAATGCGGTAGCGGATATTTGTACACCTACATTACTGTGTAGCAATTTTCAAATACAATATGAAAATAAAAATTTGTTTGATACTCTGTTTTTTTGTTTATAATTATGAGGACACATTTATAGGTCTCCTTGTTTGTAGCAGATGTAAACTGATTAAGAACTATGGATACATATCGTAATTTATATAAAAAAATACTGTTTCATAAGTATACGCTAAGTCGCCGTATAAATTATCGATCATTATTCTATGAATTATAAAAATAGGGTAAATTTTGGCAAAGTTGGAAAGTTAATAATTTTAGTAATTCTTTTGTAACGTCTATGTTTTTACTTTGATATAATAATAATAAGTGGTCCAATTTATATTTAAGTAATTTTCAAAATCATAATATTATATCATTGACACATTCCCGGTTTACTACCCGAAACCGAAGTTACTAGCTAAAAATCCACGAATTTACAATTGAATGTTCAAGAATATTAAAAAATGATGTTATCAATGCTCTGCTGAGGAAAAAGTAAAGATATTTACGTCCCGCACTGCACCGACACCTCTCATTGGAGGGTTTTAGAGCAAGGTAAGTTTTTAAGGGAAGGTGGGGCATTTGGGATTATTTTCATTTATATCTTAGTTAAGACTTGCTAATTTTTACTTCAATCATATTCAACACATCGGAGAACTAAATTATAATAATATTTGTTTATTATTTAAGCTGTTATCACAAATATCACTTATGCTATTGTTAACTTTATTAAGTGTAATTTATTGGATTATATCATATTAATACAAATATTATGTATTGAATGCGAAATAAATATATTTTTGAGATAAATATTGTTCAAATTGTTTTATTTGAATCCAAATATACATTTTTTTAAATATGTAACAAAAATATAACCAACAACTTATGTATATACCTCGACCTATATGTATGTATAACAATAAAAGATATGTTTAAAATCATATATTACATTGTAAATATATACCCTAATTCCCAGCACTAAACACGGCCTTATTTATAAAGTTAAAGTCAATTTATTAAATGCTTAACGTTGCCTTCTCTCTTTCTCCCCATCTCTCGACAATAGAAAGAGACAGGTATTGAGATAATTAATATTTCATTAGCGATAATCAACGATTATAAGTAAGACCGTTAATGTGTAGATATACTATTAGCACCATTTTAAAAATTTCGCCCGGGCATAAAAGTTCTTGTTCATCATCGTTAGAACTTGATATTTTATTCTCAACAAACAATCATATAGACACAAAATACATGAGTGTATACAAAATTATTTTTTAGTTATTATAGGCCAGTATCCTCCTGATGGTTAGTGGCGTGTAGTCTTAAGCCGCGTCTCCACCAAAGTTTTGTTACCAACTGTTGTGTTTGCTAACACGTGTTGGTAAAAAATGTTTTTGTAATTACCAAGTGCTGGCAACAAAACTTGAAACAATGTCGGGAACCGTGTTTCCATTTTCGGCGGCAACATCAAAGGAATACGCTTGTTGGAAACATTTGTTCCCTCGATGGAGACGCTTGTTGGAGACATTTGTCGGCAACATCGGAAACAAATGTTGGTAACTTTTGTTGAGTGTTAAACAGTTGGAAACATAAATGTTGTCAATATTTTTGGTGGATACGCGGCTTTAGACAATAAAACGCGCTAGCATAGCTTTTCACTTGCCAGGGTTTGTCGAAGAAAGGACGAACGCTGGCACATTAATCCAAAGTATTTTACAGGTTGGGCTTGTATTAAGGTAAGACAAGCTACTTCGGTGTAAAGTTACACCCCACCTTTGTAAGAACACTCAATTTGCAGTTGCTTTGAGCTTGCCTGCCCGAAGTTGAGGTTCGGGGAAATTTCAACTCTAATTGGAGGCGGTTAGTGTGTTCCAAGTTATACATCCTAGTAACACAGTCTATAAATCCATACAGTCGTCCGACGAAGACGTCTAGACAGGGCAGTCGTGCGGGGTGTAAGGGGTGAGACGCGGGAAGGACGAGCCCGAGCTGCTCATGCCAATCGTATTAGTAGCTCGGGACACGACTTCCAGGGTTAAGGCGCGTTTGCTTTTATAATTTTTAAATTTAGTGTTGATACTTATAATTAAAATGGTTCATACGACGTGTGCTGTGAGAGATTGCAAATCGTCATATAGCATAAATAAAGATCTGCGATTTGACGAAATCCCGCACACGGAAGAAAGGTAAATAAATATTGTTATTATTTTTTTTACATTATGGATATTTTAACATTTATACCAAATTGCCAACGTAAAAAATAGGTACTAGTCGCTGGGCATTACTATTTCGAAGTTTGATTTTTTTCTTCATCTAAATCGTGTGGTTGGACAGGCTAAGGTTTTAGACCATACTATAGTGCCTCGTCTTCGGTCTTTCGAAGTTTTTTATAAAATATTAAGATGTAGGGGTCAATTTTTAGGTTTGTCGGGGTGCTAATTACGAAAATAGCATTTAATTTTATATCCATGATCGCGGACATTTTTTTAATAATATGATATGGGTATTAATTTCGAGGTTTCTTGTGGTGCTGATTACGAAAATGGACTTCATTTTTAAATCCAAGATGGTGGACATATTTTTTTAAATGTTATGGGTGTCAATTTCAAGGTTTCTTGGGGTGCGAATTACGAAAACGGCATCAGTTTTCATATCCAAAATGGATTTTTTGTTAATAATACAATATGGATGTTAATTTTATGATAATTATGAAATATTTTAGTGATAATTATGAAAATTTATTAATAAGTAATGTATTTAAAATTTTCAGATGAAAATTATGGATGGAAGTTATTGGAAGACCTGATTTAGTTGGAAGAACTATCAAAAGCCTAAAGAATCAATTATAAAATAAACTGATAATTCAATGTCTGTAGTCATTGTAACGTTAATAATAATATGGATTTGATATCTAGCTAAGAGTATAAGAACGATTTTATGTAGTGAAGTTGAGGTATGGCTACATATCGACAGTAGAGCACTCCCTCACGTTGTGAGGCGTGCAATTAACGTTTTGAGTACTTTTAGGAAAAATCTAAGAACAAATTGTTACTTATTTTTTATATTAATAATCATGGTGTTGATGACGATGTAGATTTAAAATAAATAATTAAATTAGTAGAAGTTGTTAATTTGTGACAACCCTAACCTCCATCCGCTGTCTAGATGTTGTCGGCATTTACCACGAGATCAAAAGCGTCGTCCTACTGTATGTTTATTATACTGTGCTAGTAAGATAGGAAAGAGGTTTGCGATCGCCTCTGTGCGACAAGCAAACGCGCTTGTGTTTCGGTATAGTTGAATCCCAGAAGAATGGCATTTCACCTTTCTGAGACGGCCTGCAATAAGAAATTCGTACATTCTACCACAGCTTCTCTTTCGGACTGAATATAATCCCGACTGCCCCGGTAAATCGGCTAATATCTCTTTAGGAATATGCTGTGACTTGCGTTCGAATAGAAGGGGTGGTATATGAATAGATGTAGCAAAAAGAGACCATTTACTCAGCCCAAACCCAGGCGAATTAGCCGTGGATTTCGCAAAAGGCTACAGTGGTTTAGCAAGCTATAAAGCCTTCGAAACATCAAGTAAAATAGTTAGTTTCCACTTTTCTAGATCGTCTACTTTCTTTTCAGCTTGTGCACATTCGGCGAACTATCTATCAAAAAAGTCCAAGTACATCAGTTAATGAATGAATGAAAAAAAAATTATTAATTCCAATACACTTAATTGTACTTATAAAATACTCAATAATTTAGATACGCTATCTTTGGTGTCTTTTCTTTAAAAATGATGTATAAACAATAAACAGAATCAATTCTTATAATTACAAACAAGTACTTGAAGTTGGCCCCTAACTTACACATACTATTTATGACCCTGTCGTTTAAACCCGCAATATTTCTAAATCCTTTCGGACGCATATAAAGTATGTTTTTATTAATTTATATCTTTGATTATTTTTTATTTATATCTAAACTCTTGGAGCAATTATTATTGTCAGTCCCTTTTCCCAAAATGTATCCCGAATATATTATAAAAAAAGGATTTTTTTTTTTGCAATTTACAAATTGCTCAAAAGAGCTTTGTTATGCAACGTTCGGAATTTATGATTGTCGTTTAAATAAGTTGTGATAAATTCCGGAGGGTGTCTTGTAAAGAATAATTCTAAGCTCATATATTTGGCAGCAGTCAAACGTTTGCGCTCTGCGTTTGATCTGCAGAGGTTTTTGTGAGCGTGGCTCGCGAAATTGGTCGCATTTTTCTCTACTAATCTCGGTGTTACACGCTGCTGTGGATCGTCTTCTAGCGGTGGCTGAAAAAAAAACGATATCATAACCATGTTTTTTTTATTATTAAGATTTTTGGCTTGGATGCTTCTCCTTTAAGCCATGTCTTCATTTTTATCTCAGTATCAATTGATAATATTCCTTTATAGTACACAGCTGCACAATGTGTTGATGCGTCACATTGCGCAGCCCTTGGGAGATTTCGACGGCAACTTGAGCTAGCAGACAATTGGCGATATTATCTCTAGGCGCCTAAGCAGGCAGGCACCTTATGTTGAGATTCACATCAACATCGAGGCACTTATTTCACCAATTCCACTAATAGTTCACATGCGCAGACATTTAATACACAAAATCGCACCACTTTTACATATCAAAATTCACTTCAAACCATTTAAACAATAACACAGGAGCAGCAATCCACCGCCGGTCAAGTTGCCGCCAAAAATCCCGTGACCATGTTTATTTTATTTATATATTATATAAAAATAAAAATTCCATAGTTTATGACATTTTTTTTATAGGATAGGGTGACAAACGAGCACACAGTCCACCTGATGGTAAGTGGTTACTGTGACCCATAGACATCTATATTTATGCTCAATAAAGAATCAAAATGCAGATGCGTCGTCATCCGTGAGTACTATGATGGAATGCCTCTTTTCCAGTAAAATGGGTCTCCGGTTCTCCACACTCACCATACGAAACACAGCAGTGTCAAGCTCCCATTTTACGCTGGTATTCTGTGAGAGCGTGGTCCTACCCCGGTCGAGCCGACCCATTCGTGCTACAACTTAGTAGTAACTAATATAGCTGCGGCATGGCTCTACCACATATAATATTAGATTAGCTATTTTTAAATGTGAACCAGTGGTAAATTAAAAAATGACTTTCAATAAGAATTACACATGTAATGTATATTGAATAAAAATTATTCTATTCTATTCTATTCTATAAATCTCAAAAATGTAATAAAATTGTACCAAAAAATGTGCAGAATGACAGATGTTAAAAAGCAACTAATTTCACGAATTTAAATAAAACATCAAACGACCAACCCCGATTCTCCGTAGCCCTAGAATGTATTAATCTATTAATTTGTTAATAGCAGGGAGACACGGAGTGCGCTTAGTTACGCAAGGGAGGAGGGCCTGTATGTTTCCCGAAGATTCAACCTAAGCTACTACTTAAATAATTGAGTTGACTTCCTTCTATTATTGTTTCTCGAAATTTGGGTGATATATACTTAGATTATATTTAAAAACGCTTCGTAAATTATGCTTTCCTAAACTTATTATTTATTATATTATTTATTTTTATTTTTGTTTTGATTGAGATTTTTGGAGATAACCTCAAATTTTTAAAAAAATCTTGAAATCTATGCATGTTTGTACTCACTTTGATTTCTCCGCAGGGGGGTCCCCAAACCCCTCCGCAGGGTTGCCATTTCTAAAGTGCTTACAGTACGTTTAGGAAAACACTCATCATACAGAAATACACTATATACCATAGTTAGATTACACTTTCTATTATATATATTTTTATCTTGAAGATAAAAAATACATACCGAAAACCGTATCCACTGCCATATCTGTGCCCTCGATATTTCCGCCGTAGCTGAATCTTCAACATTGCCATTGTAGAAGAAATGCCCAATACCAGCTAGCCAATGGTATATGAATAGTATGGAGACGGCAACGTTATGCTTCAAACCTTGCAAGGTCACACCTCCCTGCGGTATAGTCAGCAGATCTTGGGCGGTTATATTTACATCCAACTGACGCGTGATTTGATTGGGCGCCGTACCGTTTTTCTTCCAAAGCTTTAATGTAAATTAAAAAAATAAGTTCACAATATTATGTTAAAGAGTAGTGGTACTACTAACTAAATGTGAAACTAGGTTGCAAATTCACCAACCCAAAAAAATGGTTCATGAGACGAGCAATATAGGTTCGGACTTAGAATGCAGTATCTGAAAACCTTAAAAAACGCGCGAAAATTATTTAAAAAAAGAGTCATCCCCACACTAGGGTTTTCTCCAATATAATTTAAAAAAAAATCATCTCGTCGTTGTCATACTAAGGCCAATGAAATAAAAATAATTGATGAGTCAATGTTTTTATCTATACGTCAGATTTCACTTTTTGCTTGTCCATTGAAACCACAACATTAAAATATTTCGAAACAATTTCAGTGTTTGGGTCACGATTACTTCAGTTTTTACTCTTCTCACAATATTGAAAGCGAAATTCTATACAATATAGTTTTATGTAGTTTTTGGTGTCACAAAGTACGTAAAGAAAAAACCCCGAAGCATGGTAAAAACAGTTCTGATTATATACCTATATAATGGGGCCTATACAACATCGTCCATGATGGACGAATACTAGCGATCACGATCGTGTAGAGGGCATAATCGCCTATAATTACCCATGATCGGTGATGATCGAGCGTAATGGCCGCTGTGTCGGTTTTTCGGACAAATATCAAAGGAAGTTCGGCTATGATCGTGCGCGCGTCTTCATGATCGCCGATGCCCTATAAACTTACCTATTTTATCTTGTCCTATTTCGGTGTATAGTTAACATCTACCTTCTTTGCTTCCTTTTTTTTCATCTGTCTTTTATGGTGTACATTTAAAGAATGGTTAAATTATAAACTAATTAATTAAATAGCGGCAGCTGCTACTGTTTCAACGTCCATCTCGGACAGATGACAATACAAATATGTAGGATGCACGATCGTGTGGGTAGCCGCGCAATGATTGTGACAAACATGCCCCATTCTGTGGTTGTCAATCAAGGTCGATGGTGTATAGGCGGGGAAAAAATTTAACAAAAGCTGAAATATTGTGTATGTCCTACTGGTGGAAGGATTCCTTTTCTGCCTAGGAGTCTGTCTGAGTAGATAGCATCCTCTTACCTATTTTTGCTAAATAGCTGTGCCATCACTTCTAATTAATTAATAACACCACTTCTAAATCCTTTATTTACTAATGCCATCACTTCTAAATAATTACAGGCTGTGAGGCAATCCATCTCAGTTCTCAAAGGTGAAAACGCAATAGCTTTTTTTTTGAAGTTCGCTGCAGATGTCCACGGACTGCAGAACCCATTGTTCATTAGGTGAACTGTAAGTACGTTTGTACTCGTAACTCCCGTTTTCTTTTTTAATATCTAATAGGACTACTATATCAGTGTTATCAAATGATAATCATTAACAATGGATCAGTATCAAGCATCGCTGCAAAGAATTTTATTTGGGGTGATAACGTATCTGTCTTTTGTTTGAAGTTCGTTGTTGGTGTCCATAGGCAGCAACCAATTGTACGGTATTGCTAGATTAATGGTTACAGTATTAAATACGTAAATCATGGCTTTTCTGTACCTGACAGTATATTTTAGAACCGATAGTTTTTTTAAAATGATCATTCAGCTATCTATATCAGAGAGCACGACGTTTTGTTTTAGGCGACATTTACTATAGTACAGTAAGCAATATTCCTAAATCCCCACCATACAACCATCAGAATAATAATAATCTCCGCTTGTGTGAAGTGGTCTCAACGCTCTATGTCTCAAAATACAAAAGTTTAGCAAATTTGCGACCTGCCTTTTGACATTTTAGGCATTACGTTGCTAATATATATATATATATATATATATATATATATATATTTTTGGGATAAAGATGACAAGCGAGCACACAGTCCACCTGATGCTAAGTGGTTGCTATAGCCCATAGACAACCACACCTATAATTGTTTGCGAATCAAAATGCAGATGCGTTGTCATCCGTGAGGACTAAGATAGAATGCCTCTTTTTCAGTAAAATGAGCCTCCGGTTCTGTACGCTCACCATACGAAACACAGCAGTGCCAAGCTGCTATTTTACGCTGGAATTCTGTGAGAGCGTGGTCGTTCCCCGGTCGAGCCGACCCATTCGTGCTACAACTATACTAGTAATATAGCTGCAGCAGCATGACTCTACCACGTATAAATAATTATACGATTAATGATTGTAAACTATTATTTATTGCATTTTTTTTTACTGGATGTGGGGTGCTTTTGCTCAATTAGTTTGATTTGTGTTTGTTTAGAGTTTATATGTATGTTGTTTAGTTTTTTTATCATATAATGATGTATACACCTGTAAAGACATATCCTTTGTCTAAAAAAATTGTATTTCGTTCGTAACAATGCATATTGATATTGTCGATGGTGTGTCTATCTAAATAAATAAATAAAATAAATATATTTTTAACTATTATACTATTAATATATTTTTACCTATTATAATTAAACCTACCTCATTTACATAAGGCACCAATCGCACATCGTACACCATAAATCCGTCGACGCCTATTTCTATCTCTTTTAGTTTGGCTTCTAAAACATTACTGACAACAATCTTCGACCTAAAAATAAAAAAATGTATGTCTATGTGAACTAATTAAATGCCCAAATTTTATACGAATAATTAAGGTAATAATTACGGGGTGGGGTTACATCCAATAAATTATATAAGGTATTATGTAAAAAATTCCGAACGTTCAAAGCATAGTCATCTTACAAATGATAAATTTTTGTTTTTTTTTATAGGATAGGGTGACAAACGAGCACACAGCCCACCTGATGGTAAGTCGTTGCTGTGACCCATAGACATCTACATTTATCCTCAATAATTAATCAAAACATAGATGCGTCGTCATCCGTGAGGACTAAGATGGAATGCCTCTTTTCCAGTAAAATGGGTATGCGGTTCTCTACACTCACCATTAGGGTTGCCAGATGGTCGGGATTCGTCTGGATTCTCCCGATATTTTAAATGATCTCCCGACTCCCGACAAAACTCAAAATCTCCAGACAAACAGCTCCTCGAAATGTTAATAATTTAAAATTGAAATGCAACCAAAACGAAATTATGAAATTAAAAAAAATTATATCATTTATGTTGTCAATTCTTGTAAGCAATGCTTATTGTGAAAGGGTATTAAGTTTACTAAATAATTTATATACTAATGAGAGAAATCGTATGGCTATTGATTTAATAAAAGCTGGGTTACTAATTAGAATGAACTTTGAGGAAAATTGTTTAAATTTTAAATCTTTTCTGAATACCACTAAAGGATCCAAATTGGTGGATTCAGTAAAGTCCAATGCCTAATACCTGTGGCAACCCCAAAATTAAGTGTAGTTACATTAATTATCTGTCAACAATGTTAACTATATTTGTATTGTAGCCCATTAATTTTAAAAATTATATTTTTGTTTTACATTTTTATTTTTAAAATTTACAACATTTCATTAACAGTGGATTGCGGAAGCCCGTCTGGCTACATTGAATGTATGTGGAGGAATGAATGATAAGATGGATGAAGTATGCGATATGATGCATGATAGAGGAATAGACATGTTAGGTGTAAATGAGACGAAACGGAAGGGAAAGGATGCCACTACACATGGCATGTATACCGCGTACTGGTCTGGTGTAGACGAGACCAAGCGGGCATGCCAGGGAGTCGGTATCATCCTTTCAGAAAGAATGGGTCATTGTGTGAAAGAGTATGAACGTGTAAGCCCGAGACTGCTATGGATACGAATGAAAGTGGGCTTAAAGAAGTTGTTTGTTTTAGGGGTCTACGCCCCAGACATGTCTAAGCCCACTTATATCCGAGAGCAGTTTTGAGAGTTGGTAAGGATGGTGCTAATGAAATGCAAGGTTAATGAAAATATTGTGATATTAGGCGATTTTAATGGAAGGGTTGGGGTGAGGAGGCTTGGTTATGAAAGGATATTGGGAACGTTTGGTGATGAAAGTATAAATGAGAATGGTGAAAGCCTTCTCGCCGTATGCGTGGAAAAGAATCTTTTTGTGAAGAACACTTTCTTTCGTCACAAGAAGATTCACACGTATACATGGGAAAGAGGTGATGATAGAAGTATGATAGATTTCATAATTGTTGATGAAAGAATGAGGAGCGCGGTGGTAGATACAAGGATTTACCGGGGCTCTAACGTAGGGACGGATCATTACTTGGTTTTATGCTGAATTAATGGTCTTTTCAGACGTTGGAGGCATCGGACATCTGTGCCTAACAACTGCGTTACAGCGTATAAGAACAGAGAGGTTAAAAGATGAAGGTGCGAAAGAGAAGTTCAAATGTAGATTGAGAGAAAATATAAGTGGTATGGCTGAATTGTGTATGAATGATTTAGACTTGGAGACTGTGTGGTATTATACACGTCAAGAAAGGTTTAGTGGATGCAGCTATCGAAGTATGTGGTGTAAGTAAGAGAACGAATGAAAGGAAAAATAACACGTTATGGTGGGATGATGAGGTACGGATGGAAGTTGAAGCAAAGAAGAAAGCATGGCTAGATTTACTAGCAACCAAGGCTAGTAATTCTAGGAGTATGAATGATGATATTGAAAGGGAAAAGGCAGTCTTTAGACACCTAAATAAGAGAGTAAAAGAAGTAGTTGAAAGGAAAAAGCAAGAAAGAACGGATAAGAATGATAGAAGAATATCGGATAACTTCCAGGCAAACATTAAAATGTTCTGGAAACTCGTAAGAACTACCAGGGGACATTCATAACAGCCTAGAATGAATGCTATACGAGACCAGAATGGCTGTATTCTGAATGACGAAGTTTTGAGTTTAAGGAGATGGAAGGAATACTTTGAAAGCGTGTTTATGAGTGATGAGACGTTTGAATTAAATGAAATAGAAATTCCGAAAGAAGAGGAAATAGATAGAGATATAAGTATAGATGAAATAATGAAAGCAATGAAAAGTATGAAAGCAGGTAAGGCAGCCGGTTATGATAGAGTATCTCTCGAAATACTAAGGGCTGCAGAAGGAGTGGTGGCAGACCTGCTGTACACCTTGTTTAATTTATGTTGAGAATTTAAGCGGGTACCGGGAGACTGGTGCAAAGCCGTGATAGTCCCAATATATAAAGAAAAAGAATCAAAGCAGGACTGCCGTGGTATCAGCCTTCTTAGCATTGTGGGTAAACTGTATGCTAAGGCACTAATTGAAAGAGTTATGGAAGAAACTGATGGAAAAATTTGGGATGTGCAAGCGGGATTTAGAAAGGGAATGGGATGTACATCCGTACGGATCAGGTCAGATGACAGAGTGGACAGGGATGTGTTATGGCAAATACTGAACTCATTTGGGTTGAGCGCTGGCTTGATACAGGCATTGAAGTCTCTATATAGGGACTCTAGTGCTTGTGTCAGGATCAACGGGGCCTACTCGGACTGGTTTGGCATCCATAAATGTGTCAGACAAGGCTGTGTGGCTTCCCCGTGGCTGTTCAACTTATTTATGGACAATTGTTTGGAAAATTTGACAGTAGAAGAATGCGGGTTAAGAATGGGCGAGTTAACCGTCAAATGCCTTTTGTACGCCGATGATCAAGTCATACTTGCGTCGTCGGCAGCCGGGTTGCAAATGATGGTTACATTAATGAACAGGACATTTAAAGAAAAGGGAATGAAAGTGAACGCAAGTAAGACGAAAGTTATGGTTTTTGAAAGAGAAGAAAGTAAAACGATATGTGACATAAGAATAGAAGGGGAGTTGGTAGAGCAAGTAGATGAGTTTGTGTATTTGGGATGTGTGTTTAGCAGGAATGGTAGATATGATAAGGATATAGAACGACGAGTGAATGCAGGAAATAGAGTGAATGAGGCTCTACACTCTATTGTGAAAAGTCAGAATGTGTCCAAAAAGGCACAATGCTGTGTTAGTACCTACTTTAATGTATGGTAGGGAAAGTTGGGTGTCGCAGAAGAAGCACGAGAGTAGAATAAATGCTGTAGAAATGCGGTCATTAAGGAGTATGTTATGGATGAATCTGAATGACAGAGTGAGAAATTGTTTAATAAGAGAAGAGTGTGGTTTGCAAGATGATGTTGTGACCAGGATTAAGAAAGGAATGCTTCGGTGGTTTGGTCATGTAGAAAGAATGAATGAGGAAAGAGTGACAAAGCAAATTTATGTTGCAGAGGTGCACGGCAGAGGCGGGAAGGGTCGCCTTAGGCGAAAGTTTATCGACCAAATTGGCGATATATTGAAAATGGGCCAAATCAAGAGTACCTTTAACCGACGAGCGTGTATGCGTAGGTAGGATGTGGAGGAAGCGAGAGAGGTGTGTCAGGATCGTGCCAAATGGAAATCCATAGTCTCTGCCTACCCCTCTGGGTGAGAGGCGTGAGTGTTTATTATTTTATGTTTTAACATTTATTTCTCCCGACAACAACCCCAAAATCCCGACATTTTCAAATTTTGTCCAGATATTTTGGTCTTCCGATCTGGCAACCCTACTCACCATACGAAACACAGCTGTGTCAAGCTGCCAGTTTACGCTAGTATTCTGTGAGATCGTGGTCCTTCCTCGGTCGAGCCGACACATTCGTGCTACAACTATACTACTAATATGGATGCAGCATGGCTCTACTACGTATAAAATGGTTGTATGGTTCGAAGTTAGATGTCCTTATCTTTGAATTTTGCTTCTAAATATGGTTGAACAATTTGTTATTCGTTGGATGAACGAGTGACGTTAAATTTACTGAATATTGATTTTATAAATTCTGAATATTTGGTATTTCGTCTAGTGAGTGTCGTAAGAGGCGAAAATGGGAAATGCCAAAAAATCTAATGGCCAAGAAAAATGGCGGTATAACCAATGGCTTTATATATAAAATATCATTGGGTATAACCATTTCGTTGACACCAGACGGAAAATACCTATATAGATGAAAGGCAGAAGATTCAAAGGTGGAGTTTTTTTACGTGGTAAAGCCATGCTGCAGCTATATTAGTAGTAGGTATAGTTGTAGCACGAATGGATCGGCTCGACCGAAGGACCACGCTCTCACAGAATACCGTTGTAAAATAGCAGCTTAACGCTGCTGTGTTTCGTATGGTGAGTGTAGCGCACCGGATACCCTTTTTACTGGAAACGAGGCATTACAGCTTAGTCCTTACGGGTGACAACGCATCTGCATTTTGATTCGTAATCGAGAATAGATGTAGATGTCTATGACCGCAGCAATCACTTACCATCAGGTGGACCGTGCTCGTTTGTCACCCTTATCATATAAAAAAAAGTTCTAGTACTGCCGGTATCGCCAATATAGGCAGAATCATTCCCTATTCTATTTTTTGTCTGTATTAATTTTTTCTCTTCAGAATACCTGAGCTAGCTTTATGATAATATAAACATATAGCAGAATAAGCATAATAGCTTTGTCTATTATTTTAAACTTTACATGATGTGAAGGTATTATAGAGAATTCCTAAACTTATTTAGAGAATCCTAGACTTATTATATAGGATTAGAAAAGTAGTTTTTTTTTATAGGATAAGGGTGACAAACGAGCACACAGTCCACCTGATGGTAAGTGGTCGCTGTGGCCCATAGACATCTACATCTATCTTCGATTAAAAGTCAAAATGCAGATGCGTTGTCACCCATGAGGACTAAGATGGAATGCCTCGTTTCCAGTAAAAAGGGTCTCCGGTTCTCTACACTCACCATACGAAACAGCAGCGTTAAGCTGGTAATTTTACGCTGGTATTCTGTGAGAGCGTGGTCCTTCCCTGGTCGAGCCGACCCATTCGTGCTACAACCATAATATAGATGCAGCATGGCTCTACCACGTATAAAAAGTTACATAGAAAATATTTCAAAATATATTACCTGACATTGTGAGAAATAACAAGTTATGTCTTGTATTGTGATTTTGTGAAAAACTTGTTATTTTGTGAAAAATAATCAGTTATCAAAAGGGAACAAACATCATAGGGACTAACTAAAACAAGAGCTATTGATATAGTAATTATTGTCATAATAGATATATAGGTCTTCAACATGTTAGACATAATATGCACAAAGTATTATGTAGGTCCCATTAAAGGATCAATTGTTTAATTTAAAACAAAGAACGTCAATCCTTTAACAATCTGTCTTTTAGACCATTAGTTTAAATAATATTCTCGGTTTGTGTTTCCACCGCAATCTCTCCATTTTAGGTCAGGTCAATTGTGCCCTTAAGTCAGCTTGTAAAAAGGTTATAAGTTATCTCATGCATATTAATAAATAATAACATCTCCTAATGATTGCGTAAACAAACTTTAATCAATTTTAGTAGTACATATTCTGTATACTACTACTTCGAGGCCTGAGTTACCCGCTCCGAGTGAGCTTGACGAATATACTGTGGATTAGAGCTGGTGGCCTATAATCGATAATGATATATACAATTAAACAACCGTGTTATCGCATTCACTTGTGACACCTTTTTTAACGATTTCAAAAAAGGAGGAGGCTATTAATTTATATATATATATATATATATATATATATATATATATATATATATATATATATTATATATATATTATGTATGTTCGGACACAACGTCTTTGTGTATGAACCGATTTCATAGGTTTTTTTTTTATTAAAAAAAACACTAGGATTTTCTCTTGTATTATAGAGCTAGTTTAGATACATGAATTTCACAAAGGCAAACGTCCAGACTCGGAACAATTATTTATAGTCCGTACAAGTACTTGTTCCTTGCGGGATACGAACACGCAGCCTCCAGTGCCGTCACTCATTGCTAAGCACTGCGATATGAAGCCATTATTTCGTCGGTTTCTTTTTTTACTAAACAGGTAAAAAAATTGTATAAAAAGCGCGGGCGTAGGACGTAGCGGGGCGGGTGCAGAGCGTGTGCGGGGCGAACGCGGGGCCGGCGCGGAGCGGGAATGAGGCGGGCGCGTGGCGTGTGCGAAGCGTGTGCGGTTGAACGGCGATAAATGCAATTTCAAAGACTCAAATTATATGCAATAAATTTCAAAACGAATTAGACGCGGGTGCTGACACGCGTGGCGTGCGCGTAGTGGGTGCGTGTTGTCGGAACGCGCCCTAAATCTTTAAATCGTCTGCATAGAGGAGAAAATTACAGTGATCAAAACATTTATTAATATCGTTAATGAATAATACGAATAGTAGAGGGCCGAGAATGGAACCCTGCGATTCACCTGAGCTTATATCTACACATGGTGATTCGAATCCCTTAACGACTTTTTGAGTTCTGTTAGATATGTGTAAGATATTTACTATCTCCAAAAATTTCCTCGTATATGGTATACGAGGAAATTTTTGGAGATAGGCTATCTTTTCAAGGAGTATTTTATGATCCACCCTGTCAAAAGCTTTGCGAAAATCAGTGTACACGCTGTCAATCTGTTTATTTGCATCTAGTCCTTCAAAGAGGTCCGTTGTATAAATAAGAAGATTAGTAATTGTGGAACGACATTCAACGAATCCATGTTGTTGCTGTAAAATGGAGCTATGGAGACATGGGTAAATAGCTTTATGTACTAATCTTTCGCAAAGTTTCAATAGGGTAGGCAAAATAGAATTAGGCCTATAATTTTCTACGTCTTTCTTGGATCCTCCTTTACATAGAGGAACGATTCTGGCTGATTTCCAGATCTTAGGAAAGACTGTCTTGTAAACATTTACTTAATAAATAGCATATGGGTTCATCAATAGTATCAGCAGTCTGCCTCAAAAAATAGGCATTAATATTATCAACTCCAGCACCTTTATTAACATGAAGCGCTTTAATTGAGGTATGAACTTCTTCCTTTGAAATTTCTACACTACAGATTAATGCATCAGGAGTCTGACGGTCATCTATATTAATATCTTTAATTTCAAAGTTGTCTGGTACAAATGAAGGTTCGAATACTGATTGGAAAAACGTCGAAAAACACTACATACTTCAGAAGGTGAATTGGCAGTTACGTTTTTGAAGTGCATTATGTTGGGTATATCTGAATTCTTTTTACGATTATTAATGTAATATGTCCAGAAAAATGTAATATTATTTTTTATACTGTGTTCTACATGTTTAAGGTAAGCTTTATAACGCCGATCGGCAATTTCTTTAAATTGTTCTCTGTGTATAGCAAAAATACAATAATTTGATTCCGTATTATATCTTTTCATTTGTATCCAGGCTCGCTCTTTTTTCTTTAAAAATGTTAATGTTGCTTATTACCAAGGTGAGATGTCAGATGTTACACATCATATGTGACTACTGTAAGACTCGCTTGTATTTTTCTAGTTGTTTTAAGTGTGTCTTTTACATCAATTTACTAACGTTATTTTACCTGTTATATAAATCGAATAATATATTAACAAAATATTTAACAACAATTTTTTTTAATACAATTTAAAAATCATGGATCAATGGGAAAACGCAATGAAATGCAATCAAATGGAAACTGCAAATTTAGTTTCTTTGTAATAATAGAAAGAAAGCTGTAATTTTATAGTGGTCTTTATATCTGCAACACAGTGCATTGTTGCGAAGATACTTTACGTTTAGCTTGGCAATGCAGTTGCAGCAACATTGTCAATATACTCTGCAAGGAGTGGTACAAGAACATTGCACCAGAAGTGCAGAAGATACAATTTTTATAGCCCGCTTATGAGCCCTTTAAGACACATTATAGTTTTATATTTTGTGTAAATTACTATAATGTTGTTACAGTTAAAATAATATAAACTTTTTTGGTAAAGTAATGCATATTATATTTAAACTTACTCTTTGTCCAAACCATTAGATCCTGGTTTTAGCATAGCAGCTGCCATTCCTCCAGTAGCTGGAGCACCACGAGCATGACATGTACTAACAACTAATTTCATATAACTGTTTAAAAAGTGACGATCCATATTAACATATTTGTTTCTATCTGGCAAAATAAATTCCTTTCGATCTCCTACAGAAATATTATAATTAGAATAAATAAGTAAAATATTTAAATTAGCAAAAGAGATTCTGCACCCAACTTAGTAAAAACAAAATATTAAAGCCAGCTGTTGCTAAAATTTGTGTAAAAACTGATTTGTTCAAATTTTAATAACTGGGCTTGTAATTCCTTCTTATGTCAAGATCAAATACTTGCAAGCAAATAATTATTCTTTTATTATACCTTATACGTAATCAACTGGTGAATGATCATTGACCATATTTTTCCAATATTACGTTTTTTGGAGGGGTATGCAATATTTTGTTTTACAAAAATAGAATATGATTAATGATTCAAATAAATCAAGGTTGATCATAACAATATTGTGTTTAATATTGGGCAAGAAATGTGTTTCTTTAAATTTTCTAGCCGTGGTAGCCCAGTAACTATACACTTGCTGTAAATATCATAATATGCAAGCAACCAAGATCGATCCCCACAGGCACCAATGAAATTGTTAATAGAAGTTTAAGTGTCATTTTACCAAATTCATAATAGTAAAGGCATATCATGTTGCATGTCTTAAAAATTAAAAAATATATTTTGTTTTGAAGACATGCAGTCTTAAAGGACTACATGCAGTAGGGCAGCACAGCAGACACTTATTTGCCTTAAAACCCTCACAGAAATGTGTGGAGACTTATGCCTAGCAGTGGGACTGTAACTTTACTTTGCTTTAAAATTTCTATTTTACTAATAAAATTAGTTTTATGCAAACATCTTACCAAATTTTGCTATGATGGAAGCACAATAATCCCAAATGCCACAATTGAGTCCTAGAGAGTGATCCTTCAAAGCATATAGTATTTCTTCCAATTCAAATGTTGATATAATATTCTCAATTAACACACAAGCTTTTATTGATCCATGAGGTAAGCCAAGTTCATTCTGGGACCATACAAATATTTCATTCCATAAATTTGCCTCAGACGAACCTTGAACTTTGGAAAGATAAAAATAAGGACCACTATTGTTTTCATGCAATTTCTTTGCATTGTGGTACATTAAAATTCCAAAATCAACTAAAGGACCTATTGCTTCTTTGCCATCTATCTGCAAAAATAGAAAATTTTAATTCAGTCAGGTTATTCATCCTCCGAAATAAAAAGGCTTATAGCTCGATTTCAAATGGGAAAAACAAGAGGGAGGAGAGGGGGGTTCTAGAAATCTATCCTGGCAAATCTCCCTGAAAACTTGGTATCTCCACTTGATTAAAAATTCAAATGCTGACTACTAGTGCTACAGCAGAGTAGGGTATTAGCCCTCTTGGGGCAAATTATGAGACAAACCCAGATATATGGTAATTTTGTTTGTTTTTTATTTTAACATATACATGTAAGTTAATGATGCTTAAAAACTTAAAATCATAGTTTTATGAAAGTTAATAGAAGTCATAGTGATATTTTAATATTTTAATTATTATTGGGATTCAACTATACATAGTTTTACCTGAAAGATACACCTTGTTTTAGACATGAATAAATTGAATACACCTAAGTTAAACTAACCACTATCGGCTGCACCTCGCTCATTGTAACTGGATAAACTAAAATGTAGCTCCACTTTGGCTTTTAGTTGTGACATTATATTTTTTAAATAAATATTTGTGTTTAGTAAAAGTTGTGCAACTTTTAAACTTACCAGTATATCATGATCAATCATATTCCATGCTCTAGGCCTTAACATCAAGACAGGACAGGTGGTGATACTTAATGGAGCACCAGGAAGTTTACCGTTAACAACTAAATTAATATTATGGTAAGCAAGCAGTTGATTCTTCCAAGTTGGACAGTGTCCATCGTCAAAATCAACTTGAATGCCTTGAACATCAGAATTAAGGGCGGCTATAAAATGAGCAGCATTTGAAGCTGACACATCACCTAAATCTAAGTGACGATTTCTGAAATATTATTGAAGACAATCAGGGAACATACTTATTGTTGTCAGATTTTAATTTGCAGTGAATTAAATTATTAAATTTAGTTAATTTGCCTATGATACCTACTGAAGTCTATATGGAATTGGAGCCACTTTCCATATAGAATCACTTCTTTCGGATGATTTCTTAAAATCTAAACTATTTTGGGTTTGAATGGCAACATTTTTTTCAAGTCGATTTTTATAAAGATTTTCAATTTTTAAATCAAATGTTTTGTGCAACTTAGCCACAAATTCAACAGCTTCCCGACTAAAAACTGATTTCTGTATGTCTACTAACTTCGGTGGTGCAGATTGTAATAAAATAACGTTAGACATATTTACTAATGAGTAACAGAAAAAGATAATAACGTTAAATATGTTAATCCTAAAATACAACCCAATCTAATTGTCACTTCTATCATATCAAACTTTTTGGATAAATAATAAACTTTGGACTTATGTTTTGACAGTTCACAGACTGACAGAAGCAGAACACAAAAACAATTTTTTTTAATAACTGGCATCCCGGCTCTTGGTTCTAGCCCTTATCATAGTACACGGCTTCACAATGTTGATGCGTCACATTATGCAGCCCTTAGGAGATTCTGACGGCAACTTGAGCCAGCAGACAGCTGACAGTTGGCGATGGCATCTTAAGACGCCTAACAGACAGACACCTTATGTGCCGACCGCCTGCAGCAACTGTCCTCATGCTGCCGACCTGTGATTGGCCAACAATCCGTACAGATCCGTGCGACGATATTCAAGTCAATATTACTACTTTAAACCATGATAGACAAGATTTAATATATATCGAATCTTACTCATCTCTTACTAAACTACAACGCATTTTCACTTATGACTTACGTTATACATAACCTGTTGTAAAAATAAAATTAAACTTACCGATGTGCTGCAGCCTGAGGAACTTACTCGATCATTTGAAAAACTAGCATATCTCTCTCAACATGAATCTTTTCATGACGAATTAAAATTATTACAAAATAATAAGCCGTTACACTCTATAATATTTAATAAATAGCATTTTACCTTTAAGTCCGTTTCTACGCGATGGTTTAATCCGTGTGGAGGGCCGCCTCCATGAATCCTCCTACTCGTTCAAAAAACGACATTATATCTTAGTCCACGGCAAGCATCGCTTTACTCGGCTGTTGTTCGGGCGTGAGCACCGGCGCCTGCTGCATGCCGTGCCGCTGCTGCTGCTGTCTTCCGTTCGTCGCACTGTGTGGCCCGTCGCTGGCAGAGATGTCACTCGTTCCGTCTATCATCAGTGTGTCAGAAGTCGTAGGTTTGAGAAGTCGTAGAACCCTTAAAACGGGAAATTTACCTTCCGTTCGCGTAGACGCTGGATTTCTTTTTATTAGTACTGGTGTAGATTTCGCGGGACCTTTTTCTATGGTTAATCGTAAAGGTAGAGGCTGGAAATCATAACCAAATGCTACTTATGTTTATTTGCCCTACGACGAAGATTTTTATTTAAAAACTGCATCTTAACTATCATGCATTCTTCGCATGATCATTGGTGACCGCGACGTGATTATCCAATGAAGAAGTAGGGTTGGGTTTTAAATTGAGTCGCCTGAATTAGAGGATTCTGTCACTGTGGGGGGGGGGGGGGTCAAGGGAGTTTATCTGAAACACCCCCATGCGATTTTTGCTGCTGGAGCAGCGTCGAAGTATTTTTAATTATTTTTTAAAATTATTGGTAAATCACTAAATAAACGTGAAATAGATCGTATATTTAACTAAATTCTAACGTTTTTGACGTTGCATCTGTCAAAGTCATCTCAAAATGCGTAAAATGAATCGTTAGGCCGGCAGAATACAGGCGACTTACAAAGGAGAGCCGTGAAATGTTTTTTCAAAAAAGACAATCATAGTCATCCTGAGAATTTTGGTGATGCCATAGTGGAGTATTTGTGGCGGCGGAACGCAAAGATCCTTTCTTACAAATGGTGGCAGCTATAAATTACGTTTATAGATTAAAGTAATTATAAAAGTTAATATTTTGGTGTTTTATTGAGTGCAAGAGCGAGCGAAGTAAGCTCGGAATCTGCGGCACCCCGACTCGGACAGGTTAGGTTAGAAGGTGATGGCGGGGTCGACTGAGCGAGCGAAGCGAGCGAATAGACCTGTACCACTGGGTGCTTCCGAGTGCTTATTTGTTCCTGGCTCCATGACCTCCACATATCAGGCGCGAGGAGTCCGTTGTGCAAGTGGAGTAAGAGGCCGCAAAGAGCAATGCACCTAGTGTTCCTGGTGCGCCTTATCTGAGAAGGAAAAGGGGGAAGAAAAATCCTCAACTAAGGAAGGGTCCGCGCTGATGGGACCGCGTTTCCGTGGCCCTCCCAATGTGTGGCGAAGGTGGAACACCATGGAGTTTTAGTAGGTGCGAATTCGACATAATCCGTTCTTGTCCCCGCGAAGTAGGTATGCGTAGGCATTTCCTCAATTGAAACATGGAACAAAATCCGTTCTGTAGTTACGAATAAAATCATAGTTAGACCAACGTAGCGTTGATCTTGCTTTTATATGAGTAATTTATTCTTTGGTATTAAATTAATATGATACATAAGTCACGGTGTATAGTCAGTCCATAAGAGGTCAGTGGCTTTGACATAGTATTTTCGATTCATGTCTAGATGTGTTATCAATCATAAAAATATTCTTTTATCCTCATTAAAAAAAAATAGAAGACATACATAACAATTTTCATTAATTAGATTTTTATTGTATTACTAACGCCATCTGTAAGACAACTAAAAAATTACTTTAAGGCCGGCCAAATACATGCGGAATTCCGTTTCGGGATTCCGTTTCCGTAAATATATCACACATACGTTTATTTCCGTTCGGAATAACGAGGGTCAGTTGAGAGACGTTAACCATTGAGTCTAGACATTCTGCCAGCGAATAATAACGACGATTTTCTGATAGCTATTCCAGATGCAGATGTATAGATGTTCTAAAGCATATTGTAAAAGAAGAAAAAAAAATCATCAGAGACTATTTGTCGTTTTAAGTATCGAAAGGAATGTGTAAACAAAAGTAAACTTCAATTTATCCAAGATAATGAAGTAGAATATATTATATCAAATAGAAATAATTTAAAATTAAAAATTTTGTACAGCCGACTTCAATATAAGTTATTTAAGAATAACTTAAAAACTATTGGTCTGACCTTGATCAAATTCATATGGGACCACACGAGAAGTACCAGCTTTCAAATAAAAAAAGAATCATCGAAATCGGTTCACCCAGAAAAAAGTTCTGAGGTAACACACATAAAAAAAAAAACGAAAAAAAAAACATACAGTCGAATTGAGTACCGGCTCCTTTTTGGAAGTCGGCAGATAATTCATACTTAAATAGTCACAGTCCACAAATTTTAAAAAGTTGACGATCAAATATCGATTCACAAGCAAGTTTCTATTCACGCCGTACTTAGTTAAATTGCTTAGTATGCTATCAAAGCTGATCCAAGGTATGAAAGATTTCATTAGACAAACAGTACAAGAATCAAATAAGTATTCAACGGGTAATTCAAAAATTTTGATAAAAATGTGCACTGAACGTGACTACTCTGCTAAAGAAATATTTTGGATTATTATGGGTGCCTTTGTATCGATCTTCTCGACAATTTTCTTCAGTAAATTTGGGAATATCTGAAAAATGGGAACATCTAAATATGAATAAAGAAAATGGAAGTATTTATGTTTCAAATTCTTTGGTTAAATGTCAAACACGACAGCGAAATTTGAACAAAAAGACGGTTATCTCTGAAACAATAATCAGATCTAACTTGTAAAATAATGTTCTTGTTACTAGACTACATTTGATTGATACTGAATTACTGTAATACTGTTACCTTAACTAAACGTAATAATAGCCGGTGTTGATGATGATGTTCTGATTTTGACATAGACTACTAAGAGGTAGAAATGAGACCAATATATCAAAACGTAACTAATAACGTTATGTTATCAAAATATCAAATATCGATAAACCTAAGTACATAACCGTTACCACATACCATGTAAAAGTAAGTCGGAGGTTACACGCTCAATCTGGCGTCAGTTCAATCCATGATTGACGTCAGAATGACGGGAAACTGACTGTATACGCGTAGACTGATGGACTGATGGTCCAGAATGATGATTATTTAAATATTTTAATAATTTTTGTCAGTCTCGTCAGACTGATGCCAGACTGAACGTGTATTTCATAGTTATCAGTCTGATGTCAGTCACCGCTTAGACAGCGATGGAGTCGCACGCCGTGTCGCTGCGTGCGCTGACTCCCCGCCACCCCCGACGTCTCCTTCTCATTCATTAGCCCCGGAGAAAGAATTTATTTTAACTTTAGAACTTTTACCTATTCTTTGGGATAAGACGAATAATCAATACGTAAATAAATATAAGAGAATCGAGGCGCTGCAGAAATAACTAGTAATTTTGAAAAAAAAATCCCAAGCTAACATAGAAGATGTGAAAAAGAAAATTAATACTTTAAGATCAAACTATCGCCGTGAATTCTTTAATTTTTTCTTATTAATATCCATACCTAATGTGTATGCGTGTTATCGCGTAGAAGTTTTCGGTTGGACTGATCGTCAGTCTGACTTACCGTCTAATACCGCCCGTCAATCCATCATTCGGCTATCAATCTATACGTGATCAAGGTCACAGACTGAACTGACGCCGGATTGAGCGTGTAATCTCCGCCTAAAACGCAAACTGGAACGATATGCTTATCTATGACGATATGCCAACACGGCCCAAAACTAACCGATGACCTTCGTTGATAATCGTTGTTTCTAGTTCTATCGACGGCCGACGGTATCATAAATACGTATGAAAGAGATATAGCGAATATGGATTTCGTTGCGATGTTTTGGTACCACACAACTGTGCACATAGTGAAATATAATTAATTACTAAATGCAATAAGGTCGAATTTTAAATAGTTAAAATTGCCTAATTTTTAAGTTTGTGTAGTTGTGAGAGTTGTAAAATTTAAATGTTCTTTAGAACATTAGACACAAGCCTTAGATTCGTATGACCATATTATTTGGTTTAGGCAACTTTTTATTTATGTTTTGGATGGAAAGTTTAGAATTTGATTGCGAATCAGATTCTAAACTTTCCACAGCAGAGCAGTGAAGGTAAATGTTGGGGAAACGGGAGAAATTACTCTATTTTTTATGCTTCCGTCGCGTGTGCAGCCTTAATGGTTAAAGCTACACAGAAATCATGTATAACGGAAATGTTCTCCTTAAAATTATATAAAAAGTATCCCACGACAGCATATGTCTATCTTTTATGGTTGACTCACAATAACACGTGTAACTCCCGATAGCTTAGCAGTTCGGAGCTTTCTGATTATATTTGTTTACTCTTACGTTAATAACACTCTCACTCATCCCTAATTAAAAAAAAGTTAACATTATTATCTATTCAATGAAAAAGAATCATAGAAATCGGTATAGAAACACCAAAGTTATACATGAAATACACTAATAAGCCATCGCGCGTGAATACTGAATCATGCTATAAGGATTATTTTTGTGTAACGGTCGCCGCGCTCGACGCGGCTCGCGGCGGGAGGTATAAATCAGCGCCATGGAGAGAAAAAAAAAATTCATGGCATTATGCTGAGTGTGCTCCTGTTCCCAGATGACGCCTTGACACATATGAGTATTGGTATTGTATAGTTTATAATATGTAGTATATTGTAATTTGTATTGTATAGCCAATATTATTTGTAAATTATGTGTTTCTTTTTTATGTTATCTGTGATGGCGTCATGTTGGAGAATAAACCTTTCTTTCTTTCTTCTGTATAAAAATGCGGGGGTCCGAGTGCGAGCTTCATACAATATTGGCTGTTGATGCGAATAGGCGTTCAGAGTGTTCGACCTTATTGACAGACAGTAATTGATTTTAACAAACCGTGCTTATCAGTGCGACTTTTAGTCTACTCTTACGTTTAATAATTTATTTTTAGATTTCTTTGGTTGTTATTTTATAAATAGGTATTAGTTATTTTGGTAGTGTTTAAATATTTCTTAGTATTAGCTTAATTATAAATTAAATTTCTTTGGTTGTTATTTTATAAAATAGATATTAGTTATTTTGGTAGTGTTTAAATATTTCTTAGTATTAACTTAATTATAAATTAAACTTTTTTTTTTATTTAGCTGTAGTTTTAAATAGGTACCTGACCGCGAACGGCATACATTATCTCGCGAGTCCGAAACCTACACTGAGAGGGAATTACGTCTCACAGCTGACCGCGAACGGCATACATTATCTCGCGAGTCTGAAACCTACACTGAGAGGGAATTACGTCTCACAGCTGATCGCGAACGGCATGTACTATTCCGTGAGTCCGAAACCTTCACTAAGAGGGAATTACGTCTCACAGCTGATCGCGAACGGCATGTACTATCCCGTGAGTCTGAAACCTACACTGAGAGGGAATTACGTCTCACAGCTGACCGCGAACGGCATACATTATCTCGCGAGTCCGAAACCTAAACTGAGAGGGTATGTATATATTATGTCCCACAGCTGATCGCGAACGTCATATGTATCTCGAGAATCTGAAACTTTTACTCAATATGAAGACCGTTTGACAAATGATAGGGTGCACCATAAAATTATTCGATCTCTTGAAGATGAACATGAGCATGAACAACGACTAGAGTCGGGACGCGAATATTACAATTCTTTGAGACAAGAATGATTAATAAGTTTGTCTAATGAAAGATTAAGAATTGAAAATATTCGGTCTCTTGAAACGGACGAACAGCGAGAGGTCCGTCTTACTGCAGACAGATTTCGACATAGTCTTAATGACTTAGATGAACACATAGAAGATCAATCTACAAATTCGGTAGCGTGGTCCGACAAATATAAAAGTGGGTTTGCTTATAACCTCACAATTGATTACAGATCATCTTCTGTAATAGGCGATATGAACGTAGAATGTTCTTTTTGTAATGCTTCAAAGTGGTGTAAGGAGTCGGCTGGTTTCTGTTGTTCTGGAGGTAAAATAAATTTGCCTTCGTTCGAAGATCCACCGGAACCTTTGCAGTCACTACTTTTAGGGGAACATGTGCAATCTAAACAGTTCTTAGACAATATTCGCACTTATAATAGTGCGTTTCAAATGACATCCTTTGGTGCTTAACAAATCTCAGAAGGTCCTTTCATGCCTACTTTTAAGATACAAGGTCAGGTTTACCATTTGATAGGATCCCTTTTGCCTGAAGACCAACCTAAGTTTCTTCAAATATATTTTGTATCCGACTACAATGAACAGTCGAATATAAGAAATCAATATTTCCCGAATTTATTGTAAATATTGAACATATTTCACAACTTCAGAACATATTGCATCAGGTTAATTCGTATGTATGCAGTTTTAAATCGGCATTAGAAGCTCGTCCTCAAGATGGTGATAACAATTATAAAATTGTTATAAAAGCCGATAGGCGTCCAACTCAGGAACACCCTGGGCGTTATAACGTTCCATCCACGAATGAAGTTGCTGTAGTATTGGTCGACCAGGAATGTGGTAGGCGTGATATCGTTATCCGTTCCAGAGACAATCGTTTGCAACGTATTTACGAAACCCACAGGGCTTACGACAGTTTGCAATATCCTTTGATATACTCTCGAAGGGAAGATGGTTATAATTTCGCTTTGTACCAAACTGATCCGCGTACAGGTGCACCTAATTATAATAAAAAGATGTCATGCCTTCAATTTTATTGTTACCACTTGCAAGTGAGACGGAATAGATTTGTATACTTTCAACGTTTTTGTGGCTTATTCAATCAGATTATTGTTGACATGTACGCAAAAAATGAAACCGAAAGATTAGTTTATATACGATCTAATCAAAGGCAGCTTCGCGCTGAAGAATACGTGCACCTTCGCGACGCCATGCAGCAAGATAATGATACGGTGAATATGGGCCGTTTAGTTATTTTACCCTCTTCTTTTACTGGTGGTCCACGCTACATGCACGAACGTACTCAAGATGCTTTTTGTTACGTAAGAAAATATGGAAGTCCCGACTTATTTATTACTGTAACTACCAATCCCAAGTGGGATGAAATCACTCGGGAGGTTATTGAGGGTCAAGCACCGCATGACCGCCATGATATTATCGCAAGAGTTTTTCATTTAAAATTAAAATCAATGATAGATTTACTTACCAAAGATAACATTTTTGGAGATGTATTGTGTTATATGTATAGTGTTGAGTGGCAAAAACGCGGCTTACTTCACGCACATATCCTGCTTTGGTTAAAAGATAAGGTTCAACCTAATGTTGTAGATAGTTCAATCAGTGCCGAAATTCCAGATCCGATTGCAGATCCCGTGTTATACGATATTGTTAAAACTCATATGATACATGGTCCATGTGGCGCATTTAACGGGAATGCTCCTTGCATGCAAGATGGTCGTTGCATTAATAGATATCCAAAAGCATTAGTGGATGAAACTGTAACAAGTCATAATGGATACCCATTATATCGTCGCCGTTCAAGAGACAATGGTGGTTTTACTACGGAGAATGTACGATGGCCCACCGAAAAAGAGTAGAAGCGGTAGACAGAACTTTAAGGGATATAAGACAAAATGATCGACCAATGGGCGGTATCACGGTTTTATTTTTTGGTGATTTCCGACAAACCTTACCGGTAATACCACGGGGAACCCGAGCTGATTAGGTTAGGGCTTGCCTAAAAAGCTCTTATTTGTGGCGTGATATAAAATCGGTACATTTGACTATAAACATGCGAGTGAGAACTGGAGATAACCGGATGATCGTCTTACTTTTTCAGTATATTTTAATTTTTTTAATATATCTTACTTTGATATCAATCCAGATTTGTCAGATATATCGGGCAAGTCAAAGAGAATAAGTTATTAGCAGGTATTTTAAGTTTTAATGATTTTTGTATTTTTTTTTTTATAGAAGAGGGGGCAAACGAGCATGCGGCTCACCTGATGGTAAGTGACTACCGCCGCCCATGAACAACGGCAACACCAGGGGAATTGCAGATGCGTTGCCGGCCTTTTAAAAAGGAGTAGGCTCTTTTTTTGAAGGTCCCTAAGTCGTATCGGTCTGGAAAAATCGCTGGTGGTAATCGATTCCACAAGGAAATTGTGCGAGGGAGAAAATTTCTCCTAAATCGCACAGTGGTGGACCGCCAATCATCCAGATGATGTGGATGGTAATGCGAGTTTTGTCGCGATGTGCGATGGTGAAATTGAGCGGCTGGAATTAGTCCGAACAATTTCTCAGAGCACTCCCCGTGATAGATGCGATAAAATACGCAAAGATATGCAACATCTCTACGCAGTGCCAGTGTATCGAGCCGATCAGAAAGAACTCGGACGTCGAAGATTCGAACCGCTCTGCGCTGGATGCGGTCAAATGGAAGGAGCTGGCACTGGGGTGCCCCGGCCCAGAGATGAGAACAGTGATCCATGTGAGAACGAACTTGCGCTTTGTAAAGTTGCAAGCGATGTGCCGGCATGAAATACTGTCTCGCTCTGCTGAGCACGCCAAGCTTTTCAGAGGCCAATTTGGCTTTCCCTTCCAAGTGACCACGAAACTGCACACTATTCGATATGTCAACGCCAAGGATTCCGATGCTAGCTGAGGCAGCAAGAGGAGTGCCTTGAAACTGAGGAGATACGACAAAGGGGTACTTTTTGGCGGTAGACGCGCAAACTTGTGTCTTATGGAGATTGAACTGGACTAGATTTAGTCGCCCCCAATCCGAGACTTTGTCCAGCAAAGACTCGACTTCAGACACAAGTTTGTCCCGGTACTCGGCGACGTTTTCCCGAGAAATATTGGCACGGCCGGTATATAAGGCATCACCAGTGCTGTCGTCTGCATAACAATGAATGCTACCAGTTAGCAACATATCATTGATATGCAGGAGAAACAGCGTTGGTGATAGCACGCAGCCTTGTGGAACACCAGTGTTGATAGGCTTAAATTCAGGTGACCCAATTGCACAATTTCTCGGGAAGCCCATAGGAAGGCAGCTTCGAAAGAAGCGCTTTGTGCCAGACCCGATCGAACGAAATTCTAAAGTCCAATGTTTAACTGTCAAATTTTATTTCTCTGTGTTTATGTTTAACGAGTGATAACGAGACAATTATTTTATATTATAATAGTACATGATATTCCTTTTAAAATGACACCAATATTAAAAATATGGTATTTACTCAATATAGATAAATATATAATGTTTACTCCATATAAATTTTAATAAATAAAAAAAGTTTTAATAATTTCGAGACACATCTCAACATATATTTCCTTTATAAATGGCTATCAACGTGTTAATGGTGAAGCATTATTTTATATTTAGCATTTATTTAACACAAAAAGCCGATTAGAATACATTTTAAACAACATATAATCAATAAACGATGATCGCGTATAGCGATTAAAATTTCGAGCTAAATTATTATATGTTAATGTTTTGGAACTGTCGTAATGATACATATTTCCCAAAGATAATAAAATATCTTCACAATTAATTTGATGTACAATAACATTAGAAATAACATATAAAAACAGAAAACTTATCACATTTTTGATCGAATTCCTCACACTATAAAACTGTCCACAAACAAAAATGGCAAAATGTCATTTTCAGTTTTTTTCTAAATATTTTCTTAGTATTAACAGATAAAATTCACTCTTACAGATGACAAATTTCAAATAGCACCATCTCTAATTTTTACTGTATTATTAACAGCTGTATTTAGCGCTGTACTCGTTTACAAAGAGAATATAATCACTACGTTTACTCGTTTATACGGAACGATGTCGTTTTCCTGTATTGGACAGTTACTATACTCTTTGATGTTGTTTGTAGTCACCATGGATAGGTAAGGCAAGAATTTTTGCGGGAACTACAGTCACCGTGGACGGTTGAATCAGTTTTGTAAAAATCCAATTCTAGGTATCCAAAATCCGAAACTAAATATATATTTTTATGATGGTATAGTAATGGCCAAGGAGAATATAATCACTATGTTTAAGAGGCGGGACTTTCATAGTAAAAGTAAATGTATGAAAGTATGCCAAGCTACTCTACCAACATCAAGATATGACATTAGTTTTGACAAACAGTGCTGACAACATTGACGAATTACAATAGTGCTGTAAATGTCTATACTCGTATAATTTTATCGATATAACCTTTATCAATATATTGTTTATCGATATTTTTACATAATAAAAGCTAAATCTCTATACTGAATTATTTATGAGAAATAATTTTTTCATGTGGGTATTGAGTAAGAATGCCGATGAGGATAAGAAATCAATGTATTTTACACACAGCAATTTGTAATTATATCTTTACAAATATTAGGTACAAAATATAAAATTAAAATATGAACTGTTATACTAGTAATTAATTACGTAAAATTAATGAAGACTCCGTACGGCAGTGGCTAAGCGTTTGGCTGCGGCATTGTAGGGCCGAAGCTTCATTCCCGCACTAAACAAGAGGGGCTATACTGTAAAATAAATAGGTCTACGTCTGGATGCTTGTTTTCAACGTCAGTTGTTTTTAAAGGGTAAAAATATTGGTTTTTTTAACACTGATTGGATTAAGTTGCTTTTAAGTGTAACAAATACTATGTACAAATCGCAAGGCTTCTTCACAGAGGTACCTATGTACATACTACTAGCAGAGATCGTTTACTAATAGTCGCTTTCAAAATGAGTGCTCATTATAGCTGATGTTCTTATTCTTATTTATTTAAAAAACGTCACCCACACACTAGGATTTTTTCTTGTGTCGTGGATGCCTCCACGACACAAGAAAAAATCCTAGTGTGTGGTAAAAACCCTAGTGTGGTAATCCTCCTGTTTGCAGATGAATCTATAAAAATTTTATCTATAACCAGGTAATTACAAATCACTTTATAGTTTAGTTATATAATCGAATTCTTACCAAAATGTGACTTTAGAGGGATATTATCTTTTGCTACATGTAAATGAAACCTAATTAACATACACATAATTGTGGAAGTTTAAATTAAGCCAACTGATGAAATAACAGTTCGTTTTAGTTGTGTGCAAATGCAATATTTCTAGAAATATGTTTTAACATGTAAATCTTTTCTTTTTTTCTTTTTTTTTATAAAAACGTTACCTCCACACTAGGATATGCTCCTGAATTGTAAAGGCAGTTTACAAATATAAATTGCACAAGGACAAACATCCAGACCCGAAACAATTATTTGTAGTCCATACAAATACTTGTTCCATGCGGGATTCGAACCCGCGGCCCCCAGCGTTGTAACTCATTGCTAAACCACTGCGCCACGGAGCCGTCAAATTAAATAAATTTAAATAAAATTTCAATTGTTGCATGTGCCAGCTATTTCACCCATTGCTTGCATCTGAAAAAATAATATAAATAAAATCACATTTTTATTAGACAAATAGAATGTTAGCAGTCACAATTGACATTGAAGTTTCTAAGTATAGTTCGTTTCGGATTGCCATCCTATCGAACTATCAGATTTAGGAAATAGTGTGTTTATATTTGTGCACACAATCGTGAACTATAAAAACCTGTCCTACGTAGATAGCTAGTTCAAAAATGTACTCGCGTTAAATATCACATTATAATAAAATTTGAAATTACCACATACCTTTAATCATCTAAGGGAAATATTGCTACGAATAGCCTTTTCTTGTTTTTATTTTTTCCGTTTCGTATACCATTTAATTGGAAAGTTTTAGAATACATATTTAATTTTTTAACAATTCTGTAAATTAACAACGGCTCCTTTAGCAAAATTAAAAGCAATCTTAATAAATAAAATATGTACAAATGTAATTGTTTGATTTCACATTTGAACCTATTTGATTTGTTTATACATTTCAGTCTTTTCTTTACGTTGTTTCACGTCAATGCCAAGATTAGGTTAAGATACTGTGTTTTTTAAAAGTTGGCTGTGGCAGGATACCAGCGATGACCTCAAATCACCACATAGCTGAGTCACAGGCCAGTTTGTCTCATTGTTTTTATGTATGTTTTTCCTTAAGTTTGTCATAATTTTTTTGTACAGTTTTAACTACCATGTGTGAATTGAGACAAATAAAACTCTTTATTATTATTCATCATCATCATTACAGCCCTTCACAAGTCCACTGCTGAACATAGGCCTCCCCCAAAGAATGCCACAAAGCACGATCCTGAGCTACCTGCATCCATCGACTTCCTGCATGTCTTACCAGGTCGTCACTCCATCTCGTGGGGGGACGCCCTACACTTCGCCTACCGGTACGAGGCCGCCACTCGAGAACCTTTCTTCCCCATCGGTTGTCGGTTCTTCGAGCTATATGGCCGGCCCACTGCCACTTCAGCTTACTAATCCGTTGGGCTATGTCGGTTACTCTGGTTCTACTGCGGATATCCTCATTCCTAAGTTTATCACGGAGAGAAACTCCAAGCATAGCCCTCTCCATAGCTCGCTGAGCGACCTTGAGCTTTCTCATACGGCAAGCAGTGAAGGACCACGTCTCAGTTCCGTAAGTCATCACTGGCAACACGCACTGGTTGTACAATTTCGTTTTAAGGTTTTGAGGTATGTCTGACGAGAAGATGTGTCATAGCTTCCCGAACGCTGCCCAGCCGAGTTGAATCCGTCGATTGACCTCTCGGTCGAAGTTGGACTTACCTAGTCGGACTATTTGTCCCAGGTAAACATACTCGTCAACTTCGAGCTTAGTGTTCCCAACAACCACCGGCATAGGTGTGACATGGACATTAAACATGATCTTTGTTTTGTCCATGTTCATCTTAAGACCTATCCGTTGGAAAACACTATTGAGGTCATTGAGCATAGTGCTTAGGTCCTCCAGCGATTCTGCCATAAGGACTATATCGTCGGCAAATCGAAGGTGAGTGATGTACTCGCCATTGATGTTGATACCGTATCCTTTCCAGTCCAGAAGCTTGAAAACGTCTTCCAATGCAGCGGTGAAGAGTTTCGGGGATATGACGTCACCCTGTCTTACACCTCTCTGTAATTGGATAGGTTTCGTACTCTGCTTCTGTACTCGGATAGCCATCGTAGCCCTACTGTACAAGCACTTCAACACTTCGATATACCGACAGTCAACTTGGCACCGCTGAAGAGACTGCAGCACCGCCCAAATTTCGACGGAATCAAAGGCTTTCTCATAGTCTACATACGCCAGACATAGTGGCAAATTGTACTCTTCGGACTTCTGTACAATTTGCCGAAGGGTATGTATGTGGTCTATGGTGCTAAAGCCCTTTCGGAAACCGGCTTATTCGGGAGGCTGGAAGTCGTCAAGTTTGCGCGCGAGACGATTCGTAATGACTCTCGAAAACAGCACGTAGACGTGGCTCAGAAGGGAAATCGGTCTGTTTTTTTTTAAATCTATAGTTCTTCAAGAGAGCGTTGTCACCTTTCTTGAAGAACAAGACCACCGCACTTCTGCTCCACGCCTCCGGTGTAATGCCACCATGGAGGACGGAATTAAAGAGCTTCTGAAGGACTTCAAGTACCGGTTTTCCACCCGCTTTCAGAAGCTCCACTGTAATTCTATCCTCGCCTGGGGCCCCACCGTTTTTAAGGTGCTGGAGAGCCATTCTAATCTCGCTCAGACTGACGTCCGGGATATCTTCGGAATAGTGTCGGATGAGACTCGCTCTTGGATCGTTACTCACACTTGCGTGTAGCTCCAACGATGACGTGAACAACTGCCCATAGAACCTCTCAATCTCACTCAAAATCTCAGGTGTCCCGGAAACGATGCTGCTACACTCTGTCTTCAGCTTTGAGAGTTGGCTCTTTCTGGCAGACAGATCTCTGGCAAAGACTTTGGAGCCTTGGTTCCGCTCGATCGCTTCTTCAATACGAGCTGTATTGAAGTTGCGTAAATCCCGCCGCATGCATTTGGAGATCTGTCTGTTCAGATGCCTGTATGCTGTCAAGTCTGTTGAAGAATGTAGCTTCATCTCCCGTCTAACAGCCATGAGATTAAGAGTGTGATAGGAGAGTTTTTGTGTTCTTCTACGGCGGGTCTTGCAGAACTTAGCTCCGACCGCATGGACAGTTTCCACGAGCTTGTCATTCATATCGTCCACTTCATTGCAGTCTTCTAGGCACTGAAAACGGTTTTGTAACTCGAGCTGAAAGGTTTCGGGATTTTGGATTAGAGCACGAGGGGGTCGGAGCGTTCGGACGGAGCGCGAGTCCCTCTTTCTCCATGAAGTCGGCCAGCTGCTGGCCCCTTGGGTTCCGTTGCCCTATTCCAAATTTCCCTACTTTCAGCTCACCGTTCTCTCTTGTGCCTAGTTTTGCGTTGAAGTCTCCCATTAACACCGTATATTGGGTTTTGTAGGAATGCATGGCTCTAGAGATATCCTCATACATTTCCTCCACCTCCTCATCGGGGTGTGCCGAGGTTGGTGCGTAAACCTGTATGACCTTCAGCGAATACCGTTTGGTGATTCTGAGTATAAGGTACGCTTATTACGGTTATTATTATTACTATTTATTATAATAGACATATTATGTAAAGCAGAAAGAAGAGATAACCGTCATTAAATTTTGACCCCAGTAGTACATATAATTTTTACTATGGAAGTTGCACCAGCCTGGTAATGGCGTCGAGATTCCATCAACATTAACTATTTGCTGGGTTAAGCAAATCAATATATTGTGAACTGAGCGTCAGATAAGGCATCTTCTTGCGAAGAAATAATAAAAAAAAACACTCAAGCTTGCTACATATTTATTTATCTATGTTATAAAGTACGCTAAGATTTATAATTAATGTAAAAGAAAATACGTCAGACTAGGCTGTATGGGCTCCCCTTGCTTTGAAATTATAAGAAATAAATAATGTTTACGTATTTACGGTTTACGTATTTAGCTATTAACTATTTGGTAGCACAAATTATAAAGTTGTATGTTTGGTAGTATGGTATTATGGTATTACCGTGTATCACAAATTATAAAGTTGTATGTACAAGACCGTGTATTACCGGTATTTAGTTCTGAACGGGAGTCTCTGATGATTTATTGTTCCTGATTTGTAAACACTGGTTTAGTTTATAAATACTTTTAAAACCATAGATTTAGAATGTACCCTATTCTTTTCTAATATTTTTCTTCTTAAACGCGTGTTTTTTTCCATAAGTTTCTTTTTTCGTGGTGTAAGTAATAGGGTTGAAGAATGACCAGCAGTTGTGTGTGCATACGGTTCTAGTTCTCTAGATGGAACAGTAATGTCTCTATTAACATATGATGACGCCAATCTTCTAGGTTTCAGTTTGATCTGCAATAAATGTAAACATATTTTACCTCACTCATGTACCTACTAAACGAAATGAATATAATAGATAGATTAATAAGGCATTAATAAATAAATTTTCTAAGTATACTTACAGGTACAAATAAAGTAGGTATTGAATCTTTCATTAATACACGTCGGCACTTTCTTTGAATGAAACATTTATCTTCAAAATGTTTGCTGCAGACTGTTGAATTTTTATATGGAGTCCATTGGGGTCTGTTTATTATGCGTATCCATTTTTCACGTAACTCAAGTCCACGGGGAAACCTTAAAGGAGGGCATAATTATTACTTATATTATTAATACTTCTAATAAGTATTTTAACTAAAGAAATGCAGGCATATATACATGCGAGACACGAGTTGCCAATTTTGGAATGTAAAATAAAAAAGTCACGTAATCACAAATAGACTACGCATAATAATAATTAATTATCGTCAGTACAAATTACTTTTTGAAACCATCGACTTGATAAACTCGATATGGAAACTTATGACGTCACCATTTGGTCAAGCTCTAGTGTAAGCATGCAATTATATATTTTACATGAAATATTCTCCAATTGTAATCGTACCTAACAAATATATATAATTATAGTAAGGAAATGCAATATTCTATAATATAAAACCGTTTTGAAGATATTAAATAGCAGTAATTTCACACAATAAGGTTTTAAATATTCCAATGAATATATCATAATTACCTGTGAAACGTGTATTTATTTGGGTTATTTCTTCTTGTCACGTCACAATCGTTTACACAACAAGATACCATATCTGTTCAAAACACTATTTACCCTTAATTCTTAAAGATTTTGAAAGAAATTCATAAAATAGACTATCGCACGCAAGCTAGCGGGACGCTATGGCCTCTTACTCGAAAAAACATTGACATAACGGTACTTTGTTGTGCATCTCTTTCCCTCTCACGGAGTGTGCTTAAGGATAATGATGTCTCTTTTCCACGCTTCATTGGTCTTTTAGATGCTAAGTCTATGTTTAAAACACACATTCAAGCCAAGAACAGGAAAAAAATCATATCAGGACAGGATGGAGGATTCTACCGAAAGCTCTGCCGTTGAGCAAATCAAATTTATACCAAAAAAGAAAAGAAATGTTCGACAGCGCATTAAGGTAGATGATGATGATTCTGAAGATGAAGAATTAATATTGGCCAAATTAGAAGAAGCGAAAGAGTTACAAAAACTTCGGGAACGGCCGAATGGTGTTAGTATAATCGCTTTAGCCACTGGTCAGAAAGTTACCTTAGAAGAGGAGATCGTTTGTAAAGATCCTTATAAAATAAAAGCCGGTGGAATGGTAAACATGCAGGCTTTAAAAAGCGGCAAAGTAAAGCAGGTTGATGATGCGTACGATACTGGTATTGGTACACAATTTTCAGCAGAAACTAATAAGCGTGATGAAGATGAAGAAATGATGAAGTATATAGAAGAACAGTTGGCGAAAAGAAAAGGTAAGATTTATGTAGTGTGTATTGCTTTTGTACTAGCAAGGTTCTAGGCAACACAGTTCTTGGTGTTATAGTAGTCAATTTTAATACAAAGGCAATATTGGGATCATATATGTGCCTCGTCCACTTTTAGTTTTTATTGTGACCTGCTTTATTTTGACTATGGCAAGTGCCGAAACCACATTTTTGTTATGTGCCTAATTGTTTTGGCCAAGTTGTATAAGTACTACTACATACTAAGTAGCTGTATGGAATAAAGGCATCACATATCTTGTTGTTTATTAAGATTAGAAGAAGGACTAGGATGCAATGTTAGAGACACTGGGAGAATTAGAATATATTCAGATCTGAAAACGAATCTCTTTTGGACTAAATGTTGGCAGTAAGTGAGATAACGGTGCATAGTACCAAATACTAATAATTGTGTATAGCATGTACTTCACCAATTATTTTCACTAAGGCTGGCCTTAGTAGAAATAATTGGTTTAATAACCAATTATTATTATATTAACCCAACATTATATTCTCAATAGAAAAAAAAATCACGAAATTACCTCTGTTTTTTTGGCTATTTTAGTTCTGTTCCAGAGGCAGATTAAATGTTGACAGCTATTTATTATAAATTATAACTATGTATTTTGCAAATATATGTAGTAGAGCCATGCTACTTACTTACTTATCTTCACTCACAATCCCTGACCGGGTAGCCAGAGAACAGATCGCCAAGTGTCACGATCCTTACAAACCTCTTTCGCTTCTTTCAGATTCATTATCTTCTTCATGCATGCACGTCTAGGTATCTGAGTACTTTTGACCCTACCCTCTTCGAGCAATTTGCTCACATGGTCTTCGAAAGTTAGTCTCGGTCTACCTTGACACCTTTTAATATTAACTTTCACGCTATATATTTTCTTCACCATTTGGTCTTCACTCATTCGCTCAACGTGCCCAAACCACCGAAGCACGCCCTTATCAATTTTTGTGATAAGGTCATCTTTCAAACCTGCCATATTGCGAATCTCTTCGTTTTGCTTTCGGTCGGCCATGGTAACGCCGCACATTTTACGAAGAGATCGCATCTCCACTGCATTCAACTTACTTTTATGCTTCTTCTGGCATACCCAGGTTTCGCTGCCATATAACAAAGTCGGTACCAACACTGCGTTATGTATTGCAAGGCGTGCACTCTTCGCTACGCCTTGCCTTTTGACTAACGCAGTCAGGGCACCATTGACTTTGTTCCCGGCAGCGACACGCCTGTCCACATCTAAATCACATCTTCCATCCCGGCTAAAAGAGCCATGCTGCAGCTATATTATGGTTGTTGCACGAATGGGTCGGCTCAACCGGGGAAGGACCACGCTCTCACAGAATACCAGCATAAAATAGCAGCTTAACGCTGCTTTGATTCATAAGGTGAATGTAGAGAACCAGAGACCCTTTTTACTGGAAACGAGGCATGCCATCTTAGTCCACACGGGTGACAACGCATCTGCATTTTGATTCTTAATCGAAGATAGATATAGATGTCTATGGGCCACAGCAACCACTTACCATCAGGTGAACTGTGTGCTCGTTTTTCATCCTTTCCTATAAAAAGAAATAAAAAGAAATTGTTATAATTTATAATAAAGTACAGTGGAAAAAAATGTGAAAGCCATGTTAAATAAAATCTACCCCAAGAGGGTAACAGCATTGATAATCCTGTGGAATCCCTAATGTATTCTTGAGGGGCTCTGTAACACATTCTACATAAAGCAAATAGAACAAAATCACTACGGCACCCCATGCTGTGCTCGCTGTGGATTTCTGCAACATAAGGGGACTATATTCAAACCTTAACACTATCTGCTACCATCAAGACGGTCAAGCCGGCCTTGCACTTGCTCACGGAGATGCAGTTCTCTTTGGCTGATACATCTTATTTATCTTACCCAGATTACAAACTGCAACACTCCTTTCTGCCTTAGGCTGGAGTTTGTGTGTACGTCAGATAGGATATCTGTTCTCGACGCCTAAGTATTTTTGAAGGCAGGGACCTGTCCATCTTATGGCTACGCATAGATGACGACAATCACCCCTGCGTCTATGGATGCCTTTATAGGTTCCACAACGGTAATGCCAAGACAGACCAACTCTTTGACCACGTCCGAATGGCTACAGATTCCATGCTATAACTGATTCCACCGACAGAAATCGAGTTCGTTGGCAATTTCAATGTCCGCCACCCTTAATGGCTCAGTTCTTGTATTACCGATCTTGCGGGGAGATCTGTTTATGACTTTGTATTGGCATATGGTCTGATGTTTCTGGTAATTTCGCCCACGCGTCTATTCCAGATGTGGAGGATAATGCACCTCCGTGTTGGACCTTCTGCTAAACTCATTTGAACAGATATCAGGTCTCCGCCTATGCCCCCCTTGGCTCTTCAGGTCACTGCCTGATCTGTAGGCTATCACCCTGTGTGGCATTATATGTCAGCGGATTGGGATGGAATGTGGGTTTTTTATGCTTATCTTACCCTTGGGGGGCAGATTTGCTTCTTTTCTCTCTTCTCTTCTTCGTTGGATGATTTAAATATTGTTGCTGAGTCTGTCGCCGATGTGGTGCTTCAGGAGATGGAAATTTTCATCCCGTCATCTGTAGTGCCTATCGACCTCAGATCCTAGCTTTGGTTTAGTTGTTCCTGCAGAATTGCGTCGCGGTAAGAGCAGGAGTGTTACAAGACATGGGCCGACGCATCAGTGTCCTGGGATGCAAAAGTTAGCCTACTCGGAAAGAAGTAAAACTCTGCCTCCAGGTCCTTCAAAAGAGTTATCACAGCCTAGTTATCATAGGCAAAGTCGGCGCACATTGAGAGAATTTGCGAGAAACTAGTTCGCCTTCCCTCTGGAACACGTTCATTCTGTTCTCTCGCCAAGAGAATTTATGTAAGCCATCATTTACATTTCTACGCAGCACAGGCCCACGTCACAAAGTATAAAGACTTAGGTTCCCATCTTTTAGGTTCTCTTTTTGCATCCAACTCTATTTCCGACGACCGGGGTATCTACCGCCGACCTCCTCGCAGTGTGAATGCTCAAAGCAGGATGTTCGGTTCACACAGTGATCAGTGCGCAAAGCACTACTGTTCCTGGTCATCCATAAGTGGAGTGGGCCTGATGGAATCCTCCCAATTGTGCTTAAAACATGTGCTCCAGAGTTAGCACCGGTTCTTACTCGTCTTTTCTGGTTATCTTATTCTTTAGGTGTCGTTTCAAGCTCATTGAAGACAGCCTTAGCGCACCTAATAAATTAAAAATCTTAAAAAAGGTGACCGTTCGGAACTGTCCAACTACAGGCATATCGCCATTACCATGTTCTCCAAAATAATCTAATCCATTCTTAACTGCCAGATCATGAGCTACCTTAAAGAGCATCAGCTGATTAGTGACCGTTAATACGGTTTCCGTCGAGGTCGCTCAGCTGGTGATCTTCTTGTCTACCTGACTCACCGATGGGTGGAGGCAGTTGAAACCAAGTGGAAGTCCCTGGTGGTTAATTTGAACATAGCAAAGGCCATCGATTGGATTTGGCATAAAGTGCTTCTTTCAAAGCTAATATGGGCTTACAAAGAAATTATGCAATGGGGTCACTTTTCTTACAGATCAGAGTATCAAGGTCGTAGTCGACGGTTCATGATCTGCATGCACATCATTTTGAATCCAAGCCTATGAATGCCGGTGTTCCACAAGGTTGCGTGCTATCGCCTGTCCTATCCATTTTGCATATCAATGATATGTTGCATACTAGTAACATTCATTGTTATGCAGGCGACAGCACTGGCGATGCACCGGCCGTACTAGTCGAGTTTAACCTCTAAAAGACATAAGTTTGCTAAAAAAAAAACACCTTTGTTGGTGTTTCCCCAATTTCAGGGCACTCCCCTAGTTGCTTCAACCTGCATCAAAATACTTGGCGTCGACGTTTCGAGAGAGACGTACAGTACCGTGTTCGACGGAGAGCAACCCGAGTCAACGACGATCAAGTTCTTTCCGATCGGCCTTGTGAAGAGATATTGCATTTCTATGCATATTCTACCACTAGTAGTGTTCAGAGGCATTTTTCGGATTAATTCCAGCTGCTGAATTCCACCATCTAACACTGCAACAGAACTCGAAATTCCATCCTCATCATCTCGATGGCTGGCGGTCCACTACGGTGAGATTTACGTGGATTTTTGATCACCGCATTTGTGTGTACTATGGAATTTTTTTCCCCGCGCGCCTCTTTGTTACCTTGCGCCCCTAGGCACGTGCCTAGTTTGCCTTTAGGATAATTCGTCACTGTTCTGTTCTCAATCATTTGCAGATTTTAGGGCCAAAATAAGATATGTGCTAACAACTGTTGTCACTCTACATTTTTTTTAATTTACTATAATTAATGAAATATTATACTAAAATAATTTTAGCACATCCTTTAATGTTATTCCACAAAAGACGTGGTCATCCATCTCAGTTGGACTTAAACTATATGCATTTGTTTCATCCTGTTTTGGCAATCACTGAATGACTGATTGCAAAGTCGCATTCACTCTGTTGAGATGGGTATTTGTATGAGCTCTTAGGTTTTAAAGTTTTCAAACTGTATAATATAAATTTTAATTTTAATATTCAGATGAAATCTAATAATCATTTAAATCCTTTGCAGAGGGCATCAATGAAGACAAGAAAGAATCCGAGAACAGTGATTCACTAAAATACCTATCCCCTGAAGAAGCAGCATTGCTTTCCCTACCTGAACACTTGAGAGTCTCATCAATGCACAGATCTGAGGAGATGTTATCAAATCAAATGCTCAGTGGTATCCCAGAAGTTGATTTAGGTATCGATGCTAAAATAAAGAACATTGAAGCTACAGAGGAAGCCAAAATGAAACTTTTATGGGAGAGACACAACAAAAAAGATGGCCCATCACAGTTTGTGCCAACTAACATGGCTGTGAATTTTGTGCAACATAATAGGTTCAATATAGACAGTGATAATACCAAAAAAAGGAAAGTAGAAAAAGTAGAAGTTTCAAAGACAGAAACTAATATGATAGATGCTAGTGTGGACAAAATTGTAAAGAAAGCTAAAGGTGAAAGAGCAACAGATGATTATCACTATGAAAGGTTTAAGAAACAATTTAGAAGGTATTAAGTATGTATTTAATTTGTAAAATAATAAATAGTAAAAAATTAACATATTACTATAATGTAAAATACATGTTATGTATTATGACCAATTATCTTTATTATAATGAGAAAGCATATTTAAAATATTGACCTCATTTCTCTTTTGTATATATATTATATTATTATGTTTGATTATGCTGTATCTTTACTTGCCATTCTGTAAGCCATGCTATTGGAATTAGAAAAGTTGACAAGAATTCTTAGCTTAATGATTACTTACGTTTATGTGAAGACTACATACACAATTTGATTGGAGATTTTTTGTTTTCTGCACCGATGAAGATAACAGAAGGGGATAGAGAAATATTTGACAGTAAGTTATAAGGCTACTAATTTAAATTGGAACTATAAGAATTCTTTCAGATTCCTATTGATCTGTAAAAACTTTTTTTTATGATATAGATTCTGCTGAGCAAGGTACAAGGTTGATCAGCATCAATGTCTCAGACAGCATTTTTTCAATCTATAAAAGTATAGGTTGTATACCTAATAAGGTACCTAATAACTGAATAAAGACTTCTCACATCACATTATGATTTATCTTTAATTTTTTTTAATTATAATCATTATCATTACAGTTTATCAAAAGTCCACTGCCAAATATAGGCCTTCTCAATAGATTGCCTCATAGAGGGATGTTCGCCATAGTTGTCACACTTGGAAGGTAGGTTGGCAACTGCTTTTTATTATTTTCAATTATTAGCAGGAAGATACTGCTGCCCAGCTCTTGTTTCATTGCCCTCTGCCGCCTCATACAACACCCAAAGGATGATATGGGGTAGTGTATATTCTTACGCCGTCACTACACGGTGATTTTTTAACTATGTACTGTGATAATGCGGTAGAAATTAATTAATTGCGGTGCCCTAGCCCACAAACCACGACGATTTGCATCCAGTATGCTCATATTTTACATGTGGTGGCTGGTGGCATAAAATATTCCATCGTCCCATTTCGTGTCGTAATTGTGTGATGTGAATATGTGAGTGGAGCAAATATATTCATGGACAATGTCGACGCAAAAAATGTAAATAATATTGATACGAAAGTTCTAGAATAGAATAATTTTATTCAATATAGATTATTACATAATACTTATTAAAACACCTTTTTTTATTTACTACTGTTTCGAAAAATACCTCTGTCTTGGGAAGAATCAACAAGAAACCCAGCGAGACTTTTTTAAACACATAACACACACACTTTATAATAATTTTGTTTTTTTTGTTTGTACAAATTTTAAATGAGTTTTAATAGAAACAGCATGGTGGCGATCACCTCATTCCCAGAGGTTTTTTTCACTTATGTATTCTTTGATATAACCCTTTTTGTACAATTTTTCTTTAATAAAACATTTAAACTTATTTATTGACATATTTTGTGCATTTTTTGGGATTTTGTTGCAAAAGTGTGAAAAAAAAAACTTGTGAGTATACATTGCCCCATAAATAATTACTAATTCTGTGGAGTCTAGTAACTGGTATTTATTTATTAGGATTATCAACAGAAATTACAATAGTAATACAAAGATCATTTTCATAACAAATTCAACACATTATAATTGTATTTCTTTTTATGGGTAATCACAACATGCATTGATTATTTTGTAAGGAATAAAAACTGAATTACATCATTGAATAAATACAAATGATTAAAAAGAAATAGAATTATTTGACAGTATTATAAATACCTTAATTGTCATATATATTGTATTGCAAGCTTATGTGTTTAAAGTATGAACATCTTTATTCTTATCAAAGCTATTTAAGTGTTTATGTACATACATTACATTTTCATAAATATATTGTGATGCCAAAGTAAATATGTTTATTTCTTAAAATTTCTAAGGGACTTATTACAATTTAAGTTATAAATTGCCCGTACGGCCCTCTTTTGCAAAACAAATATAGTTTCGATGTCAGTCGCATTACCCCATAGCAAAATTCCTTAAGACATCACGATCCTTATTTTAGTTACTATGAAAGTAACTAAAATAAACTAATCTAGCTATCTCAACATTTGTGAGACTCCTAATTTTTCTCACAGCATATGCTGCACAAATAAGGCTGAGATCTATAGACCGTACTCTAACTTTGCTCAGACTTTACTTTCGAGATTTTTTTTTGCGCCCAGAAGCAATTGAAAAGGGCTACCCCCGGAAACGAGAGGGAGGTGGTGAATGCTCTAAGCATACCACGACAGCCGGCTGTCGTGGTTATGTAGGACTCACTGCGACTAACCTAACCTAGCCTAAGTACCTACCCACTAAACACCACCTGTGAGACTGGCATTGGCTTATGAGGCCTTTCTGCCGAATCGGAAGCGACCCTCTTTTGAAAAAAGGGGGCGCAGGATTTCGAGCTAAGACACTTGTCAGTATTTATTGTAGTGTTATACTACTTACGTATCATTTTACATTATTTTAAATTCATTTTTCCATTCCGTTTCGATTTTCTGCATTCACCTCAAAACTGGATATTTTACATCACCTTTATTTCCATAGGATCCTGTAACGATTTTAAACCATAAGAACACAATAACAAATCATTTCTACTTCGTATTTTCACATTATCAGCACTTTTAAATTGGTGTCAATGGAGTCTACCTTTTTTCGATCTTTTAGCTAGTTTTCCGTAACTCTACAATCTTGGGCTTAGTGTGGGCAGCTGCGCTACCTTTTTTCCTATATCAATAATATCTCATTTTCCACTTAAATCTTACCGTTTTCTTATTATAAACCAAAAACAAAAATTTGACATGTTTTGTCTTTCTTATTTATATTGTTTCCATGGTAATTATATTCAAATTTGCTACCGATCTGTTATTCCTATTTCGATAATTCCAAATAAATCCTCTTTTCTCTTGACCATTTACAAAAAATTTGCGTATAATTTAAATAATTTTTCCGTTCTCTCTAGAAAGGTATAAAAGCCGAACAATCGGTGAAGAAAGGCAGTCTCGCTTCAGTTCGCGAATTGGAAGTATCTCCTAAAGGCCTTATCCCGGGGCCGCACTGCCCCGGGATCCTGCAAGCCTCCATTTACAAGTGAAGTCTTCGGCGAAGCCTTCTTCAAACTCGGGCCGCGCCACTCCGGTATCCTACAAGCCTCCATCTACCTCGGAAGTCGCTTCGAGTCTACTACAAGCGCGGGGGCCACACTACTCTGGGCACTACTACTACTTACTCCAGGCGCCGAGTGCACCTACCGCCGGCGCTACCTTTGGGCGCTGCAACTGCTGGCTCTAAGCGTTGCGCGCCCCTTCTCCAGGCGCTACGTGCGCCAGCTCCGGACGCTGCGTGTACTGGCTCCAGGCGCTGCGCGCCGTCGCTGCTAAGAAACCTACTTCTACAAGCGCAAACGGCGTGTGCTGGCTTCAGGCGCTGCGTGCCGTCGCTGCTAAGAAACCTACTTCTACAAACGCAACGTGTGTCGCTTCGACTTTTAGACCCACTTCAACGCTATATTCCCCTATTCTCTCACCTTTATTTTTTTTATAATCTAATTGTATTCTCACTTCATCCATCATCATCCTCACATCATTTTTTTTATAAAATTGTAAATACCTTTTATAAATTTAAATATATTGTTTTTTTGGCTCTACTTTTGTTGTTTTGTTGTACTTAGGTTAGGTTCTATTTTTTTTTTAATTGTCGCTTCACGACATTTCGCGCCCAACGTAAAAGTCCTCTTTCTCTCTTAATTCTTCACCTTTACTGCGCCTTGTCCATTCCCTTTTGATTTAATTGCTCTCCCTTTCGTTCTTAACTCATTATTCATCATTCATTTATTCATCCTTTTCATACCTTCCAAATTCTAAAACAACACTTCATCTAGTGTTTCAACTTATCTGGATTATATTTAGACCTACATTTCACACAACACTTACATTCATCACTTTAATATTTTTATTGTAGATAACCTTCCAAATTCTAAAACAACACTTCTTCTAGTGTTTCAACTTATCTGGATTATATTTAGACCTACATTTCACACAACACTTACATTCATCACTCTAATATTTTTATTCTAGGTAACTTAAAGAGGTATAACTTTTCAATTAAATCTTTATTTCTTAAACTTAACTTTGAACTTTACACTTTATATAAAATTGTTTTTCAAAGCTGAAGCGAGACGATTCATAACTTTTCTAAGCATTTACTAACTGTTAATTTGTATATATGTATAAATATCTAAACATTTATTAACTGCTAATTTGTATATATGTATAAATATCACATTTAATTTGTATATATGTATAAATATCACCATCATTTTCACCTTGTTATTATTTCTTTTAATTTGTTTGTTTGTTTGGTAGGTTAATCTTCACTTCTTATTATTTCAGACATCTCGCTAGTGATGTTGCTGATCTCTGGCTTTGAGCCCTACCGCTCTGGCCGTTCTTTATCTTTACTTAAGTCATAGCGACTAAAGCTTGCTTAAGATTGATTCCTTTATCTTTATCTTCACGCAGGAGCGGATGACAACTCCTTAAATAAGCCTGAATGTCCTTTCGAAAACACACTTTTAAGAGTGGTGTTTCTTTGACTAATTTATTTTTTTTTTCCACGCAGGAGCGGATGACTACTCCTTAAATAAGCCTTAATGTCGTTTTGAAAACACACTTTTAGAGTGGTAGTCATTGAATGTGAACTCCACCCTTACCTGAATGGCAGATGATGAATGTAAGAGATGGTATATCTGATTTTGCCTGGTGATGTCTGTTTCTACAAAGCTGTGTTTTTATGGTTTATTTTAGAATGTATATATCAAAATTTTTGCTGAGTCAAAAATTTTCCAGGGTCGGGGGGAAAATGTAGTGTTATACTACTTACGTATCATTTTACATTATTTTAAATTCATTTTTCCATTCCGTTTCGATTTTCTGCATTCACCTCAAAACTGGATATTTTACATCACCTTTATTTCCATAGGATCCTGTAACGATTTTAAACCATAAGAACACAATAACAAATCATTTCTACTTCGTATTTTCACATTATCAGCACTTTTAAATTGGTGTCAATGGAGTCTACCTTTTTTCGATCTTTTAGCTAGTTTTCCGTAACTCTACAATCTTGGGCTTAGTGTGGGCAGCTGCGCTACCTTTTTTCCTATATCAATAATATCTCATTTTCCACTTAAATCTTACCGTTTTCTTATTATAAACCAAAAACAAAAATTTGACATGTTTTGTCTTTCTTATTTATATTGTTTCCATGGTAATTATATTCAAATTTGCTACCGATCTGTTATTCCTATTTCGATAATTCCAAATAAATCCTCTTTTCTCTTGACCATTTACAAAAAATTTGCGTATAATTTAAATAATTTTTCCGTTCTCTCTAGAAAGGTATAAAAGCCGAACAATCGGTGAAGAAAGGCAGTCTCGCTTCAGTTCGCGAATTGGAAGTATCTCCTAAAGGCCTTATCCCGGGGCCGCACTGCCCCGGGATCCTGCAAGCCTCCATTTACAAGTGAAGTCTTCGGCGAAGCCTTCTTCAAACTCGGGCCGCGCCACTCCGGTATCCTACAAGCCTCCATCTACCTCGGAAGTCGCTTCGAGTCTACTACAAGCGCGGGGGCCACACTACTCTGGGCACTACTACTACTTACTCCAGGCGCCGAGTGCACCTACCGCCGGCGCTACCTTTGGGCGCTGCAACTGCTGGCTCTAAGCGTTGCGCGCCCCTTCTCCAGGCGCTACGTGCGCCAGCTCCGGACGCTGCGTGTACTGGCTCCAGGCGCTGCGCGCCGTCGCTGCTAAGAAACCTACTTCTACAAGCGCAAACGGCGTGTGCTGGCTTCAGGCGCTGCGTGCCGTCGCTGCTAAGAAACCTACTTCTACAAACGCAACGTGTGTCGCTTCGACTTTTAGACCCACTTCAACGCTATATTCCCCTATTCTCTCACCTTTATTTTTTTTATAATCTAATTGTATTCTCACTTCATCCATCATCATCCTCACATCATTTTTTTTATAAAATTGTAAATACCTTTTATAAATTTAAATATATTGTTTTTTTGGCTCTACTTTTGTTGTTTTGTTGTACTTAGGTTAGGTTCTATTTTTTTTTTAATTGTCGCTTCACGACATTATAGAGTTAACTTCGAAGTTGTGCTGAGTGCGCGCTTAGCAAAGCCTAAGTCAATGAAATCGACGACTTACGTAAAACTCAGGATATTATCCAATCTTATGTAATATTATATAATCTTGCAAATTAGCAAGCAGACTTAGTTCTGCAGCATATGCTGTAAGAAAGATTAGAAGTCTCACAGATGTTGAGACAGCTAGATTAGTGTATTTTAGTTACTTTCATAGGGTAATGTCTTATGGAATTTTGCTATGGGGTAATGTGACTGATATTGAAGCTATATTTGTTTTGCAAACGAGAGCCGTACGGGCGATTAATAACCTAAATTGTAAAGAGTCCCTCAGAGAAAAATTTAAAGAAATAAACATATTAACTTTGGCATCGCAATATATTTATGAGAATGTAATGTATGTACATAAAAATATAAATAGCTTTAATAGGAATAAGGATGTGCATACTTTAAACACTAGGAACAAATATAACCTTGTAATGCAAGTTATTAGACTCCACAGAATCAGTAATTCATTTATGGGGCAATGTATACGCCTTTACCACAGAATCCCAGAACACATTCAAAGTTTATCAATAAACAAGTTTAAAAGTTTTATTAAAAAAAAACTGTACAAAAAGGTTATTATAATATCAAGGAATACATGAATGAAAATAACCCCTGGGAATAAGGTGATCGCCACCATGCTGGTTCTATGAAAAATCATTTAAAAATCGTATAAACGAAGTTATTGTTAAGTGAAATATGTTTAAAAAAATAAGTCGCGCTGGGTTTCTTGCTGGTTCTTGAAAATTTAATTTAATAAAAACCAAGGTTTTCCAGGACTATTTAGCTGTACCTACTTATATAAATGGTTTTTTTATAAAACAAAAAATAGTACAAAAGGTTTGTAATCTCTGCATAAAAAAAGTCACTTACTCTCAATTTCAAAGAAAACACGTAAAACACGTAGTTACTCACTAAAACAAGTATCCTTCCGTTTGTAACTTATGTTTGATGTCAACTAAACTTAATTAGGTCTAAACAATAGGATGACACAATAGGCGTGTCATCGATTTCTGTGGAGCCTAGCGTGTCATGAAATATTTGTTCGCCGCCACAGCTAAAAGTTGTCGAAAATCGGTGCCGCAAGGAATCGGTTAAGTTCATTCATTCATTAAGCAATTTGCGATTCTTTTAAGGAATTCTATTCGAATAAATACTTTTTTGTTCCTCTTCTACATCTGGACGTTCATAATATTAGTAATAGCTTCATTTCACCAATAACTTTTAACAAATAGCTGTGAAGTGCCTGTTTCTTTATGTAGGTGATCTTGTATCACGGGAGTTGTTTCCCTTCAAAATAAATGTACAAACTAGTTAGGTGTTGGCATAATCTGTAATGATAATTCAGATAATTATTAATAGAATCTTGCGTGCACTATCCCCGTCACCACTGGCTCTGTGATGGCTGACCGCTAAGACTTGTGGTGACGGGGATAGTACACGCATTGAGAGCTAGTAATCTTACGCTCACCAGATGTCGCTAGTTGGGACTAAGGTGAACTTATTTGTTAAGCAGATGGTCACACAGTGTCAGCATCAATGAAAAGTTGTGATTTAAATAAGAGTTGTTCGGTTTCTAGTGTTATGTACACAAAATTAAAGAACCTCCATGCTGGATTCTTTAATTTTTGACACATTTTGAACTTTTTTATTTTTTATATTATATATAATTAATACTTCAGAAAGAAACATTAATCTGTACACATTTCTAACAAATTAATTCCGCCTGCTATGAAATCTGTTTCATTGTATCTGTATTAAATATTTCACCTCATTCCTAAGTGGCGTTGCCCTGGTAATAGAAAATTATACTGTATAATAATTCAAATAATTGATCTAAATATAAGGTTTAATAAGTGTAAATACGTGCATGCGTGTTGCGTGCATGCGTGCGTGCGTGCGAGCGCGCGTGTGTCGCTTAGGTAAAATTTATTTTTAATATTACTTCAGCCCACTTCATTTTATTTTCGAGGTGTAAAGAAAGTTTACAAAGGATAATTAAATGCTTCTCTTCGTTAAAAAAATAGTGACAACTAAATTGAATTTTTTTAAGTTTCGGTATTACTTGAAATTTACGTAGCGCTCCGTCTATCTTCCTTTTTTGGTCCGAGTTACTTGTACTGTCAATTGATTTATGATCAACACAATCGAGATTCTCGTGTTATTCTAAAACAATAAAATATAAAATTGTTTATTTAAGTAATGGACTCTATAAATAAAAACACAAAAACAAAATGAAAACTACAATAACGAAAATGGAAGAAAACATCTCATTCCAATGGCCCCGAATGTGTATGAAGAATTTTGACTATTTCTCCACATCGCGTGATCCCGCGCAGTCTTCCGGACTACGTCCGGTCGCGGGACTTATGGTTTTTTTTATAGGGTAAGGGTGACATACGAGCACACAGTCCACCCGATGGTAAGTGGTTGCTGCGGCCCATAGACAGCTACATCTATCCTCGATTACAAATCAAAATGCAGATGCGTTGTCACGCGTGAGGACTAATATGGCATGCCTCGTTTTTAGTAAAAAGGGTCTCTGGTTCTCTACATTCACCTTATGAAACAAAGCAGTGTTAAGCTGTGTCTGCACAGGGAGAACGGCTCATTGGCCCATGCCGCAAAGGAGAAAGCCGATCTGCTAGGCTCTTTCTTTGCGTCCAACTCGACTCTCGATGACAGGGAACACATCACCGACCGTCCCTCAGTGTGAGTGCTCCGTGCCGGATCTGCGGTTCACACAGCACTCGGTTCGCAAAGCACTCCTTTACCTGGACCTCCATAAGTCGAGTGGGCCTGACGGAATCCCCCTAATTGTGCTGAGGGCGTGTGCTCCAGAGTTGGCACCGGTTCTATTGTGTCTTTTCCGGTACTCCTACTCCCTAGGCTTAGTAGAAATTATGAAAGACGGCTTTCGTCCACCCGATCCCTAAGAAAGGCGACCGCTCAGATCCGTCTAACTACAGACCTATCGCCATCACCGTGTTCTCCAAAATAATGGAATCCTGAAACTGCCATCTCATGCGGTACCTTGAGGATCACCAGCTGATTAGTGACCGCTAATACAGTTTTCGTCGGGGTCGATCAGCTGGTGATCTTCTAGTCTACCTGACTCATAGATGAGCGAAAGTAGTAGGCCGTTAGTTTGGTCCATGAAGCAAATACAAAGAGGAGACGTTGTAATTAGATTTCACTATGTAACAACACGTGACAATTTGTGGGGTGAGGGGATGTAAAGCTCCGCCTACTTTACACTATCTACATCTACCGATAAATAGTAAAACTACTCGAATCGTTCCATATCGATGTTGCAATGTAGTTTAGCTACCTTGACGGTAGATGGCGGCCTGAATATAAACTATAAAAATTGTACTTTGGCGATTAAAATTTCTTTGTCTGTGAATGCAAAACAAATTTCAGCACCTTCGTATGATTATTTTACCAATACTGAGCTCTACGTACCTTTATATATTTAGTTCACATGATACAAAGTGTCGCCATCTAGTGTCGAATATATTTAATTATATTTGAAAGCCAATTCAAAGAGATTTTTCTAGAACAATTTTAATAAATTAGGTGTAAAATTACTTACAAATGAAATGTGATGCCATCCATAACATCAGAGCATCTATCTGAGTAGTTTTTACACGATAAAACACAATACTTCATCCTTTTCTTCTTAATACTACGAAAATACACCGATTTGCGATTTTCAACACATAAGCGCATAGGACGAATGCTGACAGTATACTAACTAAAGCCACGCCCACTATCATGACGTCAGGACCTACTTAGAATCACAGTGCACAGTTGCTTATGCCGTCTCCTCTTTGTATTTGCTTCATGGTTTGGTCCTTGAAGCAAATACAAAGAGGTGTTGTAATTAGATTTCACTATGTAACAACACGTGAAAATTTGCCCCGCCCACTTTACACTACATCTACAGATAAATAGTAAAACTACTCGAATCGTTCCATATCGATTTTGCAATGTAGTTTAGCTACCTTGATGATAGATGGCGGCCTGTTCACAAAATGATTATAAACTATAAAAATAATATTATGGCGATTAAAATTTCTTTCTGTCTGAATGCAAAACAAATTTCAGCACTTTTGTATGATTATTTTACCAATACTGAGCTCTACGTATCTTTATATTTTTAGTTCACATGACACGAAGTGTCGCCATCTAGTATCGAATATATTTAATTATATTTGAAAGCCAACTCAAAGATTTTCTAGAACAATTTTAATAAATTAGATGTAAAATTACTTACAAATGAAATGTTATGCCATCCATAGCATCAGAGCGTCTATCGGAGTAGTTTTTACACGATTAAACACAACACTTCATCCTTTTCTTCTTAATACTACGAAAATACACCGATTTGCGATTTTCAACACATAAGCGCACGGGAAGAATGCTGACAGTATACTAACTAAAGCCATGCCCACTATGATCACGTCAGGACCTATTTAGAATCACAGTGCTCAGTTGATTATGCCGTCTCCTCTTTGTATTTGCTTCATGGTTTGGTCATTGCGAAGGCCTTCGATCGGTTTTGGCACAGTGTTTCTTTTGAAGCTCCTTCCTATGGGCTTTCTGAGAAATTGTGCAATCGGATCACTAGCTTTCTTGCAGATCGGAGCATCAAGGTGGTTGTAGACAGTGCATGCTCCGATTCGATTAAAAGCCTATTAACGCTGGTTCCACAAGGCTGCGTGATATCACTAACACTGTTTCTTCTGCATATCAATGATATGTTGCAAACCGGTAACATTCATTGCTATGCGGATGACAGTATTAGTGATGCTCTATACACCGGCCGTGACAATATTTCTCGGGAAAACGTCGCCGAAGACCATAACAAACTTGTGCCTGAAGTTGAGTCTTTGTTGAACAGTCTCGGATTGGGGGCAACTAAATCTAGTCCAGTTCAATTCTCAAGACACAAGTTTGGGCGTTTACCGCTAAAAAGAACGCCTTTTTCGTATCTTCTCAGTTTCAAGGCACCCCCTTGTTGATTCGGCCAGTATCGGAATCCTCGGCGTCAACATATCCAGTGACGTGCAGTTTCGTGGTCACTTGGAACACAAAGTCAATTTGGCCTCTAAAAAGCTTGGCGTGCTCAGCAGAGCGGGGCCGGCAACGTATCTGCAATTCCCCTGGTGTTGCAGTTGTTCATGGGCGGCGGTAGTCACTTACGATCAGGTGAGCCGTTTGCTCGTTTTCATGGGGCTCCTATAAAAAAATAAAGTTAATAAAAATTAATAACCAATAATTTACTGCTTTCATAATTTGCATGAAATAAGCCCACGCGCGTGATAATCCACGACGTAGCGGTGCTCTTGAATTTTGAAAAAACTAGACGCGTGAGGGAAACCAGCGCTTAACGCAGCGGAACGCTCTCAGACATGCAGGTTTCCTCGCTGTTTTCCTTCGAGCCGGCAGGATCTAACGCAGATTGAGCGTGAACAGTGACATTTACAGCAAGCGCTTAACTCGTGGGCTACCACCAACTACCACGGCTTTTATGTGTGCTTTCAAAATATGAACTGAAATATAAACACAATATTCAGGAAAATCTACCTTTAATTGTCAATAAAACAAATATAAGATAAAACCAAAATATCGGACGGAGACAGTGTATGGATACCATATTTTATATAACAACTATGACTTTGAGTTGAGCCTGAACTGTGACACACAAGCCCTTTTAAAGTAAATTACTTGGTTGGTCCCAATGTGGACCAAATGGGAAAAAATAATAATAAAAACAATCAAACAATTGGAATGTGTGTGAACAAATCCAAACCTTTTGTAAATTCTAATCTCAAAGTCAAATAGTTTCAAACAACTTAAATAATACTAAAATTTTTCTTGACATTGTTTAGTCATAAAGACACAATATAACAACAATAAACAATCTATTTTATTATATAATACTTAGGGAATAATTTCTAGTAACAGTAGAAGTAATGTTGCGAGATGCGAATATAATGATTGCAATCACAAAGAAATTCGACTGTTTCAAATGCAAAAATATATTTTGACTTTTTATAATATAATTAAAAAGAAAAATTTTTTTTTAATCGCCGCGCATTGTTTTAGTTTTACATTAGTAAACTTAAGACCAGAATTTTGGACGGAAAGTAATATAACTAGCCTAGGAGACATTATTAATAAACATAAATAAATCAATTTTACTTAAATAATAAGAAAGGCGAAGGTTAAGGCACATTTCATGTATGGAGGCGTAGGCACACGTTTTCAATATTATAAAGTAGGGCATTATTTTTGTTGTGTATTTGTATATTGATAGAAATTTAGCGACATATTGGGAAATACGTCTAATACAAGATGTGTGATGCGCTTTTGAAGAGAAAATGGTGGGTTCCATTTATAATTATAAATATTTACAACTCTTATAAAATATTCTTAGATATAGCCTTACCATTCTATATATTGCAGCTAAATTTAATTTAAATAATCATATTATTGTTGTATATTGAAATAGCATGAACATTTACAACGGTCTTTATAATGAATTTGCAATAAAAATATATCCATGATTAACACTTTGTGCCAAATATGTACAAACAAACTATGAAAATAAGAACTTTGTTCAATCAAAATATACATAAAAATGATTGTAAAAATTGCACTTAGAAAAATACAATGTAAATGTACAATTAATATTTCTTTCCAGTTATAAAATTGTGCTCTTAATTAAATATTGCTAACACAATAAACACATTTCAATATAATAATTAAAAGTAAATTTTAAGTCTATGAGACCAATTCCGAACAATGTTCATATTATAATGACCAAGGAATAAATTTTCAATCGGCTTTTTAACCTTCGATAACAAAATATGTGTTACCAAATAAACAGTATGTTTCAAAAACCCTGTTTAATGTGACATTTGTACAACCAATAAACAACCTTAACAGTCCTACAAGGCTATCGTTACAACTGTATTCAGAAATGTCACCTTATTTGGCCTTGTCTGAGAAGATTTCAATATTTATTCTAAGTTTGTGGCAATGCTTTGTGATATTTTGAAATTTATTCAGTAAATGATTTTTTTTTTGCTTATTACTGCTTTTATACATAGATTTTAAGCCACTGTGATATCTTTACAGGAAACAATGTCTGATAATTCCTATAACATTTTACATAATAAATATTATTAACATATCTCAATATGTGTATATCTGGCTGTTCAACTTATCTTTAAGTTATTGTTTTATATAAAGTCTGTACCAATCCGATAAATCCGATTTTTCATACACGCAATCAATATATAGGTTTTCTTTAAAATATTTAATTGAAAACTCTAAAAATTTTTAAGTATTGTAAAATATGTTATGTGTAAATAAGTTTCATTTGTAAATTAATTCAATTTAAAAATTGTAAAAAGAAATTGCATTGTTTATGTTATGAATACTACGTTTTTCTCCTTCACCACCAGCCTGTAAGTCTACTTGGACATCTTCCCTGCCAAGGAGGATTTCTTTTTAATATATTTAATAAATTATTTTTTTTCTTATTTTATGCTCCTAACAGTTCAAAACCTTCAGAGTACCTGTGGTCATTCGATTACCGTAAAATAGAAAAATTTAAACGTAATAAAGTTCATAAATAATTAAATTGAAATAAATATTGGATTGGCACAGACTAATAATGTCGGACAGAATTTTCGAATGTTCGTAAATGCTCGTACTTTAACTATGTGACGTAAATTAACACCTAATTACAATTAACACCTAGAATTATGTGATTAGAACGATAATATCTCCATTATATTGCTGTGACATAAACAAGCTTATATAGTACTATGTAAACAAATTTACATGTTAAAAACATTAAGTTACAATCACAGACCTAAAAAATAATATGGACGTAATGTTACACTGAAAACGAGTAAAGCACTCTACGTCCTATCTACTACAATAGACCCACGGTAACCCGGTCCCTGGCTAATCCGCACCCCCTTGTAATCCGACATGTCTTTAACATATGAGGAGGTAACAATCAAAACGTGATTTGTCACAAAAATAAAGAAAAAAAGTTGATAATACCATTTTCCTCTACTCTATGGGCTCCATATTTTTTAAAAGAACAGTTTGCATCAAAACATGTTTTCTCTAAATATTTTTAATGAGTAAAATAGGCAGTAAAAACAAAACGCGTTCTGTCCTTCAGCAGGCTAACATCATAAAATGTTTTGTCCGAACAACCAATCACAAATAAGTGGACGCCATTTTGACATTTGACTTAACACAGTTTGAATGAATCTGAATGAACCACTTGTTGTCATTCATTACCTATGTGAGGTTATTTTACTGTGTCGTATTTTTCGATTTTTGAATAAAATAAAATAATATTGTGACGCTAATTTTTAATGCAATAAAAAATGGACGATATCGTAGACGAAACGGATACTATAGAAGTACAAGCGGGGAATAGTGGTAGCCGTAAAAGACGTATCACTGGTGGAAAAAGAATTGCTGCGAAGAAGATGAAGTATTCAAAACTTTATAATTCTAATGTTATTCACCCTTGTGCACACGACACGAAAATCTTTCGTTGCTCAAAAGTTACACCAAAGCACGTTATGCATATGCGAACAAAGTTGTGTTCGGTTCCGGAAAACCTTGCTCAAGATGGGATCATTTCATCTTTAATTCAGACTCACCAAGTGAAGCGAAGAAGACCTAGAGTAAAACCTAACAAGAAGGTTGTGTCAGAACATCTATTCAATGTGAAATACTTCTTAACAGTTGATTCTCAGAGGGTTCCAGTTTGCAAGAAGTTTTTTCTTGAAGTAACTAAGATGGGTCGAACTAGGCTTCAAAATATAGCAAAAAAGCAGTTTCAGGGTGAAAGAATTAAAGAAAATAGAGGAGGTGACCGAAAAAGTCATTTAAGCCGGGAGAAGAAAGACAATGTAAGAAAATTCATTGGAAAACTTCGAGGAAGTGAAAGTCATTATGGAAGAAATAAGTCTAAACGAATCTATTTGATGGCAGGCTTGAGTATTCAAAAATTACATAAAATATACAATGCGAATACCACTGATGAACTGAAAGTGAAACTTTCAATGTTTAGACGAATCTTTGTTAGTGAATTTAATATTGGTTTTAAATCGCCAGCTACCGATGTGTGCAGTTATTGCACAATTCTAAACCACAAAATAAAAACATATCCATCAGGGTCAAAGGAGAGAAATGATGTCATTATAGAAAAAAGAATTCATAAGAAGAGAGCGAATGCATTTTATCAGCTAATGAGGCAGGATGTAGAAGATTCGATAAGCTACTGTTTTGATTTACAACAAATCCAACCGTTGCCAAAAGCACCGGTACAGGAGGCATACTATTTGAGACAAATTGGATTTTACAACTTTTGCATAGTCGATTTAAAAGGACTGAAACCACAGTTTTACTGCTGGTCTGAAGAACGAGCCGGTAAAGGAAGTACAGAAATATCATCTGCTTTGTTACATTTCCTTCTGAATACTGATTTCCAATCACACACCATTTTAAGACTGTTTAGTGATGGATGTATCTCTCAAAATAAAAATAATATTGTAATACGTACTATTATGTACTATTTGCAAACTACAAGAACATCTCTTAAGGAAATTCATATGCATTTTCCAACTCGAGGCCATTCCTTTTTGCCTGCCGATAGAGTTTTTGGCAGGGCTGAAAAACTGTTGCGAAACAAGCCCACTATTATCGCAAAAGAAGAATATATAGAAATTTTTAAAGAACTGGGACAGTTGTATTCATTAGGACAAGACTGGGAACTCAAAGATACCAAGGACTTAAAGAAGTTCTACAAAGATCTAAAAAACATAAGCAATATGAAAAGGATTTTCTTCAAAGTCAGCGAGGTTAATGGTAAACGGTCAGTCAGAGTTCGAGCGATGGAAAACTTTATTTATGAAGGAAATGAAACATACGAAAATTTAAACAAGAAATCATTCACCATTAACATGTTAAACAGAATGCAACCAAAAACACTGCCTTTAAGCAGATCTTTATCTAATGAAAAAAAGATGGATGTAGACAAATTACTACAGTCTGTTTTTGGAAACTGGCAAGAGATTGAGGACATCCGTTTCAACTGGTATAAAGAAGTTCTTTTCAATACTCCAACCACTATTCAGGAAACAATTGATGATAATGAAAATGAGTGTGATTGTCTGGATAGTGAGATTTGTATGAGAATTTAAGTATTACTGATTGTAGTGGTAAAATAAGTCAATAAAAGTTTTACTAATTAATATTGCTAAAATAAACATGTTTTCTAAAATACTGTTTTTTTTTAATCAAAACAGATCCACAACATACACTAATCTAAGACTCAAAAGATTGTAGTTAGAAATGGACAAAACACGTTTCGACTGCGTGTTTTCAAGTCAAAACATGTTTTGTCCATGTGGTTCATGCATGACGTGTTTTGTCCATTTTTCAAAAATTAAAATAAAGAGATAGAGACTTGACTTATCCATTAAAATATAATAATATTATTCAGTAGTAATAATTTGTTTTTTTCACTTTTATATGAATCTTAAACTTACACTCAATTCGCTAAAATCAAAAATGTTTATTTTTCTTTGTTCCATATCCAAGTGACATATCACATTTTGATTGTTACCTCCTTATATATTTACAGTCGAGTTGCGTTATGAATCCGCCACGGGGGGCTGTCTTTCGCGAATACGTGGACAAACAGGTTGCAATTAGTTCGCGCCACTACGAATCTAACTTCATTATTATTGCGCGTGTTGTCTCAGTTTAACTATGGTAGTGGCCTAGCGGGCATTCATTATTTACTTTTTTATGTTTTATTATTTAATATTTGATATATACATAATTTGTCGAATTACAAGGTACTCTTTTTCAAAAAGTTCCGGAGTACCAGGGGGCTGTGTCAGTATTCTATAGTACGACAAATTTGATAATACGACATCGCCTTGCAAAACGTTTTTCGGATTACCGCGGGTCAAACTGTATTTGTTTGTTATAACGTGAGATACACGCACACATAAATGACAATCGACAGTATGCAGCATGATAAAATAGGTACTTCAGAATAAATATTATGCATCGGCAAACATTGGAAACAATCGTATTGTACATTGCAAAAGCGAATGACGAAAGTAAATAAAACACTCGTAATTTCAACTTTATTACAAACAATTAAATATCAATATGGTTTCCAAGAACAGCAATTAGTTTAAAGCCGTGCAACAGCGTACCAAATGAGTTGAATTAAACGAAGAGAGGGCTTGCGCCACCGGTTTTGAGCATCATACAGAGCTGTGATAATTTGTTTTTTTTTTAAAAGTTAAGTTTCAAATTTATTGATATCGGGTTAAGTTAGTATCTGACAATAATGATAACCTCGTAATAATATTTTGTAAAATCAGCTCTATATTATATACTGTGTCGATGCGTTCGGTCATATTCGAAAATACGAAGTTAGCCGGTGCATAATATTTATTCTGTAGTATTGTACATAACACGAATTAAGCGATTTTACTTTCGAAGAGACCACACGAGAAGCATCAGCTTTCAAATAAAAAAGAATCATCGAAATCCGTTCACATAGAAAAAGTTATGAGGAAATACACATAAAAATACATACAATCGAATGATTAGTGTTGCTGTTCTCTATTTATTTTTGTTATATTACTTTTTCTTCTAACTGCGCACACTGTTTCATAAATTATTTAAGGGTGCGTACAGATCAAGTAACATGTTGTATAACTTTTGTTTTATAACACGTCCACATTATGTAACATTGTTTTTCAACATTGCTACATATAACAATACTGTACACATTAGAATAACAATGCAATATAACAATGTTCTGTCGTTCGAGTTATATGATACTTATGTTACGTTATATAACATGTTTTATAACATTCAGCTTCGACATAACTGAAACGTTATATAACAACGTTTTATAACATGTTATGTTATATAATGTGTACGCACCGTAAAACGTGGTAAGTACGGAGAAATATTAATTTATTTAAATAATGTCTAGAGTAATTTCTAGGCCGCGTGGTATCCTGGCGCCGGACCTTGACGTATTTGTGTGCGTGTATCTCGCGTAAGACAATAAATTTGTAGGACATAGAGTGCTCCAAACATTTTCAGTGTAACATCACGTCCGTATTGTTTACGTCCGTAGTTACAAATATAATATGGGTACATTGATTCAGATTATAAGTTAATCTTATAACCATACATTACATTTTTTGAACGGTTTACATTATTAAACTTCAGTGCTATGTGTTTGTATGCGAACTTTTTTCTGACTGCCGTTTCTATTTAGAGGAGGCGAATGACCGGAGTACCCGGGATTTTGGATTCCAAGTCCCCCAGGTTCTCCTTCCCTGGGTCTAGGTTTCTTTAAAGAGGACCTAAGCGGTGATCTAGTGATGGTACTAGCGTCTGACAGGCCCGTTAAGGTTGTCGCTGTTGTGTTCATAGACGCGACGCTTCCGTGGCCGTTTGTGCTGTACGGTTTGCCCGAGGCATCTGTCATCGAAATACCTGTGAAGATACAGTTTATATTTAGATACTAGCTGATACCCGCTCGCTTCGCTGGGCGCACGATAGTATTTTATTGCAGCACCTAGATGAAATATCAAGATTTTTTTCGAGGGTAGGTACTATCGTAAAATCCTTTCTTAAAGAGCGTCTACATTGCGATGCGATGAGTAACTATACTAAGTTTCAAGTCATTCGGGTGTATAGTTTATACGTGGTAGAGCCATGCTGCAGCTATATTAGTAGTATAGTTGTAGCACGAATGGGTCAGCTCGTCCGGGGTAGGACCACGTTCTCACAGAATACCAGCGTAAAATAGCAGCTTAACACTGCTGTGTTTCGTATGGTGAGTGTAGAGAACCGGAGACCCTTTTTACTAGAAAGAGGCATTCCATCTTAGTCCTTATGGTTTATGGTTTGATTCGCAAACGAGGATAGATGTAGATGTCTATGGGCCACAGGAACCACTTACCATCAGGTGGACTGTGCTTGTTTGTCACCCTATCCTATATTAAAAAAAAATAGTTTTAGAGATCTCGTGATGAGTCAGTCAGTGGTATTTCGCTTATATATTTTATTTAGATATTTACTCATTTAAGACGCAACAGGGGGGTGCAGCAGTTGAACTTATTATTAAGTCGAAGATTTATTCATTATAAAGCCATGTTGTAGGGTAATATGGCTACATCACGAATGGGATAAACTCGACCGGGGAAGAACCACGCTTGCATCATAATGCTGCTGTGTTTCATATGGTGACCAAAACTGAAGACGCTCTTTACTAGTAACGAGGCATGCGGTCTTAGTAGTCAAGAGGTAACTACGCGATTTCATTTTCATTGATTTGTGGATAGGTGTCTATGAGTCACCGATAAATTCCGTAAAACTAGTTTCGTTCAATGTGTAGTGTTCAAGTAAACATTGTCATCACGTTCGCGCAAGTATTCATTATGAGATTTTGCCACAGTTGCCATGCCTGCCAGATGGGTAGTCAGCAGCAGTATTTCATCACTTTGAGTTGTTAACGGGATGATGCTGCTACCCTTCGTCTGTTTCAGTTTACCTCTGTCCCTTCTTACCTTCCCTATCACATATAAATATTTTATAACTTACTGGAGCTATCTCAATTTATGTAATACATAACAATGTATTGAGTAACAATAAAACAATTATTATTATTATTATATCGTTCCGTGGGAGGGTAGTCGACGTTCTTACATTGCCACTACGCAGTTTACTTGTTCGGAAGTTTTCAAGGTCGTTATTATCACTCGAAAATTACCTCTTCCTTCTTTGAAGCCGGGGTTGTTGATGGTGGTGCCTTCGGTCCCGTTGTGTGGATTCGTCGGATCGCCGCCGACTCGTCGAGAGAACAACGTGTCGTATAACGACATTATGAACAGCATAGAGTTAATTACTATGCAAACGATCTGAAATAAAGAAAATGGGTGATAATGGTAAATTTTCATCATTATTTAATTTTTTTTATAGAATAAGGGTGACAAACGAGTACACAGTCCACCTGATGGTAAGTGGTTGCTGTGGCCCATAGACATCTACATCTATCTTCATTTGTGAATTAAAATTCAGATGCGTTGTCAGCCGTTAGAACTAAGATAGAATGCCTCTTTTCCAGTAAAATGGGTCTCCGGTTCTCTACACTCACCATGCGAAACACAGCAGCAATAGGCCGCTATTTTACGCTGGTATTCTGTGAGAGCGTGCTCCTTCCCCGGTGGAGCCGACCCATTCGTGCTACTACTATACTATTAATATAGCTGCAGCATGGCTCTACCACGTAACAAAAATCCAATGATTATCCTGTAAATAGACCAACGGTACGTGACCATTCATTCAATACTGTTACAGCCTACCAAAAGTCAGCTGCTGAACATAGGTATTCTCCAAAGAGAGCCTCATAGGGGTATATTTGCTATAGTTGTCGAGCATGGAAGACGAGTTGGCAAGCCCCGACGTAAACAGAGGGGTGTTATATGATTGTAGTGTGTATCTGTGTGTCTGTCTGTGACATCATAGCTCCTGAACGGATGAACCGATTTTGATTGAGTTTTTTTTTTTTGCTTGAAAGGTGCCTAAATCGAGAGTACTCTTCGCTATGTTTCAAGTAAATCTGTTCAGCCGTTTGAAGATCATCAGCTCTTTTTGATACGGGGGTTTTGATTTTTTTTTTAATTTTAAGATAATTAATAGAATCAGGCGTTACTTTGCGGAATTCCATTATATTAAAGTTAGTGAAAATTACCTCGCGTACAGCCGCTAGATAAAATAAAATGATGTGTCTTACCTAGTTTGAAGAGCACCTCCCGCCCTCCCTTGTGTCGTGGTGACGGTGATAGTGCACACAATTGAGGGAGGGCGGGAGGTGCTCTTCAAACTAGGTAAGACACATCATTTTATTTTATCTAGCGGATGTACGCGAGGTAATTTTTACTAACTTTAATATTTTTAATATTAGTTATTACTTATTTAGCTGTTGGTATCAGAAAGATGCTGCTACTCTCCTGTCAGTGATATAGGGTAGTGGATTCTATAACGCCGTCACTACACGTGATATTTTAGATTAAAAGGTGTGTTAATAACAGTATAGCAGAATCACACTGCGGCAGTATTGTTGTATAGTTGCGCAAATAGTTTGGGGTTCGACCAGGGAGTCTGCATCGAAAACGAATCGTTCAAAAGTTCTGATTTGCGGAAAAAGAAAAAATAGAGACAAATGTGCAGTTTTTTAGACATTGTAGAGCCACGCAGCAGCTATATTAAGGTTGTACCACAAATGCGTCGGCTCGACCGGGGAAGGACCACGCTTTCACTGAATACCAGCGTAAGACGCAACATAATGCTGCTGTGTTTCGAATGGTGAGTGTAGAGAACCGGAAACCCTTTTTACTGGTAACAAGGCATACAGATACAAACTTGGTACTCAGGGGTCACAATGCATCTTCATTTTGATTCTTAATCGAGGAAAGATGTAGATGTGTAGACGGGGCGTGCTGATTCGGTTTTAGTATTAAATTTTGAGTATTGATATCTCGTAAACTAAGCGAGATATCGAAACATTTTATTATTACTTTTCGGCGTATCTCGTCCAGATCTATGTGAATCCGCCTTCAAATCGTGGTGCAGTAGGAACCGTAGAAGCCCCGAATTTTTCTACATAGACCATCATTAGTGCAACCAGATATTCCTAACTCCTAACAAGAAATTTTTATTAATATGCGTATGTCGCGTCAAAACGTAAATAAAAACTAGCCAAGTGCGAGTCGTACTCGCGTATGAAGGGATAGTACGGTATACCATCGTAATACACGTTTGAAAGCCTTTTTTAATTTTTAATTTATTTTAAATTTTATAATTTTATTTGTTCTTATAGCGGCAATAGAAATACACATTCTGTGAAAATTTCAACTGTCTACCTATTACGGATCTTGAAATACAGCCCGGTGACGGACAAACGGACGGACAGCGGAGCCTTAGTAATAGTCCCGTTAGTTACCCTTTGGGTACGGAACGGTAAAAAATATTTATATTTAAGTTTAAAAAATATAATATCTTTTAAGCGACAGTGGACTAAGGCTTCATTCGGAAAATCATGGGTTCCAATTCTTTATTCGACTACTCGACTCCTACCGTCAAACACTCCTCATCCAAATACAATTATTATTTTTATTTTAATAGCGTTCTTTGTTCTATACCTGAACGTAAAACGCTTCTCCTCTTGTCAGGTAAAATCCTCTGTCATCGACCTGCACCGCGAACAGACCAGCTGCGGCTATGGAGAGTAGCGCTGAAATTAATATGAAAGCTATAAATTACTTTGTATATATATTATATGTTGTTATTTACAGTGCAATACTTAATTCTTTTTAGGAACACATTGGAGGCTTTCGTTGGAGGCGACATGACATATTGAATATAATTATTTTTTACGGATTGTATTGTCAGGGTTGACTTATGTTTGCATATTACGTTTGCATTATGGGATTAGTAAAAAAATATTACATACACTCTATAATCTACAATATTTGCGTTTCGACATTAGGAATTTAAGATAAGTTAAAATTGAATGCCATAAAACATTAGTTTTAAATATAAGAAACCAATTATCAACACATGAGTATTAAATCCCTAACTATATTTATTACTAGCTGTGCCCCGCGGTTTCACCCGCGTATATAACGCGTCTGCGCCTTGCGACATGCGAACTTCGAGAGAGAGTGTGTCTGTGACGACGCATTTGCCGGCGAATGCGGTGTGCCCTAGTGTTCTGTACTAGAGTAGTGTCTGAGTGTGTGACATTATCAATAGTTTCCGCAGCGTACGCGATATAAGGATTCTTTTTGGTATTTTTTTTCACACCTTGGGTTACATTAACGAAGTTTTCATACGGATCCCTAACTTTTTTGAAAATATTATATAACCTACGTTCATCAGGGATAATATAGAATTCTAATGGTGAAAGAATTTTTCACATCGCTCTAGTAGTTTCGGAGCCTATTCAATTCAAACAAACAAATCTTTCCTCTTTATAATAGTATAAGTGTAGATATGATCATTGTCCGCAAGTGATTAAAAAAAAAATAATGTCTCCCAGTTGGGTTTTAGAGAAAACACACAAAAGAATTGATACTCACTTGCTAAAAGCGCCAGCGCTAACTTCACCATGACAAGATGTGAGTATTTTATGCCAACTTTCTCCTTTGACGAGATCATCGCGAGTTGCAGAACTGACAGTATGCAGAACACTCCGAGCACCGTCACGCTCACAACAGCTACCACGCCGGCTATGTAAACCGCCGCTGGAAAAAATAATACAAGACGTTAATATATAGTAGTATTAGTAACCAGAGTAACCGACGTAGCCCAACGTATCAGTATGTTTGAAATGACAATGAGCAGGCTATATAGATTGAAGAATCAACTGCTGGGGAAGAAAGGTTTTCGTATGGCAGCCGCGTACCGGTAAGCGAAGTGTAAGATGGTTCCCCTCCTACTAAATGAAGCGACGATTTTATATGACATGCAGGATCTCGTGAAATGTAGGTGGCATAGGATCTCCTTGAGGTAGGTCATGTTCAGCTTTGGAATTGGGGGAGGGGGAGCTGAAATGATAATAATGCTGAATGACGGACGGGGCTCTGCGGCCGGATGATGAAAAATCCATTTAGAAAAACGCTGAACCCAATTTTACGTGGTAGAGTCAGCCTGTAGCTATTTATGATGCAGTACGAATATATCGGCTCTGTGTAGGACCAAATTGACCCTGTGACCGTTAGTGCTGCTGTTTCGTTTGGTGAGTGTAGAGAACCGGAGATCCTTTTTGCTAGAAATGAGGCATTCCATCTTGGTTGTCAGGGGTGACAACGCATCTACATTTTGATTTTTAATTTACCATCAATGTAGATGTCTATAGGCCACAGAATCTACTTACCATCGGGTGGACTGTATGCTCGTACATTACCCTGTTCTATAAAAAAAAAAAATGGTAAGTGTAGAGAACTGGCGACCTGGTGTTTCAAAGAGGCGTTCCACCTTATTTCGTAGGTGGGGTAACCCAAAAAAGCAAAAAAAGAAAAAAACGATGATCCGGAAACAATTTTATTTTCCATTTTTTCCAATTTTAAGCCCACCTTTTGTCCATATCACTAAGATTTTGCTACAATGCATTCAACGATTTAAATTAGCTAAATACATTATATTTGGCGCTACGTATACTTTAGATTCCGATGAAAGTCTAGTCATAACCGTAACTTTTTATACTTCGGAGTTTGTGCGTGAAATATTTTGGTATTCTATGCAAGGAAATTGGCGATAAGCTTGCGTTATTTCTCAACATAGTTATGTTTAAACTGCTGTTCTGAATAGGAAAGCTACCAGAGAACTATAAAGAAACGCTTTCAAACTAATAGAACGGCTTTAATTGCCGTAATTAATATTGTTAGTAATACCATTATAATATTATACAACTATGAAAGTAAATGTGTACGATGATTTTGTGAGTGTTACATTATTAGCTAGCATCGCTATATCGCAAGGCTGATTCGCTGATCAAAGTTTCTGCCAAGTTATCTGCTAGCTTTTGTAATCTGATACGTGAACAAGCCGCGGCGAAATATCTCTATAAACGTCCGCATCGGAATCCCTTGGCCCTATTAGACCAAATTTCGATCATGGCGGCAAGTCTCAACAGATACTATCCGTCTGAACGGTACAGGATTATAGTGTACGCATGTGTGCGCAAGCACATGTGCAGTCTCTATTTCATCACTCTCATAGTCCTATGAGATGGCTATCCGACACCACCGGAGAGAGATCAGGTGCAGGACCAAAGGCAGAACCAACTAGACACTTCCTGACTCAGGGCAGCCAATAATTCAAATACGGTATTGAAATATTAAAATATTTAATTAGTTTCATTGAATAATTATAATATTTCGGGTTAAGAAAGAAGAAGAAAATGAATTATGCGTTTTTCGCAGTTTATAAAGCAACACCCGTATCAATACATCGTCCACTAACCAACCATATACTGTGATAGTTGAATTCATAACCAAAATCAATTTACGAAAATAACTAGAAAAAAATCATAATATTCATATAGTTTATGTTTAACAATTTATTATAACCATAGGAGTAATAAATATGTTTTTATTCTTATTTACCTTAATTGTCTTTAATAAAATAATGATAGTATCTATGTCACAGTCAATATTTTACTCGGAACAAATGACAATGTGTACAAAAGTTACTAATATTTAAAGTAAAAAGCCAAGAGGATGTACCATACTAGACAAGTGACTGATATGAGGCCTACCCAACCTGACTCACACACTTTCAACTTACGCCACTTAAAAATTCTGTACGGCAACTCAGACATTATAGGTTAGATTCTACAGAATGCGGAGTGTTTGGAAATGCAGTTTTGTTTGTCATAGAACTATTTTTGTAACGCGCTTTTATAAGGATTTAAAAATACTACTTTTGACTGTAATGTAATTTACGACCAGATAATTGCTGTGGACTGTGGTTCGTAAATAAAATAGCTTTATACATATAATAAGACAGTACTTGATTAGAATCCCAACTGATGGCAAGTTTTGTCGCAGATCAAGACGGAAAAGTAAGCTAGCTTAGCTTAAGCAACTGGAGAAAAAAATCTTACTACCTGAAAATGCCAAATAAAAATGACAGCAAAAATCTGCCATATTTTGTAGTAAACGTAGTGTAGTAGTGCGGGCCATAAACAGTATAGGTACTAAATTACTGCAAATGAAGCATTCCAACTATCCTGAGGAATGTTAAGACATGCTATAGAATTTTTCATAGCGATACGACTAACTAATTTTTGTTATTTTTTTATAGAACACGGGTGACAAACGAGCACACAGTCCACCTGATGGTAAGTGGATGTTGTGGCATATAGACGTCTACATTCCTCGACTAAGAATCAAAATGCAGGTGCGTTGTTACCCCTGAGGACAAAGATGGAATGCCCCGTTTCCAGTAAAAAGGGCTTCCGGTTCACTTCACTGACCATACGAAACAACGCAGCGTAACGTCGAGCAGACGAGGCCGAATAATATTATTATGTTTGACAATTTATTGTTATTTCTTGATAATCAGGGCAGATTACAGTCCATTTTGGCTTCAAAAACACTCTCACTCTCCTGAGCGGAGCTGAGCTGACTCCGCAGAAGATATTATAGTAAGTCAGGTATAAACACAAACGCAAACGTAAATGCACTCTTTAGTCCTATCCTACACGTCATGTATATACGAGGGCGGCACTCAAAATTTCGGGAATCAAGGAAGTGACACAACATTACTATTTAAATTTGACACATTTTTCCATACGATGGAACAAATCATTGAAGCAACCATTCCATTCGGAAGTTGGAGTCTCCAAAATGGCCGTTTTGTAGGCGTCCACAGCTTCTTCAGGTGATGAAAATCTCTGTCCACGCAATTTATTCTTTATTTTAGGGAAAGTATAGAAATCATTAGGGCTTAGGTCGGGGCTGTACGGCGGATGGTCTAATAATTCTATGTTTTCTTGCTCTAAAAACTCTTTTGTTCTGTGTGCGGTGTGAGAACTCGCATTGTCGTGATGCAGGATGATGCGGCGGTTGCAGTTCTCTTTACGGAGTTCAGAAACGACCTGTGGCAAACAAATGCTAGCATACCATTCTGCATTAACCGTTCTTTGTCCCTCAAGAGGAATAGTCGTAACATGGCCGGTTTTGGAGACAAACGTGGCCACCATTTTTTTTGCAACACTCCGTGAACGAACAATTTTTGTTGGCTTTAACACATTTTCGAACACCCAAACTCGTGACTGGTTTTTTGTTTCGGGTTCGTAATCCAGGATTCGTCACCTGATACGATGTTGTATACAGCATTTGAGGATCCTGCGTGGAATCTTTCGAGAGTTCTGACGCACCAAGTAACGCGAGCCGCTTTTTGCTCTTCACAGAGCGAATGCGGTATCCATCGGGAAAACAACTTTTTTACATCTAATTGTTCATGCAAGATTATTTGTATTTGACTCATGCCAATGTCTAAAGTTGCCTGAATTTCGCAGTATGTCACATGTCGATCTTCCTCAATCAGTTTACGCACAGCATCAACGTTTTTTTGGGTGACTACAGTTTTTGGACGACCTTGACGGGGATCATCACTGAGCTTGACACGTACACGTTAAAATTCAGCAAACCAGCGATAAATTTTGGTTTTGGATGGGGCTTCATCACCAAATGCAGAAATCATCCGGTCAATACACTATTTTTGTGTTAAACCACTTCGAAAGTCATAATAAATCATCGCTCTTGAATTTTCTCGAGTCAATTCCATTTTCTCAACGACTAAAAAAGTTTGACAAAAGTTTGTGACAAGACCGAGAATCTTTTTTTAAATAAATAAATGGTATTCAATTTTAAAAAAACCAAGGACTTTTCAATTTAAAAGATTTTAATATGACAGGAACAGTGGAAATATTCCATTCCCGATACTTTTATTGCAGCCTATGTATCTATTGTGGTCATCATCCAGTGGATGAATTGTATTGTAATTGGAATGTAGTCAAGCACTAGCTTGATAACAAATGAAAGTTTGGCTCCGTCTTATATTTCACTGCAGAACATGCGGCGTGGTATAATATAATATAAGACAATTGAGGTAATCATTTTTTTGCACAATAAAAACAAATTACAGCTTTAAAGACTAGGAAATTTGGGTCAGATTTCAGGGCCGCGAGTGTTACACACATTACCTCATTTCTTTACTGAAGGCGTATTATGTCAACTAATGTTAATGTTTGTTCATTTAAGCCTCTTGAGTCACTCTTTGTGACAGCTTAAACTTACAGGCCGGTCATGTATTTTGTAATAATAGTTTAAACCACCTACAATGTAAAAGGACAGTATCTACCTATCTATACAAATAAATAAAATTGAAGTTAACTGTTTCTAATGTCAAAATAACAGCTTTTTACTAATTGCATATAAAATTACATACGGTACCTATAACAGAAACACAATTTTTAAAATTTTTGTGCCGGCTAATCTCCAAAACGGCTGGAACGATTTTGACGGGACTTTCACTGGTAGATAGCACATGTTATAAGGAGTAACATAGGCTATTTATATTTTTAAAAAAATAATTAGGGTTCCGCGCAACTAAATTAAAACCCTAAATTACACGCGCGGCGAAGTCGCGAGGAACAGCTAGTTGTTCAATATTTATGTATAATGAGAGTTACACCATCCTAATTTTAATCTCGATGAAATCCCTAATATATTTATGCATAACAAGGCCAATGGTTAAAATAGTATAATATTTTAAAAAAAAAACTGCGGAAGCAAGTTTATTGAAAAGAGATAATATCACTGCCACAACTAAGACAAATCTAGCGACATTTCATGATAATATGTTAAAATTATTACCCCTTTTTTATTTTTGAAACATGGAAAAACGAATAGTGAAAACGGTGTATATTTATATATAGTATATACAAATATACATACAACAACAAATAGTCCGACTAGGTAAGTCCAACTTCGACCGACAGGTCAATCGACGCATTCAACTCGGCTGAGCATAGTTCGGGCTATGCTAGGGGTTTATTTGCGTGATAAACTTTGAAATGAGGATATCCACAGTAGAACCAGAGTGACCGACATAGCCCAACGGATTAGTAAGCTGAAGTGGGGGGTGCCACTTACTAGATGAAGTGACGACCTGGTAAAACATGCAGGAAGTCGATGGATGCAGGTGGCTCAAGACCGTGCTTTGTGACATTCCTTGGGGGAGGCCTATGTTCAGCAGTGGACTTGTGAAGGGCTGTAATGATGATGATGATGATTGAGTATACATACATCTTATGTATACTCCAAGGTGTATTCTCTTTTTTTTTTTTGGTACGTCTATGAATATAATAATAAAGTTTAATTTGCGCGTAAATGTAATATTTAACCCGGAGTACCTTCGGCATTTTGATCCGATCTCCGAAGAATAAGTCTACTGTATCTTGAAGCCTTCCAGTGGTTTTGAAATTAATTTTATTAATAACCAAACCCTAAGCAGGTGGTAGTACCTAGCCGGCTTCTTTTATTGAACTTAGAATGTTTCTTTTTATTCCAATAGCCATTCGAATCATCCTCCTTAGGAAACGATGTATTTTGCGGGGATTGCTGGTCTTTAAAATCAGGTGTAATGGTGAGGGACAATTAGGATATTATGATCTCAGACTGTAGACTTCCAGGAGAGTTGGTGTTTCACGTCATTTATAACGTCTTAGATCTATCAAAACAACTCTAGTCAATACTTTGTGTTGTTGTTATTAATAAACAAAGTACCATCAATGCTATCGTGATATTAGAAAAATAAAATAATTACAATGGCGCCTTTAAAACTGCATCCACTTATCTCTAATTGTCGTTTTTCTTTGCAAAAATCGCATGTTGATAATTGTATAGTTTTTTTTCCTAGCTTTTCATGGAATAAATTTCTCACAGCGTCATGCTGACAAACTCTTAATAGGTCTTTAATATTTTAGGTACATTATTATTATCCAATTATCCATTACTTAAATGTCTGTTCTCTCTACTCCATTCATTACCTAGATGGAAGACCGTTTGCGTATACGTCACAGACATCTATTCTCGACGCCTCGGCAGTCTTGAAAGTACCTGTACATCCTTTGGCTGCGCGTAGACAGTGACGACCATGTCGCGTCTACGAGTGCCTCTATAGGTCCCGTAACGGTAATGACGAAACAGACCGACTCATCGACCACGTCCGAATGGCTGCAGACTCCGTGCTACAACAAGTCCGATCCGCAAAGATTGTGATTTTAACGCCCACTACGCTGAATGGCTTGATTCTCATTTAACCAATCATGCGGGATGATTTGTTTATGACTTTGACTTGGCATATGGTCTGACATGATTAGTTACTTCACCTACGCGGAATCTAGATGTAGACGATCATGCACCTTCCCTGTTGGACTTTCTGCTGACCTGTCATCCAGATGGATATCAGGTATCCGTCGACGCCCCTCTTTGCTCTTCGGACCATTGTCTGATCAACATTGAGAGCGTGTATAATAGATATATTTTATTTCGTAAACTTTCATTTGTTTTTTTTTTACTCGTCATTCTAATTCTTTGTCAGACACTACAAGGGCCACGGCCGTCATAATGCAGCCTTAATCAATTAATGATCAATGCAGTGTTCCTTCAAGTAGAAAATGTAAATTGTTCGAGAATAGTTACGGGCCGTTGCGTAGTTTTATAATGTAGTTGTCAAGTGCAGGTATAATATGGCAATCGTGAGACTCACGGACAACATTAATTTAATATTCTCATTCATTGCGTTTGTTATACAAGGTGGTGACGACGATGCGACAGTAAATGATATGACGAATTGGGACACCGTTTTTTAACCGCAAAGAAAAACCCCAATGCAATGAATACAATAGTTTCAAAAGTAAACTTACAACCTATATATACGTTCCATACCGGGGCACAGGCCTCCATTTATTACCGAGAGGGTTTTTAGGGAAAGGAAATGTCTACCGCGCTGCCTCAATGCGTGTTGGGGGACTTTACATGTCTCCGATTTTTTTTTTCTAATAGCCTGTAGTAAATCAGGAACCGTGCCAGCTCAGAACCTTAGTGTTCGGCGTAAATATCATAGTACGCGAGCAACCCGGGTTCGATCCCCGTCGGCACGAATGATATTGTTAATTGTGCAGTATACAATAAAAATCTTTTAGCCCATGATGTAGATATATAATTTGTCACTTCGCGTCCGCGAAGGTCTATAGATATGTTCAAAAAGGATGTCAGTTTTATACAGCCCATGTGACATTAACAATTATTAGGTCAGTTTTAATCATAATTTAGATAATAATTTAACGCTCACAGCTACCTCATGAAATACATATATATATATATATATATATATATATATGTATATATATATATATATATATATATACGTCTCGCTGTGGGCGGGACAGTACTGCTTTCAGGTTGTCTGTCCTACTGTCCTCAGCGAAGGCAAAATGGTCCCGCTTTCGCAAACAGACCTAACTTCATTTTTCTACATCTACAGCGTTCGAGTCGAATCTTTGAAAGACTTTTGTGATTCAACTGACGCAGAATATCACAAACTGCTGGGCTACAGTAAAACAAGGTAACTTGCGTTAATGCCCGCGCTTAAGAGAGTTCTAAAAATGTTTCAGCCTTTAAAAAGCTATTTTCTAAGTATCGACAAATTCCTAAATATTTTAAAAATGTTTTTCGGAATTCCCAGATTAGAGCTGTGGTTATATTTCTTTCATATTTGCACAAGCAGCGACATTTCATGAAGCTGTGTTAAAAATTCAGGGTCAAAACGTGTCTGCAATAGTCTGCGAAGGAAATTAATTGTCTCCGAGATAACCTGGCACTTAAAGAGATCACAATTTTCCTTCCTCACACCGTCCGTAACCTACTTGAAAAATTACAAGGAATTGAAATTGCTGTCGACCAGCAGAATGTTAAAACTGCAGCGGCTGAGTTTTATAGGACAAGCAACGAATACTTGGAGCACTGGTGTCAATTCAACATATAACTACAATTGTTTCAATGGGCAAATTTAACAAAAGCATCTACTTGGGATGAGGTACAAAAAGTAATGGATTTGCTGGTCACGCAAGGGTTTATTAACAGCAGCCAAGATACGAAAGTCTTTGACAAGTTTTCGCTTATTTCCAACTTTGCGACAGATGAAAAAATCACTGGCTGGAATGATGAGAATATTGCTACTGAAAACCGTTGGGTTGAATTATTCCAGCACTTCCGTGCCAACTATCTTCACTAAACGAACTTTTGTATAATTATAGAGTACATTAAAGCGTCGGTCGAAAGAGTTCTTTCTCAAATGAACAAAATATGGACCAGTGATAAAACTCAGTAAGTGTCGCAGTAGTGAAAACCATTTTAATTACAAAAATAAATATAAATAAATCGTGTACTGAGCTCCATATGTACCTAAAAACCAGACCCGATGTTTTAAAACTAATTTGTTCAGCTGACAAATACAAAAGTACTATGTAGAAGTTACGCCACTACTAGGGCTTAGTAACTCATGCAATCTACTTAAATATTTTGAAATAAGTGCTTTGATTATTTTTTATTATTGTTATTACCTTCTATAATAAAAAACAAAACTTGTAAACCACCAATAACTTTTATTTAGCATAATTCGACTTATAGACGTTCTGAAATCCTCGTATCCTGACTTTATGTAGATAGATTCGCAGGATGTGTACGAATAAATAGAAATAATAAACGTCGGTTCGGTATACGGTTTACCTTATAATCGTTTACATCTGCGACAGTCGATTGTTATCGTTTGAACACCGCCATGCAAAATCGTTCGCTTGTTTTCAATGCAATTTTCTAAGATTACGCCTCTATTTTCTATGATTACTGTTTATGTTCGCGTTTTTGCTCTCTTCGGGAGTTTCTAGTTCAAACCGACTTTCGTGATATTGTAATATGCTGCATAAAAATTGTACAATAAAAATAAGTATACAACGAAAATATTACGTTCAGATTATTGGTAATTAGTGGTAAACATCCATAAACAGCAAGTAGAACATCGAAAAGAAGTATATTTTCAAGAAAGTTATCCTCACATTAGTAACGTGACAAACGAGTCCACCCAATGGTAAATGAATACTTTGGTTTATAGACATACATCTATCATAGATTATGAATCGAAATGCAGATGTGTTGTCATCTTTAAGGACGAAGACGAAAGCCTATTTTACCAGTAAAAAAGGTCTCCGACTCTGTACACTCAGTATACGAAACACAACATCACTATTACCACGTTACAGCCTCTTAAAATCTACTGCTGAACATAGGCCTCGCCCATAGATTGACTCATATTTGTCGTAGTTGCCACGCTCGACAAGCGGGTTGGCAACCGCAGTTATTTTTAGAAGACGCTGCTGCCCATTTCCTGAGTTGTTTCCCTATGTCGCCTCCTATGACACTCAAGGGATGATATGAGGTAATGATGCGCTGGGTAATGTCAATTACTCTTGTACTTCTGCGGATATCCTCGACACGGATTTTATCGCGCAGATATTCCGAGCATAGCCCTTTCCATCGCACGCTCAGTGACATTGATCTTCATCATACGGCTGGCGGTGAAGGACGACGTTTTAGTTGCGTAAATCATCTGGCAACACGTCCGCTTGGAGCTTAGACGGAGGCATACATCATTTTAGACTATAACACCTCGTAGTCAATATCCAGGTAAATAATTGAATTGAGTGATGTCATTTTAACAACATCAGTATCAACAGTTTGCGTTTTAGTTAGCTACTGTAAACTAGGTAAAGGTTCAATTCATTCAAATAACGAAACGAACGAATAAACAGTGTGAAATATGAACAATTGTTGTAATATGGGACATACAGTTAGCCAACGTTTCTGTCAACACAATATTATCCTTTTTAGTCTATAAAAGTCAACTGCTGAACATACCTAAGCTACCTCTATGAGGGAGCCACAGGTTTGGCAGGCGAGTCGGCAACATTTTCTTAATAATTTTGAGTTTCTATCAGGAAAATGCTGCTGCTTATCTTTTGTTTCAGTTTCCTCCAGTCACCTCTAAGGACAACCACGGGACGATATGGGGTAGTGAATGTAAGAACATCGCTTCTTCACAGTTACACATACGGACAAAATAATCTAGTTCTAACTTAATCCAGTCTACGTTATTATTTATTCTGACGTTTTTATTTTGAATTCATGATATCCACGGTAAAGTTCTTTTTAATATAATTAGGCTGAAAATTTACACATACGGACATATTACAGTTCTAACTTAATACAGTCTACGTTGTTATTTATTCTGACGTTTTTATTATTAAACGTGATATCCACGGTAGAGTTGCTTTTAATATAATTAGGCTGAAAAGCGAATTTGCAGTCCATCATTAAATTAGTGGTAGACTACTCGTCAAAATTTTATGTAGAATCATGATCTCACAATACTACGTAAAATTATAGTATACATGTTAGAGTGTTTTGTACATAAATGTATACAATTATTTCAGTAATTGGTACTGCACACAGTGCTGTATTCAGTACTCAAATAAAAGACGTGATGATCATGCCATTCTAACAGTGACTGAATAGGTAACATTACGTTTACCTGATTCTGCCGTCAAGCACCTACCTAGTCAGTGCCTGCACTGCAGTGTTTCAGGCTAAAAGGCATTTCATTTTTTTTTTATAGGATAAGGGTGACAAACGAGCACACAGTCCACCTGATGGTAAGTGGTTGCTGTGTCCCGTAGAGATCTACATTTATCCTCGATTACGAATCAAAATGCAGATGCGTTGTCACCCGTGAGGACTAAGATAGAATGCCTCGTTTACAGTAAAAAGGGTCTCCGGTTCTCTACACTCACCATACGAAACACAGCAGCGTTAAGCTGCTATTTTACGCTGGTATTCTGTGAGAGCGTGGTCCTTCCCCGGTCGAGCCGAACCATTCGTGTTACAACTATACCAGAAATATAGCTGCAGCATGGCTCTACCACGTATATATTTATCTGAAATTTGTTGCATGTGTGCATACAGCAGTAGCTACGTACCACCACCAGGGGGTCAGTAAGTTCGTTGGTCACTTTGAATAAAACTATTTTTTACGGATTTTATCGCGTTTAATTAACTTATTTTATATTCCCGACGTTTCGGTTGCTTTCCAGCAACCATGGTCACGGGGGACTGTGGTGATTGACGTCCCGATGTCAGTGTTAAACCGGAGTACCTTCAGCTTTTTTAATTAATAATTTTGGTCCGATCTACGCAGAATGAACTAACTGTGTCTTGAAATCTTGCAGTGGTATGCTTGGGTTTAGTTTTAATTTTATGAATTACAGGATCCCAAGCAGGTGGTAGTACCCAGCCTCCCTCTCTATTGAAATTAGGATGTTTTTTTTAATTTCAATAGCCTCACGCATCATCCTTGGCAGGAATCGATGTTCTTTCGCGAGAATTTGTGATTTATCAAATCTAATGTAATGGCGGGGGCCGTCTAGGATATGATCACAAACTGCAGACTTCCCGGAACGTTGGTGCGTCACGTTGTTTGCCCTATATATGAGAGACCACACTCACAATCAAGCTTGTACACTCCTGCATCTTGTAGAGGAATATTGCACTTGACTTCGTTGGCACTTCAATTCGTTGGTCACTGTAATTTTAAAAACTGTATGCGTAGCATAGAGGTACTGACTGTATCTAGCCTATCAGTTTATAAAACGATTATGTGACAAGAGCGAAGGTATACTAGAATGTGTTGGGATCGGACGTAGACAGCAGTGCCTACGACTCGGGACAATCGAAACAACCCAGTGCTGGTTTAGGTTAAAATGAGCACGGTTAAGTTTTACATTTTATGTACATAATATGCATATTGTATACTAGCTGTGCCCCGCGGTTTCACCGGCGTCATCACGTGTTGGAGGTGCGCGACATGACCTAGTTCAAGCATTTTATAATTGCAATTAAATATTTTACTTGATGGCAATAGATGGAAAAATTGGCATAATTAATGGAGTACTTTTATCTGTCGGCATATTATGTATGGTGTAGAGCGAAGTTAAGTTTTATCCATTTTCCCTCCCCCTCCTGGTTGAGCAGTTCTCGCAGTTCTCACCGGGCGGCTAATGTTTATGTGTCGTTCGCGCGCCCAGCCAAGTATTGAATTATTTTAATTTTACATTATCTCTTAAACTATGCGTCCAAATAACATGGTATAAAGAACAAAGTTTATCTTCATAAAATTGTCTTGATGATGAAGTAACTTTCGTTCATAAGGATAAATAGGCCATGCTTAATAATAACGCTCATAAATCACTTTATTAATTTTCAATATTTTTTGACATAAAATATCTAATTATGGCTTATGTATAAGAAATAGACATATGGTATCGCGGACTTTTTTTTAGGCGGAGTAAAGATCTATATTTTTCTAGAACATTGTATTTACGTATCCCTAACGATAACACCAGCGCACGCGGATAAATCATTTCGGGAGTGCTTTTTCTTCCGACTTGCTTGACAAATATCCATATTTAAGGCTAGCTGAGTGATATGGCTTAATGCTAGATAGCCTATACTATTTCACATGAATCTGGCTATAATATACAAAATTAATTTTTCAAATCGGACTGGTAGTTCCAGAGATTAGCGCGTTTAAACAAACAAAAAAACAAAAAACTCTTCCGCTTTATTATATTAGTATAGATGTATATTATTACCCGCTGACATTTTTACACGAATGACATAAAGTATGAGTCACACAATTTCATCCATATTGTTTTTATGTAATACAAGCGCCCCGCCAGGGCTTCGTCTGCGTGGTATCTATTAATGTCATTTATGTCTTTATTTAGATCATTTCTCACAAAAAATAATCTCAAAGCTTTTCGGATGAAATGTAGCCTAGAATCACATTTGACATTGCTCTCTATCTGTTCGTGAAGTATTATCACAATCGGTTCAGTCATTCCGAAGATTAGCCCGGACAAACAAACTGACAGATAAAAATTTAATAGTGATTATTCATGACTTAATGGCATGCAAATAAAAAGCAGTTATTTCCCTCGGCCTTGCCAAGACTGGTGAAAAAATAAACTGTAAAATTAAATAATTTAAAATTGAAAATTTTGTACAGCCGACTTCAATATAAGTTGATCTTGATCAAATTCATATGGGAACCACACGAGAAGTACCAACTTTCAAATAAAAAAGAATCATCGAAATCGGTGCACCTAGTAAAAAGTTATGATAAAAGGTAACACACATAAAAAAAAAACATACAGTCGAATTGAGTACCGTCTCCTTTTTGGAAGTTGGCAGAAAACATTTATTCGTGCATTCATATATTTTATAATAGTAAAAGTTATTGTAAGAGTAGCAACTTAAATTTTTGAGTTTTATTTAATTTTTTTAGATTAATTAATGTTGGTACCAAACTATTGTTCAATAGTTTATATTTATCGAACATAAACATGCGATGACTCGCAAACATCGAAACCGGTTTCAACATTACAACACACAGCCTACGTATATTCACAGCACAGGGCCCTTTGATATAAAGTAAATAGTTCGAGAACAATAAGAAATGTGCTCTCAATATTACTAACGGTATAGTTGTGAATCTCTAAAACTTGAACTCAATATTTTGTGCTCGAACGGAGGGACACCTGTGTCTACCATTTTAGGTTGAGTGTTTAGTATGCTGGGTTCGCTGCTGCATTCTCTATATATGTATCAAATGACTTAGCAATGGCGAAACGCGATAGAAATAATCTCTATTAGAATTATATTTATTCTTTTTATTTATGAGGGGGCAAACGAGCATGCGGCACACCTAATACACCTCACCTTATACATTGACTCGTAATTAGGGTTTGGGTCCCGGTACGTCTCGTGTCTCAAAGTCCCGGGACTTTTAGTAATTTTAGTTGTCTCGAGTCCCGGGACTTTCGGGTAGAGACTCGAGGCGAGACAAGATTGTCGAATTTGTTATGTAATAATTTTTACTTTCAAATAATTAAAGGAGCCCAGCGCCATGTGTTAGTTTAATGAATAATTACTTGATCTACCACGTAACTACTGAGTACGCAACACAATAAATTAAACAAATATGTGATTATGAGAATTAGCAATGAGATTATGAACAATGATTAGATACTAGAATTACTAGATAATAGTAAAGTTATTAAGAATTAATATGATTTTTAACTAAGTTCGTTTCATAACTATAAGATTTAACTGTTTAGAAGTGCATCTGTGTGTGACAAAACGTATCTAATAAACAAAGCAATTATTAAGACTGAAGTTAACGTTAAAGTTTTTTAACTTTCTGTTTAATTAATGATTTCTTATATTTACGCAAACATTGAATAAAACTATTTTGACGGATTTTATCGCGTTTAATTTACTATTTTAATTCCCGACGTTTCGGCTGTACTATCCTATCTCAGAGGAGTCCCAGACAAGGTTGGCTACATTTTGAAGCGAGCTACTATTAAAACATACTTCAAGCTGCCGAAGAAGATTAGTCAATTTTTATCATCCGTCAAGTGTAATATCCCTCTACAAGATGCAGGAGTGTACAATCTTGATTGCAAATGTGAACTCTTTTACATAGGACAAACCAAAAGATCCATTAAAACCCGCGTGAAAGATCATATAGCTGACGTGAAGCACCGACACTCTGGGAAGTCTGCAGTCTGTGAACATGTTCAAGATCGTACCCGCCATTACATCAGATTTGATAGACCACAAATCCTCGCAAAAGAATACCGATTTCTACCAAGGATGGTACGCGATGCTATTGAAATCAAAAAACATCCTAATGTCAATAGAGAAGATGGATGGGTGCTGCCATCTGCTTGGGATCCTATAATTAACAAAATTAAATCCAAACCTAAGCATACCACTGCAAGACTTTGATTAAAGGCTGTCCCGTGTCTCGGGACTTTGAAATTGTCGGGAATTCCCAAACCATACTCGTAATGAAAAAGTTATATAATATAGCATAGAAAATACACCTAAATATCCCGTGGATGTAGAAGGCAACTGAAGCAGATGGCAGCAGCATTTTTCTGTTAAGAGCCGCCTGCAAAGTTTGGCAACCATGGCAAAAGTCGCCCCTATGAGACAATCTATGTGGAAGGCTTATGTTTAGCAATGATAGGGTGTAATTATTAAAAAAAAATAATACTATATGAACTAATAAACATATTATATGTAAGTACTAGCTGTTCATCGCGACTTTGTCCGCGCGTAATTTATTACGATTGGATTTCATGGGTTTTACTTTAGTGCGCCGAACCCTAATTATTTTTGTAAAATAAAAGTAGCTTTAGTTTCTTCTTGAACCATCAGTTATCTGCCAGTGAATGTCTGGTCAAAATCGGTCCAGCCGTTTCGGAGATTAGCCGGAACAAACAGACAGACAGATGGAAAGACAAACAAACAAAAATTTTAAAAACTGTGTTTTTGTTATAAGTACTGTATATACTTTCATATGCATACAGTAAAAAGCTGTTATTTCGACATTACAAACAGACACTTCAATTTTATTTATTTGTACAGATAAATAATATTTTTATTTGTTTCTTGTCGTACTTTTTAGTCGTAATTAAATCCATTACTCCAACTCGTTCCTTTGGTGAATGTTAGTAGCCTATGGAAAATTCCAGACGTAAAGTACTCGGCCCGGCGACCAGGAGCAGCGTCAACGAATCAACGATGCAAGACGTCTGGTACTGTAGCCTGCCAAGCGTGATAATTTCAGGAATGCTACATACTATGGAAAAAGGCCATGTTCAGTAAAGAACTGCTCACATACCGATGAATATGAAGAAGTACTTTGTTCAGGATAATTTTAAAAAGTATTTGCAGGTTTATTTGATGGGGAAAACCGTAGACTGTTGAGTTAAAATATTCTGTAATGGTTCATTCATTCACTTTAGCTCATTAAAAAAGTACACACATGAACATAGGTCTTTCACATAGATTCTCATTGGGACGTGAAGGGTATATTAGCTATTGACGCAACGCTTGGCAGTCACATTGGCAACCGTAGTTTGCTTTCCATCTCCTATTTCAGTTTCATTCTGGCGGCACCCACGGGATGAAAGGAAACTGATAGTTATTATCTATATTATATATTAGTTATCATTAAAAACATTTTTATAATATCTTAATGCTTAGTAAAGTACTTAATCATATATTTTATTAACAGCCTTTTCTTAGTATAAAAAGTTATTGTATAAAGTAAAAAAAAAACTATATCAAACGTAATAGGAGTGATAAAATAATATGTTTTGCTATTTGTATGTTCTAATAAGGTTGTTCCCACGATCATATGCAAGTGCGAGAAGCATTAGGGTCAGTAAGTCTAGAATGTCTAGATGTAATTTTGAATTTTCTTTTTATTCCATGCAAATATCTCTTTTCATAGTAAATAATATAACAGCTAACGATGTTAATAGTTATAGAAACAAATTACCGAAAAATTATTTACGGCTACTATAGAAAATATAATTTAAAATTAAAAATTTTGTACAGCCGACTTCAATATAAGTTATTAAGAATAACTCAAAAACTATTGGTCTGACCTTGATCAAATTCATATGGGACCACACGAAAAGTAGCAGCTTTCAAATAAAAAAAAAGAATCATCGAAATCGGTAGACCCAGTAATAAGTTATGAGATAACACATATAAAAAAAAAACATAGTCGAATTGAGTACCGTCTCCTTTGTGGAAGTCGGCAGAAAATTAGTATTAAACAGTTTAGAAATTGAATAACTGTAGATAGTTACCACCCATCAGCCTATAAAAAGTTCAGTGGACATAGAATGCATAGGATAGTTTTAACTTCAAGTTGATTTTAATTAATACTTATTGACACGACTGTATTAGATAGCTGCTCTGCTCTACCGGCCATGAGGCGTGAGAATTACCTATACTCAACACTCACACTTACGACACCCATCGGACGACATGCTGTGGTGCGCTCTTTTTTTTAGAACAAAACATTGCACGTCAAACGTAACAATTTTCTCCTGTATCCTGAGGATATTTTTCATACATCAATCGCACATCTATCATACCAGACCCGGTACCATTATTTGTAGGACATACAAACGCTTAATTCGCGTAATTGTAATGCGGATTCAAACCGAACACTTGTTCCATGCAGGATTCGAACCGGCGGCCCTGTATCTACTTAGACAAATAATCCAGGCATGATAGATTCTCTTATGGCGACACATAGAGAGAACGAAGTTATTAGTGACTAGCGATCCACCCCGGTTTCGCACGGTTGATTTCTGGATCTCGACAACAGCGCCACCTACTGGGTCCAATTGTGATTCTCAACCATTCTCTAATCAACTTAATCACACACACAAAATTTCATCCGTTTTAGGAGTTCAGTCACATACACACGGACAGAAGAAATATAAGGCATATATTATGCATGTATTATACATACAAAATTTTCCTCTTGATCATTCTGGCTATTGATGAAAACCGCATCAAATTCCGTTGCGTAGTTTAAAAGATCTAAGCGTACAGACGGCGGGAAGCAACTTTGTTTTACACTATGAGAATGGTATGTAATTTTCAATGTAATACCATTGTATTATGTATTTAAATGTACGAGGTAATGGTAATAGTAATATAGTATGGGCAACAATGTAACCCATGACAATGAAAACCTAAATAGGTGATGGACAACTTACATTACCTTTTAATTACAAGGTTAAATTACTTCGTAATTAATTCGTAATGGCACACATCAGAAAATTCAAGAGAAGTTCAGAAATCCTTACGGACGCTTTTCACAAGAGGACAGTTCCCGGGGAAAGTCGGAAACGGACAGCAAGCAAATCGTGTGCGAACTGCCCAAGATCAATTAAGAGGAGCCATTTATCGCCGATCTTGGCGAAAGTACAACGGATCGATTTAGAAGAGAATCTAAGAGGGCTATCGTAAATAAATTCCGTTCACCAACATTAATTATGCCACGGTCCGCAAGTGCAATAAGCCGGACGATGCATAAGCGAACAATGAAGGAGGATTGATGGTACCTTTTAACAATACAATAGCATTGTATTAGCATTACGTGGGCCAATGAAGGTAAGCGAAATTCAAGTTGGGTACTTTAAGCGACTTTCTTGGACAGTATTGTTTTGTCGCATAAGTATCGGTGTGATGGAGTGTCGCCAAACATAATAATAGTAAATCAGAGACGACGTCAGCTAGGCGTTAGCAGCATAGTTAATCACAGATCTACTCATATTTCTAGGAGGGTTAGCAAGTATATTATAATGCTGTTTCGCTGCAGATATCTCAGATATGTAGGTTTTCTCAAAGTTTATTCTTTCTACACTGAACACAGGATCAAAGTAAAGTTATAGCCTTTATACGACATATAAAGGTTTTGGGCAACGAAGTGTCCGCCACGCTGCCCCAATGCGTGTTGGCGGACTTCACATGTCTTCGAAATAATTTTTTTTCTCAGATATGCAGGTTTCCTCAAGATGTTTTCCTTCACCGCCGAGCATGTGGTAAATCAGCACTTAAAATCGCAATGTACAATTTCATTGGTGCCGCCGGGGATAACCACCTGAGCTACCAAGGCTCTGTCACATGATAAAATCAATACACAAATAATGCTTTCTAGAGACTTAGGCAGAGATCGAACTCTGGTTGCACGCGTAATAAAAATCTCTGGTAAGTACAGATACGGCTTAGATAGCGTACCTACATTCCCATTAGTTACCGAATGAATCTCGACTTTATGTCAAAATGTAAAACCATATATTTCATTGTCTGTTTTAGTTGTAAAATAAAACCGTAGCCGGAACTATAACTTAAAAGTTACTTTTCGTTCTTATAAATTAATTGAGACACTGAGAATGTTATTTAAAGATTAGCTGTTCTCCGCGACTTCACCCGGTGTACTAATTTAGGTTTTTAATTTTTTACGCAGAACTCTAATTTTTTTCTTAAATAAAATTAGCCTAAGTTACTACTTATAACATCAGCTGTCTGTCAGTGAAAGTTCCATCAAAATCGGCCCAGCCGTTTTGGAGATGAGCCGGAATAAGCAGACAGACAGACAGACATAAATTTTAAAAATTGTGTTTTTGTAATAAATACCGTACAATATACTTTCATACTTATGCATTTAGTGAAAAGCTGTTATTTTGATATTACAAACAGACCCTCCAATTTTATTTGTTTGTAGTATAAATAGATATAGATAAAAACCTTCGTACAAAAATTTTACACTACATATTTTAAAAGCATTTTCTAAGCTGCATCTGACTATATACTGCTAGATCTTGATTGAATACTATACTGATTCCGGTATCACAATTGCTTTTGAGTTGATTTTTATTATGGGACTGTACGAAAAATCTCCTGATCGAACTTATTCTTGAAAGAGGTATATAAGTAGCCCGCGTTCGCGTTATATACAATTCGTAATAGATATAAACGTGCATACTAAGGTTCCTTTTAATATTGATTAATTGGAACTTTATTGAATAAAACTACTTTTACGGATTTTATCGGGTTTAATTGTTCTTATTTTTAATTCCCGACGTTTCAGGTGCTTTTTATTAAAAATAAGAACAATTAAACGCGATAACAAATCCGTAAAAGTAGTTTTATTCAATGTGTAGTGTTTGCGTAAATATAATAATTCAAAATTCATGTAAGGCAAGGATATCGTTCGACTCGATGCACTTGGTTGTACTATTTTCTGTCTAAAAGTTCGTTTGAGTAGATTGCGGTACCTGTTACATATTTTTGCCGAAAAATAGTAATGCTTGCACTGTTGTGTTCCGGTCGGAAGGGTACACAGAGCCAGTATATTTACAAACTGTGAGGCATTTCGGTGAGAATGTACAGCACAGCACGAGTGGAGTTATGTATCCAATTGTAAAAATAAAAAAGTTGTTCACGTGGAAAATTACACACGAACTGCAATATGAACTGAAGCTGCTTATAACATTTGATACGTCTATTTTTTGTCAGCCCGGCCTCCGCTGCTAAAGGTATTTCCTTCGCCCAACACACTTAGTCGCTATGCACACGGGCTATAAAAGGGATTTTAGTATTCTATATTTCATTTAAAGGTGAATTTTTCTATCGAATGCAATGCTAATTGAATGTAGTCGCGTTGCAGAGTTATTTCACAATGGACGCAAATATTATGAATTCGTAGATGCCCTGTAGATGTAAAATGTCCGATTAGGTAAGTATAACTTCAACCAAGAGGTCAAACGACGAGTTCAGCTCGGGTGGACGACGTTCAGGAAACTGCGACGAAACTTAAACGTAGTTCTTCACTGCTGGCACCTTATGAGGAAGTTCAAAGTCACTAGCGTGCAATCGAAAGGGCTATGCTCTGAATTTTCTGCAGGATAAAATCCGTAAAGAGAATCCGAACACGAATAACTGACTCAGCCCAGCGGATCAGCAAGCTGAAGTAGCAATAACCCGGCCAAAAGCTCCAAGGACGGACAACCGATGGGGAAGAAGAAAGGTTCTTGAGTGGAAGCCTAGTACTGGCAGTGTTAGACGACCCCTTCACTAGATGGAGTGACGACCTGATGAAACATGTAGGCAGTCAATGGATGCAGGTGGCTCAGGACTGTACTTTGTGGCAATCTGTGGGGGAGGCATATATTTAGCAGTGGACTTGCGCCCATCACAGTAGTAGTAGTCTTTTTTTTATATTCTACTAAGCCAGCGCTTATCTACGATCCCATCTAATGGTAAGTGACTAATAAGGCTTAATAAAAGCCTATTCACTCTTGCTTTGAAGACACCCACACTGGAAAGACAGATGCTGGCAACTTATTCCATTCCTTTGCTGTACGCATGATGAACGACGTAGCGATCCGTTTGGTTCGAATGCGTGGTAAGTCAACAACGAAAGGGTGGACTGGCCGAATGTCTGGTTGTTCGATGGTGGAAGGGAAAGGGAGGAATTAAATTATACAATTTCTGGGAACACTCTCCGAAATGTATTCTGTAGAAAACCGAAAGGCTGGCTACTTTGGTAGGATTACACTCTAGAAGTATCTACTAGTACTGTAGGAGTAGTAGTAAACGTCCTAATCACAGGAATGCTTTCGATGCACAGCACGAGTAACTTTAATACTTTCACTGTCCGATTTTCTGTCACAATAGTAAGATAATAGCAATTAACTATATGTAGTGTCTACACGGGACAGCGAATGTAATAATTTGACACAATATGATTAATTTAATTATTTCCGCCAATTTTTGATCTGAACCGATTTTTCACTTAGCCATTAATTTTATTAGAACATATTTTGATGCTATTTGATTTTTGCTATCAAAAATATATGAACAATTACACATTTAATATTTTAAGATACTAGTGATGACAGCCATTTGCGACTGCAAGGTTCAACTTGTAAAGGTATGTCTTTTATTAGTCTTTATTTAGTATTTAGTCAAATTAACTAATTAAAAATGTTGTATATAAGTACCCGTTTATATACCTAGTTATTATTCATTCTTTATTATATAGTAGATATTAAGTACGTATATAAATTTTTACTAATTATATTCTATTTATTTGCGTTTTCTGCCGACTTCCAAAACGGAGACGGTACTCAATTCGACGCGTATGTTTTTTTTTTATGTGTGTTACCTCATAACTTTTTACTGGGTGGACCGATTTCGATGATTCTTTTTTTATATCAAAGCTGATAGTTCTCGTGTGGTCCCATATGAATTTGATCAAGGTCAGACCAATAGTTTTTGAGTTATTTGAGTTATTCTTAATTACTTATATTAAAGTCGGCTGTACAAAATTTTTAATTTTAAATTATGTTATACCTTATATCTTTTCTGCCGACTTCCAAAAAGGAGCCGGTACTCAATTCGACTGTATGTTTTTTTTTCTCGTTTTTTTTTATGTGTGTTACCTCAGAACTTTTTTCTGGGTGAACCGATTTCGATGATTCTTTTTTTATTTGAAAGCTGGTACTTCTCGTGTGGTCCCATATGAATTTGATCAAGGTCAGACCAATAGTTTTTAAGTTATTCATATTTTTCGTTTTTTTTTATGTGTGTTACCTCAGAACTTTTTCCTGGGTGAACCGATTTCGATGATTCTTTTTTTTTTGAAAGCTGGTACTTCTCGTGTGGTCCCATATGAATTTGATCAAGGTCAGACCAATAGTTTTTAAGTTATTCTTAAATAACTTATATTAAAGTCGGCTGTACAAAATTTTTAATTTTAAATTATTACTTATCTATTAAATTTATGAAGTGATTATTTACACCTGCCACTGTTTCTCAAATCATCCAGGGTTGACTGGTAGAGAATGCTATACGACATTAAGTCCAGCCTTTATATTCCTTATTATACGGTGTGTAAAATGAAGATTAAATAAATATATAAACATTACTGGAACAGTACTGCTACCAGTTTCCATATTCTTGCATTGGGATAATGACTCCAGCTATTAGAAGTATGAAGGAACGGGTAGCAGTAATAGAAAGTACAAGTTTTTCTTTCTGTGTGATTGACACATAATGTCTAATGGTTAAAGACATTCAAATATGATCTTATAACGGAACGGCTCTCCTATTTGCAGGCATTTGATAAAAACGTGCTTTTTCTTTTAAACATTTAATAACCTTACCAGATATGCACTATTAACCACAGTAACTATGAAATTACTGTACATACATTTAACATACAACTTGATTGAGTATTATAGATACGCTGTCTCTTCGTAGCGAACTCTTAACATTAATATTTTTTTATATATAGAATTAGGGTGACAAACGAGCACACAGTCCACCTGATGGTAAGTGTTTGCTGTGCCCATAGACATCTGCATCTATCTTCCTTTACGAATTAAAATGCAGATGCGTTGTCAGCCGTGAGGACTATGATAGAATGCCTCTTTTCCAGTAAAAATGGTCTCCGGTTCTCTACACTCACCATACGAAACAGCAGCATTAAGCTGCTATTTTACGCTGGTATTCTGTGAGAGCGTGATCCTTCCCCGGTCGAGCCGACCTATTCGTGCTACAACTATATTGTAATAATCTAATACACTATGTAACCCATTTTTTTTTAAATATAATAAATAGATTTTAATTGAACTTTCTCACGCAATTAGCGGCGTTTTCTAGATCGTGAAGAATGCGAAAACGTGATATCTGTCGATACTTATAATATTACCAGACTGCGCTTTAATACCCTTCTTATTATAAAAGTGTATATCATTATCATGTATCAGAAAATATATCGCTGAGATTTTTCTATTGTTTCAGTGTCATAACAATAGAGTTAGCAGTTCACTAGATGATGGTAAATACTTTAGTCCATAGACACCCCCCAACTAAAACTAAGAACGTCGCGATCTTCATGTTGCGGATACGTAGTAAGATAGAATGACTCACACACTGTGATTATACTGGTTTACTTTAAACCGGTACACATAGTGTATTGCTACTATGTAGCGATAACAGGTACGGGGGATGGTCCTACCCAAACGGATTACCAGCGGTAAAAAATAGTCTAATCAAAAACGAAAATATCTCTATAGAACATCAAAAATTGTTAATTAAATTATCAATAACGTCAAGGACTAGTTCCAAATTTAGTGAGAAAATCGGCTTAAAATATGACATGAATACCAACAGTTGTTTTTTTGTTTGGTTTGGATATAAGTGCACTCTTTAATTTAGAATGTCGGCTAAAGCTATTGTGGAAGAAGTGGCGCGTGCGACTCACATAGTATTGCTCACGACTCTCAGCATTGTCGTGACGGCTTTCGAGTCGCATGTAGGATGAACATTTGTCAGGATTTATCTGAGATATCTTCACTATTCTAAGTAGGCGCTAATAGTTAAGTAGGTTAATTATCGCTGTGTTTTTGATTCTTTAACTTTATTATACCAAACTCTAAACAGGAAAGGGAAAGTAAAATCTGTAAACAGCCAATTTCTGATGATGTTCAGGTTACAGTTGATAAAACATCCCCAAGTTTTACTATAAGATTTAGTAAAAGTATTTCTTGTATCTAGTATTGTAGGCACCTGTTGACGTCCATAATAGAAATAATCAGACAACTACTACATCTCCTTTTTAATAGAAATTTTAGTCTTAGTCTAGAGGCTAGAAAAAGCCGGCAACGCATATGCAATTCCCTTGGTTCCTCTGCTGATGCAGTTGCTCATGGGCGGCGGTAGTTACTTACCATTAGGTGAGCCGCATGCTGGTTTGCCCCTTTCCTATAAAAAAAAGAAAAAAAAAGAGAGCCGTGGTAGCTCAGATTGTTAACGCTCGCTGTAAATTTCACAGTACGCGCGCAACCCGGGTTTGTTCCCCGCCGGCAACGATGAAATTGTTAATTGCAATTTTAAGTGCTGATTGATTTACCACGTGCTCGGCGGTGAAGAAAAATATCGTGAGGAAACCGGCATGTCTGAGAAATAAGAAAAAAATTCGAAAACATGTTCTTTCTTTCTTTAAAAAAACGCTGTTGAAGTTCGCCAACACGAAACAACAATTTCTTGCCCTAAAACCCTCTCAGAAATGAGGGGAGGCCTGTGCCGAACAGTGAGACGTATATAGACTGTAACTAACTTAGTCTTAGTATATTTTTGGAAACATAAAATGTAGTAGACATGTTATGTACGTATGTATTATGATTCTATTGTTGAAAAATAGTTAAGAAAATTAAACTGGTTATGTAAAGAACACTGCAATAAATTGCCAAATTAATTTAACAAGATTATTTTAAAAAACTGTCGATCCTAAACTCCAACATGAATTTAAAAAAAAACCGTTTTGAGTGAACGTATTTCAATAAGGATAGTAATGATGTTAATTAATCCACTTTTATTTCATTATTTTCTCCAAATACCGCTCAGGTCATGTTATTATCTCTTTATTGTAGGAAAAAAATGTCATTTAGAAATCCTATTTCTTGCCTTACAATCTTAAATATAAATTTAAAAAAAAAATGTCTTATTTACTAATCAAGACATGTTAACCTCATTCACAAGAACTCAAGAAAAACTGAAAAATGTACCGAACTTACTTACGAAACTATGCAGACGATCCGACGCTTCATTTCATCCATTTCGAAATTATACAGTAATTAAGTTAAAATAAACTCAGTACTACATTCCAAGCTAAAAAAAGTAATGACTTAACAAGTTACACTATCAGCTGGGAGTGTTGAACTGAGAAGGCTGACGGTCACTCGTATTAGCCTAATTAGGTAATTAGTCTAGCGTATTTGTTAAGGGAAAGTAACCACTGGCCGGACTATCCCTAGGTAATTAGCGTTTAAATGTAGATAATATGTTTGACTTGTAACAAAATTATTTATAATAATTTAAAATTAAAAATTTTGTACAGCCGAATTCAATATAAGTTATTAAGAATAACTCAAAAACTATTGGTCTAACCTTGATCAAATTCATATGGGACCACGCGAGAAGTATCAGCTTTCAAATAAAAAAAGAATCATCGAAATCGGTTCACCCAGTAAAAAGTTATGAGGTAACACACATAAAAAAACCATACAGTCGAATTGAGTACCGTCTACTTTTTGGAAGGCGTCAGAAAATAGCGGATATCGCGTCATGACCGCTTGTCAACAGTTAAGCACACTTTTAGCACGCTGTCACGATCGAGATGTGCCGTTACAGCCTATTAAGGTCTACTGATGAACATAGGCCTCCCCCATGATTGCCATATCATAGGAGGATATTTGCCATAGTTGCCATGCTAAGCAAGAGGGTTGGCAACCGCAGTTTTTTTTTAATAGGATAAGGGTGACAAACGAGCACACAGTCCACATGATGGTATGTAAGTGGTTGCTGCTGCCCATACACATCTACATCTATCCTCGATTACAAATCAAAATGCAGATGCGTTGTCACCCGTGAGGACTAAGATGGAATGCCTCATTTCCAGTAAAAAGGGTCTCCGGTTCTCTACACTCACCATACGAAACAGCAGCGTTAAGCTGCTATTTTACGCTGGTATTCTGTGATATCGTGGACCTTCCCCAGTCGAGCCGACCCATTCGTGCTACAACTATACTACTAGTATACTCCTAGCTGCGGCATGGCTCTACCACGTAAAAAAAGTATCGCCTCTTACGACACGGTCGGGATGATACGGAATGATCGAGATGTACAATATCATATTATTAGTACTTCAATATAATAAACTATTGACGTTGAAAATCTCAAGCAAGTCGTATTCAGCTACACTTCTACGACTTATAAAATCGGAGACAGATTTATATAAGATCGGAAACAGAGATACGGGTTCAATTCAAGTAAACAGAACTTTTGCAACAGCTCACGCAAAACCTTGGTTGTCTTTTTATATTTTTAAATATTACGAAATACTGGCAATGTATAAGGATATGACTCATTTTATTATTTAAATCAATAACTAAGTTTCCGTACGTCAAGGTGATCACCGAAATGTCGCTAGCGTGGAGTAATTAAGAAACAAAATTGAAAAGGCAAGCAATTTTCTAAGAGAATAAAAGAAAAAAACCATAATCCGAAAACCTTTTTAAATAGGACTTATTACTAGTATAGAGGAGTTTATGGTAGACAAAATGGATAACTTCAATTTATCCTTATAATATCCAGTAAAACATTTTTGAAGTGAATACTTCTTTAGAATCGTTATGGTTTGAAACTCGATGAAATGAAAAAGCGACATTAAAAAGAGACAAATGATAGAACATTATATTAAGTTAGTCGTGTTTCGGCCATCTAGCGCCTATTTCACGTACCACCTTGAAAGTTGTGTATTTGTGTAGATTCATATTATTTTTTAAAGACCTCTGCGTTTACTATAAAGGTGTTGTACTATAATATCTTCTGCTGAGTTGACATCGTCCCGCAGCATTCGGAAGGTATTAAGACAGTGTATTGAAGAATTAGACTTCAGAAGCTATCATGTGGAAATTGTTGTATTATTTTTAAAAGGCAATTTTACTTTTAAAATACTTTTTATTTATTAAAAGTTCCATTTTCTTCCCTTGTAAGTGTTCTTAGGAATATCGCAAATTCAAGGTCTACTAGAATGTCGACTTAATAGATACATTAAAATCATCATCTTCTATTTTTCCTTCCGTAAGGATGATGTTTTTTTTTTAAATTTATATAAGCCATTACCCCTGATGTATAAACTATTAAATAGTAAAAGAATCATTAAAATCGGGTTAACAGTTTCCCAGAAATCGATGAACATACATAAAAAAACATGTGTGCAATTCACACACGGTTAAAGTGAAACCTTCAGAAAATTGCGAGTGAAATTGCTTTGTATTGCCCAATCTTCTTCATTCTATAGGTAAAGTCGAACAAAAATTGATTGACCCTGAAGGTGGTAAGTAAAATAGAGAAAATAGATGGCCTAAACACGACTAATTTAATATAAATCGGTAAGGTATGAAATCGTCGATTGTTATCTTCGTTAATATCACGTAAACAATATACATTTTATTAATGAATTTCAATAGAGAAAAGATAGGATATAATAATTTTATTCACTATCGTTAATTTTGTTAATTTTTTAACTGTTTATATTAACAGTTAAAAGTTGTATTAACCATCTTTAAAACACTGCACAAAGAGGAGTTATTAGGAAACACTGTATACTGTATTCTATTTCATTCTCTCGCAGGCTAAATTCTATCGATGTATATGTTTATCTCATTTTTTGTGTCGCTTTTTCCTTTCATCGAGTTACAAATCATAACGATTCTAATGAAATTTTCCTCTCCGTTTTTTTAAATTAAGTAAATTTACGTAAGCCTTAACACATCACTAAACATCGAAAAACGTAATTTCGTGATGTGCGAAATAGTGTGACACCTAAATGACACAACATGTCAAGGTGTTAATGAATACGCCCTGCGGGTCACGCTTCGCCGAAAGCAAATATTTTTACCTAAGCATTTATTTTATAATAACAATAACAACAATGAAGTGGGTGATCTTTGAAATATATACGTAGGAGTTAATGTATGTGAAATCTACGTCATATATTAATGAGACTAGTCGTCACCGTAGTACAGTGATATTCCCTTTCGATAATTTTTGATAGTCACTTTTTGATTTATAATTTATTAGCCATTTATACTATATTATTTTGTAGACCAAAATTACATGAAAGTTAAAAATGTTTAATTATATCTTGTATATATTATATTTGAATGTCTTTGAGGTTCGTAAATACGGCTAATACTACTATTAGTATACATTTCCTTTTCCTTTTAAATTTTCGGACATGTAGAGCGAACGTGCACTCAGCCGCCCGAGTTATTTTTAAGGGAGAGGGGGCAAACAAGCATGCGGCCCACCTGATGGTAGTGACTTCCGTCGCCCATGAACAACTGCAACACCACGGGAATAGCAAATGCGTTGTCGGCCTTTTTAAAAGGCTCTTTTCTTGAAGGTTGCCTCGGGGTATGGGCTAAACTGAAAACCAGTGCTATCACTGAGTCAGTTCCTTTTCGCAGTTTCATGCTGCAGCACATGGTTTTTTTATGTGTATTTTTTTAATTAATAATGTTTGTCAATTGTATTTAATTTGGTTTTATTTATCTTTTTGCATATAATTACTTTTTACTTGTTGTGCTGCATGCTTAAACTGGAATAAACGCATTTTTTTCCCTTCTAAATGTAAACATCTCACTGCATGGCACAGAACGGCTCCCGAAACTGGTCCTTACAGATTTGAGAAGAACTCCACACTACTCAAGGGCTGGCACGGAAATTAGATTTCCTTCAAATATAATATGAATATATAATAGGTTACGAATCATGGGTATTAGTTATATTCTGTGGGTAAAGGCAATGCAACTACGATAGCACTAATATGCAAGATATTTCATCAATGAGTCACCAGTACGAACTATGAATTCATCAGTTTTATGTATACAACTAGCAGCCCGCCCCGATTTTGCCCGGGTTGAACAATTATCTATTTAGGTATAATATGTTTCAGATTTAGCTTAGTAGATATAACTTATTTTAATAATCCTTCCTATGACAAATTTTTTGTTCCATTTTTCTGCGGCTTTAATTGATTCTCCGCATTTCCTGACCTAGAGAGACCAATATATAATTGTCAGTGAGTAAAACAAAGTCAAGTCCAATATATTTGTATGTTTGGCCTTGGGATTTGTTGATGGTGAAGGCGAAAAAAATTTTTATTGGAAACTGTAAACGCTTAACTTGGAAAGCTAAATCTGTAGGGATCACGGGAATGCGGGGAATATGAGACAGCTGACCTGCCGCTGGTCCTGTAAGAATAATATACTCTCAATCACATTATTACGTAGCGATTTTACTTGAAGTCTAGTAACACTGCACAGATTAGGCAGATTCAGGTTTCACAATAAAGTTATTGATATATTCGACTTTAATTTTTAGAGTATGATGGAAAGCCCTGAAGGGTTAAGGGAGTTAAGGAATTCCTGTGGGTAATGCACAGCGTCTTCTGTATCTAATACGGTATCAACTGATTTATATATTTTTTGATTACCTGCTTTTCTTTCTAATATTTGTTAATTGATATGATCAACACAAGAATTTCTTGACGAAAAAATATTCTAAGAAATATTCTCAAAAATATTATAATGTTAAATCTCTAAAACCTACAACTAGCACAATAAATGACTTATTCTATTCTATTCAATTGCTGGGTAAACATCAGAATCAAATCATTAAGACTTGAGATAGACTTTTCTAACTCATCTATTTTAATATGGCCATCTCCTTCAGGTATTTTCCCATTACCAACTTATAATAAAAACTCGCGAAATGCGTTACCCTCTCCTAAATGGGCTCTCATGTTTGTTCTTAAGGTGATTGATTGTACAGAGCTCCCATTAGCGACGTTGTAACTAAGTTTAAATTCGCAAGTTTGCTATCAGAGAGTGATCCTTCTGTTCTTTTAACTATTATTTATTTTGTGATAAAAGTCAGTTATTTTGATATTACAGATTAACATTTCAATTTTATTTATATTAGAGTATAGATGATTATAATATCTTTGTTTTCTCGAACCTAAAACTGCGCAGAATAGGATTATGTACATTTTGACGGCTATGTGGCGCAGTGGGTTAGCATCGAGCTACGGCGCTGGGGGCCGCGGGTACGTATCCCGCACAGAATAAGTCTTTCGTAGTAAGTATATACGGGTCTGGATGATTTTCCTCCTGCAATTTATGTTAACTGCCTCCACGATACCGTAGAAAATACTAGTGTGAGGGTAACGATTTTTTAAATAAAAAAATAGAGATAAATGATAGTGTTATTCTAACTAGACGGTAACTTAATTTGTTTTAAAATTGGAATTGCGAAGAATCTTAACGTCGTATTTTATCTCCGATAGTAGTGAAACGTTTCCTAACACAAGCCTTATTTGAAGTGGATAACGGCAATAATATAGTGAGAGTTATATTCCCTCAGATCAATTTAGATTTTATAATGCGGCAAAATATGCACACTCACTCATCCTGACCAATCAGTTTTTAATAAACGTTGTGTAAATAAATAATTATAATAAAAAGTTTGGCAAATCGTTGAGCGGGGCGTGCGGCGTAGCTTCATGACAAATAAATGGTATTGTATTTGACTGTCTCATTGGTCTGGTGGTCGTAATCGGGAATGCTGATCATGCGGTCAGGTTTGAATCCCGGATCGGTACAAAATCAAAACACATCTCACGTTTTGCATTCATATTTGCTTCAATTCGAACCCAAGAACCACAACAGTCGCAATTATTATAAAGTAAATTACTGGAAGGTACATATATTTTGTAAATAAATTTGTTTCCTTACATTATCGAGTGGTTCGACTTCCAGCCTCGCTAACGAGCCGGTTTACACACACTTCGGAAAATACATGATAGGTACAGAAGACCGAAAAGTACAATCTGTCATTTAATCTAGCGTATGTGGTCTATAAAAAAATCTTTATTTTAATAAATAAATAAATTTTCGACGAATTTTGGGGTGTCACAATTACTTCGGCGGTGCTAAGTTGTCTATCGGTATAAAGTGCTAAAGTATTTGTACACAAGGCCTTAATTGTTCCGGGTCTGGATGTTTGTCCTTGTGCAATTTGTACTTGTAAACTGCATCCACGATACAGGAGAAAATTCTAGTGTGGGGGTAACGTTTTTTAAAAAAGAATAAAAAAAACTAGGGCTACGATGGCTAAATAGTGTAGAAGTATATAGTAGAGAACCAGTGAACTAAGCATATATCCCCAAAGTCTTTACCGCTGCTTCAAGCTACTGGACAGGGAAGGTTGATACCGTATGTTTCAACATCAAGAACGAGTACAGCATTCACCTTCGATTTGCCAACGATATAGTCATTATATCGTGTAGTGCTATGTTCGTACACTGTATCCATATTCGTATATTGACTACCCCAAACTCTACATCATGTGTTCCATAAAACTTGAAAACAAGATAGTACAACTTGTACGCGGGGAGGGGAGGGGGGGATTATATTTTAATTATTGCCAGTGATGTCATAGATCTGTAGACTTCGTAATGAATATAGAGCTCGAAGAATAAAGAAGTGCTAAAGTAAAAAATGACTTTAAATAAGAATTACAAATGTGATCGATATTGAATAAAAAAATATTCTATTCTATTCTAATCGTCAACCAATGGTGAACCAAGGTTATCAGCCTAAACGAAGTGTAAGGCGGTCCCCCACTAGATGAAGTGACGATCTGATACGAGATGCAGAAACACGGATACAGGTGGCTCAGGCTCAATAGTGGACGTGATATGGGCTGTAATAATTCGCTATCAACAGCTTCTGGTAAAAGATTTCTGAATGGAATATCTAAAATAATCTGACCTAGACATTTTCTAACATAAAGTAAAGTTCACAAGGCGTGGTTCGACCTACACACCAGTAAGACAATTCAATTAGAATTAAGGCACTTAATAAAATGATCTAATTTATTAAAGAGCAATTTGATTAAATATTTAGTACATTTTATGCAGAAGTCTATTTTCGAATTACCGCCTAGTTAAAATAATTAGTTGTTTTTATCATTTTTTAATATTAATTTGTACAGAAACAAGTACAATTATAAATGCAACAGTAGTTTGATTTAAGCCACATCAAATCGTATTTTATAATATTAGTCTGGTGAACCGTGGTAACTCAGGGGCTAAGTGCTCGTTGTAAATTCCACAGTACAAGAGCACCCTGGGTTCGACTCAGCCAGAATTAATTAAATTGTTAATTGAAATTTTTGGTGATGATTTTGCACGTGCTCGACGGTAATGGTAAAAGTTAAGGAAACCTACATGTCTAAGATAAAATTTATTTTGAAGACATGTGAAGTTCGCCAACACGCACTGGAGCAGAGCGGCGGACTAATTGCTTAATAACCCTCATCGAAATGAGAGGCCTGTGCCCAGCTGTGGGACGTATATGGGTTGAACTTTACTTTTTACTTTAGTCCATCTGACGGTAAATTGCCATTCCATATGATGGTAATTCCATAGAAACCTTTAGTAAACTTGAAATAAAAAAGGCAAAAGGTAAGGTAAAGGTCAACATGAGGCTCGTAATCATATCGACTCTCTTACCCTTTAAACCAGAACTAACCTAGACGGGCTCGAGGAGACGTAAGTATCTTTTATCTTTATGAATGTTGAGCGGCAAGAGTCACGATGCTGGTGCGTGTTTGCGAACTTTATTTTAATTAATTCATTTATTATAAGGATTTACTATAATTTTTGTTTACCCCAGTACAAAAATATGTAATAACTATACATATTATATAATCTAGATAAAACAAACTTATATGTAAATACATCATGTCAACATACGTCTAATTACATTAGATGTGAATATCTAACATTATTTCTTTATTCGTGTTTTATGCGCTGCCATACTTTGTCAACTTATTGCTTGCGCGTTCGCCATAGTACAATTAAAAAAATACAGTAGATGGCGCGCGTATCGTAACGACAAATTTATTTGAAAGTTATATGGTTATATATCAAAGTTGAATGAATGCATTATCATTCCAAATTAGACAATAATCATTGAGTTATATGTACTACGTAATGACTACGTACTAGAGAAGCCATTCCAAACAAAAATTGTGTCCTACTCTATGTCTTCCCGCATGCGCGGGAGTAGTAGTCGCGCATGCGCGAAGACTTTAATTTGATATGAAATAAGATATTAATATAAAATAAATAGAAGAATTTAATATAAAATATCTTAATTTAATCTAAACAAACATATTTCTAAATAAAATGTAATAATAATCAATTTATGGAATTCACAAATCTTCAATTTTCGCAATATTTAGTTTGTACGGATTGCAGTACAGTTCAGTTGAACATAGTCAATGTTCGGAATGGCTTCTCTAGTACGTAGTACATATAACTCAATGACAATAATGGTCTTCCAAATTTAAAACGATATTTCCACAATTATTTCTTCTGCGGCAGCAACGCGCCGGGTACCAGCTGGTAATTCATAAAAAATACCTAATAGTTTAAGGCAACATTAATAAGCTATCAAAAGTAAAATAAAGTTACAGCCTATATACGTCCCACTGCTGGGCACAGGCATTCCCTCATTCCTGAGAGGGTTTTAGGGCAAGGAGTATGATATACATACATATGGTATGAGTAAAAAACTGACACGAGGGACAAATCAATTAACATTCTCATTCGGAAATGTGTTTATTACACGTGTCTTATATATATATATTTATTTTATATTTTGGACATTCAGGTTTTCTCACGTTTTCCTTCACCGTCGGCCACTTGCTGTTTTGTCTTGACTGTTTTGTTTTTGGCTAATATCCGAAATGCCTGGACTGTTTTTAACGAGACTTTCACTGGCAGATAGCTGATCTTATAAGGAGTAACTTTCGTCTACTTTTATTTTAGAATAAGAATTAGGGCTTCGCGCGAAAAAATTAAAACTCTAAATTACACGCGGGCGAAGTCGCGGGGAACAGCTAGTTTAAAATAATAATCTATTATGCTTAAAGACGTCTTGGCAGGCACTGATGCTCGAACTGTACGATTTTGTTTATTATTTTCATCAATTTATATAATAATGTGTTTTCCACGTGACCTAAGAATTATAAGTAAGCTTTTTCATTTGATTTAAATAAAACAAGTTTTACGGATTTTATCGCGTATATTAACTTATTTTATATTCCCGACATGCAAGAAGTCAATGGGTGCAGGTGGCTAGGGACCGTGCTTTGTAGCATTCCTTGGGGGAGGTCTATGTTCAGCAGTGGACTATGAAGGGATCTAATGAAAAAAAATATTCCCGACGTTTCGAGCACATTCCTGCCATTTTGTCAGCGAGATTAAAGACCTATATCTGGCAGACAATGAATCTATGCTCAGTTTTGATGTGCAGTTTCTGTTCACATGCTTACCTGTTGAATATTGCATCTCAATGTAACTTAGAAGGCTGGAGGAAAACAACATGCCCGTTGAATATGCAGTATTACTCAGCACTGCCTTACATCTACGCTACCTATTGTGGAAGGAAGAGTTCTACAAGCAAGTAGATGGTGTGGCGATGGGCTCACCTTTATCTCCCTTAAATTATTTTTCATTTGATATAAGATTTACACGGTTTCATTATGGAATCACTGCAAGATGCACGTATAAGAAACAATTGAGTGTCGTACCAATTATCCAATTATTATATCCGCGTTTCAGACTCCACACTTCATTTATCAGTATGTTTAATTTTTATAAAATTATTTTGTAACTGCGAAATATTTACATTTCAATAGATTTACAGCGGGGTTAGCCAAGATGACTTTCTATGATTGTTAATACTATAGGAAACTATAAAAATGAATGGGAATGACATAATATCTGAACGTTAAGTTACGTGACTCACGATACGAACGAGCACACAGTCCACCTGATGGTAAGTGGTTGCTGCGGCCCATAGACATCTACATTTATCTTCGATTGCGAATCAAAATGCAGATGCGTAGGCACCCGTGAGGACTAAGATGGAATGCCTCGATTCCAGTAAAAAAGAGTCTCCGGTTCTCTACACTCACCATACGAAACACAGCAGCGTTATGCTGCTATTTTACGCTGGTATTTTGTGAGAGCCTTCCTGGTCCTTCCTCAGTCGAGCCGACCCATTCGTGCTACAACTATACTACCAATATAGCAGCAGCATGGCTCTACTACGTAAAAGTCATTCATTCATAACACGTCATTTATTTTTATCTAGTAGTCATCCATTGGTCGAAATTTAACCATAAATCGTTAAATTTTTGCGTTTTTATATTAAGCAAGCTGTATTTCGCTTTCAACTGCACGTTTAAACATAGACCGCCTTTCAACAAAATATAAAATAAACGCTTTTTTGTATAGACGCACACTCTACACTACAGACTATTAAAAAATTATGTAATGATTTCTTATATTTACGCGAAGACTACACATTAAATGAAACTAATTTTTACTGATAATCCGTAAAAATTAGTTTCGAAAAATTATGTATTTGAAATCACACAAAATTAAGTAAGTACTTAGTAATTATTTGTTGGCAACATTTTTAAATACTTTCGACAATCTCTACTCTGTGCGACTGTCGAATCACACACTATTATTTGTAGGCACATTGGCAGTATGAACGTAAACAAACCACAGACTCAATTAAACATATTAAATATGTTTGATATTGGTACTAGGCACGTAAACAATGTTTTTTAAATTTAATTTATTTAAGCTTACTGCGATCCTTCTCCATATAAACTTCAACTATGACAATGACAATTCTCACGATCCTCCGTGAGCGCAATACGCTTAAAAAGGGGTAAAAATGTTTTCCTCCACGTATTAAATATAGGTTCTACAGCAGTAACGATCGTAGAATGTCATTTTGGCTAACCACACAGAGGTTCAAAAACGTTAAAAAGGACAGCAAAGTCGTCTTAAGTCGTTAACAATACCAAGTATGTATTAATTTGCTTCATTGTTACATTCAATCACGTTCATGCATCTACCTGGAAGGAAGCGCATGCAACTTGTGATGTAGTTAAATATAACCTTGATGATTGAATAAAATAACCTTACTAAGCGTTACGTGACGTGATAAGATAAACAAAGTTTCCAATATTAAGAATATATAAGTTTATAAAATTAAACAAACTGCAATATGCGTTTGTGATTTTCGAGATTATACATTTTACATTTTTTTTATAGGATAAGGGTGACAACACAGCCTACCTGATGGTAAGTGGTTGCAGTGGCCCGTGGACACCTACATCTATGCTCGATTACGTATCAAAATGCAGATGCGTTATCACGCGTGAGGACTAAGATGGAATGCCTCGTTTCCAGTAAAACGGGTCTCCGGTTCTCTACACTCATAATTCGAAACACAGCAGCATTAGGCTGGTATTTTAAGTTGGGATTCTGTGAGAGCGTGGTCCGTCCCCGGTCGAACCGACCAATTCGTGCTACAACTATACTACTAATATAGCTGCAACATGGCTCTATCACGTAAAATATAATAAATATTTTTTTTAAATGAATACTGCGACCTATAGACATCTACAATTTATTAGGAAATAAATATTACAATAACTGTTAACATTTTACACGTATTAGCATTTATATGTAAATTTAAAGTTTAGTACTACATAAAATGATGAAGACATGTTTAGTGCTAAAAATAATTGAGTTAATATACCAAGGGCAAAAAATAATTATATTGCGATAAGACTAACATAGTCTTATCGCAATATAATTATTTTCTCGCTGTAAATTTCACAATTCACAAGTAATCCGGGTTCGATCCCCGTTGGCGGCGAATGAAATTATTAATTTCAATATTCAGAGCTGATTTGCCATGTGCGCGGCGGTGAAGGAAACATCGTGAGGAATCCTGCATGTCTGAGGAATAAAAATACTTCGAGGATATGTGAATGTCTGTGGACTAATTGCGCTATAACCCTAGCAAGAATTGAAAAATTTGAAATTGAAAATGTATTTATTTATAACCACAAAACGACAAAAATTTCTTAACACTAAACTTAATAGCTATTATAACAATAATGAGAAGCAGCGTGCGCCTAGCTGTGGGCTGTACATACGCTCTAACTTTATATTACTTTACTTTGAACCATATAGTTCGCTTTTTATAAGTACAAGTTCGTACTAAATATAAGCGAATTTAGAATTTTTTCTTCGTTAATAGGACAGGCCTTCGATGCTACGAGCGAATGAGCGCAAGGGCGTCTAAAATAACGGTTCATAATAACGTTATGCTCTGTTCTTCAACCATAAAATATATCGCATCTAAAGCTAGATGATTTATGAGAAACGTCTGTTAAAGAAACTTCGTAATACAAAATTTATCATTATCTAAAAATAAGTTAAATAGATGGTTTTGTTCGTTATATATAAATGTTGATGTAGCTTAAGCATTTTTTTTATAAAACTGCAGTGATAAATGAATTTACAGCTCAGCTAATACTGTATTTTCTTTCTTTTTTATTATAGAATACGGGTGACGAACGAACGCACAGACCACCTGATGGTAATTGGATGCTGTGGTCCATAGACACCTACATCTATCCTCGTTTAAAACTCAAAATGTAGATAAATTGTCACCTTTGAGGACTAAGATGGAATGCTATATAAAACTCAGCAGCATTAAGCTGCTATTTCACGCTGATATTCCGTGAGAGCGCGGTCCTTTACCACACAAAACGATCTTTTCATACTACAACCATTACATATTCGCAGTGTGGCTCTACTCTACCATGTATAAATGTGCAACCAACTTCTAATGCAGAGGCCTACAGATGCGTTGCCGCCTCTGAGGATTTAAGATGGAATACCTCATAACCTGGTTTTATACAGACTCCCTTTACCTTTTAGACTGGAGCAGAGCCAGTGCACACATGCTATTTGGCGGCAGAAATGGAGTCCTACCACGTATTAAAGAAAGATCCTATATATGTTCTACTGATGATCTTAAAGCTGCTACTATTAATGAGATTGTATTATAGCCGGAACATGCCACTATTATTATAGTTTATTTTCTCTAAGAACAGGAAACACGTAAATTTTATTTCTCAGACATTAAAATTTCTACAAGTGATTGCTCTTTCCAGCCAGACACGTATTAGGTATATCAGAAACGTAGGATTGCAATTAACAATTCCAGAAATACCGGTGACGGGTATACTCAATCAAATTCAATTTTAGCTTCTATATTGAATTACTCCATTATATGGCGTATTTTCGCTCACACTGTGAATATCAGTCTACAACCGGATTCAGTCTTTTTTTTATAGGATCGGGTGACAAACGAGCACACAGTCCACCTGATGGTAAGTGGTTACTGTGACCCATAGACATCTAAATCTATCCTCAATAAAGACTCAAGATGCAGATGCGTAGTCACACGTGAGGACTAAGATGGAATGCCTCTTTGCCAGTAAAAAGGGTCTCCGGTTCTCTACACTCACCATACGAAACATAGCAGCGTTAAGCTGCTATTTTACGCTGGTTTTCTGTGAGAGCGTGGTCCTTCCCCGGTCGAGCCGACCCATACGTGCTACAACCATAATATAGCTGCAGCATGGCTCTACCACGTCGAAAACGTCTACAAACGAATATTTTAACTTATTACATAAATTAGCGGACACACGAACACAAATTACTGAATCATTCTGATATATTCGTGTCCGGTCTAAAAATTATGCTGAAACATCGGAGAAGGACCGCAGTTTCAAATCTACAAAGACAATCACGGTACAAAAGTTATTCACAATTTTTAGGTCCTGGCTAAGATACGGAACTAGATCCGTAATATTACCACATAATGATGATAAATTATTCATTATCGACAGCTTCTGAAAATAGACCTATACATAGAATATCTAAAAAAAAGTACCCTGGATATTTTGTAATATAACGTAAAGTTCACAAGGCGTGGCTCGACGTACGCAGCCGTGCGACAATTCAATTAGAATTAAGGCACCTAATAAAACGGTCTCATTTATCAAAGAGCTAAAATTGATTAAATATTTACCACATTTTACTGGTAACGTCATTTTCAATCTTGCTATTATTGCTTGCTATTGTTATAGAATATCTATCCGAGATTAAAAATCAAGATGCATCTATCTAAGTGTCTATGGGCTACAGTATCCATTTACCATGTTAATCACCCTTATTTTATACCAATACAATAAGTAAGTTAAGCTTCTTTCAAAAGTATTTATTACAAATCCTCAAAAAAGAGCTGTAAAAGTAACGGTACTATCAACAATGACATCAACGAAAAAAGGTTGAGACTTACTTGAAGGCCGAAATTTTGAGACGTCTGTGCCGCATTTCTCTCGGTTGTACAACATCCTCTTGCAAACGCGCCATGGCCCGTAGTATCCTTGGTCAAAGTTCGGATTCTCCACTGGAAAAAAATAAATATATAATTATTAAGTATTTATTTGGGCTTCACCCAATGTAGGAAAGGTTTGTTTTAATCGCCACGCAAAAAATACGTTTTAATTAACAGCCCAATACTTATGTAATTAAATAAGTAATTCAAATTTTTATAGGAGACGGGGCAAATGAGCATGAGGCTCACCTAGGGGGAAAGCAGGTGCATTGCCTGCCTTTTAAAAAGGCGTAGAATCTTTTCTTAAAAGTATCAATTCGGAAAAATCGATTATGGTGGCCAATTCCACAAAGAAGTCGTGCGTGGAAGAAAACTCCTAGTAAATCACACAGTGATGTGATTTAAATGATTATAATTAGTTAAAATATAAATAATTTAATTAAACAATGGTGAAACTTTAAAAATACACTGCAAAAGAAAACTTCGAAGTCGTTATCAAATCAGCAAATTTTGATTAATCTCATCTCAAATTCTCGTGGGAATAATAAACAAGTAAGGAGTATAGTTACTTTATGTCTTTATTGTTCTTTTAAACATATTTTCTTTTATAATACTGATGGCGTTGTTTGATATTCAGAGGTCACACATCACAAACAAACAGGTTTACAACGAGGTCGTTTTCGTAAGCACTGACTCCATCAGAAGTCCACTGACCCCCTAAAGAGAAATAAATTATTTATATACAAGTTTATTTGTGAGTATTACGTAAGCAGTATTAAAAGTAAGATAGAGTCAAATCTGCGTTCCTTCGCAAGCAGCTGACAATTACTGTATCAAACTATCATCTCGCTCGTAAGACTAGTATTGTACATCGGTGTAACAGGCGGCAAGCGTAAAGGAAACAATTTCGTAATCTTGTGTAAATGGTAATTGATTGGATTTTATTAGCTTCCCCTTTGGAAGTTGTAATATAAGTCTCAATATTAATATATCTCCACGTTAGAAGGTCCATAGATTATTTTCACTTTAAAAAAAGTGTGTGTGTACTTATGTACGCACGTAGGAAGTTATACTTCTTTAGCGTAACAAAACAAAAAAAATTGAGAGACAATTACCCACTGAAGTTATCGGTTTTAGGTGACAGTGTGCGCGCGCATCGTATAAATTCACTCTCATCATTTTCCCCAAACACCTCAAAAGAAGTATAACTTCAAAAAATATGTCTGTGGATACTTTCGCTAATTGTTTTTGGTGACTGTATGAATTTGGCGGAAGGTGGCTAGGCGAGAAAACTGTAAGATTTTTCCGTCACGAGTCACGACCTCTTCTGACGCAGTGTAGACGGCCTTGACGGCTATAAGGAAACGAGATGGAATAATATCCATCTCGCTCGCATTTTTTCTTATCTTGCCATAAAAGAAATATTATTTTAAATGACGCTTCATTTTAATAGACACTGGTAATTAATTGGTATTTTTTAATCAATAATATAATACGTTTATCAATAATAGTATATTACTACGAAAAGAATTTCGTTCCAAACGAGTGTTCCACGACACTCACGCATATTTTTTTAGTGAGTTTTAAAGTTGCAATCTCGAAAATAGATGATGACACTGTCTCCAAACCTGATGAAGTTTTCAATTTGAAAGAGTGCGTTTATAAATGTATGATATAAATGGAAGTATAGATATTGGCGCCAATATTATATATTGACAATAACATCTGTGTATCTATAAACATTTTCCGGGAAAAATAAACTATAATACTCGATAATTAAACTTTTAAAGAAATATAAAACCGACCCCAAAAACTAAAAATAATAAAATGATTTTGACAAAATAGCGTTTGAAGTTAATGCTATCGATTTGGAAATACATATAGTGTATCCGTTTGGTAATTTTTAATTTTCTTGTAGTTTTTGAAATAGGTTTTAATTTTTATTAATGTTTCATTATATAACCCTTTAAGTGGTCTTAATAATATCACAATTTTAAGGTAACAAACAGGTACATTAAAATCTTCCTCTATATTTTTCCACCATTAAGGGATGGAATTTTTTCTTAAAATTTATTAGGTTTCACTCTTGAATTACATAATATTTAATAAAAATATAATTTAAATCGGTTTAGCCGTTTCCGAGAAATCGGTGAACTAAATATAAAACATACGCATCGAATATAGAATCTTCTCATTTTTATCTAGGTAAAAAAAGAATCATTACATACAACATACTTACCCACAGCACCACCCATCGGATCCTAGCATATCTATGAACCGTCGATTGACCAAATATATTGCGTAGGTAAATATGACAAACCAGTCAAGTCATTCGGAATTTACATTAGGTACTAACAAATGAAACAACGATTATGTATGTATTAAAGAATATTATGTAAAATTTAACATAATCTAACATGGCTTTCGAAAGTTGCAGGTATAACATCTAGTCAAACGAATTCAAAAAAGGAGGAGGTTCTCAATTCGTCGGAATCTTTTTTTTTAATGTATGTTCACCGATTACTCAAAAATACACAAAATTTTAAATTTACCAATTGTTTACGAGTACTCTAGACATTAAATATCCATTCGCTAAATAGCGACAGGGAAAACAATCGTATGTGGTTAGTGGAACACCACTACCACTACCACGTATAAACCACCTATCTAACAAGATAGTTGGTTTATACGTGGTAGAGCCATGCTGCAGCTATATTAGTAGTATAGTTGTAGCACAAGTGGGTGGGCTCGACCGGGGAAGGACCACACTCTCACAGAATACCAGCCTAAAATAGCCCAATCGTATGGTTAGTGTAGGGGAGCGGAGACCCATTTTACTGGAAAAGAGGCATTCTATCTTAGTCCTCGAATTTAAAACGATGGATCTTAACCGTGAACATTTGCGCGCTATGATATATTATTATTTTAAATTTGGTTTAACCGGACAATTAAGTTTACAACGGTTACAATCAGCATTAAAGGACTCAGCTCCATCACGCGCAACAATTTTTAGGTGGTTTGCTAAATTCAAAAGGGGTAAAATTAATCTTAAACATGACCAAAGAACCGGGACCCCGCAAACAGCAGTAACGGCAGAAAATGTATGGACTAATGAAATGTTGGTGCGAGGAGACCCACGAATCACATATACGGATATCGAAAAGATTGTAGGCATTATTCGTTCGGGGAGCATTCATACCATCCTACATCAACATCTTGGAGTGAGGAAGCTTTGTTGTCGATGGATCCCTCGTTTGCTCTCCGGAAGCGAAAAACAGACTCGTGTGGATAGGTGCCATGAAATGCGTTTACGTTTTGAAAACGGGGCACCTAGGTGTGTTTCAGAAATCGTTACTGGTGACGAGACATGGATCTATCAATATGATCCGGAAAATATAAGGTAATCATCGGTATGGGTCTACTCAGAAGGACAGTTACCAACAAAACTGCAGACCTCGCAACCTGGGCAAAAAAAAATGGTGGCTAGTTTTTTTTCGCGGAGAGGATATTTGTCGACGTCAATGATGGTAAATTGTAGGTCAGTCAACTCTGAATTGTATACTACAGTTGCATTACCCAAAGCTTTTCAAGCTGTACGGGAGAGAAGACCAAACACCGGGCTTCAGGAAATCATACTGCATCACGATAACGCCTCTTCACAGGGGTGTCACTTCCACTATGGAAGGTATGGAGCACTCCATACCTCAAGTTTTTCAAGGTATGGAATTCCATAGCTGAAATTAGGAAATAAATCGCATATTACTACAAACCCCATATAAATAAATCGCAAGCCCTTAAACCTCAATACCCCACATCTTATAGTTCAATAAATAAGTTGAGTATATACACTGCAAACTCTTAAACCTTAATACCCCACGAGTAATGCGAACAAATTTGAAAATCGCGCCACCATTTTCCATACCTCAGATTTTTACAAAGTGACACGCCTGCCTCTTCACATACCTCCCTTAGAACAAAAGCATTTATAGAGGAATCTGGTGATGAAACTCTAAGTCACCCACTCTACAGCCCTGACTTAGCTCCTCGTGATTTCTTTTTGTTCCTAAGAGTCAAAGAAAAAATAAAAGGCAAGTTTTTTTCAAGCGCCGAAGAAGCCGTAGCTGCCTACGAAGAAGCGATTTCCGACCTGTCAGATCAAGACTGGCAAGTGTTTTCAGAGTTGGTTTAGGTGAATGGAACTTTGTAAAGAGCATTATGGAGAATATTTTGAAAAGATGTAAAATAAATATTATTAGTATTTAGAATACTTTTTGTATATCTCAAAACTTATTGAGTGACCTACGTATTCCGTCCGCCATATATTTTGGGGTGTCATGTTTGTGCCCACGTGCAGCTGTGGGCAGAAGATATTATTATTGTAATGTTATAATGTATTAGAAATACCAAAACATGAAAACACAGTGTATCCATATTTTGATGAATCCAATCTAAAAGTTTCATGTTATATAAAAACAGCATCGTAAAAACAGCATTGTAACCATGAGGCTGTCTGTCTGATCGGTGCTCGCTCGCACAGAATACCTGCGTAAAATAGCATGCTGCTATATGATATACGAGAACCGCTGACTAGTTCTCCGTTGTGACAATAAATCTATATTTTGATTCTCAATTGAGAATGCCTACCGTCAGGTAGCTGTATGCTCGTTTTTTTTTATAGTATAAGGGTGACAAATGAGCACACAGTCCACCCGAAGGTTTGAGAAGCTGTAACCCACCGACCGGGGAAGGACCACGCTCTCACAGAATACCAGTGTAAAATAGCAGCTTAATACTGCTGTGATTCGTACAATGAGTGTGAACAACCAGAGACCATTTTTACTAGAAAAGAGGCATTCCATCTTAGTCCTCACGGGTGAAAACGCATCTGCATTTTGATTCGTTATTGAGGATAGATGTAGATGTCTATGGGTCACAGCAACCACTTACTATCAGGTGAACTGTGTGCTCGTTTGTCAGCCTATCCTATAAAAAAATAGAAATCCACATTTATCCTCAATTAAGACTCAAAATGCATATCTGTTGTCACCCCTGAGGATACCATAATAGAATGCCTCTTTTCCAGAAAAAAGGGTATCCAGTTCTTTCCACATACCATAAGAAACATAGCACCAGAGCTCTTATTTTACGTTGGTGTTCTGTGAGAACGTGGTGCTTCTCCGTTCGAGCCGACCCATTCGTGCTACAACCATAATATAGCTGCAACGTGGCTCTACCACGTACAAAAAAGGTTACCGTTACTTAATATAATCCGTCGTCCTAATGCTGGTTTCTAATTAAGAGTCACGTATCTTTGTCAAACGCGAGCTCGCTAACGACTCGGGGAAGTAACGAGCCGGCGGCGCTGTGTACTTCACATTTGCACCTCATTAGGAAGTGACTCACATGTCACATGTCAATTGTCTATATGACTAGCCTTCATAATGTAGTGCAATCTTTAACAGCTGATTGCCTTGGGTGTCCGTATGACTAATTTTACGGTACGAGTGTCTTACACGAACGATTTAATTAATCTATGTCGTTTTTCTCTCAAGTGTTATTATATATTAAATAAAGTTGATATTGAGAAAATTTAATTTTTTAATAAAAAGCAAAATTGAACTTCATAAACTAAAAGTAATAAAATAACATCTAATTATATCGAAGAATTAAGCTCCGATGGGTGTTTAAATTTTTGAACGGTGAATTCATACTTGATCCCTAATATCACCTATTATTAAAAAAATCATTTAAACCGGTTCAGTCGTTTCAGAGAAATCGGTGAACACACAAAAACGAAAATCATACACCTCCTCCTCTTTTATAATCGATTAAAATTATGTGCTTCTCATTTTAGAAAAAATAAAAATATACGAATAAAGAACAACATATCTACGCAGGTTAAAGTAGTATCGATACTTTACATTTATGATGTACATAATTTTTCAAGTAAACGATTATCTAAGAGTTGAAGTCGTTTAAAATTGAAACGTAAATCGTGACGGTGAAATATCCTGGTTGAAAGACTTGAGTTCGTAACGGATACAAAAAATATTTAAAGCAATACTTTACAGTTATAAGACAGAATTTCAAAACTAACAAATGTTTTTCTATTTCAACCATTTTATTGTTGATATTACTATTAAACAAGTGACTTTGCACAAGAATTTTAATATACCATGGTTTCATGTTTCATTCTGAGCTATGTAAAAATTTCAAGTCTCTAGTTCATAGGGAAATGCTCGAAATTTGAGACAGACAGACAAATAAAAACGTGGTAAAAACATAATTTTGAAGTAAAGTAGATAATTTAATTATACTTTTTCTTTATCAGCCCCGTGACATCGTCTACAATTTGACATATTATGCCCTTGCCCATCCCATTTTTACCCAACCTAACTCGTAGTAGGAGGATTGTCCGTCGCAGTACCAGATGTCTCATTTTTTATAGAATAAGAGTGACAAGCGAGCACACAGATCACCTGATAGTAAGTGGATGCTGTTGTCCATAGACATCCACATCAATCCTCGATTAAGAATTAAAATGCAGTTGTGTTTCCTGAGTTGATTAGACGGCTTCGTGGCGCAGTGGCTTAGCAATGAGTTGTTGCGCTGGGGGCCGCGGGTTCGGATCCCGCACGGAACAAGTATTTGTATGGCATACAAATAATTGTTCCGGGTCTGGATGTTTGTCCTCGTGCAATTTATGTTTGTAAACTGCCTCCACGACACAGGAGAAAATCCTAGTGAGGGGGTAACGTTTTTTTTTTAAAAAAAAAGATAAAAAAGCTGGCTCTCGTGTTCTCTTATCTCGTCATACGTAAAACAGTATTCTGTTATTTCGCGCTAGTGAATCTGTAAGGACGTGGTGGAACCTTAATTAGATAATAGCAGTAGATCATGAGATTTTTTTTGGCATTTCCTACAGTAGCTTCTTACAACATACACTAGAGTCACTAGACGAAATGGAGTGGTGTATTTTCTTACACTGCCCCCACATGGCATAAATATACAATAACTCAAAGTAGCCTGTACTTTCACAAACCTTTTTTAATGTGCATGGAACTCTAGAATGAATACACGAATGTTCTGAAATTAAGAAACGTGTATCTGTAATATTATATAGAACCAACTAGCTTCTTTTAGGTACAGGGGATTATTTGCAAGCTATTAAATTATAAATAACAACTTTTTGAAATTTTGTCTATCCGTCTATCTGCCTGTCTGTCAAGGCTTCGGGCTAATCTTCGAAATCGGAAACACACAATCTTGGCTATAGTTTATCCGAAAAAAGGCAGATTTTTTTTGTGAAATCGAAAAACTGATTAAAATAAATGGCTTTTTAAGGACGTTTCTATGAGATGAAAAAAGTTTCGAACAAACACTTTTTTATTTTGAAATTTTACACAAATAAGTTTTGATGCAAAATGGATTACATTTTTTTTTAATTCAACACCATTTCACAACAAAACTGTGTTAAAGAATAATGTCATAGGGCCTTTTTTACGTAAAATTAATAAAATTGGAACTATTATTTTAAACAATTTCTTATATCGTACATTGTTTTTGAGATAGTTTAGTAGATAGTTTGATAGAGTTTTAAATAAGTTTTTCGATAGTTGAATTACATGTACTAAGACTATTATTGTAGATCTGTAGCCATTTTGTGTGGTGGAAGAAATCGCGATACTACTTTATTTATAAATTTATTCACTAACAATTTAACTTTAAAATGCTGCGAGACAAAGGCGTTAAAAAGAAAGCACATCATTTGAAATTAATTAAGTAAGTAATGATAAAGTAAAAATTAAGTAATCGATCGTATTATCGTGGAAAATTACAATTAAATCGATTCCAAAGTTATGTAACGACTATAGACTACAATGACTGATAGTGTAAAGGTGTTCGTGACTGCCGTAGTGGCGTTTCGCAGGCGTCAGACCACGGTGCAACTGTTAAATCATTAAGAACTGCAGCGCACAATAAGTCATAAAGTGCACGACGATAAATTTTACGATCCCGACAAGTCCCGGTTAACCGATAGCCTAGATACTGAAAATATTTTCTTTCCAATATAACTCAGCGGTAAGGCCTAGAAGCTATCGATGGTATGAACAATTTACCTTCTAACATAAATGTTTTAACCGTTTAAAGTGAGCAGTAAGAAGTATAAAGCTGAAATTTTAAGGAAAATTTTGGTGCTTACTACCAATAGGCGATATCCTAAAAGTTGTAGACTATAGGTACTTTTATATTAGAGGGAATTTTCAAAATAATATACAGGTTGTAGTTTTAAATGATAAATAATAATTCGCATATATTTATGATCATTTTATCTTCGACGCAGTCTTTACAAATTAAAGTGAGAGCATAAAAGCCAAACGAACACCAATACGTGAAGAATGATGAATAGGATTTACAAAAAAAATTGATCTTGCCAGACGGAGCGCTTCGTTTGGCATCAATGTCACGGACAATAAAGACTTTTAGCGCCACAAAAAAGCATTAAAAAAACTATTTCTTTCTTAGGTGATATACAGCCACGGTCTGTTCGTCATAATGTGTAAAAGACTAGAATGGAATGCTTCATTATAAGTAAATAAATGTTCTCTGGTTCTCGTTATCAGCATTATGCTGCTACTTTGAGCTGGTATTCTGTGCGAACGTAATTCATTCCTGGCTAAGCCGGTCAAAATACAGGTTGAGACATTCCATCTCAGTTGTTAAGGGTGACAACGCATTTAGTAGAAGCTAGCTACCTACCATCAGCTGGACTAGTAGCTGTCACTCTAGTATTATAAAAATGCAAATTCAATTCATAATGTTACCAAATAATATGGAAGAGATTCCCCTCGCGATAGTGATCGGGCTAAACTTCCAAAGAGGTCATTGGCTGTCGGTCAAGAGAAGCATTGTCATGCTAGTCATTGATGGGACATGATACGCATTGGCAAACTTCAACAACAGTTATTCCATTGTAGGCTACCCAACGTTGCTGAGATGGATCAATATTTCGGAATAGCTGTATCGTAGTTTTTTTTTTATTTCTTACTTTATGAAAAACAGTAAGTGTTCATTAATTTTTTGTCATAATACTTTCTATTTCTTATTATCTTTTTACAGGATACTTGACCACAGATTATTCTTTAATGAACTTTAATGGCCAGTATTTTTTACTCTTTACTCGGCGGTAGATCTCCCTTTCTGTCTAGGAGACCGTCTGTGTAGGTATCACATTCTTACCATTTTCTGGCGCCAAATAGCACTGAGTACAGCACTCGGTTGTGTTCCGATTTGAAGGGTATAGAGAGGCAGTATAGTTACAGACAGAGACATATCATCTTAGTCCTCTAGATAACGCACCTGTAGCCTTCTTTGTTTAAACTTAATTGCAGCCGACACCAGCCCATGGACAGGGCTGCCGTCAAAAATTATCATCAGGTATACTAGACTGTAAGTTAGTTTATCAGTAATTTTATAAAAAAATATGTGAAAACCGCGAAGCCTGGCGATCTGCGTACGGGGCAAATCCAGGTTTCGAATTATAACTGGAGATTTTGGAGCAGAAAAGGAGGAAGAAGGAGTCCTATTACATAATAATATTATGTGCAAAGACACAAATCGTTGGTTTTCTCACTGCATTTTTTATTGTCCCTTAAGACTGTCGCCGAATCCGAGCCTACTAATCTTAATAAGTTAAGTGCTTATTTACATTTACTGTGGCACAATAATATTCACTATTCTTTTTTCCCTTATGATGCAATCAGGATAAGTAGTAGTAATTGTAAATAAAAAAAAAAAATTGACATTTGACTTTAAAAAATTTAATATTTTAAGTCGCAAAATAAATATTTCATTTCATTTCATAACACCTTCAGTACAAAGATAGCAGCAGTGTAAAAATGGATTTGAGTTAATACAATTGTACACTTTAATACGGAATCATAAATTCTTAACATGATGGTATTGACACAACCATTTATTAGTGAGGATGTTATTATTAGCTTTAGCCTGACTGAGTGTAATGCAAAGATATTAAGGTGTTAAATTATCTAAATGAAATTATAACATTATAAAAAGGTGTTTCATTTGAAATACGTTATAAGGAAGTGTTGTAACAAAAGGATAATCACTTTCATTTTTAAAGATGAGTTTCAGTTGTTAAAAAACGGATATTGGATTATACAGGCTTGTTTTTTAAAGAGTAACCAAATTTTAAACTTAAGTTCTAATATATAAATAATTATATACCGTTATTGCAGTTCTCGAAAATATGAGGAAATAAGGCTTCTACTTTTATTTGAAATTATGTCAAATTGAATGTGATTTATGGGCCACAACGTTTAATTCTGAACCTTCTCTGCAAATTTGGCCGGTTATTGCGAAATAACCCTGTATAGACAATATACCTACTATAAGCTGACGGTCATCATTTTTAATTATTTTTAAAATAATGCCAAATTCTTACTATAATTATGAAAATCGAAAAGGTTTAGATAGACAAAATTCTAAAGAGAATAAAAAAAAAGTACGTCAATCAAATCAATTCATAGTGGTTTGCGCGAAATATCGAGTTTATGTACGCACACCGCAATAAACAGAACAATTGTTGAAATGTTGATTGTTCTATGGAATGTCGGTCATTAGTGATTTTTTAAGTTGTATATAAAATCAGCGGAGATTCAAGTATTTTAAAATGGGTTTCTCGATTATAGAACACAAAAATACAATTCAATACAAAACTCTTTATTGTATACATAGGCCAGTGACCATATATGAAAGAAGAAAGATAGAGGGTGTTAGAGAAACAAATAATGTTCCTTAACCTCTTTCTTGAAATTAATTGGTCAAAGGTGGCTGAAATATATTATCATCAGTCTGCGGAAGACCACTGGACATAGACCCGCCTCACCAAGGTGCGCCACTAAGCATTATCTTCGGCTCTACACACTCACTTAGTGCCAGCGACCTTGCTCTGAAAGTCATTCTATCGTCCAGCCAGGTGTCGCACACAAACTTTTTGCTTAAACACAGTCTCCTCTCTAGGGTACGACTACATCATCGGTCGTTATTTCTATGAATTTTTTTATAGGATAGGTGACAAATGAGCACACAGTCCACCTGATGGTAAGTGGTTGCTGTGGGCCATAGACATCTACATCTATCCTCGTTTGCGAATCGAAATGCAGATGCGTTGTCACCCGTGAGGACTAAGATGGAATACCTCGTTTCCAGTAAAAAGGGTCTCCAGTTCTCTACACTCACCACACGAAACACAGCAGTGTTAAGCTGCTATTTTACGCTGGTATTCTGTGGAGCGTGGTCCTTCCCCGATCGAGCCGACTCATTCGTGCTACAATTATACTACTAATATAGCTGCAGCATGGATCTATCACGTTTTAAAAAAATGTGATTCTCATTTTTTCTTTTTTTTTTCTTCATCAGCCCGTTAAAAGTCCATTGTTAAAATATGGGTCTCTAACGTTAAAGGAAGGATTGGCTATAATACCACGTTTAGTACCTACCTAGTTGAATTTGCTAATTAGTTCGTAAATACTAACGATCTCTGTATCTTTGGTTTTTGTTTTTTCGGCGAGTTTACTTATTCGCCAAAAAAAAATCTCAGAGAACTTTTCAGTTTTCTTCAAGTGACTCAGCTTACCGTAAGTCCATCATCGTTGTCCATCTGATTGTAAGTGGCCAATGTAAGAAATGGATAACAGCAATTAACACTAAACAAAGAATAATATACAAAATGTCCTCTAGACCGAATTTCGCTCATGGCGGCCAGTCTCAACAGAGACAAGCTATCTGCGCACTCTCTAATCCAACACTCACAGTCCGATGGGACGGCGCAAAACTAAAGGTTTTACGTGCTGTTCGAGGCATAGGAGTATAACACCGCTAACTTCCTAACTCCGAGTTTACCGAGAATTTTGACAGAAAAACCCAATAACTGATTTTCGTCCGACCCGGGATCTGAACCCGGTACTACATGACCAGCAGTCGTGTTTAGGATCACTAGTAGACAACCGAGGCAGTTATTACACATTTTATGGGCTCTCTGCAAAACAAGAGCACAAAAATCGACACACGGAAGAAGAAGACAACAAAGCTAATATGATGTAGAAGATTCTCTTAGCTCACGTTTTTTTTTTATAGGATAAGGGTGACAAACGAGCACACAGTCCACCTGATGGTAAGTGGTTGCTGCGGCCCATAGACATCTACATCTATCCTCTATTAGAAATCAAAATGTAGATGCGTTGTCACCCATAAGGACTAAGATGGAATGCCTCATTTCCAGTAAAAAGGGCCTCCGGCCACCTGCACTCACCAAACGAAACGCAGAGGTAAACCTCTACTTCACGCTGGTTTTCTGTGAGGTCGTGGTACCACCCCGGTTCGAGCCGGCCCATCCGTGCGACAGCAAAAGCTGCCGCGTGGCTCTACCACTGTTAAAGAATTGTTGGAAAATTCATTAAATTCACTGGTTTCATTTCATAAATATGTGAACAACTCTTCTTTATTTAATGAATCTAATTCGGGACCCCAAGATACAGGATTATCCTAGTTTGGGGTCCAATGAAAAATATTTGTTTATCTTGTCTTGAACATTGTTTAGATGTTTAACTCACTGTTCTCACATTTGTTAAATCTATATGCCAATAAAAACATTTATTATTATTTATTTAATCACGTTAAATTATAGATAGCGTAATGTTTTGCGGTACACTGAACATCACTGAGGTACGCTATAATGTGTCAGTACACATCTAAGCGTAATGGAGGCAATGAAAGGGTTTGTCTGCATTACTTTAGTCTCTTAAACTTGGGAATCGTTCGACTATATTTTTTATATTAGAATGGCAGAGATGTTAATAGTCCACCGAATGGCACGAGCTTCTTGCGGTTCATGAACACCTCCAACCAACTTCAACGAAAGTAGGCTAAAAATAGTGTACCTCTTCACTGCTTAGGGACTAAGTTGAAGTCTCACAGCTTGTAATTATCTTGGCTTTCAAGTCTGAACAAAGCAATGGGTGCACTGCTGCATAGTATCGAAAATAAGCAAGTACGAAACCTTACTCCGAAACTAGGGTTGCTAATTATACTATATTTATATATATTTTTTATAGGATAGGGTGACAAACGAGCACACAGTCCACCTGATGGTAAGTGGTTGCTGCGGCCCATAGACATCTACATTTATCCTCAACAAAGAATCAAAATGCAGATGCGTCGTCACCCGTGAGGACTAAGATGGAATGCCTCTTTTCCAGTAAAATGGGTCTCCGGTTCTCTACACTCACCATACGAAACACAGCAGTGTCAAGCTGCTATTTTACGCTGGTATTCTGTGAGAGCGTGGTCCTTCCCCGGTCGAGCCGACCCATTCGTGCTACAACCATACTACTACTAATACAGCTGCAGCACGGCTCTACCACGTATAAAATTATATCACCAAATGTTAAAGTACATAGTTATTTTCAAATAAACAACGTATTTATATGTACTATTTACAAAATATTTCCAAAGGTTAATTAGAACAGCAGCGTAAATTAAGCTACGTAAATAAAAAAATAAATACTGATTGAAGGTTTAGTTTTTTTTTATGTTATAATTTCTTCCCTAATATTATTATCTCTCAAAAATGTTTACGTACAGTATCAGTATCCTTATTATCTAAATACCGTAGGCCCCTAAATGTAGAAACAACCTGGTAAGACATAAAGTGGGCCTGTACCGTGTTTGGTGCTATTCCCTGGAATATGCCACAAAACATGTTCTATGTTCATGAGTGGACTTGAGCAAATCTGTAATTGTGATGATGATGATGACAAAGAAGAAGCAAGCATCTCACTGACATTGTTGTGTGTGCATGCGAAAGGTTTTATATCAAAATACATTAATCAGACAATGTGCCTACAGACTATTGAATTCACAAAATACCGCGTTTCCAAGCGTTGGCAAGTAATAAAAAGGTAAAGTTGATAAGAATATCTTAACGAATATTTCAATGTGGTGTCAACAGAACAATAATATATTATTTTACGACCAACATCATTGATAGGACTTGTAAAACCTCAGATAACCACGATTACCAGATACGAACAACTTAACTAAACCCATTTTAAGTTTATGCGTCATCCGAACGACGTCACAAATTTCGAAATGTATGTTTTTTTATAGGATAGGGTGACAAACGAGCACACAGTCCACCTGATGGTAAGTGGTTGATGCGACTCATAGATATTTACATCTATCCTCAATAAAGAATCATAGTGCAGATGCGTCACCCGATGATCACCCGTGAAAACTAAGGTAGAATGCCTCTCTTCCAGTAAAAAAGGTATCCGGTTCTCTACACTCACCATACGAAACACAGCTGCTATTTTACGCTGGTATTCTGTGAGAGCGTGGTCGTTCCCCGGTCGAGCCGACCCATTCGTGCTACAACTATACTACCAATATAGCTGCAGCATGGCTCTACCACGTATATGTATTATACGATTTATGTATGTATAATTTAAATTTACAGCAATACAGCAATTATATTTTAACTATATTGCAAGATAAGAATACCTTCTTCTTTCTCAAACCATTAACAGTTTGGCCATGTGCCTCTGTTATAGACAAGTTTTGACAGACAGAAAATATTTTTAATTCTGTTGCGGCTATATTATGGTAATAGCACGAATGGGTCGGCCCGACTGGGGAAGGACCACGCTCTTAAAGAACACCAGCGTAAAATAGCAGCTCAATACTGATGTGTTTCTGTGGTGAGTGAAGAGAATTGGACACTCTTTTTACTGGAAACGAGGCATTCCATCTTAGTCATCAGGGTTGACGATGCATCTACATTTTGATTCTTAATCGAGGATTGATGTAGATGTCTATGGGCCACAGCATCCACTTACCATCAGGTGAACTGTGTGCTCGTGTCACCCTTATTCTAAAATAAATACTTTGCAATCAGACCCAAAAACAAAGATAGACAGAGCGCTACGTACATTTATGTGATGCCGAAACCATGCTGAACTTCTTGACACGTACTCACGCATACATCTTTCTTCTTTCTTTCTTTATCAGCCCGTAAAGTTCACTGCTGGACGCACACATATGCATCTAAAACAATGTTGTTGGTTGCAAAGGAATTTAGACCACGGACTCACGGACATATATCCAATCCGTGAGAGCGTGGGCTAACAACAAGTAGAGCCGGTATTTGGCTTTTTGGTTTTTGTATCACTTGAAATGTACGTAGCGCTCTTTCTTCGTATCTTTCGCGGTTTTTCTTACTTGGTTGAGGCTTTGCAGACCGATTAGTGATAGCAGGTATGGTGTATAAAAGTCCCTACCTGCAATGGAAGAGACCCATGACCAGCTGTGGCCTGTTAATATGGACTAATATAGAAAAAAAATGTAAGTTTATTGTTACCAATATCTATCGTAAATCATAAGCTAAGGAAGTTACTCTCTCTTTTTGCTCTCATTACCTGGCATTCACCACCGTTACTTCTTACGGTACACAAAGTACGAAATTGGTGAGATTCTCTTACATCACGCTGCAACCAACAACATTGCAGCCCTTCACAAGTTCACTGCTGAACATAGGCCTCCCTAAGGAATGCTACAAAGCACACTCCTGAGCTACCTGCATCCTGCATCCATCCACTTAATGCATATCTTACGAGGTCATCACTCCATCTAATGCGGTCCCGCACTAAACTTCATCGGCCGGTACGAGCTGCCACTCGAGAACCTTTCTTTTTTTTCACTTCAGCTTACAAAGCCGTTGGGCTATGTCGGTACCACACCAAGCACCACACCAATACTGTACCTACCGTTATTCAGAAGAAAGACATTTTTCGTTATAACGGACTATTATAAGAACATTCACCTTAATGGAATAGTTAGTATTATAATAAAAATGCAAAATTTGTAGTGCAGCATTTATAATACCATCTATACAAAAAGTTGACTACACGATGACTCTATAGCTCATATATATATATGTATACTACACATAATAAAAAAATAAACTTTAAGCGCGAGCGCTCTGGTACCATCTCCCACAAGTTTTGTGACAAAGGTCCCAAGGTCAATGAACCGTTTGGCGGGCTTGCCGCATTTTTAAATGCAGCGTGGGCACGGGATATGGTTAACAATTTATGCCCGTCTAACGTTTTTAGCAAACAAAAAAATAATTATTATCTAAATGATAATATACAAAATGTCGTTATTAATTTGAAACATTTAATTAGGAGACAATTTATTTAAAAACGGCGATAATAACTTTCATTTATTAATAGAATAAAATGCACGATAGTTTACTTACACTATTCCCATAACGCGTTTTAAGAAATTAAAAAAAGAGGATTATATTTTACTTTATATTTAACATAAACACAACATGATGTTATGCAATAGCAGCAAAGTGGAAAAACAAAACCGTTAACCGTTACTACACTTTAACCTCCAAAATATACCCAGAGTTTCACCGCTTCATCTGCGTTTAAGTACTAATATAGGAATGGGAAACGTGTTTGCCATCCAATACACCGGCTTTGGGTTATAAGCGATGTAATCTGTTACTCGTAAATACTATCACGTACTAACTTATTTATTGACATGATAAAAGATAATTCTCTCTTAAATTGTAACATTGTATTAATATAGCTATATGGTTTAAAATAAATTATTTTAATTACAAAAAAGCACTAAAAAAGATATAATGGTAATTTATTGCCGATAACACAGTTTATAGCGCATCGTATGTAGATTTTTTTATAGAATAAGGGTGACATGCGGACACAGTCCGTCTCAAGTCAGAGAGATGATAAGTGGATGCTGTGGCTCGTAGCATCCACTTATCATCTACATTTATCCTCGATTAAGAATCAAATGCAGATGCGTTGTCACTTATCACTCCCTGTGGACTAGAATGGAATGCCTCGTTTCCAGTAAAAAGCGTCTCCGGTTCTCCACACTCATCATACGAAACACAGCAGCATTAAGCTGACCCCTGTCGAGCCGACCCATTCGTGCTGCGGCCATAATATAGCTCTGCAGCGTGGCTCTACCACGCTGCAAGATATAAATGTACAAGAAAAAATATACATAGTTAAACTTTCTAAGCAGCAGCAGCCTCGTACCGGTAGGCGAAGTGTAGGAACCCCCCCCCCCCCCCACTTGATAGAATAACGACCTGGTAAGACATGTAATGATGATGGTGATAATGATGAAACTTTCTAAATATCCACATGAAAACTTAGTGTTTTACAGAATATACATATACAGTATAATAAATTTTAATGATCTACATCCTCAATTGGGAAACACTTTTACCATTACATAAAATAATATACATATATTTTTAGACATTAAATAAGTAGCATTAAAATAGTATATATATATATATATATATATATATACCTATATATCGTAAAAACGAAACGACAGCAACTCGTATTTTTAATTTTAGAACTTTCCCATGAAGTTTTTCTTGTGTTAAATTAGCAAGTTAAATTGGTAATTCTGTCAATTATAGTGATTAGCCACTAGCCAGTAACTATAATCATAATCTTACGCCCATATCTACGTCTCTCAAGTCCACTACTAGCGTAGAACGAATTAATATTATTATATTGCATTCATAGTATCATGTATTGAATGAAAGTAACCATATTGACGAGGAAATCACAGCTTTTAGGATACTGAACTGAAAGAACATACCGTAAAACGGGAAGTAATTAATATCCCTGTTACGTTTTACACGAAACCGTATCGTAGCACAATGTTTTATTCACGTGACTGATAAAAATAACAAAATAAAGGGGATATAAATGTAGAAATAATGTTTTAAGACAACGCATTTCGTGTATAGTGACATAATGACTAGCTTTTATTGGGAAAGTTTTATGTTGTTTAGATTAGGGTTGTCAAGGAAATTACGAGTATATTTCGGATCCCGATGGGGATACTTTTCGTTTTTGCTATCGGTTATTGATAAGATTATTTTAGTAACATACGAAACTTACAGATACACTTATTTAACTGTTGACTGGCATATAATGGTGCACTTTTCATCCTGTACTGTACTATAAAAAGATTTTTGCACTTACTTACTGTACGGTAAGGATCAATAAATTACATCTAAATAAATTAAATATTTTTTAGACTTCTCCCGACTTCGAATAGGCGTAAATCACCGGTGATTGAGTGAATGACTACACACCAACATTACTCTACTAAACTTTATAAAATATGCATGGACACGAAAACCTATCTGATAATATCACAAAACATTCAAAAGCTTTAACGTTGTAAGCGAGTACTCAGACAACTGGGTGGGTATAAGAGACTTTGTTTTATTCTATTTATTGACAAAACATTACAGTAAATATTTAAATACTTTAAAGTTATATTTTTTGTTATTTGATGCGTTATATATTTAAAATAGTGATCGTCTAGAATGCAAGGTATGTGGCACTATAATCGTATCGGGATTTTACTGACATCTGCTTTAAGAAAATATTTTAAAGTACATAAGGCAAAAGTAGTAATAGTATACATATTATCATAAAGTTGAACATGCGAATACACATAGAATTAGAGGAACCATAGAAAATCCAGAAATAACGTATATCTGATGACTTAATAGGTAAAAAAAAATAAGTAATCTGAACAATTACTTACAATGACTCTCTAAATGTATACAAAATTTGTTACAGTATATATCACAGAATTATTAATTTTAAACACACCATAATATATAAAATCTCAGAATTTAAAATGTATAGTCATACATATTATAATTTATTTATTTAAATAATATATACATTCATGATAAAAATTCTCTTTCTTTTCTTCTTTTTCATTAATGGTAAACTAGGTTAAAAGGGAATCGATCCAGTGACCTAAATATTTTGTGGTGTGACTTCAGGTGCGATGACTTTGTCATATTTTTATTAAATCCTTCCATTAAAGTTGATGAAAGTCTGTATAAATGCATATTCCCAGAATAGTCTTCTCTATAATAATCTAATAAGGGTCAAAGTACCTCAAAAATAGATTTCCGCCAATGTCAAATGTTGTATAACCATGGGTCCTAGACATATATGAATTTCGGCGGTAATCTCAATACATCACACAAATAAAAGTAAGAAGTTACAGTCTATATACGTCCCAATGCTAGGCATAGGCATCCTCTCATTTCTGAGAGAGTTTAAGTTCAGGGCACGGATATACCGCCGCGCGGCCCTAAAATGGAGCACCTGAATTGGGATACCAATGCGTGTTGGCGGACTTCAAATGTCTTCGAAATAATTTTTTTTACTTCTCAAATATTCGGGCGATGTTTTCTTTCAACGTTGAGAACGTGATAATTCGCACTTAAAATTGCAATTAACAATTTCATTAGTTCCGGCGGGCGGGGATCGAACCCGGATTGCTCGCGTACTATGTAAATTTATCAACCTGTACCTAATATTTAAACCACGGCTAGCACACAAATAGCAGTTAGTAATTTTGTGGTCGTTACATAGAAAACGGTGAATGGCGCTGTCATGGCGACGTACTACGACGTATTGGTACGACGGATTGACTGATATATGGTTATTTCGTTGTTTGTCGAAAGGCACACGGACTCGGGGCACTTTTGTGTCGATAAGAATCGAGTCGACTCGTATCATCTCGAGATCGTACCCACAGGATGACATAGCGTAAAAAAAACTAACAGCTTTTAATGGTATTGTTTTATAGGTAAAAGCCTAGTACTCTTACTAGTAATATATCTCTACATAGTATAAAACAAAGTCGCTTCCCGCCGTCTGTACGCTTAATCTTTTAAACTACGCAACGGATTTTGCGTTTTCTTTCATCAATAGACAGAATGATTCAAGAGGAAGGTTTATATATGTATAATACAAGTAAAAGTTATGAGGTAACACAGATTAAAAAAAACATACAGTCGAATTGAGTACCGTCTCTTTTTTGGAAGTCGGCAGATAAAATAAAGAATGGGCAGCAGTATCCTCCTAATAACAACACAAGATATTAAAAATATGCGATTGTCAACCTGTCTGGCAAGAGTGGCAACTATAGCAACTATTTGACGATATATTGGGAAGGCCTATTTTCAGCAGTGGACTTTAAAATGGGCTGTGATAAGTAAGTGAATGAAGAAAAGTTAACTATATTCGCAAATTAATTGCTTATAAGCTTATAACTCAATCAGTTGAAACCATTAAAATCATTTTAAATCAATCAACCTATTAAGAACTATTCGAGTAAAGCTCTAACTTTTCTAAGAAACGAGCCTTTGTCTTCGCGTTGGATCGATATTATATACGCTTACCATCAAAACATAGACATACGTCTACCAGACAGTCTTTTCCTTTGTTTATAGGTACAAAGATAGGAAAAAATAAAAAAGATACAAATATACTTTATTTGGTAAATGGTTCACGTAGAAGCTCTTTAAAATAAAATTTAAAATTTGCACTATCACTCACTTAATAATATCCATTTGTAATGTGAAGTTTATCCGAGGAAATTTCAGTAATGACACAATTTAAAATAATGAACTTACTATTAAATCACAACATAAATATAGGATCTATCTCAATTCGGAACAATTTACCGGAATGAGATAGGATCGACTACTCGATCGATGTTAATTGTTTCACAATAACGTCATCATCGTTATCAAACTGTGGCTGTCCAGCCGCTTAGCCAAGTACACTTCAAGATACTGTAAGTTCGTTTTGCGTAGATCGAACTCAAAAATTGATATTCAGAAACTGAAGCTAGCCGGGCTAAGTGACATCGGAACGTCAAACACCTCGGTCCTCCCCGTGACCATGGGTGCTGTAAAGCACCCGGAATGTCAGGAATTACAAAGTTAAAATAAACACGATAAAATCCGTAAAATTAATTTCATTTGATGTGTAGTATTCGCGTGAATATAAGAAGTCATTACGGTTTGTAACAAAATATGTGTGTCATAAAATGTTAGTTATTTGTGGTAGACCTACACTACAGCTATACTATGGTTGTAGGTAGCACAAATGGTCGGATCGACCGGGGAAGAACCACGTTCTCACACAACACCACCGTGAAGTAGTAACCTAATGCTGCTGTTTCAGATGATAAGTGTATTGTACCGAAGACTCTTTTAACTGGTAATCAGGTATTTCATCACAGTCCTCGGAGGTGACAACGCATTCTGCATTTTGATTCCTAATCAGACAGATGTAGAAGTCTATGGGCCACAACATCCACTTACCATCAGGTGGACGTTTGTCACCGTGGTTCTATAAAAAAAAATTTTTGATGTACAAATATGGATTTACGAGATCTTTCGCGTATATTGCTTTATTTATATAAATCCAGAATTATCTGTATATTATCACCAGAAAAGTGAGTTGATGTCTGAATTATTATTTTCATACTTGAAGGTTTTTTCAAGTGTTCCGTTTAACAACAATTTAAAATTTAAAATTTTGTACAGCCGTAATATAGGTTACTTAAGAATAACTCAATAACCATTGGTCTGACCTTGATCAAATTCATATGGGACCACACGAGAACTATCAGCTTTCATATAAAAAAAGAATCATCGAAATCGGTTCGCCCAGTACAAAGTTATGAGGTAACACACATAAAAAAAACATACAGTCGAATTGAGTACCGTCTCCTTTTTGGAAGTCGGCAGAAAAGGGAACACTTATGGAATTATCTCTACCTATCTCTCACATAAGTTTCTTTCTTGGGAGTGCTTCCAGTAGTTGAAATTTGCCATAGTTGTAAAATGTAATTGATTATTTTAAGCAATTTTATACACAGTATAGTAAAAAGTTACAGGCTATACGACCCACTGCTAGGCCTCACTAATTTGAAAAGGGTTTTATAGCAATTCGCCGCGCTGCTTCAGTGCTGGCGGACTTCATATATGTATTCATGGTTTATTTTTCAAAGAGTAGCCAAATTTTAAACTTTAGCTCAAATATATGAACAATGATATTCATATATTTATATAGTATTTGTATGACCTACAAATAATTGTTCCGGGTCTGGATGTTTGTCCATGTGCAATTTGTGTTTGTAAACTTGCCTCCACGACACAGGAGAAAATCCTAGGTAACGTTTTTTTTAAAAACAAGACAAGACAAGAATGATATGTACCGTTATAGCAGTTTTTGAAAATAAGAGTAAATAAAACTTCTACTTTTATATGAAATTATCCCAAATTGAATGTAATTTATGAGCAACGTTTTTGCCTATCGATCGACCCTTACGAATGTGTGCGTGCGCAGTAAAATCAGTTAAAATTATGCATCACCCCGCATTTTGAATTTAAAAGATGAAAAGGACAGAATTATTGAGATTTTTTAATTTAATTTCGTTTACCTTTCGCCTACATTACTTATTCTGAACCTTCCCTGGACATTGTAAAAACTCGCCTAAAAACCAACATATTATATTTGACAATTACCAAAATTCTTATCCTTAATAAACATTCAATATAGTAACGGACACTTCTGAATTGTGAAATCAAAATAAAATTTTGCAATTTGTACCTATTTTTTAAAACTAATGTGCTACGTTTATGGGCTCTTGTCATTTGGCCAATCGCACAATCCCTTCACTGACATATCTCAAAAGTTGTCATAAACTCAAATATATTATGAAACCTTAATATTTTAAAATATACCTCAGATAGGTACGACTTTCCATTGACGTCCGTCGAGTCGGGGGTTGATATTAAGGATACTGTGCGGGACAAGAGAAAAACAAATAGTGATACATAAATAAGACAAAAACATTTATATTAATGGAATAAATATTATATAGTTAGTTTGTACTTAGATAGGATAAACATTTATATTAATAGAGATTATAGTTTAGATAGGATATAAGCATTTTATGTTAAGAAAATAATAGTGTAGAGCTTATATTTGTGTAATAAAATTAGTTGGTCACTTTGTATAACAGAACTAGCTTAAGGTAAACAATGTAAACAATGACTCAGTAAGATATAGAACTAGCTTAAGACAAACAATGTAACGGGACTCAGCATCGTCACTTGCTCTGTCACGCCTCGCGCTGATTGGTCGACGCCATTTGTACGATGCGTCGGCCGTATCCATTGACCCAGCCCGAGGCGGTATAAAAGAGGGGCGATTTTCGTCGTTCGACACAGTCGGCGGCCAGCTACCTCAAGGAAAACACCAAATATAGAAGAAAGAAAAATATCACAGCGGTTTTATTCTCCACCAATCCAGCACACAAATGTGCCTGTAGGGCACATTTAATGGTCCTTCGCCAGCCGAATCTTGTGGGGAATAATTACCTGAAGAAAAATAATTAAGAAGACTCCTCGGAAATCGTTTTTCAAGACTCAAGATTATTCGAAGAAAAAGTCAGCTAACAGCATGGCCGTTACGCGCTCTGAGGGAAGGGGCAGCAAGCCGTCGTCGTCCAAGGCTACCACCTCGGCGACCGGTACCACCAGTGCGGAAGCCAGTACGGAATCAACAGCTACAGGGACGACCGCCACGGAGACTTCGGAGTATACAGACACCTCCGCGGCGACTGATCCATCCACCGTGACTTCCGCCACCGCAGCGACCACTTCGTCCGCCGCCACCTCAGCCTCAGCCGCAACCGCCGCCCCCGCCACGCACCCCGCCAGCGCCGTCGCTCCTTCCGTAACACCATCCGCGGCGACGACACTAACTGCGGGTGCGAAGGCCAAACAGCTGATGAAGCCGCCCGCTACTGTCACCAGAGCAACTCACCGAGAAACAGAAACTTCTACAGTGAAGCGAGCCATAAGAAGCACCGCCGGTCCATCAAAGCAAACCGGGCTACAGGAACCCCGCCCGCCCAGCAAGAAGGGAGGTGGAGGGGGATCTACACGCAGTAGAACGAAGCAGCTCAAGCTTGCAAAGGCGAAAGAAGATTTACTACGCCTTCAAGTGGAATTAGCCGCAGCACGCCTTGCTGCCTTAGAAAGGGAAGACTCAGAAGAGGAGGAGGAAGAACAAGATGACGCATCCCTCTACTCAAGATCAGAAGTCAATACAAGAGTGGACGACTGGTTGGAGAATCAAGTGAATCGCCCGGTGTTAGCAATCACCAACGAACCTCACCAGGCCATAGAAGAACCAACAGCCGCCCACGCAGAAGAACCAAGGCACGAAGAAACACATCAGTCACCGGCGGGAGGTCAAACTGACGTAGCCCTCCTGGCTGAAGCCATCACTCGGGCTGTCAGCGCCGCCCAACGACCTAAGTTCGTCGAGTTACCATTCTTCAGCGGGTCGCATCAGGAATGGCTACCCTTTCGCGCCGCCTACTACGAGACAGAAGCGACATTCAGCGTAGTTGAAAATACGAATCGACTCAGAAGAAACTTGAAAGGGAAGGCCAAGGAAGCAGTTGAAGGCCTACTTATGACAAACGCACACCCGGCTGAAGTAATGAAGACTTTGGAGTCAAGATTTGGAAGACCAGAGTCAATAGCCATGCTGGAGATGGAGACGCTTAGAGGTCTGCCGCGCCTTACTGAGTCACCAAGAGACATATGCATATTCGCCACCAAGATCTCCAACGTAGTGGCGACACTGAAGACTTTGGGTTGTTTTAACTACATGTACAATCCTGAACTCGCGAAGACAATAGTAGACAAACTGACGCCAACTCTGCGTTATAGGTACTACGACTTCTCAGCCATGCAGCCACGTGAAGACCCTTGCCTCATCAAGATAGAGAAGTTCTTCAAAAGGGAAGCAGAACTGTGTGGACCCTACGCGCTGCCCGAACAGATGACACCGCCTATTACAGCCGCGCCACAAAGGAAGACTCAAAGGATCAACAACGTGACTGAAAAGACATACATACCAAGATGCGTCGTATGAGAAGATACGGGGCACACCAACACCACAGAATGTGAACAATTCAAGAAGTTAGATGCAAATGCAAGATGGGACATGGCCAAGTCCAAGCGCCTCTGCTTCAGGTGTCTTCGCTATAGGAACAAGACACACCACTGCCGACCCAAGCCATGTAATGTCAACTGCTGCAAGTACTCTCACCACAAGATGCTGCATTACGAAAAGAAGTCAGAAGATTCAGAAGCAAAAGAAAATCAAGGGGCAACAGAGGTCATCAACTCAACCTGGACCGTCAAGAAGCAATCATACTTAAAAATCCTACCGATCCAGGTCAAAGGACCAAAAGGAGCTGTCAACACCTTCGCGTTGATGGACGACGGCTCAACAGTCACGCTCGTCGACGATAGTATAGTAACAAGCGTCGGAGCAACGGGCCCCATAGACCCACTGAAGATAGAAACCATCAACGACAAGAAAGTATCGGAGTCAGCATCGAGGAGAGTCACCATCAAACTAAAGGGGCTCAACGATCATGAAGAACAAATACAAGCACGCACAGTGAAGAACCTGCAAGTCTCATCTCAACGGGTCCCACAGGATCTAGTGGAGGAGTGTCAACACCTCTCTGATATCCAAGGACATCTCACATATGCAAACGCCAAGCCACGAGTGCTGATCGGACAAGATAACTGGCATCTTCTGCTGACATCGGAAGTAAGAAAAGGAGACAAGAACCACCCAGTGGCATCTCTCACGCCACTAGGTTGGGTACTCCACGGCAGCCAGACACGAAGCTTCGGACGGAACATCGATTTCGTGTCACACATCGTAGAAGATCCAGAGGAGAATCTAGAAGACCTCGTGAAGCGATACTTCGAGATGGACGCACTTTGTATAAAGCCCAAGAGACCGAAGACTGATCCAGAAGAACAAGCACTTCGTATCTTGGAAAGGACCACAACGAAGACAGAAGAAGGAAGATTCCAGACCGGTCTTCTCTGGCGCAAAGACGATGTCAAGTTACCAGACAATTACGAAAACTCGCTGAAGAGGCTCTTCAACATAGAAAAGAAGATCGATCGTGACCCCACGTTAAAGAAGAAATACGTGGAACAAATGAACGCTCTCGTCGCAAAGGGGTACGCCGAACCCGCCCCAAAACAGAAGACAGCTGACAAAACTTGGTACCTACCTCACTTTGCAGTAGTCAACCCAATGAAACCGGAGAAATTACGGGTGGTACACGATGCCGCAGCCAAGACCAAAGGGGTGGCACTTAATGACATGCTACTCAAAGGGCCCGACCTACTACAATCGCTACCAGGTGTCGTCATGCGCTTCCGACAACACATGATCGCGGTTACGGCGGACATCAAAGAGATGTTCATGCAAGTCAAGTTGCGAGAACAAGACAGGGACGCACTGCGGTACCTATGGCGTGGGATTCGACGAGACAACCAACCTCCGGAAGAGTACAGAATGACATCATTAATTTTCGGAGCATCGAGTTCGCCTTCGACAGCAATATACGTCAAGAACCTAAACGCCAAACAGCACGGGGAAACTCACCCAGAAGCCGCAGCGGCCATCATAATGAAGCATTACGTCGACGACTACTTGGACAGCTTCAGAACCCTCGAAGATGCCAAACGCATCACAAAGAGTGTACGAGCCGTGCACATGAAAGCCAGCTTCGAGTTGAAACAGTGGAAATCAAACTCAGCATCACTCCTAGAAACACTTGGAGAAGACAGCCAGACAGAAGACATGGAACTCTACAAAACAGAAGAAAAGATGGAACGAGTTCTGGGTGTTGTTTGGAAGATCCACTCGGACGAACTCACCTTCAACCTCAACTTAGCCAGAATACCCTCAACACTCCTAGAAGGGAAGCAGCCGACGAAAAGGGAAGCACTGAGAATAGTGATGTCGCTCTTCGACCCGCTCGGATTCGCCTCGCCTATCACCATCAGGGCAAAACAACTCCTCCAGGAAGTCTGGCGTAGAGGAACAGCATGGGATGACAAGATCGACGAAGACCTGGCAGAGCAGTGGAAAATGTGGATGGAGCATCTGGAAGGCCTCCACGAAATAGCAATCCCGGGACAATATCTTCACTACAGTGACGCGGCCTCCCTAGAACTCCACGTCTTCAGCGATGCCAGCGAGTCAGCTTATTCTGCGGTCCTCTTTTGGAGAGCTGTAACAGCAGTAGGCGAGGTCCACCTATCCCTTATTGTGGCGAAAGCAAAGGTGGCACCGTTAAAACTGACGTCCATCCCAAGATTGGAGCTACAGGCAGCAGTCATGGGCACCAGGCTCGCAGAAACAGTAGTCGAAGAACACGAGAGGAAACCTGACCGCAAAGTATTCTGGACAGACAGCAAGACAGTACTAACCTGGATAAGGACAGGGTCACGTTCATATAAGCCCTACGTGGCTCACCGTCTAGCAGCAATAGAAGAGAGTTCCAAAGTTAACGACTGGCGCTGGGTTCCGACAAAGCTGAACGTGGCGGACGACGCCACACGAGACGTACCAGCAGCATTTAATAAAGAACATCGATGGTTCAAAGGGCCTGACTTCTTATACCTGACAGAAGACTTCTGGCCGACAGAAACCACAAGAGCAACAGCGGAAGAACCTTCCGACGAAGAAAGGACACATTACGTGAGCAACAAAAGAAGATTGAGGCTTGCCGAAGGTCTACCTGATCCAGCGAAGTTCTCCAACTGGGACCGACTCCGATACTCAACCGCACGTGTTCTACAGTTCATTCAACTCTGCAGAAACACCAAACAGAGAGTCAACTACAAACGAACAAAGAAGAATAAAGAGGCTGATCCCACTTGGAAAAAGAACAAAGCTACAGTGAAATATCAGGCGCACATGACGACAAAGAAGCGGTCGCCAGAAGACATAAAGCCGCTAATGGTCTCAGCCGAGCTGCTTAAGACAGCTGAAGAGCTTCTGATGCGATCCTCCCAAGAAGAATCCTTTGCGGAAGAAATAGACAGCCTAAACAGCGGGAAGCCGATCAATAAGGAGAGCCGCCTTCGCCAGCTCAGCGTCGAGTCAATAAACGGCACACTACGACTTAGAAGTCGTATTCGAGCAGTCTGCGACATGGAGGAAAAATTCAAGAACCCGTTGATAATTGACGGTGATCATCACACAGTCAAGCTCTGGGTGCAGGCTATACATCGGCAACTCCATCACGCCGGTGTAGAAGCCACAGTTAACGAGTGCCGGCAGCAGTATTGGGTACTGAGACTGCGCCCTATCGTACGCACAATACTACGAAAATGCCTATTCTGCAGAATGAAGACGCAAGTACCGCCGCATCCGAGAACCGGGGACCTGCCAACGTGTCGCTTAGCTCACCACAAGCGCCCCTTCACCTACACCGGGGTGGACTATTTCGGACCTCTTTCGGTGACCGTCGGACGAACTCGACAAAAGAGATATGTGGCCATTTTTACATGTCTCACTACGCGAGCCATACATCTAGAAGTTGCCGGCTCACTTAGCGCTGACTCCGCGGTAATGGCCATAAGGCGGATGATCGCACGGCGAGGCTGCCCGACAGAAATATGGTCAGACAACGGCACCAACCTGAAGGCAGCCGATAAGGAACTACGACAGGCGGTCGACGCAGCGACCGCAGAAGAAGCAGCAAAAAGGACTATCTCCTGGCGCTACATCCCGCCTGGAGCTCCATTTATGGGCTGAGCCTGGGAGCGAATGGTTCGCTCCGTCAAGACCGCTCTTATCGCGACGTTGCACGAACGTCATCCGACGGAGGAAGTCCTCACGACACTACTGGTAGAAGTGGAATACACCGTCAACAGCCGACCGCTGACTCACGTCTCAGTCAGTCCAGAGGATCCCGAAGCTCTCACTCCTAACCACTTCTTGTTGGGAGGACCGGGACGAGTACCACAGCTAGGCACTTTCACCGAACGAGACGCCCTCTCACGGTCAAGTTGGCGAGCTGCGCAGAGGCTAGCCGACACCTTCTGGTTACGCTGGGTGAAGGAGTACCTCCCTGAGCTTCAACACCGGCGGGAGCCCCACGGACAAGGCCAAGCAGCACGCGTCGACGACCTCGTACAGATCGTCGATCCCAACCTGCCTCGCAACGTGTGGATACGAGGAAGAGTCATCGCTACATATCCGGGTCCCGACAACGTCGTGCGGACTGTGGACGTGCTAACTAAGGGAGGTGTCCTACGCCGGCCAGTAAGGAAGCTTGTGATCCTGCCTCTATCTACGGACGTCGAGCCCGCACCGGAAGCTGATGCGACGCGGTCGCACGGCGGGAGTGATGTGCGGGACAAGAGAAAAACAAATAGTGATACATAAATAAGACAAAAACATTTATATTAATGGAATAAATATTATATAGTTAGTTTGTACTTAGATAGGATAAACATTTATATTAATAGAGATTATAGTTTAGATAGGATATAAGCATTTTATGTTAAGAAAATAATAGTGTAGAGCTTATATTTGTGTAATAAAATTAGTTGGTCACTTTGTATAACAGAACTAGCTTAAGGTAAACAATGTAAACAATGACTCAGTAAGATATAGAACTAGCTTAAGACAAACAATGTAACGGGACTCAGCATCGTCACTTGCTCTGTCACGCCTCGCGCTGATTGGTCGACGCCATTTGTACGATGCGTCGGCCGTATCCATTGACCCAGCCCGAGGCGGTATAAAAGAGGGGCGATTTTCGTCGTTCGACACAGTCGGCGGCCAGCTACCTCAAGGAAAACACCAAATATAGAAGAAAGAAAAATATCACAGCGGTTTTATTCTCCACCAATCCAGCACACAAATGTGCCTGTAGGGCACAGATACATTATTATAAGCACACACGCAAAGTTTCAACATGCGGAAATGCGTACTTTTTGAGAAAAAAAAAATATTGAAAATCAATTATTTTTGCAATATTTATGCCAATCCCCATTGACATCCGTCGAGTTGGAGGTTGATATTTTTTTTTACAGAAATGTTACATTATTTTAAGCACACACGCAAACTTTCAACATTCGGAGTCACGTACTTATTGATAAAAAAAAAAATATTGAAAATCAACTATTTTTGCAATATTTATGTCAATTGCTACCGTAAAACTGACGCTATTTTGTATTATCGTTGTCAGTAGGGATGCCACAAATTGTGGCATTCCTTGGGGGAGGCCTATGTTCAGCAGTGGACTTGTGAAGGGCTGTAATGATGATGATGATGATGTCAGTAGGGATGTTGATTCGTTCCGAAAAAGTTAGATTTTTTTTAAATCTATTCGAATTGTAAGCTGATGTATCGATGACGCTATTTTGTATTGTCATTGTCAGTAGGGATGTCGATTTTTTCCGAAAAAGATCGATTTTTAAATCGATTCGAATCGTAAGCTGATGTATCGATTCACAAAAAATCGATTTCTAATTATCTATTTTTTTATACATTGTACTATGTTTTCAGAAGTATCCATCAGGAGTTATTGTTTTAACATACAATTATGTGTAATTTCGGACTTAAAAAGGTTTTTTTTTCACTGTTGGTTCTTAGGCGAACATTGTATGAACGCAGAACAATATCATTTGGTCGGTTATTGCAAAATAACCTTGTATATTTTTATTCCACCGATATGTAGGTCCCCTCGCAATATTTTCCTTCACTACCGAGCACATGGTAAATTAGCATCTAATATTATTGCGATTAAAAAAATTTTAGTGCCGGCGTTGTATATAACTATACATATAAATACTGAGAAATTTATGGGGAAGCCTTTAGGTATTTTTATTGGTAGTCGTTTGCTGCTGCCATTTAAGGTTGATATTTGGCCAGCACGAAGTAACCGTGCGATATTCGGAGGACCAATATTAATTGAATTTAATTAGGTACTTGAAACATTTTTGCTTATTAAGAGTAAATAAAGGATCTATAAAAATCATTTAAATAGCCGATTAAGAATCTAATTCAATGACACACCTTTCTTTATATCGAAATGTTATTTATATCTTTAAAAAAAAATTAAGTTGAACGTCAGTTTTTTTTTCTTAATAAACTAATATTTTAAAAATCTATTCGATTAAGAATTTAATTGTTTGATGTATGCGTATATTTTCTGCCGACTTCCAAAAAGGAGACGGTACTCAATTCGACACGTATGTTTATTTTTAATGTGTGTTACCTCATAACTTTTTACTGGGTGGACCGATTTCGATAATTCTTTTTTTATATGAAAGCTGATACTTCTCGTGTGGTTCCATATGAATTTGATCAAGGTCAGACCAATAGTTTTTGAGTTATTCTTAATAACTTATATTGAAGTCGGCTGTACAAAATTTTTAATTTTAAATTATTCCCAAGTAGATACCATTTCAAGAAGTATTTTACCGAGTATGTACTATCTCTAGAAGTATCGTTACTCATTTTTGCCCAAACTGGTCTTAAACTGGCCAGGTTTGAGGGAAAACTGGAATCTTTGAAATATCAATTTAGGTTGAATAGTGATAGCACAGAACAATAATTGTATGAAGCACAATAATATACGAGTACATAAGATTTTATTAAAAAACAAAATCAGAAAAATTAAGCGAAGTGATTGCTGATAATATTTCAGTAGTTTCGATACTAGTACTATGATACAATCTGCTAGCAATCCTTCACATTATATAGATAACTAGAAAATATTTTTAGACTGTCTATAGATCGGGTATGAAAAATATTAAATTATGTGAATTAAATTTACTTGTACTAAGCGACGAGGCGAGCTCAAGATCCGAAGAAAATTAACTGACGCATATAGAAAGTAAGTAGAAAAGAGTTGATCGTCGGCTTTCCTAGCGAGTTACTTTGGCGTTTTATGCTTTATAATATAAAAAAGAAGTTTATTACATCCTTCACACTTTTAAAAATGTTAATCGATTTGTGTTAGATGAGAAAATGGCGAGTCGAGTAAAGCCTAATAAATAAATATGCGTAACACGTAATATTTACGTTTAGCTGTTTTACTTGCGTTCACTGCGTTTAGCTCATTCGGAATACAAAATAATTTTATAAACGGTAAAAATTTACATTTCATCAATGATGATTAAAACTTAGTATATAATAAACCTTTTTACGTGGTAGAGCAACGCTGCAACTATATTATGGTTGTAGAACAAAAAAACCAGACTATGCTCTCTCCATCCGTCTCTGATCAGAGACAGACCATGTTCTCACAAAATATCACCGTAAAATAGCAGCTCAATGCTGCTGTGTTTCGTCTGGTGAGTGAGTGTAGAGAACAGAACATCTAGCCTCGATTAGGAAACAAAATGCAACTGCTGACGTAGATGTCTATGAGCCCAGGCCCGGTATCCATTTACCATCGGATCGGATCTTCTAAGGTATTTTATAAAGGGAGTACTACCGATAAAATCCTGACATTGCCTGACGTGTTTGTTTTTTTACAAGTGTAGCAAAGCACGCAAAAAAATTTGCACTACTTACATTTAAAGATAAATAACGGTACATATTTGTATTTATTTTATATACTCAGTCACGCAACTATAACATCGTGATTGTACATTACCGACTGGTGGGCTTTATGGCGGGAGATACACATGCTACATGCATACAACAAAATTGCACAAGTTAAGAATTTCTGACATGCAATGTCGGACGGCAAGGGCCTGCATGTTTTTTAAGGTTTTTTTTTTTTATAGAAGTGGGGGCAAACGAGCATGCAGCTCACTTGATAGTGAGTTTCGACCGCCGGCCATAAACAACTGCAACACCAGGGGAATTGCAGGCTGTGACACAACGAACTTACAGTTTCCCATGGTCAGCCCATGGATACCGGCAGTCAACTTTACCAAAGAAGGGTACAGATGCGTTGGTCACCTTTGAGGACTCGTAATTATACTGGCTCTCTATACTCTCCAATTTCCATTCAAAGCAGAACACGGCAATGTAGGCGTTGTTATTTGGTGACAGAATTAGGTAATAATTTAATTCTATTGCAGTGATCTATTAAAGTTACAGCTGGGCAAAGGCCATCTCATTTCTGAAAGGGTCTCTGATGATCTATTAGTGATAAAATGACATGTTAGTTGGAAAACGTTTTATACGTGGTAGAGCCATGCTGCAGCTATATTAATAGTATAGTTGTAGCACGAATGGGTCGGCTCGACCGGGGTAGGACCACGCTCTCACAGAATACCAGCGTAAAATAGCAGCTTGATGCTGCTGTTTCGCATGGTGAGTGTAGAGAACCGGAGACCCATTTTACTGGAAAAGAGGCATTATATGTTAGTCCTCACGGCTGACAATGCATCTGCATTTTAATTCGCAAACGAAGATAGATGTAGATGTCTATGGGCCACAACAACCACTTATCATCAGGTGGACTGTGTGCTCGTTTGTCACCCCTATTTTATAAAAAAAAAAATATTACAATTTTAATTACTTATTAGTTAATCCTTATATATATATCATCCTATATTCCTATTTAATAGTGAAAAATTAGTAAAGCTTAAAAAAAAAAACAGAAAAATAATACAACCTTCACTTGCACATAATTGCAGAAGTTATTATAAGAGACAAGGATTCCTTATCATCTATCTCCTAACCAAATTCGAATATTTTTATTTAGCCTGTAAAATTCTACTGCTGGACATGGGCCTTGCCCCATTGTAGTTAGGATTTGCATTAACTGGCATGCTTGGCAGTCCGATTAATGATTGCAATGCCAAAGAGATTGGATCTGGTTATAACTTATACAGGACTACTGAGAAATTATACACTTTTACAAAACAACAAAAAGAAAAAGCACTCCCGAAATGATTTAGCCGCGTGCGCTGACGTAATGGTTAGTGATACGTAAATACAATATTCTATAATAATATAGATCTTTACTCCATCTAAAAAAAAGGCCGCGATACCGTATGCCTATTTTTTATACAAAGCCACAATAAGGTATTTTGTGATAAAAAATTATTGAAAATTAAAAAGTGATTTATGAGCGTTATTATTAGACATGACATATGTATCCTTACGAACGAAAGTTACTTCATCATCAAGACGATTTTATGAAGATAAACTTTGGTCCTTATAGCATGTTATTTGGACGCATAGTATAAGAGATAATGAAAAATTATAATTTAAAATTAAAAATTTTGTACAGCCGACTGCAACATAAGTTATTAAGAATAACTCAAAAACTTTTGGTCTGACCTTGATCAAATTCATATGGGACCACACGAGAAGTACCAGCTTTCAAATAAAAAAAGAATCATCGAAATCGGTGCACCCAGTAAAAAGTTATGAAGTAACACATAAAAAAGACATACAGTCGAATTGAGTACCGTCTCCTTTTTGGAAGTCGGCAGAAAATAATTCAACACGGCTCGGCGCGCGAACAACGTATAAGCGCCGCCGGAGGAGAACCGAGAGAAACCAGCAGCAGTTGACGCTTCTTTTATTTCAAACATTCTAGATGGCAATGTATGGAAAAATTGGCAAAATTTATGGAATGCTTTTATTTAAAATTAATGGAGTAGAAAAATAAATTATAACTCTTTTTAAACAACTTACTCCATTACTTTTGCCAATTTTTTAGCTAAAATACAAATATTTATATTTCGTTGAATTGCCGAATAAATTAAATTTTCAAAATAGCATAGCAATGTGAAATGAAAGAATTAAGAAATAATTTGGACCTCTTTTTAAAGAGCATATTCTATTATTTACTTTAGTCATACATATTTTGGCGGTAAAGTTGGAAATTTTTGATAAAACTAAACTTTAAGTCCCGTGTAGTGGCGGGTAAGAATACCCACTACCCCATATCTTCCTGCGGGTGTCGTAAGAGGCGACAGGGGGAAACTGAGGCAGAAGATGGCATCTTTCTGATAACAGCAAAACATCAATAAAAAACTGCGGTTGCCAACTCGCTCGCCAAGCGTGGCAACTATGGCAATATATCACCCATGATGAAAGTTACGAAGAACCATGTTTTGTGACATTCCTTGGGGGAGGGCTATGTTCAGCAGTGGAGTTGTGAAGGATTGTAATGATGATGATGAAACTTTAAGCAAAAACAAATCGATAAATGATTAAAAAAAATCATATTTCGCAGAAACTATAAGTGATATCGCTTTTGTATGTATAAGTGGTTAATAGAAAATTAATCAAGGATCATTTCGTACCTCCACACTTTTCATTTATCGTGTACAAATCTCTTTAAAACTGAAAAAACGCGTTTCGGAGCACTTTCTGGGGCGCGGGGGTTTACGCTCACCCCGGGGAAGGAGAGGGAGATGGATAAAATTTAACTTTGCTCTATAACGTACATAAAAGTACTCCATTAATTTTGCAAATTTTTTAGCTAGAATGATTGAATTATATGACTGAGGTGTCATGTCATATCGCGCGGCTCAGACGCGTGTTATAATTACAATCTAAACTAATAGCCACCACCCATTTGTAAAGATGTGCAACCACAGGATTTGTATAGTTTTATCCAAAAGAAATACTCACAATAATATGACTGCACGGAGAGATCAATGTCAGAGTCATCTGAAAGAATTATGTTGATAATGATATATGGCTCTATGTGCATACAGGCAAACTAAGAAGTGATTAGTAATAAGCAACATAATAATTATTTTTCCACTTGTAAGTCAGAAATGTACACTAAAAATTTCTAATGTTAGGATCTGTGTTTAGAATATATTATGACTGTAACACATTATTTTAAATATCTAATAAATCTATGAAGTGCTTATAAAATACAACAAGTGCTTTTACTCCATAATTAGTACAAAGAATAACTGTTTTATTTTTCTAAGGAATTAGCCACGCTGCGATTTGTTATCGTTGCAGCACAAATGAGTCAGTGGAAAGGGTTGTATATTTATTGCATATTGTCTGAACCTCAAACTGGGTTAGGCATTTGTTGCGAGTCATCACAAGACACTGCAGTGACCCCAAAGCCAAGCATGTCTGTTTATATCAATAAAATTTGACATTTACAATTTTATCTAAACTAATAAAATAACCAAAATATTTGCCATCAGTACCTAACGCAAGTCAAATTCAAAAGCACAATATCTTCACTATACATACTCCACAACTTTAGTGCAATATTGTGTGAGCACACATTAGACATTAATCGCATTACTTGGTGGAAATGGGTTGGCATTACAGCAGGTGGTGGAAAATTTGCTTTAGTAAAATTTTTGTGATTAGTGCAGACAATTCGTCGTTAACGCCGCAAAGAGGGCAAACCTCAATTTTTCAAAAAATTACAGTGGAGCACGAAAACATTTCTTATTCCCTTTTTTTCAAATTAATCTTATTTGTAGTTTTACATTAAATCTTATATATTTAATTTTTTGATAAAAAAAAAAGCTAGTAATCGGGAAATAATAAATGTTTTCTTGCTCTCCTGTAATTTTTTGATACATTAAGTTTCGCCCCTTTGCAGCTTTGTATCAAATATTAACATCAATATCTGTATCAACAACATCAATATCAACGCAAATGATTGCAATTATTTCTTTTTTACAAAATTGTAAAAAACAAATCATTGCAATCATCAATACTTATTAAACACGACTAGAGTCAAACAATCAAAAAGTTTATGATTGATATAGAACTACTAACAAGAACCCGAGAACTTTGTTACTTATACTTAATGAAGCATTCCATCTTGGACCTAAGGGGGGCAATGCTTACTTCTATAAAAATAAAACAATACAAAATTGTAATATGTCTGGAGTTATTTGAAATAAGTGATAGTAGATTCTAAAGACATATGTGTATCACAGAATTTTTTTATTTCTGTATCAAATTTCTTCTTGTTCGAACAAGGCATGAAGACTCAAAACAAAAAGAAAAGATTTTATCAATTTAGTACACAAAAAATAAAAAATTCTAATAAGATTTGCCTTTGTACTTAATATTTGTCCCTTTACTTCTTTTTACAATGTGTTATTATTAATATTAAAATTATATATATAACTATTAAAATAATTATTCTCAAATATTTACATCACACCAAAACAATGTAATGTGACATTTATCACTATTTTTATAATTCAGTTCTCAAAGGAAATAAGATAATATACTTACAACTATAAAAATAGCCCCATGTTGGTAGACCAACTGCAATCGCTCCAACAATAAAGCAAATAAAGCCGAGTATAACCACAGCTATTGAATACAAAATCTTGCCACTTGCCATGGCTGCATGACTTGGCTAAGCTTATGGAATGTTTTAGTCATCAGGAATGTATTGTAAATATCCTGTGACTTTTCAATATGGTTCCATTCATCTGAAACAAAATGAAAATCACTGTATCTACATGTTACTATTGATGAAACTATGCTTCAGCTAACATTTTAAACACAAAGTCTTTCACTTATTTTAATTATATAAATTATTCAACTTTACACAAAAAAGTCATCATATCTGTTTTCTCCAATAAGACTATTGCCCAACAAGTCAATTAAAGTCAATTAAGATCAACTAGACAGAATAGACTATCATAAAAATAAATAAAATTGCATAATTTATGGGGTCTACAACTGAAGGCACAATAATGTCATTGAACTAGCAACCAACGGGAGTTTCCCTAAATGTAGAACAACATAGACACAAAACTTGAAATCATTGTGATATTTCAAAAGATTGATTTTTTAAATGTATGATTTACAATACCTGAACTTTTCAAAAAAGTCATTTAATTTGTGTTAAATTATATGGTTAGTGACACTGCACAAAACATGGACATATATAATATCAGTCATTTTATTTAGTCTTGTCCGACTATTATGCACTATACTGTACTCATATTATTTTTCATCTTGTTAAGTACTTCAATGATGTAACATTGTATGTGATTTAAGAAAAAAGGAAATTTAAGAGCAATAATGTAATAAGTTACCCTTCAATTTTTTTTTCAATTTAACCTAAGTAATAAGAGCGCCATAATGGGAAGTCCATTAACTTTTGAATAAGAAATTACTAAAATCAGATTGATTAAATATTACATTGGAGTTAATCCCGAACTACAAGTTATGCATGTAAACAATGCATTCATTCTTGGAAACACTGAAGTTCAGGAGATTTACCAGGGTGTTTGTGTGTGTATTGTGTATGTGGTAATTTCGATAGTATAAATGCAAAGAAAGTTTCTATAATGATGAACTTTACTTTTATAAATTGCAAATTTAAAAAAAACTAGAAAGAACGAAATTTCATGCAATTTTTTAATCTTAAGTCTTATTAGAATTAATGGTCTTACATCTTGAAAAATCCATTAACAAATAAATAGTCTAAATATTTTTAAATACGAATTGTATATTATTACTAAGTATTTATTTCAGTTTAATAGAATACAAAAATTACTTTTACTCACAATGATAGAATTTTGACCAAAGTAATTTGTCACACGATAATCACTCAAGTATGGAACACAAGATCGATTTCAACACTTTGCGATCTACTAGCAACTCTTTATTCACGGTAAAAAGAACGTAACAAAACACCTGTTTTCACGTGAATGCACAAAAGTTCACTCGGAATTCGAAATTTGAACCACAGCGACACACCTCTACATTATTTTGTCCCTCCAATTAAATAGATGAAAAATGTTTGCTTGTAATTCGAAATATTTAAGAATAAATAAAGTTAATTGAACTTTTTATTACTTTGGAAGAAATTCGGCCAAGTTTATGAATAAAAAAATACACAATGCGTACTATACTTTTACCACGGCGCATCAAGTTACTCGTAGAAACAACGACCAACCGACCGCCGATCAGTAAATAAAACTGGTTTTTTTTTTCGAGGTTCCACAACCTAAACTGACATTTGTCTTTATGAAGTCTATGTCTATTGTCTATACTCATCTTTGAAGTTTTTTAAATTAATATTTTGGCGTGGATGATTGTCTTTTAAGGAAGGTCTTCATTTCATTTGGGATTAAACGTAGTGATTATATTCTCTTTGTTTGGGTTCTTCGTTTTTATATCTTTATTCTACGTCGTAGAGCCATGCTGCAGCTATATTATGGTTGTAGCACGAATGAGTCGGCTCGACCGGGGAAGGACCACGCTCTCACAGAAAACCAGCGTAAAATAGCAGCTTAACGCTGCTGTGTTTCGTTTCGCTCGCACAATTTTTCAAAAAAAAAATGACGTACTGTACTGTGAAAGGGTGTCACAACTCATCACATAATCACGAAAAAAATGTAAAAATCTCATTTCACGCTTAAGTACTGCCTAGTATCTTATATTTTTGTAAAAAAAATTCATTACAACAAAATAATAAATAATAAATTTGACAGACGCCAATATAATGAAAATGATGCTAGGCATAGTAAAATATATTACCCCATTTTTTCTTATTATTATAATTATTATAAAAAAATGCATATTGAAAAAAATACATACATACTGCCAATGGTCTCATTAATAAATATCAAACATAATTAGATATTTATTTGCCAAATATTTTTTTTTATATTGCCATTTGCCTCAAAAAAAATTTGTTGATTTTATTTTGTTTTGATAATGTGCAGTTGTTTTTACCTTTTTATGGTATGTGTTTTAGGATAAATAACATAGCCTATGATTGTTTTTTTAATTCTAATTTACATATATTTAACATTTTTAGTTCGATTCTTTTATGAATCTAAAAAAGATAGAAACATTTCGAGGATAGTGTCATCAAAGTGGCAATTGTTTAGAAAACAGTTGCAGTTTCAGGGTCATTAAGAGATATTTTTTAAGTACTAATAATTTCATGTTTTATTTGAATAGTTTATCTCCTTCCGAATCTTATTTTGGTTTAATGCAAAACATAATATCCAATAAAGTAATAATAATTATCACTTGAAACTGACCGTACTCTTAAGTCTCGTGATTTCTTCTAATATTATATCCATTCTGTGAAAGTTGTAATTTATAACCTTTACGTTGAAACCGATTTAAATTAAATATATCACGTAGATTCTTAGAATGGCAAGAATCGAGATCAGTGTATGCTTTAATATGCGAGAGAAGCCGCGGGCCACAGCCACAGTTAGTAAAGAATAACTAATGAAAAAATATCTCACAGCTAAAATGATTATCTGACAACTATTCACTTGTTAAGTGTAAGTGGGACTGGATTGGAAAAACTAGAAGAAATAGACGTAGGCATTTGCCTCCTCCATTTCTTCCACTTTTTTTTATAAGATAGGGTGACAAACGAGCACACAGTCCACCTGGTGGTAAGTGGATACTGTGACCCATAGACATCTACATCTATCCTCAATAAAGACTCAAGATGCAGATGCGTTGTCACCCGTATAAAAGTAAACTAAGTTACTTCTTATAACAACAGCTATCTGCCAGTGAAAGTCCTATCCAAATCGGTTCACAGATGTAGAGTTTTATTATAGTATAGATAGAAGATAGATAATCTAGGCTCACGTCTTTGCCATGCGTAAGCATCTTATCATATTTAGCGTTGAGCGATGTTCTGCACCACCCAGCGTTCAAAACCGTAAGATAATTATCGTACACATACGATAATTTCGTGTATGCGTCGATAGCACATTATCATCGTACGCAGATTGTACGATAATTTCCATCATAATGCAAAATTTGAGTATAATATATTTTATTTTACTTATACACTGAGTGCCGAAGGGCGGATTTGACCAAATAACATGTCACTCCTGAGTAACTAACCCTCAAATAATTTTACTTTTTGGTCTTACTCTCAGATAATTTCGTTTGCGTTTTTCCAACATAATCGTAGAGTAGCTAATACTGGGTATTGTTGCTCTAGAGTTGGTGAATGAATAATGAATGAACACGTCAGTCAACTAAAGTCGAAATACAATTGTTTATATAGCGCTATCTAATTTTTTCTGTTCACATAAAGTATGCCAGATTATAATAATATTGTCAACTCTCACTGAACCTTAAAATATTAACATGAATTGTCAGTTCATTACTCGTATTATTGTTGTACTACAGAACGGTTCAAGATTTGTATGGTGACACTTATTTTATATTCCCGACGTTTCGGGTGCTTTCCAGCACCCGTGGTCACGGGCACAGAATACTTTACTCCTAGCGGTCACGGGGGACTGAGGTGTTTGACGTCCTGCTGTCATAGTTAGCCCGGCTACCTTCAGTTTTTTAATATTAATTTTTGGTTCGATTTACGCAGAATGACCTTACAGTATCTTGAAGTCTAGCAGTGGTATACTTGGGTTTGGATTTGATTTTATTAATTATGGGATCCCAAGCAGATGGCAGCACCCATCCATCTTCTCTATTGAAATTAGGATGTTTTTTAATTTCAATAGCCTCGCGATCATCCTTGGGAGGAATCGGTGTTCTTTTGCGAGGATTTGTGGTCTATCAAATCTAATTTAATGGCAGGGACGATCTTGAACATGTTCACAAACTGCAGACTTCCCGATACGTCATTGCTTCACGTCAGCTATATGTTCTTTAACGCCGGTTTTTATAGATCTTTTTGTTTGTCCTATGTACGAGAGACTGCATTCACAATCCAGCTTGTACACTCCTGCATCTTGTAGAGGGATATAACACTTGACGGATGGTAAAAATTGACCAATCTTCTTCAGCGGCTTGAAGTATGTTTTAATGGAAGTTCGCTTCAAGATGTAGCCAACCTTGTCTGTGACTCCTCTGACATAGGGTAGTACAGCAGGCACACGCTCGACTGTGGCTGGCTTCACTCGGTCACTGTGACGTAGGCGTGGGCCCGAAGCTTGTTGTCTTGCAGTACTTGCTCGACGTGCTGAAGCTCGGTGGCCAGATGTTTTCTGTCACAGATCCCTCGTGCTCTCTGAAACAAAGATTTTCCCACGGTAGCTAACTGTGAAGGATGATGGTGCGATTCACCATTTAAATATCGGTTGGTATGGATATTTTTTCTCCACACAGTATGACCAATAGTGTTATAAGGATTTCGGATGACTAAAACATCTAGGAAAGCTAAAGTATTGTTTGCTTCTAACTCCATTGTAAATTGTATTTTAGGGTTTATGGAATTTAAAAATGCAGTTACTTTGTCAGATGGTAAAATTGTGAAAGTATCGTCTACGTACCGCTTGTAGAATCTTCGATTTACAGGAGCAGTAAGAAGAGCTTTCTCCTCAAAGTCCTCCATGAATTAGTCGGCGACTACGGAAGATACAGATGAGCCCATTGTCACTCCGTCTACTTGCATGTAGAACTCTTCTTTCCACAATAAACAGCCAGATGTGACACAGCGTCTGAGTAATACTGCATATTCTGTGGGCATGTTGTTATCTTCTAGCTTTCTAGTAACAATTGAGATGCCTTCAATAGGTAGGCATGTGAATAGTGACTGAACATCAAAACTGACCATAGTTTCATTGTCAGCGAGATGTAAGTCTTTTATCTCACTAACAAAATGGTATGAATACTTTGTGTGTGCTCTGATATGTCCTCTTAGTGGTGACAGTAGTTTTGCCAAGTGTTGAGCCAACTTATAAGTTGGTGAATCCATCTGGCTTACTATAAGACGTAGTGGAGCGTTTGGTTTGTGTATTTTCGGTAACCCATACAATCTCGGTGGTTTGGCACATGATGGTATTGTAGAATTCACGTCGAGATCTAATTTTTCGGAGTATTTCTTTATTAAATCAGTAGTTGTTTTAAGTGTATTAGTTGTAGGGTCTATTTTGACCTATTTTGTATGTACTTACGTCCGATAAAAGTTGTTGTATTTTGAAATTATACTCTGACGTGTCCATTATTACCGTAGAATTTCCTTTATCCGCGCGGAGAATCGTGAGCTCTGGTCTGTTGCGTAAGTTGTACAACGCTTTAAATTCGTCTTTGGGGAGATTTAGTTTCGGCGCTGAACTTCGACGTAACAAGGACGAAATGTCTTGACGTATAGCCTCTAAATCCTCTTTACCGATATTATTCTTAAACAGACAATCCTCAACACTATAGATAATTTCCTCGTACGGGATTTTTTGCGGCGTTATAGCAAAATTCAAGCCTTTCGTCAATACTTTTATTGTAGGTTCGTCCAGTGTTTCTTTTGACAAATTATAGACCGTGCGTTGTTTATTGTTTGCGTCTGTGGTCAACGGTTGTTGCGTTTCGTTTTTATTTATTTTTTTATTTATTTATTCTTTATTGCATCCCTTAACCTAAAAGAATACAAAGGGCGGACTTAATGCCTTGTGGCATTCTCTACCAGTCAACCCATGGAGTGGTGAGAATTTGAAGTAGGTGTAGCAATACAGAATAAAAAGAAAATAGAAATGTATAATTAATTACATTATATATACATTTTACTATTATATACAATAAATAAACTATAAAAATATATCCTATTTATACATGTATACAAATATATACGTACATACATAAGCATACATATATCCATACCAACATACATATACAAATAATACATATAAAGAACTATAAATATATACTTCTAAAATATAAATGACATGGATTATTCATCTAAGAAGCGTTGTGTTTAACAGATTTTTATGTAGTATTTTAATGTCAAACGATTTTTAATTGATATAACAAAAAATGAATATTTATAAATACGTTGATTACATTAATATATTTTTAAAGTATTATATTATAATAGAGTAATTTTGTTTACTGTTTTATGAATAGCCTTGTGGAGTACCAGCGTTAGTAGGCTTGTAATCAGAGCATGCACCGTCTACTACGACCTTGATACTCCAATCAGCACGAAAACTGGTGATCCAATTGCACAATATCTCGGTAAGTCCATAGGAAGGGAGCTTCGAAAGAAGTGCTTTGTGCCAGACCCGATCAAAGGCCTTCGCTATGTCCAAATTAACGGTCAATGCCTCCTCCTTGGACTCTACTGCCTCCACCCATCTATGAGTCAGGTAGACCAGAAGATCACCAGCTGATCGAACCTGACGAAAACCGTATTGACGGTCACTAAACAGCTGGTGATCTTCAAGGTACCTCATGAGCTGGCATTTTATAATGGACTCTATTATTTTGGACAACAAGGAGGTGGTGGCAATAGGCCTGTAGTTGGACGGGTCTGAGCGGTTGCCTTTTTTATGGATCGGGTGGACCAAAGCTGTCTTCCATGAATTCGGGACTACGCCTTGGGAGTAAGAGTACTGAAAAAGAAGCGTTAAAACCGGTGCCAACTCCGGAGCACACGTCTTCAGCACAATGAGAGCGACTCCATCAGTTTCACTTGACTTGCTGACGTCCTGAGATATAAGTGCTTTGCAAACCCAACGCTTTGTAAACCGAACATCCGGCATGGAGCACTCACACCGCGGGATGGTCGGTGGTGTGTTGCCCCCGTTATCAAGAGTCGAGTTGGACGCAAATAGAGTGCCTAACAGATCGGCTTTCTCCTTTACGGCATGGGCTAATGAGTCTTCCTCTCTGTGCAGAAGTGAAAGAGATAGCAGACAGAAGTTCCCTTGGGCAGCCTTGGCGAGAGACCAGAATGCACGGGTTCCTGAAGGAAGGTGAACTAGCTTCTCGCCAATTCTTCCGATGTGCTCAGACCTTGCCTTGGCAATGACTCTTTTGAAGGACCTGGAGGCGGAATTATACTTCTTTTTAAGAGCGCTGGGGCTTACATCCCGAGATGTTGATGCGTCAGCCCAGGCCCTGTAGCCCTCCCGCTTATAGCGTGATGCTATTTTACAGGAGCGAACAAACCATGGCATCGATGGGCACCACAGAAAATGATTTAAAAAGTTCTATACCCTCTAGTACCACATCAGCAACAGAATCAGCAACAATGCTAGGATCTTCCGGCGAGAAACAAACACCCCAAAGATAGGATTAAAAAAAAGACCGCATCATATCCCATCGGCCGATCTATAGTGCCAAACACGGTGGTAGCCTGCAGAATGCAACCGCGACGTTAGTGTGAGAGGCACCACACTCCTGAGAAGATAATGCGATGAATAAATCCATGTGGCTTCAAATTTCTGGTATTGAATATATTTAATTAAACTACTTTTCGCATTTTTTTGATCAAAAAAAAGTAGGGAATGGTTCTGCCCGTAAACATGAATAACTTTATTATGGGATCATCTTCGAAATTTTCAATCGATAGAGGTCGAGCCATACTGCAGCTATATTACTGGTATAGTTTTAGCACGAATGGGTCGGCTCGACTGGGGAAGGTCCACGCTCTCACAGAATCATCATCATCATCATCATCATTACAGCCCTTCACAAGTCCACTGCTGAACATAAGCCTCCCCCAAAGAATGCCACAAAGCACGGTCCTGAGCCACCTGCATCCATCGACTTCCTGCATGTCTGACCAGGTCGTCACTCCATCTCGTGGGGGGACGCCCTACACTTCGCCTACCGGTACGAGGCCGCCACTCGAGAACCTTTCTTCCCCATCGGTTGTCGGTTCTTCGAGCTATATGGCCGGCCCACTGCCACTTCAGCTTACTAATCCGTTGGGCTATGTCGGTTACTCTGGTTCTACTGCGGATATCCTCATTCCTAAGTTTATCATGCAGAGAAACTCCGAGCATAGCCCTCTCCATAGCTCGCTGAGAGACCTTGAGCTTTCTCATACGGCCAGCAGTGAAGGACCACGTCTCAGTTCCGTAAGTCATCACTGGCAACACGCACTGGTTGTACAATTTCGTTTTAAGGTTTTGAGGTATGTCTGACGAGAAGATGTGTCGTAGCTTCCCGAACGCTGCCCAGCCGAGTTGAATCCGTCGATTGACCTCTCGGTCGAAGTTGGACTTACCTAGTCGGACTATTTGTCCCAGGTAAACATACTCGTCAACAACTTCGAGCTTAGTGTTCCCAACAACTACCGGCATAGGTGTGACATGGACATTAAACATGATCTTTGTTTTGTCCATGTTCATCTTAAGACCTATCCGTTGGGAAACACTATTGAGGTCATTGAGCATAGTGCTTAGGTCCTCCAGCGATTCTGCCATAAGGACTATATCGTCGGCAAATCGAAGGTGAGTGATGTACTCGCCATTGATGTTGATTCCGTATCCTTTCCAGTCCAGAAGCTTCAAAACGTCTTCCAATGCAGCGGTGAAGAGTTTCAGGGATATGACTTCACCCTGTCTTACACCTCTCTGCAATTGGATAGGTTTCGTACTCTGGTTCTGTACTCGGATAGCCATCGTAGCCCTACTGTACAAGCACTTCAACACTTCGATATACCGACAGTCAACTTGGCACTGCTGAAGGGACTGCAGCACCGCCCAAATTTCGACGGAATCAAAGGCTTTCTCATAGTCCACATACGCCAGACATAGTGGCAAATTGTACTCTTCGGACTTCTGTACAATTTGCCGAAGGTTATGTATGTGGTCTATGGTGCTAAAGCCCTTTCGGAAACCGGCTTGTTCGGGAGGCTGGAAGTCGTCAAGTCTGCGCGCGAGACGATTCGTAATGACTCTCGAAAACAGCACGTAGACGCGGCTCAGAAGGGAAATCGGTCTGTAGTTCTTCAAGAGAGCGTTGTCACCTTTCTTGAAGAACAAGACCACCGCACTTCTGCTCCACGCCTCCGGTGTAATGCCACCATGGAGGACGGAATTAAAGAGCTTCTGAAGGACTTCAAGTACCGGTTTTCCACCCGCTTTCAGAAGCTCCGCTGTAATTCCATCCTCGCCTGGGGCCTTACCGTTTTTAAGGTACTGGAGAGCCATTCTAATCTCGCTCAGACTGACGTCCGGGATATCATCGGAATAATGTCGGATGAGACTCGCTCTTGGATCGTTACTCACACTTGCGTGTGGCTCCAACGATGACGTGTACAATTGTCCATAGAACCTCTCAGTCTCACTCAAAATCTCAGGTGTCCCGGAAACGATGCTGCCACATTCTGTCTTCAGCTTTGACAGTTGGCTCTTTCTGGCAGACAGATCTCTGGCAAAGACTTTGGAGCCTTGGTTCCGCTCGATCGCTTCTTCAATACGAGCTGTATTGAAGTTGCGTAAGTCCCGCCGTATGCATTTGGAGATCTGTCTGTTCAGATGCCTGTATGCTGTCAATTCTGTTGAAGAATCTAGCTTCATCTCCCGTCTAACAGCCATGAGATTAAGAGTGTGATCGGAGAGTTTTTGTGTTCTTCTGCGGCGGGTCTTGCAGAACTTAGCTCCGACCGCATGGACAGTTTCCACGAGCTTGTCATTCATATCGTCTACTTCATTGCAGTCTTCTAGGCACTGAAAACGGTTTTGTAACTCGAGCTGAAAGGTTTCGGGACTTTGGAACAAAGCACGAGGGGGACGGAGCGTTGACTTCATTAGACGAGACCTCTCCAACTTAATGTTTAGGTTCAGTGTGCCTCTAACCATTCGGTGATCGCTACCAGTTTTCACCCTCGCGATCACGGAGACATCACTGAACAGTTGTCGTCTGATCGTCATAATGAAGTCAATCTCATTTTTTGTCGAACCGTCGGGGCTCGACCAGGTCCACTTCCTATGGGGCCGCTTTTGGAAGAAAGAGTTCATCATAAAGAGTCCCTCTTTCTCCATGAAGTCGGCCAGCTGCTGGCCCCTTGGGTTCCGTTGCCCTATTCCAAATTTCACTACTTTCAGCTCACCGTTCTCTCTTGTGCCTAGTTTTGCATTGAAGTCTCCCATTAACACCGTATATTGGGTTTTGGAGGAATGCATGGCTCTAGAGATATCCTCATACATTTCCTCCACCTCCTCATCGGGGTGTGCCGAGGTTGGTGCGTAAACCTGTATGACCTTCAGCGAATACTGTTTGGTGATTTTGAGTATAAGGTACGCAACTCTCGTCGACACACTCCCGATCTTTACAACGTTGTTAATGAGAGACTTGTGGACGATAAATCCGACACCTCCTTGGGACAGGTGGTCGCCCTCCCGGTGATAGAGCAAGTTGCCGGATTCAAGGATTACCGTGTCCTCCCCCTCTCTTCGGACTTCGGATAATCCTATAATATGCCAGCGCAACTTGTCTATCTCTTCTTCCAGCTCCACAATCTTCTCGTCAGTCCTAAGGGGGCGTGCGTTGTACGTTGCCAGGTCGAGTCATCTAAGGTGGCAACCGATTCTCCACCGGAGATTCTTAGCACCCCCTGCCCCGCCGTTACCATGGTCGCCACCGTAGCCAGGAATAGCGGGGCCGCCGGGGACTGGGGGCCGTTTCTTTGTTACTGTCATTCATAGGGGGGTATTTGCCATAGTTGCCACGCTTGGCGAGCGGGTTGGCAACCGCAGTTTTTTTTATTGTTAGTTTGTTGTTATCAAGAAGATGCTGCTGCCCATCTCCTGCCTGTTTCCCTTTGTCGCCTTTTACGACACCCACGGGAGGATATGGGGTAGTGGATATTCTTGACCGCCTCTACACGGCAGAACGGCTCTCACAGAATACCAGTATAAAATAGCAGCTTAACGCTGTTTTGTTTCGTATGGTGAGTGTAGAGAACCGGAGACCCTTTTTACTGGAAACGAGGCATTCCATCTTAGTCCTCAGGGGTTTACGAAAATCTGCATTTTGATTCTTAATCGAAGATAGATGTAGGTGTTTTGAGCCACTTACCATCAGATGGACTGCGTGCTCGTTTGTCACCCTGATCCTGTAAAACAAATCTCAAAATCAGTTATTCCATACAGAATTTCGTACAAACTTGTGTACAAAATGTATGGAAGACCTGATTTTTCTTGCGATCTCGAAGATAGATCTATAGTAAAAGTTGATTATATTGACGCGTAGAATAGAAATAGAAAGCACTATTTTGGTTACACCATATAATATATAACTATTTATTTAAAGTAATTTGTGAATATTAGTCAGACATGTAAATATAAAAATTAAAGTGATAAAAATAAGGCCTTATCATTTTCATATGAAATTTATTCAGAAGAAAATCCTATACATAATATACACAAATATATTGATACATTCGCTATTAATAAATTATTAATTTTTAAGTATTTCTGGTCTACATTCAGAACTATGAACTTAACCGCTGCAGATTTACAGCTGTAGATTCGACGGACAACTAAGGGTGGGACTCAAAATGCCTGATAGACAATTATCCTACACAATAGATATAAGGCTAGGTAATTAATAAGAACATACCTGGTTCCGAAGCTAAGACTGACCCCATGGCTCGGTCAGGCGGTAGGTAGGTGCATGTGAGTAGTGTATAGTAGTGTGTACAATGTGAGACCTGACTTAACCGTGGAAGTAGAACCGCCGATCCGCAGGCGCTGCGTTTCTTCAAATGTGCGATCCTCCAGTGATAGTTCACTTTATCTGAACTCACGTCTGACGTCACATCACTATTTCAGTTCATCAACCTTATCGTACATATAATTAACTTCAAAGTCAACCAATTCAACGTTCATCGAAATTAAACACGTGACACACGGGACAACTAATGAACGGGCAATAAAAGTTAAACTTCCATTTTCACCCAGCAACAGATTATAATCGAGCACACGCGGTTCTAATAACTTCCCTTTTTACGCGCGACTTCACAGTTCAACGGAGCAGTACGACATAAAAAATGAACCGTCGTTCAAAGTTCAATATTCAATGTTCCGGGTTCACTCGCACGATATCAAAATGCCACGAAGCATATCGTCGAATCAATTTTTTTTAAGGAATAGGGGGCAAACGAGCATGCGGCTCACCTGATGGTAAGTGACTACTGCCTCCGCCCATCTATGAGTTAAGTAAACTAGAAGATCACCTGCTGATCGAGCCCGACGAAAAACGTACTGGCGGTCACTGATCAGCTGGTGATCTTCAAGGTACCTCATGAGCTGGCAGTTTATAATGGATTCCATTATTTTGGAGAACAAGGAGGTGATGGCGATAGGCCTGTAGTTGGACGGGTCTGAGCGGTCGCCTTTTTTAGGGATCGGGTGGACCAAAGCTGTCTTCCATGAATTCGGGACTACGCCTTGGGAGTAGGAGTACCGGAAAAGACGCGTTAAAACCGGTGCCAACTCCGGAGCACACGTCTTCAGCACAATGGGAGGGACTCCATCGGGCCCACTCGACTTGCTGACGTCCAGGGAGAAGAGTGCTTTGCGAACCGAGCGCTGTGTAAATCGCACATCCGGCACGGAGCACTCACATCGCCAGATAGTCGGCGGTATGTTCCCCCCGTCATCTAGAGTCAAGTTAGACGCAAAAAGAGATCACAACAGATCGGCTTTCTTTTTTGCGGCATGGGACAGTGAGTCGTCCTCTCTGTGCAGAGATGGAAGAGATGGCTAACAGAAGTTCCCTTGGACAGCCTTGGCGAGAGACCAGAATGTACGGGTTCCCGAAGGAAGGCGAACTAGCTTCTCGCCAATTCTGCCGATGTGCTCAAACCTTGCCTTGGCAATGACGCTTTTGAAGGACCTGGAGGCGGAATTATACTTCCTTTTAAGTGCGCTGGTGTTTACATCCCGAGACGTTGATGTGTCAGCCCAGACACGGTAGCACTCCTGCTTATAGCGTGATGCTATTTTACAGGAGCGACCAAACCATGGCTGGGATCTGCCTCCAATGGGCACCACAGAGGATGGAATAAAAAGTTCCATATCCTGAAGTACCACAATCGTCAACAACGCTGGAATCTTCCGGCGAGAAGCAAACCCGCCCCCAAGGGTAGGATGCAAAAAAAGACCCCATCCCGTCCCAATCAGCTGACCTATATACCTACTATATACCTATAGACCTATAGACCTATATTGTATAGTGCCAAACACGGCGGCAAGCTGCAGATCGCAACTGCGATTGGAGCGTGAGTGGCACCGTGCTCCGGATCAGACAATGGTCCGAAGAGCCCAGAGGGGCATCGACGGAGACCTGATATCCGTCCGGATGAGAGGTCAGCAGAAGGTCCAACAGGGAAGGTACATGGTCTTCCACATCTGGGATCCGCGTAGGCGAAGTAACCAGTTGTATAAGACCATATGCCAAAGCAAAGTCATAGACAGATCTACCCGCATGATCGGTTAAACGAGAACCAAGCCATTCAGCGTGGTGGGCGTTGAAATCACCGAGTATCACGATCTGTGCGGATGGGACCTGTTGTAGCACGGAGTCTGCAGCCATTTGAACGTGGTCGATGAGTCGGTCTGTGTCGGCATTACCGCTATGGGACCTATAGAGGCACCCGTAGACGCCGGGATGGTCGTCGCTGTCTACGCGCAGCCATAGGATGGAAAGGTCCGTACCTTCAAGGTTGCCGAGGCGTCGAAAACAGATGTCCTCTCTGACGTATACGCAAACTCCAGCCCGGGGCACAAAGGAGTGTTCCAATTTGTACCCCGGGTAGGAGATATATGAAGTATCAGCCGGATAGGACACCTGAGTCTCGGTTAAAAAGAGCAAGGCCGGCTTCGCCGTCTCTAGATGGTAATGGACAGCGTTAAGGTTGGAATGAAGTCCCCTGATGTTGCAAAAATTCACGGATAGCGTGACAGGGGTCGTCTTGGTTGTATTGCTGCGCTTGCACCGAGCAGCATTAGTCGCGAGCGGAATTTTGCCCCTCCCCCCCCCCCCAGAATACGCGGGGCAGCCTGAGCACCCACGCTCAGTAGTGAAGTAGTTTGGTCGTGGATGCTCAGCGAGGGATTCTCCAGGGGTGCTGGTACCCTCCTGGGGTAGTATTTTATTTAATTCCACTACCATGTTGATGGGGGGGGGGGGGGGAAATGGGGCCTCCGGCCACCTGCACTCACCAATCGCAACGCAGAGGTAAACCTCTACTTCACGCTGGTATTCTGTGAGGTCGTGGTACCACCCCGGTTGGAGCTGGCCCATCCGTGCGACAGTAAAAGCTACCGCTTGGCTCTACCACTGTCATTTAATGTCAATCAAGGTTAAGTTAATAATTCAAACTCAATACAAGCCGTCCGTCGCGCAACAATTATTGCTAATCAGTTACTTTAATCACTCAAAACTCAAATTAGGCCTCTTGTCACGTGACACTCAAATAGACACTCAATTCGAGGCGGTATTAAAGATATCTAAATCTTCGCTAGTAATCAGGCGTGCACCATACTCAAATTCGGACTTTGATCGCAATCAATGTTAACTTCCAAAACAATGAACCGACCCGGCGTCCGCGCAGAAAATCTATTTTCCTAGACTCAACAAAACTCCTCGTCGTTGCATAAATTTGCTAACAAAACCGACACTATATAGAGGTTATACGGTACACGACCACGCCGTTCTAGTGACTGCGCTGCATTAACACTTCCGACGCGCCCTGCTCGCAACCAACCCGATCTCGCGCGAACGTCAACCGGTAGGAAATCACCGCGCTGAGTGCACCCTGGCGTCAATTCTTGAAATTAGCGTTTGGCGCGAACAAACCCCCGTCCCGGACATAAAGACTTATGTCCGCGAGCAAACCGGCAAGCGGGATAGGGTCGCGACGGCACGTTGCAAGACCGAAACTCCAACCAAAACCTCGACCACCCTAGGCATCCCATCAGATCTTGCAACCTTAACCACCGCCTCAAAACATCGCCCCAAGGTGGACAAGCCGGAGGGTCGAACCTCCACTGGATGCCCATCCTGGACATCGCAGCACCTAAATAATTCCTGTTACTGGACAGAAGGCCGACGACCTCCTTCAAACACCTATCTGTGTCCCTATGATTCGTTCCGCAATCCGACCGGATCAGGTCCGCAACCGCGACGCGATACGAAGCGGCCCAGCGTGGCCACAAAGGCTTCAGTGCTGAGTGCACCCACAAGTTCCAAATGAACTGCCTCAGTGGAGAGGCACACGAAACGCACAGATAGGCCTTAGTATAATTTTTCACTCAAGTAGACGTAATCAAGCCATCTACTATATAACCATTTACTCAACTGTGCAGTAGCTGATTTGAATCTGATAATCTCCCAACTAGCTAGCCTTTTAGACATGTAGTCCTATGCTTATATTTCAAAAGTAGTTTCAAAAAGTTTCAAAAGTAACAATACTCAAAACAACTATGTAAACTTGAAAATAAATTGCAACAATTAATTTTCCGTTGCGCATAGATCAAAACAGACGAATTAAGCAAAACGATAAACATAAGAGACAGCCCTATTTCTCTTTCCAAATAAATATCTTCGACTATGCCAACAAAAATCTGAAAACAAAAAAGGAATGATCTTTATTTCCTTCGGCACAAATAGTGTTACTCAATTTCAATTTTCTTTTCAACAAAGCAAACATAATGATCAAATATATTTGCAAAAACATATGTACGTATTCAAAGAGCACATTAAATTCGCCTTTTTTCTCACAACCGCTACAACTATGAAACATTTCTCGGAAAACACAATGCATTTTTATTTTTAATTTAAAGCATTATTAATTAAGTGCTCGACCAAAACCAAATCTAATAGTCTTTGACAGCGTGATTCAACGCTCCAGGGGAGCCCTAGTCTTCCCACCAACCAAGTGGAGGCCACACAGCGTTGTGAACCCGAATCTAATAGAGCGCGAACCGCTAACAGTCGCCACTCGGGTTGTACGCCTTCACTGAGATTGTCGGCAATAGAACAGTTTGACAAGTGGGCTGTTGACGGCTCAAAGGCTCAGTGGAGGCGGCCATGGTGGGAGCTAGGGCAACGCTAGCTAGGGCTGCCTCCATCAAAGGGGGGATGGCAGTACCCCAGCCGCGGCCACTCAGCTATCGGGGGTGAGAAGGGTCTAGCTGACTGCTGAGTGGCCGTGAAGTTCCTCTCCACACGCTGAGGGGGGGCGACAACACTCCCGCCCCTGGGGGAACGACCCCCCGACTGGTCGGGGGAGGGACCCCTTTCAAACCTAGGGGCTCGGTGACTGGCAGGCGAGCGCCAAGCGTCGCCCGATAGAGAGCGTGGGTGAGCGCCCCCGCCCGTGGGGGTCGAGGGCCCGGCAGAGCCCCGAGAGGAGACGCCGTTCGCACCCAGGCACAAAACTGCATGGTGATTGCCCTGGCAATGCGGACAGGGCCGCTGGTGCGGGCAGTCTCGCTGGAGGTGCCTTTCCAAACAAGAGTAGCACCAGCGGCGCTCCTTGGCGATAGTTCGCCTAGCCGGAACCGGCTTACCTAATAACTTCGGGCACGACGTCACCCGGTGATCGGATGCTCGACAATAGGAACAGGGGGGCGCCTCTCTGGCCACTAGGCCACTGTAAGATGGTAGGGAGCGACGCCCTCTCGCGGGAGATCCGATCGGCCTTAGGGGGGTTGACGACGACTTGCCCGGCGGATTCCGCCTCTCACTGGGCACGGCTCGTAAGTCGTCAACGGTGCCCGCCGCGTTCTCAATCTGCCGGCACTGCTCCTGCAAGACCCCCAGCAGATCACTAAAGGGCGGAATATAGGAGGCGCCGCCCCGCCGTACCTCTACTCAAAATGTATCCGAAGGTCGAGAGGCAGGCGGGACAACACGATGTGGAGCAACAAAAAGGACCATTCGTCCACCGGTAAATTCAGCCGCCTCAACGCATTACAGGCCACCAAGACTGGATTCACGAGGTTCGGACGTAGTCTGGCCCGGTGCCTAAGCAGCGCGAGGCTTAGAAGCTGCCTAACGTATTCATCCGCGATTTGCCGGGAGTTGGCGTATCTTCCGGCGAGGAGGTCCCGAGCAGTCTGGTAGGCGTCGTCCGACAATCTCAAATGGCCGACGATACCCAGAGCCTCCCCCTCCAGTGAGGCTAGGAGGTACGCCATCTTCTGGCTTGATGTCAAGTCCCTCCGGGCGTCCACTAGGCTATCAAAAAGCCCAACAAAAGTCATCCAGTCGGAGAGGACCCCGGAGAACCTTGGCAGATCCAGAGTTAGGAGTCCGTCCCAACAGCTTTGGCTGAGTAGGCTGCTTCCGAGAGGACTCGGTCAGGCTACTCAGCCGAGCTTCACGTGCTTCCTTAGCATACTTGGCCCCGGCCTCTATCAAGTCGTCCTTGAGCGAAAAAAACTGCTCGTAGTCCGCGAGGCAGGAGTCCAGGACTCCCTTTTCCGCATCCGAGGCCTCGAGCTCAGCGTAAGCCTCCTCCACTATGGCCCCCCAGGCCGCGACCTGCTCGAGCCGCTTCTCCCAAACTATAGACCCTATCCGGTCACCCTATCAAAGCATGGGCGCTAGCGGCCCAGCGCAGCTCCGCCTTCAGGCGAAGCATCGGTAGCTTGTGCGATGGCATCACTACTAAATACAAATTACTACGCGGTACAAATACAAATCAAATTATAAAAGCTTTTAGAAAAATTATTTCGCAAATTACCGCGTTATAATATGCCGCGATATAAAATGATGTGTCTTACCTAATATGAAGAGCACCTCCCGCCCTCCCTCAATTGTGTGCACTATCCCCGTCACCACTAATCCAAGCACCGCTACTCCCAACACCACTACACTAGGCAAGACACACCACTGACGATAATACGACACATGTTTCGCCTCTACACGAGGCATCCTCAGGTGATATAGAATCTACGGTGGCTAACCGCTAAGTGACAATTTTTTTGCGAAGTAAATTTTTCTAAAAGCTTTTATATAATGGATTTCCGCAAAGTAACGCCTGATTCTATTAATTACAAATCAAATTAACAAATAACAAATACAATTACTATCAAATCAAGTAAAGTACAAATTACACAAATACAAATTACTTACTTACTTACTTACTTATCTTCACGCACAATCCCTGACGGGGTAGCCAGAGAGAACAGATCGCCAAGTGTCACGATCCTTACATAATTACTATTTATTAAATTAAATACAAATTACACTACAAATAAAGGTACACACTACAGTCGATCAGCAAAGATGCCTCGCCTGGCGACCGATCCTTCGACAATTAATCTACTATAATTATACGATAACAATAATTATCCGATTACGTGATAACAATTATCTACCTACTCAAAATACCTGACGCGTACCTAGCCCTAACAAACTCCTGCTTGCGCAGCCTAACGGGCGTGGTTCCTAAATCTACCCACCTATCCGCTAACAAACAAAGGAAGCAAACAACAAAAGAAAATATTTTTATTATTGCGTATTACCGGGCGTGATTGTAGAAACAATCAACCGCGCTTCTGCTACCAAAATCGTATACGCCCCTAGTTGCCCTAACAAAGGTCGACCATACAGGGGCCCATACAGCTGTAGATTCGACGAACAACTAAGGGTGGGGCTCAAAATGCCTGATGGACAATTATCTTACACAATAGATATAAGGCTAGGTAATTAATAAGAACATACCTGGTTCCGAAGCTAAGACTGACCCCAAGGCTCGGTCAGGCGGTAGGTAGGTGCATGTGAGTAGTAGTGTGTACAATGTGAGACCTGACTTAACCGTGGAAGTCAGGCAGCCAACTTAATATCTGTAGTTAGAACACTCAAGCTATCTATTGTGTTTTTCCCTTTACGGCATCCAAATTGGTTTTTTGCAAGGATGTTATTACGTTCCAAGTACCATTCAATTCTATTTTTAATTAGGTGTTCTCAAATTTTGGTAAAAGTAGACGGTATGAAGAAGCTTCTTTGGGGCTGCCTCGCTTTTGTAGTGCATCAGGTATGTTCGCAGAAGCAAGAACAGATGACTTCTTTGCAATAATGCGTAAACGAGTATACTCCCTGTTGATTAGAATGCGTAGCAGCCGCAACGGTATTCTGAACATGTTCGCCGATCGATGTGACGGGCATATGCTAAGTCACTGGAATAGTATATTAAAAAGTAATTTTACATATTTAAGAAACTAACATTAGTATTTAAAGTGTAAAAATGTATTACTAACAAATTATGGATCAAGGTCTGAAATAAAGGAATTATTATTATTATGGGGTATTTGTATAGTTTTCTCATCTGGTTGGGCTGTATAAATATATAATTGTAAATGAAAATGATAAACTTACATAAATATCAATAAAATAAAATAAATACATAAAAATTACATAAATATATAAAAACCCAACCAGATGGAAGCCCTCGGCAGGGGAGACCAAACGGCCGAGGGTTAGGGAGAAAGGGAAAGAAACCGGCGGACGATGCGGGCGGTATCGAGGAGCACCGCCTTCTGCATTTGAGCTTGGAGCGATCCGTCACGGAGTCCCAGTCGCCTCAGATGACCCGAGAGGCTGACTGGGATTAACCCGTTCGCAGAGACGACCACAGGAATAATTTCGGCCGGCAGACCACCCCACATGTCGGTCACCTCGTGAGCCAGGTCCAGATATTTTGTCAACTTATCTGTTTCGGCTTTCACGAGGTTCTCGTCATAAGGAATGGTAATGTCGACCAAAAATATCCTTGACTGTGCCCGGTCCATCAGCACAATATCAGGCTTATTCGCAAGAATAGTCCTGTCCGTGATGATGGCCCGGTCCCAGTAGAGCCTGGCGCGGTCATTTTCGAGCACGGCTTCCGGCAAGTAATTATAATATGGCAGTTTCCGATCCACGAGACCGTATTTCAGAGCGAGCTCCTGGTGTAGAATCCTGGCTACTAGGTTGTGTCTGTGCAAATACTCAGAGTTAGAAAGCGCCGAACAACCGGAGATGACATGCCTAAGTGACTCACCGGGATGGCGACAAGCTCGACAGATGTCGACGGCGCCATCCTTTAGGATGTATCTCCGATAATTGTTGGTCTTAATAACCTGATCCTGTATCGCACAGACAAAACCCTCGGTTTCCCCAAAGAGGTCACCGAAACGTAGCCAGTGGAGGGAGGCGACTGTGTCTACGCAAGGCTCATGTAGAGCCTTGTAGAACCTCCCGTGGAGCTCCTTCTCCTTCCATACGGTCTCCCGGTCGGAAATGCTCTGTACTGCCGGGTCTTGCCATTGCTCGTTGGCTAAGGATAGAGGGGTAAGTCCTTTATCACAAGAAATAACGTCCCTATAGAATGGATCATCCGCTCTCGTCAGAAAGTAATTACGGAGGCTGCACACTTCGCGATTATGCATGGTAAGCGCGCTTAAAAAGCCGCGCCCACCATGCTTCCGCGGCAAGTACAGCCTCATTACTGACGATCTCGGATGATGCATCCTGTGGGACGTCATTATAGTGCGGACTTTTCTGTCCAGAGCGTTCAGTTCGGTCTGAGTCCACCTGAGCATGCCAAAGGTATACATGAGAACAGGCATGATCCAACCGTTATATGCATGTGTCTTATTAACGCCCGACAGAAGACTGTTGAGCACTTTTGTCAAGCGTGCATAAAACACACCGCAAACTGACCGTTTCATGTCCGCCTCATCGATACCTATGTTCTGTGACATACCCAGGTATCGGTATGTTTCAGCCTCGGATAGGGTCTTTATGTTGATGGGCATAGATAAGTCTATGCCCTCAGAGTTAGCAACCCTACCCCTTTCGACATGGAGGATCGCACACTTATCCGTCCCCAGCTCCATTCTAATAGAATTGCTAAAATCACAAGTGATGTTTAGCAATTCCATAAGATGAGAGCGACTGGAGGCGAATAACTTGAGATCATCCATATAGAAAAGGTGGGTCACTTTTGTACCTCCTCTCCGAAGCTGAAATCCCCTCCCGGAACCCTCCAGTAAGGTACTAAGAGGGTTCAGAGAGAGGCAGAACCAGATTGGACTCAGACAATCGCCCTGGAAGATACCCCTTCTTATCCTTATGTGGTTCTCCGCAGCCGTCATCCGCTCGCCTAGATGACAAAGGATCGTACTCCACTGCCCCATACACTGCCCGAGGAAGTCTCGAACTGTACAGTCAACCTTGTACAGCTCGAGGACCCTCTTCAGCCATGTATGAGGCACCGAGTCGAATGCCTTTTTGTAGTCTATCCAGGCGGCGGAGAGGTTCCGACGGTTGCGTTTAACCACCTTGCCAATGACCGCGTCAATGAGGAGTGGTTCCTTGGTTCCACGACCGCCGCCCCGACATCCATTTTGAGCGCGCGACATCACCTGATTTGAGTTCAGGTGACGAGTGATTCTCGCGCTCAAAATGGATGTCAGTGTCTTGTATATGGTAGGTAGACACGTTATGGGGCGGTATTTGCTCGGGTCTGTGGAATCTCGGTCTTTAGGAACCAGATGAGTGATCCCAGTAGTGAAGAGGCTCGGGAGCGACTTTTGGTCGAGAGCCTCTTGAAACTGTCGGGCGAGAACAGCGTGACACACCACGAACCCCTTGAGCCAGTAGTGATGCAGTCCGTCGAGTCCCGGACTTTTCCAGTTCGGGGCCCTACGGACCGCCTCAGCTACGTCATCCGGCGTAATGATGACGGGGTCCATGGGCGTAACATTCGCACACTGACTCGCCACAACTTCCGTCCAAGGGCCCTCACTGTGGTTTACGGGCTCTGACCACAGGCCGCGCCAGAATGCGATAGTGTCGGCCTGATTCGGTGCTGAGCCCGTTCCACGTACCATTGGTCGCTCCAATGATTCATAGAGCCTCTTCTGATCACTCTGGAAGAGACGATTCTGGTTGAACCGTGTTGACCTCTCGGTATATCGCCGAATCCGCTTCCCCCAAGCAGCGATTCTCTGCTTCAGGTCGTCTATGCGCTCCGTCAGTTTTTGCGTTATATCCGGCTGGGACAAACTGATGTTTGTCCCAGCAAACGCCATCCTGACGGTTCGCACAATTCTCGGCCTATTATTGCCCGACCTGAAGCTTATCAGCCTGCCGATGAGGGCCCTTGCCTTTGCGATACGGTCCTCAATTCTTCTTCTCCAGGCTGGGATGGCGCTACTTTGTCTAGTAGCGCGTCCAGCCTTGGGAAGTTTGGCGCCAATAATACGGCAAACTGCCAGTGCGGCGCCAAAAAGAATTGAGTCCGTCTCGCAAAGGTCCCGGCTGGCTTCCAAATAGGTCACCAGCATTGGGTTGAGAGCCCTCACGACAGCCCGATTCCGCTTGCTTAGGGGTATACGGGGAAGTCGCGGTCGATTCTCGAGAGGCGTACTGCGCGTTTCCCTAATCGCCTCTTCCACTATGCTCCTCATTTGCTCTAGTTCTGGGGCGACTATTCCATCGTCGCCTGAGTCAACTACAAGGAGATCAACGGCGGCATCTACATGTGCGGGTTGCTCTGCAACTCGTAGAGCCGCATCTCCTGTCGTAGCATTTTCATTCGACAAAGGAATAGCCTCACGTCGTAGCCGTTCGAGTTCGGCGTCATCAAATATTTTTGAGCGCATGATGTACCGAACTCGGTCTGCCAGATTTTGCTCGGTAACGGTAATAGATGGCTCCAGCTCAGCAAATAGTCGGTGCATCCTAGCCCGATACCCAAAACCTCCAATTTCTCTCCCTTTCGCCCCAAAATACGCCCGCAATGCATTTTTATTCATTTGCATTGACCAACGCATGCGGCGTACTCCACCAGTGGCGGGTGCTGATTGCTGGGCCAACGAAGACCCTGCCAACACCAAGCCAGCTGGTGGGGATGATGGATGCGAGGGGCTGCTGGGTGATCGTGCAGCACCTCGCGGTCGACTGGCGGTTCGCATGCTGCCGCGTCCAGCGCCAGCTCCAGACGCGCCCTGGCGACCTCCAGGCAGCGGCCCTTTGCGCGTATTTCTTAGTTCCATCATCCATTAGTTGGGCGTCAGTTAACGGGAGACGCCCAGACCCGGCACCGTTTCATGGTGAGGCCATGTGCACAATCGGGCCTTTGCACCTCCAATTTTGCCGAGGCACGGCGCTAACACCTCTTGGCAAGGTGCTGACTGACTGCGCTGACGTAGCAGTTTTGTCACATAACCGTTACGTCAGCGGGCGATGGGGTCGTCACTTCCCTACGCCTTTTTATTATTATTATTATTATTATTATTATTATTATTTGGGATCTTTTTTGGGATAACAATTTGGTTTGACCAAGACAGAGGTATATTAGAAGATATTTTGATATTGTTCAGAATTGGGAGTAGCATTAATTTACCCTTAAGGCTTAATTTACATAAATATGCTTAGGGGAGGCCATCTTCTCCTGGAGAAGAGGATTTTAAGCCAGATAACACAGACTAGATCGGAAAGTGAAAAAATTTGTTAATTATTGTTGATAGTAGATGGGACTGGAAAGGGTGGGCATATTACATATTCAGTAGGGACAAAAAGACGGGCTAACATATCAGAGAAGGCTTTTAACCAGGGTAGAGATTTATCAAAAATGTTGCTATCAGGAAGAAGGGACCAACAAAATTTTTTAATACTTTTCCAAACTATTGTTACAGGTGTGTTAGGTGACATGGATTCACAAAAATTTTTCCTTTTTGGAAAGAAGTCTCTTTGTTTGAGCAGAGGTTTTTGAAATTGTATAAAATTATCGTCATACAGTGATTGTATAGTTTTTGTGCAGCTTTTCTTCTTTTAATCATAGCGGTGCATTGAGCATCCCATCATGGAGGGGAGGATAGGTTCTGGCTGTAATACTTTTTAATTGGGATAAATAAGTCTGCTGCTTCGGTTATATATTGGACCAATAAAGAGTGGTTTGGGCACGTTGAGCGAATGAGTGAAGGCCGAATGGTGAAGAAAATATATAGCGCGAAAGTTAATATTAAAAGGTGTCGAGGTAGACCGAGACTAACTTTCGAAGACCATGTGGGCAAATTGCTCGAAGAGGGTAGGGTCAAGAGTACTCGGATACTTAGACGTGCATGCATGAAGAAGATAATGAATCTGAAAGAAGCGAAAGAGGTTTGTAAGGATCGTGACACTTGGCGATCTGTTCTCTCTGGCTACCCCGTCAGGGATTGTGCGTGAAGATAAGTAAGTAATAAAGAGTAAGAACTTAGTGGGTTGGGTTGGTTGAAAAGTCAACCTGCATTTGGACAAATTTCGTACCTAAAAATTTTGTGAAATTTGCTCAATCTGCATCTTGGAGCTTATATTTAAGAAGGCGAGTAGTAGAAGGTAAAGAAGTAACAGCAGAGGGTTTAGTAATAAGGATCACTTCCGTATGTTTGACTGAGAGTTTTTCAAGTCTTCATTCATTTTCAAATCTGAGGGGCTACACTAGAAGAACATGCAGTAAAGTCCACAGTAAACCTAGGATCTAGCCCTGGATATACTCTATGAGTGGGGAACCATTGTTGATGATGCAAACAATAATGTCTTCATAAATTTGTATAACTTCTGAAGAGAATAGGTCACAAAAATGTGACCCCCAAGATACATGATGGGAATACCACAATAACCATCATTTTTATCTTCACGGAGGCAGGCAAAGCCTTGTAATCGGAATTTGTAACCAGATAAAAACCATGTTTCTGATATTGAAGCAACAGAAACAAATTGAATGTTTATTTATTAGGAAGATAAGATCTGATTTTTTAGGGTGTAAGCTTCTACAGTTCCACTGTAGAAGTTGGAGGTCTTTGGTTTGAGTAATTTTTATTGTCTAATAAACTAGCTAAATTATAGATTTTTCTGCAACTTTGTTTGATAGTAAGTCTGACATTTTCAAAATTAAATTATTAAGGAGAGAAAGTAGGCATTCAACAGGGTTTTCATTTCGGGATATTTCGTTGTACGCATTGGATAATGCACATCTATTTGGAAGAGAGGATGGACAGTCTGCAACTATTCTTTGGTAGGCGTGTTGATCATACCCCATGGAAATTCTAGGGATGGGACGGGGAGATTTAAAAATGGTTTTCCTATATGTCTGCGACATGTCGGGGAGGTTGAATGAGGTAGTAGAAGTAGGTGAAAGCTGGGAAGAGGCCACCTTAGAGTAAGACTTTTGAAGATACTTCAAACGGACGGAACTAACTTCAGATGGGACTTTGGCTGAAGTTTCTATTTAAGATATATTTTGTTCTGACATCATCACTTTGATAGATTTCTGTCGATGGTGTTCCGGGCAATTTTTGTTATTAGCAAAAAGGTTTTTGGAGCATAACAGACAAGTGGTTTCATTTTCAGGAACAGCTTGCTCCAGTATGTTCTTGGGCACATCAGAAGCGGCGTGGTTTAGAGCGGCATTGATCTGCCACATGGCCAAATCTACAACACTGTTTGCACTGGATGGTGGGGAGTTGGAAATTTTCAACGGCAAGGAATGTGAAAAATGCATATATATATTTAAGGAGTATCTGATCTTCAAATGAAATTCTTAAATTGTACTGATTTACCACGTGCTCGGCGGTGAAGGAAACATCGTGATGAAACCTGCATGTCTGAGTAATAAGAAAAAAAACATGCGTAAGTGTCGTGGAACACTCGGTTAGAATGAAGTACTTTTTGTAATATATTATTATTAATAAACCTATTCTATTATTGACTAACAAATAGTAGTAAATGAATTACTACCGTCTATTAAAATGAAGTCATTTAAAATAATATTTCTTTCATGGCAAGATAGAGAAAAGAAAGGGGGTCGTGACGGAAAAATCTTACACTTTTGGGGCAGCGCGGCGGACACTTTCTTACCCTAAAACCCTTTCAGGATGTCTGTGCCCAGGAATGGGACGTATATGTTATGTTGTAAGTTTAACTTTAATTAACTTTTTTGTACAACAGCATTACCTCTAATTCGAGGAAAGCATAAAGCGGGGAGCGCGAAAGTACGTGTTGAGTCGAATCGTTCGTGCGCCTCCCGCAACAACCTTTGACATCCTAATTAATTTTGTTAAAATCAATGTTTTCTAATTAAAATATTACTTACCGATGACAAGAAATATCATTATTCTTCTAAGTTTGCTTTCGTGAATCTTTTTTACAGCTTGCATATTTCACCATATCACTTTAAAATTCAATTAGTACCGATGAGAAAAACGATCAGCGCGCGTGTCCTTTCATGACTAATTGCGTCCCTTGAAATTTCAACACTGTTCATACCATTGAGTTATACAAGACTAGAGGAGCAAACCACATTACCGCGCGCCGAAAAAAGTGAAGCCACTATCTAGCCGCGAGGACGTAGCTTTGAAACCACTAAACCTTTTTAAGTAAACATATATCTGTCTCACTTACACAAGTCACGAAAACAATACCGTCGCTAAGATTAGATAAAGATAGACACACAAACATGCAGTGACGGATTGGTATTGCCTACTATATAAAATTTTACCCAAAAATAAGCAATAAAAAAAGTTTCTTTAAGCAGTTATTTTGCAGTTATTTGTTTTTATTTTAAATATGTATCTTTGCTTATCCGATGAGTAGAAGTATAAATAATGAAATGAAAGATTTTTCGAAGTATCTTTTATTGTACTGATAAATCAAACAAAAAATAAATCAAGTAAAAAAAATCAATTTTGGGTTTCTTAACTTGAAATATTCATCAATTGTGAAAGCATCGGCAAGTCTTTGTCTCCTAAATTTGGTCTCATGACATTAGCCACAAAAACTGTGATTATTAATATATTTTTAGTTAATACTAAATGGTGTTAATCTGTCGTACTAATCCTCTTAAATAAACACGTTCGCCATCGCTTTTTGGTCCTAGTTTGTTTTGATCCCGGAAGTGCTTAGAATTAATGAGAATAGATTTCGAAGGCACCCAGTGAGTCTCCTTTCTCAGCAATCGTATTATTTCCACCCACTTCTTACGGTGTGCTGCATCTTTAGGTACCCTGCAAAATTATTAATATAAAATAGGTAATAAAATATAATTAATAGATCTATAGATCTCTAGAATATTCTAAAATAAAAATAATTAATTCCTTTGTATAAAGGTTGAAACATAGTTATAATTACAACTTCCAAAATATCTAAGGTCAGGGCTAACAAATTAACTTATTCTATAAATTATATAGTCGTAGTAGTGTAATGTGGGAAAATTGCAAAGGCAGAAAAGTGGCAACATTGAACCTAAATTGCAATATTCGATATTTTATTTCATTTTTTTGTGTTTTTTACGTTAATATGAAAACATAAACTAAAACTTACGTGTGGAAAGTGATTCCGCTTGATTAATTATGTTTTTGTGACCTTGAATCGCATTCTTTCACTACGCATTTACCTATTTTTTTGTCGTGAATCTTTCGGCTCAACTCGGTCGGCGTCGCATTGAACACTGAACCGATGTTGCTTGGGCATATGGCTGTGGCCATATGTGAAGTGGCAATGCTTTGGCGCGGCAATTACTTATCTAGTGTAACATATAAATCAATGGTTCATACACGTGCTTACTGTTCATACTTGCTAACACGGCTCTATAGTTTGCTAATGTATACTCTAAGGACTGAGGCATGTCATGTCTGACGAATCATTGTTGCCCTAACACTGAAAGTAAATACTCTTGAAATAAAGGAAAAATATATTTAGAAAAATAAGTGGCTTAATGGTGCAGTGACCATCTTTCCACTAATTGAGACTGAATTCTACTAATCTACTATAAAAACACTAGCCACTAAAAACAATATTTCTCCACTAAAAGGGTGGTCAAAACTTTCAGTTTTATTTCAAAATCCACTAAATTGGCTATGAGACTTTGCTTCTCGCCATATTTTATGGTTCTAGGTAGTTGGGATTCCATATAGGTATAGATGAGTATGTTTACAATCATATGTGACAAATGGCCGTATCTTTTGATTGCGTTGACTGGGGACTTGAATTTCCCACCTCCAAGCTACCGTAGACCTTGGTATTTGATGTAAATTTCAACTTGTTACCTACTCGTTCCCGTGAAAAAGGATCTTGATAGACGGACGGATGGAACATAAAGTGATCCTAAGAGTTCTGTTTTGCTTTTTGAGATAGGAAACTCTAACGCGCGACTTTTAGTTAATACCTATATATTATATACTGGAGCTTTACCACATGAGTATATAAATGTGGCTTTACTTAGCAGTATAAATATATAGGTGGGTACCATACACTTAGAATATACTGGGGTAGGTACATAGCATAGACTTAGAATATACTGGCGTAGGTACATATGGCAATGACGAAACAACTTTTTCTTTTGGCATTACGTTCCTGTTTACAATAAATCTGAAAATACATAAACTTTTTCGTAAACAATCTTAATAATTCTAAATAGTTTATATACAAAACAGGTTTAAAAACATATTTCATTTACACAGCAATGATATCGAGAATTGAGATTGAAAAATAAAATTATCTCATCCAAATAATGTTGGCGTTGTTTCAATAATCTCATAAATTTAAATAAAAAATATTTTTACTATTAGCTAGTTATTGTTCAAAAATAAATCTTTACATAAGTTAGATAAATTCATAAAGAAATATGAAAGAAACTAAGGTTACAACGTATGATCAAAATTACTATTATTGTTTCGAGGTCATTCTATTTTAGTACAGTGCCCACTACAGAAATCAGAAATCATCTTTCGTTATGAATTATTTGAATAAGAACTATTCTTTTGCATCTTACGATATTAAGATCTTATATTTTAACTATTAATGTACAGTTTATTCGTAAAGTAAATGTTAAATTTGAGTTTAAAATATTTAGGTTAATTTATTTTGCAGCTGTGTTTTAAATTATTTTTAGCAATTTAAAATTCAATATGAGGTTATTACTTTTAATTTGTTTGTGTTTATCGGCTTGTAAGTTAATTATTATTCTTTGAAACTTTTAAGTGTTAAAAATTTTAATTATCAACTATAATATTTATTCTTATTATAGGTACTGCCTCATTTGGTAGAGACGACGTATGTATAATATTTTATACTTTTATATTAAAAATATTTCCATTAAAACAAAGGTATGTACTTAACTATTTTTGCAGTCATCTGCTGGTGTAAGTGACTGTGGAGAATTAGGTGACTGTATTGCAGAAAACATTGGTTGTAATAACACTGTGTAAGTTAATACTAAGCTATTTTATTTTTATTTTGGTAGGCATTAAAACGTATATTTACACAATTTTTTTTTATATAAGACGTTTAAAAGTTTTTTTTTTATAGGATAGGGTGAAATTAATTAAAATTAGAGCAATAACATAAAAGTAAAAGTCATTTGGTTCAGTGCAATATTACGTATTTGAATATATATTGCTCATTAACGCTAAAAGACCTACTCGTATGTACCAACCGAATACCTTTTCTGTCAAAATACTGGGCAATGTCTTTCAGTTTCCAGATTTTACGCGGGCAAAAGCTAGTACTTAGGTAATGCTTGAATCAACTTCTTTCGGCTTAGCGCAACTGAGTATAAGGCGAAAAAAAAAACATATTTCATTTTCTCAAACTTATCTATCGACTTCTGCAGTCATTATTATTGCGGTGACGAAACTTCAATATGAGAATGTTTTTTATAATTTGTACTTGCGATTGTTGTTACTTGGTGAAATTCCTTTACTTTATTTAATATTGTTTTTTCTTAGTAAAATCGCAATAATGAATAAGAAAATAATATTTTGTTGTTCTTTTATACTGACACGTATTTATATGAAATCGAATTATTACTAATCATTTTAAAATAATTATTTTTACAGTGGTTCGTTCTATAACGACACAATTCACGATTGTGTAATTAACATCAAGCTGCTCTTACAGACACTGACAGCAAAATATGACACGCAAGGTAAATTAATTTAGGTGGTTTACATATTTTTTCTTTGTTTTAAATGATCTGAAAGATGGCGGTGAGATTGGCGACGGAATGCTGCGTCAAAACGTATTACCATACGTTTTGACGCGTCATTCCTGTACCCAGCAATTACCAATTTGCCTTAAGTATGACTAAGGAGCCAAATCCGTTCTTCAACGGTAAAGTTTCAGACCCACCTGTGGAGTATAAATGGTCTTATGAAGACGAGGATAATTTTTTGATAATTATTTAAAAGTGAGGAGGGACCTCACCCTAGACTGTATTCATAAAGAACGGAAACAAAACCTATAAATTATTTTATTCTATAAAGAATTTGTCGCGATGAATAAAGCAAAGTACCTGGTGTGTAGACCAGCGTAATCAGTGGTCATTAATAAACTTCGTAGTTTTTTTTTTATGGGATAAGGATGACAAGCGAGCAGTCCACCTGATGGTAAGTGGTTGCTATGGCCCATAGACATCCACATCTATAATAATCGTTTGCGAATCAAAATGCAGATACGTTGTCATCCGTGAGGACTAAGATGGAATGCCTCTTTTCCAGTAAAAAGGGTCTCCGGTTCCCTACAATTACCATACGAAACACAGCAACATAATCTTCTATTTTTTTTACGCTGGTATTCTGCCAGAGCGTGGTCCTTCCCTGGTTGAGCCGACCCATTCGTGCTACAACTATACTATATAGCTGTAGCATGGCTCTACTACGTATAAAATTATGCTGCTAAGAAATATCCTACATGACCAGAGTGATAGAAGTGAGAGTACGGCGACAGAGGCCAAAAATTGTTACTTGCTGATACCTACTATTACAGCCTATGAAAAGTCCACTGCTGAACATAGGCCTCTCCCGAAGATTTCCTCTTTGTGGGTTTTTGCCATAGTTGCCACGCTTGGCAGACGGGGTCTGTTACATTTTCCCTCTGTCGCCTCATGCGACATCCCCGGGATTATATTGGGTAGTTGATATTCTTACACCACCCTACACGGTTTCTACAAATGAGAGACACTTACTCATGGACGGGATGCTTAAGTGCTGATGTTGACGATTGTGATTATATAAATTAGTAATACTATCAGTTGAATTGTTTTTCGTAATAAGTCACTATTGGTGGATTTAATGTTTGGTTTTAAATGTCGTATAACCTCCAGCGTAACATATTTTCGGACATTAACAGATCAAAATTTTTAAATACGAGTACTACGATTTTTAGGTATTTAATTTGAATGATTTTGATTATAATAAATAGCATTAACATATTTCGTGCTTTTATAAGGATTTTATAGCTAATAAAACTATTATTTTACAGTTAATCAAGGCTTAAAAAATTCGGGAAGTAGACTATGTCAAATAACTCCTTTGCACAAAAATCTGTATTAACTTTATAGTTGAGGATTTTTCTTTGTTTCAGATAAAATCCGTTTAGAAATTGACAGTGTTTTTCAAGGTGTAATAATATCTGTAATTTTGTTTATATCCAGTGCTAGTGTGTGTTTTCTAGGAGCTTGCATTTATTGCTGCCGTATAAATTACGTGTAAGTATTTATAATATATATGTGCGTAAAAATAATCTATATATATATATATATATATATATATATATATATATATATATATATATATATATATATATAGTTCGATTAGATTATTTCTAATTACTTTCTTTATATAATTTTCAAAGAAATACGAGTTTAGTGCAGAATCACTAAATATTAGCTGCGAGCTGCGACCGCAGTGGCGGATTTACACATTTGCCGCCAGTAGGCTATTCCAATTTTGCCGCCCCTATCGATCTTCTACTATTTGATGCCCTAGTTCACAATCATATTAATTACAATTTTTGTCAATAAAATTACACCACCCTTTTCTCGTTATTAATATAATTATTGTGAACTAGTAAATCGACGTGTCAGTTCCCAGATTATCTTGACAACTCAACGATTTAGTTAAGATTGCACAAGAAATAGCTTTTGGCTATATTCTATATAGCTCAATCATGTACTTCTAATAAGGTGGGGTAAGGTATGCCTTAATACTACCTCAACGTTAAACGTTATTAAATAATTTTTATTGCGGTTACCTACAGTTTAAAAATAATATATTCAATTATAAGTAGAAAGTTTCAAAATTCCCTTTTGCGTAATTTTCTATTCGCAAAATAATCATCAATCATCAGATGAAATCTTGTTCATTAATTTTGAGTTCTGACTCTACGCACAAAATAGCTAAAGTGTTTAGCTTTTCTTGACTTTAGGTAGTTGAGTTTACGACGGGCTGTTTTCCACGTCTAAGCGCGTATTTTGCGTGTGGACAGGAATAATGTTAGTTTTCGAGCCATGAAATCTCCCCGAAGAAGTTCAACAGTCCTTTGATATTGCAAGTAACTTAGAGGAGTGATCCCGGTATGCCGAGGTGTTGACTTTAGGTAGAATCTTAGATAATTTTTCAGCCATTTTAAGTAAGAAAAGCGAGAAGCTTTTCTTACTTAAAATTAACACCCGAAAAATTTGTCACTGGTAGAATAAATCCATGTGGACTGCTCTATCCAAGTTTAGATAAACATTTTGAAAATTATGGGTCCGCAGGAAAGAAGATAAAATTTTCAGTGATCCAGAATCTGGTTTCACCAAAATTCTTTCAGAAGAAAGGTGGCACTGAAAATGTATGAATTCTTGAACTACATAAGTCAGTCTCTAATCATTAGGATAATTTCTTCCAAGAAAAGGGCATTTTCTGTAAGGGTTAAATTAAAAGTTTTTTTGAACCAACACCTACCGTTTTTCTAATTTAGATACGAGTCTATCAAGGAGGACGAGAAATGTATTAGCCCTGAAGTATGAGTCTCATTATATATTTTTCCTTTCTGGTTATATTTTCCCCTATATCTTTTGCATACTGCTTCGACACGCTTAATTCGATCACTTTTTCATGGAAATAATAAAATAAAATTCCTCATTCAGCTACAAAGAACTGGAGAAGCGACATGCTTCTGTGCAACATTCAGCAGCCACAGTTGCCACTAAATTTTAAGAGAGGACAGAGCGAGGAACGAAAAAAGCAAAAGGTTGGCTTTGGATTGACATGTTTGCCATGTCTGCAGCATTATCATACTACGGCAAGAACCCTCTTCACAACGTTTTTCCAATAAGTAATTTTCCAAAAAATTGTGCCAGAGAAATATTAGTACGTATTAGAAATCGCACCAGGATTCAACCGAGGCAGCTTTTCTTTTGGTTTTGAAGTAAATACATCTATCTATCTGTTTCGAACTCAATGCCAACACGCAGCGTACGCCTTCAACAGTACGATCCCGCTGCGGCTCCCGCGGCGGCCGTGCCTCGCTCGTTCAGTCAATTCATCAGCATTTCCATAGATATACTACATAGGGCAGGCATTTCGATCAAACACTTAGTGAACGGTCATGTCACTCGTTTCCGCGCCACAACCAAACGCAAATTGTAGAAAAATTATTCAAAAAATGAAAATTTTTTAGCCCCAAATTCGCCGCCCCTAAAATCTGCCGCCCTAGGCTCCAGCCTACTTTGCTGCTACTGCTGGTAAATCCGCCACTGTGCGACCTTGAGTAAAGAATTCATAACTAACACGTAGTTACTCTGGCCAATAAGCCACAATTTAGTCATAAAGTGCATTTTTGTATATGTTTAAAATTAATATTTTCAGTGACTATCGACTGAAGAAAGACGTAGAAGCCTTAGCACTCAAGCTGAAAAGAGATTGCAATTTCAAAAAACCAAGAGTAAATGCACCAACAAAACCGTTGTCAGAAAGTTGCAATGTTATAGTTGAAGGTGCCGGTATTTATGTAGTTTAAGTACTTATAAATATTTAAGAGTATATGGGTTTCTATTAATAAAACGATTTCTTTTTTGTAAATCATTATACATTTTCACTTCACTGTTTATTAGGTAGTAGGACTCTTTTTCTGTCTGGGGATCCGTCTGAGTATTAACAAGTGGTAAAATTAAAAATTTTGTAGCACCAACTTCAATATACTTAAATAAAATGAGAACATCATCAATGTAGTCGAAGTCAGTTAAATACGCATTATTAAGGATAACTCAGAAACTACTGGTCAGATCTTGATCAAATTTATATGAGACCACATGAGAAGCACCAGATTTCAAATAAAAAAGAAGAATCATCAAAATCGGTATATATAGAAAAAGTTCTGAACTAAACACAAAAAAAATTCAGTCAAATTGAAAACCTCCTTCTTTTTTGAAGTTGGTTGAAAAGCAAGCAAAAAGCACTGCTGTGCTAAGTGCACGTCCTACATTTCGGAAACAAAGCGAGATATCGAAGCTAAAATGCTTCTTATTTTTCGGTGTATCTCGTCGAGATCTATGCCAATCCGCCTTCAAATCGTGGCGCCGTAGGAACAGTAGAAGCCCCTAGTATTATTATAGGCTGTGAGGTATTCCATCTCAGTCCTCAGAGGTGTCATCGCATCTATAACCTCTTTTGCTTGGAGTTGGTTGCAGTTGTCCATGGACTGCTGATTGCTGTTGCCACTTACTTTTAGATGGATAGTAATTTTTACGTGGTAGAGCCTTGCTGCAGCTATATTATGGTTGAAGAAAGAACGGGTCGGCTAGACCGGGGAAAAACCACGCTCACACAGAATACCAGCGTAAAATAGCAGGACAGTGTTTGAAGGCAAATCCCACTTAGATGGTAAATTACACTGCCTTAATGTAACTAAAGCCACTTTTACCTTGAAAAATTCAAAGATTGAGAGATGCTGGCAAATTATTCCACTCCTGCTGTACGCATTACGAAAGATTAAGAAAACCGTTAGGTTCGCACGCATGGAATATCGACAACAAAGGCATCAGGACCCGAGCATCGCATAGTCCGATCATAGTAGTCTTTATGTAAGAAAACACTGTTTTTTTTATTCAAAGAGGAGTTCAACGTATTTTACTGTCACCATCACTTTGTGCTCTCCATTGTACAAAAGATTCTCCTAAGACGTAAGTACTTAGCCTTAATTAAGGTTTCACGCGTCAGGTTACAGATAGTTGCAGTGCGCAGGTCGTCACTCATTTCGCCAGAAAACGTCCTTCACTTCGGTCTTAGCTGTTACAAATTAAATTCTTGGTGTCGTCATCTGTCCACTTAAGTCTAATGCTGGACATAGGCCTTTGCCAAACTGGGCCACATATTACTGTCCTGGCCAACCCATTCATCGGCAAGCGGTCCTAGAATAGATGTTGCTAGGATGGATTTGTGACGAATTAGAATGTTTGAAAATTTGTCTCTCAAAGCAAGGATAGTCCTTTCCACAGCTGGCTTGAAGAGGTAATGTGATATACAGGTAGAGGTAGAAGTAAATATATTCGCGTAATGGAGGCCAAGAACTATGAAATTATCTTCTTCATTATCAACCCCCAAAAATACATGGTTTGAAATAGGCCCCTCTCATTTTAGGGAGGAATGGTCATACTTGTCATGCTTGGAAGTGAATTGACAATCGAGTAACACACCTGTCGCACCTTTGTGCTGCTCTTAGCCGGTCTAGATATTATGGGATATATATAACGGGATGGCTATAGCTACATCACTACCTATCGGTAGACTATGATGATGAAGTCTTTCTAGCATTTTCTATAGTCTATTACAGCACCCATATCCGATACAAAGTGACGGATCTATTAATTATTTCAAATATCGTCTTCATTATACTTAAATTTCATTTAAGTATTATTTTTCACACGCATTTTTCAGATCGGTCAAATGACGACATGTTTATACCGTCGAAAAAAAGAATTACTTGTCTTTCTCATCAATAATAGCAGAAGTAATATGTTTAAGTACCTATATTATACTTCAATGGCAGTATGTGACATTTTATAATAACTCTGTCGAAATACCAAAATTCTTTCATTTTTTGTGTCAAACACATAATTTATTGATTTGATTGATTTAAGTCTAAGCCTTTGATGAAAGTTCTATGAACTTGGACAGTTACCTAATACGATACCTAATTCAAAAAACTTACAGGGTTCGTAAAATATTAAAAACTAGCTGTGCCCGCGGCGTAGCTCGCGAATATAGGTTTTACTTAAAGAATTTGACGTTTAGGGTAAGAGAATATTAACCGATTTATATCATTACTCTATGAATAAGTGGTAACAAAATAAATCGATATGCTCAAAGTTCTAAGTCGTTTATGATAGAGCTTCTGTGTAAACGACGATAGAAGTAGACTTAGCCGGGGCGTACAGAAAAAGATTACGGGGACTGCTAACGCGAGAAAAAGCAATATAGAGCTGGCCATGTGCAAAACAATCAGTACTGACGCGTAAAGTTTGACCTTGCGCTTTATTTACGATCGTCGCATAACACACGCTGAGTGGGAAACACACTTAAAATAGCGATGTTAGATGATCATCGATGTTAAAAATTAAAACTTCGATGTTTTAACATCGATGTTGACATATGTCAAACATCGAAACATCGACGTCAATGAACCCATAATCGATAATTGGGAACTTGCAAACAATGCGAACTCGCGAAATCAATATCAACTAAATCTTGCATCTGCTCTGAAGATTAAAAATTTTGAATAATTCAGAATTTCTGAACGCATCGTTAATCTAAAAAAATGTCAGTATGGTGAGTCAAACTTAATTGTCAAGTGTCTCCTGTAATGTCACAATGGTCACTGATTCGCTTTATTTTATAGTGTCGATGTCGGTTGTCGCATAATAACTATTCTACGTAAATTGATATTCAAGTTAATTGTTACTTTTTCCTTGCTGTGTATACCCACATAATTTTAAAACAATGTGTAACTATCTACACATATACAAAAACCATCGATAATGGTCAACATCGATGTTTTGAGTGGCCTAAACATCGAACATCGATGTTGAGCTAGCGATGCCAACATCGATGTTATTATCCCTATCTTAAAACTGAAGCCTGAGCCGTGGTAGCTCAGATGGTTAGCGCTCGCTGTAAGCTTCACAGTACTCGAGCAACCCGGGTTCGATCCCCGCCGGCACCAATGAAATTGTTAATTGCAATTTTAAGTGCTGATTTACCACGTGCTCGGCGGTGAAGGAAAAAATCGTGAGGAAACCTGCATGTTTGAGAAATAAAAAATAATATTACGATGACATGTGAAGTTCGCCAACACGTATTGGGGCAGCGCGGTGGACATTTCCTTGCCCTAAAACCCTCTCAGAAATGAGAGGAGGCCTGTGCCCAGCAGTGGGACGTAAATAGGCTGCAACTTTACTTAAAACTGAAAAAAAAGTTATTTGGTATTAGAGTGATTCTGGCTATAAAACAATATCACCATCACGACATTTATTGCAATTTTGCTACTTTTAGTTTTGGTCGGGTTTTGTTGAATAATTAAATATTTCAATACCTCTGTATATATACCTTACAGGTTTGCAGTTTCGTTGGGCTCATGGACATAAATTATTACAGTGAGTCTCAATACGATTCACCTGCGAAAAATCTTAACACCGCAATTCAGAAAAGGTTGTAATTTGTACAACGCCATCTATTACGTTCTTTGTGAGAAAACATCCTTTTTTAATTTAAGGAAAACATATTTTTACTGTGTTTTAAGTACTATAATAGAACGATACGAAATATATTATAATAGAACGTTTTTTTTACACACGAATCTTTTTATTACTATTTTTGGAATTTTGTGGCGCCATTAAACAAATTCGAACCTACATTTCAAAATAATAATCATGACTTTCGATAGAATTAACCAATTTCAATAAAACAAAGATTAAATGAACTTGATAATACGCTTTATGATTTTCTTAAGGATTTCATTGAAAAAAAAAGATGTTTACTCAAAACGTCATGCGTCCATAAACAAACAGACAGACCGTCAGATAGTACAATTCTAAAAATTATAAAAATGTACTTATTTAATGATTTACAGTCCCAATAATGATTTTAGTCGCAAATTAATATACTATACAATATTCAGAAACAGACATAACATGTTATTACCATTTTTATTATATGTATAGACTTAAGAGAGATGGCGCTGTTAACATCAATTCTAAAAATAAGAGATTAATTCACACGATTGATACAATAAAAAACATAAAAGAACTTATAAATCAGTGCCTGCATAGTAAGCAAAAAAGAAAGTTTGATCCTCGCCGAAAAATGAAATTGTTAATAGCTCTTAAAATTTGATTTACCACATAGAGTACTCGGCGGTAAAAAAATTAAAAATAAATGAGATTGTCAACACGCAGTAGGGCAGCGTGTCATTAATATAAAGGTTAGAAGCAAATATGAAGCTCAACTACAGGAATAAATTTTAACCTGCCTTTTTGTATCACATTTATGCCACACCACCATCTATCGAAGAAATGGGTTAACTATTGTGCTTCAGATTTAGTTAATAAGGTTAATATATTTTTGTATAATATTTAATACGTTCTTTAATACTTTTGTTTACTGCGTTTTAGATATACATAATTATATCATTATTTTACATAATTTAACTATGATTTATGATATGATATTAGTTTAAAATGCACTTGATGACTCAAACAAAGCCACCGTTGAGCAAATTCGTACCTATACTTCCCTACCCATACTTCAGAATATTTATCATAACTTTTGATGGAATGAACTGATTTTAATGAAATAAAGACTAAATGTAACCCGAAGATACACTTTATAATTTCCTTAACAATTCTTATGATATAAATTAGTACTTTATACGTGATACGTTAACAAACAAACAGACAGACAGACAGACAGACAGACAGACAGAAAATTCTAAAAATGGTAGAAATGTATTTAATTACTTATTTTTAGTACCCCTCAATCACTTTTATTACAAAAATATAAAATGTACAGACATCTGCTATTTACAGTTTTATTATATGTATAGATATACGTGAAATTTACATATTTTAGATACTAGGCAGGTACCTACATATTATTTTTGTTTTATTTGATAGAGATGCTAATAAGGAGTAAGTCGATAATAATCTTTTTTACGTGGTAGAGCCATGCTGCAGCTATATTATTAGTAGTATAGTTGTAGCACGAATGGGTCAGCTCGACCGCGGAAGAACCACGCTCTCACAGAATACCAGCGTCAAATAGTAGCTTCATACTGTTGTGTTTCGTATGGTGAGCGTAGAGAACCGGAGACCCATTTTACTGGAAAATAGGCATTCTATCTTAGTCCTCACGGGTGACAACGCATCTGCATTTTGATTCGCAAACGGGGATAAATGTAGATGTCTATGGGCCACAGCAACCACTTACCATCTGGTGGACTATGTGCTCGTTTGTCACCCTATCCTATAAAAAAAAAACTAATTTCATTTCAAACCGATTTTCTACGGTTTGGTCAAACACATAAAGTTTAACTCAAATAGTTTTCCCGCATAGACATAGAATATACTGGCGTATAGACGACCTGACAGCCCGTAAACGCGTGACATATTATGTACTTAGTGTCTCCGTTTTTAGGGTTCCGTACCTCAAAAGGAAAAGCGGAACCCTTATAGGATCACTTTGTTGTCCGTCTGTCTGTCTGTCTGTCTGTCTGTCTGTCAAGACCCTTTTTCTCAGGAACGCGTGGAGGTATCAAGCTGAAATTCATATCAAATACTCAAGTCTACTGTCCCTACGAGCTGTGAAAAAATCAAACTTCTAAGCCAACGTAATCAAAAGATACAGCCGTTTATGCCGTAAATTTTCGACATTCGCAAGGGAATCAAAACCTACAGGGTACTTCCCGTGAACTCAGAATCTTAAAATTTGGTACAAAGCAATGTATTATAGCACAGATAAAGGAAAAATTGCGAAAAGCATAAATTTTTAGTTACATCATATAATAAAAATATTTTTAATAATTTTAAACTTATATACCTACGGATTTGTTCGGAACCCTCGGTGCGCGAGTCCGACTCACACTTGGCCGGTTTTATTATTACACCAGCAAACATTTCAAAATGATTACAAATTTCCTTACTTTAATTATTGAGTTTAGTACAAAAAGAAAAAATCAAAATAAAGTTATGTTTTACAATACAAATCGAGGATTTATTTTCATTCCTCTTCTTGTAGTGTGGGCTGCAAGTCTATCAATTAATTATAAACATTTAAGATAAATATCGACATTGATTTCGATATTTTTGAGTCAATTCCTAGCGCACACGTAAAATATTTTGATGAAAAATTTATTCACCAGTCATGCAAATTATCAACAAGTGACTTTTTTCTATGCAAAATATAAAAATTAACAAAAAAATTGAAAATATTTATTTTAAACAGTATATATCATAAATTTTAACCAAAAGTAAACGCGTCATTATTAGATTGAAGTGGATTTTGATACGTAAAATGGTGAAATTTTGTGTATTAAATGTTTGCGCATGTAAAGTATTATTTGGAAATGATGAAACAAGTGTTCCGATAGAGATATAAATTTATAATAATATTGTAATCAGTTGTCCACTGGGTCAAGCTGTTGTCGAAATCTCCAAAAACCTTTGCAAGGTAACGTATTAACAACATATTGTGAATAATTTACTGAATAAATGGGTCTGGCCACCAAATTTTGTTAAGGGGATCAAAAAATTGTATAAGAAATTACGAATTCAACGGTATTCTTATTTCTTTTTCTACCTTTAAAAATGACTGAATTATTGATGAGTAAATTGGTGTTTTACGGTAAGGGCGACCGCTTTGCTACGCATCGCGATGTGACGTCACAATTCGATACGTCGAAGCCACCAGTAGTGTTTATTGTTGTGAAGATCATTTTGATGTAAGTTTCATTATTGTTTGTTTACATATATACCTATTGTTACGTACAAAGTGTTTACGAGCCACACCAAACAACACACCAGTGTTAACAACTATTTGGGTTTTATATACCTACTTACCTGTTAATGAAATAGGAGTGCTTGGCTAAGTGGTCGAGGTGTCAACGCTCATAACTTATACATAACTCTCTTAAATCCAAGAATAAAATTGATACTGAAGTGAGGGATAGCGAACCTTTAGCTCTTTGTTAACCTACATACAATAGCAATACGTTAAAGGTAAGTGACAATAATATGTATTAACTTGCCGGACGACACACTACAAACCCAAACGGGTTTTTATGTCGAACAGCCATAAAAATCGTCGAGATCGTGGATTTGAGTCCCACTTGCCATATTTTTCTTGTCATGTTATTTATTTATCAGTAACCTTTATTTTCTGTTTTTTTTTTTAATTTCTGTTATATCACGCTCCTTGGGAATAAAAGTCCGATATGAGAAGATAAAATGCTTTAGATCATGTTATACCTTTATACAAAATTTTATCATAATCAGTTTAGTATTACACGCATTAAATGTTTGCGACCATTGCATTTTCAAAATAGAATAGGTACCAACTACCAACGTAACACCGCAAGTAAGTCAAAGTAAAACTAGGACCATATGTTTGCAACCACTGACGAACTACGTAGTTATATCGCCTCAATCCGTCCCTGGCTCAATATTCCAAACAGCCACATCAGCACATGCGTGAGAACTCGAGTGATAATTCTAAAGTAATGTAAGACGATATGATAATTGTACTAGACTTATTTTATTAACATTTAATATGGATGCATTCTGTAACTAACCACCTTCGAAAGAACATTAAATCATTTTATACTTTAAATTGTGTTTTTAAAAAAGACTGTCGAGGTTCGTCGCAATTTAAGTGGCGCAGCCGGTAGGATATCCGTATATATTCTGCTGTCGTGCTAACGCCTTTCGGACCCCAAAATCGGTTTAAGCGTCAGTATAGCAGTCAGGTTCGGATATCCTCGAATCAAACAAATAACTCCCGCGACACGCGCGCTATCGTTTCCAAATCAAACGATTACGCGCATTGGATCATCGGCAGTATCGAAGTGGTCAGAATCAACTGGAGGACATGGGATGAACATACTGTGAGTAAATCTCTTCACCTCCTGTTTACATTTATCCCATTCTTTTCCGCATTTTCCGGACTAAAATCGTCGGGCCAAATTATTTGCAATTATCTGATTTTGTTGGCACAAAATAGGCCGATAATATTCTTGCTAATAGTTTAAGTTAGATTAAGTAAGATAGTTTAAATAAAAATGGCAGTAACTGTTATTCCAGCACATATTTTAGACTTGATTCCTAGATACGATGGAGATGAAAAATTACTTAATTTATTCATCTCAAAATGTGAATATGTTTTGTTAAATTCAGGAGGCGATAATACTCCGATTCAAAATTTATATAGATTCCATGCTATAAGTAGTAAGCTTAGTGGTAGAGCTGCGACTCTACTTAGTGATAACCCTAGTTTAAGTACGTGGGAGGATTTGAAAGAAATTTTGACCCAGCATTTCGGCGACCCCCGTTCAGAGGAATGTATTGCTATCGAACTAGAATCTCTAAAAATCAAACAAGGAGAGTCATTTATTCAGTTTTGTACTAGAATACAAAATGTAAAAAGTTCTTTATTCGCTAAAGTCCAAAGACATTGTGATGAAGGAATAAAGGCAGCCAAAATGATTATATATAATAATACCGCTTTGAACGTATTTTTGTACAATTTACCCGAAGACCTTATTAGAATTGTCCGACTCAAAGGCTGTTCTACTTTGGAGATCGCTTTAAGTATAGTCACAGAGGAAATTAACTTAGGTCAGTATAACGCCAAAAACAATAAATCCAAACCAGTTCAGCAATTAGCTCTGCAAAGTTTCGTGAGACCAACTGCATTTATAAATTCGAATTTGACACCAAACAATAATAATAATAATAGTAATTTCAAGTTTGGTGTACCCAATAACCAGATAGGATATAGGCCTAATTTGATGCATACGAATAAATTCACAGCACCTCAACAAAGCTACCATTTTGCATCACCCCAAAATTCAATGCCACGTAATTTCAATCACCAATTTACCCAACAACCACGAGCACCATTCCAAGTTGGTGGATTTAAATTTGGCATTCCCCAACATCAAGCTCAAAAATACGGTATGCAGAATCAACAACAGCCTAATCAGTTTAAATACGGCTTTCAACAACAGCCTAATCAATTTAAATACGGCTTTCAACAACAGCCTTACCAATTTAAATACGGCATACAACAGCAACCCAACCAATTCAAATTCGGCATACAAAATCAACCGCCCAAAAACGTTTACGACACTGACGTATCTATGCGTACCGCACCAATTAGGCAAAACATGACGACGAATGATTTGTTTTTTAGCGAGGAACCTTCAACATCATGTCAAGATTTCTCTCACGGTAATAATGACGGTTACTACTACGACCACTATGATGGTTTTGTAGAAGACCCTTCATTTGAAGGTCAATACCTAGAAAATTTTAATGAAATTAATAATGAAGATAATGCAGTACCTGAAAATTTTCCGATAGTAGCCCTCGAAAGCCCTCCGAAATGATCCATCTTAATTATTGCGATAGCATTTTAAAATTACCTCATATAGTAATTCCCGAAATAAATTCGAAATTTCTAATAGATACCGGAAGCAGTAGATCCTTTATTAGTCCTGCCAAGGCTAACCAATATTTTGGTGAATTTAAATACAACAAACCTTTCACAGTTGTAAGTACCCATGCGCAAAGCATGCACGATGAAATAATTTTTATACCGCTTTTAAAAACATTCAAAAGTACTCTTCCACATAAATTTTACATATACGATGTGGATGGTAGATACGACGGCCTTATTGGGTCAGACTTATTAAAAAAATTGGCAGCTAATATCGATATGAACCACCAAATTTTACGAACACCTAATACTGAAATCCCAATAATTTATAATCCACCTTATGAAATTAATTTAGAAACAAGATCGGAAACACGAGTAAAAATACCCACCAACTTACAAAACGGGGACGCAATCATTGATTTTACACAATTTAGTGAGGGAGTTCGTATGCCATGTGCCCTTATCAAGTGTGATAATTTCTTTGCCGAAACCGTTATTCAAAATGTGTCGAATGAAAAAGCTAATATTAAATTTATAGAACCGTTTAATGTAACTGTATTTGAAAATAATGAGTGTGCCATAAATGTGATAAATTCCGATTGCGAGATAGATGAGATTTTAAAAGAAAATTTAATTAAACTACGATTAGATCATACAAATGAAGAAGAACGGAAAGCTATAACTAAATTATGCTATGAATACCGCGACATATTTTATAGTGAGAAAATTCCGCTTTCTTTTACAAATCAGGTAAAACATAATATTAGAACAGTTAACGAAGATCCTATATATATCAGACCGTATCGCCACCCACCTTCCCAAAATGAGGAAGTACAAAGACAAGTAGACAAACTTCTTCAAGATAACGTAATCCAAAATTCTCACTCACCTTGGAGCGCACCGGTTCACTTAGTCCCCAAAAAACCAGATGCATCCGGGCAGCCTAAATTTAGAATGGTTATAGATTATCGGCGATTAAATGAGAATACAATAGACGATAAATACCCGTTACCTAATATAACTGACCTTTTTGATAAGTTAGGCAAATCTGTATATTTTAGTACCCTTGACCTGGCAAGTGGCTACCACCAAATAGAAGTTAATGAAGCTGATAGGCCAAAGACAACTTTCACAACTCAATCCGGTCACTATGAATTCAAACGCATGCCGTTTGGATTAAAGACAGCCCCTGCAACTTTCCAAAGAGCAATGGATAATATCTTAAGAGGCCTCCAAGGTCTCCATTGCTTAGTATACCTCGATGACATAATTGTGTATTCGGCTAGTCTTCAGGAACATATTGAAAAATTAAGTAAAATTTTTGACCGTCTTAGAGAAACCAATTTAAAAGTCACGTTAGATAAATGTGAATTTTTGAGAAAAGAAGTTCTATATCTAGGTCATACGATTACAAAAGAGGGTTTAAAACCAAATGACGAAAAAATTAAAGCAGTACTAAAATATCCATTACCGCGTACAGCCACCTAAATAAAAGTTTTCTCGGATTAGTAGGGTATTACAGAAAATTCATTAAAGACTTCGCTAAACTTACACAACCGCTTACCACTTGCCTGAAAAAGAAAAACAAAATTGAAATTACAAAAGAATATATAGACGCATTTGAAAGATGTAAAGAGCTTTTAACAAACGCCCCACTTTTACAACATCCTGACTTCTCTCGACCGTTCGTTCTCACCACAGATGCGTCGAACTTTGCTCTCGGTGCAGTTCTATCGCAGGGACCTATCGGTAGTGATAAGCCTATAGCCTTTGCAAGTCGTACGTTGAACGACGCTGAAACTAAATACAGCACAATAGAAAAAGAACTTTTGGCAATCGTTTGGGCAGTCAAACATTTCCGCCCTTACTTATATGGAAAAAAATTTACAATTTACACTGATCATCGCCCTTTAGCCTGGCTAAACTCCATTAATGAACCGAATAGCAAACTAGATGGAAGTTACGCCTATCGGAATTTGATTACGAAATAGTGTATAAGAACGGGAAACAAAATTGTAACGCTGATGCTTTATCTAGAATTAAGATTAACGCCTTAACTGATAACGATAATGTTTCCATGCAAGTGAATGTAGACAAAAACGAAAAAAAACTTCAACGCCATTTGAGCAATGTAGTCTCTAAAATTGTACAGCTAGGTAATTCGAATCAGGCGGGGGACGTAGTAACAGTATCATCCGATTCGGAAACGTTAAGTATTCCCTCTTTACATGGTAGACAATCTCCATATCCGATACCATCTCCAAATAGTAGCACCGCCACAGCTTCTGAAGGACACAGTAGTAACAATACAGTACATTCGGCTAAAGATATAGACACAGCAGGAATATTAATTCTCCAGGAAGCGATTGATACAAAACCAAATCAAATACTCGTTCATACCTGGAACAGAAATGAATGTTCGGTTAAAAACTTATCTAGGGCTAAACAGAACATATTGGAAGTTCACTTACCATTAAACAATTTGGATTTAATTAAAAAATTCCTGAAAGAGTATATCAGACCTAAAATTAAATATTTTTTTTATTTCGAAGATGTCATACATCGCAAGCAGTTTTCGGAAGCCACAACGCAATTATTCAAAAAGGATAGTGTTAAATTTTATGAATGTACAAAGAGGATAGTATATGTAGAAGATGAAAATGAGCAACGCGAAGTAGTTCTTAAATATCATTTAGGTAAAAATTGCCATAGAGGTATTAGGGAAACATTAGTACATTTGAGGCGAACGTTTTATTGGAATAATATGGAACAAACGGTAGCGAGCATTATAAACTCATGTGAGGTCTGCAAGAAAATGAAGTACGACCGTAAACCCCTAAAACCTCAACTTCAATTGACTCAAACCCAGTCTAAGCCATTCCAAGAAATTTTCATTGATACCTTTTCGATAGAAGGCAAGTATTTTCTAACCCTGATAGACGCGTTCAGCAAATTGGGTCAAGCAATTGAAATTAATAGTAGGTCTACCCCGGAAGTAATAAGAGCTTTAATAAAGTATTTTTCATTTTACGGAATTCCATCCAAAATCAGTTCAGATCCCGGTATGGAATTTAAGGGGCTACTCCATGCGAACGACCTTGAGCATTTGACCTAATATATTAATATTGTAGCGAGCGGCTCGCCGGAAGAAATATGTAAGACGCCACCTATTGTACGAAAGTAGTATTATTTTTTCAACATCAATAAACTATTTTATGGAAATACACATAGCGTACAAAGATAAATGTATTTTAATTTTTTTATTCTGTATATATTAGTTGTATTATATTAGAATTATGTATTTTCATATATTATCTAATTATGAAATTTTATAATTAATTATATATTAAAACTGAAGCATTGAAAATTGTGAGTTTAAAAGATACCTATTCACTATAGGTAAATAAATAGATAGCTCGGGTTTTGTACAAATATTTGGTGCAATAAAAAATAAATAAATAAATAGGATGTTTCGCATATGTGTTTTTGATTATTGTTAATTTTTACGTGTCACGTATTGAAAAGTTACCTACTAATTTTTGAACTGAGCACCTTGTAACTTAGCCTGCTTATTACTTATGCTAGCAGATATTATCCTCACCCCAATGATTGATGAGGATGAAAATCAATTTTATTTCTACATACGTAATTATATTTATTTATACATAAGGGTAACTTTAATAAAGGTAATACAAAAATCAACAAGAAGTATAAGGGTTCAATCTTTCAATTTCAGTTGTAAAAAAACGTTACCCCCACACTAGGATTTTCTCCTGTGTCGTGGAGGCAGTTTACAAACATAAATTGCACAAAGACAAACATCCAGACCCGGAACAATTATTTGTAGGCCATACAAATACTTGCTCCATGCGGGATTCGAACCCGCGGCCCCCAGCGCAACAACTGATTGCTAAGCCACTGCGCCACCATGAAGCTAATACAAAAACTAACTTTGTATTTGCTTCATGGTCGCCGGGTTATAGCTAAAGTGACCATACGTCCCGTTTTGAACGGGACTGTCCCTTTTCTCGGTCTCCTGTCCCATTGTCCCCAAACAAAGCTCCGGGACACAAAATTGTCCCGTAACTCGTTGGATGGAAGTATTCAAAGTCAACAATCTTCAACATAGTTTTTTTAATCGAATATATTTTATGTCTATGTCAGGAACAAACACAAGCTAGTGATACCAGTTTCTCGACTCCACAGAGTCAGTAATTCATTCTTGGGGCAATGTATACGCTATTACAACAAGGTCCCGGAAAGTGTACAGGTTCTCTCTATTACCAAGTTTAAATGTTTTATTAAGCTGAAACTGTATAAAAAGGGTTATTATAGTATAAATGAATACATGGTTGATAATAACCCCTGGGAATGAGGTGATCGCTTCCAAGCAGTTTCTAAAATAAATTTTGTAAATAGTTCGTAATCATTTATATTGTAAAATTTATTTAAAAAAAAAGTCCCGCTGGGTTTCTTGCTGGTTCTTCCCAGGATAGAGGGTTTTTTTCGAACCAGTGGTAAAGTAAAAAATGACTTTCAATAAGAATTACACATGTAATGTATATTGAATAAAAAAATATTCTATTCTATTCTATTCTACCTGGTACGAATGCTCCGGTAGAAAGAGTATTTTTTTATTTTGCATAAATTGTGGACGTCTGAAAGAAACACTTACGGTTCCAGAGTTCTAAAGGCGATGTTGTTAACAAAGATAACAATAAAAAACTGGAGCAGAATTTTATTCTTATTTAAAATCATCACCAACTTTATTAAAGCAAATTTAATCCACTGACAAATGTAATTAATAATTAAAAAAAAAACATGTTGCATTTAATAATTACCGTCTATACCGAATATAATTTTATAGTGAACACTAATTGTATAAAGTTATAGTTTTTAGAGTATAAATAAACCCATGTCCTGTTATGAGTTAAAAAATAAATGGTCAGTTTAGTCTTTTTAGTTAAATTTAGTTTTAAAAATTTTTAGTTTATTGTAAAAAGTAGGTATATTAGTACCTACTTAGATACTTTTTACCGAATTATAAGTATAGAACACCTTATGTACTCAATTATTTTTTTAAAAGAAGAAAAAACAAGCAATAAATAATATACTATATTTTAGCAAAAAACTATAACTTAGTAATACTAATTATAACTTAGAACATAAATGAAAAACTCATAACTGACTTTTTGGCCCGACCCAGGATTCGAACCCGGGACCCCATGATCAGCAGTCGCACTACTACAACCACTAGACCAACGAGGCAGTACTATACCTAATAAGATATTGTGGTTGGGTGATAATATTGAATTAGCCTTTTATAGTGTAAATTATAATATTTGTCGAAATTTTAATTATGGATTCGAACCTTACATGCTTCATTTTATTATTTGCATTTACTTCAAAGAAAATACACGCAAAAAGCTTCATCGCGCAGTAAAAAGCACAACAAATATATGTATAACTAATACGAAAAATTATACTCAAAACAAACAAATAATACTACCTATAAATAACCTAATAAGTAATAATATTATCGACTCATATGACGTGGCGTATGCGTTGGTCGACGCTCTAACGACACGGGCTTCACGTCGAAGAGCTCAGCGCTCACTGACTTCAGCAAGCCCGTGAGCAGTAAATATGCCCAGATTTTAAAATAATTTCTTAATAAAATCAAATATTGGTCTTTTGAAAAAAAATTTACTATAGAAAAGTTCATTAATAAATTGCCTATCCATTGGTGTAAATCGCAAAATAAAATAATACTTACTTTACGAGGAGATGCATGTTATCAATAATAATTTCACATTTATGTGGTTCGTTGTAAGGAGATTATATTAATATTTATTCCTTTAAAAAAAATTGGATATAGCTTTTATGGAATCAAGATTATGTAGAAATATAATGTGTTTTTTATTTGTTGATATATCTTTTAAATAAAAAGTAGATAGCTTCTAAAAACCGCCCAAATAACGACTAGCGCGACATTTTGCTCAACCTGCGCCTTAATAACGTACTCTTAAAGGAAATGCTAACATTATACAAAATCAATCTACACATTGGTACTGCGCACAACCCCAACTCTATGGGACTTATCGAAAGGTTTCATTCAACTATTACTGAAATTTACCGAATCGCGAAATACGAACATAAAATTACAGACGCAGCGTCAGTGATGACGTATGCTGTTATATCATACAATCATTCAATTCACTCTTCGACAGATCTAACGCCTTTTGAAGTAGTATTCGGACACACCGAATCCAATAGTACATTTGCCATTAATTTCGATAAGCAATTCACACAGCAGTTAGTAAAGGATCACGCTAAAAGGACCAAATATTTATATGAATATCTTACGGATAAAATAATTGACAAAAAGTTGACGGTGAGAGAAAAACACGCAGGCGAATCACAGTTCGATATAGACGTAGGTGATACTGTGTTCATAAAAGGTGTTAATACTAGACGGGGCAAAGATAAACCACGTTACCAAAAGGCTCATGCCATCGGTGCTATAAAAAGAAATGTAGTTCCCGTTGAAACCAATAAACGTATTACTAATGTTCCTATTAAAGACATAAAACGTCCTTCGCAGATTATTTCTACTGGTGATCCGAACAATGGGAAACCAGGCCCTTCATCAGCTTCGCATTGACAAGAATCCGGGATTGTTACCTGTTGACGAAGGTCAAGCATTTGTTAATTATGATAACTGGATAGTTATTAAGATATTAGATTTAAATTTAATTTACGATGAATTAGAATCAAGTATGAATAAATATGGGTTACTTAAAAAGCATGTTCAAAGTTGTTTCGATACTAAATCATTTGATTCAGATTTTACTACCGTCCAATATCAAACCGATTATACTATGAATATTACCATCGACAAATTTAAACAATTAATTCCTCCATTACAAACCAAAAGAGGTCTCCTCGATCCGGTAGGCTCTTTGATAAAAGCCATCACAGGTAACTTAGATAATAATGACGCTCTTAGGTATGAAAGATTAATAAATAAGTTACATACGGAACAAAACGTGATTAAAAATAAAATGACAATAGTTTCCGAAATGGTGGGCTCATTTACAGCCATGGCAAATTCTACTAAAAGCAATTTTATACGGTTAGAAGATAATATTCAATACATTAATCAAGCTTTAAACAACTCCGATTTTCGACAGACGATTACCAAACTCATTCACCTTTATAATATCTTCCTTGATAATTTTCATAATTTATATTTCCATTTGAGTGAAATCGAAACAGCCATTGCTTTTAGTAAAATTAATGTACTACACTAGTCAATAATTGATACAGAAGAACTTATAATATTGCTTAAGGAAATAGAACAAACTGACAAAATAGTGTTTCCTGTCACTTATGAAAATATTGTAAAATTAGAAAGATGTATCGAGATAAAAGCCTATATTAAACAGAATCAGATAAAGTTAATTATGAGTATTCCACTTAATAGAAATGAAATTTTTAACTATTATAAATTAGTTCCCTTACCTGTATTACATAATGGCCAGACGACTCTCATCCTACCTAAAAATCCGTACCTACTTGTGAAAGGGTTGAAAGCAACACCGCTCTCTCAGTCATGTTGCGAGGTCGACGAACGCCGATTCCTGTGTCATGAGAACGACATACAACTCTTCACCAATGACAACTGTGTCGTAGAAATCATGCAGTTTCACACAAATATCTCAAGTTGTCACCCGATCCCTGTCACCCTAGAAAATGTGAAGATCTACCTCATACAACCAAATCGCTGGATAGTTTACTCAAATACTGAAACAGCTATGACTAAATTCTGCTACAATGAAGTTAGCCAAGAGATTCTACTAGGAACCTACCTCTTAACTATGGATGATAACTGCAAGGTGAAAATCAAAGGATACGAACTGAAAAGACATCAGACTCAAGGTAAAGAAATAACCTCCCTAAGGCAGCCATTAATAAACCTACCAAAGATAATACTCAAACCGTCAAGCACTCTGAAGAAGCCTGTGAATCTCGATGGAATTAATATAGCAGGCGTAAAGTTCCTGAATCTATTACTGCAGAAAAGTATGGGAGAAATTAGTGACAGTGAGTTAAGTGAAAATGCAAAAAGTGAAATTACTAATAAAAGTGTTAGTTTAGTTAATATTATTATTTTAGTTATTATATTAATTATTTTAAGTATAATTTTTAAACATAAATTAATTGAAATCTGTAAAATCTGTAAAATTCGTGATAATCCCGAGGATAATCCCGAACTTGTGGAGGGAGGAGTTATATCGCCTCAATCCGTCCCTGGCTCAATATTCCAAACAGCCACATCAGCACATGCGTGAGAACTCGAGTGATAATTCTAAAGTAATGTAAGACGATATGATAATTGTACTAGACTTATTTTATTAACATTTAATATGGATGCATTCTGTAACTAACCACCTTCGAAAGAACATTAAATCATTTTACACTTTAAAGTGTGTTTTTAAAAAAGACTGTCGAGGTTCGTCGCAATTTAAGTACGTAACCAACAAAATTTCTTCACGTGTCACTAGGTACTAAATAACATTATGAGTTGATTAAATACTCACTGCATTAGTAAGTTTAAGTAAGTTTTTTCATTTTATGTTGTTGTAAATCATGTGCAACCTATGTATTACTGCCTAATTACTAATCAATGGTAGCTGTATACTTTTCGTAATTTTTTATTAGTAATTTATCTTTGGAGCTTTATTCCACGCATTTCTGATAATAAAAAATTATAATTTTCTGAAAAATACTGTATAACCATAAAAATATCCACATTTGGCAGATTATCTGACTGACTTTTTTCAAAGCCCGCTTCTATTTTCATTTTTTTACAGCACCAAACACCGTGACTATACATATAAATATAATCATATAAAAGCTAAATGTTCAATACGTTGGTTTATAAATCAAATCAAATAGTTTATTTGTGATTCACAGGCATCGGTCACTAATAAAAAACTAGATGCACAATCTTCTACAAAAGTTCTCTAAAAACTGTCGCCAAATGTTTTGACGTAATTCTAGTTATACATTAATGTAAATTCAACCTTAAGTGAAATGTCTAAATTTGGATTGACAAAGCAACGTACAAAAAGCAATAAAATTTTACAACCGAGGCTCGTTGCTTGGACAAGGAGAGTGGAGTCGAACTGCACAATATTTTTGATACTGTAATTTTAATTTTATAATTTTTTAAAACTTATTTTAAATAATTGGTCTACTTAATAAAGCATATTCTGTTCTATTCTATGGTGTATATGTGTAATGATTACTTGGTTAATAGTTACCTTACATTCATTTAGTAATGAAAGTAATTGAAACAGTCATAATTATTTATTTATTCTTTATCTTGTGTGAAAATTTTAAAGATATTGCTTGATAAACAAGTTAAATCTAAATATAATAGTTACTAAATATAAAAAATAAGTACAGAAAGTTCTTGCAAAATCTAAGAATCTTAGATTATTGATAAGTCATCGCGCGCTCTGACTAGATACCGCGCTACCTGAAAGTAACAGCTCCGTGAATGCGGCAACTCAATATTGTATTGTGTATATAAGACAATTTGCAAGGATGCTAGTGTGCATGAAAAATTGCATATACCCAGCAGCTTAACTATTACCCGATTAACGGGAAAATTTATTTTATGCTATGGTTTTGTAGTTAAGTTCATAAATGTGAATGTATTTCAGAAATACTTAAAAATTAATAATTTGTTAATAACGAATGTATCAATATATTTGTGCATATTATGTATAGGTTTTTCTTCTGAATAAATGACATGTAAATGATAAGGCCTCATTTTTATCAGTTTAATTTTTTTGTTTACATGTCTAACTAATATTCACAAATTACTTAAAAAAATAGTTATACTCGTATATGGTGTAATCAAAATAGTGCTTTCTATTTCTATTCTACGCGTCAATATGATCAACTTTTACTATAGATCTATCTTCGAGATCGCAAGAAAAATCAGGTCTTCCATACATTTTGAACAAGTTTGTACGAAATTCTGTATGGATTAACTTTGAGATTTTCCTTATAGGATCAGGATGACAAACGAGCACACAGTCCACCTGATGATAAGTGGTTGCTGTGGTCGATAGACATTTACATCTATCCTCGATTAAGAATCAAAATGCAGATGCGTTGCAACCCCTGAGGACTAAGATGGAATACCTCGTTTCTAGTAAAAAGGGTCTTCGGTTATCTTTTTTTTTTATAGGATAAGGGTGACAAACGAGCACACAGTCCACCTGATGGTAAGTGGTTGCTGCGGCCCATAGACATCTACATCTATCCTCTGTTACAAATCAAAATGTAGATGCGTTGTCACCCGTGAGGACTAAGATGGAATTCAAATCTCTGGTATTAAAAATATATAATAAAATTACTTGTCGCATTTTTTTTAAATCAAAAATCCCAAGATTTCTACAGCAATGCGATTATGTCACTACCTACAAGAAGTTATCGAACAGAATGGACTCATATATATTATAATTAAATGTAATAAAACATTAAAAGTTGGGGATTTCCCTGTATTTCTCGATTTCTCGTATTATGCTTGTATCACATTCAACAAACAACTTTAAAAAAATTGTGTATAAAGTTGATAATCTTAACACGAGTTGGTTAATATTTCAATCAATCATAAAAGAGACGTACTTTAGTATGATATAGAATTTGATTTCATTATCACCATGAAATCTTGTTGATAATATTTCGTCGACGATAGTAATTATAGGTGGCGGTGATGAAGCGAAAATAAGAAAGGGCGTATAGAGCGAAGTGGAAGCAAGATCTTTTATTTTCATCATGGATCTCAAAAGCTAAAGATGATCCAGACTGTGTACTGTAACTGCAAATTGGCACCCCGGCTGTCCGCTTAAAGAAGCATGCCGCTACTAGTAAACATCAACAAAACATGAGTGGATTCAACATGCGAAAGAATATTCTCTAAAATAAATTTAATTAAGACAAAAACACGAAACAGATTTATAAATAAACATTTAGTGTCTATCTTGTACGTTAAACAAGCATGGCAATTGCATTGCATTCGAACCAACGAAAGATATGTTTAATTTCAATTTAAAAAATATAGTATTTATATGTGTATTTTGACGTTTCTTAGTATAATACAATGGTAAATAAAGTTGGCAGTATTTAGGCATTATTTTCATTACAGATTTTGGCAGGATTTGGCAGGTTTTTAACCAGAGTATGGCAGGATCTGTATTTTAAAGATGGTCACACTGTCTGAGTGAGGGACTTTTGGCGGGAACTCCAAACGTGGTGGTCGATTTAATTATTATTACTGTTTTTCGTTAAAATATCCTGTGTAAATATTACCAAAACTTATTTTAGTCAGTGTACATAATTGTACATTTTGTTAATTATTAAAATGAATGAACCGGAGGACCTAGGTGGAACCCCGAAGCGATCCAAAATTGTTCGTAAAAGAGGTACGAAGGAATGTGGACCTGTAGTAGGCGGCGGTGAGGATGACTTTATTCCATTTTTTAAGCCAGGTTATCTGAGAATTTATCCTGAATATTCTACAAATACGGACTTCAAAGTTTTTGTTGAAAGCCAGGACCAACAGGTTAAACTTGGAAATAAAAGCCCAGTTTATTTAAATCATATTTTTTTCGGAGGTGAAAGGAGTGGTAGCTTTACATAGAGTCAATGCCAACAAAATTGCGGTTGTTTTTAAACAATACAACACTGCAAATAATTTCATCATAAATACAGATTTTTTAACAAAGCACAATTTGAAGGCACATATTCCTGCAACGCAGATAGAAAAAAACTGGAATCATCAGATATGTGCCTACCAATATTTCGAACAAGGATTTATATAGAAAACCGTCTTCGATCTATGAAATTATTTCAGTGAGAGGTTTCACGAAAAAAGTCGGTCAAAGTACTGTAGGTCTCGAGACTGTCTGTATAACTTTCTTATCAAATGTTCTGCCCGACAACATCCAATATGACCTATTTTCGTTTAGGGTGTTTGAATATGTCCGGCCATTATAGCAATGCTTCCGGTGCTTCAAGTTCAACCATCCTGCGAAAATTTGTAATGATAAACAACGTTGCTCGATATGTGCTGGGGAGCATAATTTCAGAGACTGCGATAAAAAAAAGAACCTGTGTTGTGTTAATTGCAGTGGCCCTCACCTGGCCATTTCCAAATCTCGCCCAATAAAAATGAAATAAATACTTGAAAAAAAGGGTAAAATTACTTATTCCTTTGTGGCTAATACAATTAAGTCAGCTGATTTTCTGTCTTTACCTGCACAGTCGAGCAGCATTGTTAAGATCCTACCATCAATAAGCCAAAATGTACATAAATTAAATAAAAAGGTAAAAATTGTAAATAATGTAAATAAAACAGTGCCTGAACCCAACTTGAAGCAAACTCAACATAAGGCTCAAATTGCAAACAATAAGAATATTCTGAAGGCAATGGTCCAAACTTTAGTTGAATTGGGTAATAAAACAGATAATGAACCTGTGACTACACTGTTCATTAATAAAGACTTACTTTAAAAAAATCTGTCACATTAATGGATAGTACAGTACAAAACATACAACAGTTATATATATCTCAGTACAATATTCAAAGTATACATAGGAAAAAACCCTTATTGTCTAAATTTTTAGATGAGCAAAATGTTGATATTTGTGTACTCAATGAAACTTGGCTGAAAGATACTCAGCATTTTAAACTTTCGGGATGTAATTCCCACTATCATAACGCCCAAAATGAGCACGGTGGAGTAGCAATTTTGATCAAACCGTATTTTAAATATAATATTATTCAAACCAGATTTTACCGAGACATTCAGACTGTGGCATTATCGTTATATGTAAGTGGTAAACAAGTAACGATTTTATGTGTATACTGCCCTCCCTCGAATGGTAACTTCAGAATAAGTAAACTGCGTGATATAATTAGACATTTTCCAAAGCCAATATGTGTAGCTGGAGATTTCAAAGCTCACCATGTAGCATTTGGGTGTATGACCACGAAAAATCGGGGTCATCAGATGTACGATCTAATTGATGAATTTGATCTATGTGTCCTTAACAATGGTAGCTGCACTACTATTAATTATCCTAACCGTAATCCATCGGCTATTGATGTCAGCTTTTGTAGTGCTCCAATCACTCCACTATGCGAATGGTGAGTGCATGATTATTGTATGGGGAGCTATCATTTTCCTACGCTCACTCGTGTTTTATTGTCCGTTGATAGATACCAAATTAATCCTCCCATTGAAAAATTGTTATACAATAAGACAGACTGGACGAAATACAACGAGTTGTCTATAACTGCTTTTTCTAATTTTAAAGTTAATAATGAGAATCCATTACAGTCATATGACGAATTTATCGAAAGGCTTGATACACTTAAGAGGGATACTGTGCCAAAGTTTGTTAAAGCAAATAAATATCGTTGCAAACCTCCAGCACCTTTGTGGAATGACACATGTGAACATAGTGTTATTAAAACCTATGAAGCTTTGAAACTGTACAGAAGAGATCCAACCATTGATAATTACATTAATTACAAAAGACTTAATGCTGTTAAGAAAAAGACTATTTCAGAACATAAACGCAATGGTTGGGCGAACATCTGTAATACTTTTAACAGAACTACACCTGTTGGAAATACATCAAATTATTTAAACGAATAAAATGCAATAATAGAACATATAAACACGAATTTGTCGTCCCTCTCTTAGAAAAATTATTTCAAAATGGATGTAGGGTTTTTGATAATCTAGAAAGTTATTTTCAAATTAATAATAGCCTTCAGATGTTCAGTTTCCTCATAGAACCCTTTACTTGGAATGAGTTTTGTACGAGTTTACAATCCAGACGAAACACAACCCCTGGTTTAGATGATTGTCCATACATTTTGATCAAAAACCTAAATCAGTCCGTTCAAAAGAAACTATTAGCTAATCTTAATGCTCTTTGGCACTTATAAACAATTCCTGAGTCTTGGAAAACACAGTGTGTAATTCCTCTGCTTAAGCTCAACAAGCCACCTGAAGATCCTAACTCATATCGTCCCATATCATTGTCATCTTGTGTTGGAAAGCTTAATGAAAACATGATAAAGATGAGTCTTGAGTATTATGTAGAGGCAAACAACATCATTCCACATGTTCGATATGGCTTCCGGAGAGGGCGAAGCTGTGCTGACAGCTTCATCTCTCTCTTATCAGATCTGAAATATGCCAATAATAATAATAAGTCCAGTGTTTGTGTTTTTCTGGATTCTAGATGTTCAAGGTGCGTTTGATATAATGTTGACCCTGAAATTTTGGTTCAAGTTCTTTCTGACATTGGTATACCAGGCATAATTTGCCATTGGTTATTTAATTTTTTAACAGATACTTTGTATATAAGGCATAATAATATTCTCCATGGTCCCAGAAGGGTCTCCAAAGGTACAATGCAGGGGGCTACATTATCTCCATTGTTGTACAATATATATATATATACTAGTCAAATTCTTAATTTTGTAAATATAGAAGGTGTAAATATTTTACAATTTGCAGATGATCTTGTAATATATTGTACAGACCATAATGTAGATAGAGCTGTAAATAGTATAAATAATGCTTTAGATCAATTGTACATATTAAACGTAGTGATTATATTCTCTTTGATACATACGAGTATATTATAATGACAAGTTGGCTCTACAGATTAACCCCAACAAAAGCAAGGCCATGATTTTTAGTAAAGATTTTCCCTCTAATGGTATACTCTACAAAAATCATCCCATTTCAGTTGTATCTAACCATAAATTCCTGGGTGTTGTCATTGATAACTTTGTTTTGATTTGCACATCAATCACATTATAACTAACTCTCTTAAGGGCTTAAATATTATAAGATGTTTAGCTGGTGTGACTTGGGGTGCAGACCCCAAAGTTTTAAGTATGCTATATAAATCTATAGTCAGAAGCCATTTTAACTACAGTTGTTTAGCCTACTCAAATAGTAGTTGTGTAAAAAAAACTAGACATAATTCAAAACAAAGCTCTGTGAATTATTTCTGGGGCTATGTGTTCAACTCCAATACGAGCTGTGGAAGTTGAAACCAAAATAATGCCACTGTGTCTTAGAAGACTTCTGCTAATAGAGAGATATTTACTAAAGCTGTTATCTGGTAATGATAATGTTCTCAAAAAAATAGTACCTTTTCCTGTACAATGCTTGGCCCAGCAGACTTCGGGAGGTGAGCTTTTACGAGGTTATTTCCCAGTCTTCTGCCTCTCATTGTACAGGAAATGAATGAAGGTTTTAAAAATGTAATTAAACAATCAAAGTGGACATGCTATATATACCCATATTCCTGTATTATATTTGAGACCAATATTGTTACCAAAAATTTTATAATAATTGTGAATTTTTAAATTTTCTTTCCGACAATAACTACTATACTTTGTATACAGATGGTAGCAAAAGTGAGCTCTTTGTGCGCAGTGCTGTTTATGATCCCCAATCCAAGTTTGGTCAAAGTTTTCTTCTGGATCCTAAATACAGTGTCTCCACTGCAGAGGTATATGCGGCCCTCGAGGCCCTGAAGAGGATTGCACATATAAATAGTTTTAATAATTTTTTAATTTTAACAGACAGTTTAAGTATGGTCCAAAGTTAAACCAATCTCAGATTTGACTTTAAAAAAAACTATATATTGTATAATATTAAAAAATTGTTATTTAGTTATGCACAAAAGGGTATACAGGTCTCTTTCATGTGGATTCCATCATATAGGGGGATAACAGGAAATGAGATTTAAATAAAACTAATTTTACGGGTTTTATCATTTATAAAATCCGTAAAATTAGTTTTATTTAAATGTGTAGTGTTCGCGTAAATATAAGAAATCATTAGGAAATGAGATAGTAGATAAAATTGCACATGATGGAACCAACATGTTGGATGTTAACTCCATAGTAAAAGTACCTTTGACCGACTGTTATCAATCTATTGACATCCAGGTCAATAGTTTATGGGTCGAATTTTGAAAACAGGATCAAGAACCGAAGGGTAGATGGTATGGAACTATTCAAGAAAACCTATCCGTAGCACCATGGTATAACAAACTCAAAATGGCCAGTCGAGACTTTATTATGATTATAAACAGATTACGTTTTGGTCACTCAACCGTCCCGGCCCACCTGGCTCGGTTGGGCATAGTGGAAAGCAGCTACTGCACCTTCTGCAATAATTCTGTTGGTGCTATTAGTGCAAAATCAAGTGATAGTGCAAGATCCCTCCTGCCGCCTGAGTGATATGTTAAAAAATAGATCCTATTACGTGCCTCTATATAAATTCATAAAAAATACAGTGGGGAAATTATAATAAACCGAATAAAATTACTCAAGACTTGGCCTAAAGGTCTAGATACCAGGCCATAAACTCCAAAAAAAAGACATCTGAGTGAGTCTGACTCTGATCTGATGGTTTTGGCGGGAACTTGACCAGCGGCGGTTTGCTGCTCCTATATTATTGTTTAAATAATGGTTTGAAGTGGACTTTAATATGTAAAAGTGGTGCGATTTTGTGTATTAATTGTCTACGCATGTGAACTATTAGTGGAAACAGTTAAACAAGTGCTCTGGTGGTAATGGATTCTCAAGATAAGCTGTCTGTTTGCATAGGCGCCTTTAGATACCATCGCCAACTGTCTGCTGGATCAAGTTGCCGTCAAAATCTCCCAAGAACTGCACAATGTGACGCATCAACATATTGTGAAGCAGTGAACTATGAAGGATAATTACAAAAGCAAGGCTGTATGGCATAGTTCCTTTGCCTACTCTCTCGAGCGAATAATAAAAACAACAACAACAACAACTGATCTGACATCTACTAAAATCTGACGTTTGTAAGCTCAGCTCAGTCGTCAGTCCGTCAAATTTATGAAATAAAATTTTGTTTTGGTATTTTTGAATGTTTGGACTGTTTTCGCAGTTAAAAAGTATAAATCAGTATTAATATAATTAATAGCATCAGCTGAAATACTTTTATGACAATGTTAAAATAATTAATAAAGTAGGAGAGCCGATCAAATTGAACTGCGTATTTAGGTATTCAAATCTATGTTGTTTTAACGAAGAAGAACTGTGTTATATTTTATCATTTGTAAAAATTGCATCAATTAATTTTGTTTTAACAGTCTTTTTCAGATTGACCAGAATGGTTTATAATTATAATTATTTGGCAGATTATGGTGCTTTGTTTACATTTTTGCTAGTAATAACATTGGCGATAGCTTGTTGCATCTGGTGCTATTGTATCAGAGCACAGTAAGTAGAATTTCACAATTTTTACACATCGTCAAAAAATATAGGATCATATTTAAGTATTACAAATATCAATTAATGGACACAAATCGCACCTACATATTACCCCTATGAGGCAATCTCTGAGGGAAACCTATTTTCATCTGTGGACTTTCATAGGCTGTAGTGGGTAGATTACAAATATCGTACCAATCAACATCTTAACAGTCTAATGCCTGAGAGGTATAGGCAACTTTTGGAAACATTGGAAAAATTTGATATTCTTAATGAATTTTGCATAGGAAATGCAAACGGAATGGAAAGTTTGACTGGGGTATTTTCATTTATTATTTTTATTCATAAAATTTATTTTAGTTGATTATTTATTTTTGCACAACTGTCCCATATGGAAGGTAAAGTTTTTGAGTGTATATATATAATATGTACGTGTATATATATTTTTAATTGACACACATTGTAGCCTAAAGGGCTTGATGTATTTTAAGTTATTATGGTTATTGTTAAATTAATCCGAGTAGTCTTAGTGACATACAGTATAACATTTGATTTTTTTCTATTCAGTAAACTTTTTCACATAGGGTTTTTTAAATTACTGTTTTAACTATTGGGCGTGTTCATATGTATATTATAACTGAGCAGAAGCATGTTTTCATCATCATCAGCTTGAAGCACAACACTGCTGGATAAACTGTATTCAAGTATATATTTTCACATTAAGTGTACACAGCAGGGTCTTAATATCTTAATATTTATATTATAGTTGTTACTTATCACTTAACCTTTTACTTGCATTGTTTGTAATAAAACATTTAACAAAATTTAATTTGATGTAAATGTTTTTCTAAATTTTAGTATTTTTTTTTAATTACTCTATCTTCAGTTTTGACAGTTGACTCTTTCTGGCAGACATATCTCTGTGAAAGACTGGAGCTATGATTCCACTCGATCACTTCTTCAATATGAGCTGTATTGAAGTTGCGTAAGTCCAGCTGCATGAATTTGGAGTTCTGTCTGTTCAGTTGCCTGTCTGTTGCCAAATGACTGCTGCTGAAGACTGCAGCATCATTTCCCATTTTTGTGTTCTTCTGCAGCGGTTCCTACAAAACTTAGCTTCAACTGCATGGACACTTCCACAAACTTGTCATTCATATTGTCCACTGTATTGTAATCTTCTAGGTACTGAAAATGAGTTTGTAACTCGTGCTGAAAATTTTGGATTAGAGCATGAGGAGCATTGATTTCATTAAATGTGACCTCTCCAACTTACTGTTTACGTTCAGTGTGCCTCTCACCATTCGGTTATCATTGCCTATTTTCACCCTCGCGATCACTGAGACATCACTGAACAGTTGCCACCTAGTCATCATAATGAAGTCAATCTCATTTTTTGTCTAACCCTCTGGGATAGACCAGATCCTCTTCCTGTGGGGCTGCTTCTGGAAGAAAGAGTTCATCATAATGAGTCCCTCTTTCTCCATAAAGCCGGTCCTTGAATTCTTTTGCCCTTTCGACACGACACGACATTTCGCGTATTCAACACGACACACTCCCTCTCTTTATAACATTGTTAATGAGAGACTTGTGGAAGATAAATCCAACACCTCCTTCGGACGGATGGTCACCCTCCCGATGATAGAATAAGTTGCTGGATTTGAGGATTACTGTACCGGACCTGGAATCCTATAATATTCTAGTGCAACTTGTTTCGTCAGCCCTCAGGGTGCGTGTGTTATATGTTGCCACGTCGAGTCGTCTTAGGTGGCAACCACTCTCCACTACATGTCATCCTGTGAGTGTCACAAGAGATTAGAGCAAAACTGAAACAGTATATGGGTAGTACCAACACAAAATAATTAAAACTGAGACTGCCAATCCGCCTGCCCCAAGCGTGGCAACTATTGCAAATATTTCCGCTTTATGAGACAATCATCTCTTCATTTGTGAATTTTTGATATATATGAATGAATGGTATATAGATACGATAATTGCTGTGGTTACAGACTTATGAAGACAAGATTTCTGTTTTTTCAGTGATAAAGCAATGCAGCATTATATCATGAACTTGGCCGAAAAGAAAGGAATCAATGTGGAACCATATACATTACATGCAGAGACATGTAATCAGTCACATCAAGCAAACGAAAATTGTTCCATTTATGTGCCAGATGTCGGTATTATACTTTAAGATAGTGTGGGTAAAATTATTTCAGTCTGATTTTTCCAACTAGTAATATATAAACTAGTGCATTTTACTTCCCATAAATAAAATATGTGTACACATATATAACTAACACAATTAATTGAAATGTAAAAGTTTTGTTTCCTTTAATTAGGCATTATACAAGAAAAAAATAGTCTCATGGCTAAGACTTTTGGTATTTATAATTAGAGGTATTTATTTATAGATACTCTTAATTAATAGAATGGCTTAAAATATTTAAGGCTTTATAAAAGATCAGTGCCACTACACAGTGTGGCTCCATCACGTTCCGTGGGTGTTATAAAAAGCGACGGAGGAAAACAAATCAGGAGATGGACAGCAGCGTTTTACTTATTCCCTCCTGCCAAGCGTGGCCACTATGGCACCTATCGCTCTATGAAGTGATCTATTTAAGAGGATGTATTGAGCAGTGGACTTTTGGTAGGATGTAACATTATAAAAGATCGAATAGCAATAACAGTAAATATATGACCGACTTTCCCAAACTATGTTGGAGAGTACGGCAATCACAGTTTAAATTCCGCATTGTAATTATTAATGAAGTGGTCCCAGTAAAATATGTTATGCCATTACTTAAAAAACCTGGATTTCTGTGATGTTTCATTTATGTTGATGAGTAATATGTGTATAGATGTTTTATTTAAGTCGAGCAAGCTTTGCTTGTTGTTGTGATGTCTAATACACACATGCTCGTGTATAGCAACTCTCTCGCTTGTCACTTGCAACTGCTTGTATATTGAACAAAATAACAAGTTGCTTAAGTGTGTTTATACAAAAATAAATTCGTTTTAAACAAAAATAATTTATTAATATTTAAATCACAGTTTTGATGTTAATGACTCCATTAAGTAATTATTTTTTAATTTAATTGACTATATTTGACAGCCCTAAAATAAAATAAGTATTATTTAATTAGAAACTAAATTACAAGTTAAAATTAAAATTTAACACTGCAGATTAGCAAAGGACACAAAACATTGGGCATGTGAATTTACACTAACAAATGAGACCAACCCACCATCGTAAGATAAAACATCTATACTGCTAAATTTAAGCTATGAAAACATTTATGACATTTCTGTGTTTCTGAGTTAAAACCCGTAATTAGAGAAGTATGTAAATAAGAGGTAAAATATGTATCACCAAAGTTCATTGCATTTGTAGTTTTTAAGTCTATAGTTATACAGCATGTAATAATAACCCTGTCTGAACTGAGAAAAAAATGGCGAAGATCCTTTTCAGTTTGGCGTCCACACATATTTAACATATTGAATAAAAATGATTCTAGTCTATTTTAATGTATTAGTGTATTAGTTAATACATATGTTCTTAACGTTAAAGTTTAGTTACTAAGGATTGATTTGGCCTAATGAAGAGATACGAAACTAAATATTAATTATATACTTAATTAATTAAAGTCAATTAATTTAACACGACATTTTATTAATAAGTAAAGTAATGGTGCAGGTACGGATCGAAATCAACATGTTGCTTGTGAACAAACTGATGTGGGGCGAGTTTACTATAATTTTTATGAAAAGTAGAAACTAGTCCTTGGTCTAACTCTTTTAACATACCTTTTGGATCAGACAGGGTTTTTATTACATGGCATATATTGTAGGTTAGTAAGACTTGTGTATTTCATCTGGCATAGATAAAATATATGCCTAGAAATATTGGCATAAAGTGAGTGTAAGACATGCATTAAATACATTATAATCTATGCAATGATGACCATGATTATTTTAATATTCAACATAGCCTTTTACTTAAAAATGTCAAATTAGAACAAATTAAATGAAAGTATGATATTGAGTTATGTAACTAAATTGTGACTCCTACATTTTTCTTGTAACTAGTAAAATACAACAACATTTAAATTTTTTACCTTGATTCCGCCCATGAAACTTGCCAATAACGAAACTACTTTTAACACTATCTATTAATATCACATTTAATAGAAATAAAAAAAAAATTGGTCTTGGATATACTTTATAAAATGAATAATCCGTGTATAAAAATGGTATCTACTTCAAAATGAATTGTTTAATTAAATGATCAGTGAAGTGCTTTTTAAATGTGCGTCCAACATGTAACACAAACGGTTGCATATTATGAAAACAAAAATTTTGCAGTTTTCAGTAGTTCGTTCTAGTCATAATACCAAGTTTTTATAATAGTATGGACTAACTTTGGAATATGGAAAACAGAAAGAATAATATTTTGAGAGTGACAGATAAAATAAAAGTAGCCTAAGTTACATACTTGTTTTTATACTACTATTAGTTTTTATACTCCTTATAAAATCAGCTATCTACCAGTGAAAGTCCCATCTAAACAAGTTTACAGGTTTTTGCGTGATTCGCGTTCAGACAGACGTCGCGTTTTTTTTTCGACTTCTTTACATTTATCGTTATATTTTGGCCAATTTAAACAATATCTTTATTAATTATAGCGTATGTGTTATTCTGATGTATGAGCTACATAATTGTAAAGTTTAATTAAAATCCATTTAGTAGTTTTTGCGTGAAAGACTAACAAACATCCATACATCCTCACAAACTTTCACATTTATAATATTTGTAAGATTTCATTGTTTGCCAGTGTACGATTTTCATTATCATTTTACTTAAAAATCAATCATATAAATGATGTTCCTAATTTATGTACCTACCTTATATAAAAATACCTAAATTCTAAATTTTTATGTATAATTCTAAGTGTCATCCGTAGTACAATTAACTAATCTACTAGAGTCTTAGCAAAAGGTAATTGCAGCCTTAATGTTTGTAGAATAAGATATTTTTTTATAAACATATTATGAACCCTTAAACACTTGAATTTCTGCAGTATTCTAAAATTTTTAAAGAATGATAAAATGGTTTTTGTGTGTGTGTGTGTGTGTGTGTGTGATGTATTTAAGATGAGGTGTGGAGTCTCATTATGGCACTCTTAATAAATCTAGTCTTTCAGCATTATTTATGACATTTTGTTCATATTGATGATGATGATGAAATATATATTATAGTTTTAAGCTTGTGTAGTATCAGAATTGATAAAATATAATAAGATCTGTACCTGCGACATTGTATTCACACTATCGTTGTAGTTTTATGTACATACACGTATTAATTAGAAAGTCACATTCAGTGGTTATATTTCTGATAAGTTCAGTTTAGCTTTTTATTTAAAATAAAATTATCAAATTAAGAAAATAAATAAAAACCGCCTTCAAACACTAAACAGAATAAAATAATTTATACATAATTTAATATTTACTGAATACGATATTTTAATTTTTTGGTACTATTATTATTATTAATTTTTTTAAGTTCAATTATTTGAACCTTTTGAGTGGATTAAGAAATATCACAAGCTCAACGTAACAACTAGAATATTTTCTAAATAGTTACATTAAAAAGTTCTTTGAAATTGTGAATTTATTTAATAAACAATTAAACTAGTATATTATAATAATATATACTAATGTCGAAATCAAATGTGCCATAATAATATTGAATTTGGTTTAATAGGTTTGTAATATAAGTATTATTTATTTAATCTAATATTAATATGCACCAATCTTGCAAACAATATAGAAACGAATGTATATTTAGCGTACTGCATCAAGTACGAAAAATACATATTCTTAAATTATGAAAATGTCAATTCATTCATGAAGTTAATTTAATTGATGTATATATATAAATTTTGTTCACCAATTCTTTGACATATTTTGTATCTACTCTAAAACATTTAAGAAAAATGTTTAACCAGGAATGATTACATGAAACGCATGATTTCGGAGAGACATCATGGACCTTTAACAACAAAGTGAACTCTGGAGGTTAAGCAAAGTTGTAGCTGCCATTGCAGTAATATAAATTTAAAAAAAAACATTTATTACTAAATATGCACATTTATAGGTCATAAATACAGATCAGTACAAGTGAAACATTAAATGATTAAGATGAGCGCACAATTTAGTTATTGTAACAGAATTACTTATAGGTAGTGCTGTTCTTTGTATCCATATATTTATTACCTTTGTCTAATGTGACGTGAATTTGTACTTGCCATTATTTAGCAGTTTTGTAAGTGTTTAGTAAATATAATTTTATTTTATAACAACCGTTAGTAATTTTACTTTTAAAGACAGCTCGCTGCGTATATTTCAAGTGACGCCAAAACTATGCTCAACGTATTATTGTGAGAATACGCACTGAAGTACACAAACTTCTAAATTCATTTGCAAACAACGACGTGATTTTAGGTGCATGTGTGCGTTCAGCAGTGAACTTTTACAGGCTGGTAAAGAAAGAAAGAATAAAGATGCGTGCGTGAATGCAGATCGAGAGTCGCTTGAAAATACGCAGCGCTATGTCTATCTTTCATTGTTGGTCTGAGTGGCAACATTGTAAACAGTAAAGAATGTAATTGTAAACTTCAGTTTATATTTAATAACTAGCTGACCCGGCAAACGTTGTTTTGCCATATACATTATTTCTAAGAAATATTTTTTAGTTTTAATAATCGCGATTAAAAACAGGGGTTGATCGTAGAAGGGTGAACATTTGAAGTTTTATGTATTTTTCAATGCTAAATCATAATAAAATAAAATAAATTGTTAAAAAAAGATATTTAGGTTTGGGTCAACCTTATCATTTAATGTTTTAAAAAATAGATGTTGCCCGATTCTCAGACCTACTCGCTATGCACACAAAATTTCATACAAATCGGTTCAGCCGTTTCGGAGGAGTTTGGTAACAAACACCGCGACACGATAATTTTATATATTAGATTTATTCATTCTGGGTATGAATATTTATTGGAATTTTTAAAACGTATTTAGGATATAATGCTTAATGTAGATTCCTAGATTGTTCGGTAGGCTGGGTGTAAGAAGAAATATAATAATTCTTATATTTAATTTTCTATTCAAATATATAATGGATGCTTATTATATATATGAATGAATTAATGAATTTTATCTTTACAGTGAGTATAATTATTAAAGAGTAAATAAAAGAAGTGTGAATAAAGTTATGAATTTTAAAAGTTTACCTTACTTTCATAATTGTACAAGTATCTGGGATGGTGTACTGCCAATTGTAAAATTCGTGACTGATTGCTTATGAATTATATTCTAATCTTTATACCGGCTGTAAAGTGTGTACCTTGTCCCAAATATATGACATATAAAATATCTTTGCTTTTTATTTAAACTAATATTATTTAGCTGCAGGTATGTAAGGTTTATTTTTTCGTTTCTTTTTTGACTTATTAAATTTTTCCCACCTATTGGCAAGTAGTGACGTAGCCGAAAATGTAAAAGCGCTTTGACTTAGCTTTACAAAAACCTATTCACCATTTTACCTTAGACACCCACACCACATAGTTACATGCTGGTAAATTATCCCACTCCATTGCTGTACGCATTACAAACAAGTAATAAAAAGTACGAAGTAAACTTTTTGATGTGAATGCGTGGTTGCGAGATATGTGGTCAACAAACGGGTGGAGACCAGCTTGCAGTTCATGCTCGAACTGCACCAACTGTGACATTTTGCACATGCCCGAACGGGTTCCCGTTCTTGTCGTGGCGTGGGGACTTAGTAGCCGTGGCTTGGTGACCCACGGTGAACAAAGAGGAACCTCTTGGCTGGACCGTGGTGTAGGCACAGATTACTTAATAGTTTACTAAACAGATACATCACTCCCATACAAAAGCTAAAATACCTACGCTATAATAGCCTACAAAATCTTTATAATAATATCTGCTGTTCGCAGCGAGAAGAAAATGTACCATAAGTACGCGCATAAAGAGTCGAGACTGTGTTGACCGCCGTGCGCCTCACGTGCAAGCGCGTCATCGTACGAATGCGCTAGGGTTGTACCTATGATCATTATTGTAATAAAACGAATCTTGCGAAATAACCATATTTTTATTTGTCAATCAAATATGTTTGAGTTTTGTAAATAGATTTATACATTTTTTTCCTTCTCTGATTTCTCGGTTATTAAATGTTATCGTTGAAAATATCCTAAATCGCGTAAATAATTTTAATAAATAATCATGAGGAAAACAGGAGCAAAGCGGAAGAAAATCAGTGGTTTGTAAAATTTGTAACACGCTGCTGCCAGGCCGATTCATTATGGCGTTGTCAAAATTATTTAAGATTTATTATATAATTTATTATATAACTAGCTTTTTACCCGCGGCTTCGCTCGCGTGCGCTTGAATTTGGGAACATAATTAAATGCTATTCCGTGCCAAATTTAGAAAAACTCGATCACTTTTAGAGTCACCTCGGTGACTATGTCTCTATGTCTGTCAAAGATTTTTTTTCATTCTAAAATACTATTAGACGTAGATGATTGGTAAAATGCTACAGAAACACGTGAATATATATGTCTAGAAACTCCTATTATTTTTTTATATCGGGCGTGTCTTCCGATTTCGATATATTCATATAAGAAAGGTAAATAGTCCTGAAGTCAAAATGTATTATTATTATTTACATTTTACTCTTTACATTTATTTATAGTTAAAGTTAATTTAGTTTTAACAAAGTATTATAATGTTTATTTGAGACATCTTATTAATATCATTGGTCCTATTTAATATTGATTGGCACCATAAAAAAGATGTAGATATTTTTTTTTTTACTTCGAGTAGACTTGAAAATTTCATAAATACAGTTCTATAATAATGAATGCTACACATGGATTAAAACTAATGTTACTGGTTTTTTTACGCATCTTGGATGAAAGTTCCGAGTAAAAGAACATATCGTTGATGTGAAGCACCGAAGCTCCAGGAAGTCTAAAGTATGTCAACATGTTTAGTATCGTCCCAACCATTATATCGGATCTGATAAACAACAAATCTTTGGAATAGAACACCGAATCCTATTAATGAGGATTCGCGAGGCTATTGAAATTAAAAATATCCTAATTTTAATAGAGAAGATAGCTGAGTGCTACCATCTGCTAAGGACCCCATAATTAATAAAATTAAATTCAAACTACTACTGTATAATATGTACTGTGTAATATTTATTCTATTCTATTTTAACTATGACATCAGGTCGTCAAACACCTTAGTTCTCCCGCACCTCCCCTGATCATGGGTGCTGTAAAGTGTCCAAAACATCGGGAATTTAAAAAGTTCAATTTAAACGCGATAATATCCTTAAAATTCGTTTTATTCCTTATAAATATTATTCACAATGAACGTGAGGATCACTACACTCATGAACGGGAGTAGAAAAATGTTCGCCCTGTTCTCTGTGAAAGAAAATCCACCACCTCATATCGTCCCGTCGTAAGAGGCGACATAGGAAAACAAACTGGAGATGGGATGGGCTGCATCATCTTCTTGACAACAGATCAAAATAATAATAGCTGTGGTTGCCAATCCGAATTTTAACTTTTACCCTCATCTTTGCAAGCCTTAATATTTACTGTAGAGTGAAAACTAAAAGCAACATACTCGAAAACACGAATAAAATAAAAACAGCATATATTGCCCCATGAAAAGTAAAAAAGTAGCAGCTTACATGTTGCTAATAATAGTCACAGGCCACAGATTTTTAGCCAAAAAAGTGTTCGCTGCGCTGATTCCAACGCGGGATGAATGTAATGTTAATGATTCAATTATTTACATCGTATATTCAGTAGCACTGTATTATTTCATTTTATCAATGACTTCCCATTTTAGTTTATTTAGAAGTAAGTAGGTGGCGCGAATATTAGATGAAATAATTAAAGCTAAAACCATACCATCTAGTAATATAAGCAATAGAAGCGAACATTTATTTATTATATCAATAAGGGATAAAGTGAAGTCAATTCTCTTAAAAGTTCTGTTTCTGTTAAAAAATACGCTATCAGCGGTGGTGGTGAAAAACGATTTAATGATATCGTCATATGACCATATTATAAAATAGCAACGTTGTGTTTAGTTATAACTATCTTCAAACGATTTCTATTCATTGATTTGGTCAAGCTATATCATGACATGGTCAACAAATACTGTTAAATATCACGAAATGACCACACCATTTCACGAAACGATAGACTACTACTTTATGATATATGATTAATTCTAAGATCTGGCCACGACATCCATAAAAATGTCTTGAATAAAACTATAATGATAATGAAAATTTTGCAACAATTGCAAATTTCAACAGTGGTCACCGGAACCGGTGCCACGCGGCAGCTTTTCCTGTCGCACGGATGGGCAGGCTCGAACCGGGGTGGTACCACGACCTCACAGAAAACCAGCGTGAATTAGAGGTTTACCTCTGCATTTCGCTTGGTGAGTGCAGGTATCCGGAGGCCCTTTTTACTGGAAATTAGTCATTCCATCTTAGTACTCACGGGTGACAACGCATCTACATTTTGATTTGTAATAGAGGATAGATGTAGATGTCTATGGGCCGCAGCAACCACTTACCATCAGGTGGACTGTGTGCTCGTTTGTCACCCTTATCCTATAAAAAAAATGCAGACAGACCAGTTTTAATCACTTTACATATATATTAGTAATTCTAATAAATACCTTATCAATTTTTATATTTATGATAGACGTCACTATTATCTATTGAAATTATTACACTTTCAAAATAAACTAACAAAAATACCAAAAAACTAAACGTTAGAGTTTTTTAGTAATTTTCAAAATCTAATAATTTAATCATATAAATGTAAGTTATTTATATAATTTCATTTATTAGTAACTGAAGGCAAAATATACTACTTTTTCCATTTGATGATAGATGGCGCTGTTTTGAATACCAAATCGGTGTAGTTTCAAATTAATTAACAAAGATTATAACTATATTTTAAACTTTATTTACAAATATGGAATTTATTTGAAAAACACCCGTCATCCCGCCTATAACTAAGATATAATAGAAAATTAACATCTAAAGAAAATAAAATACTTAACCTTCCTTTTTCGAAGTTCCGTAATCGGATGAAAAGTAGCCTATAAGTTGCCCCGGGTTACTCACTACCTACATACAAAATTTCATGTAAATCGGTTCAGTAGTTTTTGCGTGAATCCGGAATACACAGACAGACAGACAGACAGAAAGACAGACAGACAGACAAAAATTCTAAAAACCACTAATTTGGCTTCAGAACCCTTTATTTAGTCCCCTGGACTTGTTTTTTCAAGAATATATTAGAATTACAGACACGACTTTTCTACAGATTTATTATATGTATAGATGAAATTATTACACTTTCAAAATAAACTAACAAAAATACCAAAAAACTAAACGTTAGAGTTTTTTAGTAATTTTCAAAATCTAATAATTTAATCATATAAATGTAAGTTATTTATATAATTTCATTTATTAGTAACTGAAGGCAAAATATACTACTTTTTCCATTTGATGATAGATGGCGCTGTTTTGAATACCAAATCGGTGTAGTTTCAAATTAATTAACAAAGATTATAACTATATTTTAAACTTTATTTACAAATATGGAATTTATTTGAAAAACACCCGTCATCCCGCCTATAACTAAGATATAATAGAAAATTAACATCTAAAGAAAATAAAATACTTAACCTTCCTTTTTCGAAGTTCCGTAATCGGATGAAAAGTAGCCTATAAGTTGCCCCGGGTTACTCACTACCTACATACAAAATTTCATGTAAATCGGTTCAGTAGTTTTTGCGTGAATCCGGAATACACAGACAGACAGACAGACAGAAAGACAGACAGACAGACAAAAATTCTAAAAACCACTAATTTGGCTTCAGAACCCTTTATTTAGTCCCCTGGACTTGTTTTTTCAAGAATATATTAGAATTACAGACACGACTTTTCTACAGATTTATTATATGTATAGATTTAGGTGTCCAGGTCTGGGGAAAAGAGGATTGTCGGTATTGCGAGGCGCCGCTCTCCCTATCCTTCGCGGCCGAAACACAAATCACAAAATAGTCAGGTTAACGGGAGTGGTGGAGGCTTTTTTAAAGACTGAAAAAAAAAAAACTAAGAGATGTCCGTACAGAAAAGCTCATGTACTTTAATAATGGCAAACATACTCTAATACATCTTTCACGCAGACCTTATTACATTTGCTTACTCAAGTGTCGCGATATAGGCCACACACAGGGTGCAAAGTCAGCAATAGCATTTATGTACGTACTTGTATCACTCTGTGTGGGGTTGAATCCATGACTTCCCTCCTCATCGAAATTATCGGCATTTTCAGGAATCCGATGATTTCGCTTAATTACACACAGTTTATATCTAATTATAATTACAATACAGAAAATTGTTATCGTTCCTAAACTAACACTTTTCTTATTTTAGCACTTGAATTTTCACTGAGATTTATTTTGTTAAATTTTAATATTTAGTTGGACCAATTGTTTAGTTTCGTCTAGATTTATACCTTTTAATCTCACTTATCTGACACTGGGAGGCTTCGAAATCTTCAGTTCTGGTAAGTTAGCCATTGGGTAAATTCGGTAATTTAGGTCATCTGAGGAAGACTGGTGGTACTTAATTGACTTTGACTTACCCACATTAAAATTATTTCTTACATCGCCTGTAAAAATAAAATAGCAATACGAATCATAAATATTAAGCGCCTAGTTGATTATTTGCTGCAATAATACCATTACGACTTTTACCTGTTTTATTACTTAAGGATTGAAGTATTATCCTTTTGTATATCCAAAAATGCCTCTGAAAAGAACGCCCCCAACTACACCTATCTTTGATGTGAACACCTCTCAATCCCTTTGTCAATCAGAACCAAACTTAAATACAACAGATGACACAGAACTCGAAATAAGTTACGTTGCCCAGCGTAATAAAAGGAGAAGAGAGGAAGTAGATGAAAATTCTGATATTTCGACTTTCAAAAATGAAATACTGAGCATGTTTATGGACTTAAAATTTACAATGAAGGAAATAAAAGAACAGAACATTAGACTGCAAGAATCGGTGGACTTTACATCAAAGAAATATGATGAAATTACAGATAAGATGCAAAAGATGGAAGAAAATATAAAAAAAGATAAGAATTATATTCGCTTATTGGAAGCTAAAATAGATCAGCTAGAACGCCAAACCCGCTACAGTAGCCTGGAAATTCGAAATGTACCCAAAAATAATGTTGAAACCAAAAAAGATTTGATAAATCTAATTCTTAAAACAGGTAGAGTTATTAAGACCCCAATTCAACCATCTGATATAAAAGACGTCTTTCGTACAAATTCTAAGACCACGAATAAGCCTGTAATTGTTGAATTTACATCAAATATAGTCAAAGAGAGTTTACTCAAATCAGTTAAAACCTTCAATAAAGAAAATAAGCACAACAAACTGAGCACTGAACATCTGGGAATTGGAGGGCCCAAGACTCCAATTTACATTTCGGAAAATCTCAGCACTAAAACCAGAAGATTATTCTACTTGGCTAGAGAATTTGCTACTCAAGAAAAAATTAAATTCTGCTGGACAACATATGGAAGGGTATTTCTACGCAGAGAAGAGGGCTCGCCAACAATACGTATAGAATCGGAATCGGATTTTTTAAAATTAAAAACACAAAAATGACTAGATTTTCACTATCGATGTAACTTGAAAATAAGTAACTTTCTATTTTATTATTTTTACCGAACTTACTTTTATAATTATTCTTATTATATAATTTTCCTGTTAGTCATAAGTAACACATACAACACAATAAAAAACATTTACACACACATAATTCATACAATAACTATCACAAAAGCAACACTTACACATAACAATTGCACACCTAAAACCAACACAAATACACGTTCTTTTATTCACATAAATACGTCTGTTAGAAAAATAATAACTTATTACAACTCAATTGAAATAATATGTCAATATATGCCATATATTCAAGGATATCCCCAAGCATCACTGAAAATAAGTCATAAAAAAATAAATACTTTTAAAATTCAATCTTCCTAGTGAAACTATCATTAATGAGATTGACCTAGTAAACGAGGTAAGGTGTATGAGCTTGTCAAGTCCTACTGAGCTAGTCAAGTACCTTGGTAGGGATGTAAAAAACTTTGATCATAAAAACTTGTCTTCCTTTTGTGTATTATGTGTTAATATAAGAAGTCTCAATTGTAATTTAGACGCTTTTCTAGTTTTCATGTCACAATTGAATATTAATATAGACATTGTAGTTTTTACTGAATGTTGGTTAAAAGATGATTCCATAATACCGGAAATAGACACCTACACATCATACTATACTAAACGTTTATTTAACCAGAATGATGGTGTGGTAGCATACGTTAAAAATAACATAAAAGTCACATCATATGAACCATTAGTCGATGATGGCAATGTGCTAATACTCACTGTTGATACAGATACCACGGTTATCTGTACATATAGACCACCAAGTTTTCGCAATCCAACGCAGTATATCACATCACTTGATAAAATACTTCATAGCATAAACACAAGTATCGTAGTCTTAACTGGAGATCTAAACTTAGATGTTATGCCTTGTACTATAAAAGGATATTCTGCCGAATACCTCAATATGCTCTCTATGCATGGCTTAAAACAATGCGTTTATCTTCCAACAAGGAAGGAAGCGTGCTTAGATCATTTTATGGTACGAGCCCGACATGGGATTACATCTATTGTTTTCGATGAATTTACTGACCATCACCCTATTTTATTACTTATTGACAGAGTAAAAATTAGTAAAAATAAATCAAAATTTTATAAAGTAAAAATTGACTTTGACAAAATAACTGTAGGTATGAATGAGCTTAACTGGGAAGAATATTATAGAATCGACAATGTCAATGATGCTGCAGAGTATATTGTAAATATTATAAAAGATTTAATACAAGTTAATACAACCAGAATAACTATATCTAAAAGAAATAGGCCATTAAAACCCTGGATAACACCAGGAGTTGTAAAATCGATAAGAAAAAGGGACAAATTACATAAACAACTAAAAAAGGAAAATAATAATGAAGATTTAGCATCACACTATAGGAAATACAGAAACACATGTAACGACATAATAAAAAAGTTAAAAAGACAGTATTACGAACAAGAACTTATTACCAGTACTGGAAACGTTAGAAAGACATGGAAGATAGTTAAAGAAGTTTGTAATCTAAGCCAATCAAAACAACCGACAACAGAATTGTTAAAAATTAAAGATACGCCAAAAGCTTCACTTAATCTTGTAAACACCTATTTCACAACAATTGGTTCACAGCTTGCAAATTATACTCTGAACACCATAGGCAAATCAGTCTCAGAACTTGCTGATAATTTCAAACAGATAGGTCCAACACATTCGATGGCTTTTTTCTTAACAGATCCTGAGGAAGTAAAAACTACTATTAACGAACTTAAATCAAATAGTTCCCCTGGCTGGGACAAAATTACTACTGATTTCGTTAAAAGGTATAGTCAAATTCTTTGCGCACCTATAGCACATCTATGTAATAGTAGTTTTCAGACAGGGCAATTTCCATCACTATTCAAGCAGGCCTTAGTAACACCAATATTCAAATCTGGTGATAAGTCCGTTCCTTCGAATTACAGGCCGATTTCTTTGTTACCTACTTTTTCAAAAATAATTGAGAAGCTTGTGAACAACAGACTTATAAAATATCTAGAGCGTTATGGATATCTAGCTGCGAATCAATTTGGTTTTAGGGCACATCGTTCAACAGAAGACGCTATTTTACAACTGATTTCGAAAATAACATCTTACGTAGACAAAGGTGATAAGTGCATCTGTGTTTTCTTAGACTTGCAAAAAGCGTTCGATACTGTGTCTATTCCTATACTTCTCGGACGTCTCGAAAATCTGGGTATAAGAGGTATGCCATATGCATGGTTTTGTAACTTCCTTAAAAACAGAACCCAAGTATTACGTATTGACGACGACCTAAGCGATAAAGCCGAATGTACCTATGGCATTCCACAGGGTAGCATTCTTGGACCAACACTTTTTTTGACGTACATAAATGAATTATGCAAAATTAATATCCGTAGTGCGGACCTTTTTATGTTTGCGGACGATACTGTAATCCTCTTTCATGGTACAGACTGGGATACTGTGCAGCAATGTGCTGAAAATGGATTACGCATGGTTACAAAATGGCTGGAAAACAATCTTTTAACTGTCAATTGTTCAAAAACGAAATATGTATGTTTTTTCAAAACAATAATCTCAAAACCACCCCACAGCTTCTCTGTCACCATGCATACGTACCCTTGTAATACGTTCCAAAAAAAAGAGAGATGTAAATGTACAATATTAGAACGAACATCTACGATAAAATACCTTGGGGTAATCCTCGACGAAAGATTAAATTGGCAACCTCATATATCAAATTTATCTAAACGAATTCGGAGACTCATTATAGTATTTAAGAACCTAAGAACTGTAGCGAATAAAAAACTACTAATTCAGACATATAACGCCCTTTGTCATTGTCTCATAAATTATTGCATCTGCTCATGGGGTGGAGCTCCAAAAACATATCTTATTGAGGCCGAGCGAGCTCAAAGATCTATACTAAAACTAATATTACATCTTCCTTATACATACCCAACATCTAAAGTTTACGTATTGTCAAATGTCCTCAGTGTACGAAAATCATATATATACAAATGCATAAAACGATATCATAATTTTTCCCCACTATATGTAGCTAAAAACAAAAGAACACAAAAATGTCCAGTACCATTTGTGAAAAGCACATTTGCGAAAAGGCAATATGACTACCAAGCACCTCATTTATATAATACAATTAATAAAAAAATTAAGTTAAATAACTTAAAAAGTTACCAAGTAAAACAAGCTATTTTAAATTGGCTAAAAGAATACGACTATGAAAATTGTGAAAACCTACTTTAAGTTATGTACACATATTTTAATGAAAACAGTCGCGCGCACATACACACACACACACACACACACACACACACACACACACACACACACACACACACACACACACACTTTTTTAAATATTTTTTATATATTTTAGAGTCTGTATTGTACACGGAAAATCAGATCACTTAATGGGTGGGAAACTGCCTCCTAACATACAGGGTAACCTAGTTTAGGAGTCAGAGAACCAATGAATTGTATATTATATCTGTGTTCAATAAAGAATTATTATTATTATTATTATTATATTATTATTATTTAAAATGAATATTTCCAATTTCGCATTCACAAAAATCGTCTACGGTGATTATGTAAGTACCACATAACGGTTCATGAGTGACGTCATTGTCGCACTTTCTAGTAAGTAGGCTATGGTTTCTCACGTATAGTATCCATCTTTCGTGGCTTATTCGTTGGATTTTAGGATCTTCAATGTCAACAGTAACAGTATGCTGTTCACAGGCATCGAGGTTTGATTAAAACTCCACGAGCTGTTCCACGCAGCTTTCACTGTCGGGACTAGCAAGTATTATAATAGTTTTGTTTGCAATTGGCAATTAATACATTTTGAAATAACTATATGTTTTATTCCCTACTAAAGGGACCTCTAAGATAAACTTGATCTGGTATTCTTTTATAAAAGCCTTAACCTTAATAAATTTTTCTAATTTAACTAAGTTATTTTCATTTACAGGATATAACAAATTTTCAGTCGTCGTGATTGATTGTAATAAATTTAACAATGCCGTAGAGTTAAATATTGCTTGACGCAGAACAGATACCTTACTGAACGCTAATGCAGTTTCGGTTTCTCGTAGTATTACGTTAATAGTTCTAAAATAACTCAAACACATGTCAAACATATCTAAGACATAAGTAGAATAAATGGAGTTTTCTTCTTTTGTAATTAGGAATTTAACTGGATAAATTTCTCACTTGTACCTCATTTTTATGCCAGGTATAGACTAAAATTTGGTTTGGTTTTCAGTCAATGGCCTCCTTTAATATAGAAATACTATTAGATTCCAGATATTGTCCTGCACCGTTACTATACTACTATCAGTAGATATAGGTGGTAACGGATAGTTCGTGTTAGTCTCTAACTGGTCGACGGATACAGTGGCGGATGTATCAGTTATAGTTGTTGTCTTAGAGCCGTCCCTGTTTTCAGCCGTCAAATCCACAATTTAGTTAGTTAATTCAGTCAGATATTTTTGTAGTTTTTGTTCTTTGGGGTCCAGGTTTACTTCCAGTGATTGTGAGTCATTAGAGTCTATGGCATTTAGTCTTATCCGCGACAGGGCCATCAGCATTACTATTTTGTTTTCCGTTTTTGTATACAATATCGAAATCGTACCCTTGAAGACGTAACCGCCAACGGGTCAACTTACTGTTCGGTTTTTTGAGTGAAAAAAGCCAAACTAGTGGTCTATAGTCGGTATATATGGTAAGCTTACGCCTATACGGTATATATTTTACGGTCTATATTATGGCGAGTAGTTTACGCTCTGTTGTGCTATATCTAGTCTCAGTGTCCCTGAAAGTCCTACTAGCGTAGTCAATGGGCTTATCGGATCCTATTGTCCCCTGCGATAAGACCTTACCTAAAGCAAAAGTAGAAGCATCTGTAGTTAAAAAATAAGGTTTGGCTGGGTCTGGGTATTGCAGTAAAGGTGCATTAGTCATAAGTTCCTTACAATTCTGAAATGCATCAATATATTTTTGATCTACTACAATTTTATTTCTTTTTTTTGTTAGACATGCTGTAAGGGGTTGAGTGATTTTGGCGAAGTGTTTTACAAAGCGTCTGTAATAACCAATCAATCCTAAGAAACTCTTGATCTCGGTAGTCGTCCTTGGTAATGGGTAGCTTAATACAGTCTGAATCTTATCACGGTTTTGTTTAAGTCCGTCTTTAGTAATGACGTCTCCTAGGTATAGCACTTCTTTTCTCAAGAATTCTGATTCGTCAAGTTGTATTTTTAAATTGGTCGATCTCAATCTGTTAAAAACTGTCCTTAATTTTTGTAAATCTTCTTGGAGGCTACTCGCGAAAATAATTATGTCATAATAATCATGCCTCTTAGGATGTTGTCCATGGCTCTTTGGAAGGTGGCTGGAGCGTCTTCAGACCAAAGGGCATTCCAAGGAATTCATAGTGTCCGTTCTATGCACTGAATGCAGTTTTTTATCTGACTCGTTGATCTCAATTTGGTGGTATCCACTAGCTAAGGTTGAGAAGTGCTCTTACCCAATTTGTTAAAAATGTCAGTAATATTGGGTAAAGGGTACTTATCGTCCACAGTTATGTCGTTTAAACGTCTGTAATCGATAACCATCGTATACTTCATTTCACCAGATGCGTCTTTCTTTTTGGGAACTAAAATGGACTGGGGCTGACCAAGGGGAAAAGGATTCCTGAATCACATTATCATCTAGTAGTTTCTGTACTTGGTTTTTAATTTTATGTATTTGAGCGGGGGGTTATCTACAGGGTTTGATATAGATAGGGTTTCCGTTTTTTGTTCTAATATAGTGTTTGACTTCATTAGCAAATTAAAAAAAATGAAAAAATATTTATATTCTCTACATAAGTAATATATCGATTTTTGTTCTTCTTCCGGCATGTGGTCCAAGCGTAATTTCTCTAAATTTTGCTCTAATATTTTATATATTTCAATATCTGATATATCTGTAATATGATTAACTACACACCTAGTCACTTTACTCTATTCGTATACTTCTACATTCAATGGTCTTTCAATAGTTAATTTTATCGGTATATCTAAAGTATTTTGGATTACTGTAGTCGTATAATCATCCTTACATCTCAATAACGCACTAGGCATTCGCACATCCTCACAAAATTCTTTATAATCGATTACAGCATTACCCGAATACAAATTTGTTGAGAGTTTGACTCTCTGCTCGGAAGGGGAAGATAACTCCAATACATAAGAAGATTTACTATGTATTATAGGTATTACGGTTATTTTAGTTTTAAGAATCTCGTTTTTCAAATCTATTACTGCTTCTAGCTTGTAAAGTAAATCATATCATACAGGTATATCATTCCCAATTAAGACATCGTATCTAGAGTTGATATTGTAAATGTTCGCGCCAAGCGCTAATGTCAAGAATCGACGCCAGATGGCACTCGGCTCGGCGCGATACCGGTTGAAGTTCGGCCGAGCGTGGCAAGGGCGCGCGGGTGGCGAGCGAAAAGGCTGAGTCGTCTGCCAGCTGTGCTAACGTCAGCACGCTGTCAATTTTTGTTCGGGAACTCGGAATAATTAGGCGCGGCTAGTAAATATACTGTCTAGGATTTGTAACGCGCATTCCTTGCTGGAGAGCTTCCCCGGGACTCATTGTGTCTGACTCAGTATCTGTATAAGTGCATTCGACAATATTAGCTAATGCGGCCTTTGATATTCTAGAAATAACTGTTGCTACGCGAAACGGTAGTGACCTTTGATCCGGACACTCCCTGTTCGTTTTGTGTGTTAAGCTTTATAACAAACGAGAGTTAGTGGCTTCTGTAAGTTAGTTAATAGTACGATAGAGTTAATGGATTGTCATCGTGACGAACGAAGAAAGTGACTGTGGACGGCGCCGCGGAAGATTACCTCAATTTGGAGCGGTGCTGACGTCCGGGCTGCTGCCGACGGCAAAGGTCTAATAAGGTCAATCACCATCAGTCACACCCAGATACACATCACAGCACCTTATTTCCCTTGCACCACACAACCACATACGACCTGACCGAATCCTGAGGGACCAGTCGCCTTGGATATAGGTAAGTAAGCTCCGTCTAATATTCTCTCTGTTGAATAGCAGCAAGATCGAACGCCCCGATAAAAATTAAACAATTCTGGTGGCAGGGAGCGTTGGTTTGATTGGTTTAATTTTGTGTCTACAATCACGCCCGTCCGTAATACGTAAAAATATTTTTTTTTGTACGTAATAATAAAATTATTTTCCTTTGTTGCTTGCTTATTTGGTAAGTGGGTTGATTGAAAAGCCGCGCCTGTTTAGTGCGCAAGCGGGAGTTTTTCTAGAGGTATACGTCATGTAGGTAGATGGTATCACGTAATCGGTTAATTATCGTTGTCGGATAGTTGTAGTGGATTGCTTATCGAAGGGTCGATTTCCGAGCTAGGAATTTTTTGTTGATCGACCGTGATGTGTATCTTTAGACGTATTGTAATTTGTATTTGAGATAAAGAGTAGTAATATAGTAATTTGTATTTGCGCAATTTGAATTTAACTTGATTTGATCGCACTAGTATTTGTTATTTGTTAATTTGATTTGTGTGTTTTCTTTTGTGCTAACTTATATTTGGTTGGTAAGTAGTAATTCATATTTGTGTAATTTCTATTCAACTCGATTTGATAGGAACTGCATTTGTTAACTGTTAAATTTTTGTTGAATTTGTTATTTGTTATCTTTGTAATTTGTGCTCGAGCCGCGTTGTAATTTGTATTTAGTAGTGATGTCATCGCCCAAGCTACTAATCCGTTGCCTGCGGACTGAGTTACACTGGGCCACAAGCGCCCATGCTTTCATAGGTCGACCGGATAGTAGGGTGGGCCACCAATGTATGAAGAAAAAAAAAGTTCTTTTCTTTTTACGTAATAGCACAAAAAAGGTGCCTTATTATGTACTTTTTGCACATGCAAAAAATCAGAATGATTGGATATCATCTTTAGCCTCCGGATTGATTTTGAAATTAAGTAAAATTAAGAAAATTTGACTTTAAGCTAAGTACTAAATATAATGTAAATTATGTTAAAAAAATATTTTTTAAATTGAAAGCACACGCTTTAGGAACATATTTGTTTATTATTACAAAGAATTGCGTTAAAAAGTAAAATACACATTTACTTATTTTTTTAGTTAACCCTAAAATCTGGTTTGCTCTCGAATTTTGGCATATTTTTGCAAGACTCTATTTGTGCTCTAATAAAGCCTTCTCTTGCAGTTTTGCTACATAATGTATTTGCTGCTTGGGTTACTGTCTTAACTGATCGTTCCACGGCTTGCGTATGACATGGCAGGCGTAGAAGAGGCAGTTCACCTTCACCTCTCTGTGAAATGAATAACTGCAGGTCTTCGTCATTCAAACTCTCGAGAATGGGGGGCTGGGTAATGTTATTCTGCCAGTCAATCAAGTCGACGTAAAATGATGCATCTAATTTAAGGGCAGGAACTTTAACAAGTCTTAATTTTGTTTGAGGAACGGTACGGGCTTTCAGGATACGAGGTGCGGCTAACTCTCGAATATGTTGTTGCGAGTCTGTCAACATTGTCAGTAATAAGTTCTCTGGATGAGCGAAATATCCATTCCGTATAATTACTGGATCTATTACAGCTTTTAGCTCTGCTGTGAGGTATCTAGAAGCAGAAATGAGCTTATACAGATGTCGCGCTCCATCCTTACAGCTGGGGTGAGTCTTGATAGAGAACCAAGTCGGAGCGTAAACCTTAACAACGTAAGTTGCTAAGATCACCAACTCTTTAGGCGGGGATTTTGTCGAAATATAGAGTCGCAGAATCCGATTAGCCCGGGTAAGCCACCTAACATGGGACATCTTTCCAGGTGACTTGTTTGCTAAATCTTCGGGAAGCACGCCGGTTGAGACAGCAGACGTAATACTGTACAGGTAAGACTGGTCTGTGCTGAGATCTTGTGCTTTCAATTGTGGTAACTCCGACGGTATTGTCTGATATTTTACAACGGGTTTCTTTTCACAGTTTTCTAACTGTTTTCCGATTTTCCCCGCAAAAGTATTCGGTCCCGTTATAGCGCCATCAATATGTTCGAAAATGCCGCAGTGGCAGTTCGTTGATATGTAGCAAGCAAACAATCCATTGCAGAGGCTTTTTTAATTGTTTTTCTATTAAACGTATGACACCTCCATAGTTTCCAACGTTTACATTTGTCCCATCGCATCCAATAGCCAGTAAATCACCCATAGATATGTTTTCATTTAAAAAGTAGTCCGTAATTGCCTTTACTATATCTTTAGAAGTTCCCGAGCTTGGTGTAACGTGACCCAAGTAAATAGAGCCTGGTTCCTTAATAAGTGAAATATGCTCCTCCCGTATCGTCCTTCTGTAATATTTCTCTCCTTTTCTTGTCATTATGAGAGTTTTATCTTTTCGACCATCAAAATATAATGCGGGTATTTGTTGGGGTTTATCTTTAGATATTATGGTTTTTCGTGTTTTGCTTCTCTCCCGGCGCAATTTGTTTTTGTCAATTACTGGGACAGCCGTGTCTGTAGTTTTCAAAACTACTGAAGCAATAGCAGCTCCTGCCCTGTCGGATATTCCAAACCTGTCACATGTCTTCGAAAGCGCAGAAAAATCCTTATCCTGGTATGTCTTCTCTTGCTGAGACGTACCGGGCTCCTCAAACACTAAGAAGTCATCACAACCAGTTTCGTCGGTGATTGAAGACGAAGAAGAAATAAGTTGTAGGTCTGTGGATACTTCGACTCGTTCCAATTGATTTTTCTGTGCGGATTGCTGCTTAGAAAATTTTCTTTTCAATGTCTTTCTGAGTTAATTTGTAGTAGCAACGTCGACATTTCCTATTATCATTTTTCTAGAGGTGCGTTAATCAATCAGAAAATCACGTTCCTTAGAGCAGGTGCAAGCGCTCAAGTCCTTGCATTTGCAGGAACAAATGTCGAAGAGAGCTTTGTTGTCGCGCTGAAACGTGTCAATGTTTTTCTTAGGTATTTTGGGGTGGGATTTGAGAAGGTTTTTGTACTTGATGTGATAAGATTTTAGTATTTGACATACTTTTACATGTGTCACAGTTGGTAGCGACGCTTTCAGCCAAATCTCTTCAACTTTTTTAGTCACTAACTCTGCGATATCGAAAAATGATGACTCTTTCTGGGAATTATTATTAAACTTGACTTGCCTTCTCGTCCACTCGTAGTGTTTGATGACATCTTCATATGTTGGCAGCATTTTGAGTTTAATATCATATAATTCACCAAGCAGTGGACATTTATAACACTTTCGAGTACGTTCCATTGTGACACAGAGCAAAACGCGACCTCTAACCTCAAAAGCTGCAGCGCCACTGATGCGAAAAAAATAACGCGCCAAATGCAAACTCCGCCCCCCGCCCCCTCACCTCACGCGTTATTATTAGTGATACGTTTGGTATTACCCTAATAAAATTAGATTATATTTCCTATTGAAAAACACTTTAAACTTGGTAAAACTTCAATTAGAACGTTTTTTTACTGGGTTGCGAAAACACGTCTTAAATCATATTTTTCCAAAATTTGAAAGTCAATCCGGAGGCTGTTACCTAAAACAGAATTTGAGAATACTTCATAAATACTAGTTCTAACCCATAAGGCACCTTTTTATCGCTATTACGAAAAGAAAATAGAAAAAAAATTTCAGCCCACCCTACCGGATAGGGTCCATAACTTGATGAAGCGGTTCGAGCAGGTCGATGCTCGAAGGGCCGCAGTGGAGGAGGCTTACGCTGAGCTCGAGGATTCGGATGTGGAAAAGGGAGTCCCGGACTCCTGCTCCGCGGACTACGAGCAGTTTTTTTCGCTCACGGACGAGTTGATCGAGGCTGAACGCAGGTATGCCGAGGAGGCGCGTGAAGCTCGGATGAGTGGCCTGCCCGAGTCCTCTCGGGAGCAGCTTCAGCCGGAGCTGTTGGGACGACTCCCAACTCTGGACCTGCCAAAGTTCTCCGGGGTCCTTTCCGAATGGCTGACCTTCGTTGGCTGACTTTTCGATAGTCTAGTGGACGCCCGGAGTGATTTGACCCCGAGCCAAAAGATGGCGTACCTCCTGGCCTCACTGGAGGGGGAGGCCCTGGGTGTCGTTGGCCACTTGAGATTTACAGACGACGCCTACCAGACTGCTCGGGACCTCCTAGCCAGAAGATACGCCAACGTCCGGCGAATTGCGGACGAACATGTAAAGCAGCTTCTAAGCCTCCCGCTGCTTAGTGACCGGGCCAGACTACGTCCGGACCTGTTGGATCCAGTCTTGGTGGCCTGTAATACGTTGAGGCGGCTGGATTCACCAGTGGGCGAATGGGCTTTTTTGTTGCTCCGCATCGTGCTGTCCCGTCTACCTCTCAACCTTCGAATAAATTTTGAGGAGAGGTACGGCGGGGACGAGGCCTCCTATATTCCGCCCTTCATGACCTGCTGCGGTTTTTGGAGCAGCAGTGCCGGCAGATCGAGAACGCGGCGGGCACTGTTGATGACTTACGAGCCGTGCCCAGTGAGAGGCTGAATCCGCCAGGCAAGTCGTCGTCAACCCCCCCCCTGCTCCTATTGTCGAGCATCTGATCACCGGGTAACGTCTTGCCCGAAATTATTAGGTAAGCCGGTTCCGGCGAGGCGAACTATCGCCAAGGCGCGCCGCTGGTGCTGCTTATGTTTGGGAGGGCACCTCCAGCGAGACTGTCCGCATCGGCGGCCCTGTCTGCATTGCCAGGGCAAGCTCCATGCAGTTTTGTGCCTGGGTGCGAACGGCGTCTCCTCTCGGGGCTCTGCCAGGCCCTCGACCCCCACGGGCGGGGGCGCTCAGCCACGCCCTCTGACGGGCGACTCTCGGCGCCCGCCGGCCAGCCACCAGGCCCCTAGGTTTGAAAGGGGTCCCTCTCCCAACCAGTCGGGGGGTAATTCCCCCAGGGGCGGGGGTGTCATCACCCCCCCTCAGCGTGTGGAGAGGAACTTCACGGCCACTCATCAGTTCGCTAGACCCTTCTCACTCCCGTTAGCTGAGTGGCCGCGACTGGTGTACCACTGTTCCCCATTTGATGGAGGCGGCCCTAGCTAGCTGCCGCCTTAGCTCCCATCACGGCCGCCTCCACTGAGCCTTAAGCCATCAACAGTCCACTTGTCAAAATGTTCTGTTGCCGACGGCCTCAGTGAAGGCGTACAACCCGAGTGGCGACTGTTAGCGGTTTGCGCTCTATTGGTCTGGGGTTCGCGCCGTGTGGCCTCCACTTGGTGGTGGGAAGATTAGGGTCCCCCTGGAGCGTTGAATCACGCTGTCAAGGGGTAATAGATTTGGTTTGGTCGAGCACATAGTTAAAAATTCTTTAAATTAAAATTAAAAAATGCTTTTGGGTTTTCCGCGAAATTTTCATATTTGTAGCGCTTGTGATTAAAAGAATTGAATTTAATCTACTCCTTTAAATGCTGCTGCATATGTTTTGTAAATATATTTAATCACTGTGTTTGTTGTTGCACGGAAAATTGAAATTGAATTATGTGCTCCTTTAATGCTTATGCGTATGCTTTGTAATTGTATTTGATTGTTGCGTCTGTTTGCTGAAAGGAAAGTTTGAATTCATTTGAAATTGAATGTCGCGCTATTTGGAAAATTGTGTATATGTTTTGTGATAGTGTTTAATAATTTTGCTTTGTGAAAAGGAAGGCTGAAATTAGATAACCCTATTTGTGCCGAAGGAAGTGGGAGTCGATTCTCCTTTGGTTTACATTTTGTTGGCACTGTCTAAGTTATTTAAATGAGAAATAGGGCTGTCTCTTGCGTTTATTGTTTTGTTTAATTTGTCAAGTTGACCTATGTGCATCGGTGATTAATTTGGTTGAATTGATTCTGTAGTTGAACATTGATGCTTTGAAAAATTAGTTGAAATATGAGCATAGGACTACTTGTCTAACAGGCTGGCCAGTTTGTAGATTATCAGATGGAAATCAGCTGTCGCACCATTTGGTAAATGATTATATGGTGGATGGCTTGGTTATGCCTACTTGTTGAAAATTCATACGCACAGATAGTCCCTACTATCTGTGCGTTTCGTTCGGCTCTCCACAGACGACTTTCATGTGGAATTTGGGGGTGCGCTCTGCACTGAAGCTTAGGAGGTCACTCTGGGCCGCTTCGTGTCACGTCGCTGTTTGCAGACCTGATCCGGTCGGATTGCGGAACTAATCATAGGGGCACAGATAGGTGTTTGAGGTCGTCGGACTTCTGTCCAGTACAGGACTTGTTGCGATGTCCAGGAGGGGCATCCAGTGCAGGCACGACCCTCCGGCTGGCCCGTTTTCTAGCGGACATAAATCCTTATGTCCGGGGCGGGGGTTTGTTCGCGCCAAGCGCTAATGTCAAGAATCGACGCCAGATGGCACTCGGCTAGGCGCGATACCGGTTGAAGTTCGGCCGAGCGTGGCAAGAGCGCGCGGGTGGCGAGCGAAAAGGCTGAGTCGTCTGCCAGCTGTGCTAACGTCAGCACGCTGTCAATTTTTGTTCGGGAACTCGGAATAATTAGGCGCGGCTAGTAAATATACTGTCTAGGATTTGTAACGCGCATTCCTTGCTGGAGAGCTTCCCCGGGACTCATTGTGTCTGACTCAGAATCTGTATAAGTGCATTCGACAATATTAGCTAATGCGGCCTTTGATATTCTAGAAATAACTGTTGCTACGTGAAACGGTAGTGACCTTTGATCCGGACACTCCCTGTTCGTTTTGTGTGTTAAGCTTTATAATAAACGAGAGTTAGTGGCTTCTGTAAGTTAGTTAATAGTACGATAGAGTTAATGGACTGTCATCGTGACGAACGAAGAAAGTGACTGTGGACGGCGCCGCGGAAGATTACCTCAATTTGGAGCGGTGCTGACGTCCGGGCTGCTGCCGACGGCAAAGGTCTAATAAGGTCAATCACCATCAGTCACACCCAGATACACATCACAGCACCTTATTTCCCTTGCACCACACAACCACATACGACCTGACCGAATCCTGAGGGACCAGTCGCCTTGGATATAGGTAAGTAAGCTCCGTCTAATATTCTCTCTGTTGAATAGCAGCAGGATCGAACGCCCTCCCTTATTGTTTATTGTAATTAGAGACTTTCCACTTTGGCCTTAGGAGGCCCGACCTACGTCTGCTCGTTGAAACTCTGCTGAATGGGTCCCGGAGGATTTGACCTTTATGGGAGCAGCCGTAGGCCGTAACAGTAAATGTATAGTTTATGAATATCGTAACAGTTGAAAATTGGTAAAGACGGATTTTCAATAACTTGATTATGTCTGCTCGATGCATGTGTGCTAATGACTTCGAATGGTTCGTGACTTATGTATTCTGGAAAGTACTTATGAGCTTTTGATGGGCTAATGAATTATTGGGTACTACCTATATCAATCATAAACTTAGAGTCGATTTCCGGTATATAAATAAACGGCAATCTCAAATCTCAAAAACGCTCAGCGAGCTATGGAGAGGGCTCTGCTCGGAGTTTCTCTGCGTGATAAACTTAGGAATGAGGATATCCGCAGTAGAACCAGAGTAACCGACATAGCCCAATGGATTAGTAAGCTGAAGTGGCAGTGGGCCGGCCATATAGCTCGAAGAACCGACAACTGATGGGGAAGAAAGGTTCTCGAGTGGCAGCCTCGTACCGGTAGGTGAAGTGTAGGGCGTCCCCCCCACGAGATGGAGTGACGACCTGGTAAGACATGCAGGAAGTCGATGGATGCAGGTGGCTCAGGACCGTGCTTTGTGGCATTCTTTGGGGGAGGCCTATGTTCAGCAGTGGACTTGTGAAAGGCTGTAATGATGAATGATGATGATGAATCTCAAATTAGTACTACAATTTAACTCTATTTTTCGTAGCCTTTTCTGAGGCTTCGACATGAAATTCCTCGTCGTCCGTATTAGTTGGGACGCCATGTGGTACTTCAGGAATTATTGAGCTCGGAGGTATTAAGGCCACTGCTTGGGTACTCCTCATAGCAGCAGTTATCATAAGAAATTGGGTACACATCGCCGCACGCATTATCATAATACTCGTAATTATTATCAAGGTCGAGTTCATTTAATTGAAAGCCTTGTTTCTCTTCAAAGCTCGAAAAATCCAATTGGATTTATTACTTGTCAAATTTTTTTTAAACTGGCTTTACGGCTCTGGGTTCTTAGCTCTTCTGAGCCTGAAGTTACAATGTATTAACTTTACGATACATTCATCAAAAATTCACTTTCACATTGATTCACAGTTTGTTTACGTTTGCACTATTGATTAATATCACGTTGTTCTCATTTTTATATATCTTGGACACCAGATATAAAGGAATATAATGGTCGGAAGAATTTTTCATCAGCTAATAAACTTTGAAGAGTATCAGGAACTTTATCATTGTTAATATCTTGAATGGAATTAATGAGGAGTAATCTATTGAAGGCTTAAGCACGTTTGGCGGAAGTGGCGACGGGCTCCGCGAGCGCGTGGAAGCCGCCTCTTCGATATATTCTGCGTCCGCCTCCATTGTTGTCTAAGCGCTGACTGATGCGTGATTGACGAAATGCCACTACACGTTCAATCAAAATTCGTGACTGATAGTTGATTGACGTAAAAATCAAAATATCCAGATATTTGTCAGTCAATTTCATGCAATTGGCAATCATCGCATTACACGGTAGGTTATTCGTCAGTCACAACCGTGATTGATGTAAAACTGACAGCAATACCTACTGTGTAATGGACGTCATACGAATTTATTCGCGGACGGCGTAAGGAAATGGCGATCCTAGCGGCTACGCCAGCCAAGTTAACGGGAGCGGTGGAGACGTTTTTAAAAATTAAAATAAAACGCAGATACAGAAGCTCATGTACTTTTATAATGGCAAACTTATTCAAACACATCTTTCATGCAGACCCTATTACATTTGTTTACTCAAGTGTCGTGACATAGGCTACACACAGGGTGCAAAGTCAGCAATAGCATTTATACACGTATTTGTATCACTCTGTGTGGGGTTGAATTTGACTAAATACAAACACACAATACACAAAATCGCACCATTTTTACGTATTTAAACAACAATACAGGAGCAGCAATTCGCGGCCGGTCAAGTTCCCGCCGAAAACCGTAGAAAGAAGAAATTGTTCAAAATTTAGCACATCGTTTCTTTTTGCCAGCGCACCCACTTCTTAAATGATGGAACATAAATCAACCAGCATTATATGTGAATTGTTATAAATAAATGTTATCTATTAATTTTATGAAGTTTTATCTACCTTATGATTTATTGAAATAAGTTCTCAAAAGATCTAATTTTAATTTTTAATTTCCTGGCGTCGGAGCTGTCGAGAAATGGAAATGGAAAAAATTAAATTAGCTTTCTCTTAGCAGCAGACGTAGTTTATTGGTTTTCTCAAAGAAATACATTTTTAAATCTTTTTTTCAAAGATATGTTTTTTGTTGTTGATAATAAAAAGTTGATAATAAATAAAAAGTTTACAGCGCATAATTTAATAACTAACACAAATAAAATAAACATTATTATTTAAGACAACGTCTAGAAACTATGATTACTTAGACATCAAATTAGAAGACGATAAAATCAAACCGGCCTTATAAAGGTAATTTCCAGAACCTTCAACTGTACAAATATCTAAAATGTTCGAGTACTTACCGGTCCCGACTAACTAGGTGTCAGTTGTGTATCGTCAGCAACGCAAAGTCAGGAATTTTCATTCAGAAAAACCGAAAATTAGATGCTTATTAGTTGCTTAGGTTTCAAGTTTAAAAATTAGGTGCTCTAAAACCTGAAATTTTGAATTTTGCACCTGCTTTGTTCTGAATAACGACTTTATTTTTATTAGGGGCGCCTTGTCATTTGTTCATTGCCTATACTTTCAGCACCTCATTAGCGCTTAATTCCTTGCTATTTATATTTATCGTATGTCTAATAACTTCATTGCGTTGCTAGCGATATTGCTAGCAACGCAAATTTTAACAGTTCGTTGCGGTGAAAATTTTAGAGTACCTAATTTCTAAACTTGGCACCTAATTAGCACCTACAAAGCCCCTAATTTTGGGTTTTCCTAAAGGTAAATTCTGACTTTGCGTTGCTAGCGAGACACAGTTCTAGGTGTCGATAGTTCTAGAAAGTTCTTCCATAGAAACTTCTAGAAGGATCTTGACTCTCCTAGTTCTGCTACTCGATACTAGAGGGCGCTAGTGGTAAATAGTATTCCCATGTACCAGACATTAATGGTGGCGCTCAACAGTAGATATAATTAATTATTTTAGACGATAACGCACTAATAACGCATATATCCCTAAAATTGGTTGTATAACCTACATAATAATAATTACTTTTATTTACATATTGAACTGAATTTAATTTTAAGGAAATAAATAAAACATATAGGCCCTTTTTACTGGAAATGAGGCATTCCATCTTAGTCCTCACGGGTGGCAACGCATCTGCATTTTGATTCGCAAACGAGGATAGATGTAGATGTCTATGGGCCGCAGCAACCACTTACCATCAGGTGGACTGTGTGCTCGTTTGTCACCCTTATCCTATAAAAAAAAAATATTTTTGTTAATTACACATTGGTAAGCCTAATATCTTAGTAACCCAACGCGTGTATGTGGGCTCCTTCCTGTGAAAGAGTTGACCCATAACACTAAAAGTTTTAAGATATTTTCTTTTTTAAATTGTTTTAAGTAGTTAAATGGGGCAGCATACATCATAAAATGGTGGGCATATATCATAAATTGCTCGAGCGCTGTGAAAATGCAGCAAGGCCTCCAGCTTTGAGTAATAAATCGCACCATTCGAATGTAAAAAATGGTAAATATACTGTACCTAGAAAACTCATTTTAGGATAGGACTAACAAAAACAAGATCTATTCCTCATAAAAGTTGGAACCTTCAAATGGAATGTAGGTTTTGTATAGTGGAGCCCAGAAATTCTAACTAATCGACTCTACCCCAGAGAAATCTCTTATATCTCGACTGTATGGTATAAGCTGTGTGGTTGCGGCACAAGAGAAACCTTCAACCGGAATGATATATTCTATGAGAGACGTAAATGTTCAGCAGTCGACTTGATGGGCTGAAATAACGATGATCATGTAGATATGATGGATATAATAATAATTGCTCGCGCCAAACGCTAATTTCAAGAATCGACGCCAGGGTGCGCGCCGCGCGGTGTATTCCTATCGGTTGACGTACGCGCGAGATCGGATTGGTTGCTCGCGGGGCGGGTCGGAAGTGAGTCAATGCAGTGCGGTCACTAGCACGACGTGGTCGTCCGGTATAACCTCTATTTAGTGTCGGTTTTGATAGCAAATTTATGGAACGACGAGGTTTTTGTTGAGTCTAGAAAAATAGACGCCGGGTCGATTAATTATTTGGAATTAAATATTGATTGCGACCAACGTCCGGTTTTTTGATGCGTGTGGCATTTATTATTGGAGTTTTCGCTTCTAGTTTGGTTATCTTAGTGCGTTCACGCGATGAAGAAGCAGTAATAATTTGATTGATTAACCTAAATTCGTTGGCAAGTAATTTACGTAAATTGTATAGTGGTGGCCGGTTGAAGTGCTTGACAATAATACTTTGCGTCGAGTAGTTGCTTTGTGGCATTGGATGTAACTCGGAGATATTTTCCTGTGTCGGTTAAAACGCTGAAATTTGTGACCCGCGAGAAACAGTGTTCGTATTAGATTATAAATTTGTGCTAAGGAACTCTGAACGTTGTGACTCGAGAAGGGATCGCGTTTTTGCTCTTGGTTATAATCTTGTTGCCACGTGAAACGGAAGTGACCTTTGATCCGCCCGTTCGTTATTCGTGCCGTGTGTTACGTTTTTGATTACGATTAACGGGGATTTAGTTGAGTTTGAAGTTAATTAAATGTACAAAAAGTTGATGGATTGAAATAGTATACAATAAAGTTGATAAACTGAAATAGTGAAGTGACGTCAGACTTGAGGTCGGATAAAGTGAACTACCACCTTTGGAGAGAAGCAACGCTGGATCTGCAGTCCGACTTCATGGTTAAGTCAGGCCAAACATCATACACACTACCGTACACTACTTACACGCACCTACACCTACCTACGGCCTGACCGAGCCTTGGGGCGGTTTTAGCTTCGTAACCAGGTACGTACTGTTTATTTACCTAGCCTTATCTCTATTGTGTAGATCAATTGTCCATAGGCTGTTGGGCCACGTCCCCTGCTGCTCGTCGAATCTACAGATGTATGGACCCCTGTATGGTCGATCTTTTGTTGGGGCAGCTAGGGGCGTGTACAATTATGATACAGTTTGTAACTTTTATAAAACTAGAAAAGAACCATATATTTTGCACATAAAACTAACTCCAATTGTTGAAAATAAATATTCTTTTAACATTGTCAGCCCTAAAAGGTTTCTTCTATACTCTTGTACCACTATATTTTAAGAACTCTCTAAGTGATATGTGTGTTGCCATCTTGAGTAACTTTGTTTGTGTCATTTATCTAAATTTAAAAGAATGATAAAAACAGTGTTGGTTAAGTTGAGTAGGTAGTAGGGAGTAGGTTAAATAATGTGAAAGCGTAAATAGTTTTAAAAAGGTAACCATTATAATTTATGTGGTCACAATTTTTAGTATTGTTGCAATTATAGCGGGTAACTCATTTTCACATATTTTGGCAATGTTATTAATGGCCAAATTCTAACGGTTTGAAATAAAGTTACAAAATAAATTAATTTACAGAAAAAACTGGTGTAGGTGTGTATGTCCGTGATTTAAAAAAGTTGAATCATAAGCACTGTCTTCATAGTCATCATAATCATCACTACTGCAGTTTCCAAGCACACTGCTAAACATGGAGCTCTACATAGGATTACTTCAAAACACGGTCCTCAGCTACTTGCATCCATTGACTTCCTGAATGTCTTACCAGGTCATCCCTCCATCCGCCGTCGTGGAGGCAGACCTACACTTTGTTTTACGTACTTCATTGTTTTCATATTTATAAGAAATCTGACGAAATTATGTTTTACTCCTGTAGACGTGTAGGATGACTCGCTCTACGCCATATAGTATGCGTTATTGTATCCTTCTTGTGCCCTCCAAAGCTGAGGACTGACGATGTGTTGCCATTTCTTGGACAATTCACATCAAATTTATACTATTTTCGTAGTTTTCTTACATTCACAAAAATATAAAATCAAATAAGAAATAAAAAGTAAAGTGGTAGAACACAACGCTATAGCTACATTATGGTTGTAGGACGAATGTGTTGGCTTGATCGGGGAAGGATCACGTTCTTACAGAATACCAGTGTAAAATACCAGGTTAATGCTATTGTGTTTCGTGTGGTAAGTGTCAAGAACCGGAGACCCTTTTCACTGGAAACGAGGCATTGTATCTTAGTCCTCAGGGGTGACAACATATCTGCATTTTGATTCTTAATCGACGATAGATGTAGATGTCTATGGCCCACAGTATCCACTTACCGTCAGGTGGACTGTATCCTCGTTTGTCACTATATTACTGTACACTCATTCTATAAAAAATAAAGTCTAAGTTGTAAGGAGGGGTGGGGTGTGTATAAAAACAGTAGGCTTAAAAATATGGTATTTACAAACGAATGTTATTTTTGAGTTACATATTTCATCTTCAATCGTACCACCTTCTCGAAATAATAAATTAATTCCAAAAACAAGAATTCATACAAATTCAAATGACATTTAAATGAATTGCACTTCTATGAGATCATTCGGCAACGTACGAACGTGCGGGGCGGCCCTGGCTAAGTACGCAAGCAGGTGAATTTTTAATTATTTTCCTCAGATACTTAAGACGCTAGGGATTTCAAATAAGTTTACAATTACATCAAAAATAAAAATATTATTTGTCGTTGTGAAAGGGTTAGAAAATTAAGATAATTTATTTGATCACCTATCAAAACTTGCTCAGTTAAATCTCAGTTAGATTTGAATAACAGAAAAATACTTTGTCAGTTATTTAAATCCTCTGCTAATCTCTGGTCTATCGCCTGTGTAGGCATCATCCTCTTACCTATTCCGGCTGCCAAGCAGCAATGCCTGCACATTATCTATGGCCTCGAAAATGACAAAGCATCTGTGGTTTTCTTTGTTTGAAGTTGCTGATGAAGCCCATGAGTTGTAAAAATCCCTTCCCACCAGAGAAAATGCATTTTCATGAAGAATTTGCTCACAATATACATGGCAGACGCGTAGATGGTTGGATAGAGCTGATACTCTCATACTGTAAAGTTGCTCCTATCCCAAGTATTTGAGATGTGGGTTTGGTATATTTAATAGACTTTCCCTCATTTAGTCGGCCGCTAAAGTCTGTAAATAATACAGAGAAGTACCATGGGAAAATGGGGTCATTACTTGGAGAAAAAAATATATTATCTCTTAAAACACAAAAACTGATTAGAGAATTCAAAAAAAAATTTGTTGCTCGCTTAGAGTATACGTAAGACATCTACATTTTTTAAATACTAGTAATGCTATTAAACATTACTAATATTCCCTTTAACCACTTTTGGTAAGCTTAAAATGCTTGTGTTAGAAGCACGACAGTAGTCAAATGGCGGATTCGAATCCACGACCTTTCAAATTCGCGGTCCGCGCTCTGTCATTGGGCCACTGATACTTCAACTATCAAGAACTTCACGAACTTCAAGAATAGCTCGCTTATGTATACTCTGAGCTTGCATAATACGTGATCTTGTTTTGTGTTAGGAATTTCACACCTTTCTGTAGGTTGTAGGTCCGGTTGTAATGTATTTATTATCAAATGGCGACATACTTCAACAAACAAATACTAATTTAAACATTTCAATTAAAGGTTCATAATTCACGAACGGTAGTCACTTTAAGCTTAACCGTTTATAACGCTCCACTAAGCCAAATGGTTTGTCTCACAGTAACTGGACACCTTTTAATTTTAATATCTTGATTTTATTGAACTTCAATGGGTTATTGCAATTGGCATTTAATTCGTCTCAATATTATTTGGTGGGAAAGAAAATTTCTCAAGTGGCAGACACGTACCGATAAGCGAAGCGTCAGTCAACCCTCCACTAAACCACAGTATAAATATGAACAGTATGGAAACTAAGCCTAGTTGAGGATATAATTACCTACACTCCATTGAAGCAATAGGGTTTTAACTTTTTATATTTTGATATTGCTTTTTTATATTTTTGTTCTGTAGTGATCAATCAATCGAATTTAAATAACTACCTTACAAATACAATTTAAATAGGTAATCTCAGTAAAAAACGATGGTTTAAACACGGAAAACAATTTAATATTAACACACAACAACTTATAGAACTTTAACTTTGTCATTACCGCGTAACCTTTTACAAGTTTCGGCGGGTACCTACGCGAGCCGCAGTGGGACGAAAACGTACCTTTATTCTTCACTAGTTGTTCCCTGCGACTTCGCTCGCGTGTTAGGGTGTTTTTATTTTTAGCGCGGAACCCTAATTCTTTTTCTCAAATAAAAGTAGTCTAAGTTACTCCTTATGACATCAGCTATCTGCCAGTGAAAGTACCGTCAAAATCGGTCCAGCCGTTTCGGAGATTAGCTGGAACAAACAGACGAACAGACAGACAAAAATTTTTAAAATTGTTATTTAGTTATAAGTACCGTATTTACTTTCATATGCATTTAGTAAAAAGCTGTTATTTTGACATTACAAACAGACACTTCAATTTTATTTATTTGTATAGATTATTACAAATTATTTACAGAAAAATATTTTCGTCTGCTACGACAAGTTCGGAATTCTTTATTATTGAATTTAACTGTGTAAAAAATATCATTCTAATGAACAGGTTTTTTTAAATAAACTGTTGGGAAACAAGGAACTTTTTTTGTAAATTAGATCAGCTACTTTGCAGTTTATGTGTTCTTTTTTAAAGCAACAACGAAAAATCGGTTTCAACACCCTCAAAAACCATGAAAATGACACCCATGATGAAAAAATTGATACCTATTGCAGCCGCCATCTTGGATTTACATTTCAACAGCACTAGCGGCTTAAACATACTCAAAAACTATGAAAATGACACCCATGACGAAAAAATTGATACCTATTGCAACCGCCATCTTGGATTTACATTTCAACAGCACTATCGGCTTCAACATACTCAAAAACTATGAAAATGACACCCATGACGAAAAAATTGATACCTATTGCAGCCGCCATCTTGGATTTATATTTCGACAGCACTATCGGCTTCAACATCCTCGAAGACCATGAAAATGGCACCCATGATGAAAAAAATTGATACCTATTGCAGCCGCCATCTTGGATTTTCTTTTTGTTGCCACTATTATACTATCAGCTTTAAATAGCCTCAAAACCGCCGCATTCTGGATGTACAAATAATTTCACTAATTCATTATGATCGATCACACGGACTTATAATTCGATAACGATTATAACAATGACAATAAAAATCAGTCTTACCTTTCAAAATCATCAGGAATTAAAATAAGATAGCTCCGGTTTTAATGAAGCCGAGTTCAAACAGCCGTATACTACGCAATACGTTTGTGGCATTTTTAAAGTCTTGAGGCGACACTCGCTACTGAGAGCACCGCGACGACCGCTTAGAAGTCTCGTCGTTGCGCATGTTTGTGTGAGTGTGCCGTTTCGAGCGTTTGTAGGAAGTTTCCGTACTGTTCCTACTATATATTTACTGTGACTAAACTGAGTGACGACCTGCTAAGATGTGCAGGGAGTTGATGGATGCAGGAGTTCCGGACTGTGTTTTGTGCCATTCTTTGAAGTAGGCTTATGTTTAGCACTATTAAGTGACTGAACAGCTAAGTTTTACAGTTAGGTCACTATATCAAACATGACACACAACCTTTGTACCGTTGGCAGTAGGTAAATAATAAGTCAAATATAGGGAAATTGTTATTTTTGAGGACGTAATTGACTTTTATTCGTTACATAAATACAGATTTAAACAGAAGTTTAGTTCTTTTCAGAAAGGGAAGTACTTGATTAGCTGGAAGCCGGTCCTTTGAGAAAGGGCTCAAACTATGTAAAAGGTTGTTGATTCGTCCTATTGTTTATGGTTTCAAATTCACTTCCTTTTTGTTGTTATTAGATTGTCACAAATGTTTTTCATTTTGAGTTAAATCTGTTATTTAGATTAAATGCAGCGCTGTTTTTAGTTATATTATATCTAGTGTGTATTGCGAATTTCACAATGGACAAAACATCGAACTAAGAGTTTGTCTTAAATTTTGCATCACTGCCACACCACACCAATGGAATTTCGTGTTCGGAGTCACTGAGAATGTTACAGAAGGTTTACGGTGAATCGACTTTATCAAAAGCACGTGCTTATGAGTGGTACAAAGCTTTCAAAAGCGGACGAGATGTGATGGAAAATTTTCCTCGCTCTGGTAGGCCATCAACGTTTGCAACTGAAGTTAACATCGCAAAAGTGAAGGAAATAGACTGAAAATCCTCATTCATGTTTGAGGGAGATAACCGCCGAACTTTATGTGTCTCACGAGTCGATCTGTACCATTTTTAATAATCACTTAGGTATGAAACATGTTGCCGCTCGTCTAGTCCCAAAAGACCTGAATTTTCTCCAAAAACTCAATTACATATGAGTCGCTGAGGACATGCTAGAATGAGAACATCAATTCCGACCCAATATTCATGAAATTGCATTGTGAATGGTGACGAGACGTGGTTTTACGAGTTTGACGTGCAAACTAATTAAGCTTCGGAGTGGCGCCTTCCAACTGAACCGAAACCGAAAAAACCACGCCAAAGTTGATCAAAACTGTCTATCGTGGTGTTGTGCACTTGAAATTCTTGCCGTAAAACGGTAAATAAGGAATTTTATTTGAGCGTTATGCGTCGTTTAAGAGAGCAAATTAGACGGAAAAGGCCAGATTTGTGGAAAGAAAATTCTTGGATTTTGCACCACGATAATGCGCCTTCGCACAAAGCCATCGTTGTGAACGAATTTTTGACCAAAAACTCTAAAAATAACAGCGAGCTACCACATTATTCACCAGATATAGCTAGAGCTGACTCCTTTCTTTTCCTAAATTCAAATTACCACTTCGTGGCACCCGTTTTCATTCAGTATAAGACATTAAGGAGAATTCGCAGCGAGAACTGAACTCAATTCCGGTAAAAGCTTTTAAAAATATTTTGATGATTGGATTATTCGTTGGAGAAAGGTATCGTTTCTGAAGGAGCATACTTTGAAGGTGATAAAATAAACTTGGATGAATAAATAACATTTTGTGTATTATTGATCTTTTCCCGGTACTTTCTTGACACTACTCTGTCTCTGTCTGTATCACTAAACCAGTCAAATCCATATGAATTCATCCATTAATGCTTGGAAAGAACTCACGATATTTATATAAAAATTTCCGATGAAAAGAAAATGTAGGGAAGGCTCACACTCATCATTCACATGTGTGATCTGAACGCCAACCCAAAGTCCCATGTAAGATGGACGGGCAATTAGTGACAGGACTGTAGCTAATAACAAAATAACTGGCGAACCAGTAAAACTCTGGCTCTGCCTCTTGTGCGTAAGTACAAGCATTGACAGAAGTCCCGTATATGAATGCGTGTAGACGTCATACAGTATATCTATATGACAAAATCGAGACACAGTGAATGTCCGTCACTAGGCTTGGGTGACATATTATATAATAGGGACTTTGGTCGAAAAAATTTCCTGTGCGCCCCGCCACCAACTGCAGTCGCAATTTAAGTTTTTTTTAAAGCCACCTGATGGTATGTAGTGATGGAGCCGAGGATGGTAAAGTGCACAGACTTAGTTTGACAAAAGCCCATTCACTCTTGCGTTGAAGACGCCCACATTGAAATCAGATGGAAAGAGACGTGCTGCTAACTTATTCCACTCCTTTGCTGTACGCATGATAGACAATTAAGAAAACTATTTGGTTCGAATGCATGATAATTCTAGAACGAAGAGGCGGAGACTGGCCCAGCGTCTGATTACCCGTTAATGGAAAGCAAAGGGAAATTCAAATTCAAATTCATTTATTTGCCATAAATAGGGTAAATTATAGGTTTTTACAATAAAAATAAGTTGCTTAAAGACCTATTTAGCCATGAGGTACGGCATGCAAACTTTTTTTTAAATTGTACAAATTATGTTGGTGGTAATAGATTCTAAATTGTCAACTTATTAAATGTAAGTTATATAATTCAAAATGTCGTAATTTACAATGTCAATGTCATAATTAAAATTAAAATTTAAATACATCCGATCATTAATTAAAGGCCAGATAAAATAGTGATACTCAGTGATACACAGCAATTTTGTCCATCACATGTCAACCTGCATATTATTATCATTTTGAAATTCCTTAACACTATAATAACATTTTTTTATTAGCCATTCACGTAACTTTTTGGTCATGAGAATCATAGAGCCGTGCTTGAACTGCTTTGGAATTTTATTAAATATTTTTACACACATGCAGTAACAACCTTTCTGAAAGAGAGAAGTTTTTGGTTTATGGTCTAGGACAAGCCGCTTATTATCTCTAGTGCTTCGTGGATATATATCACAAGCTGACTTAAATAACTCTGCATGTTGTTTGACAAATTTATATATTTGTAATATGTACATGCCAGGGACTGTTAATATACCCAGCTTAATGAATAGGGGCTTGCATGTATCAAATGCACCTTTACCGCATATAGCACGTATACATTTTTTTTGTGCGATAAGAACTCTATTTACTTCAATGCTGTTGCCCCACAGAACCAGACCATAATTAATATTAGACGCGACGTAACCATAATAAGCAGACATAGTTACGCTGAGCGTCGTTATCTTAGTTAAACGCCTTAAGACGAAAGCAAACCTGTTAATTTTATTACAAATTTTGTCAATGTGGCCGGTGAAATTTAAGTTCTCGTCAAGTACTACACCCAAAAATGAAGCCATGGTAGTCCTTTCAATAGTTATATTTTTGTACAGCACATTAAGATTGTTTACTGCTCGTCTTTTTATATTAAAATTTATAAAATTGGTCTTGTTCAGATTTACATTTAGATTAATTAATTTAAGATATTGAACTATATTATGAATTGTATTATTAATGTCATTTTCATAACTATTTAAATTGTCATTATAATTCGATTTAACAATAATGGAAATGTCATCAGCAAAAATTATGCATTGATGTTTAGTCACTCTCGGTAAATCATTTATATATAAATAATATAATAATATTAAATAAATAAAAATAATATAGGACCTAGAACGCTACCCTGTGGTACTCCAAACTTATTTATTTTATAATCAGAACGATCGGATGTAGTTGTATTTCTCACGCTTATCCTATTTATTTCTACGCACTGGTGTCTATTTTCTAGATATGTTTTAAGCCAAGAGTGAGAAAGACCTCTGATTCCATACTTTTCCAGTTTATCTAACAGGACGCTATGAACTACAAAATCGAACGCCTTAGACATATCGAAGAAAAGTACAGTAGTACGCTGTTTATCATCGAGTCCAAGAATAACGTTATGTATTAGATTAAAGCACGCGAGGGTAGTTGATTTTCCCTTCTGGAACCCATTTTGCTCCGGTGTAATGGTTTTGAATTTTGTTAAATAGTCAAGCAGTCGTTTTTGCATGGCCTTTTCAAATACCTTGGATAACACCGGTATTAATGTAACTGGGCGATAGTTACCGATTTCCGATTTATTCTGTTTTTTGTGAATGGGTTTCACGATTGAGAATTTAAGCGCCTCAGGGAAGCATCCAGTTTCAAATGATAAATTAATTAGGTATGTTAATACCTGGGCTAGTTCGTTTTTACAGAATTTTAAGATTTTTGTTGAGATTTCATCATACCCACATGAGCTAGAATTGTTTAATGATTGTATAATACGAGTAATTTCTATTGAATTGACCGGTTCAAGAAAAATTGACTTTGATATATGATCGATCGTTGATAGTATCTATCAGTTAGGTTTACGTAGTAATCATTAAACAGTTCAGCTATTTTTGTCCCATTTGTTATTATAGTATTTTCGTATTTCATGTGTGTAATGTAATTTTGTGGAGGTTCGCTTTCCGTTACATCTTTGATGAGTTTCCATGAAGCTTTACAAATATTCTGACTGTTCTGGAGATATTTGTTATTGCAATTTTTTTGGGCTATTGATATGCACTTCTTAAGCATTTTTGAATACCTCAAGTAAGCTTCTCTGTCCTCGTTAGTTTTTTGTTTATAATACTTGAAACGCAATGATCTTTTAGTTTTTATGCAAACTTTTAAGCCCTTGGAGATCCATTTTGGCTTTGAATTTTTATTGGTAATTTTGACTTTTAATTTCGGAAAGCAAGATTTATAAAGTGTGCAAAAAAGATCATAGAATCGTTCGAAAGCTACATTCATGTTTTTCGCGTTTTAATTAATTAAAAATTTTTTTTAAAAAATTTAATTAATTAATTTAATTAAAAAATTAAGTTTAGTGTAGAAATCCGAGAGGATGGCTACTTTGCGCCTGTGTAGTCTTAGGCATCATCATAAATTGCCTGGTTAGCATAGCTTCTAGCTGTAGAGTGCGTTATAAGGACGCAAATTTGTGAGTTTTTCTTTGCTGTTCCCTTTTTATTTTCACTATTGCTTTTGCTAGATTTCACCCGCATGAGATAAACGCAATCATTAAACATTTGACAGGCTGTAATAAATGTATAAATGAACGTATGTTTTGTAAGACAGCAGTATAGTTTACTTGTTTACCGAATATAATATACTAGAATACCGAAACCTTTGTTACCTAATGATATAATAACGCCGATATTGAACCTACTAAAGATTTATAAAACTTGAAACACGTTTCCTTTGTAGATAAGGGTGTAATAATCAATTCCTAAGCCTGTAAAATGGGATTTAAAGATTTTTAGAATTTCATAAGAAGAGTTTGTAAAAAAAACACAACTTTACGCTTGTTTTACTTTAAAACCTAGTTTAAATATAATTGTAATAAAGATATTTATATTTAATTGAAATTTTATATAAATTTAAATTTGAGTTTAATTATATTTAATAAATTACTAATAAAAAACGATACTATTAACATTACTAATATTAAGTGTAATATATACGCTTAAAATGCTTTTGTAAGAGTGGTTCACAATTCAGTAGTCGAATGGCGGATTCGAACCCACGACCCTCGAACTCGCGTTCTGTATGCATGCATTAGACAGCTGTTGCTTTTAATAAAAGTTTTTCAATATAAATAAAAGAAATATGTATTTTAAGATCCATATAAAATAATTTATATAAAAAAGCATGAGCATAGCTAGGGAGGGGCACTAGTGGGAGAGAAGCATCAAGGGGACCTTTATAATAATAGTATCATATTAATACCAAATATTTGGGGTGCGTTAAATGTTGGTAAATAATGATATACTGTGTAGTGACGTTGGAAGAATATCCATTACCCGATATAGTCCCGTAGGCGATACCCAAAGGGCCAGGCGATAGAGGCCAACAAATCATGAGATGGGCAGCAGCGTCTTCCCAATAACAACTAGAAAAGCAAACTGCTGTTACCAACCCGCCAGCCAATCGAGACAACTATCGCTAATATCCCTCATTTGATGCGATTTTAGACTGTAATATGATGATGAAATGTTGTCTACGCCCGTGTAGCTCGTGCCGCGCAGCGGGGTGTCGAACCTTTTTTGAAAACCTTTTTTAAAGTTTTATGTCTTGATAATTGTATTAATTGTAGATATTAACGTGTTTAAGTAAAATATGTTCAGACTAACTTCACATCTTAAGCTTCGATCTACCTGTCTAAAATCAACTAGAGCTTATACTCAAAATACTACTGACCTCTATATATACAAGTACGCCGGACTGGCTATGCTATACAAAATGCTTATGCCGATTTGAAACGCCCTCATTGTCCGTACCGGGAACTAAAATTGACATAATATGCCAAAGTCTGTTGTTTTATTTAAATATTTTTTCTATATTTTGAACTTTTAAGCTAAAAATGAAAGTATTTTATGTGGTTTGATTATGTTCGATTTTAGTTACATAATAAGAATTATTTTTAGTAATAATGAGCGTAATATGTAAAACTCGTTACCAAAAGGAAAGTAGGATAACATTCCATAAGTAAGTGAATTTGCAGCTAATACTAAAAAGTAAGTAAGTACTTTTTAGTATTAGCTGCTTTTTAAGTAAAAATTTGTTACTAATCTTAATATTGTAATTATCAACATATTGTCTTTATATTACTGAGTGTTGATATACAATAAAATTCAATAGGGTTGTCGAGTTCCTTGTCTATAATACTTATCGATGTTCTTTTCTACCCATATCTGTTCACAACCAAAGTCGCCGACAACAGAGAATTGTCAAATGTTTATTTATTAAAGGTTTCCAATAGAACTTAGACTAAAATTATGGCTAAAAACACAAAAATTGTGAATTGGCGTCCGAAATAAAATTATTAATAAAATTATCAGTATACCCACAATATTTTTAGGTTAGTAGCCTGGCGTGGTAACCCATGGTAAACGTAGGGCGACTAACATGGCTGGCCTGAAGTGAAGGGCTGGCCCAAGGTGGCCACTCTGAGTGGGCTTGTCGAGTCCTTGGATGTGTGTTAGTGAGCTGCGGCAATGGAGAGTCCTCTCTCGATATCGCTGCAGTCGAGGTGGAGTCACAAAGAAAGAGGATTGTTGGTATGGTAATGTGCCACTCGACTATCTTACGCGACATCGGCGTGACTGTACCACTTGGTGCTTCTGAGTGTTCGTTTTTTTTTCTTACATCTCCTTGGCTTCCACATATCGGGCTCGGGAAGTCAGGGAGGGAAGTCTTCAACTAAGGAGGAGCCTCACTGGTGGGGCCGCGGATGTGCTTGTAAGCATTTCTGTGGCTCTGTCAATGTGTGGTGAAGCTAGAACATCATGGGATTTTAGTAGGTGCAAGTCCGACATAATCCGTTCTTTTCCCCGTAATGCAGGTATGCGTAGGCATTTTCTCATTTGAAACTCGGAACAAAATCCGGTCTGTAGTTACGAATAAAAACGTAGATGGTTTTATATGAGGTATAAAGCTTGCGTATAAGGCCTAGGTATTAATTGATACATTTATTTATTGTATGGCATTATATTAATATGATACATAAATAGAATGGACGTTACGGGTAGGCCTGGGTATAGAATTTTTATCGATATATTTTTTTACACTGTCTTATCTCTATTATTAGTTCCGTGGACGTTGACTTTTGCTGTCAACGCCAAAATGACCAAAATCAAATCACCTCGTTATGTCACGGTGTATAGTCAGTCCATATATAGAGGTCATTATAAAGTTATATATAGAGGTCGCATTAAGTTGCAAGAGATACTTTAATTAGATATAAATAAATACTATGTTTTTTTTTCTTCTTATTGTTATATTAAATTTAAGTATTGTTCCTGATAATAATATTTAGTTTGACAAAACGAATGTACCTAATATTAAGTACATTTTATCTTTAGTTCGCAATGAATACTATATAGAGTTTCTTATGTTTACGCGAACACTACACATTTAAATAAAACTAGTTTTTATGGATTTTATCGGGTATAGACTTAATTTATATTCCCGATGTTTTGAGCACTTTACAGCATTCGATTCCATGACCACGGGAATCGATGTTCTTTAGCGAGGATCTGTGGTCTATCAAATTTGATGTAATGACGGGGGCGATCCTATACGTGTTCACAGACTGCAGACTTCTCAGAGCGTTCATTCTTCACATCAGCTCAGTCTTTTAGTTTGTCCTATGTAAGACAGACCACATTCACAACCAAGCTTGTAGAGAGGCATCTTGCAAATGGATTTTACACTTAACTGATGGTAAACTGACTAAACTACTTCGCCTGCTTGAACTATTTTTTACCGGAAGCACGCTTCACGAAGTAGCAATCTTGTCAGTGACACCTCTGACATATTATGGCAGTAGTGTACGACTGTGGCCGGCGTCACTCGTTCACTGTGACGATTGCACGGGACCCAATGTTTGTTGTCGTGGAAAACTTGCTTGACGTGTTGGAGCTCGGCGGCCAGGTGTTTACTGTCACAGATCTCTCGTGCTTTCTGAAACAAAGACTTACTCAAGTTAGCTAACACCCAGCCAGCGGCCACTCCGCGTTGCAACTATGGCAATTATCCCTATGAGGCAATTTATGGCGTAGGCCTATCTTCAGCAGTGGACTTTATAGGCTATAACTGGAACGGTATATCTTTTTTTAAAATCATATCAGCTATTAATTGGTTTCTTTGGGTTTTGTTTTATCTGCATCTATTAAATGAAGCTTAAGTTTGTTCTCCGGTCAGAAGAACCTACTTTAGAAACGAAATATTAAACAGTATACAAATGACATTTAACAATCCGAATTTTAATCCCTTACATCGTTTTAACAAATTCATGTAAAATTAACACACATTTTTTGTAGATTGAGTCAAATGTGCTATAAAAAGTTGGTAAGCGTGTTTTAAATATATAAAAATGGTGGATACTTTGGACTACTACTACTACTTCTACTGGATACTTCAATGTAGGTCATGCACCTACATTAAAGTATCCAGTTCATTTCACAGAGTTATTTATCCGACAGTGTAATAATTATTTTGTAAAAAAAAAGCTCCTATATCCAGAAGTATGATGCAAAATACTTCTTATACCGGAGAAAATACACAATTTCTATGGGTTTATAAATTATAAATTATCCAAATATAATTAAAATACCAACTGTGTAAAGATGAAGCATTTATTATATATTTTGTTAGATATGTATAAATTAATTACATCATGCATTACAGACACATCTCACTGCTGGGCTCAGGCCTCCTCTCATTTCTGAAAGGGTGCTCCAATTTGTGTTGGCGGACTTCACACGTCGTCGAAATATTTTTTAACTTCTCAGACATTTCGGATTCCTCAAGATGTTTTCCTTCACCGCCGAGCACGTTATAAATCAGCAAATAAAATTGCAATCAACAATTTTATTGGTGTAAGTTCATCACGAATGTTTTGTTCGTACCCCTGGTGCGCAGAAAAAGAAGAGTTCTTCGTTTCTGCTGCGTTGTAGCTGAGCTGTCTCACAATATCGCTTTACAATTTTCCCCTTGCTGCGGTTTAACCGAAATCACAAATTGTTTTTGCTAGATATTGATATCATTTATTTTAATAATGAGGATGTATGATGGTAGCTTAGGGGTTAAACGCTCGCAATAAGTTTCACAGTATGCGAAATTCACTGGCAGTTATTGGGAGAGGCATACTGTTGGTTGAATAAATACATGTTTCAAGACTTCGCCACTTTAGTACAGTGAAGAAAAACCAAGTCTTACGTGCAACATGCGTGTGCAATTTTATAAGGACCATGAATAAGTTGTCTATGCAAGTAAGCTGCTAAAAATTAAGGTACGGGCGACTGGAAACGGACGCATATTGTTAAATTAAATTTTCACGTGAATTCTGCTATCCAGTGGTGACAGAAGAGGAAGTTAGACGAAAACAACACAACAAAATACCTATGTAGGACAGCATAAAAGAACACATCTATACAGATCATTATTTCTGATAGAGGTCTGATAATAGCTACGATTTTGTTTAACCAAAATTGAATGTTCGGTAAATTACTTGTCGTTTCTGTGACAGTGAATGAATGTACAAAACTTTAAATTAAATTTAACGTCACGGACATCAGCCTTCTCTTAGTCTTTTTTATCATTAAGTCTATCCATTTCTAAATGCGAAACAGTAAGTTGAAATGTTTCAGATCTTTTAGCGATTCGAGTTTGAAGGAACTGGAAGGACGAGATCAGAAGCTGTCACATGCGTCATATTTTTTTGTTAACAGGTACTTACATCTTTTAAGGAGTTTGCTTGCTATCCTAAACTGCGAACTGCTCGGAATTTCTTATACTAGACTGCGTCTCGAAATTGTTACCCACGTCTCGATTTTTTATCATAATTATATGCGTCAATCATGTACGAACATAGGTCTATTAATTTTTATATAACACTGGCTGTGCTCGATATTTTATTCACGTGGAATTAGTAAATGGTGATTTATTACTAGTAGCATAGTACTTTTAGTCGCGAATACCCAGGAAGACACTATTCTGAATAAAACATGCATTTAGTCAGTAGAAATAAAGCCTTAAATTGAATACATAAAGTTCTTGTAAGTAAATTTAACTGAATAGCTAGTATAAATGTCCTAGAAATAAGTTGATCCCCAAACTTTCATGTTAGGGTTACCTGTGTTATGAAAATCGGTGGTTCGACTTTACATACGTTCGGTATGCTATATATTATATACATGCAGCATAGAAAGTTGATATTAAAATTTAATTGGTCATTACATTATGGCAAGCAGTTTAAATAAAACAAAAACAGTACAATTATGGTTATGTATGGTGGGTGTACAGTTTGTAGGGTTTAGGATATAAAAGCTTTTTGGAGTTTATTGGAGTTTACTGCTTAAAAATCGAGTTTCATATATAAGCCCGGTGTATGAAAATTTATGAAGTGTAAAATCAAACGTTACGTTATGCGTTACGTTATGTATTCATGTTTCCATGACTACGTAATGTCGCGCGCAACTTACCTTGCGCAGCCCTCAGCAATGAGTACTCTTGGCTGTACTACTTTATATAAACAAAAATAATCGTTCGCTCAATTCTTCGAGGCAGGTCTTGGAAGCACCACACCATATCTATCATAAATATGATATGATCACTCACAAAAGGCGTTGAATACAGATGACAGGATGTCAGCACCCGCGGAGCTATGTAATGTTTTGAATATAAATATAGATTAGTTTGCGTCACCGAACTATAACGGATTCTACTTGACTTTACCAATTCAACAATTATCCACTTGAATACCTCGTCCGCGTGTACCGAATAGTTTTATTTATAATAATAATAAATAATAAATAATTTATTGCTTTAAAAGAAGTAGTAAGTTGTTACAATATTGTTGGGTACACTCTTTTAGGTAAATAGATACCTGTAGTAGAGGGACCCGCTCTTCCGTAGTACAATTAGATAATAGAGTGCTAATTTTATTTAACGATTAAAAAAGATTAAATTTATATAAAATATTGCAATTGAATTTCGAAGGTTTGAAAGAGGATCAAACCACAAAGCCGCAAAATTCAATATAGTCAACACATCAATCACATGAAACATTCGTTACTTTTGCGCTAAATTGCTTTGAAGTTGGCCAAACAGGGCAAAACAAGGAAAGAATTATGAGATATTTCGTTATTAAATTCTGTCATAAGTCATGAATGATAAATTTTGAAGTGCAGCGCCAACAGAAAACTCTTTGAAACTCCTATTTCTTTTCGATCTGACTTTTTTTATTACATTCTATGTTTTATATTTTCTATTTTTAATCTCCTTATTATTATTATAAGCTATAACTCTAAACCTGTACTTTAAATTATTAAATATTAAATATTATAAGAATATTTTAAACATGGCAGAGACTGAAATAAATATAAAAATAATTTCGGAATGGGGCAGAGTTTTAGTTGCTAACTTTGTGTTGTAATATATAGCAGAGGTATTAAAATTCAATATTATCTTTAATTTTCTTGTAATATTTTAATAAAACTATTATTGAAGGTTACGAAATTGAAAAAGTTACCTACTGCCTAGTTAAAATATGTTTTTAGAGTGGTAATCTTATTTGTTAATCATTGGCATTGTATTTTAATACATATGTTCATATATTAGTAGAGACCAATTACCCACTCTATTCTCTCCCACAGGTACGTGCTGTGTGTAACACAAGGCACACCGGTGCATCTTATTGTTATGCGAAGGCCACGGGACGAGGAAAAACTTACGTTCGTTTTTTAAGGACATAGGTTTATTACATCTTCAAAAAAACATCTAAATAAAGACTTAACTGAAAATTGATTTGAAAAAATTCGATTTAAGAGCGTATTTGAATACGCGTAAGTCAAAATCTACGCGATCGCTCTGGAACGGCGTAATATTTTACGCACACTACAAAGTTCTTTCTGTGTGTGTGACTGTTCGAACGCACGACTAGTTGCCCTTAGTTGCACAAATCATTTTTATACTATTAGAACTAAAAGAATTAAATAATTTTCAGATAATAGCTTATTAAGTCGGTACTAAGTCATAGTGTAGTCTAGCCTCGATATCGATAAATAATATTTTATTCTTATAGTAAATTATTAAGTAAACAAATAAATAATATTATTTAACAAAGCATCATTCAAGCAGCTGGGTTGTGCTTTCGATTCGTTTACGCTAGTATGGACTGGTCCAGTGGGTCAAATTTCGGGACAGAAGGTGAAAATAACCGGGACTGGAACCTGGATGGGACTGATTAAATGAACGAATAATTTTGCGTCCAAACAATAGTAAAATGCATCGTCTGTGTATCGTTGCAGACTCTGAAATTTCTGAATCACTTATCTTAATTTAATTCTGAAAATAATAATAAATTTTATGAACTCACAATGGATGCACTATATAAAACTCTCAAAAAACGGCATCATACAATATAAAAAGCTCACGTTTATGCATAATCAAACGGTTATAATACCTCAAGCCTTGATAGCCTAGATAAAATCCTTGCATCGGATGTAGGTATAATGTCACTTTATTTATTGAAAACAACAGTACCTACAATCGAGTGAAGAATTGACTATTGGAAGAACATACAAGTCTTTTGCATTTTACTACATGTACTCGTGCTTGTATAGATTACTAGTAATAGAATGAAATAAGAAATTATCGTCGAATTAAAGACACCGATGCATAGCGCGACGGGGCGGGTGGCATAAGGCTGTGAGAGAAAAAAATAGTCAACATGATTAATATCTGTATCTCATCAATACATTACGCGCAAAGTGTAAACTTTGATGTTGACTATTTAGTCCGAGTTTGGTGAGAAAATATGAAATTGTCGAAGCAAAAATATTTTAATGTAGTAACAGCTACAGTAATAGCATACAGATATGTATATTCAATATTGCTGTCAAAATGATTGATCGAAATACAGACCAAACACGTCCCGATCAAGGGTGAATCGGGACGTGTCACAAAACACCTGAAAATCGGGAAACTTGGCAACACTAGAATAGAATAGAATAGAATAATTTTTTATTCAATATTGATTATTACATAATACTTATTGAAAGTAATTTAGTTCATTACTAGTTTATGCTATCGTAGTGAATGCATTCCAATCTATGTCTTTTTACAATAAATTTAACAGCAGATTGCATATTAACCCCTTGATATGGACTAAAGTCAAACGTGTAGTAACAGAATTTTTATTAATACTAAACTATGAGGAAACTGAACAATTTATTACTTAACTTTTATACTTGGAACAGCCTCACCAATTGTTAAAGCAATGCTCACATACCCACAACACACACAAACACACACACAAACACACACACACACACACACACACACACACACACACACACACACACACTTATTATATTATAAATTACTGTATGTATTTGGTGATTCGATTTCACCATATTTCTAAATTAGAGGGGATTTCAAGAACCTTCTAAAGTAAGACAGTTGTTTAAAAAAATATTAAACAAAAAGTTTTAACCATGGAAATACATGTACTTCGTACAAACTGGAACCCGCACTTTCGAATGACATAAAAAATACAAGAAAACGACCTTGAAATTTTTCATTACCCCTCAGTCTCTTTCTAATTAGGGTGAACACAAAATACAATAATTTGGGATATTATGGGGAAAAATCAGTTTATTTTTATTATATTCATTTATAAAATTTTAATTTAATTGAAAATAGTAGAGTTCCATTGAAACGCATGATATTAGAGAAATTCATAAGGTCGAGCCTGCGGGCGGAAGTTTATTAATTAATATTATTTATTCGTGTACTTTTTTTGTCAATAAACGAATAAACGAGTGAACTGGCTCTATATACAAAACTTTAACTAAAACTAAAATATTTTTGTCCGAAAATGAACAAAAAATTCGATTTCCCATAGAAAATGTATCGGTCACGTGACCAATTTTGTATGGGAAGTCAATTTTTTTAATTTCCACAAAGAAAATTCTTCAGTACCTTACTCAGGATGATGATTCATGGTTAAAGTTTTCGGGAGACTGTCTTTACATCTCTTATCATGTAACATTAGGAAATAATAAAACTAAAATAATAATAGTTTTTATTTACATTTATTATTACAATAGCAATAGTGTCTACAAATTTAAAATATACAACAATAATAATTAGAGGTGAAGGTTTTTACAACAACTCAATTTTTATACAAGATTGAATAGTTATGTGAAGTTTTTGTCACTTGGTATGAATAGCACTCAACTTTTAGTCCATAATTTTTTTTAGATGCGTTCTGAGACACATGGTCAAAAAAGAGTTTGAAATTCACAGCAACCATTTACCATCAGGTGGACTGTGTGCTTGTTTGTCACCCTATCATATAAAACAAAATTTAAAATTCTGGATTAATGAAATTAAGAGCACTTAATACTGTCATCCATAGGCTGGTTTTTTGTTATAGAATAAGGATGACAAACGAGCACACAGTCCAACTGATGGTAAGTGGTTGCTGCGGCCTATATTTATTTATTATTTATTGTGCGATCAAAAGACATTCACATCTATCCTCTATTACAAATCAAAATGCATCAGAATGCCTCTTTTCCAGTAAAAAGGGTCTCCGGTTCTCTACACTCACCATACGAAACACAACAGCGTTAAACTGATATTTTACGCTGGCATTCTGTGAGAGCGTGGTCCTTCCCCGGTCGAGTCGACCCATTCGCACTACAACTATACTACTAATATAGCTGCAGCATGGCTCTACCACGTATAGAATACACTATAGAATACGTATAAATAAAACATTGGTCATAACTGTGTTGTGAAGTGATGAATAATAATATTGATTAATACATTTTTAATATAGTTGTACTGTATCATCAGTATTTGAGATCGGGTTTGGATCAGATAAAAAGCTCTACAATGTAATTAAAGAAGGCCAAAGAGCGTCTTAAGGTCTCAACGTTTGGCAAAGTTGCATATTGTTTAATAAACTTGTACGCTTTTGACGAGTAAAATGTAATGTTAATAATTAATTCTTCTTATTGTGATAAATTAATCCTTGCTTGCACACTTATCAGCGCAAAATATTTGAATGGAGGAAGTGCTTTTGTCCATGACCTGAAAGAGTAAAAATCTCTTACAACGAATATTTTTATAATGAACTAGTTAGTTGTGAAAATGCTATAGTCAGAACCAAAATCACAATTGAACTTTAAAAAACTGAAACACTGAAAAAATTTAGACATAATATGTAGTTAACAATTTAATAGACCAACAAACCATGCCGATATAATTAAAATGTCATTACTATTTTGGTTTTTTTTATAGGATAAGGGTGACAAACGAGCACACAGTCCACCTGATGGTAATTGGTAGCTGTGACCCATAGACATCTACATTTATCCTCAATTACGAATCAAAATGCAGATGCGTTGTCACTCGTGAGGAATAAGATGGAATGCCTCGTTTCCAGTAAAAAGGGTCTCCGGTCTCTACACTCACCATATGAAACACAGCAGCATTAAGCTGCTATTTTACGCTGGTATTCTGTGAGAGCGTGGTCCTTCCCTGGTCGAGCTGATCCATTCGTGTTACAACTATACCAGAAATATAGCTGCAGCATGGCTCTAATACGTATAATTTGTCATGAACACTTTATTTTTCAATTTGTCACTCTCATCGTACAATTTATCAAAAAAATGGATTTCCTGAGACCGCAATTTGAAATTTTAAAAATTAAATACAATTAAAAACTTAGCAAAATATGTACAAAATAGCTTGTAATTATTTTTACAAATTATAGCCTAGTGATATAACATATCAAGCTGTTCCTGCTTTCTAGGTAACAGAATGCATTTTTCTTTCTTTCTCAAAAATTTTTTTCTGCAATTTTTTTTAAATTACTTTTCTTCCCTTGGAAATAAAACATCGCTTTGAATTAAGAAATAACAAGTACCTAACAAAAGCTCATACCTGTACCACAGAACAATCTGCTATTTCATTTAGAAACGGTGTGAGTCCTTGTCTCAGCGGTTTTACAGTAATCATGTAATTGGTTGATATGAAATAGATTACAAATCTTTGCTTTTTCAAAAAAGGCTATTTTTAGCTCAACATTGTTTAACCATTTATTAGGTTTTGTTAGATTGGAAGGAAACCTGCAAAAAATTAAGTAATAAAAGATATATAATTATTTTAATTTTGATGTTTCTGTGTATCATCATTCTTGTAAACAACATTTCGAAATTTCACGCAAATCGAGCAGAGAGACCATTCGAGAAAACCTTTTCCGTTTGTAATTAAAATAAAATACATTACAATGTATGGTCACCCTAGTCGAAGTTATAATACAAACATGAATCGTTAATTATGAAGCAAATAGCGAAATAAAATTGGAAATACCAAACCAAAATTAACATCTAAACCAAAATACCCATTGGTCTATACAGAAATAACAGCAATTAAATTCGAAATATCACTAAAAATTAGTTTCACATGACGCGCAGTATTTGCATGGTGTTTTGCACTTACGAATGTAATATAATATTACATTCTGGATGCTACTCACTTTTGCAATCGCGCACAATACATTTAATGACCATTTTACTAGTTTTGCCTCTACATTATTCCAAAATTCAAAAACAAACTTGCGAAATGAACATAAACATCCGTCATGTACAGTAAAAATTATTTGACAAATAGATTTTGGGTTGTCATATAACAGCTTTTAAGAATAAATTTAAAACAGGGGAAATATGTAGGAAGCTAGGCAAATAGTTCATAGTAAATCTTTATTAAGTGTTTAAAAGAAAAAGCAAAAATTTGCGTGAAAATCGTTTTGTCAATTTTAGTTTTCAATTTTTAATTATAATTCTTGCCATACTGACAATTAAACTTATACTGAAATTCATAATGGCTGTCAATGGGGTAATATCAGTCATCACGCTGGCTATCCTGTAGGGAAAACAGGGGCTACTCAAGGTCATTTGATTATTCCTAATGTTGATATTAGGAGTGTGGGTTCCAGTTTGTCTATACTTCCGTGGTTTTAACATTGTTGCTTGTCATGAAAATGATGAAATTATGGTTATTATCTATGACTTATTGTCATAAATAATAACTATAATTTACACTTATATAAATAAATATATTAACTTTGGTCTCAGTATGTTTATGAAAATTTAATGTATGTATTTGTATTTAGTGATATACATTCTGTAAATACTAGGAACAAGCACAAGTTAGTTATACCAGTTGAACGACTCAAAAGAGTTAGTAATTCCTTCATGTATACGCTTTCACAACAAAGTCTTAGCCCTATCTATCAAAGTTTAAAATTCTTACCAAGTAAAAATTATTTAGTAAGGATTATTAGGGTTTACTACTAAATAGTACATGATTGATAATAACCCCTGAGAATGAGGTGATCGCTACCATGCCGTTCTTAAATGTTTTCATACTAATTCTAAAATAATATATTGTAAATTAATTTTATATTAATTTTTTGTTACCTATAATATGTTTATTTGTTATTTATTTCGTTAATAAATATTTATAATATATTTCGTTCCAATAGTATAATACAATTTTTGTATAATATAATGTTTGTAATAAAATTAATTTAAATCGAAATTGATTGAAATAGAATAGTTCGATTTCAATTAAAATCTAAATCTTAAATTCTTAGATCGTAATCGTCAAATGTGTTATTTATATTAGTTACGTAATAATAAATTAGTATTTCGTCAAAGATATGTTATATATTGACAGATTGATTTATAAAAAAAAAATGGGGAAATTTTATTTCACATGATAACCCTATATAACACGCAAACTTACTTACTCCGCCGCCATTACATTACAGCGCATCAGTCCTTTCTTAACAAAATTCTGTCCGCCTTATTTATACGTCCATGATGTCGTTCTATAAAACAGTTGGCTGTGAGAGACAATAAGTAAGAATACAGAGACTGGCAAATATTTATTTTAGCTAGGTTTTTAAAATGAGCAGCATTATCACGCTGTCTATATATAATTATAATAGTTAAGTAGTAAAAATAATATTATGACATTCAATCATTTCATACGAAAGCATTGGTAAAGAGGGGAGACGGCGACGGTCAAGTTTGTATACGCAGAAAAACTTTTTCTATTATGGCTTATTCTTTCCGGTCCGTTTGTTAAGATTTGGTATAAAAAGCTTATATCTCCTATATGTCATTACATATAGGAGATATAAGCTGATACTTAAGTCATTATAAGTTAAAGTAAGTACCTATTCTTTGTTTCCGTGATGTATTGCTACTGTAATTACTATTTTAATTCTAACCGTGTAGTGTATGTAGGTATATCCACCAGCCCACATCATCGTATGCGTGTCATTAGAGGCGACAGAGGGCTGAAATAGTAATGGTAGTTATAATCATATTATGCAATTTCTTATGAGGCGAAAAAAGGCCAGCGGTGTACAAAAAAAAATTTTAAACAATACTCTGATATAAATGTTAAGAAAAAATTATGGGAGGAAGTCTACGAAGTTTTAATAAGCAATAGGGCAGAACTCGGTGTGAATGAAAGAAAAGAACAAGTTTAGTCTATGTTTATTAATTGTATTTGTAATGTTAGTATATAATTATAAACTTTATCATATTGAAACAGATCCTTGAGGTTGAAGAAAATAAGATGTCAGATACTGTCGAACAATTACACCATTTGTGATATTGCTTCCATGTTGTATTTTGTGTGACGATATTCGTCCATAGGATATTCGTATAATGTATCCATAAAAGTTATTCCATCTTTTGAGCGAACGTAGTTGTGTAGAATACATGTTGCCTTTATAATCTTTATAGAATAATTTATATGGACATTTATGGAGCGATGAAAAATACTTCAGTTATTTGCTAAAATGCCAAACATGCATGTTACTAATCGACGTGCTCAAGTATGTTTGTACTTAAATTTAGTGTAGTAAATTTTTCTTTGAATCGTAAGTCGTAATATGTACGACGTAATATGTGACTTGAAAGGCCAAATGCTTCATCATCGATAACGTAAAATGGCATTACAGGTCCGTTGTCTTCATAAGGCAAGTGTTGTCTAGTGGGAATATTATGTCTGTTTTCAATTAATAGTTTGCCCATTTGTGATGACCTAAATATCTTAGAATCACTACTGCTTCCGTACGCACCTACATCAATATGATAATTAAGTTAGGTACTAGTTTCAGTTTTTTTAATTATAGTTCTTAATATTGTATATAATAAAATATTATATATTATGTTATGTAAATAAATGTTTTTAATAACATCAATATGGACATACTTGTAGTTAGCATCAGTCCAATCCATCAAAACACAAGAAAAACTTCATGTAATTAAAAAAGGACGATAAAGACTTTCGCGGTTGTACGATTCAAATGTGTTTCACATCTATCGCTCCTATAGCATTTGGAAAATTTGTAAGTTCCTAGAATCCATCAGCAGTAATAATCCAATCTTCTTCAGTTTTTTCAGGCATATATTGCGAATGAAGTACATTCCATATTTGCTCACAAGTAGATTTCACTATATATCTGATTGTAGATTCATCAATCAAATAATATAACCGAAGTTGTAGTTGAAAAATATGCCCCTGTTGCCAAATAATTCCAAAAATACATTCATCATTAAATATAGTTTGTTCGCAATGTACAGAAAGATTTTGAGATCACCTGACCCATGAAGATTGACTTAGTACTCCATTCTGACAAGTTTCCTCGACAAATATAAGTCAAAATATGAAAAAATGGACTTCCCATATAGGTCTCAGTCACATGATCGCACTTTTTATGGAAGGTCCAGTTTTCTTTTTTTTTCATTTATTAACCTTTGTAGGAGAAAATTGTGTAATTATTGTTCTTTAAAATTTATCGCATGGTCTAAAGACGGCGACGTACTTTTATACTATGTTCAGATATAAAATTAATTTGAATAACAAACTTTAATAAGTATTGTTTGTTTTAGATCATGAAATCGAAAAAAGAAATGCAATAATTTGCTGACTTGCTTTGCTATAGAACTTAAAGCTCAAAAGTCAGTAAAATGTGGACTTGTGTGGCTTTAAAACGGCGACCATATGTTTACTTTGAGCTCATGTTGTTTTTAATACCCTGGACGGAATCACGACCGACTGAAGGTAGTATTGAGAACAGTGAATCAAACCAAGATGACGCCAATTTATCAGACGATGCACAATCATACCCGTAACGAAAACGGAGAACTTAAAAAACCAACATCGGCGAACAAATAATAAAGGCGCTTCAGTCTAATGAAGATGACAATACTAATTATTAGAAAAATTAGAAGTGCGCATAAGAATTTTACAAACATTCCAAGACATAAATATGATTCAACCTAGTACTTCACAATTTCCAAGAGTTTCCAGGCGCATCATTTCATCAACTTCCGTTTGTATTATTTCTGGTCAAGTTATCCAGCTAAACCATAGTCGTTCATTCGATTCCACACGTCAAGCAAATTTATCACAGCATCTGACAGAATCCCATCAGCAGTCTATCACAAGGCCACAGGATACAATACCATCTTATCTGCAACTTTCAAGTCAATTTCCAGAAAGTATACACCGCTCCCTCCACATGATCATGATAGTATTATTTAATACTCTTCTAAATTTGTTGGATTTATGAGCTTGTTAGTTTGAGCAATTTTATTTAAAATGTTTGTTTCTCAATCTTGGCATGCCGTGATAACACGTATAAGGATTATGTCTTGTATTACACTATTATTATTGTAAGTTATAGCTTTAAGTCATGATGTAATCTGTTGTGTTGTCCAATAAATAAATAATAAAAAAAAATACTGGTCAAATTTCCCAGAGTCGGAATCAGAACTATTTAATTTATAAAAATATACGAGTAACAGAAACAGAAACTTTTTTATTCAATATAGATTATAAATAATACTTATTGAAAGTCACTCTTTTGTTTGATTACCACTGGTTCGGAAAAAATCTCTGTCCTGGGAAGAACCAGCAAGAAACCCAGCGGGACTTTTTTCTTAAATAACAGCTCACAATCATGATGTTACACAAATTAACAACACAACAAATTAGAAATAGCTTGGTAGCGATCACCTCATTTCCAGGGGTTATTATCATCCATAAATTCCTTAATATTATAATAACCCTTTTTACACAAACTTAGTTTAATAAAGTTTTTGAACTTTGAACAGGTCAAACTTTGTATATTTTCTGGAATTTTGTTGTAAAAGCGTATACATCGCCCCAAGAATGAATTACTGACTCGATGGAGTCGAGTAACTGGTACTACTAGCTTGTGTCTGTTCCTAGTATTTACAGAATGAATATCACTTATTTTTGTAAAACTACTTTTATTTTTGTGTACGTACATTACATTTTCATAAATGTATTGAGAGGCCAAAGTTAATATATTAATTTCCTTAAATTTTTGTCGCAGCGACTCTTTAGGCTTTAAATCATAAATTGCTCTTATGGCCCTCTTCTGCAAAACAAATATAATTTCAGTGTCAGCTGCGTGTCCCCATAGCAAAATACCATACGACATTATGCTATGGAAGTAGCTGAAGTAAACTAGTCTAGCTGTTTCAACACTGGTTAGACTTCTAATCTTTTTTACAGCATATGCTGCAGAACTAAGTCTGCTTGCTAGTTTTGATATATGGGGGCTCCATTGAAGCTTCGCGTCTAGTGTGATTCCAAGAAAAATGGTTGTATCTACAAGACTCAGTTTCTCCCCATTTAAAATTACATTAGTATTTAATTGTTTGACATTTGGAGTCACGAATTTCATACATTTTGTTTTAGTGCCATTTAAATGCAAATTATTAACATCGAACCAATTTACTAATTTAGATATAGCATTATTTACTTCGTCATATTTTAGTAACTGTCGACTTAATTTGAAAATTAAAGAAGTGTCATCTGCAAATAATACTATATCATGGTTATCCCCTACTATGAGAAACGTATGAGAACCGGAGACCCTTTTTTACTGGAAAAGAGGCATTCCATCTTAGTCCTCACGGGTGACAACGCATCTGCATTTTGATTTGCAAACGAGGATAAATGTAGATGTCTATGGGCCACAGCAACCACTTACCATCAGGTGGACTGTGTGCTCGTTTTTCACCAAATCCTATAAAATAAAAGCTTAGTTTTTCTTACATGCAATATTTTTTACTTTACTTCATAGTTTACGGCTCAGTTTATTCTCCTTACTCTAAAAATTATGTTCATTTATCGTCGTCATTACAGTACTTCACAAGTCCACTAATGAAAATAGGCCGCCCCCAAGGAATGCCAGCAAGCACGGTCCTGAGCCACCTGCATCTATCGACTTTCTGCATGCCTTTTTAGGTCGTACTCGTATCTCGGAGGCCCTACACATCGACTACCGATATTAGGCTGCAACTCGAGAACCTTTCTTCCCCATCGATTGTCGGTTGTTCAAGCTATATAGCAACTTACCGTTGGGCTATGTCGATTACTCTGCTTCTACTGCAGATATCCGCATCCTCTTTCTAAGTTCATCACGCAGGGAAACCCCGAGCCAAATTTGAGCTTCCTTGTATGGCCAACATGCATTGTTTGTACAATCTCGTTTTCAAGTTTTGAGGTATACCTGACGAGAAGATGTATCGGACGCTGCCCAGCCGAGTTACATACATCGATAGACCTCTCGGTCGAAGTTGGACTTACTTAGTCATGACATGGACGTTACACATAACCTTTTTTCCTGTCATCTATCCATTAAGAGGTACTATAATGTTCTTTGAGCACAGTGCTTAGTTCTCCAGCAATTCTGCAATAAGAACTATATCTTCGGCTAATCGATGTGAGTGATTTACTCTTCGCCATTGATGTTAATACCACATTGTTTTCACTCCAGAAGCATGAAAGTTCTTCCAATGCAACGGTGAAAAGTTTCAGGGAAATAACGTCACTCTCTTACGTCTCTCTGCATTTGTATGGATCACGTACTCTGGTTCCGTACTCAGATAGCCATCGTAGCCCTACTATACAGACACTTCAGTACGTTGATGTACCGACAATCAACTTGGCACTGCTGGAGGGATTGTAGCACCGCCAGAATTTCGGCCGAATCAAAGGCTTTTTCATAGTTCACATACGTAAGACAAGGAGGCAGATTGTACTCTTCGGTCTTCTCTAAAATTTGCCGAAGGGTATGTAAGTGGTCTATGGTGCTAAAGCCTTTTCGGAAACCAGCTTGTCCGAGAGGCTGGAAGTCGTCGAGTCTGCATGCTAGACGATTTGTAATGACTCCCGAAAACAGCACGATGACTAGGCTCAGAAGTGAAATCGGTCGATAGGTCTTCAAGAGAGCGTTGTCGAATTTCTTAAAGAACAAGACTACCGCACGTCTGCTTCACGCCTCAGAAGTAGTGCCACCATAAAGGACAGAATTGAAGAGCTTCTGAATACTTGTTCTGTTTTGTGTACTGGTTATTCACCCGCTTTCAGAAGCTACGCAGTAATTCCGTCCTCACCCGGACCTTGCAATTTATTAGTTGCTGGAGAGCTATTCTAATCTCGCTCAAACTGACGTCCGGCATATCATCGGATTAGTATCTGATAAGACTTGCACTTGGATCGTTACCTACACTTGCGTGTGGATCCAACAATGAGCTGCTCGTAGAATCTCTTAATCTCACACAAAATCTCAGGTAACCCGGAAACGACGCTACCACATTCGAATTACAGCTTAGACAGTTGACTTTTTATGGCAGATAGATCTCTGGCAAAGACGTTAAAGCCCTGTTGCCACTCGACCACTTCAATACAAGCTGTGTTGAAGTTGCGTAAGTGCCCCCGCATGCATTTGGAGATCTGCCTATTCCGTTACCTGTATGCATGCTGTCATTAAAATAGAAAAATTGAGGCTTCATTTGCCGTCTAACAGTTTTTGGGTCCTTTAGCTACGAGTCTTGCAGAACTTACCTTCAACCGCATGGACAATTTCCACGAGCTTATGATTCATATCATCCTCCGCATTGCAGTCTTCTAGGTATTGGAAACGATTTTGTAACTCGAGCTGAAAGTGTTTGGGACTTCGGATTAGAGCACGAGGGAGACGGAGCGTTGACTTCATTAGACGTGACCTCCCCAACTTAACGTTTAGAAATAGTGTGCTCTCATAATTCGCTGATCGCTGCCAGTTTTCACAGTCACGATCGCGATAAAAACTTACAAGAGTGTCTGACGCCAAACGTGTGTCGATGTTACATACATAGCTTAGGTGTGTAAACTAACGTAAGAGCTGCATCACGTATGTTGCGTACGTGCGACTAGTCTATCCCTATGCTAAATGTCATTTTGTTAGACATCACAGTTTTAAATGGTGGACAGATACCTAGACAAAGTATCTGATATCTAATTGATAGATGATTGGACTAATGATAAAATTACGCTAAATTCCAAAGGAAGGGTGTGTTATATTTTTTTCGTTGTGTTCAATGTTCCATATCTATACAAATAAATAAAATTGAGGTATGTGTTTGTTATGTTAAAATAACTTTTTTTACAAAATGCATATATATGTAAGTACCTATTTACTTACAATAAAATAAAACAATTTTTAAAATGTTTGTCGGTTTGTTTATTTCGGCTAATCTCCAAAATGGCCTGACTAATTTTGACAGGATTTTCACTGCCAGATAGCTGATGTTATAAGGAGCAACTAAAGCTACTTTTACTTTAGAAAAACAATTATGGTATTTTGCTATGGAAGTAGCTGAAGTAAACTAGCTGTTTCAACACTGGTTAGACTTCTAATCTTTTTTACAGCATATGCTGCAGAACTAAGTCTGCTTGCTAGTTTTGATATATGGGGGCTCCATTGAAGCTTCGCGTCTAGTGTGATTCCAAGAAAAATGGTGGTATCTACAAGACCCAGTTTCTCCCCATTTAAAATTACATTAGTATTTAATTGTTTGACATTTGGAGTCACGAATTTCATACATTTTGTTTTAGTGCCATTTAAATGCAAATTATTAACATCGAACCAATTTACTAATTTAGATATAGCATTATTTACTTCGTCATATTTTAGTAACTGTCGACTTAATTTGAAAATTAAAGAAGTGTCATCTGCAAATAATACTATATCATGGTTATCCCCTACTATGTAAGGTAAGTCATTAATGTATACAAGAAACAGAAAGGGGCCGAGAATTGAGCCTTGAGGCACGCCCATTTGTACCGTCGATCCGGAAGAGCTCATATTGTTAATGACAACTTTTTGCGTTCTCTTACTTAAATATGAAATAATTAATTTAAGGGCATCACTTCTTACACCGTAGTATTGAAGTTTCCTGATTAATGTTTCATGGTGAACACAATCGAAGGCCTTCTTGGATAAGTCACAAAATATACCCAAAGCATCCTGTGAATTCTCCCATGCATTAAAGATATATTTAATCAGCTCAACACCGGCATCAGTTGTCGAGCGACCCCTTGTGAAACCAAATTGATTTTTATGAAGTAAATTATTAATATTAAAAAAATTTAACATTTGATCAAGAACAATTTTTTCAAAAATCTTACTAAGTGTTGGTAGTACAGAAATAGGTCTAAAATTGGCGGGGTCTAATGTACTACCAGATTTAAATAAAGGTATTACTTTACTATGCTTCATTAAATCAGGAAACACACCAGATTCGATACTAGTATTAAAAATAATAGCTAAATGAGGCGCGATTGTATTTATTATAGACGCAATAACTTTAACGGAAATCCGCAGTTTTCTTAACATCAATAGTTTTAAAATATTTTACAATATCTTTTGATGACACTTTATGAAATGTAAAATTCTTTGTACACACATTTACATTTTGTTTAAGTAATGATTCGGCGACGGCAGGAGAAGAATTCAGTGACTTAGTGGTCAAGATCGGAATATCAGTAAAATATTTCTCAAAAACCATTGCTACATCCTGATCTGATACAGTTAATTTGTTGTTAACACTTAACTGGTAATTTGAATTGCGAGAGTTGATCTTACCAGTTTCGCTATTAATTTTACTCCATTTCATTTTAATTTTATTGGAAGCCGTCTTAATTTTGTTGCTCAAATGCAAAGACTTGGCTATGGAGCACACTCTTTTAAATATTTTTGAATATTTTTTTACATATTCCCTAAATTCGACGCTATGATTATATGACCTTTCATGGTAAAGATCATATAACCTATGCCTGCTCTTATGGACTCCTACTGTCGCCCATTCATTGAATGACTTCCGACTGTTCAAGGAGAATGTTTTAGAAGTAAAAGTATTATTAAATTCATTGCAAATAAGCTTAAATAATGTTCCATACAAAAAATTAGGATCATTTTGGTATGAAAGTGATGGAAGTTTTTTCACTATGTTACTTCTAAATTTCTCCAAGCGACGTGCATTTACTGGAACAGACACAACTTTCTCATCTACTTGCTTTTTGTGAACATAAGGTAACGAAACTACTTGTCCACAGTGATCAGAACTTAATTTTTGAATTATACATTTATGCAACGGCTTCACATTTGTAAAAATGTTATCTATACATGTAGAAATACGCGTTGGCTCTATAAATAAATTGAAAAGACCATATGATTTAAACAATGATCTAAATTTAATATTGATGGAGGAAGCTTCTAGGAGATTGATATTAAAGTCTCCACATATTACAACAGATTTATTCTGTTTATTAAGCTTAGCAAAAACTTCCTCCATAATGTTTTCAAAAGTATCATATGTACAACATGGGGGTCTGTAGACGCTCACAACAATGAGGTGCTCAAACTCAACACATGCCATTTCTACAGTTCGCTCAACAGAGAGGCTCACAATGTCTTTACGTTCTTTACATGATAATAATTTACTAGCTAATATTAAGGAGCCACCTCTTAAAACCGTATCTCTATTGAAAGAACTGACCACCTGGTGATTACTGAAGTTAAACATTAAATTATAAGCTTTTAACCAATGTTCAGTAATACATAAGATATGAATATTGTTGCTATTTAAGAACAACTCAATTTCTAGCTCTTTGCCTATCATGCCTTGTATATTTTGATGCACCAGGTGTAAACAATTTTCATTATTACTCTGTGGAGTCATACAATTAAAGATTTGTAAGCTACATTCTAAATTATTTAAGTTATTATAACTGCTAGAGATTACCTCTATTGTCTCATTTTCTAATTTAAATTACTTGGAACTGATTCCAAATTGCATATTAAGTCATTACACTGCTCAAAAGAAGCAGATGTCTGTGTAGCCAAGTCCTTGGCTGAGTTAATATATAAATAATAAGATAGCACATTTGCTATCTGTCTTAAATTATATTTTGATAGGTAATACCTATCTCTAGTCAAAAATTTCTTAATTAAATTATTTATATCTATTTAATTAATTCTATCATTATAATTGTAACAATTAAATGTCAAGTTTAAATTATTATTACATGAAAAGTTATTCATTAATAAATTTAAATCATATCTTATTTTATTTTCCTGCGGCAAACCCTGTATGTAAGGCAATGTAAACAAGATAATTTTATGTACATTTAAAGTATTTAGATTATCAATATATTTTTATAATTGATTTTTGTTTACATTGCCTCTTCTCCCAACAAGAATTATTAATGTGCTATTAGGACAAAATTTACTAGCTAAAACTTTATTCATTATATGACTAAAGGATGCTCCAGGCATGCAATAATTAGTGATCATATGTCCTTTTAAACAGTTATTTAACATCATGCCCAAATTTTTGCCTATGTCATCACAATACATAATAACTTTATTTTTTTTACTATTTACATTGCTTTTTAAGTTTATATCCTTTGTCATGGCACTGTCATAGAGTGTAGGTGAAAATAATGAGGTCTTACTGTTAACTTTGTTATTTACACATATTGTCCCCGATGAACCTGGTATGGAGCTGATACTCACTCTGATTTTTTATTAAGGAGTCAAAGCGCTCCCCGTTATATTCACATGATTTTACCTTTTAGTCTATATGTGTTCTTTTATCTCATCTTGAGCCGATGCATATTTATTTGATACAATTTCTAGAGAGCTTTTAAGTGATAAAATTGTTGAATTTAGACACTCTATATCAGTATCATAACAGTGATTCATATTTTCCACCTCAATTGAATATATTTTAAGTTTATTAATTAGTTCTTGCTTTTCTTTGCATACATTTATATAATTTTTAACATTAATTTTAGTTTTAATTAATTTTTGTAGTTTTCTAATATATTTATTAATTTTTATATATTTCTTTAATTTTCTTCTACTGCAGGTAGTCCTTGCTGCTGCTCTTGATATGAAATAATCATCACCAGTCAAATCGATTGTTCTGGAGGGTTGCAATGCTTTAGATTTAGTAGATTCACACTCTATGAGCTCGTTGAACAGACTTTGAGTTTGGGACGTTTTCAGATTTATTCTAATTTAATTCTATCTAAAATTTGATCATAAGTATAGAACATCAATAAAAAAATAAGAAACGAGTTGTATTTTTATTATCCTTACCGGAGAGTTAATCCAAGCCTATCTTCAACGGTGATAGCGAGTCGAAAAGTTGTGTCTTGTTTGATTATCGCTGGCCTAATTATACTTATAGCTCATCGAAAGACGAAATACTCATTCCCTAGAATGAAAAAATTATCTGGGTAACATCTGAGCTTAGAGTGCAAGGTATGATGTTTCCCATATTCTAATCTGTCACTTATATTCGTAGCACCCAAAATATTATTTTTGGTTATCGTCTTCTTTTTATTATTAAAGCAATTAGAGTGTTTTTCCCCTATATCACACACACGCACCGCGCTAGCAACACTGATACGGAGTAAATCGATTAAGTCTGCGGCTGGCAACCAATAACAAAAGTTGGTCCATTAAATTACAAAAGTACGCAATTTAGTCGGTCGATAGTTGGCCAACTTACAATTGTATGTCTGCGGGAGCTCTAAAAGATGAATTGTTTTTAACAGAGTAAACACGCTTATTTAAAACAAAAAGTTTTTCACGCTGCGTGGAACTGTTTTATTTCACAATGCTTTTTTTTTGTATAAGGAGTTGTAAAATAGGAAAAGTTTCCTTTTCTATATCTGTTCTTTATCAGTTTCTTTTCCCTACAATTTTTTTTTACGACAAACTTTTCATATTTATTTGAGACTCCCGTAATATGTTGACAAAACGTATTCCTTTGTGAACCAAGATTTCTTACGTTATAAATCAAGTAAATTATCGAAAAAGAAAAATTCTATTGCAGTGATCTATTAAAGTTACAGCTGGGCAAAGGCCATCTCATTTCTGAAAGGGTCTCTGATGATCTATTAGTGATAAAATGACATGTTAGTTGGAAAACGTTTTATACGTGGTAGAGCCATGCTGCAGCTATATTGGTAGTATAGTTGTAGCACAAATGGGTCGGCTCAACCGAGGAAGGACCACGCTCTCACAGAATACCAGTTTAAAATAGCAGCTTAACACTGTTGTGTTTCGTATGGTGAACCGGAGACTTTTATTACTGGAAAAGAGGTATTCCATCTTAGTCGTCACGGGTGACAACGCATCTACATTTTGAATCTTTATTGAGGATAGATATAGATGTCTATGGGTCACAGCAACCACTTATCATCAGGTAGACTGTGTGCTCGGTTGTCACTCTATCCTATAAAAACAACGATCAAGTCTCAAATTTTATATTTTGCTAAGGCTATATTGCAATAAAATTAGCCGTCTGCAATAATCACAATTTACAGAAATGGCATCCAAGATATTCTGGTGTTCTTTTCTTATGACATTGTCACTTTGGCAGACTACATTGGACATGCTATGTACGAGGACGACACTGAAAGTTTTTAGAACTGGCCACTTGTAAACGATATAATAAAGAAATAAGTTCATATTTTGAAAATAAAACTCATTGCCCATATTATTGTGTATGTATTTTATTAATTTGTCATTTGTTTACGATAAGGCGGCAAATTGAAAATTGCCTATGTCGGAGAAAATTTTGATGTTTTATGACTTTCGATGTCATTTAAGTAAACAAGAAAGTTATGATAGACTTCGATTGGCCTTTCACGAAGAAGCCCCATCTTGTGCCACTGTTAATAACTTGTTTATGATAGAGGCTGACAAATGAGTGACTTATCAGCAGATTTGGCCAACCTTAGGCATCGGTTTGAGTCAAGTTTACAAAATCCTCCATGAACATTTAGCAGTCAGAAATCATTGTGCCCGGTGGATACCTCATAATTTGACAGAGGCCCAAAAACTCTGTCGTGTTGATTGGTGTCGTGAAATGGTTCAAAGATTTAACGGAGGTGAGTAAAATGCTGTCTTCGACATACTTACGGGTGAAACTAAGAGACAGTTTGCTATCTGGGTGTTTCCTTGCTAGGAGTTGCCAACTAAAGTGAAGAGAGGCCGAAGCGTGGGAAAAAAAGATGGTGGCCTCGTTCTTCGGAAGGATAGGTCATAACGTAACAATTATTTTAGAGGATCGAAAAACAATTACTGCAGAAAGGTACACTAACAACTGTTTGTCACTTGTCTTGGAAAAAGTTCGGGAGAAACAACCTCGCATTAGGATCCTCCTTCACCATGACAACGCCTCATCGCACACTGCCAAGCAAACAATCGACTATTTGGCGACATCATACGTGGAATTACTGGATCACCAGCCCTATAGCCCCGACCTTGTGCACCTTGTGATTTTTTATTTATTTCCGAAAATAAAAGAAAAACTTCGAGGAAAACGTTTTATAGACGCCGAGGAAGCAGTGACTGCGTTTTAAAATGAGATCGAAATGACCCCTAAGGACAAGTGGGTAAAGTGCTTTTCTCAGTGGTTCCATCGGATGAAGCGATGTATTGATGTAAATGGATACTATTTTGGAAAGATATAATAAAACTTATAACTCTACTAGTTTGTTCAGTTTTTTATTTTCTAAGAACTTTCAGTTTCACCCTCTTAGTAGCGACTTAAGAGAATCCACTACTCCATATTATCGCGTAGATGTCGTGAAAGGTAATAGAGTGAAATGAAATAGGTTATGGGTAACAACATCTTTCTGATATAACGAGTATTCCAAGTGTGGCAAATATGGCTAGTCCTTCCAAATCCAGACATAACAATTAAATAAAATTAAATTAAATTGGGGAAACTAATCAATAAATGCGGCGTTAAAAGCTGTTGGATAACAATATCACCATTCGCCACGCCACGTGATTAAAGACACCGTCGCCGACAACGGTGTTACCAGATTTACAAAATTTGCAAAATTTTAAGCAAATGGTAATATAAAATATGTATTTCAATTAACAATAATATTTTTATATTCGTTAATAATATGTTTTATTTTTTCAAACTGTCATTACGGTAACTATACGAGTATGTGTCTTTTTTGGATCGAAAGAGTTTCCTTGCATTTTGTATAATCAGTGGACTATCGGCTACTCGATAAGATGTCCTATTGTATCCTATCTTGATATGTAAATTAAATTAGACGGCTTTTTTACAGACAGCGCGTTTAACTGCGGCGCTGATAAGCAAATTATTGTATGGCCTATAATTGACCTTTGGGTCTAGATGCTTATACAATGGATGTATGTAAACCATTAAAAAATTAAACAGGTTATATTTTCATTAAGTTCAAAAACCTATCTTTAGAATTCCAGTCTGTTATAAACTATTGAATAAAAAAAAACTGCGTTAAGCTCTCTCAAAGGGAGTGGACGGGGAATCGCGAGTGCCGCCGAACTGTTTCATCTCGCGAAGAATAGAGCGGAGTTCATTAAAGTGACTGCTAATCTTCGCTAGTCGGAGAGGCACCAGAAGAAGAAGCTCTCTCAAAGTTCCTCATAATTTACCAAAGCTAACCAAAGTTATTGAAGGGAAGTACCAACTGAGGGACTTCCTTTTAATAACTTTACTCAGACGTATTTTCAGACAAGTTTTGTAAGAATTTTTTGTAAAGCCTTTTTTGGCTCGAATGTTATCTAAATAGTTACATTCAAAACTTTATCACCTTGTAGTGTTATGTTACTTACATATCATTTTACACTATTTTAAATTCATTTTTCAATTCTGTTTTGATTTTCTGCATTCACCTCAAAACTGGATATTTTGTATCACCTTTATTTCCATAGGATCCTGTAACGTTTTTAAACCATAAGAACACAATAACAAACCATTTTCACTTCGTATTTTCACGCTATCAGCATTTTTTAATTTGGTATCGATGGAGTCTACCTTTTTCGATCTTTTATTTAGTTCTCCGTAACTCTGCAATTTCGGGCTTTGTGCGCGCTGGTGCGCTACCTTTTTTCCTATAGCAATAATATCTCATTTTTCACTTAAATCTTGCCGTTTCTCTATTACGAGCCTAAAACCAAAATTTGACATGTTTTGACATCGTTGTTTATCTGGTTGTCATGACAATTTTTATTCAAATTCGCTACCGGTCTGTTGTTTCTACTTCGATAATTCCACATAAATACTCTTTCCTCTTGGCCATTTACAAAAAATTTGCGTTTAATTTAAATAATTTTCCGTTCTCTCTAAAAAGGTATAAAAGCCGAATAATCGGTCAAGAAACTCAGTCTCGCTTCAGCTTTCTAACTCGAAGCATCTCCTAAAGGCCTTATCCCGGGGCCGCACTGCCCCGGGATCCTGCAAGCCTCTGCCTCTGCCTCTGCCTTGTCTGAAGTCGCCGGATTCTGCAAGTCTCTGCCTCTGTCCTGCTTGAAGTCGCCGGATCCTGCAAACCTCTGTCCTGCCTGAAGTCGCCGGGACCCTGCAAGCCTCTGCCCTGCCTGAAGTCGCCGGATCCTGCAAGCCTCTGGCCTGCCTGAAGTCGCCGGATCCTACAAGCCTCTGTCCTGCCTGAAGTCGCTGGATCCTGCAGGCCTCTGTCCTGCCTGAAGTCGCTGGGATCCTGCAAGCCTCTGTGTTGCCTGAAGTCGCCGGATCTTGCAAACCTCTGCATTCACCTGAAGTCATCGCCTAGACACACCCACGCCTTCACCTACGCTGTGCGTGCTCGCTCCAGGCGCTGCGAGCGCTTATTCCAGGCGCTGTGGGCCTACCACCAGCACAGCCTGTGTATAATCTGTGGGCAGCGAATACCACCACCAAAAGCGGTGTACCACTTGGATCTTCGGCCTCAGCTTCAATACTCATCATTTTTATTATCTTTTTTTAGAAATAATTGTAAATGACGTCACCCATCTTCATCCTCATACATCATTTTTTTTATATAAATCTGTAAATATTTTTTTTAATATTTTAAATAGATTATTTGTTTTGCCCTATTTTTGGTTGTTTTTGTTGTTGCTAGGTTAGGTTCCTTTTTTTTTGTTTTTAATTGTCGCTTCACGACAACCTTTTGGGGTGAAACTTTTTCTTCAAATTTATTCGGGACCGTGCCTGAAGTACTATCACATCTATTTCATAAAAAAGAATGATTAAAATTGCTTCACGTACAAAAAAAAATTGTAGAAATGTAAACCTCATCTTTTTTTTAAGTGGGCTAAAAATAAGTCAATTCTTTTTCTACAAATCTCGTATTTTATACTATCCTTCCACAGTTGAAATGTAATCAAATAAATTTTTAATTTTTTTAAATTTGTATATGATTACTGATTATGATCTATTTCCAGCATTCTATCATATTTCAAAGTTGACGAGATGGCCACAAATTTCATGCTAAATTAGCAAGATGTGATAAAAAATGTCTGACGAAAGTATCTTATTACTCGGGGAATCAAACTACCGCAAACGACACTCCCAAGTAATAGATGACCGTAATAAATAACGTAATGCACTACCTCATTACACAATTTCGGGGGAAAGAAAATCTTAAAATAAATTGATAAGGATCTCTCATGTTTACGCTAAACTACATTTTTCATAGAAATAGGGTGACAAACGAGCACGCAGTTCATCTGAAGGTAAGTGAATGCTGTGGCTTATAGACATTTATTCTCAATTAAGAATCAAAAAGTAGATGCGTTATCACCCCTGAGGACTTAGATGGAATGCCTCGTTTCCAGTAAAAATGGTCTCCGGTTCTCTACACTTACCATACGAAGCACAGCAGTATTAACCTGCTTTTTTACGCTGGAATTCTGTGAAAACGTGGTCCTTCCCGAGTTCCAGCCGACCCATTCGTGCGACAACCATAAAATAGCTGCAGCATGGCTCTACCACGTGAAAATGTTTTATGTATGATAAAATTAATTTTACAGATTTTATCGCGCATTTGATTTGATTTTGATTTCTATAAAGCACCCACTGTCACTAGTGTTGTAGTCTCACATAAACTACATGTTCTGTTACGCGTGTTTTTATGAATCTTTTTGTTTGTCCTATTTCAGAGACCGCATTCACAATCAAGCCTGTACACTTTTGCATCTTGCAGAGGGATTATACTTGACGAATGGTAAGAATATAGTGTATGACGGTGAATTATTGCAGACATCTATTTAAATATTTTATAGGTCAGTCAAAGCCATATTTTTAGCAGGTGGTATTGTAGCAGTAAAATTTTATTAGTGTGATCAGGTTGTACCATAGTATAAAACTAAAGAGCTGAACATAGCCCGAATTAACTGTTACATCAGTACGTCAAATACCCCAGTTCTCTTATGACTGTAAACACTGCACTCGAAACTGCGGGAACTTAAAATAAGTCAAATTAAACGTAATAGTTTCGGTCAATTAATTAAAATATAAGAATGAAAAATTTTACTCTAAAAGAGTATGCCTTTATGTGTTTCTATGTTGTTTCCTTTAACTTTGCTTTAAAATTTATATGTAGCATCATAATAATCCTTGTGCGCGCTTCTACCCATTAAATTCGGACTAGAGCATAATTATAAAGTAAAACTCATACAATTAGCAAAACAAAGTGTTGCTATAACTACGGTGTATTTTATAAATATACATATAAATTATACTCGCCCCGTGTTCTTATTTTTTTTTATATAGAAATGGGGTGACAAACGAGCACACAGCGCACCTGATGGTAAGTGGTTGCTGAGGCCCATAGACATCTACATCTCTCCTCGCTTGCGAATCAAAATGCAGATGCGTTGTCACCCGTGAGGACTAAGATTTAATGCCTCTTTTCCAGTAAAAAGGGTCTCCGGTTCTTTACACTCACCATACGAAACACAGCAGTATTAAGCTGCTATTTGACGTTGGTATTCTGTGAGAGCGTGGTCCTTCCCCGGTCGAGCCGACCCATTCGTGCTACAACTATACTATAAATATAGCTGCAGCATGGCTCTACCACGTGTGATATTCTTTATATTATGTGATTCAATGGAGATAGTTCTTGTTTTTATACCATATTATATTTTATTACATGTATGGCGATTCCGAACTGACAATTTTCATTCCTGGACAAATATGATTGAAATTTTGAATTAAACTATTTTGTTGGAACTAGACTAAACTGGAAATAAATCATTCACATTTATTGATGTTTGCTATAATATGAACAAAACCGTTAAGAATGTCATCTGCTCTACCTCTCGGTTTACCATCTTCCAGGTACCAGACATTCGGCTTGGATTTGAAATTACGTTAATAAAAAAAGGGAATAAAGCAAAGAAAGGATAAGTCCGCCCTTTGTAAATTTATATATATATATATATATATATATATATATATATATATATAAATTATATATATATATATATATATATCATACTCTGTTTCATCATCAGCTCGTAAATGTTCACAGCTGGACACGGGCCATGTCTGTTAGGTAGGATTTGTCTTAATTGCCGGTTTGGCGAACAAACTACCTTTGACGGCGCCTTCCCGTCGCTTTTTTATTTTACATTTGGCGTTAACGAGAGGCAAGAGAGATAAGAGAGGAGAGTAAGGTAAGATAAGATCATACTTTATTTTCACCAGAATATTCTTAACTTTATTTCATATATAATTTAAAAAATTCTTAGAAATATAAAACTACATTTCATATCATTTAATTAGGTAATAAATAGAAATGTAATAATAAATAATAATAACACTGACTCCAGTTATTATTGGGAGGTGGCTGTTAATATAACACATAAACTGATAACTGTAAAAGGTAAGTTTAAGTGTAAGTTTGAAGTTGCAAGGAGTGCTTTGTCGATAACGGACGTGGATGTAGCAACTAATCTGTGGCGTAAAATCTATCTGAAAATACTAAACCTGGTGACGGTAAGCAGCTCTGAAGCTCTGAGTTTACTAGCATGTCTGCCCAGCGCGGTGAATATGGAAACGTTCTCCAGGTAATGCATGTCAGCATGCGCATTCTTGGAAAGATTTTGTCCAGAAGTGGAATTTAAAAGGCGTAGAATGGTAAGAAAGCTTTTAATGAACACTATTTAAATGAACAGATTATTAGCAAATCTTGTTAATTATTTCCGGAGATATCGTATATAGATTCATAAAAAATATAGTCAAACTGACCTACATCTTTTAAGATCGGTTAGAAATAAATGAAGTTTATCACAAAGTACTTTTGATGGCTTACATTGGAATAAAAACAGCTCGCCCCTCACAGATTAGCAGATGAACGCCACTCTCGCATTTAATCCACATTAATCTTGATCGGAAATATTGTTCAATGTTTAAGTTTTGACCCATATACTTGTTTTCTTCTTTTTAAAAAATATTCTATTCTATTCTATTTTACAAAAAAAAAAATTAAAAGGAACGGTAAACATGTAAGTAAAACAAAATCAAGCTTTTAATAAAAAATACGGTGTTATGGCCTACCCTACCTACACATTATATGGTAGTGTATGGAATTAAAGACCTTTTTCAAGAATTACTTTTTTGAAGTCTAAAATGTAATTAAATGGTGTTTAAATTAAAATCTTCATCGCCATACTTAGGGGTGATTTTTTTATCCAAATTTATTCAATTAAAAAAGTCGATTTGGAAACCTCCTTTTTTGAATTCGGCTAGTAAGTAACATGATCCTGTTAAAAATTTACGTTGTTAAGTTTATTTAGACCAACTCGCAATTCTTTAGTATGTTTACAAGAAATTAATTTTAGAGATATCAAGTTCAAGAGGATTTAGTTTTTAGCATAAAATAAACTAATTCAAATTCGGGTGTGCGAGTGCTTGACCGATTTTGATGAAATTTTTATGTGGTACTTGTGGTCACCTGGATGGTTCTTAGGTATAGTTGGACTCAGTAGGTGGCTCTGTTGTTGAGATCCAAAAATCATTCGTTCGATGCCGGGGCGGATCGCCAGTATGCCATATAATTTCGACGAAAATTTGACGGCTCGATGTACAGGGACACGTTGGGGACGTTGGTGGTGTTTGCTCGCGGTGCTGCAGGCACGGGTTCAATTCTCGACAAATAATTATTCCGTGTCCGGGTCAGGAAGTGGTTCTTGTGAAAATTATTTGTGTAAACCACCTCCACGACACAGGAGAGATACCACTACGAAGGTTTTCTTAAAAATATCGAGTACGAGCTGAGTTGGTACCTCTGAAGTTACGATTAACAAATTCAAATACAGATCAATTAATTTCAAATGCAGATTTACCTTATATGATGACAGGCGGAGGAAAGGGGATAATAGGAAAAGGAAAGCTAGTTTAAGAATTTAAAAGTCGAGTGCAAGTGAAGCTCAACAACGATACTGGAGTAGGTCGATGAGTTCTTACCTAAAACTTACAGTTCACCTGATGGTAAGTTGCTACTGTAGTCAGTGCCCACTTGGTAAATGCCAAATTAGTAAAATCAATGTAAACCATGGCATGGGTTTTAATAATATATTGTATATTTGCTACATTTTTAATTTAACTTGCAACTTCCTTCGGTTACATTATCAGCAATACTTTTGTACTTTTGGCAGTTTCAAATAATGTCAACCAAAATGAAATTCTTTATAATAATTTGTCATAAAAATTTTTACAATATGTCGCTCACATTACGAAGACTTTATGAGATTTTGAAGAGAGCTTAAGCTAGCAGACAGTCGATGACAATAGTATCTCAAGGCGTTGAAGTTCACATCACCACCAGAGCACTTGTTTCATCTTTCGCACTAATAGTTCACATGCATTTACATTTAATATACATAAAACATAATTGCACCACTTTTGTGTCCCAACTTTTATGTCATAACCCATACATCGGGTCACATATTCGAACTACTGGGGAAGAACCACAATTTCATAGAATACCAGCGTTAAAAGCAGTAAACTTCTGCTGAGTTTAGTATGCTGAGTGGTAACAACCGAAAACTCTTTTTACTGGTATCAAATCATTGAGTATTACCCCTCAGTGATTACAAAGCATCTGTACGATTGTAGTTTAAAAGCCACAGCATCTAACACCCATTAGGAAGTCTGACTGACTGGACGAGCACGACTGTAATTTGTAGCGTTCCTTAAGGGGGCGTACGTTCAGCTGTAAAATTGTGATGGGCTGAAATGATGATAAAGAGCATTGAAAAGGAAAATGAACAGTAGAACGAATTTTCGTCAAATACGTAATATTGTTTGGACATGTACAATGAACAGAATATTTCTTAAGAGGGCTCTCGAGTGCTTCGTTAGTACCTTATTTCCGGGAACATTTCAAATATTTACGAACGGAACAATAGCTCACTCTTATCTTTCTGCTTAAATGTTAACAGAATTCATAGAATCAGGCATTATTTTGCGAAAATCCCTTTTTTATATTACTGTTATTGTTATATGGGGTATTCATATAGTTTTCTCATCTGGCTGGGCTGTATAAATATATATATATATATATATATATATATATATATATATATATTCAAATGATAAATACACATACGTCTATATAAATAATGTAAAATAAGTAAATGACAAATACATAAATAGATATAAAACTGGTGTCGGAGAATCCCTCGCTGAGCATACACGCCCAAGCTCCTCCTCTTCTTCTCCTTCTCCTCTCCTTGAGTGTGGGTGCTCAGGCTGCCCCTCGTATTCTGGAAGGGGGGGGGGAATTCCGCTCGCGACTAAAACTGATCGGGGCAATCGGAGCAATAAAACAACGCCTTTGTTTTATTGCTCCGTTCACCCCTGCAGTGAATTTCTACAACATAAGGGGACTTCATTCGAATTTTTTTGCTTTTTTTAATTTGCTCTTTCTAACTGAGCCACAGGTGCCCTCTCCGGCTGACAATTCGTATCTCTCTTACCCGGGGTACGAATTAGAACACTCCTTTGTGCCCTGGGCTAGGGTTTAGGGTATATATACGTCAGGGAGGACATCTGTTTTCGACGTCTCAGCAGTCTTGAAGGTCCATCCTATGGCTGCGCATAGACAGTGACGACCATCTCCGCATCTACGTGTGCCTCTATACGTCCCATAGTGGTAATGCCGACACAGACTGACTCATCGACCACGTGCAAATGCCTACAGACTCCGTGCCACAACAGGTCCCATCAACATAGATCGTTATCCTCGGTGACTTTACCGCCCACCACTTCTGATCTGATCTGATCTGATCTGTGGGGGATTATACACCTTCCCTGTTGGACCTTCTGCTAACATCTCATTCAGACGGATATCAGGATATCAGGTGTTCATCGATGTCACTCTTAGGTCCTCGGACCATTGTCTAGTCCGTAGTGTGGTGCCACTCACGCTTCCATCGTGGTTGCGTTCTGAAGGTTACCGCCGTGTTTGGCACTATAGCTCGGCGGATTGGGACAGGATGCGGTCTTTTATTGCATCCTACCCTTGGGGGCGGACTTGTTTCTAGCTGGATGATCCCAACGTTGTTGCTGATTCTGTCGCTGATGTGGTGCTTCAGGGAATGGAACTTTTTATTCCTTCATCTGTGGTACGTATTACAGGTTACTCAGTCATGGTTTGGTCGCTCCCGCAAAATTGTATTACACCATAAGCAGGATTGCTACCGGGCCTGGGTCGCATCGACGTCTCGGGATGCAAATACCAGCGCCCTCAAAAAGAAGTATAATTCCGCCTCCAGGTTATTCAAAAGTGTCATTACCAGGGCAAAGTCAGAGCAAATCAGCAGAATTGGTGAGAAATTAGTTCGCCTTACTTTGGAAACTCGCGCATTCTGGTCTCTGGCCAAGGATCTCCAAGGGAATTTCTGTCAGCCATCTCTCCCATCTCTGCACAAGGGGGACGACTCACTGTCCTATGCCGCAATAGAGGAAGCCAATCTGCTAGGCACTCTCTTTGCGTCCAACTCGACTCTATATGACGGGAGGAACACACTACCGATCATCACGCGGTGTGAGTGCTTTATGAAGGATGTGCTGTTTACCCAGCAATCAGTGTGCAAAGCACTCCTCTCCCTTGTCGTCAACAAGTCGAGTGGTCCTGGCAGCGTCCCTCCTATTATGCAGAAGACGTGTGCTCCATGGTTAGCACCGGTTTTAACGCGTCTTTTCCGGTACTTCTACGCCATATGCATAGTCCTGAACACATGGAAGACAGCTTTGGTGCACGCGATCCCTAAAAAAACCGAGCGGCAAATAATAGAAATCATCATAAACTGCCAGCTCACGACGAACCTTGAGAATCATCAGCTGATTAGTGACCGCCAGTACGGTTCCAGTCGGTGTCGGTCAGCTTGGTAATCTTCTGGCTTACCTAACTCATAGATGGGCGGAGGCAGTAGAGTCCAACGGGGAGACGTTGGCCGTTAGTTTGGGCGTTGTGAAGGTCTTCGATCGGGTTTGGCACAAAGCGCTTCTTTCGAAGCTCCCTTTCTATGGGCTTCCCGAGAAATTGTGCAAGTGTATCACCAGTTTTCTTGCAGATCGGAGCATCAAGGTCGTAGTAGACAGTGCATGTTCCGATCACAAGCCTATTAATGCTAGTGTTCCACAAGGATACATGCTATCACCAACGCTGTTTCATGTTATTATGTCGCAAACCAGTAACATTCATTGCTATGCAGATGACGGCACTGGTGATGCTGTATACACCGGTCGTGCCAATATTTCTCGGGAATACGTCGCCGAGTACCGGAACGAACTTGTGTCTGAAGTCGAGTTTTTGTTGAACAAATTCTCGGATTAGGGGCGACTAAATCTAGTCCAGTTCAATACCCAGAAGACACAAGTTTACGCGTTTACCGCTAAAAAGAACCCCTTTCTCGTATCTCCTCCATTTGAATGCACTTTCCTTGCGGCCTCAGCCAGTATTGGAATCCTCGGTGTCGACATATCGAGTGATGTGCAGTTTTGCGGTCACTTGGAAAAGGAGGCAAAATTGACCTCTAAAAAGTTTGGCGTGCTCAGCAGAGCGGAACAGTAAGTATTACATGCTGGCACACCACTTGTAACTTTACAAGGCGCAGGTTCGGCCCTACATGGAGTACTGTTCCCATCTCTGGGCAGAGCCTCCCCAGTGCTAGCTCCTTCCACCTAACCGCATCCAGCGCATAGCAGCTCGAATCGTCGACGACCAAGTTCTTTCCGATCGACTTGACTCACTGACCTTGCGAAGAGATGTTGCATCTCTTTGTGTATTTTATCGCATCTACCACGGGGAGTGCTCAAAAAAATTGTTCGGACTAATTTCAGGCGCTCAACTTCACCATCGCACATCGCGACAAATTTCGCGATACCATCCATACCAACTGGATGATTGGCGGTCCACCACTGTGCGATTTTGAAGAAGTTTTCTTCCTCGAACAATTTTCTTGTAGAATCGACTACCACCAGAGATTTTTTCGGGCCGATACGACTTAGGGAATATCAAGAAAAGAGCCTACTCTTTTTCAAAAGGCCGGCAACGTATCTGCAATTCCCCTGGTGTTGCAGTTGTTTATGGGTGGTGGTAGTCACTTACCGTCAGCGACGCAACGATCATGCGGCTCACGCATGCTCGTTTGCCCCCTGCTATAAAAATAAAACCCAACCAGATGGAAGCTTTCGAAAGGAGAGACCAAACAGCTGAGGGTTAGGGAGAAAGGGAAAGAAACCGACGATACGGGCGGTATCGATGTATTATTATTATTTTGGGTTATTTATAGAGTATTCCCATCTGGTTGGGCTAAATAAATATATAAAAGGAAATGATAAACGTATATTTAATATATTAACATTGATAAATAAATAATACATAAATAAATAAAAACCTGGAATGGAAAAATGGAAGCCCTTAGCAGGGGACACCAAACAGCCAAGAGTTAGGGGAAAAGGTATAGGAACTGGCGGATGATGCAGCCGGTATTATTATTATGAAGGGGTATTTATAGAGTGTTTTCATATGGTTGGGCTGAATAAATAGGTATATAAAACGAAGTAATAAATATATATAAATATAGATTAAATATACTAGCATAAATACATAAATAAATAAAAGCCCAACCAGATGGAAGCCCTCGGCAGGGGAGACTAAACGGTCGAGGGTTAGGGGAATTATTATTATTATTACTAATAATGGTCTTATCGACGGTAGTGTCTTTATTAGTGTAGTGGTGTTGCGAGTAGTGGTGCTGGGATTAGTGGTGACGGGGATAGTGCTTGCAATTGAGGGAGGGCGGGAGGTGTTCTCCAAACCAGGCAAGACAGATCATTTTATTTTATTACGCGAATCTTAGCAAACTGATTTTTAACATTTTTATTAACATAATTTACAAATGAATATTCATTACATGAACAATGTGTATCTAAGCCAGGAGTAGCCATATCATATCTACTGTTAGTGCTAGCGCAATGTTATAAAATAATTTGTGTGATGATGGTTCCATAGCGCACTGACTGAGCGATTGATTGCAATGCTGCAGAACCGCGGGTTTGAATCCCGCACGAAAGAAGTGTTTGTACGGCATGCAAAGAATTGTTCCGGGCATGGATGTGCATTAAAGGCGTTAAATACATATATACAAATACAAGTTTGAAGGGAATAGCGCAACTTCTCCAAATGCAAAATTCGCCAGTATGTGTTACACATGTTTTGTAAGTAGTTGGTAGGAGTCACGCTGCCAGATTCAGCACGAATGGATGGACTCGACCGACCAAGCTCGCACAGAATACCAGCGAGAAATAGCAGCATAGTGGTGTTACGTATGGTGGGTGACGTGAATCGGAGACTCTTTTACTGGTAACGAGGCATTCCGCCTTAGAATCTTAGGCCTCAAGGGTGATAACGTACCTGAATTTTGATTTTAAAACAATGATAAATGTACGTTTCTATAGGCCATAGCATTCACTTACCATCAGGGGGTCTGTGAACTCGTTTGTTTTTATTACTCCTATAAAACCCGTTAAGTAATTAACGAAACTCTATCGGACGACAAGTAGGGGATTCTCGTCGAAAATGCTTGTAGTAATCAGCTTTGACATCCTCCAACCGCCTGCCCAGTGTGACGTCTAAAGAAAAGATCTACATTTGTATAGCAAAGTAAATTAACAACCGTAGTACTTTTCACTGATGGGTACAGGGCTCCTCTCATTCTTGAGAGAGTTATGAAGCAATTGCATATCCGCGCTGCACCAGTGCGTGTTGGCGGATTTCATATGATTTCAAAATAGTTTTATTCTTCAGAAATGCAACGTAAGCAATAATATATTTTGATAAAGAGAAGATTGGGGAATGAATTCGCATGAAAGGAAATTCTAGCCGTTAACCGTTCGCATCGCGGTTTATAATTAATTTACAACTAAGTAATAATTGTTAAATAAAGTATTTCTGGACATAAAAGAGTATTAAATTTCATAAGGATCCATCCAGCTGTTCAAGCGTAAGTAAGTAATAAACATCAAAACATAAGAGTATCTTCAGATGTGTTACTAATTACATTAAGTAAGATTTAAACATTTTATACTGAATTTTTCATTCATCAGATTTTTTCTTTTGCCGATTTTATACAAGTATTCTATAATCCACCATACTTATATATAGTGACTAATGACGTGATCTACGGCTAGAAGCCGATTTGGTCTTGGTTTTGGATTGAACTGTATTTTTGTGTTTGTAAATCAAAATTCCACGCATTCAGCATACCCCACAAGAAGTAAATATGCTTATCTTTATGGGGAATGTGGAGGAAATGCAAATTCAGCTGGAGCTCATTATAGGGAAAAATACCATATTGCGCGTTACCCAGATTACCGAATTTATAAGATTCCATGGTTGTTACTCGGAAGGAAGAATGCTTGGTAAGTGGTATTGGTGGTACTAGCAGAATACCTCGTCTTGACATTGAAGATATAATAGTACTTGAGGAAATTGAGAAAGATCGTTCCACTTCTACGAGAGTAATAGCACGACGCACGGGAATTGGAAAATCGATAGTGCATTGTGCACATTTAAAGAAAAATAAATTTCATCCATATCACATTACACGCGTGCAAATACTCCAGCCGAGAGGTACAATTCACAATTATAACAATTTTGCTGACAAATGCTGGCTAAAATAGATGACGACCCACAGTTTTTTAATAAAATATTTTTGACCGATGAATCAACACTCAATAGAGATTGTTATTTAAATCTGCATAACTTGCACAGTTGGGAACTTGAAATTCCTATCTTATGCGACACGATAGATCACAGCATCAGTTAAAAATAAATTATTACAACGGAATAATAAATGACATAATAGTAGGGTATTTGAATTGACGAGAATCTAACTGGCCAAAAATAATTTGGAGTTCTTTCAAAATGTATAAGCTGTTAACTAAAATAGCATCAACATATCATATTAGAACGTTACTAACACGTAGGGATTGCAATATGAAAAAACGGATCCGGTAATCCGGCGGATCCGGCATCACATATCGCTCACCGGATCCGGTGCAAATATACCGGATCCGGCGACCGGATCCAGTGCTAGCAATTTTTGGCAAAATAATAGAGCTGTTGCATGAGTAGGTACTTTAAATGCGTGGTAAAAGAGATTCAACCCTGTTAACTGCAGTAACAACAATAATCACTCATGACACGGTGTTAAGTACTGATTTATATGAAGCACTGCGTACAAGAATTAAAGAACGCCGCAGTAACACCATTAGATACCTCAATAAGAGGTATTGAGTTTTTCCGTCAAGAAAGTCTCAGTAGATGGTCGAAGTCAGGAAGTTAGCGGTGTCTTATCCCTGTGCCTCTGAAAGCACGTAAAGCCTTTTGTCCTGTGACTGATCTCTCTTCAGACGCGTCTATTTACCGTCTCATCGGACTATGTGAGTGAGGAAATAGAGAGTGCATCTGCACTTGCGCATACATTTAAGCACTATAATCCTGTCTTCCGCCGATGGCTAGTCTCCGTTGAGGCTGGCTGCCGTGACCGAAATTCGGTCTGGAGGACATAAGACTATACTCTAATATAAGATACTTTCTTCTCCACTCCTTAGTATGGGACTATTACATTGTAAAAAGTACTTCGGACGGTAGTCAAGATTGACCCTACGACTCCTATCCTACATATTTTTGAATGTAGGGATGTCTCCGGCAGATCTCGAATAATGCATGGAAATATCGACACTCCCTTGGATTTGGTTCATACTTTGTGTGGAGGTTGCTGTTAAATAGTTATAAAAAAATTATTATTTTTAAATTTGGAGCAATTGTTTCGGTGATTTTAACAAAATAAGATTACCACTGCTAGACTTCAAGATACTGTAAGCTCATTCTGCGTAAATCGAACCAAAAATTAATATTAAAAAACTGAAGGTAGCCGGGCTAACTATGACAGCAGGACGTCAAACAACTCAGTCCCCCGTGACCACGGGTGCTGGAAAGCACCCGAAACGTCGGGAATATATAAATAAGTTAAAAATAAGTTAATATACGCGATAAAATCCGTAAAATTAGTTTTATTTAAAATAAGATTCATTCATTACATGAACACGCTCTTTATTTTGACCCACTTTCCTAATATAATATAAGATGTTTTATGTGTTATTTATATTTACTATTGTAATGTAATCACCTTATATTTTTATTATTTAATGCTTTTTGAATATTTTAAGCATTTTTAATAAATTTTGTAAATTTTAAGACCATTATAAGACTTTATACTAATTATTATAATACGAGTATATTTTAACAAAATATATATTAATGCATTGTAATTGGTCAAAATATAATTTCCATGATATTTTTAGACGAATTCATATTGACTTTAATTATTATTAATTATTAGTGATAATGCGTCGTCAGAATAAAATAAAATACAATAAACATATAAAAAATGACTGTACACGCCCCTAGCTGCCCCAATCAAGGATGACGGGATTAGGGCCCATGAGTAATCCCATCGACGAGCAGCAGAGGGACGGGGCCAGAATATGGCCACGTGGAATTTCCTAATTACAATAAACAATATGGGAGGAAGCTAGAAACACATAGTACTTACCACTATCCGAAGCTAACTTCGCACCAAGGCTTGGGCAGGCCGTGAGTGTGTGTAATAGTGGATGGCGAGTAGTGTACAGTGGGGTGTGAATGTGTGGGGCCTTGTCAAGCATAGGCGCACCGCTTCAGACTGCTTCGGCGCCGGACCACTTCTTCGTTCGTCACGATGACAGTCCATTAACTCTATGGTACGATTAACTAACTTACAGAAGCCACTAACTCTCGTTTGTTATAAGGTTAACGCACAAAAAAAACACGGAGTGTCCGGATCAAAGGTCACTACCGTTTCGCGTAGCAACAGTTATTTCTAGAATATCTAAGGCCGCACTAGCTAATATTGCCGAGTGCACTTATGCAGATTCTGAGTCATACACAATGAGTCCCTGGGAAGCTCTCCAGCAAAGAATGCGCGTCACAAATCCTAGACCGTATATTTACTGGCCGCGCCTAATTATTCCGAGTTCCCGACAAAAATGACAGCGTGCGTTCCCAAGCACAGCTGGCACACGACTGACTCGCACTCGCGCGCGCTCGACACATCCAACTGTCAAACCGGTATGGCACCGAGCCGCGCGCCCCCTAGACGTCGATTCCGACAACAGCGTTTGGCGCGAACAATGACAGTTGTATAAAATAATTCAATATTGTGAATAAAATAGTTTCACTATTATATTCTATCATGTCATTTTTGATGGATAATTTTAATCCAATTAATAAAAAATCGGCCCTTATTTAAATATTTTTCAATTTCTGTGCTTTAAGTGATACTGAGTTTGAGAGCACTCGAATACACCAATTGTTTCTTTCTTTTTTTCGATTAGACAAAAAGTTCAAGCAATAAAATCGGAGCGAGGTTCGTTTGTTTTGACAGAGACATGGGACGACAGACTTAAAAGCAATAATGCTTGTTTTTTGTTTTATTTTCATCCGCTTGTACAAAGACAAAAAATCCATACATTGAAATTACATTATATTAAAGGTTGTGACAGTCGGTACTATTTTGTGCTAGGTGGTGTGAGAAACATTGTGGGCTACAACTCATTACAAAAGCTTACTAGAATTTTCTGCTCCCTAATCAAATATTTATTCTTATTCGTCGTTATGTGCTCATCACAAATAATGTGACCCTATATATCCTCAACCATATTGTATTATAAATAAGCTGTATTATAAAATAAACATTGATTGGCGGTCCACCACTGTGCGATTTGGAAGATGTTTTCTTCCTCGCACAACTTCCTTGTGGAATCGATTACCACCAGCAATTTTTCCGGACCGATACGATTTAGGGACCTTCAAGAAAAGAGCCTACTCCTTTTTAAAAGGCCGGCAACGCATCTGTAACTCTTTTGGTTCCCTTGGTGTTGCAATTGGTCATGGGCGGTAGTCATTTACCATCAGGTGAGCCGCATGCTCGTTTGCGCCCTCTCCTATAAAAAAAACTCTTACTTGTCGACCTTATTGCATTCTTACGTACCTGTTAACCGTTTTACTCTTTTGATATTATGGTTATAATATGACCTCTTTTATATTTAAAGTAAAGAAATCGATGCCCTCGAGCTTGCTCTTATCGTACAGTGAAGTCAATTTACATACAATGTAGCCCAGTTTTATACGAGTTTCTCGTTCTTTGCATACATAAATGTTCATGTCTGTCACCCCAGGGTATACAGAGATTGCGGACTTACATTTGATACGATTCTGACACACCTCTCTCACTTCTTTCACATCTAGGTATATACCTACGCGTAAATGCTCGTTTGTGAAGGATACTCTGAATTTAGTCCATTTTCAATTTGTTCGATATACTTCTCGCAAACAACACTTTTAGTCTATTATAAAACTTCTCACCCTATCATTCAAAGTCATCCCTAACATACCTTTTAATGAACGCATTTCTACAGCATAAATTTTATTCACATGCTTTTTCTGCCATGCCCAACTTTCTCTACCATACACTAAGATTACGCAGTTATACAGCATTGTGAATGGCCATAGGTGCACATATTAATACAGTTCTTCAGCATTGTGAATTGCCATAGGTGCACACACTAACACAGCTATACAGTATTTTGAATTGACATAGGTGCACACATTAATACACTTATACAGCATTTATGTAACAGTTAGTAGGCCCATTGTTCGTGCACAATTGTCGCATACAACTATAAAAGAAAAACGAGACATAGGTGACATTTTGGGATGTAGTGTTGTATAGCAAATTCGGATCAGTTTGCAGTTTAGGATAGCATAGCAACTAAGGCAAATATCCCCCTATGAGGCACTCTGTGGGGGAGGCTTATGTTCAGCAGTGGACTTTAATTGGCTGTAACAGTAACGGTAAAGGTCTACTCAATAATTTGATTAATCATAAAAATATATTATATAAAAGCACTCACTACATAATGTAATGAGTGAAAGCTGTGAGAAAAGGTATCAGAGCCTTTACGGAACTTAATTTAATAAAAATGCGTTTTAATGATTTTAAACCTGTACAATTTTCACTTATGTTACATAGTTTCCTAGTTATATATTGATAGACATGTTTAACTTGTAGTTGAATTCATGAAGTAGTCTTACGACTTCACAAATTCATCTGCCAGTTAAGCTGGTTCTTTACTGATCCAACATATCGTTGATGCATGGGAAAATTCACAGAACGCGATTGTGTTGACTGTTGATTATGTTGACCAAGCTACCTTACTTGTGAAATTAAATCACTACGGTGTTGAGAATATGGCTCTAAAATTAATGGCAACATATCTTAGCGAGCGAACTCAGATAGTAGAAGTCAATGGTGTTAAGTCACCCCATTCTAAAATAAAATTAGGCGTTCCGCAAGGCACGATCTTAGGGCCATTATTGTTTCTGTGTTACATAAATGACCTCCCATATGTAGTGAATAACCTATGTGATATTGTATTGTTTGCTGACAAAACATCTTTAGTCTTTACGATTGACAGAAGAAAACGCAATTTTGACGAGTAAACAATACTCTTGTGCGAGTATCAGATTGGTTCACAAAAATAATTTAGCACTTAATCTTAAAAAATCTAATGTATCATATTCTGTTTGCCAAATGTAAAGAGCGTTGACTATAATATAATTTTAAAACAACACCAAATTAGATATTGTTCAGTCCACAACATTTTTAGGAATTATTCTAGATAATAAACAACATTGGAATTATCACACAACTTCACTTAACAACAAACTGTGTTCAGCGGCTTTCGCAATAAGAAAAATTAGACAGTTAACTAACATCGATACTGTAATACTGGTCCACTTTAGTTATTTTCATAGTCTATTGTCATATGGAATATGTTTGTGGGGCAAATAATCAGACATTGAATCTGTATTTGTCGTCACGAGAGTCTTTGAGTCTTTGAAATAAATTAATATATTGACTATAGCTTCGCAATATATCTATCTATTCGAATATTATTTATGTACTTATATTAAAATAATTCACTATTTAGAAATGATATTCATAAAATTAATACTAGAAATAAGCAAATTAGTGGTTCCTTCCTTAAGACTGAAGAGATTAAGTAACTCCTTTGTAGAACAATGTGTACGCTTCTTCAATAATATATCCAAAAAGCCAAAAAGAAAGTAAAATTACATTTAAATATTTTTAAGAAATACGTAAAAGAGTCACCTATAAAGAAAGCATATTACACAGTCAATGACTACTTTTTAGATAAGATGGTTGGTCTTAATGTCTTTCAGTTTAACACACGCATAAAATCTCATTTTCAAAGTTGGAAAATTTTATAAGTTCATATCTACTTAACATGAATTCGCCAAAGACGTATTTCGTCGTAGCTATTTTCTCTGTATGAGTAATAGTGTGAACATTAAGTAACAATTATTTTTATTATTATATATGTTGACGTCCGTAAGTGCTAAAGTCTACATGAATAAAAATATTTGATTTGATTGGTCACACTAAATGGTAAACTTGCGAGTTAAGAGACTTAAAATATTTATTATAATTATATTCTTATGAACATGGAGTCGCGTGAAGATTACTGCATATCTTTTCTATAAAACATGTGTGTTACCTCATAACTTCTTACTTTTTTATTTGAAAGCTGATTCTTCTCATGTAGTCCCATATAAATTTGATCAAGGTCTGACCAATATTTTTTGAGTTATTCTTAATAGTTTATATTGAAGTCGGTTGTACAAAATTTTTAATTATTTGCTTAGCAGTCTTGTCTGGGTAAATGTAACACAGGGCAGCCTCTCAGCAACAACACGATCTTCCTTGCATATGTATACTAGAAGAATACCCCAACGGGCAGAGCAACGACAGTGATATATATTTTATATTTTCATATACTTTCATACATTCTCCATTGTTAAAAATATTAAAAAAATATAAAGTGTGAGAGTGGATGTTCAACTTGCTTTCTTGTGTACATATAGCGTAATGCACTATACCTTCAGTATAGGCAATTACAGTTGGATCTTACCGTAATATGTCCCCATCACAATTACACACTAGTGCAACGTGAGGGACGTAATAACACGATAACACCAAAGTATGCAAACCAACAGCAACACTAAACATCTCAGTGTAACACAGGGCAGCCTCTCAGCAACACGATCTTCCTTGCATGCACCAGAAGAATTACTACCGCGGACAGAACCACGATACTATCTTAGCACTACTACTACGTAGAATGATTAAGATGGACTTAAGAGTGCGTATTGAGCTAGAAAAAATTAAGATTTCATATATGTGTATAATATTATAGTTCCTGGGTGACCGTACTTTGCTCGGAATTAGAAAGAAAAAAAATTTTCTTGATAGGTGTGTATTAAACGTAAAGTAGGTAAAGTAAAATATTATCTAAGTACAACATTTTACCTATATCTTACGTGAGGCCAGTTTCCGTGAAACCAGTTACGTACTTAAAAAATGTAAATATATTTATATATATTAATAAAATTTTTAAATCGTTTTTGAAAGTATATTAATAAAACAAGGATTTTCTGTAAAAATACGGTAATAAAACATTTTTCAACAAAGCGTAACTCCGCAAATAATCAATTATTTTTGTCGATCTGTGAGGCCATTTGGGTTAGAACACTAATAAACAAAAATAAAAACAAAAAAAGATTTACAACATTGCGAGATTAAAATCCACGCGTTCCGCCATGGTTGACACACACTCGTAAGTACCTATGTAAGTGATTGCTGTGGCCCATAAAAATCTACATCTATCCTCGATTACGAGTTAAAATTCAGATGCGTTGTCACCCGTGAGGACTAAGATGGAATGCCTCGTTTCCTGTAAAAAGGGTCTCCGGTTCTCTACACTTACCATACGAAACACAGTAACGATAAGCTGCTATTTTACGCTAGTATTCTGTGAGAGCGTGGTCCTTCCCCGAGAAAAACAGAACAAACAGAAAATTCAATTGTCAGTCTGAAGCCGCGTATCTATTATGTGCTCCAAGAGGTCAAACATTGGCGCGCGCTCCAGCAGCGCGACTTGGATACCGCCTCGGAACGTGCGCCAAATTGTTCGTTGGAAAGCTCAAACGTGGAGCGGGCCGCTCCATCTGGTGTCGGTTTTTTTCCGCGTATCAAAGTAATTTAAGTTTTGGCGCGCGCGTCAGTTGGGACGATTGTTTTGATTATTTGTGTGTTCGTTGCGTTCCGAGCTATGGATAACCAAAGTTGCCATGTGCTGTGAAATAGCAAAAGTAGTTTTTACCATAATAAAGCGCTCAGAGAAGATGCATAGAACTATAAAAGCGGCAGTTGCTCGTACACGATCGACATTCATGTTGAACGATCAAACATTGGAACAGCTGCAGCGCGCGCCCGGCGCGCTTAGTTGATACACTTCGAACATTTGGAGCGCGTTTCACGGAACGCACTGGCCGGCGCGCGCGCCAGGAGCGCGTAATCAATACGCCGCTTGAGACTTACACCACTGAAGAAGTTATTGGTCTAAAATCTGGAAACATAAGTGTTAAATGTTACACTCTTAAGCCGAGTATCGATTACGCGCTCCAGGCGCGCGCGCCATAAAGGACCGCTGTGACCAATGCGTTCCGCGGAACGCGTTCCAAATGTTCGAAGTGTACCAACTAAGCGCGCTTAGCGCGCGCGTCAGTTGTTCCAGTGTTTGACCGTTCAACATGGTGTACGAGCAGCTGCTGCTTTCATAGTTTCATGCATCTTCTCTGAGCGCTTTTTATAATAAAAACGACTTTTGCTATTCCACAGTAGTTCTTTTGGACCATGTAATTTTATCAATTTACGGCAAATTTGGTTATCCATAGCTCGAAACGCAATGAACACACGAATAATGAAAACAACCGTCCCGACGTGCGCGTCAAAACTTAACTACTTTGATGCGAGGTAAAAAACCGACACCATATGGAGCGGCCCGCTCCACGTTTGAGCGTTCCAACGAATGATTTGGCGCGCGTTCCAAAGCGGTATCCATTTCGCGCGGCTGGAGCTCGCGCCAATGTTCGACCTCTTGGAGCGCATAATTTATACGCGGTTTTATGAGTTTAAGCTATTTATTTTTTTTTACTTTTTAATTTTGAATTTACAGCATAATATTTTATTCGTATAATCTGGATTAAAATTACAAGGCATTATTTACTTAGTTGGTTATGTCATGTACTCATGTACTCAAGAATTTATTTATCTACGTTCAATTTTACGTAAATAATCTAAATTTCATATGCTTATACTATACACAGATATAATTTTACAGATAATATACGCTTTACACCTTACCATAAGCCTAAATACTTTGGTGTGAACGTTTAATAGTATCTCTTTGACAAAGATAGTTTACCCTTAAACTTAGGAACTGTCATAATCATAACCTACGAAACGATTTCGCCTCGGAGGCTTCTGCTTTTAAGCAAGTTTTAATTAATTTTCCACTTACTGACAAGGGGTAATGACAAAAGTGGTAAAGTACTTGTGCAAGTGGTGTTTTTGTTTATAAAACTTTGTTTTTCACGTTCGCAAGTAACTGCTTTTAAAGCGATAAGACCGCTTATTTTATCACCATCTGTGGGTAGGGTGGATGCCCCTAATAATAGTCATGCCCCTAATTCCAGCCTTTTCGCCTTTTTACTTCGTAAATAAGATTTCTAGTAGTCTTAACTACAAATATTGTCAACTAAAAAATTCTTCGTAACTAGAGGAAAGTATATTTCAAATATTACCTCACAGTTTTAAACCTAACTGTATTAAATTAAAAATCAAACAGGTACGCGAAGAAAAACGCTAATTTTCCCTATTTTTAACAAGTTATGATCCCGGTAAAATTATGCTTACTTTACATTATCTCATATATAGGCTATTTGATTTGTATTAATATGACTATTGACATAGTAATGCAGTTATTTTTGTTTAAATTTACAAGTTATTTATTTTCTTTTAATGGAAATTAATGGGGCTGTAATTAGATATACTAAATGTATGGAGTGCATAATGTCAGCCACCCGGCTGATATTTAGTTTGACGTACCTAATAAGAAGTACCTAATTTCAGCTACGTAATATAAATCAGGGCTGTCATAAACTGGAATTAATACCATTAATTAGATCATAAATTATTTTATAGTTAAGGGAGTTATGATCAATTCGTCTGTTTTCAAATTGGTTTTAGATTTTAATATTTACCAAAAGATGTACTAGCTTTTGCATCTGATATTCGGTATATATTAAGAATTTATGACAAAAGTGGTAAAGTACATAAGTAATGCGGCTTATATAATTAATTATTAATATATAATTTTGAATTTTCTCTGTTTTATTATTAATTAATGAGGTTCTGCTTCTTAATTGCTAATGCGGAAGCAGTTTTAGACTGGTGCATGCATATTTTTACCCCTTGCTTGTATATATTTTGAAATGTGTGAAAAAGTGTATATCAAATAAAAATACCTTATATATTCAATTATTTTTGAGAAAGAAGAAAAAAAACAAGCAATAAATATAGTATATACAAGCAAAAACTATAACTTAGTAATACTAATATAAAAAATGAAAAACTCATGATAAGGAAAGTAGTTTAGGACCAGGCTTTGCTGCAGTCTATGGAGGAGGATGTTCAGTAGTGGACATGTGTAAGGTTGTAATGACGATGATGATTTGAGAACTTGGATGATTAAATTATTAGAGACCGATGTACTACATAATATTTTATCATAATTTGCTTTAATTTATTGAACTGCTTTAACCTAAAACACAGTAAGTTAAGTAACTAGTAAAACATTAAAATAAAATAACGTTATGGTCTGCCTTAATACATATTCCATGCTTGTGACATCCTGATTCAAAATTAAAAGTTGTTACGAATTTATTACTGTGCCTCTAAAACTAAAAAAAAAAAACAATAGGTACCTACCAAAAATTGAAAAGGCATAATCCTATGCATATGCTATGTTGACATTAGTTACACAAAAGCACGACATTCGGTTCCGGTTGGCTGGAATTTGAGCCATAATGCCTTTTTTTGCTTCATCATCATCATTACAGCCTTTCATATGTCCACTGCTGAACATAGGCCTCCCCCAAGGAATGCCACAAAGCACGGTCCTGAGCCACCTGCATCCATCGACTTCCTGCATGCCTTACCAGGTCGTCACTCTATCTCGTGGAGTGTCGCCCTACACTTCGCCTACCGGTACGAGGCTGCCACTCGAGAACCTTTCTTCCCCATCGGTTGTCGGCTCTTCGAGCTATATGGCCGGCCAACTGCCACTTCAGCTTACTAATCCGTTGGGCTATGTCGGTTACTCTAGTTCTACTGCGGATATCCTCATTTCTAAGTTTATCACGCAGAGAAACTCCGAGCATAGCCCTCTCCATAGCTCTCTGAGCGACCTTGAGCTTCCTCATACGGCCAGCTGTGAAGGACCACGTCTCTGTTCCGTAAGTCATCACTGGCAACACGCACTGGTTGTACAATTTCGTTTTAAGGTTTTGAGGTATGTCTGACGAGAAAATGTGTCGTAGCTTCCCGAACGCTGCCCAGCCGAGTTGAATCCGTCGATTGACCTCTCGGTCGAAGTTGGACTTACTTAGTCGGACTATTTGTCCTAGGTAAACATACTCGTCAACAACTTCGAGCTTAGTGCTCCCAACAACTCATCAACCAACACTCACAATCATACCACAAATAGTTTATTCCCCACTACCAAGTTTTATTATGTTCCACTGCCACAAAAAATTAAGATTTTCCCAATTGCCACGAATAAGCTTATATAAATCGAGCTTGTTTTATACCAACACGCTGAACTTTTCATAGTTCGTCTAACATTTAAAAATACTGTTTCAAATGAACCAGGTAACCACTAAAACACTTCCAGTTGTTGAAAATTTAAATGATATTACGAGCACCAGAAAACGCTATACGATATGCGAAATGTCTCGAACCTCTTAAGCAAAAAGATTCTTCCTTACTCATTTACTCAAAACAAAATTAAATTTTGAGTATCTCAAAATACTATAAGTAAAAAAATAAAAAATAAAGTAACCAAGTGCTCAATGCTCCATTTAGGTAACGAAAAAATTGAAAAAATTTTAAGATAAAGCTATAAAATTATTTTTTGATTCTTGTTAAACATAAACATAACTATTTTATTTTGCTTAAAGATAATAAATGAAGATATCATTATTACGTAGTAAAATAAAATAGAAACAATCTTTAAAATAAATATAAACTACAGTTTATAAGATATCAACGAACAAAATAGTAAAAGAATGTTCGAGACCCATCTAGGCTACCTTATAAAAGGTTTCGTCCACAAAGCGAACGTGACTAAAATGGAATATGCAGGATAAGTTTTTATCTGTCATACTTAGCGGTTGGCGCCTTGGCACTAGTGCCTACTTCTGGATAGTTTTCACATATTTTCAACGTTATTAATTTAAAAAATGAGTTTGTAACACAAACAATTTTGAAAAAAAAAAGAAATGCATTAAAAATAATCATTTAATAAATTATAATCAACTATCAATCAACCGATTTGTCAAATATATGATCATAATCGATTGAAGAAAATTGCGTTTGATGGATCAGATCACAATTTTTAAAATTTTCTTCGTTTTTGACATCAAATAAAATCATGTTTTGAAAATAGTAGGTGAAGTTTAGCTGTTCCACGATGAGTACGATCAGTCTAACCAAATTAAAACTTTTAGAATAGTTTTATTAAAATAATTAAATTACATGATATATTAATAGAATGGTAAAGTTACATTTGTCCATACATTTACCATCAATTCAATTAATGTTCTTGGTGTAGATAATGTGGCAGTGACGATGTATTAACGTATATAGCGGGCTTATACTTGCCGTAACGTATATATATTAAGATTCAGGTTAGGGCAGGGTCCTCTTAGATTAGTAAGATGCCTCAAGGGCCTTCAGAAAGTAAAAACTTCGTTCCAAAAATAACAGTTAGCTTTATACACAATATTCAAGAAACACATGTGTTTTAATTGTATATAAATATACAATTTGTACATAAATATACAAATAAAAATATGTAATAAATTTTCAGCCGTGTATCCGTCACGCCAATTTCGTTCCATGTGTGTCATAAGAGGTGACCTTGGGATATCCCAGAAAAATGTTATGGCTACCGTTAGAAGACAGTATCTTGTTCAAAAAAAAGTCAAAGGTGCAAGATATTCGATACTACGATTTTAAATCCGCTTGTCATGTGTGATAATTAAAGCCCATGTCCAGCCGTGGACTTTTACGGGCTGATGAAAATGAAGAAGAAGATGAATATGCGTTTCAATATTTTAAGGCCACTGTCAGGCCCTCCGCCTCTGGTTTTTTGCCCCTTGTGGAAATAAGAAATTGGTTAATAGGCGCGAAAACACACATCGTAATCCTAAAACAGATATGAACTTCTGAGTTGGAATATATGTCTAATTGTAAGGATACACGATGTCGTTTTGACAATTGTCTTGTATCTAATGTCGACTTACTAGCACTTACTAGTGTTAGCGACAATGACAGCAAAATAACTAATATAATATTAAAGCGACATTAGCCTAATAGCAGGGCAAGGATCGCAAGCTCAAAGATCGTGGGTACGAATTCGCCATTCGACTACTGTCGTAAATCACGCCTAACACAAAAAAAAATTAGCCTACCAGAAGGGGTTAAAGGGAATATTAGTACAGTATTAATAGCATTGCTAGTAATTTTATATAAAACAATATTTCAAAGAAATGAGAGGTTCGCCAACACGCAGTGGGGCAGAGCGGTGGACAATTCCTTGACCTAAAACCCTGTCAAAAGTGAGAGGAGGCCTGTGCCCAGCAGTGGAACGTATATAGGCTGTAACTTTAACTTTAACTGTATGTAGCTCACTCGGTTTCGTGACAGTGTATATATTTTTACATATAAGATCTATGATTTAGAAATCGAATATACAATAAACGGAATTTATAATGAAAGGGATCAATTGCTATTTGAAATAATCTATTCAAATTAAAAGGTATTCAAATAAGGTTGTTGACGTAAAATGGGACCCCAATCTATCAATGAGTCAAATAATTTGACTCTATGAAGCGTGAAATTGCTCACACACATTTAAAGCACTCTTCATGTTTAATTGCCTACTGATCTAAATAATAATCTTACAATCAAAAAATATGAGTCTTAAATAAATGAATTTTTCTTCTCCTTATTTTTCTTAGAATCACATTTAATTTATTATATCAACTAAATTTGACTAAAACGTATGCGATAATTTTTATGTAAAAAAAAAATTGTGCGTGTATTTATATATACACGCGTTAGAAGATTACTTCCGTAAATAAAATAAAATTTTAAATTTGTTTACAATTTTTTTTATAACATTGAAGTGACAAACGAACTTTCGATCCACCTAATGTTGTGGCTCAGTAGTCCATGGACACCTACAACCAACTTCAAGTAAAGAAGGCTACGGATGCGTTTTCACCTCTGAGAACTAAGATAGATTGCTTCACAGCCTGTAATCATGCTGACTTCAGATCGCAACAGAGCAGTGCATGCGCAAAAACTGTTATTTGGCGGCAGAAATAGGTATAGCGAACTCTTAGGCAGAAAACGAGTCATACCACCTAGTGGTGTAACAATGATGAGCTGTTTTTCATTGTGGGATATTAATACCAGAACTATAAACGTGAAGCAGTGACAAAAGTGCGATCAGGTCAGTGCATCATCAACGTGTATACTAAATACAAAATAAATAGACAATAACAATAACCCCTTAAGAATTTCATTGCGAGTACACGATCCTATTGAACCAGCTCATAATAATAGTTACCTTTTCCTACCCAACCAATTTCAACATCTACATCAAATTTGAAGACAATAATGAATGTTTAAGAATTTTATTGTGAGAAGCGAAATTCCGGATTCAGATAATAAGATCACCCGTTGTACTACCCGTCCGGTTAAAGAATGGGATTGAAAATGGCGTTCCTCTATTCACCTCTAGCTCGCACACTGTCGCTGTCTATACTCACAACTGCCGGTAAATTCTGCAAAAACATAAAAAACGTTGCGATAAGAGTTTTTCGTACGTTCTATTACTTCGGTCCTACATGTCATTAGAATTAATGGCAACAAAATTCAGTCAATTCCGTTTTGCTCATTTGTGCGCTACAACGCGTTTTGAGAGTTTTCTTTATAATTATTGTTAACTTTAATTGTTAATATTTTTGGATAAAATATATAAATGCCATTAAGACCTGAGTAACCGCTTTTAAAATTATTGTTTGTCTGTCCAAGCTTATATTCGGAATGGCTGAAGCGATTGTAATTAAAATTTACGAACTAATGGAGTAATAATAGAAGTGATTTAGGTCTAATTTTATCCGTGAAATTTAGAGATTTTATTAATAGAAATATTGTTAAGATAAAATAAATGGTCTTTAATGATTATCCATCGCATCGCGATTATCCGTCGCTAGTAATTAATGTTATTTTAAAATTAATTTACCGTATGCAACTTTTTTCAGATGTTTTCCTTTTAATAGAAAATTTCAAAGTTTCAAATTATTCGAATAATATAACGCTACACCGTTATTAGCGGGTTTTCTCTATTGGTACTGTGCATGTTGATGGTACGGGCTCAATGGGCCGCCATTTCTAATCCCATTCTTTATCGGTATGGACTGTAAAATAGTTATAAAAAAAATTCCCATAAACCCTGTGTACCACTTTTATAAACTTTGCCAGGCTGCAGTGGACGATGTCGGTTTGTTCGGAAATAATATTTAATAATTTTAAAGCACATGACATAGGTGCAAACCTAACCAGATTTGTCTTAGCGTACGGTACTTTAAATGTGAGTTGTGGGCAACGCCTAACTACCGCTTTATCAGTCGAAAACAGGTGCAACATCTCCAGTACTTCGAGGTGGTGCAGCTGGCCACGTAACACGCGTTATGGCCGCTCTTCACGTTGGCCAACACAGTGGCGAATGTGTTGGCAGAGTTATTGGCAAAGAAATTGTTATCGCGTCCACACGTTGGAAGGTCGTTCAGTTTGCTTCGGTTCAGGCCAATGTGCGGACGAATTTATTAAAATGATTATTGATGCGCTAACGGCTGCTGCGGTTTATTTATTCACAGCATACCACTATTTTTTATTTAATTTTCACTATTTTTAATATTTAATATAAATGTTTAATATTTCTTTATTATACACTAACGTTATACAGATAAGTAAACTATATAAACATTAACACACCTAGGCATAGGTATAATTAACTAAGGCCTGGAAAATATTCGAAGCCTGTCTATGAAACTGTTGTAAAATTTTTATTAAACAAAACCTTTTTAAAAAGGGTTATTATATAATTATAGAATATATTTATTTATTTACACTTTTATGCACAAAGTAGTACATATGGCGAACTTAATAATAATAATAAATAATTTATTTCGTCAAACATTAAAGTTACATTATATGATCAGTGATCGAGGTCACATAGTAAGCAAAATAATGCCTGTAACAGGTGACTTCGCCACATTTATACTGTGACTTCGCTCCTCCATAGCTAAAAATTACAGTATTATTAACGAAATGAAGTAACTAATAGGGAATAATAAAGACAGACATTTTAGTATCCTACTTTTTAATTTGATTTTAATATATATTATATATTATAGATTTTAAGATATTTAATAAATCAATTAATACATCAATAAATAAATTAATACATCAATCATTACAACGTGAATGTGTATAAGATAAGGGTGATCAAAAAGAAACGGAAAAAAAGAAATTTTATTTCTTTACGGCTCCGTGGCGTAGTGGCTTAGCAATGAGTTGCTGCCCTGGGGGCCGCGGGTGCGAATCCCGCACGGAACAAGTATTTGTATACCCTGCACATAATTTCTCCGGGTCTGGATGTTTGTCCTTATGCAATTTATGTTTCTAAACTGCCTCCACGATACAGGAGAAAATCCTAGTGTATAATAATATTTTTTTTTAAAAAGACTTGTGTTTTACAAACAATTTTCGGCTTGGTAGGGCTCTATAAAGCGAAAAGTTTTTTCATTGGTCATTGTTACTGCCGTTATGTTGACACTATTGCGTGCATATAAAATTTAAATCAGGTTCGTGCATTCACTCTGGGAGCTCGTAGCAAACTGAACGTGCGGCCAACGTGTGGACGCGGCGGCCAATACTCTGCCACAACCCTTTGATCTTTTGTAAAAAACCGACACCAGACGGATCTCGCGCCAACTTGTGGGCCATCGTTCCAATACGTACCAACGTAGCTTAAACACCCGCTCTACGATGGCCATCGTTATTGGCCAACACATTGGCCAGTGTGTTGGCCAACGTGAAGAGCCGCCGTTACACGTACTTGCAGAGCGCGACGACACGCTTCACACTTGGCTGGCTGTACTCGACCATGCCGATTACGAATAAGCTCGGGTACATCAGCGGCTAGAAAAGATAGACGCGTACTCCTTTAAATGAAACAAACCGCGTGAATTTATTTTGAATGTTTTTCACCATATTGATATACTTATATTCATTAGGATTCCAAATAAATGCACCCCAGTTTCCAGTCAGCTGCGAACAATTGCCTTGTTTAAAATTTTAATCATTCTCGAACTAAGAAAATCCTTACAATTTTTTGAGGATTAAACTAAGTTTCTGAAGGATTTTCCGCAGATATCTATGATGAATAGAAGACCGTAGTCTCTGCCTATCCCTCTGTGAGACAGGCGTAAACGTTTATGTAATTTTATGTTACGTACATGGAACATGTATTGCAAATTGAGTTAAAATTTTATCTTAAGAAGAAAATACAAATGTTGAGAATATTATGAATAATGCTGAGATGTTTTATTGCAAACACGAAATATATTGTAGAATAATTTGAAATTATCCCCTGAGATTAAAGGAAGACGTGATGAGACTTTAAACTACGATGGCCCGCTCTTAGATACCATTATGATCTTTAATTAAATTCTACTAGTGGTGTAGTTTATGATGTTTTGTAAGCAGTATTCTAAACAATGCTGAAAATAGTGTTTGGCCAATTAATAAATGTTAACATAAGTATTTCTGAAGATAATTATTATTATTTACATAATTGTCTTTGCCAAAACAAAATTGGTGTGAATTGAAATACTACATATTGAATAATTAATGTGTGATTATGGTATATTACAAACGCTTGATAATTAAATATTAATATAATAGGAGAATTGTTTAGTTGCAGAACCTGTTTTGTGTGCACACTTGTATTATCGAAACAGATCTTGGTGGAAGGGCAATTTCGTTTATAAAGGCTTTCTTCGACTAGAGAAGAGGGAGTGATAGCGACGTAATTCAAGAGATGCCTCCTCTATGGTTTTCTTTCACCTAGGATCATTTGTTGTTACGCTCATTGAATGGAGTCAAGCCAAGTTCGCAGTGGCATGTTGCACTCGCGTAGCTATTTTGCTATGTATTTGAATCTAGGATTGTACCGGAATCAGAGTGAAGGCACTGCATTGCCTTCTCTCCGACTCCGGTATGATTCTAGATTGGGCATCTACATATATTCTTAATTAAGTGTAGCATTGTGTCAATATAAGGCTTGCGTACGTAACTATAGCAGAATATTTTTAAGGTTTTAAACATATTGATAAAAAAATAGAAGTGAATGGTCTACTTATCTCTTAATCCAAGTCTGAATATTGTCTTTTTGTCTAGTCTAGTTCTAAAGATGTAGATCCATAAAATAGGTATTTTCAACGCCAATTTTTTAACGTGTTCCTTGAAACATTTCCAACGTACTATTGCTTATTCAGCGAGTAATTGTGTGACCATAATATGTACTTATCACGTTGAGTAAGGATAGTCTTGAACATCAAAATGCGAAATCGGTGGAGCTGCTAACAAATATGGCGTGGTAGATTTTGTACCAGAAATTGGTATGTGAAAAAGAGAAAACAAAATTAAAACAAATGCGCTTATTTAAAAAATCTTTTTATAACTTTGTTAAACAATAGGAACATACATAATATTATACTGGCAGTCGCCGCGACTTTGTTCTCGTGGATTTAGTACCTTTCATATGATAATTGATGATGGTTTATTTGTAATTTTAAATGTCGCGAAACTAATCTGGATAGAAACATTTAGTTGTTCCGTAAATCAGACAAACTAACGAACGAACAAATAGACGGGGTAACAAGCGAACTAATGGATGGACCCACGATCGAACCAAGAAACGAATTTGACAATATATTCGCTTGTATTTCATAATATTGAAAATTAAAATTAAAATGACCGCAATAACGTAATCCATAGTTTGTTACCGAATTTCTCTAGCAACACTTGGTTTCTATACAACAGATAAGACATTGCCCGAAATAAGCCAGCTTCAACTTTTTAATAGTTTGTGGCAAGCTCTATTACCAATTATCAGTACTATGGTATGAGGCATCATATTTCCATTAACATTACAAATATTTGAAATGAAAACTACAATCCCATGTCTATCTAAAGTTATGTACCTACTTACACTAACAAAATGAAAATGAAATTACGTATCTATATTATGTCTCATTCTATAAACAAATTAAAAATAAAACTAAATTCAAAATAGCAAAGTTTTTTGACTTTTAAATATAGAATATGTGGTATCAGGCCCAAAATCAGTTGAGTTTTCTATCGAGAAATTCTCAGTAGCATCCTGGAGCGGTGATTTTAGCGGTGGTTCATCCATGTGCCTTAGCAAGCACGTAAAGCCGTTGGTTCTGCGTCTGATCTCTATATATTTGTTCCAGATTACTGTCCCATCAGACTATGAGATTGAGAGAATAGAGTGTATCCAAAATCCTATTCTGCGTCATTTAAGTAATATATATTTTACTAATAATGATAATTGGTACTTACGTACCTATTATAGAACACTATTTTTTTTATAGGATAGGGTGACAAACGAGCACACAGTCCACCTGATGGTAAGTGGTTACTGTGACCCATAGACATCTACATCTATTCTCAATAAAGACTCAAGATGCAGATACGTTGTCACCCGTGAGGACTAAGATGGAATTCCTCCTTTCCAGTAAAAAGGGTCTCCGGTTCTCTACACTCACCATACGAAACACAGCAGTGTTAAGCTGCTATTTAACGCTGGTATTCTGTGAGAGCAAATTTTTTTTCTATTTCAATTTTTCTATTTTATTTATTCTATTCAATATTAAAATAACAAACATAATTCCTTTTGTGGTAACAGTATAAGAGAATTCATCACCCTATCTGCCCACATAAAGAGTGAGTAACGGAAATTCCTGGAAAATCAGATTAGACAGTGCTATTGCTATTCGATATTTACGCTGGGTGTAGACTGCTGACGGGAAGCAGTGCTAAAGTAGCACTGCTTCCCTGCTTATGGTACGGCGTTTGTCAGTCCTCGTTTGTGATGATACGTGTGGCGTTTGCGACGAATTCTCCCAAATATAAAAGACCAGCCACTAAAATAAAGTTACTTTTTAAATAATGTCAATATTTTTATGGTTATTGTTATTTTAGATATATCGCAAATATCTATTAAAGCTGTCAGTTACGGAAATGCTGAAACAAACAAAATATATATGTTTATCTCCCTACTAATTCTAAAAAAACATCTACACCGTTCGCAAAGAATAAAGACGCTTGTTATGATCATACAAGCATTTGGTAATAAAAAAATATGGTTGAAACTCGAGTCCTATTTTTATACATGACTTACATTTTTATCCTATGAATATTATATCATAATATTGATAAAAGTATCGACGTTAAATAAAAGACGTATATAATTTAACCAAGATTAATGTAATAAATTATGATATTGATGTAATAAAATATTTTGGGGCGGATCAATAATTTCTACTACCTGGATTACACCACCTGACATGTCATTTTGTCTCGTGTAGGGGTTTAACTTCGGTCTTACTGTATTGGGCATGCCAATTTATGATTCATGACAATCACCTTAATACTCGAAAATAATTTAAAATTGATTAACAGTTTACTAGGCTAGCATAGAATAAAAAGTAATGTGCATTGTTTTTATTTTTATTTTCATAGGATATTTAATATTCATTCATAAATTACTTATTTCTGAATAATTTTCTACTTTGCTTATATAATTTGTTTATTAGGGGTTCGCCTAATAATAATAAACAATCAGCGTGATCATTAATTTCGAAGCTTAAGATAACATTTTCTTTAACGTCTTATAACTAAAACTTTTGTTTAACTGGAAAAGTTTATCTGTTTTATAAGTATCCAGTATCATCGTCGTTGTAGGATAGACAGTAAAAATTTTATTTATTTATTATTTTTCTCTAATATATTCATTGATTTTTGCTCTTCAAAATCCTACTGCTCCACTGCTCTCTAACAGATTGTAACAAAGCTTTGTCTTAAGCTTGCTCATTCATTCACTTTCAGCATGTTATACCAGGTCCTCAGTCATCATTTACTAGATGGTCGCCGAGTACCGGGACAAACTTGTGTCTGAAGTCGAGACTTTATTGAACAGTCTTGGACTAGGGCGATTAAACCTAATCCAGTTCAATCCCCAGAAGACACAAGTTTGCGCGTTTACCGCTAAAAAGAATCCCTTCGTCGTATCTCCTCAGTTTAAAGGCACGCCCCTTGTTGCCTCAGCCAGTATTAAAAACCCCGGCGTCGACATATCGAATGACGTGCAGTTTCGTGGTCACTTGGAAGAGAAGGCCAAATTGGTCTCTAATAAGCTTGGCGTGCTCAGCAGAGCGGGACAGTATTTCATGCCGGCACACCGCCTGCAACTTTACAAGGTGCAGGTTCGGCCGCACATGGAATACTGTTCCCATCTTTGGGCTGGGGCTCCCAGTGCTAGCTCCTCCCATTTGATCGCATCAAGCGCAGAGCTGTTCGAATCATGGGCGACCGAACTCTTTCCGACCGGTTTGACTCACTGGCACTGCGAAGAGATGTTGCATCTCTTTGCGTATTTTATCGCATTTACCACGGGGAGTGCTCTGAGGAATTGTTCGGCCTATTTCGAGCAGCACAATTTCACCATCGCACATCGCGACAAAACTCGCGATACCATTCATGCCATCTGGTACTGGCGGTCCATCACGGTGCATCAGAGATTTTCCGAATCCATGCGACTTAAGAACCTTCAAGAAAATAGCGTATTCCTTTTTAAAAGGCCGGTAACGCATCTGCATTTCCCCTGGTGTTGCAGTTGTTCATGGGCGGCGCTAATCACTTACCATCAGGTGAGCCGTATGCTCGTTTGCCCCCTGTCCTATAAAAAAAACCCCGTGTCGGAACTTGGATGACATCTGTGTTAGGTGGAAAAATAGTAATATTTATTGTATGCGGAGCCAAACAAGTTATTATTTAGTTTTCTCATCTTTATTGTAATGAGTTTAGGCGAAACAACTCATCTAAAACTAAAAAAATGTACAATCCTAGATGGATGACGCATATCCAAAATTTTTCGGGCTGAGATTAAAAAAAATGTTACGAGGTTAGATTTGAACCTGCTCTTTGATCGCATTTTTACTGTAAGCTGATCGTAGATATCGCTATCGTACTGTGCGTAGATCAGACTAAAAAAATAATATTCAAAAACTGGAGGTAGCCGGGCTAACTATGACATTGGGACGTCAAACACCTCAGTCGCCCCGTGACCACGGTTGCTGTAAAGTACCCGAAATGTCGGGAATTCAAAAGTTAAATTAAACGCGATAAAATCATCTGGAAAAAAATCCGTAAACATTAGTTTCATTTAATGTGTAGTCTACGTGTAAATATAAGAAACCATTCTCGACCAATTCCCAACTCCACTGAAAAGATAATAGTCACTTGGGATTAGTATTGTAAATATGGTGCATCTGGAAGAACTTGCCATTTATATCGTAAAGCAGCGTGTGCCATATATGTACTTCTTCTTTTGAAAATTTTTGTAAAAAGTACAACTAACCATTTTAAAATGAGGAATGATAAGTCAAGCTACAGATTTTTTTTGACAGAAGTTTAGTTTACTGCTTAAATACCTATATGTTACTCATGTAGATGCTAATAAATAACTACCATGCAAAGTTGTATTTACAGTAGCTTACACCGAAGATATATGGTGGCTAAGATAGAATTATTCAGACGCGCATTGGTGGTGGCTGGCTTAATTCAGAGGACAATGTAGATTTTTAGAGGAGAATAAAGCTATTAAATAGACGTCACTTTAATTAGCACCCTTTTAAATATTGTACTGAACTAATAATTACCGAGATTTCATTTATAGTATGATAAGTCATGAAATTATGCATAATTCTATATTCATAGCACATTGCAGAAAGTCCTACGTTCAGCAGTATTAAAATGGCTGGTGAGTTATAGCAGTTAAAACGATATAAAAATAAGTGGTGACCAATCGCAGTCTCTGATGTTTAGCTAAACATTTTAAATTAAATTCATTGAAGAAATGCATTTAGCATTTCGTGTGAAATACTGCAGATAAAACGGAAATGAACTCCTTCCGTTCTAGAAACGCTTTTCAAACTGCTACGCTCTGAAATGCTATGTAGTGTTTAGAGAATTGTAGACACGCGGTTGGCTTTAGAATGTGTTATGTTGATTTTAACGGTAGCTTTGGGAATAATATTACTATTTTCTGGGAATAAGATCAAACAAATGTTTTTTTATTTTTTCAAAACAATATACATTCCATTTCCGATAAAGTTAAATTAAAAATATAATTAATAGAAATTTTCATGTTAGCAAGAGAGAGAAATTGAGCATAATCTTCACACATATTACAATTAGTATCTCCATAGGAATGGCAATCGTAATCTGTCGGTAGATCAGCATCGAAAAATGGGAAAAGTTGGGCTTGAGCTATGATAAGACCCTGGGCACGCCAAAGAGTCGGCCACTCATTTTATAATTGAGATAGTTATTTTGGAGAATGGTAGGATTGATTCGGAGTAAAAAAAAAATTAGTACTTAACAATTGATCTTTAAGATAAAGCTTTTTGTTCCGAAATCGTTCCATATTATCTTCCCATTCCATACCTTCTACTACAAACTATTCTGATATAGAGTTCGTTTTCATGATATCAACATGATATTGTTGGGGTCAATTCATCATAGCGTTCTATGATCAGATAATAGACTTATTCTTCTATAAGTAATCATCGGATTAAATCTCTGAAGGAAACGTTTTCTTTGTGCAAGCATTTTTTATATTGATCAATCATATGTTTTTTCCTAGATATCATTATTTTTTGAAAAGGTTCCTTCATTCATTAATAACTACATTGTTTTTATTTTAGAAAATTTTACGCATTTACTCAGAAAATACATTCTTGTTACAGTCAATTTAATTTTAATCTGGTACGTATATACTTAAATGTTTACGCAGTTAACACGATTCTTCCAAAATTCAACTTTAAAAAGTGTGTAATTAAGAATCTACCACATCTTCATCTTCTTTACTTTATACAGACGACAAAAAGTCCTGGAGGTGGTGGTACTTATTTTTTGTCCAGGAGTCCGTCTGAGTCTGTCGCCAAATAACAGTGCTTACTTACACTGCTGTGAGCCGGTCCGAAAGGTATTGAGTATAGAGAGTCAGTTTAACTCTCTATAGTCAATATCCTCAGTCTCTCAACTCCACAGAATCAGTAATTCATTCTTGGAGCAATGTATACGCTATTACAACAAAGTCCCAGAAAATATACAAGCTCTCTCTTTTACCAAGTTTAAATATTCAATTAAACAAAAACTGTATAAAAAGGGTTATTATAATATAAATGAATACATGTTTGATAGTAACCCCTGGGAATGAGATCGCTTTCAAGCTGTTTCTAAAATAAATTTTGTAAATAGTTTGCAATCACTTATATTGTAAAATTTATTTAAAAAAAGTCCCCCTGGGTTTCTTGTTGGTTTTACTCAGGACAGAAGATTTTTTTCGAATCAGTGGTAAAGTAAAAAAAAATAATTTCAATAAGCATTACTTGTAATCAATATTGAATAAAAAATATTCTATTCTATTCTATTCTATTCTAACTACATGCTATGATGTATTCCATCTTAGTCATCAGAGTTGAAAACGCATCCGTAGCTTTCTTTGTGTGAAGTTATTTGCAGGTATCCGTGGACTGCATTAGCCACATACCATCAGGTGGATTATACGTTCGCTTGTCTCTTCAGTTGTATTTAATAAAGTTAGATTACATACACAAATACATATTGAGCATATTTTAATGGTAAAATTATTCTGAAAATCGTAAGCATAATAAATTTAATGTTTTCCACCGAATACCTTTTGGGACGGGTCATCCTAATATGATTTACTTATTAACATGGATAAAATTTAACAATACAGTAGCTGGGCGACCAAGCTTTGCTTAAGATTAGAAAAATAACATTTTCTCAGGTCTAGATAAGGTCTAGATATGTAAGGATCGTGACACTTGGCGATCTGTTCTCTCTGGCTACCCCGTCAGGGATTGTGCGTGAAGATAAGTAAGTAAGTAAGTAAGTAGATAAGTGTAATAACTATCTAGAAAAATTTGTAATTATTTTGAAATTTGTTTGTCCCATCGCATCCAATAGCCAGTAAATCACCCATAGATATGTTTTCATTTAAAAAGTAGTCCGTAATTGTCTTTACTATATCTTTAGAAGTTCCCGAGCTTGGTGTAACGTGGCCCAAGTAAATAGAGCCTGGTTCCTTAATAAGTGAAATATGCTCCTCCCGTATCGTCCTTCTGTAATATTTCTCTCCTTTTCTTGTCATTATGAGAATTTTATCTTTTCGACCTTCAAAATATAATGCGGGTGTTTGTTGGGGTTTGTCTTTAGATATTATGGTTTTTCGTGTTTTGCTTCTCTCCCGGCGCAATTTGTTTTTGTCAATTACTGGGGCAGCCGTGTCTGTAGTTTTCAAAACTACTGAAGCAATAGCAGCTCCTGCCCTATCGGATATTCCAAACCTGTCACACGTCTTCGAAAGCGCAGAAAAATCCATATCCTGGTATGACTTCTCTTGCTGAAACGTACCGGGCTCCTCGAACACTAAGAAGTCATCACAATCAGTTTCGTCGGTGATTGAAGACGAAGAAGAAATAAGTTGTAGGTCTGTGGATACTTCGACTCGTTCCAATTGATTTTTCTGTGCGGATTGCTGCTTAGAAAATTTTCTTTTCAATGTCTTTCTGAGTTGATTTGTAGTAGCAACGTCGACATTTCCTATTATCATTTTTCTAGAGGTGCGTTGATCAATCAGAAAATCACGTTCAGCAGTAGGTACTTTTCGTTCCTTAGAGCAGGTGCAAGCGCTCAAGTCCTTGCATTTGCAAGAACAAATGTCGAAGAGAGCTTTGTTGTCGCGCTGAAACGTGTCAATGTTTTTCTTAGGTATTTTGGGGTGGGATTTGAGAAGGTTTTTGTACTTGATGTGATAAGATTTTAGCATTTGACATACTCTCATGTGTCACAGTTGGTAGCGACGCTTTCAGCCAAATCTTTTCAATTTTTTTAGTCACTAACTCTGCGATTTCGAAAAATGATGGCTCTTTCTGGGAATTATTATTAAACTTGACTTGCCTTCTCGTCCACTCGTAGTTTTTGATGACATCTTCATATGTTGGCAGCATATTGAGTTTAATATCATATAGTTCACCAAGCAGTGGACATTTATAACACTTTCGAGTACGTTCCATTGTGACACGGAGCAAAACGCGACCTCTAACCTCAAAAGCCGCAGCGCCAATGATGCGAAAAAAATAACGCGCCAAATGCAAACTCCGCTCCCCGCCCCCTCACCTCACGCCGTTGGTTATTATTAGTGATACGTTTGGTATTACCCTAATAAAATTTGATTATATTTCCTATTGAAAAACACTTTAAACTTGGTAAAAATTCAATTAGAACGTTTTTATACTGGGTTGCGAAAACACGTTTTAAATCATATTTTTCCAAAATTTGAAAGTCAATCCGCAGGCTGTTACCTAGAACAGAATTTGAAAATACTTCATAAATACTAGTTCTAACGCATAAGGCACCTTTTTATCGCTATTACGAAAAGAAAATAGAAAAAAAAAATTCGGCCCACCCTAATGCTGGTATGACTGGTTTTTGTATTTGTATAATATAGAAATAACTAGTTTCTATTACGCTTGCTATTAAGACATATCATTTTCTTAATTATGTCTGATTGTTCAAGCTAATCTTTAATATGGTTGAACCACAACGTTGAAACTTAACAAACAGATAAAGAGTAATGGCAACCTATTTATTTCGTCTAAAATATATTATGTTGGATTTTTGTTCTTGTAAAATTGAAGAACTGATAAAATTAATAGTTCTAAATGATTATTTCGTAAACTATAGGAGATACAAAAAAGTTTTTTGTTGAGCATTTTAATAAAAAAAGACAGTGAAAGGAACACTTTATCTCCTATTCCTATCCCTTAAAGTTTGGACGCTAAGCAATAAAGCTTTTTTCACGAGAAATTAACTTTACTTTAATTAACTAAATTAATTAAATAAAATAAACTTTCATTATTAATTTGCTTAATGCAAATTAATAATTTTCCAAAAAATAATAATTCACCATACGAAACACAAATTAATTATTTTTCGTATCACCACAGTATAGAGAACCGGAGACCCTTTTTACTGGAAATGAGGCATTCCATCTTAGTCCTGTCACGGGTGACAACGCATCTGCATTTTGATTTGTAATAGAGGATAGATGTAGATATCTATGGGCCGTACTAACCACTTACCATCAGGTGGACTGTGTGCTCGTTTGTCACCCTTACCTATAAAAAAAGTTTATAAAAGTATATAGTTTTCGAGATAATAGCAAAAAACTGATTTTAAAGTGATTGCGATAATTGAACTACTTGCCGAAAGACTATTTTTCTTTATTTGAGTTCCACGAGGACGAAGTTGCGGGTAAAAGCTAGTTACAAAATAATTCTAAATCACTGTTAATTTAGCCGTGATGAAAACCAAGACAAGGTGTTGGTGGCAAAATAGATAAATTACTTAATTGAAACCTTAAACGAAAATAAATAACATGAACGAAAACCTATAAACATTCATTCATTATTTTACAAGAGAAGTTAAAATCTTTTAAACACTTTTAGAGGGTAATTTTATTTTATACGTCACTAATGGCGCATATTTAACGTTTCTCACTTCAATAGTTTTACTTCTTAACGAGTCAGTCGATCAGGAATTCATTCTTTATATTGTGTTGGTATTTTTATCTCCATTAAACGTTAGAAACGACTGTTCGGTAACAGTTTCTGCCTGAGCTTTCTGAAAATGATTACAAACGACAATGAAGTTCCTAATTATCATGCAAATAACTTTTTTATTGTCAGTCATTACGACCTATCAAAAAAACACGGCTAAACGTAGACCTCTTCCATAGATTGCCTCATAGGGGAGATATTTGATCGAGGAGCTTAGCAGTCTCGATATTGGATGCAGTATTGATGGCAATACAATAAATATAATAAGTTAAGCAGACGATATGGCGGCGCTGAGTCCCTCGATTGATGCACTTATTCATCTGCTTGGAGTGTTTGAAAGATACCCTATGTCTCATGGCCTCCTATATAATATAAAGAAGAGTGAGGTTATGGTGTTAGTAGTTAGTTTGTACCAGTTCTGGCTCACTGAGTCTGAACTGGTACAACTCACCATCCTCAGCCCTCATCGGCTGACGGTAGGTCGACGGATCCTAAAAAAATCACGAATCTGCGGTCCATTTTTGTGTCACTTCCAGGTCCTTCAAAAGAGTTATTGCCAAGGCAAAGTATGAGCACATTGGCAGAATTGACGAGAAATTAGCTCTTTTTGGTCTCTCGCCGAGGCTGTTCAAAGGAATTTCTGTAGGCCATCACTACCATGTCTGCACAGGGAGGACGACTCACTGGCCAACGCCGCAAAAGAGAAAGGTGACCTTTTAGGCTCCCTTTTTGCGTTCAACTCGACTCTCCATGACGGGGGCAACACACCGCCGACCATCCCGCAGTGTGAGTGTTCTATGCCTGATATGCGATTCACACAGTACTCAGTACGTAAAGCACTCCTGTCCCTGGACATCCACAAGTCGAGTGGGCCTGATGGAATCGCGCTAATTGTGCTAAGGACGTGCGTTCTAGAGTTGGCACCAGTTCTAACGTGTCCTTTCCGGTACTACTACTCCCAAGGCGTTGTTCCGAATTCATGGAAGACAGCTTCCATCATCCGATCCCTAAAAAAGTTAACCCCTCTAATCCATCCAAGGCTGCGTGTTATCACTAACGTTGTTTCTTTTGCATATCAATGATATGTTGCGAACCAGTAATATTAATTGCGGATGACAACACTGGTGATAATAATAATAAGTGTGCGAATATTACGCCCTTGACCCCGTCATCATAACGCCGGATGACGTCGCCGGGGCGGTCCGTAGGGCCACGAACTGGAAAAGTCCGGGACTCGACGGACTGCATCACTACTGACTGAAGAGGTTCGTGGTATGTCACGCTGTGTTCACCCGACAGTTTCAAGAGGCTCTCGACCAAAAGTCGCTCCCGAGCCTCTTCACTACTGGGATCACTCATTTGGTTCCTAAAGACCGGGATTCCACAGACCCGGACCTACCATATACAAGACACTAACATCCATTTTGAGCGCTCAAAATGGATGTCGTGGCGGTGGTCATGGAACCAAGGAATCACTCCTCATTGCCGCGGTCATTGGCAAGGTGGTTAAACGCAACCGTGGGAACCTCTCTGCCGACTGGATAGACTACAAAAAGGTATTTGACTCGGTGCCTCAAACATGGCTTAAGAGGGTCCTCGAGCAGTACAAGGTTGACTGTACAGTTCGAGACTTCTTTGAGGAGTGTATGGGGCAGTGGAGTATGATCCTTTGTCATATAGGCGAGCGGATGATGGCTGCGGAGAACCACATAAGGATAAGAAGGGGTATCTTCCAGGGCGATTGTTTGAGTCCAATCTGGTTCTGCCTCTCTCTGAACCCTCTTAGTACCTTACTGGAGGGTTCCGGAAGGGGATTTCAGCTTTGGAGAGGAGGTACAAAAGTGACCCACCTTTTCTATATGGATGATCTCAAGTTATTCACCTCCAGTCAATCTCATGTTATGGAATTGCTAAACATCACTTGTGATTTTAGCAATTCTATTAGAATGGAGCTGGGGACGGATAAGTGTGCGGTCCTCCATGTCGAAAGGGGTAGGGTTGCCAACTCTGAGGGCATAGACTTATCTATGCCCATCAACATAAAGACCCTATCCGAGGCTGAAACATACCGATACCTGGGTATGTCACAGAACATAGGTATCGATGAGGCGGACATGAAACAGTCACTTTGCGATGTGTTTTATGCATGCTTGACTAAAGTGCTTAACAGTCTTTCGTCGGGCGTTAATAAGACACATGCATATAACGGTTGGATCATGCCTGTTCTCATGTATACATTTGGCATACTCAGGTGGATTCAGACTGAACTGAACGCTCTGGACAGAAAAGTCCGTACTATTATGACGTCCCACAGGATGCATCATCCGAGATCGTCAGTAATGAGGCTGAACTTGCGGCGGAAGCATGGTGGATGCGGCTTTTTAAGCGCGCTTACCATGCATGATCGTGAACTGTGCAGCCTCCGTAATTACTTTCTGACGAGAGCGGATGATCCATTCTATAGGGACGTTATTTCTTGTGATAAAGAACTTACCCCTCTATCCTTAGCCAACGAACAATGGCAAGACCCGGCAGAACAGAGCGTTTCCAATCGGGAGACCATATGGAAGGAGAAGGAGCTCCACGGGAGGTTCTACAAGGCTCTACATGAGCCTTGCGTAGACACAGTCGCCTCCCTCCACTGGCTACGTTTCGGTGACCTCTTTGGGGAAACCGAGAGTTTGGTCTGTGCGATACAGGATCAGGTTATAAAGACCAACAATTATCGGAGATACATCTTAAAGGATGGCGCCATCAACATCTGTCGAGCTTGTCGCCATCCCGGTGAGTCACTTAGGCATGTCATCTCCGGTTGTTCGGCGCTTTCTAACTCTGAGTATTTGCACAAACACAACTTAGTAGCCAGGATTCTACACCAGGAGCTCGCTCTGAAATACGGTCTCGTGGATCGGAAACTGCCATATTATAATTACTTGCCGGAAGCCGTGCTCGAAAATGACCGCGCCAGGCTCTACTGGGACCGGGCCATCATCACAGAGAGGACTATTCTTGCGAATAAGCCTGATATTGTGCTGATGGACCGGGCACAGTCAAGGGTATTTTTGGTCGACATTACCATTCCTTATGACGAGAACGTCGTGAAAGCCTAAATAGATAAGCTGACAAAATATCTAGACCTGGCTCACGAGGTGACCGACATGTGAGGTGGTCTGCCGGCCAAAATTATTCCTGTAGCCGTTTCTGCGAACGGGTTAATCCCAGTCAGCCTCTCGGGTCTTCTGAGGCAATTGGGACTCCGTGATTCAGCATGGAGGCACATCTTTTGCGCATTATGACCTCAAACCCATCAACATGAGCCTCTGCAAACTTGCCAGAGGCGCTACAATACCGAGGCAACCCCATTATAATTCTCAACGCATTATTATATTGGACGCGCAGATCATTGTATGCCCTCCGTGTATAGTTAACCCACAGGCTGCATGTATAGAAGGACTGACAATATGCTTTGAAAAGCGTAACTTTAACCTGTTTTGTGCAGCGTGTAAACATGCGAGCCATCATATTACATCGGACAACCAACGACCTGCGCTCCCGCTCTATATCAGTATTATCAGTTAGGTTTTCGGTGACCCAGTGGCCCAAGTACTTAAATTTCTCAACTCTATTCAGACTACTACCACAGAGTGTGACATTTGGTAGTGAGTAGCACTTGCTGCTTGATTGAGCCATTGAGCACTTGAGCCCGTGGGCTGCGGCGTAAGACTCACATATCTTTATCAGTCTCTTCAATGCACCGATTGATGGGCTTAGCAAGACATGTCGTCTTCATAGCTTATATTATTGATGTATACACCGTCAATATGACATCCGACTTTGGTGCTACTAAGCTCTTCGATCAATTGATTCATATATAGGTTAAAGAGACGAGGAGAGGTCAACCCACCCTGTCTTACCGCACACTCTAAAAAGTACTCTTTGGAAAGTGTTTTAGCCCATCTCACACAATTTTTCTTATTATTGTACCAATATTTCAATATAGATATAATCTCTTGGGGTAAACTAGTGTCATGTTGTAGCTTTTTCCTACGGTATATGCCTGTTATTTGGACCTATCAAATGCTTTTGATAGGTCCAAATAACAGGCATATACCGTTTTTCTTGCTGTATAATATTGTAAAGTCTGTTTGAGGTACAATATAGCACTTTCTGTTGGAAGTTTAGGCATAAAGCCAAATTGTTCACACTTACTCAATTGTTCGTCAAGCAGACTGTCCAGAACTTTTGCAATAATAGTGGCTAGGAAATTGGCCTGCAATTGGATATATCTGAGGAGTCTCCAGTTTTGTTTTTTATGATAGATACAACAATTGTTCGTAAAATTTTTTCAGGGAGATAGCCATGGGCAATACACAAGTTAAAATACATAGAAAGTACCCTTGGTAGGTGTACTCCAGCATACTGCAAGTGCTCGATGCTGAGTTTATTGTGGCCTGGAGATTTTCCTGGCACCATGTTTTTAATGACGGAAGCGACGTCCTTTGAAGTAAACCTAATACTCAACTCCGAGACATGGCCCTTCACAGATTGCACCTGTGATGGCGCTTGTCCTAAGGGCAATCCTACTCTGAAATGTTGCTGAAACAAATCGGCTATCTCGCTGGGTTCATGCACACCCGCAACACTCACTGGAAGACTCAGTTTATGGTTCAATTTATTAGTTGTGCTCCAGAACTTTCTAAAATATTCTTTGAATGATATTCCGCAATGATGACCATTTTTATCTGTGATTCGTTATCCTGACACCATTTTAATTTAGACTTAAAATTGCGCCTTGATTCACACACATAATTGTACATATCACCTGAATTAGGTTTACCACTTTGCACCCAATCTTGAAAGCAAAATCGAGCCCTCCTGTGAGCCCCACTTACATGTTTATTCCAACCTGTTACGTAATTTTTATCTTATCCGTTTCTATATCTTCCTAACATTGTAACTTCGTTCGGCGGCTATACAAAGTGTACTTTCCATGTCATCATACATTTTCTTCAATAACATTCTATGACTTATATTACAACATATAAGAACGTTCATTATATAAGAACAATGCAGACTATTAATATAGAGAATTATTTACCTTTATAAACAATGAATTTAATAAAACATTCACTTCTAAAACATTCTCCAGAAACAGTCGCAAGGCATTTAATGAGTGGGCGACAGTAGGAATTCATAAAAGCAGACGAAGGTTATATGGCCTTTACCATGAAAGATCGTATAAACTTTCCGATGCTTTTAAAGAATATGTAAAAAATTATTTTTAGAGTTTACTCCACAGCCAAATCATTACATATTAGTAACAAAATTAAGACGGCTAAGAATAAAATTAAAATGGCGTGGAGTATAATTAACAGCGAAACCGGTAAAGAGAAACCTCGTAACTCAAACTATCAATTAAAAATTTGTAATGAATTGACTAAATCAAATCAAGAACTTGCAGCGGTGTTTGAGAAATATTTCACTGATGTTCCTATCTTGACAACAGAGTCATTGAATATTTCTCCAACTGTCGCCGAGTCATTATTTAAACAGAATGTTAATACCTGTTTAAAAGAATTTAGATTTGAAAAAGTATTACCGCATAATATTGTAATATACTTCAAAACCATTGATGTAAAGAAAACCGCAGATTTGTGGGGGATTTCCGTTACAGTGATTGCGTCCATAATAGATTTAATTGCACCTCATCTTGCTATTATTTTTAATACTTGTATCTATTCTGGTGTGTTTCCTGATTTAATGAAGTATAGTAAAGTAATACCTTTATTTAAATATGGTAGTACATTGGACCCCGCTAATTATAGACCTATTTATGTACTATCAACTCTCAGTAAAATTTTTGAAAAAATAATTTTGGATCAGTTGTTAATTTTTATTAATACAAATAAATTACGTCATAAAAATCAATTTGGTTTTACAAGGGGTCGCTCGACGTCTGACGCCGGTGTTGAGCTTATGCAATATATTTTTAATGCCTGGGAAAATTCACAAGATGCCTTAGGTATTTTCTGTGACCTTTCCAAGGCTTTCGATTGTGTTCATCATGATACATTAATCAGGAAACTACAACATTACGGTGTAAAAAATTTGGCGCTTAGACTTATTACTTCATATTTAAGTAAAAGAACTCAAAAAGTCGTCATCAATGGTAAATGTTCCTCCGAATCGGTAGTATCAATGGGCGTTCCTCAGGGCTCGATTCTTGGCCCATTCCTGTTCTTAATCTATATTAATGACTTACCTTATCTTGTAGGGGACAATCACGATATAGTATTATTTGCTGACCATTCATCTTTAATTTTCAAATTGAAACGGCAGTCAATTAAATATGACGATGTAAATAATGCTCTATCGAAACTAGTACATTGGTTTAACGCCAACAATTTGCTCTTAAACGGCAATAAGACAAAATGTATTAAATTTACAATACCTAATGTAAAACAATCGAAAACCAATGTGCTCTTAAATGGGGAGGAGTAGAGTCTTGTGGATACCACTGTTTTTCTCGGTATTACTATTGACGCGAAACTTCAATGGGGCCCATATATCTAATTTACCCATATATCTAAATTAGCAAGCAGACTTAGTTCTGCAGCATATGCTGTAAGAAAGATTAGAAGTCTCACAGATGTTGAGACAGCTAGGTTAGTGTATTTTAGTTACTTTTGGAAATGAAATGTCTTATGGAATTTTGCTATGGGGTAATGCGACTGATATTGAAGCTATATTTGTTTTGCAAAAGAGAGCCGTACGGGCGATTTATAATCTAAATTGTAAAGAGTCCCTCAGAGAAAAATTTAAAGAAATAAACATATTAACTTTGGCATCGCAATATATTTATGAAAATGTAATGTATGTACATAAAAACATAAACAGCTTTAATACGAATAAGGATGTTCATACCTTAAACACTAGGAACAAACATAAGCTTGTAATGCCACTTACTAGACTCTACAGAATTAGTAATTCATTTATGGGGCAATGTATACGCTTTGACAACAAAATCCCAGAACATGTTCAAAGTTTGTCAATAAACAAGTTTAAAGTTTTATTAAAGAAAAACTGTACAAAAAGGGTTATTATAATATCAAGGAATACATGAATGAAAATAACCCCTGGGAATAAGGTGATCGCCACCATGCTGGTTCTATGAAAATTCATTTAAAATTGTATAAACAAACTTATTGTAAGTGAAACTATGTTTAAAAAAAAGTCCCGCTGGGTTTCTTGCTGGTTCTTCCCAGGACAGAGGTATTTTCCGAACCAGTGGTAAATAAAATAATGACTTTCAATTTTTATTTTTTTATTTTTATAGAATAGGGGGCAAACGAGCATGCGGCTCACCTGATGGTAAGTGACTACCGCCGCCCATGAACAACCGCAACACCAGGGGAATTGCAGATGCGTTGCCGGCCTTTTAGAAAGGTGTAAGCTCTTTTCTTGAAGGTTCCTAAGTCGTATCGGTTCGGAAAATTCGCTGGTTGTAATTGATTCCACAAAGAAGTTGTGCGAGGGAGAAAACTTCTTCTAAATCGCACAGTGGTGGACCGCCAATCATCCAGATGGTATGGATGGTAACGCGAGTTTTGTCGCGACGTGCGATGGTGAAATTGAGCGGCTGGAATTAGTCCGAACAATTCCTCAGAGCACTCCCCGTGATAGATGCGATAAAATACGCAAAGAGATGCAACATCTCTACGCAGTGCCAGTGTATCGAGCCGATCGGAAAGAACTCGGTCGTCGACGATTCGAATCGCTCGGCGCTGGATGCGGTCAAGTGGAAGGAGCTGGCACTGGGATGCCCCGGCTCAGAGATGAGAACAGTATTCCATGTGGGGCCGAACTTGCGCTTTGTAAAGTTGCAAGCGATGTGCCGGCATGAAATACTGTCTCGCTCTGCTGAGCACGCCAAGCTTTTTAGAGGCCAATTTGGCCTTCCCTTCCAAGTGACCACGAAACTGCACACTTTTCGATATGTCGACGCCAAGGATTCCGATACTAGCTGAGGCAGCAAGGGGAGTGCCTTGAAACTGAGGAGATACGACAAAGGGGTTCTTTTTAGCGGTAAACTTGTGTCTTCTGGGGATTGAACTGGACTAGATTTAGTCGGCCCCAATCCGAGACTTTGTTAAGCAAAGACTCGACTTCAGACACAAGTTTGTCCCGGTACTCAGCGACGTTTTCCCGAGAAATATTGGCACGGCCGGTATATAAGGCATCCCCAGTGCTGTCGTCTGCATAGCAATGAATGCTACCAGTTAGCAACATATCATTGATATGCAGGAGAAACAGCGTTGGTGATAGCACGCAGCCTTGTGGAACACCAGCGTTGATAGGCTTGTAATCAGAGCTTGCACCGTCTACTACGACCTTGATGCTCCGATCAGCAAGGAAACTGGTGATCCATTTGCACAATTTCTCGGGAAGCCCATAGGAAGGAAGCTTCGAAAGAAGCGCCTTGTGCCAGACCCGATCGAAGGCCTTCGCTATGTCCAGACTAACGGCCAACGCCTCCCTCTTGGACTCTACTGCCTCCGCCCATCTATGAGTTAAGTAAACTAGAAGATCACCTGCTGATCGACCCCGACGAAAACCGTACTGATGGTCACTGATCAGCTGGTGGTACCTCATGAGCTGGCAGTTTATAACGGATTCCATTATTTTGGAGAACAAGGAGGTGATGGCGATAGGCCTGTAGTTGGACGGGTCAATAAGTATTATGTAATAATCCATATTGAATAAAAATCATTCTATTCTATTCTATTCTAAAAAAACACATATTATCAGAGCAATATGTGAATTCTAAAGGAAAATCTATTTCACGTAATCGGGAATGACAAAAAGCATGAAATTTATTTATTCGTTCAGCATCACGCTCTCCCCAAATTATATTATATTTAAAGTATCTAACAGGTAATATTACTTTAGGTTTCACTATATTAAAATTACATTCTATTGTTAGTGGAAAATCATCAGACCAGTACGTATCATATAATATACAACTACTTACTACCGATAGCTGTGCGGCTGCCATCACCACACAATGATCAAGCCATCGGCGACTGCCATGTGCTTCACTTACTAATGTATATGAGTTAGACGGTAATAGATCGATATCGATGCATAACCAAGATTGTTCTATACAAACCGTTAAAAAAACAACTCACCAGCCGACATAAAAACGGATTCTATGTTATGACTCTAGACTATAGCACACATTTTACTAAGACGTTCCGTAAATTCAACTAAGTTTTTACTCAAATTGTTCGCGCTAAACGCTAATTTCGGGAACAAACGCGAGAGGGCTCGCGGCTCAGTGTCATACCGGTTTAACATTCGGTCATACGTAAAACGCCCAAAGGCAGTCAGTCGTCCTTAGGCAGTGCTCACGATTGGCACTCTGTCATTTTGTCGGGAACTCGGAATAATTCGGCGCGGCCAGTAAATATATGGTCTACCATTGTGACGCGCATTCCTGCTGGAGAGCTTCCCAGGGACTCATTGTGTTTGACTCAGAATCTGCATAAGTGCATTAGGCAATATTAGCTAGTGCGGCCTCTGATATTCTAGAACTAACTGTTGCGACGCAAAACGGTAGTGACCTTTAATAAACTGTAAACTCCGTGTGCGTTTTGTGCGTTAACCTTATAACCCGCGATAGTTAGTGGCTTCTGTAAGTTAGTAAATCGTACGATAGAGTTAATTGACTGTCATCGTGACGAACGAGGAAAGTGACTGTGGTCCGGCGCCGAAGCAGTCTGAAGCAGTGTTGCAGCATTTTGGAGCAGCCTGGAACTCGGCAGCGGCTGGTCGCCTATGCTTGACAAGGCCCCACACATTCACCCCTCACTGTACACTACTCTCCATCCACTATTACACACACTCACGGCCTGCCCAAGCCTTGGTGCGAAGTTAGCTTCGGATAATGGTAAGTACTATGTCTTTCTAGCGTGCTCCCATCTGGTTTATTGTAATTAGGAATTTCCACGTGGCCACATTGAGGCCCGACCTACGTCTGCTCGGGAAGTCTTCTGCTCATGGGCCCCAGAGGATTGGATCCTTTAAGGGAGCAGCCGTAGGCCGTAACACAAATCAATAGGCATATAAACAGAGAAGAATAGTAAAGAGCGATCGCATATCATTACTTTTATAGCGGCTAGTCGCAGACTGTTGCATTTTATCACATCCACCGTGGAGAACACATATTTCCTCCATAACAGGGCCACACCCCCATATGGCCTTCCTCGAAGTACACCCACTGATGTGTCGACCGCTGAGGTCCCAGTAAAGGAAAAGTTATCATCTATGCTCCCCAAGTATGACAAATCATGTGGTAAAAGCCAGGTTTCCTGAAGCGCTATTACATCTGCTACTTGACATAATCATCTGACACATTCAACCGATCTAACAACGTTCTTACAATTAAAACTTGCAATTTTAGAATGACAATTGATCATTTTTTTTTATAGTTTCTCGTTCGCCATCAAGGCACCCGCTAATTTTTGATCCCTGTGCCTGAATTCGACAAAACGGCGATAAGCTACCCCTGAGGGCCAGAGATCCTCTTGCATAAACATATATAATTTACTTTTGGGTACAAAAACTTTGTAAGATTCATATTCCTTATCTATTGTCATGTTCATTTTCTTAACACTAACATCAATGTTAGTTTTACTTTTAATGTATTTAGTGATGTCATACACAGTAACATCCTTCGCCACATTATAGATATATAGAGGGATGTTAATATCCGCTGCTTTAAAATTAAGACCAGGTTCTACTACTGCTTTCCCCCGGTTTCCAACAAAGCGATTTCTTGACCTCCGTTTTTGGATTGTAATCCAATTGTCATTCTGTTTCTCTGGTTTCCATTGCCCTTCTTGAACAATATCGGCCATAGATTTTTGTTTTGATGCCATATCAGCACTTACGTCTATATGTCGCGAAACTCTAGAATGGCTAGTGGTGGCAACCGGTTGCAACATGGGCAACTCTGGTGCCGTCATTTCATTTTGATTCGAATCTCTATCGCAAGTAGCTTTTTTGACTGCTGCTGACTTAGAGTTAACGTCAATATTTTGTTTGGTTTGGCGCTCATCATTATACTACTCTCAGGTGAGATGTGTTGTTGTACTTCTCTGTCATTATGATGATTTGTTTCCACTAGTGACAGTGATGGTTGTACTAAATGTGTTATCAGCTATGTAGTTATGTGTCATCTCAATTCGTTTACTAATATGCGGCATGGCCGACTGATTGTCCATATAAAAGCTATTTGAGATACCGCTGCCTCGCTTATTATTTAAGTTGTTGCAGCATTCAAAATTTTTAGCATGTAATGCTTGTTTCAGGTTAAAATCGTTTTTAAATTCATTGAATTGTTCAGTTATTACATATGTGTCTCTAAACCTATTTAAGTCGCTCTGAATTACTAATATATCTTTTAATAATCTTGTAACATCTACGTGATCAAACGTTACAGGTGGAAGTTTCTGTAGTTCTTTTGCGACAAAAACGGGAGTGAGGACTGAGGAACAGTATCTGTTTCTTTAAGAACGGTAAAATTATCATATATAATATACAAGTCTCGATTTGATTTCCCACCCTTCTTACGCTTCACCTTCTGCCTCGTGGTCTTTATCGATTCAAATAATAAGCTGTTTGCACAATCGATCTCCTCTGTGGAGGATGACGTAGAACAAATACGCACAATACTCTTTTCGTCCATGACGTCCACCTTATTTTGTATGAATGCCAGGAGTTCACAAATAACTATATTAGTGTTTAGAACTTGGGTAACACATAGATTTTTGACTCATAGTGACACTTATATAGTATTTTTACAATAAAATATCCGTAGGTGTTAGTTGTGTGATTGTACAGTGTATGCGTATGTGGTGTGTGCATGTTGAGGTATGGTATTGTTCGCGCCCAACGCTTATGTCAAGAATCGACGCCAGAGGGCGCTCGGTTCGGCGTTATACCGGTTTGACGTTCGGGCTAGCTTGGGTGTGGCGAGAGCGCGCGAGCGCAAAGAGTCGTCTGCCAGCTGTGCTAACGTCAGTACGCTGTCAATTTTTGTGCGGGGAACGCGGAATAGTTTAGGCGTCTAGTAAATATACTGTCTAGGATTTGTAACGCGCATTCCTTGTTGGATAGCCTTTCCCGGGACTTACTGTGTCCGACTCAGAATCTGCATAAGTGCATTCGACAATATTAGCTAGTGCGGCCTTTGATATTCTAGAAATAACTGTTGCCACGCGAAACGGTAGTGACCTTTGATCCGGACACTCCGTGTTCATTTTGTGTATTAAGCTTTATAACAAACGAGAGTTAGTGGCTTCTGTAAGTTAGTTAATCGTACAATGGAGTTAATGGACTGTCATCGTGACGAACGAAGAAAGTGACTGTGGACGGCGCCGCGGAAGATTACCTCAATTTGGAGCGGTGCTGACGTCCTGGCTGCTGCCGACGGCAAAGGTCTAATAAGGTCAATCACCACCAGTCACACCCAGATACACATCACAGCACCTTATTTCCCTTGCACCACACAACCACATGCGACCTGACCGAATCCTGAGGGACCAGTCGCCTTGGATATAGGTAAGTAAGCTCGGTTTAATATTCTCCCTGTTGAATGGCAGTAGTATAGAACGCTCCCCCTTATTGTTTATTGTAATTAGAGACTTTCCACGCGGCCATATTGAGGCCCGACCTACGTCTGTTCGTTGAAACTCCGCTGATGGGCCGCGGAGCATTGAACCTTTATGGGAGCAGCCGTAGGCCGTATCAAACTGGTAGCAGAGCGTGGTTCCGGGTTCGATTCCCCGGTCGATCCCGACCATAGTGTTTGATAAAAATTAAGCAATTCTGGTGGCAGGGAGCGTTGGTTTGATTGATTTAATTTTGTGTCTACAATCACGCCCGTCCGTAATACGTAAAAATATTTTTTTGTACGTAATAATAAAATTATTTTCCTTTGTTGCTTGCTTATTTGGTTAGTGGGTAGATTTGAAAAGCCGCGCCCGTTTAGTGCACAAGCGGGAGTTTTTCTAGAGGTATACGTCATGTAGGTAGATGGTTATTATCACGTAATCGGTTAATTATCGTTGTCGGATAGTTGTAGTGGATTGCTTATCGAAGGGTCGATTTCCGAGCTAGGCATTTTTTGTTGATCGGCCGTGATGTGTAACTTCGTTTGTATTGTAATTTGTATTTGAACTAAAGAGTAGTAATTGTATTTACACAATTTGAATTTAACTTGATTTGATCGCACTAGTATTTGTTATTTGTTAATTTGATTTGTGTCTTTTCTTTTGTGCTAACTTGTATTTGGTTTGACAAGTAGTAATTCGTATTTGTGTAATTTCCATTCAACTCCATTTGATAGGAACTGCATTTGTTAACTGTTAATTTTTGCTCGAGCCGCGTCGTAATTTGTATTTAGTAGTGATGTTATCGCCCAAGCTACTAATCCGTTGCCTGCGGACTGAGTTACGCTGGGCCACAAGCGCCCTTGCTTTGATAGGTCGACCAGATAGGGTCCATAACTTAATGAAGCGGTTCGAGCAGGTCGATGCTCGAAGGGCCGCAGTGGAGGAGGCTTACGCTGAGTTCGAGGATTCGAATGTGGAAAAGGGAGTCCTTGACTCCTGCTTCGCGGACTACGAGCAGTTCTTTTCGCTCACGGACGAGTTGATCGAGGCTGAAAGCAGGGATGCCGAGGCGCGTGAAGCTCGGATGAGTGGCCTGCCCGAGTCCTCTCGCAAGCAGCTTCAGCCGGAGCTGTTGGGACGACTCCCAACTCTGGACCTGCCAAGGTTCTCCGGGGTCCTTTCCGAATGGCTGACCTTCGTTGGTCTTTTCGACAGCCTAGTGGACGCCCGGAGTGACTTGACCCCGAGCCAAAAGATGGCGTACCTCCTGGCCTCACTGGAGGGGGAGGCCCTGGGCGTCGTCGGCCACTTGAGATTGTCGGACGACGCCTACCAGACTGCTCGGGACCTCCTAGCCAGAAGATACGCCAACGTCCGGCGAATTGCGGACGAACATGTTAAGCAGCTTCTAAGCCTCCCGCTGCTTAATGACCGGGCCAGACTACGTCCGGACCTGTTGGATCCGGTCTTGGTGGCCTGTAATACGTTGAGGCGGCTGGATTTACCAGTGGTCGAATGGGCTTTTTTGTTGCTCCGCATCGTGCTGTCCCGTGTACCTCTCAACCTTCGAATACATTTTGAGGAGAGGTACGGCGGAGACGAGGCCTCCTATATTCCGCCCTTCTATGTCCTGCTGCGGTTTCTGGAGGAGCAGTGCCGGCAGATCGAGAAAGCGGCGGGCACCGTTGACGACTTACGAGCCGTGCCCAGTGAGAGGCTGAATCCGCCAGGCAAGTCGTCGTCAACCTCCCCCTGCGCTCCTATTGTCGAGCATCTGATCACCGGGTAACGTCGTGCCCGAAATTATTAGGTAAGCCGGTTCCGGCGAGGCGAACTATTGCCAAGAAGCGCCGCTGGTGCTGCTCATGTTTGGAAGGGCACCTCCAGCGAGACTGTCCGCATCGGCGGCCCTGTCTGCATTGCCAGGGCAATCACCATGCAGTTTTGTGCCTGGGTGCGAACGGCGTCTCCTCTCGGGGCTCTGCCTGGCCCTCAACCCCCACGGGAGGGGGCGCTCAGCCACGCCCTCTGACGGGCGACTCTCGGCGCCCGCTGGCCGGCCACCAGGCCCCTAGGTTTGAAAGGGGTCCCTCCCCTGACCAGTCGGGGGGTAATTCCCCCAGGGGCGGGGGTGTCATCACCCCCCCCCCTCAGCGTGTGGAGAGGAACTTCACGGCCACTCATCAGTTCGCTAGAAGCTTTTCACTCCCGTTAGCTGAGTGGCCGCGACTGGTGTACCACTGTTCCCCATTTGATGGAGGCGGCCCTAGCTAGCTGCCGCTTAGCTCCCACCACGGCCGCCTCCACTGAGCCTTAAGCCATCAATAGTCCACTTGTCAAAATGTTCTGTTGCCGACGGCCTCAGTGAAGGCGTACAACCCGAGTGGCGACTGTTAGCGGTTTGCGCTCTATTGGTCTCGGGTTCACGCCGTGTGACCTCCCCTTGGTGGTGGGAAGATCAGGGCGCCTCTGGAGCGTTGAATCACGCTGTCAAGGGGTATTAGATTTGGTTTGGTCGAGCAGTTAGTTAAAAATTCTTTAAATTAAAATTAAAATATGCCTTTGGGTTTTCCGCGAAATTTTCATATTTGTAGCGGTTGTGATTAAAAGAATTGAATTTAATCTACTCCTTTAAATGTTGCTGCATATGTTTTGTAAATATATTTGATCACTGTTTGTTGTTGCACAGAAAATTGAAATTGAATTATGTGCCCTTTTGAATGCTTGTGCGTATGCTTTGTAATTGTATTTGATTGTTGCATCTGTTTGCTGAAAGGAAAGTTTGAATTTATTTGAAATTGAATGTCGCGCTATTTGGAAAATTATGTATATGTTTTGTGATAGTGTTTAATCATTTTGCTTTGTGAAAAGGAAGGCTGAAATTAGATAACCCTATTTGTGCCGAAGGGAATAAAAGTCAATTCTTCTTTGGTTTACATTTTGTTGGCACTGTCTAAGATATTTAAATGAGAAGTAGGGCTGTCCCTTACGTTTATTGTTTTGTCTAATTTGCAAGTTGACCTATGTGCATCGGTGATTAATTTGTTTGAATTAATTCTATAGTTGGACATTGATGCTTTTGAAAAATTAGTTGAAATATGAGCATAGGACCTCCTGTCTAAAGGGCTAGCCAGTTTGTAGATTATCAGATGGAAATCAGCTGTCGCACCATTTGGTAAATGATTATATGGTGGATGGCTTGGTTATGCCTACATGTTGAAAATTCATACTAGGGACTATCTGTGCGTTTCGTTCGGCTCTCCACAGACAACGTTCATGGGGAATTTGGGGGTGCTCTCTGCACTGAAACTTAAGAGGCCACTCTGGGCCGCTTCGTGTCGCGTCGCTGTTTGCAGACCTGATCCGGTCGGATTGCGGAACTAATCATAGGGACGCAGATAGGTGTTTGTAGGAGGTCGTCGGACTTCTGTCTAGGAATAGGACTTATTTATGTGCTGCGATATCCAGGAAGGGCATACAGTTCAACCCTCCGGCTTGCCCACATTGGGGCGGTATTTTTTGAGGCGGTGGTTAAGGTTGCAAGATCTGATGAGGAGCCTAAAGTGGCCTAGGTTTGGGTGTAGATTCGGTCTTGCAACCTGCCGTCGTGACCCTGTTCAGCTTGCCGGTTCGCTCGCGGATATAAGTCCTTATGTCCGGGGCGGGGGTTTGTTCGCGCCCAACGCTAATGTCAAGAATCGACGCCAGAGGGCGCTCGGTTCGGCGTTATACCGGTTTGACGTTCGGGCTAGCTTGGGTGTGGCGAGAGCGCGCGAGCGCAAAGAGTCGTCTGCCAGCTGTGCTAACGTCATCATTACAGCCCTTCACAAGTCCACTGCTGAACATAGGCCTCCCCCAAAGAATGCCACAAAGCACGGTCCTGAGCCACCTGCATCCATCGACTTCCTGCATATCTTACCAGGTCGTCACTCCATCTAGTGGGGGGACGCCCTACACTTCGCCTGCCGGTACGAGGCTGCCACTCGAGAACCTTTCTTCCCCATCGGTTGTCGGTTCTTCGAGCTATATGGCCGGCCCATTGCCACTTCAGCTTACTAATCCGTTGGGCTATGTCGGTCACTCTAGTTCTACTGCGGATATCCTCATTTCTGAGTTTATCACGCAGGGAAACTCCGAGCATAGCCCTCTCCATAGCTCGCTGAGCGACCTTGAGCTTCCTCATCCGGCCAGCAGTGAAGGACCACGTCTCAGTTCCGTATGTCATCACTGGCAACACGCACTGGGTGTACAGTCTCGTTTTCAAGTTTTGAGGTATACCTGACGAGAAGATGTGTCGTAGCTTCCCGAACGCTGCCCAGCCGAGTTGAATCCGTCGATTGACCTCTCGGTCGAAGTTGGACTTACCTAGTCGGACTATTTGTCCCAGGTAAACATACTCGTCAACAACTTCAAGCTTAGTGTTCCCAACAACTACCGGCATAGGTGTGACATGGACATTAAACATGATCTTTGTTTTGTCCATGTTCATCTTAAGACCTATCCGTTGGGAAACACTATTGAGGTCATTGAGCATAGTGCTTAGGTCCTCCAGCGATTCTGCCATAAGGACTATATCGTCGGCAAATCGAAGGTGAGTGATGTACTCGCCATTGATGTTTATACCGTATCCTTTCCAGTCCAGAAGCTTGAAAACATCTTCCAATGCAGCGGTAAAGAGTTTCGGGGATATGACGTCACCCTGTCTTACACCTCTCTGCAATTGGATAGGTTTCGTACTCTGGTTCTGTACTCGGATAGCCATCGTAGCCCTACTGTACAAGCACTTCAACACTTCGATATACCGATAGTCAACTTGGCATCGCTGAAGGGACTGCAGCACCGCCCAAATTTCGACGGAATCAAAGGCTTTCTCATAGTCCACATACGCCAGACATAGTGGCAAATTGTACTCCTCGGACTTCTGTACAATTTGCCGAAGGGTATGTATGTGGTCTATGGTGCTAAAGCCTTTTCGGAAACCGGCTTGTTCGGGAGGCTGGAAGTCGTCAAGTCTGCGCGCGAGACGATTCGTAATGACTCTCGAAAAAAGCACGTAGACGCGGCTCAGAAGGGATATCGGTCTGCAGTTCTTCAAGAGAGCGTTGTCGCCTTTCTGGAATAACAAGACCACCGCACTTCTGCTCCACGCCTCCGGTGTAATGCCACCATGGAGGACGGAATTAAAGAGCTTCTGAAGGACTTCAAGTACCGGTCTTCCACCCGCTTTCAGAAGCTCCGCTGTAATTCCATCCTCGCCTGGGGCCTTGCCGTTTTTAAGGTGCTGGAGAGCCATTCTAATCTCGCTCAGACTGACGTCCGGGATATCAACGGAATAATGTCGGATAAGACTCGCTCTTGGATCGTTACTCACACTTGCGTGCGGCTCCAACGATGACGTGTACAGCTGCCCATAGAACCTCTCAATCTCACTCAAAATCTCAGGTGCCCCGGAAACGATGCTGCCACATTCTGTCTTCAGCTTTGACAGTTGGCGCTTTCTGGCAGACAGATCTCTGGCAAAGACTTTGGAGCCTTGGTTCCGCTCGATCGCTTCTTCAATACGAGCTGTATTGAAGTTGCGTAAGTCCCGCCGCATGCATTTGGAGATCTGTCTGTTCAGTTGCCTGTATGCTGTTAAATCTGTTGAAGAATGTAGCTTCATCTCCCGTCTAACAGCCATGAGATTAAGAGTGTGATCGGAGAGTTTTTGTGTTCTTCTGCGGCGGGTCTTGCAGAACTTAGCTCCGACCGCATGGACAGTTTCCACGAGCTTGTCATTCAAATCGTCCACTTCATTGCAGTCTTCTAGGCACTGAAAACGGTTTTGTAACTCGAGCTGAAAGGTTTCGGGACTTTGGATTAGAGCACGAGGGGGACGGAGCGTTGACTTTATTAGACGAGACCTCTCCAACTTAACGTTTAGGTTCAGTGTGCCTCTAACCATTCGGTGATCGCTGCCGGTTTTCACCCTCGCGATCACTGAGACATCACTGAACAGTTGTCGTCTGGTCGTCATAATGAAGTCAATCTCATTTTTTGTCGAACCGTCGGGGCTCGACCAGGTCCACTTTCTGTGGGGCCGCTTCTGGAAGAAAGAGTTCATCATAAAGAGTCCCTCTTTCTCCATAAAGTCAGCCAACTGCTGGCCCCTTGGGTTCCGTTGCCCTATTCCAAATTTCCCTACTTTCAGCTCACCGTTCTCTCTTGTGCCTAGTTTTGCATTGAAGTCTCCCATTAACACCGTATATTGGGTTTTGGAGGAATACATGGCTCTAGAGATATCCTCATACATTTCCTCCACCTCCTGATCGGGGTGTGCCGAGGTTGGTGCGTAAACCTGTATGACCTTCAGCGAATACCGTTTGGTGATTCTGAGTATAAGGTACGCAACCCTCGTCGACACACTCTCAATCTTTACAACGTTGTTAACGAGAGACTTGTGGACGATAAATCCGACACCTCCTTGGGACAGATGGTCGCCCTCCCGGTAATAGAGCAAGTTGCCGGATTCGAGGATTACCGTGTCCTCCCCCTCTCTTCGGACTTCGGATAATCCTATAATATGCCAGCGTAACTTGTCTATCTCTTCTTCCAGCTCCACAATCTTCTCGTCAGTCCTCAGGGTGCGTGCGTTGTATGTTGCCAGGTCGAGTCGTCGTAGGTGGCAACCGAACCTCCACCGGAGATTCTTAGCACCCCCTGCCCCGCCGTTACCATGGTCGCCACCGTAGCCAGGAATAGCGGGGCCGCCGGGGACTGGGGGCCGTTTCTTAGTAAATTTATCCATTTGGGGGGTATTTGCCATAGTTGTCACGTTTGGCGAGCGGGTTGGCAACCGCAGTTTTTTTATTGTTATTTTGGCTATTATCAGGAAGATGCTGCTGCCCATCTCCTGCCTGTTTCCCTTTGTCGCCTTTTACGACACCCACGGGAAGATATGGGGTAGTGGATATTCTTAACCGCCACTACACGGCAACGTGCTAACGTCAGTACGCTGTCAATTTTTGTGCGGGGAACGCGGAATAGTTTAGGCGTCTAGTAAATATACTGTCTAGGATTTGTAACGCGCATTCCTTGTTGGATAGCCTTTCCCGGGACTTACTGTGTCCGACTCAGAATCTGTATAAGTGCATTCGACAATATTAGCTAGTGCGGCCTTTGATATTCTAGAAATAACTATTGCCACGCGAAACAGTAGTGACCTTTGATCCGGACACTCCGTGTTCATTTTGTGTGTTAAGCTTTATAACAAACGAGAGTTAGTGGCTTCTGTAAGTTAGTTAATCGTACAATGGAGTTAATGGACTGTCATCGTGACGAACGAAGAAAGTGACTGTGGACGGCGCCGCGGAAGTTTACCTCAATTTGGAGCGGTGCTGACGTCCGGGCTGCTGCCGACGGCAAAGGTCTAATAAGGTCAATCACCACCAGTCACACCCAGATACACATCACAGCACCTTATTTCCCTTGCACCACACAACCACATGCGACCTGACCGAATCCTGAGGGACCAGTCGCCTTGGATATAGGTAAGTAAGCTCGGTTTAATATTCTCCCTGTTGAATGGCAGTAGTATAGAACGCTCCCCCTTATTGTTTATTGTAATTAGAGACTTTCCAAGCGGCCATATTGAGGCCCGACCTACGTCTGTTCGTCGAAACACCGCTGATGGGCCCTGGAGGATTGAACCTTTATGGGAGCAGCCGTAGGCCGTAACAAACTGGTAGCAGAGCTTGGTTCCGGGTTCGATTCCCCGGTCGATCCCGACCATAGTGTTTGATAAAAATTAAGCAATTCTGGTGGCAGGGAGCGTTGGTTTGATTGATTTAATTTTGTGTCTACAATCACGCCCGTCCGTAATACGTAAAAATATTTTTTTGTACGTAATAATAAAATTATTTTCCTTTGTTGCTTGCTTATTTGGTTAGTGGGTAGATTTGAAAAGCCGCGCCCGTTTAGTGCACAAGCGGGAGTTTTTCTAGAGGTATACGTCATGTAGGTAGATGGTTATTATCACGTAATCGGTTAATTATCGTTGTCGGATAGTTGTAGTGGATTGCTTATCGAAGGGTCGATTTCCGAGCTAGGCATTTTTTGTTGATCGGCCGTGATGTGTATCTTCGTTTGTATTGTAATTTGTATTTGAACTAAAGAGTAGTAATTGCCGACGGCAAAGGTCTAATAAGGTCAATCACCACCAGTCACACCCAGATACACATCACAGCACCTGATTTCCCTTACACCACACAACCACATGCGACCTGACCGAATCCTGAGGGACCAGTTGCCTTGGATATAGGTAAGTAAGCTCGGTTTAATATTCTCCCTGTTGAATGGCAGTAGTATAGAACGCTCCTCCTTATTGTTTATTGTAATTAGAGATTTTCCACTTTGGCTTTAGGAGGCCCGACCTACATCTGCTTGTAAGGTCTTCCGCTATGGGCCCGGAAGTTTCTACTCTTATTTAGGCAGCTGTAGGCCGTAACAAACTGGTCGTTTGCCAGTTGTGCTTGGGACAGTACGCCTTCATTTTTTTGTTCGGGGATGCGGAATTGAGCACGCGCGCGTCGAGTAGATATACGGTCTAGGGTTCGAACCGCGCATTCCTTGTTCGAGAGCTTCTCCCGGTTGATCATCAGGAAATCATTATAATCGTGTCGTCGCGTTAAGTGCCCTTTTTTGTGTGTGTTGGCTTGTTAGCTTACGCGTCAATCATAATCATAATCATAATCATAATCATTTATTTCGTGGATCATAGGTATTACAATAAGATCAACGAGGCGTATTTTGAATTTTTTCGCGACGTGGTGTTTGGTGTCGAATGAAGGAACTTAGTTGTGTTTAACTGAGTAGTATGACTCATTAACAGATCGCTTTAATTCCCTCTTTATAATTTGTGATAAGTGAATCCGGGACATTGAATGTTGAACTTTGAACTAATGTCCGTTACTGTGTCGGGTATCACGTGTTCGATTCTACGATGAATGTGGAATTAGGCGAGTTTTAGTTAGTTAAATCTACAATGAAGCTAATAGGACTGTCCTCGTGACGAACGAAGAAAGTGACTGTGGACGACTCTGCGGAAGATTACCACAATTTGGAGCGGTGCTGAAGTCCGAGCTGCTGCCGACGGCGACGGTCTCATAAGGTCTACCACACTCAGTCACACACAGATACACATCACTGACCCTTACTTCCCAGGCACCATACAACCACATCCGAACTGACTGAACCCTCAGGGACCAGTCGCCTTGGATATAGGTAAGTAAGCTCGGTTTAATATTCTCCCTGTTGGATTGCAGTAGTAGGACGCTCCACCTGATTGTTTATCGTTATTAGAGACTTTCTATGCGGCTCCTTGCTGAGGCCCGACCTGCATCTGCTTGTAGGTTCTTCCTTCATGGGCCGGGAAGATCCTACTATTAGATAGGCAGCTGTAGGCCGTAACAAACTGGTTAGTGTTATTATAGTTCGTGGTTATTATCTTATGTTTTCAACGACGTCTGTTCGTTGAAACTCCGCTGATGGGCCCCGGAGGATTGAATCTTTATGGGAGCAGCCGTAGGCCATAACAAACTGGTATACCGCCAAACCAAGCGCCCTCTGGCGTCGATTCTTGACATTAGCGTTGGGCGCGAACAGGTATATTTGGTAAATTATTAATTATGTGTAACAAGTTAAGTATTTTTTTCTAAAAGTGTTTCGGATTCGTTGTGATTTAAAGTTTTCAACCATTCTATTGTTTTATTTTTAACTTCTATGCTATGCAATTGATATATGCTTAAGATTTTATTTATTTTATTATATAAGTATACTTTATATAACTTTAGGCATAGTCAGTTTGAATAACCTATCATGTAGAGGATGTCATAGGGGTTATGGTTGAATAGGGGCAAAAAGTTCTTGTTAGACTTCAAGGGGGTCAAAATGGCCAAAAACCAAAAAACTAAAAATTTTTATTTCGGCTATAACTCCGCCTCCTTTGGAGGTTCTTACACAGTTTTCATTTCCCGCATTCCACTTGTATCAATTAGTCATGAGTTTATAAATAATGTCATAAATTTGAAAGTTCACTGTCATATTGGCAAATTTTAACGACGGTTTTTCTTGAAGTATCCATTAATCAAACCCACACACCGACTTGCGTTATTAAACTAGACCATGATGTCTTTATAATTATTTCTGTTGTATTGCATTCCTTAAGCGCAAAGCAAGTAGGTATGTTCTACTAGATCCTAAAAATCAAGATTACAACATTTTGTGGCATGAAATCGTATCTAACAATCATTTGGAACATATAAATGATATAAAAATCATATTGTCAGAAAGGTGATTGTTAAACTTATTTTTTTTAACGATCAATTGCTATTTTTACATAAAAAGCTGTTTTAGTAGCATAAGCTGTAGATTTATCAAGTCCGCATAGAGGCGGAAACACGATAACTTTTAAAAATATCAATTGTTCAACGCAACCTATTTTTTAAACTATTCATCTATTATATGGGGAGCCATGTAATATAAATGGCAGTTTAATTTTGTTTTGTTTAGTTATAATTAATTTTTTTCTAATGAGAAATAGCGAAGTTTTCTTTGTTTTGAGCCGCCTTGTATTAATTTATTTTACTAAATACACTTTCCCTCACTCCCAGCCACAGAGCCTTTTTTACTCCAGGATCAGCCGCCTCAAAAAATATCGATCGCTTTAGAAATACAAAATATTCCAAAAACCAAATTGGATACATACTTGACCAATTTTTTTTTATAGGATGAGGGTGACAAACGAGCACTCAGTCCACCTGATGGTAAGTGGTTACTGTGGCCCATAGACATCTACATCTATCTTCGATTAAGAATCAAAATGCAGATGCGTTGTCACCCGTGAGGACTAAGATGGAATGCCTCGTTTCCAGTAAAAAGGGTCTCCGGTTCTCTACACTCACCATACGAAACACAGCAGCGTTAAGCTGCTATTTTACGCTGGTATTCTGTGAGAGCGTGGTCCTTCCCCGGTCGAGCCGACCCATTCGTGCTACAACTATAAATAGCTGCAGCATGGCTCTACCACGTAAAAATATAAGATATTATTATTATTTTTATAATCACAGATTTTTATTAAAATATTTTGTTTCGCTAAAAGTACGCAGGATTTATATATAAATATACGTCTTTGACTTTATGGAGACCTGAAGGTGTACTTCGATATCTGCTACTGGAACTCCTCGACGAGTACAACTAGGTGTGCCGAGATTGTGCTCGTTATGTCAGTTATGATGAGACCTTACCGCGACTTGAAGGTATACTTCGGTGAATGCTGCTGGTAATACGTGTGCTGAGTTCGGTTCGTTTTGTTAGTTATGATGAGACCTTACCTGCAAACAGTGGTGGATTATCCTAAAGGCAAACTGGGCACGTATTAAGGGGCGCAAGGTTAAAGAGGCGTGCGCGGAAGTTTTTAAACGAAAAAAGAAATTGTCGTATTTGATTACTCCTAAATCGCTCTTTGGCATAAATTGGCATAAATGAAATATGTGATGAGATACATCACATTTTTCATTTATGACCCCTCTGTTAATGGTACTCGTATCCTAATAAGTTGCAATTATTAAACTATATTATATATTATTATGGTTTATTTGCAAAATGAGTATATATTGAATAGAGCTACTTTTACGGATTCTATCGCGTTAAATAACTTATTTTAAAGCACCCGAAACGTCGAGAATTATTAAAAATAAGTAAAAAAAAATAAGTTACTTAAACGCAATAGAATCCGTAAAAGTAGTTTTATTCTATGTATAGTATTCGCGTAAATATAAGAAATCATTATGAAAATGAGTATATTTAATTTTTAATACGTATAATATGGCCCCTAACCGGCGGGCCTCTACCGCCGATTAGGTGCTAGGCTAGCCTAGGGCACAGTCGAAATTTAATCCGCCTCTGCCTCCGGACTTGATAGAGTGACCTGAAAGTATACTTCGATGAATGCTACTGGAACTCCTCGACGAATAGTATTAGGTGTACCGATTTTGAGCTCGTTTTGTTAGTTTAAATTGATGTTTGACATAAAATTATAAGAAAATTGGAAGTATAGTAATAAGGTTATTAGTGAAAACTTGTGTGTATTTAAACTACTTTAAAAACTTTAGGTATATTCAAGTTATACGTAATTTTATGCAACATGCAACAAGTTTATTTAACTATATAACTTGTTTCAGAAATAAAATATATTAATACATATTATACAATATTTGATGATTAAGAACCGTAGAACATGGAATAAGCGCTACGGCATGCGCTACGATATACTAATTTCGCAGTACGTGAATAACCCGAGTTCGATCTCAGACGGCGTCAATAAAATTGTTAATAATTTCAAATTTAAGGCTTTAACTAGCCTGAATGACCTTGACGAAACGGCGATCGCAGAGATTTTAGCCGATGTCAACACCGTCTAGCAACTACGTTCTGTATTACTTATAAAAGTGCAAAGATTAATAGACTGCAGAGATGACAATTATATAAGTGACATACTGCCTGTTATGCTTGCGCATCACTGAGAATTATGTCGCGGTTACGCATCTTCAATTACATTGCACGGTGTGGTGCTGTAGCTTTGTCCGGTAGGCATCACGAGCTATCAAGTGTTCAAGTTTCAAGTACGTAAGAATTTTTATTATATATATTAAATCGTATTTATTTGTGTCGTATTAAAAATATGTCGTCAAAGCGTTCGCTGTAAATTTCCCCGGGTTTGATCCCCGACAGCACGAATGAAATTTGTAATTGCAATTTTCGTCAACACGCATTGGGGAAGCACGGCGGGCATTTCCTTGCCCTAAAACCCTCTCAGAAATAAAAAAAGAGTCCTGTGCCCAGTACAGGGACTTGTATAGCCTATTACTTTACTTTGTAGCAATATTTATATTCGTTTCAGATATAGAAGGGTACCTTATGCTGACAAAAATATCATGTGGATGCGACGAAAACGTAAAACATCTTTGTACCTAGATAAAACGTTCGAAAGATTGTCAGTCATGTCATACGCCTCATTTTCTATAGAGCGTAGAACATTGCAGATAGGGCAAAATAAAAAATAATCCAATATATTATGGGAACTATTTATTAATAATATATAAATTCATAGGTATTTATAATAAAAATAATGAACAAGTTGCAAGGTTTAACTAATAATGTTTTTTGTAAACACAATCGTAAAATTATTGTTTTAATTTTTACCAATGGTTAATTGATGAAACGTAGTCAAGATCACTTCATATAAAATATATTTAATTAAAATTGACACGTGACCTATTTGGCCTTCTACTTACAACTCGGCGGAAATTTGAAAAGAAGATTTTGTCTTTTCACACAAGTATTGTTTACAACTGGCGTGGTTTCGAAAAGCGTGATTAAGTGTCAGCGGTATATAATCAATTAAATACTGAACTTTATTGAAATTTATTTTTTTATTTATTTTTGTTATATCTTCTTAAAAACTGACGCCATCTCACTATTTTATGATTTGTTTTTTTTTGTACGCATAAGGATAAATTAGACTAAATTAGATTAACTTGGATAAGTTTATATTTTTTTTTAATTTTATCACAAAATTTCCGCAATAAATTATCACCTTTTCTACAGTGATTCTCTCCTCTTAGTTTCGGCGTGACTGTAGGATGTTATAGTGAGTCACCGTCAGTTACTAAGCGGCCATAAATCATTATATGTATGTATAGACATACATATATACATTTTTTGATTTTAATATTTATGTTTTTTGAATTTTGATTGATATTTTGAAACCTGGTAAAATTACTTTTATCCATACCAATTGATGGGCCTGAGTATAATGCCAGTTATGCTCTTTGGCTGAAGTTATTTTTTATTTTATGCTCAATTGCAGACAAAACAATATTGATTGCGCATTTCTAAAACAAAATTTTACCTCTTCTCCTTCTAATAATAGCTCCTGCACCTAACACGGCGGAATAGTTATTATTATCTATAAGACCATTTGGGAAAACAGTTTTTGTTAACAGTTATGAGTGTAACATTTTATCAGCTGCTTTGTTTATAGTGCTTTGAGCAACACTTTGCCGGTTTCTGTACAGAAAATGATGCTGGCTTTGCAAATACGGATGGCCGCTACCATTGAATATAATTCCCGCTATGTTACACTTATTTACATAGAAACTTTAATTATCATTTGCATAAAATTCTTAAAAATAAATAACTTAAAAAAAAAAAGTAAACTTTTAGACCAGTCCATTTTGTTTTTCACTAATTAAGTAAAAAGTAAAACAAACCAATAGGGCCGGGAATTAAAATTTCTTGCAACTTTTTATAGAAAAGCATGACCTTATCATAATATAAAAGTCAATCATTTAGCCATGTGATAAAACTTTTAAGTGTGCCAGTCAAACATTAATGATGATATTCGGGTCATTATACTGGAAATAGTCTTTTAAATATTTTGTAGTACAATTGATAATCTTCAGTATGATTGACCGTGTATATGACTTTTATAAGTCTATGTTATTTTTGATGAAAATTATTATTGCAGATAAAAGCCCTTTCACATTTATTTTAGTCTCGAATTAAATTAATCAAAACGAAAATAATAACAATGGCTTTTTATAACTGATCTTTAAATGTAAAACACTGACTTGATATTATATAATTATTGGCATTTTTTTAATTTATTGAACTTTTTTAAGATTTTGTTAAAACTCTACTGGTAAAAAAAAACAAATTATATATATATATATATATATATATATATATATATATATATATATATATATATATATTATAGTTCGTGATGAAAATAATGTATGCGCGTTACATCGCATCCTATCAAGAATTTGTAATGTAATTCTTGGTATAAAGATTGAAAACATTTACAAAAAATACTTGCTTTATAACGTTATAAATATTATTTGACCGTAATAAAATAAAACAAGGTAGTCTTGGGCATGAAAGTAAAAATAAATATTTTCGATTATTTTTGCAATATCTAACAGCCGGATCAGCGGGCGATTCTGATCCATCTAAAGATGCTAAATTTCAGCAAGCACTGTCAAATTCAATAGGAGTGACAGAAAAACGGTTCTTGATATAGAAAGGTAAATAAATTATTTAACCTATAAAGTAAAATCACTTTATTACAAATCAAAATAGCCCAATAGCTTTACTAACATGAGACATAATTGTACGAGTGCTTACAATACTTAACATTATTTTACTGAAATCTCAGAAAGTTTTTTTTAATAGAATAAGGGTGACAAACGAGCACACAGTCCACCTGATGGTAAGTGGTTGCTACGGCCCATACACATCTACATCTATCCTCGATTACGTATCAAAATGTAGATGCGTTGTCACCCGTGAGGACTAAGATGTAATTCCTCGTTTCCATTAAAAAGGTCCTCCGGTTATCTACACTCACCATACGAAACACAGCAGGGTTAAACTGCTATTTTACATGTTATTCCGTGAGAGCGTGGCCCCTCCCCGGTCGAGCCGACCCATTCGTGCTACAACTATACATAATAAATATAGCTGTAGCATGGCTCTACCACGTAAAAAAAAATGACGTTGAAAATTTATGTATTTTTAGAAGCAACTTTGCACTTTGCGCGTGTGCGTGTGTGTGTGTGTGTATGTGTGAAGAAAAGCGTATGAGAATACGTGAAGAGGAATAAAGGTTGAGTACTAATTCGCTTACCTGTACGAGGTTGCCACTCGAGGACCTTTCTTCCTATTTTTTATATGTTTTCCAAGTTATATAGCTAGCCCATTGCCATTTCACTGTAATATTCCGTTGAGCTATGTCAGTTACTCTGGTTCTAATGCAAATTCCTTCATTTCTAACTTTACTACGTAGAGAAACCCCTCTCCAATTTAAAATTTTTACAAAAAAAATGACTTTGAAAATTTATGTATTTTTAGAAGCAACTTTGCAATTATTTTCTATTGAGTTAATTTTTGTGGAATCGTGTTTTGCAAACCGCCACCTGAAATACGTACAATTTTTTTTCGATAATGACGTGAAATTACAAAACCATCCCCATGCATTTCAATGTGGCTCTATTCAGCCTCTTAATATGAACATACCTCGGATTTCAGAGATAATGGAAGATATAATATTATATTATTACTGTTCCGTGTGAGGCAACCTTTATACTTATATACATATTCTCATCATATTTTTATGGTTGGTTAGAAAAATTATATCTAAATGCAAACTTTCACAGGGTAAATTTTTTTTTACTATTTTTACCCAGCAAGTAGTAAAGCAACTACAATCCCATCGGTAAGTGGTTATGTAGTCTAAGATGGTGAATTGCACTGACTTAACAAAAACCTATTCACTCTTGCCTAATAGTACTAGGTAAGTATTATTTGCGACCTATTTGTGTGTGTGTGTGTGTGTGCGCGCGTGCGTGCTTGCGCGCGTGTGCGTGTGTGTGTGTGTGTATGTGTGAAGAAAAGCGTATGAGAATACGTGAAGAGGAATAAAGGTTGAGTACTAATTCGCTTACCTGTACGAGGTTGCCACTCGAGGACCTTTCTTCCTATTTTTTATATGTTTTCCAAGTTATATAGCTAGCCCATTGCCATTTCACTGTAATTTTCCGTTGAGCTATGTCAGTTACTCTGGTTCTAATGCAAATTCCTTCATTTCTAACTTTACCACGTAGAGAAACCCCTCTCCAATTTAAAATTTTTACATTTTTTAGATGATAGTTTGTCTAACAAAAAAAACCATAAACCCAAGAATGTCTTTATATAGTTATTTATACTTAGGTAAGCACCATTCTTTTATTTATTTAATTTGTTTGATTTAATTTGATAACAGTGTACCTAAATGTAAGTATCTGTATCTTTATTTCTCTCTCCAATAATATTTTATAAAGTCATACTTATAAAAACAGCGTTTTATTGTAATACATAATTATAAAATTCATTATCAACTAATTAATAAAAATATGCAACAATAAAATTACATAGGTATTAAAAACTATCGCAATCTAAATAACGAGAGCATGTTCGTCGTTCCACATCTAAATTATATAAAAATGCATTTTTCAATTCCACTAATCAACGTCGCCGCAAAAATTTCTTCTTCTTTGGGCACTTTAAAAATTCATTTATTTAGAAAATAATATTTACAGTTACCAGTGTACAGATATTAACTAAATTAAGTAGTCCTAGTCATAAAAATATTTATAATTGAGTATAAACTTTTAAAAAACTAATATATATTTGAACGAAGTCGCTCCAACACCGACGTGCGGTCCACCCTCGACGATGTCCGAAAACGGACTGTGACAGAGCTTACATGGAGACGGAGCATGCGCGCTCGCGTAAATATATTCAATTTCAGGGAAAAATGATATATTCTCTTATAAAACGGGTAATAAAAATAAAACTCTCAATTAAAAATATCAATATTTTTAAGACCTTTTTTTTAGTGTAAGAACTATTTAACAAGCTTGTGCCGTTTTGGAGAAATTTTGCAAAATATGACAAAGATAGGTACTCTTTGGGGATTTTTTTTCTAATAAGTGGTTGACAAAAATACAATTTTGTTAAATTAAAAACATTAACCAAATCTTCTTCTGTTACCCTGTATTTTTTCTTTGTGGATTAAATGAACAGTTATTGAGATTTTTTTACTTAAATATCCTAGATTTAGGCATTTCAACCACTGTTAAGGCCTTAAGTGCTGATTTAGTACGTGCTCGATGTTGAAGGAAAACATCGTGCGGAAAACTGCATGTCTGAGAAATTTCTATGTTAACTAAGACACACTTTATTTCGTAATTAATTTATAAATCAATGGAATGCATACGGTAATTATGAAAATGCGGTGGTGAGGGAAGATAGCAAAAGGATATGTAGTATGACCATCTTGACATTTTTTATTAATTTATTACAGATTATCAGAAGTTCACTGCAGAACACAGGCCTCGCCATAAATTGCTTCATAAACAGAATGCTTTTGATTTGGAAACCGTAGTTTTTTTATTATTTTGAGTTGTTATCAGATAGATGTTGCTACCCATCTCCTGACTTATACCCCTCTGTCACCTCTTTCCGTACCCACGGTGTAGATAGATAGATAACTCTTTATTGCAGAGTTATCTATCTATCTACACCATGGCTACATATCTATATATTATATACATATGTACATACATATGCATACAAATACACATAATATACATATTATGTGTATTTGTATGCAGAGAAAATTAACTAAAAAATCAAGTATTAATCAAAAGAGGACATGCATACAATTTATTATTATGGCGGGAAATTTAAATAATACTCCTTCAGGTGTTTTTAAAAGTTGGTATAGATTGAGCGTGGTGGATGTTAAGTGGTAATAAATTCCAAAGTCGGGTTGCTTGTGAAGTAAATGACTTATTATAAAAAGAAATTACGCTGCAAGGAGTATTCAAAGCCAAGCTATACACTGAACGCAAATTACGGTCATGAAATTCATGTCGATAGTGAAATTGTGCCTTAAGGTACCTTGGAGATTTCGGTACACAAAAAAGTAAAGAAATTATATGAACATTCCAGCGAAGGTGAATTAGGAGCCAGTTGAGTTGATTTCGAAATTGGGATACATGGTCATATTTGCGTAAACTAAATATGAATCTAATGGATAGGTTCTGAAGAAGCTCAAGCTTGTTTATTTGTTCCATGGTAATATCAGTGTAGCATATATCAGCACAGTCTAAAATAGGCAACACAATAGAATGTACTCATGCAATTTTGGTAGAAATGGTCAGGAAATTTCTTGTTTGTAGCTTGTGGAAGTCTTTAAGACTTCCACAAGCTGCAAACATTTTCTTACTTATTTGTTCAATTTGGGGTATCCAAGACTATCAATTATAACCCCTAGATATTTTGCAACCTTACTGTAGGGAAAAGCAGAATTCTCAAAACAAATAAAAAGCAGCGTATGTCAAGTAATTTTTTGTAGTAGTTTGTTGCTACCTATGACTATTACCTGCGTTTTACTAGGGTGACCCTTAGGATGTGCAAAATTCAGAAATAATTGCGAGATCATGAATTGTAGATAGGACGACGGATGGAAGATTATCGATACTTGTTTGAGAATATATTTGGAGATCGACTGCATAAAGATGGTCGAGAGAAGTTATTCCTGAAGTGATAGAGCATATGAAAATTGAAAAGAGGAGAGGAGACAACACGCCATTTTGTAGTACGCCCGCATCCAGAGAACACCACGAGGAATAAGTGTCTTCATTACGGATGCAATGATGACATCCAAACAAGTAATTACGAAACCAGTCGGTTGCTGCTGGAGATACGGTAATAGAACGGAGCACAGCTAGAAGTACGTCAAAATTGACTGTGTTTAAGGCGTTGCTGAAATCAAGAAGAGTGAGAATAGTAACTTGCCGATTTTCCATTCCTGCCCGAATGTCGTCTGTTATTTTAAACAAAACAGTGAGCGTGCTATAGCCGGGATGTATTTAAGAGGTTATTTAGATTCAGAGATACACTTAGTTGCTGTTGGACAAGATGCTGAAAAATTTTAGAAAGAAAAGGCAATATGGAAATAGGACGATAATCACAGAAGAACTTGGAATTTGATTTCTTGGGTAGTGGAATAATTTGAGCATCTTTCCATAGTGTAGGAAAAGTACTCGTTATTATAGAATTGTTGAAAATTTTAGTTATGATTGGAGTTAAGAGGTCTAATAGCAGGAGAATCACGTTTTGGTTGACATGGTAATACCAAGTGATAACTATTAATTGAATTAGAAGTTACAGCTGTGATATTCTTTTTAACGTCACAATCAGCAAACTGACAAAAAACAAATTCGGGGATATCGGGAATTGACTTAGTGTCCTCGACTTGTAACAACTTTTAACGTAACTAGAACTTGAGGAAGAGTATTGATTAAGCATTTCATAGTTTAAATCAGGAGGAAGGGAGTCATTTCGCTTTTTTACAATTCCCAAACTTCTAACTGAAACTTCGGAACCCTATTGGGATCAAATTCCTCAATTGTCTTATGAATGTGACATCGTGTTGCAGCGATTCCTAAGTATCCTGTATTTCTCACGATTTATATTACATGGATCCTTATTAAATTTGGCTTTGGTTAGGTTTCTTCTTGTCATTAAATCTTTGATTTCTTTTGTGAGGCAAGGAGCTGGCGGATACTTAAGTTTAATTGGTCGTAAAGGTGTATGCTTGTCATAGAGTTGCATTATAAAGGAATATAAAAGACGCACATGTTCGTCAACATCTGTTGTCTCATCAATTATTGACCAGTCTATACTGGCAGCATCATTTTTACGACGGTCGACGTTCACTCTAGCAAAATTACGCAGCTTTTACGCGAGGATTTATCTTTAAGTGATCGCATTGGCGTTTTTAATTCTATAAAAGAAGAATTGTTAGGCAAAAAATGGGTACAAGTAGAAGGCGAGATGTGAAGATTACATGAGTTAACTATGGACTTAAATTTCTTTGAGTGGACATAATTTTTGCGAAGACACGTATTAAAGTTACCATAATGATAACATGTTTACATGTCGGAACCCATTCTTTCAAAGGTTTTTCAAAGGAAGAAAAATAATGAACGGATTATAAACGACGCCTAAAAGCAATAAGAAGTGAGTGAAAAGTGGGTAAGTGAACTTTGTGTTGGCGGACTTTGTTATTATGTATTCATATATTTTTTTATATTTCCAACATGTAAGTTTCCTTGCGATGTTTTCTTTCCCCGCAAAACACGGGGTAAATGTGTACTTAAAATTCCAATAGGCAATTCCATTAGTGTAGGCGAAAATTGAACTTGGTTTTCATTATGCTTATGCGGAGTTACTACGGCTTATTCGCCTTAATAGAGCACTTTTCAAGTTATATATGATCTTATGCACAGTGATAATATTGATCTTATTAACTTAATTGACACGGTCGTCTGCGAAGATACCTGTAGATCATCAGACAGCTAGACAACTCGACTGCTCGGTAGCGTAGTGCTTAAGCGATTGGCCGCATGCTGTAGTTCGAATCCCGCAGGCTAGGGTAGGTTACAAGAGTTTGTGCGGTCTACAAATAATAATTCCAAGTTTACAAGTTTGTTCATATGCAATTTATGTAACATGTGCAGTATGTGGGTTAAGGTTTTTTATAATAAGTATAAGCGCGATTTCGAAAATATCCATATTCCAATACATGTTCTTGAACTTTAAACAAGTCCGCGGTTCCCTTTGTAGCAAAATTTTGCAGACATAAATGCAGACACAATGGTATATAGGTATATATTTAGTTGTTGTATGTTATATTCAGGGATATGTTTTGTTCTGCTTCTTCTACTTCTTCATCATCAGCCCGATAAAGTCCACTAATGGACCTTGTAGGGATAGAGATGGGCTCTTCCGTTGTAGGGAGTTTTGGCCTAATCGTCACTTTTGGCAGGTAGAAATTTAGTTTGGTTTTTATAATTATTATTGTTATAAATAAATATCGTATAATATATATATTATGTCAGGTAAACAAATAAATGTAGACGTTGTGAATTTAACAAATACAAGCAAAGGCAAGGTAAATTTTATTTAATGCAGCAATATAATATATGAGTTCACACCATCCATAGTGTCGTATAATGTTATTATCTATTGCGCAGTTAATTAGATCGCATAACACAGCATGTGGCAGCGGCTTAATTGAATATTGTCATCGTCCTTGTAGAATGCTCATCATTTATTGTAATTTCGATATAAGTTGTTATTACTAACAGGATAACTTTCATTAATGTATATGTAATATGTTGTTAAAATGGTATTTAGTTCAAATTACACGTTTAATATATTTTTGCATGTATCTAAAAGAGCCAAAGTAAATTTTAAGCGAAGACGAGTACCAACTGTCTGAGTCTGAACGAATGCAGACGAGCGCTAACGTGTATACGGATCGCTTGTCGTGCCTTTTCACCACTCGGGATCACTCGCTACGACTCGTCTCACTTCAGTACAGTGTCGGTTTTTCTGCACAAATCAAAGGTTAGTCAGCAATGTCAGTTACAGCTTGGCGTCAAACCCGGTGAGATGTTATGTTTTAATTAAGTTGCAACTTCAAAGTAATTTCGACAATGTCACTGCTTCTTCTTTTTTACAACTTTACTGTGGAGTACACTGACATGATAATTATAACACTCATTAAATAAATAGCAGAAGCTGCACTAACTTCTACATCGTCCATATCGTTCCAATTCTCAATGAAAACTAATTACGGCCAACATGTGGATAGCTCAACAAAAACATTTATTTATTTATTTACACACACACACTTAACAACTATCCTTACAGCTAAACATATTTGTGAACATTAGTAGTTGTCATTGGTCTCTTTCGAACTTGATCAACGTGTAGACTGTTGCACTCGCCTTGTTTCAATGTGCTTACGCTCGCGTTGGCTGAGGCTTGGCCAACATGTATTTCCGGGGTTACAGTGCGCGAGCCCGTTTGATCCCGTCGGCATTTTAAGTGCTTATTTACTAGTGTGTGCTACCAGTGATGAAATATAGATTTAAGACGTGGTCCTTCACTAATGACCATATAAGTAAGCTAAAGGTCGCTCAGCGAGTTATGGAGAGGGTAATTTTCAGAGTTTTAATGTTTAAAAACCCCGAAGACCTAAGATATATTTATCTTAGTTGGTTCATATCAAATTGTATAATTTTTGTTGTAGTTTAGGACTCATCAATTCAAATTCAGTCAATAGCACAAGTTATTAAATTTGTATTGTTTAGTTTAAATTTACCGTTACCGTTACAGCCTACTAAATTCCACTACTGAACAAAGACCTCCCCATAGATTGCCTCATAGGGGGTACATTTGCAATAGTTACCACGGTTGGCAAGCAGGTTAACAACCGCACTTATTTCTTTTTAGTCGTCATCAGGACGCTGCTGTCTCATTTTCCGATTTGTTTAACACATCTAACGACCCCAATCCCACCCAGGGGATGATATGGGGTAGTGGATATTTCCTATAAAAAATGAGTATTTAGATAAGCAAATACTGATTTTGACAGGGAAGCGAACAAGCCGTTAGACGTAGTACGTGCTCCCGCGCCCTCCATTTCAGGCTTTATCCGAATTAGAGGTAGTCGTGTAATACGTTGTGCTCGAATATTTTGTAATTACATTATTTATTTTGTAATAATCCATCCAGCGTCCAGCAGTTTAGCAGGAGTTCAGTGATGAACACGTGTACAGAATGATTATATTTATAAAAATATACACCACGCATCTGAACTGGTAACGAATAATATAAGAATACAAAAAATACAAAAATAGAAAATAATTTATTACGGTAACTAAGCCTAATACAATTTTAAGTAATTGAAGCTTCCTTTTAAGCAAATAATCTTGCTTGTGCTAGGAAGCACCGCTCTTCAATAGCGAGATTCCACAATAGACTAGAAACCACCGAACAAATACAAATAAGAACTACAATATAAATTTTCAAATAAATAAAGTACACATCTATCGCAGATAAAAAAAATAAAAATAAACATAACCTTACTAACAATACTAATATTATTTATGTGTATGTGTGTGTGGGTTTGTGTGTGTTTGTGCGTGCGTGTATGTATGTGTATGTGTTTTTTAAATAATATAGGATGACAAACGAGCACACAGTCCACCTGATGTTAAGTGGTTGTTGTGGCCCATAGACATCTACATATATCCTCATTTGCGAATCAAAATGCAGATGCGTTATCACCCGAGAGGACTAAGATGGAATGCATCTTTTCCAGTAAAAAGGGTCTCCAGTTCTCTACACTCACCATACGAAACACAGCAGTGTCAAGCTGCCATTTTACGCTGGTATTCTGTGAGAGTGTGGTCCTTACCCGGTCGAGCCGACTCATTCGTGCTACAACTATTCTACTAATATAGCTGCAGCATGGCTCTACAACATATAAAACAGTGAGTGGGAGAGAGAGAAAGAGAGAGAGAGAGAGAGTTTCAAAAAAAATTCAAATTGAAAAATTCAAAATTCTTCATTCAGTATCTTAAATTTAACTAGGCTGGGGTCTCCTTTTAAGTATATCAATACCTGTGTTAGGGGTCCCCGCTCATCCATAACATATTTTTTTAACAATTTAGATAATTATGCGCGCGTGTGTATGTGTGTGTGTGTGTGTGTGTGTGTGTGTGTGTGTGTGTGTGTGTGTGTGTGTGTGTGTGTGTGTGTGTGTGTGTGTGTGTGTGTGGGTGGGTGGGTGTGTGTGTGTGTTTGTGTGTTTGTGTGTATTTGTGTGTGTGTGTGTGTGTGTTTGTGTTTGCTTGTGTTGTAGTATTTACTTTAAGTTTTTATGCTATGTTGTACATTGATTTACTTATTTTAATACATTTTCAGTTTCATCATACTTTATTGTCTTTATCCACACTGTAACGTGTATTTTCATATTATACTGGGTTATTGCATATATTATGTTTATGTTTGTGTGTGTTATATTTATATTTTCAACTGAGGAATTTTTTGCAGTTTCCATAACTTATGCATACATTTTATATTTACTCAAATCAATGATTCTATTTCATTATAACGGTTAAACAAGACGTTAAAACCGACTGTACAAGAGAAATATACGTTTGGTGCAAGATACTCTTAGAGACTCTTACCTTGTCTTGAATGTCCATATCAATTTTCTCGTTTTGTTCATAATCAATTCAACCATGACACCCAGATATTTTGTATTGGACACTTTATTTAATACAGCATACAAACAGCTAGTTAAAATTTTATCGCATGCTTATGTTATTGTACTTGTGAAACATGTAGTTATGTTTTTGTACATTAAGTGTTAAGAGATTATTTTTCAGACAAAAAAAATCCTGGCTAAGCCCTGAAGTGGGTTTAAATGATACCAGCTTTTGGCCGAAAAACTATGGTAGTATCATCAGCGTCCGAAAAACTGTGACTACCATCCATTTTCATGTTGCATACGCTGTTGATATACACAAGATATAAAGTTAGGCCAAGTATACTGCCTTGTGGCACACCGTAACTGACATTACATTCAGGACAGTGCCGTTCCTACCCTAACTCACGAATTACGGTCAGTAAGATAGCTTTCTAGTAGTTTGTACGATATGCCTCTAATCCCTACATTTTGAAGATTTCGCAAAAGTAAGGGTATGTATACCATATTAAAAGCTTTTTAAGTCAAGGAAAACACTTGTTTCCAGAATCAACATTTTCAACAACAGAGGTGGTCAAAGCTAATACTGCATCTTCAGTAAACAGGTTTTTGCAAAAAACAAATTGGGAGGTAGAAATAACATTAAATTTAGAAAAATAATTGGCCAGCCGGATATTTTTATCAATTTCTGCAAGATCTTTTCCACCACAGATATTAAAGATATAGACCTAAAGTTATAAGTATCGGTTTTATCACCACTCTTATGTACAGGTGTAATGATTGATTGCTTTAGACTTTATCTAGTGGCTCTTGTGGTGACTTTACAATATTAAGAAGATGTAAGGTTTGAGATTTGAGTGTTTTACGATGAGTTATGTTGTTATTCCATAGCTTCTTTGGATCTTGATTAGCTTTTCACGTAAATTCACAGATTATAAGTTAGATATCTTTAGGATAATCATAGAGTGATCTGTTATAGTGGTATCAAGTACAGGAATAGTTGCGGTTCTGCTATTACTACTTAAATTAATTATAAAATGATCAAGGCAACTATATCACCCCTAGTTGGTAAAATGTGTTCTGGAATATAGGTAGCCAGCATATTTAAATAATTAATTATGTTTGAACGAGTTTGCGATGATTCGATGGAATTGTATATTACATTCATATTTATATCACCTGTAAGAATAACGTTTTTACTCTTTTAAATAGTTTTTAAATATAGGTTCAATGATGCTATAAATTCTTCCGCATTTGATATTGACGGAGAACGATATATGACAAGGGTGGCACCGAAAATTTCGGGAATCAAGGAAGTGACACAACATTACTATTTAAAAATGTGTTTATTGCTTTTCGAAGTATTCTCCGCGAAATTTGACACATTTTTCCATACGATGGAACCAATCATTGAAGCAACCATTCTATTCGGACGTTGGGATCTCCAAAATGGCCGTTTTGTAGGCGTCCACAGCTTCTTCAGGTGATGAAAATCGCTGTCCACGCAATTTATTCTTTATTTTAGGGAAAGTATAGAAATCATTAGGGCTTAGGTCGGGGCTGTACGGCGGATGGTCTAATAATTCTATGTTTTCTTGCTCTAAAAACTCTTTTGTTCTGTGTGCGGTGTGAGAACTCGCATTGTTGTGATGGAGGATGATACGGCGGTTGCAGTTCTCTTTACGGAGTTCAGAAACGACCTGTGGCAAACAAATGCTAGCATACCATTCTGCATTAACCGTTCTATGTCCTTCAAGAGGAATAGTCGTAACATGGCCGGTTTTGGAGACAAACGTGGCCACCATTTTTTTTGCAACACTCCGGGAACGAACAATTTTTGTTGGCTTTAACTAATTTTCGAACACCCAAACTCGTGACTGGTTTTTTGTTTCGGGTTCGTACGCGTATATCCAGGATTCGTTACCTGATACGATGTTTTATACAGCATTTGAGGTTCCATTCCCGATACTTTTAGTGCAGCCTATGTAATAATGATGACATCATTTATATTAATTAGTAAACCAGATGCATGCGTCAATTTGTGGGATTATTTATTTATATCTATTCTACAATCACTTAAAATGATTGCATGTGTTTGAAAATAAAAATAACCAAAGTTTATTCGCAAGTCATCTAAATTAGCATAGATACTACGTATATTTTGGGAAACTAAGATCTGATGTTTGTCCTTTAATGACAGAAACAGAAACAGAAACTTTTTTTATTCAATATAGATTATAAATAATACTTATTGAAAGTCACTCTTTTGTTTGACTACCACTGGTTCGGAAAAAACCTCTGTCCTGGGAAGAACCAGCAAGAAACCCAGCGGGACTTTTTTTAAAATAACAGCTTACAATCATGATGTTACACAAATTAACAACACAACAAATTAGAAATAGCCATAGTTAGACAATTGAGAAGTTGCACATTTTGCATTCATAGGCTTGTACCACATTTGTGTTATCTATTTAATTTAAAATTGATAAAGAGCTATCCATTTAGAGTAATTAAAATTAAAGTTTTGTCTAGCGTAAACTTCATAATACATTGATTTTTATAAAATATAGAAATAGGAACAACAAGAGTATGTTGATATATGCATGCAAAACTATATAATTCTTATGCGAGTTTATTAGTGAGTATGAAACTTATAATAAAGCGATAGATGACATATTGTAGTGTAATAAGTGTGATAATTTTGTGATTTTGTGTGTGTACTTCCATGTGTGTGTACAACATGATAACATTAAACTATGTACTTGAGATTCGCTTTTTACTAGAATTACGGATGAGTTCTCATCTATCCGCAAATATACCCGCCCGTAGGAGATCCAACAATACTTAAAATCTTTTGACTAGGCAATATCTCAAGCGAAGAAAAATAGTCGAGCACCTCTTGCAGTCAGCTGCTTGGGGACTAAAAACAGTAGTTTCTTCACATTTAGTAACACCGAGGTCTTTCGCCCGTAGTTTTATTTTATTCTTAAAATTAAATATCTTGGTAATTTTAAAAATCTCAATTTTTAGTATCGTGGAAGATAATTCCACTATAAATAGAGTGTTCTCACTTTTATTAGTATGCTTTCGTGGTACTCGTTAAATCTCTCTTATATTTTCTTTATTTAAAACGCAGTTAATAGTTTTTCTTTCTTTTGATTCTTTAAGTATTTTTTTTGGTATTTTGGTTTTCCGATTTGCACGCTGAAAATCCTCAATCTTGTCTTCCAACATTATGATATACTCTCTATCTTTAGTTCATTGCAATTCTAGTTTTTCAATTTTATTTTTTAGTTCTTCATTTTTTTCAATCACAAAGTTATTCAATGTTATTCTTTGATTTCGATTTGAGCGGGGCATATATTTTTCAGCTTATTTTGTTGTTGTGTTAGTAATGATGTGAACATGGTTTTTATCTCCGCCTTGAATTCTTCCTCATAATAATGTTCTCTGCCCCTTTTCTGACGCCTACTTATGAAGTTTGACGATGAGTGCTCATTTGCTGTCAATGATTTATTCATTTGCAGTACTAAGGTATAATGACAATTCAAAAGCAAAGTACTTTTACTTAGTTCAATACAATATAATATATGTATAAAGTTTATTGATAAATGAGAAACTTAATAACATGTTTCATTATGGCCCAGCCATTGACCGATAGGCTTTGATGACTTTATATTGAGTATTTTTCTGGATATTAATTTTAACATTTTCTGAATTTTCTGATATTAAAATCATCTTGTGCAAACGAGATTTTAATGACATCATTAGTAAGTGACATATTAAGACTATTTAGTATTTATGTTTTGGGGCAGCGGATTCTGATATTTTATTTTATAACATCAGAAGGGAAAATGACTTCAAAAGTCATCTGTAACTAAGTGGCTAATGTAGATACATAGTTGTACACATGGTGGAGTCACGTTGCAGTTATATTATGCTTATAGCACGAATGGGTCGGCTCGATCGGGGTAGGATAAAAGAGAACTGGAAACCCTTTTTACTGGAAACGAGGCATTCCATTTTAGTCTTCAGGGGTAACAAAGGATCTGCATTTTGAATCTTAATCGATAAATGTAGATGTCTATGGGCTCCAGCGTCCACTTACCCTCACGCGGACTGCACTCGTTTATCACCCATATAATATATAATATAAAATCACGTAAAGACATCAAAAGCCACAGAATCCTTGTGAAAACTGAGGACTAAAATGAAATATCTCACAGTATTTTTTTAGAAGTAAGGGTAACAAAGTAGCAAGGCTGCCAACAAAGCCCAGTAATTTTATACCGTTGATTAAAATTAAAATTATACATAGTCAATTGAATATAACTACTTTTACGGATTTTATCGCGTTTAATTAACTTATTTTAAGATAAGAAATCATTATATACATAGTCGAATCTTATTATACAAACAAAACTATTCACAAATGGTTTGTAACTAATATTTATTGTCACTTTGGCTTAGATTGGATAGGAAAAAACATACATGCATACAAAGCGTCACGCCTATCAACCCCAAGGGATTAGGCTAAGTCCAAAGAGCAGCGAACTACTCGGAACACGTTTATATAAAAATATTGGATTACAAACCTAATATCTCATTACCCATTGGCCATTATAACATTATAGTGACCATTTACCATCGGGTGGACTGTAAGTTCTTTTGTTACTCAAAGTTATAATTAACAATTTTATCGGTTCCAGTGGTATCTTATCGAATTATGATATTAACATCAAGTGTGTAGCTCCCGGGCTACCAAGGCTTTGCGAATTAATATAAAATTAAAATAATTTTAAAAATTCAGTGTTTAAAGTAAATAAAGCCTTAAATTAACAAATACCGATATAATAAACGGGATCGTACGTGTGACCAGCACGACAGGGTGACAAGTAATTATTTTTTTGATATGGCGTGATCGAATCGATCGATCGAGAGGAAGAATTTCAAATTGTTGCAATTCATACAAATATGAACTTTAACAACTTGAGAATAAACTCGGTTTTCGAATCACAAATACTGTTCAAAAGGTTCTAAAACTGTCTTAATTAAAATAGAAATAAAACTTTTTATGGTGGGAATAAAGTTCAAATATGCAAACCAATAAAGAAATTCCTGCTCCGCGACCGTGATTTAGCAAAGTGAATATTCAATTACCTTATTGACAGTTACTGGACATGTGTTGATCATGATTGTTTACTTGTCTCATAAATCAACTTAGTTTAGTCAACTAAGTAAATATTTATTCAGTCATATTTGATCAGGCTGAACTTTATCAGTTAATTTAATAACATTTCTTCTCCCACTTTTACGAAGAACATATTGTATATTCTATGAAAATGATATTAAGTAATGCTTCATATAAAAAAATTGTAATATTTTGGGCAAAAATAAAAAGGCGTATAACGTCATTAAAAGGATTACCGCCCCCAGTCTAGTTTAGTTATGGAACTTTCATTGTGCGATCGAGTTGAATATTAGACGTATTGAAAAATAAGTTATATTTTAAGTATAAATTTTTTTACTATTTTGGGAATACAACAAACACAAATAGCTTACCGCCTTCAGTCTAGACAAGCGTTAGTATTATTGTTAGTAGAGTTGAAAATAGACTCTCAATGTAAAATATTTTTATAAACGGTGTCAATTGTGCGCCTAATATTATCACCGTTATTTTGAATTACAGTATTCAGATAGTTTTATGGAAAATTCTGAGGTAATCAAATTTTAAGATCTATAGGTACATATAAATTAAATCGATGTGTCTATCTGTTATATTGAAATAAGAAGCTTCTATTAAGATCAGGGGTTGCATACTATTAAGACATAATTAACCACTTTCAAAAAAATTCTCTGTCTGTCTGTATGTCTGTCTTATTTTCGAAATGGCCGAACTGATTGCGATATGAAATACTATTTAATACACTCGTACATGTATAAATTTATAGGTAGCTTAATATCTTCTTTAACGATAGGCGACTGCCGTACCAGATACGTAGGCCACTTAATAAGTTTTGAGATATACAAAAAGTATTCTAGATACTATTAATATTTATTTTACATATTTTCAAAATATTCTCCATCATGCTCTATACAAAGTAACATTCGCCTAAACCAACTCTTAAAACACTTTTGCCAGTCTTGATCTGACAGGTCGAAAATCACTTCTTCGTAGGCAGCCACGGTTTCTTCGGCGCTTGAAAAAAACTTGCCTTTTGTTTTTTCTTTGACTCTTGGGAACAAAATGAAATCACAAGGAGCTACGTCAGGGCTGTAGGGTGGGTGACTTAGAGTTTCAACACCAGATTCCTCAATAAATGCTTTTTTTCTCAGGGAGGTATGTGAAGAGGCGTTATCGTGATGCAGCATAATTCCCCGAAGCGCGGTCTTTGGTCTTCTCTCCCGCACAGCTTGTAAAGCTTTGAGTAATGCAACTGTAGTGTACCATTCAGTAGTGACCTACAATTTTGCAGCATTGACGTCGAGAAATGTCCGCTCCGCGAAAAAAAACTAGCCACCATTTTTTGCCGACGTTGCGAGGTCTTTGCACTTTTGTCGGTAAATGTCCTTCTGAGTGAGACCCACACCGATGATTGCCTTTTATTTTCCGGATCATATTGATAGATCCATGTCTCGTCACAAGTAACGATTTCTAAAACACGCCTAGACGTCCCGTTTTCAAAACGTAGACGCATTTCATGGCACCAATCCACACGAGTCTGTTTCTCTGCATCTGCAAACGAGGGATCCTTCGACAACAAAGCTTCCTCACTCCAAGATGTTGATGTAGGATGGTATGAATGCTCTGCGAACCTACCTATGTATAATATAATAATGCCTACCTATCTTTTCAATGTCCGTATATGATTCGTAGGTTTTCTCGCACCAACATTTCAGTAGTCCATATATTTTCTGCCGTTACTACTGTTTGCGAGGCCCCGGTTCTTTGGTCATATTTAAGATTAATTTTACCCCTTTTGAATTCAGCAAACCACCTAAAATTATTGCGCGTGATGGAGCTGAGACCCCTAATGCTGACTGTAACCGTTGTAAACTTAATTGTTCGGTTAAACCAAATTTAAAATCATAATAGATATATCATAGCGCGCAAATGTTCACGGTTAAGATCCATCGTTTTAAATGAAAAGTGTGGGAAGCATTGCAGGAAAATTAATAGAACTTTGTTTTTTTTTTAATATTGAGTAATTGGCTTACGAAGTTCTATTTTTAAAATAAATTTGCTTTATAGAAACATATAACACGGGTGCGTTCCATTTTTAAATTTCGAGCATCTCAAAACTTATTGAGTGACCTACGAATCTACCAAATTTGAAGCTGGCTGCTTCGCAAGCCATGAGATTTATCGGCTTTTCCAATTGTCGCTTCTTAAGACAGACACGGGAGGAAATGGAGTGATGGTTTTTCTGTCACCATTACAAGGCATAACATAAACAGCTTTTTTAAATAAATAGCTGGATATAGACAATTTAAAAAATGTCTTTCTTTGTCGCTTCCAATGCGGGCAGCAATGGAGAGGTAACTTTTGCCAGCAACAGTCTTTCTATCCGACTATAGTGTAGGTGTTTTCATGGCTAGAGTAAAAAGACTCAAGTTAGTTGTTTTGCCCTCTTAAGCTACATAGTTATTGTCCACTTGATGGTGAGGTAAAAATTGCAGCAGCCGGCTTGCATTATTAAAGAATAATATCCACATTCGCTACGCCAGACGTGCGGGTTGGTTAATGCAGTCGATATTCTTTCACGAGGTTCAGTCGTCAGCAAAATTAACGTTTTCGGATGGACTTTTATCGAGGCGTTATTGAGAACCTCATCCATCTAGAAGCACGATTTATCAAATATTGGTGAGGTTGGTTTTTAAAGAAAAAGTTGGAATATTCCGTTTAGACCCCTGACCTTTTCTCAGTGGTAGAGCCATGCTGCAGCTATATTACTGGTATAGTTGTAGCACGAATGGGTCGGCTCGACTGGGGAATGACCACGCTCTCACAGAATACCAGCGTAAAACAGCAACTTAACGCTGCTGTGTTTCGTATGGGGAGTGTAGAGAACCGGAGACCCCTTTTTACAGGAAACGAAGCATTCCATCTTAGTCCTCACGGTTGAAAACGCATCTGCATTTTGATTCGTAATCGAAAATAGATGTAGATGTCTATGGGCCACAGCAACCACTTACCATCAAGTGGACTGTGTGCTGGTTTATCACTCTTATCTAGTGTTGCCCAAAATCGGTCTTGGTCTTGCAGTCTTGGTCTTGTTCTTGCATTTTTGCAAGACCAAGACCAAGAACAAGACCGCCTCTTTTTAGCAAGATCAAGACCAAGACTGACCGTGCAAGATTTGCGCAAGAACAAGACTAAGCTTGCGAGAATCTTGCGTCTTGCAGTTAGGGCTAAGTGTCGTTTCAGGGAGTATAGGAGTTCGGGTATACGCTTAGGGACACTATGAGACGCAAAAAAATATAATTAAAAAAATTGGAAAATTGGACTTATGCGCATTACGAACAATACCATAAATATACATAGCGAATGAAAATATCCATTAAAATAAAAAAGAGTGCATCCCTAGTTTTGACCATCGGCACTTTGATAGTGCGCGGCGTCTTGTTGTCGGCGTCATCAAAGGTCGGATACTGACCTGTCAAAGAAATTGTGCAGCTATTTGAAAGTACAAGGTCAAGATATAAACGTGTCGGTAGCTACTATTGATATCGCATACAATCGTCATTTAACACTGTTTGATTGCCGCCACAGAGTACATGTTTCAAAGAATAAAATAAGTTTCCGGGTGCTCAGAATGGATACGAATACATTATCCTGATCTCGCAAGAAATATTGTAATTAGATAATAGGTAGGTATCATAATAATTTATTCTAGTAACTAATTATTATAAAATTAACTATATGGATTTATAATAATTACTTACTATTATTGTTATTAACTATTACCTAAAAGATAAACATGTTCAGTAAGTTCACTGCAAAACTCGACTTTTGCAAGTGTGTGTTTTTAAAACACAAAGTGCTCGAATATGTCGTCACTCGTCACCATAGCACTTTTAAAACACTTGAAATGTGTAAAAATGGATCTGGATCTTGTCTTCAAGGCTTAGTTATTACGGAGTTGAAGGGGTACCTAGGTAAACCCAGAGCCGTCATCTCGGAAGACATTTTAGACTGTTGGAGGACGCATGAGACAAAATATCCGATTTGATCGAAGATGGCCCGTGATTTTCTTTTAATACCTGCAACTTCAGTACCTGCTGAGAGATTATTTTCTAAAGCATCATTAGTAATTAGAAAACATAGAAGTAGGTTAAGTGATGAATCAGCCAGATGGTTACTTTGTATTAATGCTTTGTCAAAAGAATAAATATAAAGTAACAGTAATGTCAAAGCTGTTGTGTACATACTGTGAAGTAATTTAATTTGCATCGTATTTTATTTTTTATTTAAATAAATTGTATATTGTATGTATCTTTTATTCCATTTCATATATGGTGAGGGTCCATCAATCTCTTTCTAGAGAGATAATGTTATTTAAAATACAGTGTAGTTATTGCCATTAATTTGTTTTTATATGTATGTTTAACCATGTTTTAGCACATGTAAGCTTATTAACTGTAAACGTTTATTAAGAAACTGACGCCCGTGGCTGTGGGACACGGTAGATAGCTCAGTTGGTTGGAGCATCGGCACGGATCGCTTAGGTCGTGGGTTCAATCCCCACCCGGTGTCAGTTGATTTTTCGAATTTCTCATTAAATGTTTAGACATTTATTAATATGGTTGGTCTTTACTATGGCTATGTTAATTCAAGCTCAATATGTACTACTCTGTTAAGTTGTTCTAAGATTTAAAGTAACGTTTAATAAATAGTAATAGGCTAATAGGTCATTACGAGGCTTGCGAGACTCTTGCTGCAAGACCAAGACTCGGAGCGCAATACCAAGACCAAGACCAAGACCAGGTGTATTGGCGCAAGACCAAGACCAAGACTTGCTAAGTCTCGTCTTGTTCTTGCATTTGGGCAACACTACCCTTATCCTATAAAAAAAGCAAAGAGTGAGTGTTCTTATTACATACATAATTAAGTTTTCAATGTGTTATACTCGTAAATAAATTGTGTTTAATTACGAGTATAATCAGTAGACCGATGAGCAATTACATAATTTACAGAATGCTTTTAAAGGGTTCCGTACCTCAAAAGGAAGAAACGGAACCCTTATAGGATCACTTTGTTGTCCGTCTGTCTGTCTGTCAAGACCATTTTTCACAGGAAAGCGTGGAGGTATCAAGCTGAAATTCATATCAAACACTCAAGTCTACTGTCCCTTGGAGCTGTGAAAAAATCAAACTTCTAAGTCAACGCAATCAAAAGATGACCAGACCAGATGAGACAACCGTTTATGCCGCAAATTTTCGAAATTTGCAAGGGAATCAAAACCTACAGGGTACTTCCCGTGAACTCAGAATCTTAAAATTTGGTACGAAGCAACGTATTATAGCACAGATAAAGGAAAAATTGCGATTTTAGTTACATCATATAATAAAAATATTTTTAATAATTTTAAACCTATATACCTACGGATTTATTCAGAACCCTCGGTGCGCGACTCCGACTTGCACTTGGCCTGTTTTTTCTTCATCACCTAAGAGTCTACTGCTGGAAAAAGCCTCAACCGTTGTAGAGAAGTTTTGCCCACGAGATCTCTCCGGGACTTCCCATAGCCGTCTATTTGACACTCACGGAACAAAATGAAGTTAGGGAATGGATTCAGGATCACGCGACGAAATGGGGTGATACGAGTAGATTCTCTTAGGCCGCCGCATAAAAGCAAAGCTTATATACACTTAAAAGTTCACTTAGTTAGACGCACTTTGTTATCGGAAATTTTGGTTATCGGTATGATCCTTAGTAGAGACATGCTATATCATACATGAAATAGATATATGTATATTATCGAGGATCACAGCATCCACTTACTATCAGGTGAACAGTGTGCTCGTTTGTCACCCTTATTCTACAAAATAAAGATAATGCGATACCCTTGTATGGTGGTGGCTTAACAGTACCTACCACATCCCGTGGGTGTCTAAGACTCGTTATTTCAATGTGACGACTCGGGAATATCAAGAAGATTACATGGTCTCAGGTAGATGGTGGTACGATTACTAAGAGTGAGAGCAGCTTTGGAGGCGCGATATGATATTGCAGTCACCAGTCCGTCAGTCAAGTGGCGATTATGATAACAGTGTTTAGCGCAATAAAAATATAATTAATAAAGTTTATCGAACAAATTGGCGATATATTGAAGATGGGCCAGATTAAGAGTATCCTCAATCTACATGCGTGTAAAAGGGTTATTATAATATCAAAGAATACATGAGTGAAAATACCCCTGGGAATGAGGTGCTCGCCACCATGCTGGTTATATTAAAACTAATTTAAAATTTGTACAAAAAAAATTGTATAGGGAAATATGTTTAAAAAAAAGTCCCGCTGGGTTTCTTGCTGGTTCTTCCCAGGACAGAGGTATTTTCTGAACCAACGGTAAATACAAAAATGAATTTCATTCAATAAGTATTATGTAATAATCTATATTGCATAAAAATTTTTCTATTCATTTCATTCATTCATTCATTCTATTCTATTCTATTCATTTTTGCTATTAAGACATCTAGACTGTAATAGGACGTAAAGAAAGACGTCGGCAATTTTTCAACTCCTTCAAGAAAAACAAAGCAAATCGTTTCATTCGAATGCCTAACGATATGAATAACTATTAGTCGAATTAGTAAATTTATATAATGTGCACTGTAATGTCGTGTAGTGGCGGCGTTTGAGAATCCCCTACCCCATATGACCTGTGGGAGTTTTAGATTATTAAATCTTTTTAGTTCTTCCAAGTTTTTATCTTTTATCAAAAGTTTTATCTCGGGTAAAAATAATGAATAAGAAGTAAATATAATATAAATATTTTATTATGAAATAAGGAATGACTAGGATTCTGAACAATATTTTGATTTTTACCATACAACTATATAAATTTATTACTTTTATAAATAATAAAAATATTTTTGCACATGGTAGAGCATGCTGCAGCTATATTAGTAGTATAGTTGTATCACGAATGGGTCGGCTCGACCGGGGAAGGACAACACTCTCACAGAATACCAGCGTAAAATAGCAGCTTAACACTGCTGTTTCGTATGGTGAGTGTAGAGAACCGAAGACCCTTTTTACTGAGACATTCCATCTTATTCCTCACGGGTGATAACGCATCTGCATTATGATTCTTTATTGAGAATAGATGTAGATGTCTATCGGTCACACCAACCACTTACTATCAGGTGGACTATGTGCTCGTTTGTCACCCTATCCTATAAAAAAAATATTTTCAACAACTCAAATTTCTCTTACTATCAGCAATAGTAAAAATCATTTATAAGCCCAACAATAAATATCCTGTTATATTAATTGGGCTAGCCTCCGGGCGGCGTTTAAGCCTGCAAGTAAGTAAATAATACCATAAATCGGATATCTATTATAATACGAGTAAGAGAAATCGCCTGATATAGAAACAGCCTTTATTTATTTTTTCCTATAGAATTGTGGGTGACAAACAGGCACACAGTTCACATATATTTACGATTAAAACTCAGAATGCACATGCGCCATTCACCATTCCAAACAAAGGAGTATTAATCATATTTATACACTTAATGGAGTATAGATGAAGACGTCTATGAGCCACAACATCCACTTACCATCATGTGGAGTGTGAGCTCGTTTGGCACCCTTATTCAATATAAAAAATCTTGATCTTTCTTAATTTATCAGCCGTACAAGTTCACTGTTGGACGCACACATAGAAGCATAGACATAAGTTAGAGCGTGTTCTACAATAAGTTGACAATCGTTTTGATTTGTTTCAGAATTACATGAAATGTATTGTTGTGAGTGAATAATTGAATAACAGAGATATGCTCTTATTACACAGATAATTAAGTTTTCTAGGTAAATGAAGTGTGTTTCAACTGTGAGTGTAATCAGTAGACAAGATAAGCAATTACATGACCTACAGAATGCTTCCTCATCAATTAAGAGACCAGTGCTGGACATTGGCCTCTCCCTTTGTTTGGAGGATTTACTTAAGTCGCTATGCTTCTTAGGCGAATTGTAAATCGCAGTACCAGATGCAATGTATGTTACGTCTGGGGAAAACGAGATGCTTATATCAACACCTATCGAAAGCCATAAGATCGCTCTGGGATTCCCCATAATTACATGTTACGACACCTACTTCACAAAATGAAGTTTTTTTTTTATAGGAGACGGGGCAAATGAGCTTGCGGCTCACCTGATGGTAAGTGACTACCGCCGCTCATGAACAACCGCAACACCAGGGGAATTTCACATTGCCGGCCTTTTAAAAAGGAGTAGGCTCTTTTCTTGAAGGTCCCTAAGTCGTATCGGTCCGGAAAAATCGCTGGTGGTAAGCTATTCCACAAGGAAGTTGTGCGAGGAAGAAAACATCTTCTAAATCGCACAGTGGTGGACCGCCAATCACCCAGATGGTGTTGATGGTATCGGGAGTTCTGTCGCGATGTGCAGTTAGGTGATGGATTCGGATACTCACGCGACAAAATGGGGCTGATGGATGCTCTTAGGCCGCCGCATTAAAGCAAAACTTTTAGAAGCACCTTGTTGTCGAACATTTTGGTTAAAATAAAATATTTTGAACAAGCAGCAGTCAGCTGTCATCCGATTCTGAGCTATGTACAAAAAGGAGAATGGGATTTTTGGGTCTGAAGTTAACTAATTGCTTTATACTTTAAAAAATTGGTCATATTTTTATGAAGTAAAATTCAAAAAGGTAGCTCTTTTTACAATCTAGAATTTGAAAAAACAATAAAATAAGAAATAAGTTAGAAAATCGATTGTAGTGTATTCTTTATTGCAATAAATCGATTACCATAAAATATACACTAGTGTAATCTTCTTATTTTGAAACTTGACTTGACAGTTCAAACTTCAAACTCTTTACTTAAAAGAAAAAGAAAGATTTTCGATTCGATTTGAAACGAGCGCAATCGATTCTCGATTGAATTGAGCATTTAATATCTATTTTCGATTATTTTTCTGTGTTAAGGAGATAAAAAATAATTGCGTACATATTTACAAAATAATAATAAAAAATACAAAATATCAAATTTCCAACAAGTAACAGTTACAACAACAATTATAGTAATCGATCACAGATCGATATACCTAATATTCACTTCACTTAGTTGTTGTTTTTTAACTTTCGTTAATTGTTTCACCATTTCGTCTCATTATTAACCACAGCTTTTTTTGGTGATTTCATACTGATCCTGCTTTTATACCTTTAAGTAATTATAGTGAAAAATAGCCTGTTACAGTGTAATAATAGTGAAAAATCACCTGTTATAGTGTAGGTAATAGATAATCTCAATTTTACTTATTCTACAATAACTCAGCTCCTAGATTGACAAATCTTGCCAGATTTTCAGCTATGAATTGTTTATATATACGCTTTCAAATGGTCCTACTTTCATCTTGTTAACACTTGGGCCCAAGAATCTATGGAGACGTCACCTTCTCCTTTCAGGTCTCTAGCTCATCGATAAGTGCTTGAAATTTGAGTTGCAAGATTCCACCCAGAATGACAGACAGACAGACAGACAGACAAGAAAGTGGCTTAATAAAAACGTGGTAAAATAACTTAATTCTGAAGTTGGGGCTAAAATTAAAGAATGTGAAAAGTTATTTAATTCCTTTTAGTTCCTTAAGTCTTCTTATTGTTATTAAAATATGTCTTGTTTTTAATTTAAACTTGAATGTAGCTCAGATATTTTTTCGGACGGAAGTAATGGTCAGTGAAATCTATGCTCCGTTTACCTATTCGCGTCTATATATATTGACTATAGTACTTCTTATATCGTGTATTTGTTAGGGACGAGATTCCACTGTCCCATTAACCCTTATCATCTCATGTCGTAAGAGGTGACAGATGAAAATAAGGCAGGAGATGGACTGCAGCGTCTTAATAATAAATGCGACAAAACGTTGGAATCTTAATTTTTAGACCCTAGAAGAACATAACTGTGCGCTTCGCGCTTAAGGCATGCAAAGCTGAAAATAATAAAATAACTGCGATTGCCAACTCGCCTCTCAAGCGAAACAACTATGAAAAAATCCCTCCTACTATGTAGCAAGCTTCAGAGGGAGTTCAGCAGTGGAATTTGAATAGTCTGTTATGTGCGAATTAGAGCGTCTACCGAACCAGCCAGTGTATTATAAAACACAAAGACGAGCATTCTAGGGTTACTTCTCTGCATCTGAAATCTAAACTTAAAAATTAAGACCTTTTAAGCTTCATGTCAGTAGAAACAATGCGCCACTAACATTATACAAGAATACCTAAATGAAGAATACTTGATTTTATATATATATATGACGGCACCTGCACCGTTGTAGATGCGGTGGCGTCGGTCTAGCTAGACAGAATTCTTGTAAACGACACGTGTACCGCACACCTGCGGCATTGCACCTGCGTTGCCGCCCGTCCTGCTTGTATAAAACGGACTGAGCGGTCGCCGTTAAGACAGTCTTGGCTCTGACGTGGAACGGTGCGCTTGTCGTATTGCGTTACTAGTTTATCCTCGACTCGTTGGATAATTAATTCGTGTAAACGAAGTAATTATTATTCCGAACTACAAAATCAGTCTCTGTACTATACCCACTATACTTCCTACATACATATATATATATATATCTCTTCCTCGCTTCCTCATAAGTTTAGAGAGGAATAAATTCGCAATGTTTTTCGGTTTGACACGTGATCATTGTGGCGTTGTAATAAAATTAGCTACGAATTTAAAAGACGAAAGTGTTAAAAGAGTTTCATCAATAACACACTGATTAATATTTTTTTTATAAACACACTTTAAATTTTCATTGCCTTTTTAATAAAATCGTTGTGGTATAATATTTAAAAGCCAACAAACTCTTCAATCACTTTCCTTTGAAATTTAAATAAGTAACGTTGACAAAGTTACTTAAGTGAGTATGTTGCACATAATATTACTTAGTGGAGTCCTCAACTGCGCTAAGTTTCTTGACGCGGAAAGTGTACTATGAAAAGCTAGCGAAGAGCAGTTTGAAGCTGAGATACCGTTTCAAGTTTTTAAAGTGTTTTGAAAGTTTAAATAATCCCACAGGAACGTACTACCGGAATAAACATGTCCAATGTCTCAGGTCCAAATTCAGTAAATGATCTATCAATGTGCTAAATTTCATCCAAATTCGGTTATCTGTTAAGTCATCATTGATTAACAAAAAGACAATTTTACAAGCTCACAAACGTTAAACTTTCACGATTATAATATAAGTAGGTTATTGGAATTTATAATGCACTTCTAATCCACTCTATCGATGCTATATTTTACTTTTACCTTTGTGTACGTACTTGCTTTTTTTATTTTTTTATTTAAAAAAAACGTTACCCCCACACTAGGATTTTCTCCTGTGTCGTGGAGGCAGTTTACAAACATAAATTGCACAAGGAAAAACATCCAGACCCGGAACAATTATTTGTCGGCCATACAAATACTTGTTCCGTGCGGGATTCGAACTCGCGGCCCCCAGCGCAACAACTGATTGCTAAGCCACTGCGCCACTGAGCCGCCAAGGGTACTGTTGTTATACAATATTCAAGGAGTGCTAACTTTTGCAGTTCTCGATGGTATTAACGTTGTATTCTTCCCGTAAAATCAGAGTGGATTGTACGTGTGTACAAGATTGTTATAATACATTCTATCACAGATCTAAAATCAATAAAAACGCCAATACTTGTTTATTAGTCTGAGTCAGTGGTAATATCGTTGCCTGTTACTACTTCCATTGATAGCACACATTGACTAACAGAACAAATCACCTCATATCATTAAATATATTATTATCCATTGAGTCGGCATGTGTGGCTTAGTCCGATAAAAGAAAAATCACTAAATCTGGACGTAATGGGTAGCGCAGTGGTGGAGCTAATTATATATTGTATATTCACACTATTAAACGGAAGGGACAGGATAATGACTGCTGGGCCAGCTAGTTATTTTAAAATATTGATTGTTAGATTAGTCTGCTCAATAGATTTTACGCATAACATATACTGAGAGTTCTGATTATTTTCAAAACTCTAGATTATATATAGATACTAGATATGTGCAAGAGAACCAAAGGTAAGGAAACCTCTTTGCATGCTAATGAAATAGGTTTCCTATCAGATCTACCTCAACAACATTGTTCACGTAAATTGTTTATACAGTCAAATATTATCTACTACTCAAGATGCAAAATAGTTTTTGTTTTCAATATTGTTATGGTAATTATGCAGATACTTGTGTATAAAATAAAATAAATTATTAAAATCCATGTATATAAAATATAACTTTTAAATAATTATTGTTAGGAATGAGGGTAAAATAATAAAATAAAATAAGAAATATTGAAGGTAGAACTATATTCTCCCACTTGTTTTAGCAGTATAAAATATCACGCAGTCGACTAAGAGGGATCAGTCAGTCTGTAATTATAAGAGTCTCATATCGTTATTATGCCCGTTGGGCTAAAACATTACTTCTACACTCAGATTCTGCCCAAATAAGACAAGTGATGCGGTTCTATTCGTGTAGTAGTTCTTCTAGTGTAAGCAAGGAAGATCGTGTTGCTGAGAGGCTGCCCGGTGTCACATCGAGAGAAGTAGTGTAGCTGTTGCTTTGCATACTTTGGTGTTATCATGTAATTATGTACTTCACGTTACACCAATGTGTGATTGTGTCTGGTACAGATTACGGTTGGTCGAACTGTATTTGCTCTATACTGAATGTATAGTGCTGTACGCTGTCTTATATCTTATAATGATCAATTGCGTAAGCAAGAGAGCAAGTTGAACGTCCGCTCTCACACTTTTATAATTTTTACAATTAACCTTCAGAGTAAATTCTAATACGAGTAACATTATTTTATTTAAATCATTTTGAGAATAATTTCTAACATCAGAACTGTAATAGATTCTAATATCAGAAGTGGGATAAAGTCCCTGTTACTGTCCACGTATAAACTTTGAATATTGTGAGGGTTATTACGTTGGTGAAAGAATATGACGCGCCTCGCGTTTTGTTTTCATGTTCAGTTTCTTAAATCAAGTTTGTTGTCATATTTACGACATGGACGAATCATTAAAGTGTAGAGTGAGAGTATCCAAGTGAAATGTTTTAAGCCAAAAGTTAGATCCTTTTGTTTAATTTTTAATACGTTCTTGAAAGATTTGAGAGTAATTAAATTTGATGTCCTATTTACGATATGGACGTACCAGTAAAGTGTAAAGTAAAAGCTTAAAGTCAAATGTTTTGAGCAATATGTTAAAATTCTTTGTTCGACTTGTCGATTTACATTAGAGGTACCCGCAAGTAGGTACTTTTGTTATTCCTTAACGTATCCAAATATGTTAACAAATATTGAAAGAAATGTTGAAAAGAGGTTTTAACTAAATTTGTTAGTTTGCATCCAGTGAAAACTTAACTTGTTCGAGTTTTATTGTAATTGTTGACTTCGTCGAGTTTCGATGTTTTGTGAAGTCATATGAAAATACGTAGCCTACGAAATAATGTAGCCCAATAATTTTAAAGTTTGAAATTCTTCAGCGACATATCAAACAAAGGATTAACTTTAACGTGATATGAATTTAAAAAAAAATAGCCTGTTTGTATTCTAATGTGTCGTTAAGTGTTACAGTTTACTCCAGATATTCGACGGCTAATTGGACATGGTCAGGTGCGTGGCCGAGCCTTGGTAAGGTTAAAGCTACGCCGCTATAAGTTGCTGTTTCTCGGCGGATCTTGAGGCCGGACGACAGGGCACCGCCGAGCGCTTGGGAAACTTGATCCTGGGATGAGTAACATTTATTTAATAATTTCTGTATTTTAAATTAATGTAAAGGCAAGTCAAGCATTGAATCAGCTATTCTGTTGGAAAATCAACTGCGATTTCCTGAGCAACCTTTTGAATCGACAGGGAACACAAAAGGGTCCATACCGAGTTACCAAAATGTTACCAAGTGATTAGTATGAGCTGAAGTTATTATCTGGAGTTAGACGCAAGACTATCCAGGCCACATCTCAGTATATGGTGCTCTGGAAAGGCGAATGGTGTCCCGAGAGTGGTGCTGCATTTTTTTGAAAGTGTGTTCCGACTGAATCCTTTTAATATGTTTTCCTTTGTGTGTTACAGTAGCACGTTTGATGTGATTACATGTGCGCGAGTGTGAGGCGTGTGTGCCTTGCTCGTTGGAGCTGGACTGCTGGGTGCAGCTGTAACATGGCCTGGTTTCGGCGGACGCATGTGCTGCACGTGTGGCGGGTGCCGTCCCGGAGCGCATGCTGTACATGGCGGTGCTGTGGGAAGTCTTGTTTTGTGAACATGCATCAGGCGCTGTCCTGCCAGGCTCTGTCCTGGGGTGCTGTGTGCGCTGAAGTCGTGTTCTGTGAACATGCATCAGGCGCTGACCTGAGGCGCTGTAAGCGTGGCGCCGTGTGCGCGAGCGCAGTGTGCGCGGAAGTCGTGTTTTTTTGAACATGCATCAGGCGCTGTCCTGGCAGGCGCTGTCCTGGGGCGCTGTGTGCGCTGAAGTCGTGTTCTGTGAACATGCATCGGGCGCTGACCTGAGGCGCTGTGAGCGTGGTGCCGTGTGCGCGAGCGCCGTGTGCGCGGAAGTCGTGTTTTTTTAAACATGCATCAGGCGCTGTCCTGGCAGGCGCTGACCTGGGTCGCTGTGTGCGATGCGCTGTGTGCGCGGCGCTGTGTGCGCGGAAGTCGTGTTTTCTGAACATGCATCAGGCGCTGTCCTGGCAGGCGCTGTCCTGGTTTACGTCTTTAACGTGGGAACTTGCAAGTTCAAGTATGAGTATGTAAGAGATACTTCGTATGGACGCTTCTACGTGTCGCAGCGGCCACGCTGGGTGCGTCGCAGTCTGTTACTGGCGCACAGCCTGGCCTACGCCTTTACATGCAGCTTCCTGTTTGCAATGTGTATAGTGGTTTGAGAGTGCCATGCACACAGTTACCGTTTAGCGTTTCTTATGACAATGTGTGGTGAATCTTAGAAGTCTGGAATTCTATGGTTCGCATTTATCTTCATTTCATTTAATTTTTAATTTTGCAAAGCAGATTATTTATGTTTCATGCACCTGAAACGTTTTACATTTATTCCAATCTTGAATTACTTTATTCATCTATTTTTTGAAATCAAGTGTTGGATGTACTTGAGTGCACGCTTGTGCATCTAACGTAATTGTTTCCATGTCTTTTACTTGGGCTGTTGTGTACTTAAAATTTTACATAAAAACTACTTTTAGTAAAATCCAATATGAAAAAGGTTTCAGGTACTAATTAACGCCAATTTTGTATGTCAACAGCCACTGAGAGGTATGCAAACTTGGTGCCTATGCCTACAGTGTTGAAGTCTGTGTGATACGCTAACATTGTGTCTATGTCAACAGCCACTGAGGGCCACTGAGGGGTATGCAAACTTGGTGCCTATCCCTACAGTATTGAAGCCGAGACAGCTCGCTAGTGCGAGTGCGCCGAGACAGCTCGCTAGTGCGAGTGCGCCGAGACAGCTCGCTAGTGCGAGTGCGCCGAGACAGCTCGCTAGTGCGAGTGCGCCGAGACAGCTCGCTAGTGCGAGTGCGCCGAGACAGCTCGCTAGTGCGAGTGCGCCGAGACAGCTCGCTAGTGCGAGTGCGCCGAGACAGCTCGCTAGTGCGAGTGCGCCGAGACAGCTCGCTAGTGCGAGTGCGCCGAGACAGCTCGCTAGTGCGAGTGCGCCGAGACAGCTCGCTAGTGCGAGTGCGCCGAGACAGCTCGCTAGTGCGAGTGCGCCGAGACAGCTCGCTAGTGCGAGTGCGCCGAGACAGCTCGCTAGTGCGAGTGCGCCGAGACAGCTCGCTAGTGCGAGTGCGCCGAGACAGCTCGCTAGTGCGAGTGCGCCGAGACAGCTCGCTAGTGCGAGTGCGCCGAGACAGCTCGCTAGTGCGAGTGCGCCGAGACAGCTCGCTAGTGCGAGTGCGCCGAGACAGCTCGCTAGTGCGAGTGCGCCGAGACAGCTCGCTAGTGCGAGTGCGCCGAGACAGCTCGCTAGTGCGAGTGCGCCGAGACAGCTCGCTAGTGCGAGTGCGCCGAGACAGCTCGCTAGTGCGAGTGCGCCGAGACAGCTCGCTAGTGCGAGTGCGCCGAGACAGCTCGCTAGTGCGAGTGCGCCGAGACAGCTCGCTAGTGCGAGTGCGCCGAGACAGCTCGCTAGTGCGAGTGCGCCGAGACAGCTCGCTAGTGCGAGTGCGCCGAGACAGCTCGCTAGTGCGAGTGCGCCGAGACAGCTCGCTAGTGCGAGTGCGCCGAGACAGCTCGCTAGTGCGAGTGCGCCGAGACAGCTCGCTAGTGCGAGTGCGCCGAGACAGCTCGCTAGTGCGAGTGCGCCGAGACAGCTCGCTAGTGCGAGTGCGCCGAGACAGCTCGCTAGTGCGAGTGCGCCGAGACAGCTCGCTAGTGCGAGTGCGCCGAGACAGCTCGCTAGTGCGAGTGCGCCGAGACAGCTCGCTAGTGCGAGTGCGCCGAGACAGCTCGCTAGTGCGAGTGCGCCGAGACAGCTCGCTAGTGCGAGTGCGCCGAGACAGCTCGCTAGTGCGAGTGCGCCGAGACAGCTCGCTAGTGCGAGTGCGCCGAGACAGCTCGCTAGTGCGAGTGCGCCGAGACAGCTCGCTAGTGCGAGTGCGCCGAGACAGCTCGCTAGTGCGAGTGCGCCGAGACAGCTCGCTAGTGCGAGTGCGCCGAGACAGCTCGCTAGTGCGAGTGCTACGCGAATGCCCGCTGGCGCGCGTGCTGCGCGAGTGCTGAACGCAGCGGAACCGCTTGCTGGAGTGCGTTTAGCTGGGTGCCCTGTGTCTTCAGTGTATAGTGCGATCTGTGCAGTGTGCGTGTGTTAAGCTCTAGTATGAAGTTGTATACTAAAATCTGATTTGAACGATGTTTTCAATTCTGCAAAAACTTAGAATGTATTTCATGGTCAGAAAAGGCCGAGACGGTAAAGTTACATTAAAGCCGGTAACGTTATTCTAGGCTTCACACGGGGACGTGTGAATTGTCAGGAAAGGCCGTGTTAGGAATGAGGGTAAAATAATAAAATAAAATAAGAAATATTGAAGGTAGAACTATATTCTCCCACTTGTTTTAGCAGTATAAAGTATCACGCAGTCGACTAAGAGGGATCAGTCAGTCTGTAATTATAAGAGTCTCATATCGTTATTATGCCCGTTGGGCTAAAACATTACTTCTACACTCAGATTCTGCCCAAATAAGACAAGTGATGCGGTTCTATTCGTGTAGTAGTTCTTCTAGTGTAAGCAAGGAAGATCGTGTTGCTGAGAGGCTTCCCGGTGTCACATCGAGAGAAGTAGTGTAGCTGTTGCTTTGCATACTTTGGTGTTATCATGTAATTATGTCCTTCACGTTACACCAACGTGTGATTGTGTCTGGTACAGATTACGGTTGGTCGAACTGTATTTGCTCTATACTGAATGTATAGTGCTGTACGCTGTCTTATATCTTATAACGATCAATTGGGTAAGCAAGAGAGCAAGTTGAACGTCCGCTCTCACACTTTTATAATTTTTACAATTAACCTTCAGAGTAAATTCTAGTACGAGTAACATTATTTTATTTAAATCATTTTGAGAAAAATTTCTAACATCAGAACTGTTAATAGTTTCTAATATTATATTACATTTATAACTATTTTTAAAGTAATACATACATTTATTAACTATTTTTACAATATTAGGTACTTACATTGTTATATGTATACAGGGTTATTTTTCAAAGAGTAGTCAAATTTTAAACTTAAGTTCAAATATATAAATAATGGTATATCGTTAATGCCTTTTTAAAAATACGAGTAAATAAGGCGTCTACATTTATTTGAAATTATCCCAAATTGGATGTGATTTATGGGCAACAACTACGCGTACGCGCGCTCCTCTGTTCATTTCACAACGTTTTTGCTGACCGATTGACTTTTACGAATGTAACGATCGTAGTAACATTACTACTATTTAGTAGGCGTTAGATATTTATGAATGACAAATGACAATCAGTTAAAATAATGCATTCTCACGCCTATTGAATTTAAAAGATAAAAAGGACAGAACGTTTAAAGCTTTAAAAAAAATATCTTCACCACTTGCCTGTATCTGTTGCCAAGTCGAGCAAAAAAGCGGCACGGCCGTACCATCCTTTTCTCGAAGCCATTCAGGCCATTTTCGAACTACTATAACTTCGTTGTGGATAAAACTAGAAGCCTGAATTTACAGTAGACAAGTAGGCATTGTATAAACTCGGTACATTTCAAATTTCATTCAATTTGAACCAGTAGTTTAAGAATTATAACTAGTCAAAGTTTCTTAATATTGCCACTCACTCACTGACCGATCATCAAAACTCTAAGGTACTTCTAGCAGATATAGAAGCTTCAAATTTGGAATACAATTATTGCTTATTATATCAATCAAGGAAAAACTAAAATATTTTGCAATTTCTGTCCAGTTTTCGAGATACACAAACTGCATAAATAACTTTGTAATCCCATATAAATATATAGGATTACAAAGTTACATTTGCAGTGAATGAATCAGTGTACCTACATATTATGTATAATATAATAGAATAATAGGTGTAGATAGGTGCCTAGATATAACTATCTACAAAAAGAAATGAGATGCCATCAAAAATATAACTATAACTTGGTATTAAATGATCCATGTAATACCAAGTCGGTTAATTTATTCAGTCTCTACTTAAGGGTCCTTCTATCTTAAGTTATTACGTAATTAGCTTACCTAACACCTTCTTATATTGACCATATCAATGTTAAAAATCTTTTATGTTTTAAATAATAAAAATAGATTGACTTGGCAATCGCACGATTATTTATAAAAGTTAATGGAATTTTACGGGCTGGTAAAGAAGAATGAGAAGAATAAATATAAATTTTATACTTTATTTTAAAAACATAATTTAATTTTATCAACGCAACAAATAGGACTGTGTTATTTATGGTTTAAATAGAAGTACCACATACGTGGTAGAGCCATACTGCAGCTATATTAGTAGTATAGTTGTAGCGCAAATGGATCGGCTCGACCGGGAAAGGACCACGCTCTTAAAGAGTACCAGGGTAAAATGGCAGCTTGATACTGCTGTGTTTTGTATGGTGAGTGTAGAAAACCGGAGACCCATTTTACTGGAACATAGGCATTCCATCTTAGCCCTCACGGGTGACGACGCATCTGCATTTTGATTATTTATTGAGGATAAATGTAGATGTCTATGGGTCACAGCAACCACTTACCATCAGGTCACCCTATCCTATATTAAAAAAAAACCCGAGAACCAAATTATTTTAATTATTGTCTGACCCGTATAACACTCAAGCTTGGATCCACTTTACCTTAGCTCTACTTATCCTGTTATTGTGGGTGTACCTAATATGTATCTAAAGAAAATGGCGGAAACACGAGACAATTTCAAAGACAAAAATGTTACTTGTATTATCTTATAATATAAAAAATTATGTTTATGCGCTGCCATACCATGCATCAGATTGCGCTAAAACTTTGTAATTTTATTGCTTGCATTTGCGCGAAGGTTAAAGGCATAGTACAATTAACTTACAGTAGGTGGCGCGCATATCGTACAGACAAATCAAATCTGAAAGTTATATATCATATAATAACAATGTATGTATTATCATTCCTAATTAAGCATTACAACCCTTCCAAATTTGAAACGATATTTCTACAACTACTTCTTCCGCGGCAGCTATTCAATTGTCGCATACTCGTAATATTTTATTCAATACTAGCGGCGTAAAAGCATTGGCGTTGGTGTCGAAAGAGGCGACTGAAGAAAATAACACATAAGATGGACAGCAGCATCTTTCTGATAATAACCTAAAATAATTTTTAAAAAAACGGTCGTTGCCAATCCAAATATGGCAACTATGGAAAATCCTCCTTATGTTGCAATTTAAGGGCAAGCCTATGTTCAGCAGTCAACTTAAAATAGGCTGTAATAAAAAATTGTGAAAACATTAATGCAGTGATATTTTGTTGTTTATATTACATTAGTTATTAATAAAATAGAATCATTTTTTTTCAATATAGATTACAAGAATATTTATTCAGTCAATTAAGCTTTACCAGTGGTTCATAAAGTTCTCTGTTCTTCGAAGAACTAGCAAGAAACCTTTAGTAGTAGGTATAATAACTATTACTAAACAATTTTTGCTTAGTAAAATTTTTCACATTTTTGATAAATAAGGCCTGTAAATATTTTTTGGGACTTTGTGCTGAAAACGTATATATATGGGGCAACATGAAGGAATTACCGACTCTTTGGAGTAAAGGAACTCGTATAACTAACTTGTGCCTGTTCCTAGTATTTACAAAATGTACGTCACAGTTTTTTGTAAAACTATTTTTGTTTTTGTGTACATATATTAAATTTTATAAGCCTAAGTTATAAATTGCTCTTATGGTTCTCTTCTGTAAAATATTAGTTTTTTTTTTCATTGAAAAAACAGTATTAAAACTTAAATCAAATGTTTAATTAGTTTCAAAATAGGCGTTACACACCAGGTACAGTTCGGAACACGGTGTAATTCGCAAGTGTTGTTTTTCTGCCGACTTCCAAAAAGGTGACGGTACTCAATTCGACTGTATGTTTTTTTTTTTTGTTTTTTTTTATGTGTGTTACTCATAACTTTTACTGGGTGAACCGATTTTTTTATTTGAAAGCTGGTACTTCTCGTGTGGTCCCATATGAATTTGATCAAGGTCAGACCAATTGTTTTAGAGTTATTCTTAATAACTTATATTGAAGTCGGCTGTACAAAATTTTTAATTTTAAATTATCAATGAGGCTTTTCGAACAACAGTGTAAAACGCCAACGATATTTTTTATACTGGGGCAAATCGGACTACGGTGTGTATCACCAAAGATTTTTTCGATAAGATGATCCGCACCACTATCAAAACTTTAAAAAATGTGCTTTTACCGACTAAAATAAAGTAACTACTAACTAATTATTAAAAATCAAATAATAGATAATGTGTAGACCATTGATTACGTAGTAGGTAATGATTATAAAAGAGGTGTTATTAATATAAAATGATAAATAACATAATAAAATTTATACAGATGGAAGAAAATAAATAAATATGTTTATATTATGGAAGTATTTAAATTTATTAAATTAATTACTCAAAGAACAATGGCAGACTTTCATACATAAAATTAGTTGAGAAGAAATGTTAGCGTCTATATACCAAAAATATCTTAAAATGTTGAGCTTCAGTACCTTAATAACTCAGTCAAAGAATTTTGTACTGGGAAGGCGTCAAAAAAAAAGATATTTACATTTGAACTTTTTAGGTTATGTCCTATGTTACTTGGAAAAAGTCATGCTTCCTGTGGTTGTTTGATGTTAGCTTAATACATAATACATAATTGAGAGTTTTTAGATTATTTTATCTCTATTATATATTTGCAGAGTCGTAAAGCCAGTAAAAAAAAACAGTGACATTTTATTTTAGCTAGTCTTGGCATAACATTAAATGGAATTGTTACATAGTACTATGATTGAGATAATGTATTATTGTGGGAAATTCTTTGTAAGAGACTTATTCTCAGTCATATCACTTTTATTTTTATTATTACTGATAGTACTATTACTAATAATAACTTAATATAAAAATATTTTGTGTGTTGTGTTGGTAGTCTTACAAAGTGTATACGAAAATAGTATAAATATACTAAATGGCAACATTTGAATAGAGTAAAATGATTTAAGTCATTTGATATTCCCAAAAATGTTTTTTTTGTTGCTTTAATTAAAATACATTTTTATTTGAAAAATAATAGAAAAATAATAAAACTCATTTTATAAATAACTTATTTCTAGACGCTATAATTTTTGTCAACTATTTTTCTGCCATTGCTCTTTTCTTAGCATTGACTGAGACTTACCTTGCCAGCCAATAACATCAATAATTCCTTCCTTCCGTTTTGAAGTTTGAATTTTGCTAGATTGTTTTACTATGCTGGAATAAAAGTCAGCGTTTTTTCGTAGTCCTTTGAGACACCGAGCGATGTTACTTTTTACTGGATTGATTTCTTTTGTTCTTCCGTTCGATGAGTCAACCGACCATATTATTGGTTCGGTGAATTTCATTATAAGTGTTCCATGTTTGTGAGAGCACAACGTGTTTGAGCCATGTCATGACGAAATAGTCGTTGAACTTTAAGCGTCAGTAGCCTAATGTCAGATTGCTGACCGCTAACTCATTGATGCACTCATTGACCACAACGCTTGATGAAGGACGAAGTAGATTAAAGAATTCAGTCAAATATTTTCATAATCATCATTATTATGATCGTTGTTATTACCGCATTTTTACGTGGTAGAGCCACGCTGCAGCTATACATGGTTGCGGCAATTTTATTAAGCTGGCTTGGCCGGAATAGGACAACGGTCTGTCAGAATATCAGTGTGAAACAGCAACATAACGTAACCGTGTTTCGTATGGTTAATGTGGACAACTAGTCTTTGTTTCTTAATCGTGGATAGAAGTAGGTATCTGACAACGGATCTGTAAGTTTAAATGTTATGACGTAAAGCCGCGTGTCCACCAAAGTTTTGTGTTGTCAACACGTGTTCGTGACAAATGTTTCTGTAATTATACCTAATCTTGGCAACAAAACTTGTAAACAATGTCGGGAAATTTCCATTTTCGGCAGCAACATCAAAGGAATACGCTTGTTGCAAACATTTGTTCCCTCTGTGGAGACGCTTGTTGGAAACATTTGTCGGCAACATGTCTTTCACGTGGACGAACAAGTTAATCGTTTTATATCGTTCACAAAAATATTATGGGATGTGTGTAATCAAAATTATATTATTATTTATAGGTAGATTTAGATAATTAGGTATTTAGTTACTGACGCCATAGTTACAGATTTATTATTTGATTTTACGATTTCTTCGCGTATAATGCCAATGACCTTAAAATTTGGAGCAGTGTAAGTAGACCTCCCAGTACTAGTGACTGCCTACTAATGCAAGATCATCATATAGTGGTACTTAGTTTACTACTTATCATTGCCACTCTCATTAATAATGAAGTCGCGTATCGCATGTTTGTAAATAGCAAAAAATGTGAAACAGCCAAGTGACGGCTCCGTGGTGCACTGGTTTAGTAATGAGTTGCAGTGCAAAGGGCCGCGGGTTCGAATCCCGGACGGAACAAGTATTTGTATGGCCTACAAATAATTGTTCTAGGTCTGTTCTATGTATGTAAACTGTCCCTGCGATACAGGAGAAATTCCTAGTGTGAAGGTAACGTTTTTTAAAAACGAGAGGAAGAGAGACAACTACTGAAATTAAAAATTTTGCCTATAACCGACTTCAATATTAATACACTTTATTAAGGATAACTCCAAAACTACTGGTGTTTTTTTTGGATAAAATTATAAATACTGCGGCTGCCTGCATAATATCGTCACTTGAAGACATATTGTACGTGGTAGAGCCATGCTGCAGCTATATTAATAGTATAGTTGTAGCACGAATGGGTCGGTTCGACCGGGGAAGGACCACGCTCTCACAGAATACCAGCGTAAAATCGCAGCTTAATGCTGCTGTGTTTCGTATGGTGAGTGTATCTCTACAGAGACCCTTTTTACTGGAAAAGAGGCATTCTATCTTAGTCCTTATGGCTGACAACGCCTCTTCATTTTAATTTCCAAACGAAAATAGATGCAGATGTCAGAATGAGAATGAAATAACTTTTCTGCACTGACAAGTCTCCTGCCTATTTCTTTTTCTTTTTAAAAACGCTACTAGGGTTTTCTCCTGTGTTGAGGAGGCAGTGTATAAACATAAATTGCACAAGGACAAACGCCCAGATCCGGAACAATTATTTGTAGGACATACAAATACTTGTTCCGTGTGGGATTCGAACTCGCGATCCCCAGCGCTGACACTCATTGCTAAGCCACTGCACACGTAGATAATGAATAATGAAATACTATTGTTAAAATTGACATATAATAATTACATTATCATACATTTGGCATTTGTAAACGAAATCCCTGTCATCATCATCATTACAGCCCATCACAAACTGCTGCTGACCGTAGCCCTTCACCAAAGAATGCCACAAATCACAGCCTGAGCTACGTGCATCCATCGACTTCCTGTGTAAGAGATGCAGGTCATCCACTCCAAATAGTGGGAAACGAAATTGTAACATGGCATTTAAAGGCTCATTCCGCCGTTTCGTGCAAATTTGAACGTTCCGTGGATGAAAAAAAAAGTCGTATTTTCACGGTTTATTTGTATATTAACAAGTTAGGTTGGTCACTAGATTCATAAAAAGTGTGAGGCACTTTTTTATGTCATTTAATTACTGAGAAAATAATCCTTGAAATTTAACGAATGGATGGTAATGAAAGGGAGAAGGATTGTAATGAAATCAGGGGGATGGTAAGTAAAAAGGCTGGAATGGTAAAGATATACGTAAATTTAGTAGAAAAAAAATTCATGACTAAGTATTAGTGATTTATTTATATTTAGGTAGGTAAACAATAATTTTAATTAGATACGTATTCAAATGAAGTAATTTGTTCTATTTTTGAGAATAAAATCAGTTATAATCAGTCATACTCATATGCAAAATAAAAAAAAAACTATTAAGATTATAATATCACAAGTCTCATTAATCTTTGGAAGTAAAATCACAATATGTAAAAGAAATCAACAAGTAACTACATAATACAACTCAAAAAATATTAAATTCGTCACTGTCATCTGAATCAAAAAAATTATTGGCATTGTTTTCTTTTTCTGATTTATTTGACTGAATAAATGCTTCGAATTGAAGCTGGTGCTCATTATTATTTAAATAGAGTTTTTTTGGAATTAAATTTTTCTTTGGCGTCTCGTAAAATTTACGATTTTCCCAACTCAAACGGATATCGGATAAAATCTTGACTTTTGGAGATCTTGTCTTTGTTGTAGTAGCATTCGTTATGGGTGAGAGCTGTAAGTCGATTGGGCCTGAGAGAGGTTCCAAGTCATCAAAAGTAACAGATTCGTGTATATTATTTAAAATTATGGAAGTATCTATGCTTAATGACTGATCGTTATGGGCTTCAAGGGTTTCATTTGAATCTGAAAGTGCTACCCCGTAATTTTTAAAATAAAGGAAGCCTAAATGTTTGTTATGTACACAAGGAATGCTACAATCTTGACAGCCAAAGCAGCTAAGGCGGCGTAAAGCGATGATCTTACTATGATCAGTAGTCCAAACGACTTGATGAACTTGCATCGTACCTTTAAATCCTGGAACATTGGGTGGGAATTCTTTTTCTACGATGTCACTCTCTGTAACTATCGCAAAATGTACATTTTTTATATTTTTAATTATCAAAGTCGCAAAATCTTCGAACGAACCAACATCTCCACCATATTTCACGAAATTATCAGCAGTCCGTTTAACAACAGCACCAATGCCATCCGGGGCACCTTTGCCATGGCCAGATTCTTGGAAATTCCATGTCACTCTATTAATACTGGGGATAGTGTCTTTCAATTTTGTAATCATATAAAAAATATTCTTATTCCTGTATTGGCTAGACGGCGAATCAGATAAAAAATGTACGGTATTAAACGAAACTAGCTCATAAGCCATTTTTAAAATAGGACATAAGTGAGCCCATATAGCTCCAGCGTCATGTTTTAGGCAATCACTTATTGTACAAAACGATTTTGTTTTAAAGGTACCCTGTATGTTTTTATAGTAAATAACTCCTGTATGTAAGGATACCTGTTGACGACTTCCTCCGAAGTGGTAGGATTGTATCTCCTGATTGTATTTTAAGCAGTAATTCTCACTAAAATCTATGTGTACAAGTATCTCATCATCTTTCAAATTTTGTTTTAATTGTTTGATAACCTCGTACTGTACTGTAATGTTTAGGTTGTGCTTAAGGAATGGAATTAACATTGACTCTAATTTGTAAATAACATCGCGCGGATAATCTTCAAGTCTTTTTTTATGGTAACAATTTTAATCTTTTGTATCCCATTCTTCACTGTATATGATTTTTTCTCTGCAATCCATTAATAAAACTTAATTTTTTTGTCATTTTTGAATTCACGATAACTTAAAACTTTACTTACGCATGCTGTGCATGTACGTTCAAGACAGTTTTGCTTTATATCACAACAGAGAGTTTTAATAACGTCTGTACCAGTACTTTCGGTGATGATTTCTGCAGTTTTTAAAGCCTTAATTAAAAGATTTACGTTGGAATGTAGTTTGCACTGACAAGTCTCTCGATCTTTATTAGGAAAAACCACCCAGTAGGGTCTATATTTACAAAATGTTGAATAGCTTATGCTACTTTGCTCCTTCAAGAACTTTTCATGCAAATTTTTTAAATTATCAGTCAGGTACCGCTTCTGTTTTTTCAGGCCTCTGTTTTTTATAAATTCTTTCTTCCCCGCAGCAACTCTACTATTTGTGTCTTCTTCGAAAAAGGAATGAATGTCATTTATCAATGACTGTTTTTTTTCTTTTGTAATTTTTTTCTTTCTTCTAACAAATGGCAACTTATGAAGTAGCTTATATTTCCTCAATCTCTCTTCATTATGAATTATCTGTCCTGCAAAATGTCTCTTTTCCTTTTTAGTCATTGTTCTATATACGTCTTGTACGTTCTGTGATATACTTTCACTAAAAAGCAGTTGTTTTTTAACTTCTTCTTTTTTTTCGGCTCGTATTACCGTTAAAACTTCTTCAATTCTCTTTTCGACACAATCATGTTCTGGTTGACCTATATTAATTTGTTTACGAAAAGCATCTTTTTCCCTCTTTAGTTTATTAATTTCATCTTTTAATTTCTTCACCGTCTTTGAATGAGTATACCGCAAACGTCTTAATATTGCGCTGTTGAACTTAAGTAATCTTACATTTTTAATAATCGGAGTTGAAGACGGTCCCGGTTCAGCAAGCATCAAGGGATCTGAACTAGGAGGGTCTGGGTTAACATTAGTCTTCAATTCACTCTCTGGAGGTAAATTTTCTATTAATATTTTATGTATTTCGTTTTTTCTTCCTTCCTTTTTAAATACTTTCGAGAATTTTTTCTCCAACGTCTTCTTTGTTCTCGTTGTGCTCTAGGGGTCATTTCTTTGATACTACAAACTTTTTTCTTTTCTTTCCTTGCTAAATATCTTGTTCTCTCGTTTTCTTTATGTATAGAATACAGCTCTGGGTCGTTTTTTATTTTTTTATATCTTTCTCTTTTACGTAGTCTGTCTTTTGCTAATTTTTCTTCTCTAGTTAATTTTTTACTCGTTTTGGCCATTTTGGCACTAAAAAAAGATAAAATAATAATATCGTATAAGGTATAGTCATATAGGCCATAATTATTATAAATGTACGCTTAAAAACTGAAAAGTAACTCGTAGTTTAAAATTAAATGAATATTTTTCATTACCTTCTAAAGGACTTCATTACCTTCCAACAATAAAATGGACGGTACGGATAGGAATGAAATGGAGATAAATGAAAATTTTCAACTATTTGCTGTGTTATCTTCATAAAAGTTTACATTAATAGACAATGGATTGTAATATAGATCAAAACTAATTAAAAAAACGTATTTTTTGAAAAATTAATAATTTATATTTTACATTACCTTGTGGAATCGAAGGAATGTGATGAAATGATTTATGGACGAAACACTTAAAACAATGTAAAGATCGTCAATAATTTTGACAGCAATAGACATACGTCCACCTCGCTCAGTGGCCTCGGCTGACTGATCGCTCTAAATATACTTTGTGTTTGGTCCCTCTCAGTAAACGCCTTGATCACGTACCTGGAGTTAAGTTTTAGGGTATGGATGGTAATGAAATTTTAATTGTGACAATTTTACATATGTTAATATTTTTAATTGTATTAAGTTAATTATTTATTTAAAATATTTTATCGATAAGTAATGATTTCAGTTACAATGTAGCATAATCATAATAGCTGTTATTTGGGAGATCGACAAATTATTATTAAAAAACCAGCTGAGGTACCCCGTTGGAAACAGAGAGGAATGATTTTTCAGGCAGGTTTTCGTATTTTTTTAATAAACTTAGTAATATACGTGTAATAGTAGCAATGCTACTTTTAAAGTGATTATTTTCAAACCTAATGGGCAAATAATATTCAAAATATATACCTTTTTTCACGTGAAAATTGGTCTGGAAATGCTTTTTGCATGAAACTACGGAATGACCCTAAAATCAGTTTCTTGCCATTTCTTCTCTGAAAAGGTTTTGTTTTCCGATAAATTTTGTCGTTTATAACAGCTTTAAACAAGCCTAAATAAATAAAAAGTCTTTTAATATTCAAAATAGTATGAATAATAACTTGAATATTATACGTTGTTTTATGCGATTTAGATTTTCTTGTTTTTCTACCTGACATCTCCGGGCGACCCGATTTATTTAATTTCATAGCATTAATCCGTTGGCCGAGTTTATGTTTAGTTGTATGTAAGTATATAGATAGCATTCTAATTAAGTGCTAGGGTAAGCAGTGCGGTGACGAGAAGTACAAGTGACCTTTTAGAACAATAGATCCAGCCCGCTTTTAATTAAGAAAGCAAGCAATGTTTTTCATCGCATGTCTAATTTTTGGTACCTACATGCCAGATGAATAGTGTTATAAGCTTAAAGTGCTATAATATTATATTTAGTTAATAAAATATCTCAAGTGTTTTGAAATTAATTTCTAATTTAAGTAAATGATTTCTTATTATAATATATGATTTGAATTTACATACTATATATAATATACATATATTATATAGATAATTTGAACTTATCTACAGTTGACTTATTTGAGCCATGGTATGATAGTTATGCCAATTACTTGGCATATCCTATTAAGATAAGCGTTTCTTTCATGTTACCTAATATTTTTATAATAGTAGTAAGAATTATCGTTTCTCGATATCATAACGATAAAATAATGTTATTATCACTTATCAATTCATGGCAATTAACAATGAAATAACGTTACTAAGTAACAAGTAAAAACGATACTTAAATAATTCAGACGTTGCCGCTCTTCCACCTCATATGAAATACGTGAGCGAGCAATTGATGCGACGTTGCCGTTGCTTTGCTTCTGCGGCTTACCGGCCTGTAGCCACGTGCAACGCTTGAGTGTGAGTGCGACGCTGACGCGCCACGCCACTTGCTCTTTAGCAATACTTAATTCAAGTCGATACGCTTGTAACGCAGAGTATATAGTTATTTGGTACATTGGTAACGGTATTTCTCTGGCATTTGTTTCTCAACGAACTGACCAATTTGTTTTTGTTGTTTTGTGTGTGAGACACGTCGAAGTTGTTTTTGTTTTCGAAAGCAGTATGGGTCGAAAGAAAACAAATACCGTGTATCGCTACTTTGAATTACACGAAGATGGGACGTCTACGTGTACAATGCCTGAATGCGGAAAAACTTTCAAGGTAAACAGACAATGTATTTTTGTTCATCTTAATTAGTCCGTAGACAGTCCACTGTTGGACATGGGCCACCATCACAATCGGGTGGTTTTGCCGTTACCGCCATGTAGCCTACTAATAATAGGCGGGCTTGCAATATCAGTACCAGACGTCTCGCACCTCTAACGCTGCTTTCCGTTACTGGCCGGTATTGTACTTGTGGTAAATATAGGGTCGTTACTCCACCAACACCGACTGATTGTCTGGAGAATGTGAATTATAAATGTTTTTATTCAGTTATTACATTAAATTAAATTTTAAAAGTAATTAAATTTTAAAGTTATTACATTAAATTTTATTATATAATTGGCATTACTATATAAAATTGTCTCGAAAAAAGTCAAAGTGTACGTACAAACTTGGTACAAACTCAAAAATTCATCTAGGAATTACATAAAAATTCATTTATATCCATTGAGTTATACAAGACATGTAACATATGTAACATATAAGGTACGTTGGGGTAAGATCGGTGATGGGGCAAGACCGTAGGATTCAAATTCCCGGCGAATTATGCTATATTTTGAAAAGCTAACAATATGCTACACGACGCCATTTCATCCTGCCCCGACCCTCAGTTCGCGCCAGTCACTCCGGCAAGTGGGACCTGTGCTGCGTGGCATTTTATAAAACAATGTAATTTTTGTATTATTTTTGCCCATCCGATCTTTCCCTATCACTTTTATTTACGATTTTTAGCGAGAATATGGCTTCTTTTGTTATTATTTTGTGTGGATACTAATTTTTATGAAGTTATAGCTAAATAAGGCTGGTCCATGCAGGGGTAAGATCGCTGTAGGCCGAGATCCGATGTTTCCCCTCGTGAGTGAAGATCGGATGAATATTATCCGATCTTTGCCTGTTACAAATATGGCAGTGGTTGTTAAACTTTCATTGGTCGTGTATATTTTTTCGTTGATTACTCAAGTGACTATGGGACTCAGTCTCGTTAGCAAGTCTGTATATTTAAAAGTAATAAAACAATAGGATGGTTTTATTACTTTTAAGTACACATTAAAATACATTTTTTTTATAGGATAAGGGTGACAAAGGAGCACACAGTCCACCTGATGTTAAGTGATTGCTGCGGCCCATAGACATCTATATCTATCCTCTATTACAAATCAAAATGTAATTTATAATAATTATTTAAAAAATAATTTATAATAATAAATGCCGCTTTGTTAAAATATATCTTCCTTAACTCCTGCATTATCCCAGGGCATTTCGCCAGTCCTTACTGTTATTTTTTTCCCATATAAAATCAAATGCATCCGATCTTTCTCTTATATTGAGTAATTCCATCTTATGTCATAACAAAGTTTGAGAAACATAAAATTACAATTTCTTTATATCAGGGATAAGATCGGATGGCAAGAAACAAAAAAAGAGAAAATCGTTTGGAACATTTATGTTTCTAGTAATTTATAGATCATATTGAAATATGTTTTTTAGCGTTAAAGATAGGACAAATCTCTTTTATAAACTTTTTTCTCTAAGCAGTAGAAGTGGTTTTAAATTTAAGTCCGGTCTTACCCCTTAATGGCCAATTTTTCATTATGCATATAAAAAAGTATGTCTAGTTTTCGCACACCTTTAAAGCAGAAACCGTTGAGTTTACACAAGCAAAAGATTCTCAGAGCTAAACTACGTTTAACGATTAACGGTTTGCTCCATGTTCCATAAATCTGACGTATACGAATGTCGAGAAAAAAAAGTTTTTGGCAGACTCTTCCAACTATTCGAAAATCCGTCCGGTATTACCCCAACGTACCTTAAATCAATGTTTATATCAACTAGGCTTCAAACACCTGTTTGTCCGAAAACGATACTAGAATACACACGGCCGGTTTGTTCAAATAAGGAGTACTATTATGAGAAATTTTAATAATAGATCATTAATTTAAAGTAAGTAAATAGGTACTTTAAAGCTGTATAGATTTTTGTTTCGTGGTACACTTTCTTTTTATTTAAACATATTACATTTTTAAACTGTTTATTTTAAATACGTAATAATTGTTCAATAACAAAGTCACATAATTCCATTGGGATTTGTATGAAAGTCACATAAGTAACTTCTGAATGAAAGGCTACTTTTATTGCTATTTATATATTACTTATATATAAATACGTAAAGGGAAAATTTTGTATCCTTTTGAAGCATATTGCGTACACGGATGAGTATGAGATTTGGCATAGTTAAAGTTTATATGGAGGATTACAGAAAGCTAAAATTTATTTATAACTTTAATTAAATACATTGTTTACACTTTTGAACAAAAAGTCAAGAATTTAATAGTCTGTGGGCAAACAGTCGCACAGAATATAGATTTTCGCCAAGAAATCTTAGGTTTTCCAACAAATAATTACTATACCTGACAAATTGAACGAATAAGCTGTGAATTTTGTGAGATTTTAAATGTTCCTTTTTAGGGTTCCGTAGTTACACAACAAGGAACCCTTATAGTTTCGCCATGTCCGTCCGACCGCGGTTTTGCTCGGAGACCATATGTGCTACAAATCTGTAATTTGGCATAGTCATAGATATTAATCACGCTTAGTGAAATAAAATCACAAAGAACATTTTCATTTGGGTACTTCCCATACAAGTAAATGGAGGATGATTTTTTTACCCATCTATTTCTTCATGTGGGGTATCGTTGAATAGGTCTTTCAAAAGCCTTGGTGGTGTGCAACAACATTTTTTTCGATTCAGGGGTCCATTTGCGAAATATTTAGCTTTAAATTAGTATTATTCATTAGAGTCATGTGTCCACACCCCTACCAATTAAACCACTGTTTTGGAAATGTGAAAAGTATACACAATAGTAGTATATACAATGAAGTTAAAAGGGAAACTATCACTGCCAAGTAGAATTAAGAAGTTAACGAGTAATAGTTGACCAACTTATAAAATGCCCTTGGATTAGTAAACATTTCGTTACAACTCGATAGAAAATAACCTAAATATATATAATGTAGTTATAGAGGTAAATAATATAGTTATAGAGGTCAAACCGTGAACTCAATTATTATGCTCATTATCAAGGAAGCCCACGAATTGTGACGGGCAACTACGGAACCCTACCTCTACATAGTGCGTGGCCCGACACGCACTTGATTACTTTGGATTGTATGTCGAGGCAAAAAATTGATGCATGTGGAGTGTATGTCGAGGTAAAAAGGAGTTTTTTTAAATATTTTATATGTTAGATATCCGTGTTTTTCATTACATTACATTTCAGTCGATTCAGACTACCTCGTTAGTGGTCGTAAACGCGGTTCCTGATTATAAGGTCCCGGGTTCGAATCTCAGGTCGGGCCAAAATCAATTATTGGGTATTTCTTTAAATATATTCTTAGTAGCAACTCGTTGTCAGGAATTTACCTTCTCAACGGATTACGAGAGTGAGGGAATAGAGAGTGCACCTATGCATGCACATACACTTGGGCATTATATTTTTGTCCAACGCAAATGGCTAGTCTACTGGCCGCCGAGGTACCGAAATTCGGTTTCTAGGACATTATTATTATCATCTGTGTTTTTATATTAATGTGCAGTTCGAAGTAAAATACAGCCTACTTTACATACAAACCTAAAGTTAAAGTTACAACCTATATACTTGGCACAGGCCTTCTCTCATTTCTGAGAGGGTTTTAGGGCAAAGAAATATCCGCCGCGCTGCCCCAATGCATGATGGCGAACTGGATATGTCTTCGAAACATTTTTTTTTATATTTCTTTAACGTTCAGGTTTTATCACAATGTTTTCCTTCATAAAATACAAACCTAAAAACTTTATGAACTACGATCGAATTCCGACCACTAACACAACACAAACACAAGTCTCTATAAATTAAATTTTTCTTTATTTTAAATTTTGCGTTTTATTTTATTTATTTTAACTTAAAGAGTTGAAGAATCCGTAAAAAAATATATCCGCGCTAGAAGCAGAATAGGCAACATAGCCCAAGGAATCATATGAAGGGGCAGTGGGCCGACCATATTATAGCTTTAAGAACTGCAAACCGATGTGGAAGAAGGGTTCTCGAGTGGCAGGTGACGGTGTTGTACGTGGAGTGTAGGGCCGCCCCCTATATTATGAGTTTTTGTACGTATTAACTCTAAACATTGAATTAAATTAATTTCACTAATTTCAACGTGTTTAATTTTACTTCTTAGTTTTAAGTTTTATTCGAATTAGAGTTTTATTAAATATGTATAGTTCGCGTAAATTTAGGAAATCATATGATGCTCATTCATAAATATATATTTAAAGGAATACTTAAAAATGTGGTGAATATACTGAAGTAAATAGGCTACACATGTAAATAGTTTAAAATGTTTTATAAATAATTTTATATATCCCCTTTTCAGACGCACCACGGCGCGAATTTGCTGAAACATTTAAAACGTATTCACGAAGAGGAATACACAAAAGTCGTGGATCTTAATAGAAGCCAAGAAGAGAACACTGCCATTGAGCTCCAAAATTGTACAAATTCTGAAATAGTACTAAGAGAATGCACCAACTTAGTGGTAGTTCACGGGCGTCCTTTTTCATTGATGAATGACACGGCTTTTCAAAATTTAATATCATTGATACCAAATAGTGAAGCGACAGTCAATGCACAAGCTATAAAAGACAATGTAAAATTAACAGCATCAAACATTAGAGATGAGCTTGTCAACGCATTGCAAGGTAAAATTTTATCCTTAAAGATTGATATTATATTTCATGCAACCAGAAGTTTTATGGGTATTAACTGCCAATATATAGAAGATGGTCATATCATTTTACAAAATCTAGGAATTATCGAAATTTTTCAACGTTACAGCTCGGAGTACCTAAAGGAATTACTGATTAATAATCTTCATAGAATTGGCATAGATACTGAACATAATAAACAAATTTACAACATAACAATAGATAACGGGACCAATATGATTCAAATCGTAGACGAATCTGGCTTGAACAACGACGATGCATCTGGTGATATACCGACTGATTCACATTTATGCAACACCTGTGAGTCTGATTTAGATATGGAGTACAATATTGAGTTGGAAGGGACTGAAAATATTATTGATGAGTTATCAGACGTACTAAGAGTGCGATTTCAAAATCACGTGGAAAAGCCTGAAAGGGGTGTTGAATTTGTTAGATGCGCAGTACACATACTTCAATTAGCGATACAAGATGCCGTTAACGACGCAGCTATTGGTAACATGATTTGCAGTTGTAAAGAGGTTGTGCGACGTCTAAGGACACCACAATTTGTCAGACTTATAAAAGAAAACGAAAAAAAATTACCAAAATTGAATTTCGGCACCAGTTGGCTCTCAAAAGTCTACATGTTGAAGAGTTTATTGTCACTGAAAGAAATATGTGCAATGGATGCCCGCTTACATCTACCTGATTCAATTTGGGACGGCGTAGAAGATTTTTTAAAGTCTATAACACCTGTAAAATATTTAACAAAAAAACTGCAAGATGAACTATTGACAGTTGGCGATTTCTATATTGAATGGATGATGTGTATATTTAAGCTTACCAAAATTAATACAATAATGTCTTCAAATTTAATAGCTAAAATGAAAGAAAGGGAAAAAACATTGTTTGAAAATGATGTATTTTTAAATGCAATATTTTTGGATCCACGGGTAAACTCAATTTTGACATTGGATCAACAGAAACAAGCAAAAGAAAATTTAACTAATCTTTACATTCGATATTTCCTTAAAGGATATTTCGGACATGAATATAAACAAGATGTAACAAATACCTTAATTCCGACCATAGACAAAAAATACGAAATATCTGAAGCCAGAGGCGAACTAGATTATTTTTTGAATAAGAACTATATTAATCGTCACGTCGAAATGATGAAACAACGAAGTGACACATATGCCGATATGTTAGACAACTTGCAGCAATCCATGACTTTATTTTTAGCAGAACCATTACTCAAATCTACAGAAAATGTGTTATCGTACTGGGAAAAAGCTCGCGTGAGGTTTCCCTTTTTATATAGGTTATCATCTATCGTACTTGCTGCACCAATCACGCAAGTAAGCGTTGAGAGGTTATTTTCCTCTGTTAAGTTTGTACTTTCAAACTATAGGTTATCTATGAAGGACGATGTGATTGAGGATTTATTGTTTATCCGTAATACTAGTGTTTTAAGTAAAAAAGAAGCTTAAAGACTGATATTTTTTACATTGTGCTAATAACTAAGCAATAAAATTATGTACTTAAATACAAAATCAACATGCAGTTTAAGTTCTGTAAAGTCTTCCGACAGCATCAACCGGATTCCAAAGTAGGCTTCACGACGAAGTCTAGTTGTAATTTTGCAACCTAATAATAATATCGCATAATAATTAACAACGGGTAATAGTCACTACCCACAATAGGACGTTGGAACAAATTTGGTCCATCAGATTTCTTACCGACCCGATCGCACAAGATGATACATTATTGTGTCGAACAGACTTGGTCTGACAGGCCAGAACTCTTAGACCGTTGCATCGTGTGTACTCATCATAGCTTTCACGTTATCTCGGATTTGTAATACAATGTTAAAATAGTAGTAAGTGTTAATAAAATCACAAAATTTTATTTAATTCTTAACTGATGTCAAAAATTTTAGACTAGAAGCTTTAGCTGTTAATAAATAATTAGTACACAATAATTGGTGTATTTTTTACTACTTTCAAAATATTTTTCGAAAAGATTTTCCTCAGGGGCAGGGACTTCCATTTAAGGTTGGAAGTGCGTTGTTTATTAAAAAAATCTAAAATTCTTCTTGATTAAATACTTTTCGCATAGAGCCTAGACCATTGCGAGGAATGAGGTAACGTTTTCATGTGTACACACCGAACTAAAATACGGCCTTTAGGCGAGTAGATGGTGATATGTAAAATTATGTGTATATGTAAAATATATAACCATACTTAAGAGATTGTGGGTTGCCATGTAGTAGCAGTTAAGATGAGAGGCAGTGGATATCCACTACCCCATATCGTCCCGTGGGTGTCGTAAGAGGAGACATATGGCGATGGGCAGCAGCATCTTCCTGATAATAACATTAGCACAATAAAAACATTGCGGTTGCCTACCCAGTCGCCAAATGTGGCAATTATGGCCCCTATGATGAAAGTTACGAAGAGACGGCCTCCAGTCCCCGGCGGCCCCGCTATTCCTGGCTACACTGGTGATCATGATAACGGCGGGGCAGGGCGTGGTAAGAATATCCGGTTTGGTTGGCACCTAGGATGACTCGACCTGGCAATATACAACGCACGCACCCTACGGACTGACGAGAAGTTCCTGGAGCTGGTAGTAGAGATGGACTAGTTACGCTGTGATATTATAGAATTATCTGAGGTCCGAAGAAAGGGGGAGGACAGGGTAATCCTCGTATCCGGCAACTTATTCTATCACCGGGAGGGCAACCATCTGTTCCAAGGAGGTGTCGGATTTATTGTCCACAAGTCTCTCGTTCAACGTTGTAAAGATTATGAGTGTGTCAACGAGGGTTGCGTACCTTATAATCAGAATCACCAAACGGTATTCGTTGAAGATCATACAGGTTTACGCACCAGCCTTGGCACATCCCGATGAGAAGGAGGAGAAAATAAATGAGAATAACTCTAAAGCCATGCATTCCTCCAAAACCCACTCACTATACGGTGTTAATGGGAGACTTCAATGCAAAACTAGGCACAAGAGAGAACGATGAGCTGAAGGTAGGGCAATTTGGAAGAGGGCAATGGAACCCAAGGGGCAGCAGCTGGCCGACTTCATGGAGAAAGAGGGGCTCTTTATGATGAACTCTTTCTTCCAGAGGCGGCCCCACAGGATGTGGACCTGGTCAAGCCCCGACGGTTCGACAAAAAATGAGATTGACTACATTATGACGACCAGACGACAACTGTTCAGTGTTATCTCAGTGATCACGAGGGTGAAAACTGTTAACGATTAACGCAACTTTTTTTTTTTTTTTTTATAAGATAAGGGTGACAAACGAGCACACAGTCCACCTGATGGTAAGTGGTTGCTGCGGCCCATAGACATCTACATCTATCCTCGCTTGCGAATCAAAATGCAGATGCGTTGTCAACCGTGAGGACTAAGATGGAATGCCTCATTTCCAGTAAAAAGGGCCTCCGGCCACCTGCACTCACCAAGCGAAACGCAGAGGTAAACCTCCACTTCACGCTGGTTTTCTGTGAGGTCGTGGTACCACCCCGGATCGAGCCGGCCCATCCGTGCGACAGCGAAAGCTGCGCGTGGCTCTACCACTGTTAATAACTTCAATACAGCTCGTATTAACGAAGCGATCGAGCGGAACCAAGGCTCCAGTCTTTGCCAGAGATCTGTCTGCAAGAAAGAGCCATCTGTCAAAGCTAAAGACAAATTGTGGCAGCATCGTTTCCGGGACACCTGAGATTTTGAGTGAGATTAAGAGGTTCTATGGGCTTCTGCACACATCATCGTTGGAGCCACACGTAAGTGTGAGTAATGATCCAAGAGTAAGTTTTATCCGACACTATTCCGATGATATCTCGGACGTCAGTCTGAGCGAGATTAGGCTCTCCAGCAACTTAAAAACGGCTAGGCCCCGGGCAAGGATGGAATTACAACGGAGCTTCTGAAAGCGGGTGGAAAATTGGTACTTGAAGTCTTTCAGAAGCTCTTTAGTTCTGTCCTCCATTCTGGAACTGCTACGGAGGTGGGGAGCAGAAATGCGGTGGTCTTGTTCTTCAAGAAAGGCGACAATGCTCTCTGAAAGAACTTCAGACCAATTTCCCTTCTAAGCTGCGTCTACGCGCTGTTTTCGAGAGTTATTATGAATCGTCTCACATGCAGACTCGACGACTTTCAGCCTCCCGACAAGCCGGTTTCCAAAAAGGCTTTAGTACCATGGACCACATATATACCCTTCGGCAAATTGTACAGTCTTCTATACAATTTGCCGAAGGGTATGTATAGAAGACTATACATACCCTTCGGCAAATGAAGAAGAAGAGTACAATCTGCCACTTTGTCTTGCGTATGTGTACTATGACTGCCTACTATACCTTTGATTCCGTCGAAATTTGGGCGGTACTGCAGTCCCTTCAGCGGTGCCAAGTTGAATTTCTCTAGGGTTACGATGGTTATCCGAGTACAGACCCAGAGTAATACCAATCCAACTGCAGAGAGGTGTAAGACAGGATGATGTGATATTCCTGAAACTCATCACCGCTGCACTGGAAGGCCTTTTTAAATTACTGGACTGGAAAGGATACGGTTTAACATTAATGGTGAGTACATCACTCACCTTCGATTTGCCAACGATATAGTCCTTAAGGTAGAATCGCTAGAGGACCTAAGCACTATGCTCAATGACCTCAATAGTGTCTCTCAACGGTTTGGTCTTAAGATGAACATGGAGAAAACAAATTTAATGTTCAGCAATAAGCTCGAAGTTGTTGACGAGTATGTTTGCCTGTGACAAATAGTCTGACTAGGTAAGTCATACTTCGACCGATAGGTCAATCGATGGATTCAACTCGCCTAGGCAGTGTTCGGGAAATTACGATACATCTTCTCGTCAGGTATACCGACCTAATATTGCGCGTAAATCTTGCAAGTAATCTTAGGTTTAAATAACTTTATTTCTCATAAGAATACGAACAGAGTAATAGTTCATTTATAAATGTATACAGAGAAATATATCTATTATTCTTAGTTCTTTACAGTAGAAATCCGAAAAACCTGGAGCATTTTTTAAATTGCTAAAAAAGTGAATGACGCCTCATAAATGCATCCAACCTTGGCAAGCTAGGGCGGGCCAGTAGGTAATAATATAATATTTACCTCTAGAATTTTGAAAACGATTCGATTATTTATTATATACACATTAGACTTAGGGTCTATATACGAAAGTATTTCTTAAATTTACTTTTGAACACATTCCCGATATTGCAGTTTTTATATCGTCTGGCATTGAATAGCTGTTCTCCTATAAACAATAGCGTTTTTTGTGACAATTAGTTCGCGCGCAATGAGCGAGTATAACTAAAGAGTTTGAAAAGCGGGCTCGATTCCCGCACGGAATAATAATTCATTATCATCACAGCCCATCACAAGTCTATTTCTGGACATAGGGCTCCCCCAAGAATGCCACAAAGATCCTGAGCCACCTGCACCCATCAACTTCCTGTAATGAGGTAATGAAGATATCCGCAGTGAGTGACTGACATAGCGTAACGGATCCGATAACTAAAGTGGCAGTAGCCGTAAGTCGGTCATATAGCTTGAAGAACCCACCACCGATATGGAAGAAAGGTACTCAAGTGCCAGCCTCGAACCGTAAGCAAAGCGTAGGGCGGACCCACACAAGATGAAGTGACGTCCTGGTGAGAACAAGTATTGGTATTTTATAAATAATTGTTCTGGGTATGGGTGTTACTATGGTATGGAACATATTGCTAGTTGTACTGTATAAACATTTTTTTTATTGATTTTAACACTTAATTACTTAGTAAACTTACCTACTTTAACGTCCATGATTCTTTTTAAAGCGCTGAAGTAAAAATACTTGATATTCATTTATATAATCGAAGACGAAAGTTGATATTTCTTATTGACACAAGTTATTGATTACATGCTCAACTTTGAGTGATTTATTGAGATTAGTTTACCCTTAGGAAACAGCTCTTAGTTAATTTGTAGAAAATCCATTACTTATTTAAAGGGAGTTTAGTAAGTTGGCGTCATTAAAATTGTTTGAATTATCTTTCACATTATAAGTTGGTTATTGGTTTAATTCAACTATATATTTGAAGTCAGATTAAAGAACAAAATCCTTTTGTTCTGTAATCTCGCATTGTTGATGCATCTGTTAGTGAACGTGTAACTTCCCAACGACTTGATTTGTCGATGGTATTGTAGTGTAATATTATAGCTTACACGATATAATATTATATATTATTGTTAAGTTTAGAACTTGCGCTTTAGTTTAATCATAGTTATCTTAGCGGATACACACCTTGACACCTCTTATATTACATGGCGACAACGCCAGGATGAAAAATAGGGTTGGACACTTCCCGTAACCGTCCGAAGGCATTTTGTTACAGTATTTTAACTAAGAGGGGAGAAATAAAGTTCAAAATCATAATGTGCAACTCAAAGACAGAAAAGAGGAAGTTTATATAAATATAAATGGTGCTAAGAATTTAGATAAGTACTCATTATGATAAATTACAACTCATATTTCAATGGGCATTGTAATAATTACAATATGCACCTTGTTGACTTTAAAAGTGACGGCTCCGTGGTGCAGTGGCTTAGCAATCAATTGTTGCGCTGGGGGCCGCGGGTTCGAATCCCGCACGGAACAAGTATTTGCATGGCCTACAAATAATTGTTCCGGGTCTGGATGTTTGTCCTTGTGCAATTTATGTTTGTAAACTGCCTCCACGACACAGGAGAAAATCCTAGTGTGGCGGTAACGTTTTTTTTTAAAAAGAAAAAAAAAGAGCTGTATCTTATGTATTAAAAATATCACTATATTTTTTTCTATTCAGTGGGAGGTGTGACACATGGTTGTAGCATTGTAGTATTAATATACATTATTGTTAAGTTTAGATTTATATATTAAGTTTAATTAAAATCATTGTACCAGGCACACAGCTATGCTAGGATTTGATACATGGCGCTGTAGTCAATTTAGCAAAAAAAAGTTATAATTATTGACCAAAATGACTCGCATTCACAATATACGTTGGTTCAGTACCAAAAAAGAAAATCACAAAACTTGCACCCAATAGTTGGTGCTGTTTTCAAGTTATTAATAAATTTTATATTGATACTGTAAAAAGTTGACTTATTAAAAAAAAATTATTTTACTTACTATAAGCCAGTGTTTGTCTACAATCACACCTGATTGTATGTGGTGATGAAGTCTTAGCGTAACAAAAGCCAATTATACCTAGTCAGGTCATAAGTATTGTCACACAGTAAAAACTTTTCTTTTAGAATGCTGGACACAAAAAAGTTTATTGAATTCGAATTTCGAATTGTTCATGAAAATAAAACTGTATACTTTTTAGAATTTTACATATTTTTAAATATGGAGTGGACGCTTAAAGAAGACCGTGTTGCAGTTAATGCGTTGCATCGTTGCGGTTACGCGCCAATTCAAATTTATGACATACTGAAAAATTTGAATATAACCAAAAGATTCCTTTATCGTACCATCAAACGATACAATGAAGACTCTAGTGTAGATGACAGGTCAAGAAGTGGTCGCCCTCGGTCTGTTAGGACTCCAGCAGTGATAAAAGCTGTGAAGGCGCGAATTCAAAGAAATCCCAAACGTAAGCAGAAACTGTTGGCCCTTCAGATGGGGTTAAGCAGAACCACGGTGAAAAGGGTGTTAAATGAAGAGTTAGGGCTTCGGGCATATCGAAGAAAAACAGGACATCGTTTGAATGCTCGTCTAATGGACCTGAGACTGAAGAGATGCCGCGCTTTGTTGAAGCGGTACGCGGGAAAAAATATCGGGAAATTATTTTTTCGAATGAAAAAATTTTTACCGTAGAAGAGAGCTACAACAAACAAAATGATAAGGTATACGCACACAGTAGTGAAGAAGCGAGCAAGCGTATTCCGCGTGTCCAACGAGGTCATTTTCCATCCTCGCTCATGGTATGGTTGGGAGTTTCTTATTGGGACTTAACAGAGGTACATTTTTGTGAGAAAGGTGTAAAAACGAATGTAGTTGTGTATCAAAATACAGTCCTGACGAACCTTGTGGAACCTGTTTTTCATACCCTGTTCAATAACAGGCACTGGGTATTCCAACAAGATTCGGCACCAGCTCATAGAGCGAAGAGCACACAAGACTGGCTGGCGGCGCGTGAAATCGACTTCATCCGGCACGAAGACTGGCCCTCCTCCAGTCCAGATTTGAATCCGTTAGATTACAAGATATGGCAACACTTGGAGGAAAAGGCGTGCTCAAAGCCTCATCCCAATTTGGAGTCACTCAAGACATCCTTGATTAAGGCAGCCGCCGATATTGACATGGACCTCGTTCGTTCTGGGATAGACGACTGGCCGCGCAGATTGAAGGCCTGTATTCAAAATCACGGAGGTCATTTTGAATAAACTTTAGTGTCATAAGAATCTATGTTTTATTAAGTTCATTTTGGTATATAAATGGTTACATAATGAATAAACTTGTTTCAATTATTTTATATTAAACATGTGACAGAATTTATGACCTGACTAGGTATATTCCTCTTGCTTTGAAGACACCCAGATTGTTATCAATGCCTTACGAAGACAAAGTAAACAGTTTAATACGAAGTGGAACTTATCGCACAACCTACCGAAAACGAATGTAGCGGTGTATGTCAGCTGTGAAAAATTGAAAAAATGGGCGTCTCTTGTATATTACCTATGAGTGATAGGCTATTGTGGTATGAGTATATTATGCGCAAATAAGAAAATCATATAACAAGGAGAATGTGCGCTATGAAATCGGATGGGATATAAGAGTAATGTTTCTTAGGTCTCCCGCCTAAGAAAAGTTAAATGGACTGTGTAAGGGATGATGTGCGTAAGAGAGGAGTAAGTGAGGAGATGACGACTATTATTTATTAATTTATTTGTTAATTTATGGAGTGGTGTTGCATCTACCTGATAGAGAATGCCACAAGGCATTTAGTACGCCCTTTATATCCCTTATTATAAGGTAGATGTAAAAAAGAATAAATAAATAATAAATAGGTGAACTAAAGAGCTACATGCTATGCCAACTTCAATTTTTTTATAGTATAAGTATGACAAACTAGCGCACAGTCCCCCTAATGGTAAGTGGATGCTGTGGCACGTAGACCGAAACATTTTTCCTCGATAAAGAATCAAAATGCAGATGCGTTGTCACCCTTGAGGACTAAGATGGAATGCCTCGTTTTCAGTAAAAAAGTGTCCGGTTCTGTACACTCACCATACCAAACACAGTAGCATTAAGCTGCTATTTTACGCTGGAATTCTAAGAGAGGGTGGCCCTACCCTGGTCTAGCCGAACCATTCATGCTACAACCATAATATAGCTGCAGCGTGGCTCTACCACTTAAAGTAACAAGTGCATGACAAAGTAGAAGATAATGGTGAGGTCCTTGTTGAAATTTTGTGTCTATGTAATGTCTTAACTGACCTAGTACTTATCAAATCCTCAATCCATATAATTTTTCATGAAATGCAAGATAATTATAATAAGTTTAAAAAGTACTTTTTTACAGATTGTGTGCTGACTTCTCTTACGCCATTATACAATCAGACGCTCGGCGTATCTCTACCTCTTTTGTTGTTGACCACTCATTCGAACCAAACGGTTTGCTTCATCGATCGTAATACGAACACAAAGAAGTGGAATAATTTGCCAGCGTCTCTTTTTCTTCCGATTTTAATGTTGGTGTCTTCAATGCAATAGAGATTAGACATTCTATAGCTTAGCTAATGCCAGGCGCTACAATCTTAGAACATTTTCGGTTTATACAAAGGTACTCTGTGGCTAGTGCGATTTACTAGAGGATTTTGATAAGACGCCACGCTTCGCAACAATACACACCAAATTTGTAGTTTTAATTTTTGTAGTTTTAATTTTTGTAGTATTTAATTTTCTGTTAATGATCATTATATAAAATTATTGTCGAAGTCCTATTATTGTATTTTAGGTTTTAGAACACAGTTTTGTAGTGTTTTATTTTGTTATTTTCCGTTATCCGATACCTATGATAAACCACTGCTCTAATAACTCGAAAGGACGGAGCGACGCTGAAAAAGAGCGGATGTATTTCGACAAGCCGAGCAGTATTAGTCGGCCGAGTGCAAACTCCTTTTATCACGTCCGTCAACGTAAATCTCCTATATAATTTTAATGTCGCGCTCATACATTATATGAAGGAAACCATATACCTATGATAAACCACTGCTCTAATTACTCGAAAGTACGGAGCGACGCTGAAAAAGAGCGGATGTATTTCGACAAGCCGAGCAGTATTAGTCGGCCGAGTGCAAACTCCTTTTATCACGTCCGTCAACGTAAATCTCCTATATAATTTTAATGTCGCGCTCATACATTATATGAAGGAAACCATATATACTAATAAGTAAAATTTGATAATATTTCGCAATACACAATACTTATTTCAAAACTTAGCAAAAGTATAAGATTTACTCATTGGTGTATATCTTAATATTCAAGTATTTTCTTGTTTCTTTCTTTCTTTCTTAGGCACATAAGCATTAAATTGACACTCTGTTACACATAAAATACTAATGAGACTTTTTTATAGGTTTTTGTTAGTAGACCTTAACATGCTCCAGTGAAAGACTATTCAAAATTCCCGCTTAAAAAACTTAAAAAAGATATAATATAAAGTATAATATCATTTTAACATAATATGTTATCCTTATCGCTCTATAATTTTTATAATATTTTTCCTTAGTTATATGAAAGTTCTTTTTCAAAGTTTCAGGACTGATTGATTGCGACTCCGCGCTGTGATTAATGGAGTGTAAACATCCTTTGACATCGTGTCTAAACTGCTAAGTGCAAGTGTTGTTTTTATCATCGTTATTTAAAAGAAAACTATAAGAGTACTATATACTTAATTCTGTATATATTGTGGATGTAGAATGCAAAAAATCTGTACAAATGCTACCCCAAAAGGACGAGATTAAAATTTAGGGTTAATTGGTCGTATTAGGCTAATAATTCAAGCTGATTTTTTAAACTAAAAAATTAAGATCTTCTCTGGTGTACCAGAGGAACCAAAAGGGAGAAAAACTGCCTTTTTTGCTCTAGCCATGACTGGGTCATGACTTTATGTTAATATGTGCAAATAATTTTATTCTGTTTAGTTTATGAAGCCGGATTTAAATTTTTTTAAGTTTTTGTTATTAACTATTTGAGTAACAACTAGAGTGTAATCTAAATAGTTATATTAAAAACTTTCTCCTCTATTTTCCCTCCCTTATGGGTGATTTTTTCTTAAAATTTAAATGGGCCCTACTCTGAAGTATAACCTATTTAAAATCGTATAAACAAAAAGTTATAGCACGAACTAATAAAAAAAAATATATGTACATACAAATTGAGAATCATTCTAATTTTTTGAAGTCTGTTAAAATACTAAAAATTACTTGAATGCGTAATATGTACTCAGTGTTGCGCTAACTAAAAAGCACGAGACTAAAAGCTTTATTTATATCCTAAAAATTTAAAGGGAAAAAAAGGGAGAAAGCGTTGCGAATTAAATATTTTAAAGTCTCAACCTCTTGGGGGCTGCATTCAATGTATTTCATGCTTGATGATTACTAGTAGCAGTAGTACTGCCGCAGGGATTCGATACTTCTCTCTCGAATCCCTGCGGGGCATTTGTCGACCGAGTGGTCAACCAGCGCTAAAAAAAGTTGGGTGTCGAATCGGGGCTTTTCGCGCACGCCCTATTGAAAGCACTAATCCATTTTTTGATATATCTTATAGATACAAAGATAATTTTTAACATTTATCAGACCATACTTCGTTATGTAATCACCACCTAATTATGAATTATACGCAATGACGGTCGCCTTATTGAAAATCATGAGCTCTCATTTTCTAGGGACGGGGACAAGCCACATAATGTGTTATCGACCTACATGCACAATATTTTGCAGATTACTTGTACGTCTGATGGTCGTAAATACTGCTGGCTGCTGATCATATGTTCTCCGGTTTAAGTCAGGAAAAATGAAGTGCTTTACTCCCGTGGCTCAGAAATCACGTAAATCCGTCAGTCCTGCGCCTAATTTCTCTCCGGTCGGGTTGGATTGCCGTCCTATCGGGACTATGAAAGTAAGGGGAAAGAGAGTGAACTTGTGCTTACAAATACCCTCAGGCATTATATTCCTGTCCTGCGACGATGGCTAGTCTTCTTTGAGATTTGCCGTCATCACCAGAAATTGTATCTTGAGTAAATTTTTATTTTGAAATAAAAAAAAAGCAATAGATCGGGGACAAAGTTTCGTCGTATTTTGTTTGTATAAAATTGAAGAAAAATCTCTTTAGTTGTACCGTTTGTATCTAGCTGGTTTTAATATCAATACTAATAGGACATTATGAATACGAAAAATAATAATAATTCAACTTAAAATGTTTGTACAACCGACTTCAATATAATTTATTAAGGATAACTCAAAGACTGCTGGTCAGACCTTGATAAATGTATATGGAACTACACGACAAGCACCAGCTTTCAAATAATAAAAGAATCATTAAAATTGGTACACCTGAAAAAAAATACACATAAAAATATACAGTCAAATTGAATACCTCCTCCTTTTTAAAGTCGGTAGAAAAGTAAAAAACACTTTCCCGCCATTTTTCAGTCGTTTTTCTGTTTCTGTCAAAATGAGTGAATCTAACGAAGAAATTCGGTACATTCTGAAAATTTATTACAAAAAAGGGAAAAATGCGACTCAAGCCGCGAAAATAATTTGTGGAGTTTATGAATCTAATGTAGTTCAGTAAGAGTAGCAAAAATTTGGTTGAAGCGTTTTGTTTTCGGGAATTTATATGTACAGCTCGCTCTAGTCGCCCTCACACGGATAAAGTCTATGTCATTTTTCTAAAATTAGAGCAAGATTGACATATAAGTAGTTAAGATATAGGTGAGGAATCGAGGATTGACCACAATACAATTTTGACCCATTGTAAAAAGTCTGGCTATACAAAATCTAGAAAGAAACCTAATGAATCGTATACTCATTTGCGATTATTTATCGAAACTTAATGAAACCGACTCATTTTTGAAAATATTGATCACTGATGATGGAAATTGGATCACTTACTACAAGAACGTGTGAAAAAGATCATAGTCAAAATGCAGTCAAGCTCCACAGATTTTAGCACGAAATAAGGTGATGGTGGGATTGGAAGGGCGTCGTTTATTATGAGCTACTACCGCCGAGCAAAACCCTTATCTCATTACATTCAAAAAGCTAAAAGACAGACAATGAATACGTTTTTGGAGCTATATTATGTTCACTAGCCTTTGATTGACGCTGAATATTATAATATAAAAAATTTCATAAATAAATATATTTGATATACGTAAAGTATATATTTAATATAATTTTTTTATTAATTGTAACAAATTTAGGCCATCTATTCTACTATACACTATATCTTAGCACCAACTTCATCATGTTCTTCTTCTTAGTGAACTCCGCTCTATTCTTCGCGACGCGAAACAGTTCCGAATGTTACACAGCCATGACTTTTTTCTGCAAACGACACCTCTTCTTCCGGCAACTTTTTCCATCATAATGAGTTTTAGGAGTTCTTATCTCTCGTGCCTGAGCACGTGCCCCAAATATGTGACTTTTCTTATTTTGACGGTCTGCATAAGTTCGCGGTTTTGGTTGACTCGTCGCAAAACTTCCACATTCGTTATTTTGTAAGTCCAGCTAATGGCAATCATACGTCTTTATGCTCACATCTCGAAGGCTTCTGTACGTTTTCTGAGGTCCTCTTTTACTGTCCACGCCTCTCATCCGTATAAAAGTATGGGTCAGATGTAACATCGTAGCAGTAGAGTGCGCAAAGAGATCTTTACTTCGATTTCAATTCTGGTCTTAATTTCCTGGTCGCTGCTCCACATCTTATTTAAACACGTACCTAAATATTTATATTTGCGCACTCTTTCTACATTTTGGCCTGCTACTGTGATGTCAAAGTCATCAAAACTGTTCTTAGAAATGACCATATCGTCTTCGTAATGTTCATCCTAAGATCAGCTCTTTCACTGCACTCATTTCCCGACTTCATAATATAACTATTAGTTCTTCAGACATCTTATTAAAATGACTACTATAAACTAGCGAATTAAAATGCAGATGCGTTGTCAGCCGTGAGGAATAAGTTACAATGCCTATTTTCCAGTAAAAAGGGTCTCCGGTTCGGTTAAACTCACCATACGAAACACAGCAGCATTAAGGCCTATGTTCAGCAGTGGACTTTTGAAGGGCTGTAATGATGATGATGATGATGAACATTCAAATAACCCCATGCACTTTTTTTATAGGATAAGAGTGACAAATGAGCACACAGTCCACCTGATGGTAAGCGGTTGCTACGGCCCATAGATATCTACATCTATCCTCTATTACAAATCAACAGACAGATGCGTTGTCATCCGTGAGGACTAAGATAGAATGCCTCATTTCCAGTAAAAAGGGTCTCCGGTTCTCTACACTCACCATACGAAACACAGCAGCATTAAGCTGCTGATTTACGCTGGCATTCTGTGACAGCGTGGTCCTTTCCCGCTCGAGCCGACCCATTCGTGCTACAACTATACTATTAATATAGCTGCAGCATGGCTCTACCACGTACTCGTAAAAATATAGCTGCAGCATGGTTTTACCATGTAAAGTAAAGTAAAGTTAATTTCCTTAAATATTTTAATAATTATTTGTATTAATGTTAAAAGCGTCGAAAGAATAAATTTTATTACATCGATACTATAAATTTAAACGATAATACAGTCTGTAAGGATAAAGAATGGGATTAGAAATGGCAGCTCATCGAGCCTGTACCGTCAGCATACACAGTATCAATAGCGAAAACTCGCTAATAACGGTATATCGTTATAAGGTTATATTATCCGGTTAATTGGAAATTTTCTATTGTGTTGTGAATATTTCTATTATTTTAAATGAATTATTACGCGAGTAGGTACATTAATTTTAAAATAACATTTATAACTAGCGACTCGCTCAGGCTTTGCCTGAGTTGGATTTATTAATGTGGTATTATTTAGACCCAAGATAATCATTAAAGACCATTTACTTCATGTTTCAATATTTATATTTTTAAATTTATTATTTAGTTTCGGATAAAATTTAGTCTAGATCATTACTGGTATTACTCGTTATTTGTTCGTGAAGTTTTATCACAATCGGTCTAACTATTCCGAAGGTTAGCTCGGACAGGCAGACAAACGAAAATTTTAAAAATAAGTACTCATTTCTCAATGGCATGTAAATATTTTATACAAAACTATTAACTAAAAAAATCAACAATAATTATGAAGAAAACTCTCAGAACGCGTCGTAGCTCACAAATTAGCCAAACCAGACTGAATGTTTTTGTAGTAGGCATATCATTATTTACAATGAAAAGTTGGACTGAAGTATGTTTTCATGTACGAAATGTGTACGAGAATGGATGTACGAAAAACTCATATAGCAACGTGTTTCTTTTACAGTATGTACCGGTGGGTGTGAGTATAGAAAGAGACAGTGTGTTAGCAAGAGGTAAATAGAGGCGACGCGATTTTCAATACCATTCATTAACCGCACGGGTAGTATGTATGAGTATCGATAATTTTGAGACTACTTGACGTTTTATTATTTATTGTTTTTTTTATTTCTCATTTGTTTTAAGTGGTATATACTCTACTAGAAATACTAGAAATTTGTCCTATGTCATGTCGACGTTTTACATAGGTACATAAATTGGAAAAAAATCCAGACCTGGGACTGTTATTTGTACGGCATGCAAATCTTCTGCATCACCACTTACCATCAGGTGCCATAGTAGTTTAGCTCTAGCTTATAATAGTAAAAAAAATGCAAATGCTTGTCATATGCGGGATACGACACCATGGTCAGCAGCGCCGCAACGAAACGACTGTATGTTTTATTCGAATGTATGTTACGCGATGTCTTTGTCAATTGTGAACCGATTTAAATGTTTATTTTTTATTAATTATAATATAGTTCAGGTATATTTAATATGACGTATATTTTTTTTGAGAACTAAGTTTTTAGAGTTTTATAGAATTTTTTTAAGAAAGTTTTATAGTATAAGTTTTATAGAATAGGTCACAAACGAGCACACAGTCCATCTAATGGTAAATGGATGCTGTGGCGGTATCTTCGACTATGAATCAAAATGCACATGCGTTGTCACATCTGAGGACTAGGATGAAATCCCTCGTTTCCAGTAAAAAGAGTCTCTACAGTCACCGTAAGAAATACAGCAACCTCAAGCTGCTATTTTACTCTGATATTCTGTGAGAGCGAGGCCCTACCGCGGTCGAGCCGACCCATTCGTGCTGTAACTAATATAATATATATATATATATATATATATATATATATATATATATATCCAGTTTCTCGACTCCACAGAGTCAGTAATTCATTCTTGGGGCAATGTATACGCTATTACAACAAGGTCCCGGAAAGTGTACAGGTTCTCTCTATTACCAAGTTTAAATGTTTTATTAAGCTGAAACTGTATAAAAAGGCTTATTATAGTATAAATGAATACATGGTTGATAATAACCCTTGGGAATGAGGTGATCACTTCCAAGCAGTTTCTAAAATAAATTTTGTAAATAGTTCGTAATCATTTATATTGTAAAATTTATTTAAAAAAAAGTCCCGCTGGGTTTCTTGCTGGTTCTTCCCAGGACAGAGGGTTTTTTCGAACCAGTGGTAAAGTAAAAAATGACTTTCAATAAGAATTACACATGTAATGTATATTGAATAAAAAATATTCTATTCTATTCTATTCTATATATATATAGCTGCAGCGTGACTTAGATAGGCTGTAGTAATCATGATGAAGTACCGGGTGACAGGCAAGTAATACATATATTTTATGTAAAACAGTAGTGACTGAAAGTTATCAAAAATATTAAATTACATAATATTAGATTCAGGTCTTTACGCTCACCTGAGATGTGGTTACATACGTATATTATCAGCATTATTATAACAGTCCAATATATTACCACCAAACAAGGTCCTGAGCCACGTGCATTCATCGATGATACTCCTTCTAATAAGCTTTACACTCTACACGTATACGGAATGCAAGTTATCAGGTATCTTGACCTCTAATTCAAGACACTACTGCAAATGTAGACCAACATACTTGAAATATTCGACACCTAAAAGAAGTAAAAAATATGTATTTTAATATGTCTCTTCCAACTGTCCAACTGTTCCAACAAGAAATTCTGCTTTTATGCGTACAGTCAAATGGCTATTACTCATAAAATAAAATAGCGATTAAATTATACACTTGATCTTTATTTTGTAAAGGTTATAGAGGTATCAAATGCGAAAGCGAGATTGAATTTTATTGTTTGTAAAAGGAAACACACTTAATTTGTGTCGTAAAATAGCCGCGGTAGCTCGGGCTAATTCCTTTTCGAAATTTTAACAGTAACCAGGTTCGCTGCCTGTCGTTACCAATAAAATTGTTAATTAAATTTTAAGTGCCGGTTTACTACGTGTTGCGCGGTGAAAGAAAATGTTGTAAGGAAACATGCATGTCTAGCAAATACATTTTTTTTTGAGGACAAGTTAAGTTTGTTGATACGCACTAAAGTAGCACGTCGTAGATAGATTATTGTACATTGTATTATAGGCCAAAAAAATTATGAATATGAACAAAAATAGAGCAAAAAGAAATGTCGTACAACAGGCGGTCTTATCACTAATAGCGATTTCCTCCAGATAACCTTCGATTTTTTTTGAATAATTTATTTACTCATGGCTCTATTATTCTTACAGAAATGAGAGGCCTGTTCCCAGTAGTGGGACGTATATAAGCTGTAACTTTTACTTACTTGTGCAGTAAGAAGCCACTGTTACGAGTACACCTGTATCGTTTTGTAATGGCGTTGTAAGAATGTTCACTACCGCTTATAGTTCCGTGGGCGCCGTAGCCGGCATAGAGGGAAACAAACCAGGAGAAATGCAGCAGAGTCTTCCTATGAACAATTTTTAAACGTATTAGAGCCATGCTGCAGATATATTAATAGTATAGTGGTAACACGAATGGGTCGGCTCGACCGGGGAAGGACCAGGCTATTAGAGAGTATCGGCCAACGCATCTGAATTTTGATTTGCCCTTATCCTATAAAAAAACTAAAAAAATCTGCGGTTACCAATACCTGCCAGTCGTAGCAACTGTGGCAAATTACTACTAAAAACTCGGGCTAATCCGCCCATGCTTGGCAACTATGGCAGTGAATGATAGAGCCTATGTTCAGCGGTGGAAATTTACGTGACGAATATGTAACGAAAGGTAACGAATGAATGAATAATGAATAAAAGAGAAAATCTAGTTGCTCAATAGTTAACCCGGAATTGATGCGCTTCCCTGTAGTTGTAGAATTTTTTGCAAATCGCAAGAATTATGCCAAAACATGCTGAATTCGTGTCAGAGATGAATGTTTGTCCAACAGCTGAGTGAACACGCTTGATTCCTCACAGTTTGTGGTGGGATGCGAGAATTGGGCTGCAGCCTTTATTTCCGGAATTATGTCTAGCCCTAAGGGTTCCTTTTGAATGTTGCAGGATTTGCAGTCACGCACGTCGGACCGGACCACCAGGTCGTATTTTTAAGTAGTTGCGAACAACTCACGCCTCGACTGCATAGATCGACAGAATTTTCATGAGTTGTGATGTGGTGCCAGATTTCGACACTTGCCTCATCTGTGATTTTTGCTACATCATGATTGTGACACAAAAGTTTTAAGCTTGTAGGGTGGAGTATTTAGCCAAGCTAGAACTGTACTGCTGTCTGTACAAGCAGTGATTCTTGTAATGGGAATTTCTTCGTGAGGCAGCTGAAACATGGGCACGTGCTAGTAGCACGGCAGCAACAAGTTCAAGGCGGTTTACTGTCAACAATTTCAACCCTTGATTATGCAATTAACAAATGCGATGAGCTAGCACTACCACTAGATGAACGTAGGTATATGCAACATCCATATGCTTTACTGGATCCATCATAAAATCCTATCAACTCAAATCGGGTGGCGTCGACTGTCAGCATTTGACGAAGGATTCTTACTTAATGCTAATAATGTAATATCAAATAAAAATTATGCCACTGCAGTTTAATCTCATTAAGAACCGGTTCGCCCTAGTTCAACTGAAGCCGCCAAAGGTGTTGAATCAGCAACTTTGGCGGCTTTTTTCAACAACACTACTGGTGTCAACGAATCAAGAGAATCTTCCAAAAATTCTATAGTACCGTCGAATTTTTGTATCTCGATATTAGGTAATTTAGCTTGAGCATTATGTTTTCGGTAAACATTCGCACTAGCGCCTACTTACAAGTCGTACTCGGAATTAACGGCATGTTGCAGCGAGGGCCCTAAGATATCTTCGGCAGTGGTTTGGAGGGCGTAGTATAACGTATCGAATGCTTCTACTGATTTATAATTAATAATATTTTGTTTTGGATCGATCTTAAGTTTCAAAGCATTTATCTTGTTCACTACTTTTACGTATTCCGAGCGTATAGACTCAACACGTTTGTACCTACTATTAAATGCACCGCCTTTTGTTTTGTTTTTTGACAAATCGTACAATATTTGTATTTCACGAAATATGTTTTCCCTCCGGGTAGCAAGAAGTACTAACTGGGAATTATCGTCTATCATTACTGTAATAATTAGTACAAAACTTTTTCAAATATCCGTATATAGGCCAATGCAAAGCTTTGGTAAGACGATGTCAATTTACCCACATTGCGAGTTTAAACCGAAAATTCAAATTGAAACCAAAATATTCAAACAAATGTAAACCATTAAAAAAACTTTATAAAACCTTTTAACTCAACTTAAGAAAAGTGTTTGACTGAGATTGCATTGTATATTGGAGTTGTCTAATGAAATTGTACCCAATTTACCCATAGGAACTCCGGCTCGAAGGACCACTAATTTAAATGTATAAGATTTGAACGATCGCTTTAGTATGGATCGTTAATCGTTCGTTTGTTTAAAATATGGTTTTGGCTTGCACAAAAACAAAAGAGAAATAATAGCAAAGGTTAGGTTTAATATTTACCTCGGTCTTTGACCCAATGCACGTCGATGCTCTTTCGTGGTGATTTGAATGTGTATTTTAAATACTTTACGCTTTGTTTGTAACAGTTTGTTTGTTAGAATAAAACTGTCTCTGAGAACATTTAATTTGATCTTTGCGCGGAGCAGAAAGATAAGTAACTCGCTGACGTAAGACGATTGTCACAGGAACTAGCGCCCTCCCACGTCAAAACCGGAAACTTAATTCGGGACCGAGGCGCGCATTTTTGATTATAGTGCCACCGACTTCGTTTTCATGTTTTTCTTTTAAGGTTAGGCCGAGGTGGGAATTAGGAACCAGGAAAGGAGTTGCAAGCCTTAACAGTAGTCCACCATATTGGATCTAGAGTGATGTCATTTTATTTTAATATTCTTCTCAGCGAATCTTTCATTTGATATCCATATCATGGGGGTGAATAAAAAAACACCATTTGGGAGTCTACCATATTGGATTTGTGATGTCATTTTATTTTCGTATTGTTCTCAGCAAACCCTTTCATTTAATACCCATATTATGGGAGTGCATAGAAAATAAATAGTCCTCGATATTAGACGATGCGCCATATTGGATTTAGAATAACGTCACTCAACTAACCATGCATTGTCATCCAAACTAAATACGTATGCAAAATTTCAGCTCGGCTTAAAATAACTGCTTTAAAATTCAGTTGCAAAATTTGACCCTAAAAACAAACATTGCAAGTTAAATAAAAGCTTTTAAAAAGAAGTTGTTATACCGCCTTTACTTTATATCATACGCCACGTCCTTATAAAATTCTTATTTTCCCCTTATACTACTTATATTATACTTTATAAATGAGTTTGTCTTAATCTTTGTCTACAATACTTATATACTCATTGTTATTTATGTTTAGAAAATAAAAACAGAAAAATCTCTAATGTGACATACAAGTATATAAATACATACTCTGAAACGTATACTTTTTATGTGCTATTTAGACCCCCATTACTTAGAGACCCTCATGAGGATCGTAAAGGTCGACACTGGATATTGTTTATTGTTTCCTTCCACTGCTGAGTACGTGTCGAATTCAAGAAAAGTAACTTCATTTCTTTTGTCTTTTAACGACAATATTTTCAAGGATTTAACCCGTTAATTAAGAGCTCTGTTGACGTGAAAAGCAACATTTATATATTTATTTAATATTTAACCTTTATATTCAAATAGCATGCATCCTTAAATTTAATGTCCTTATCGAAATAAAATTATCTTATATTTTATTTTGTTTATTTTATTTTATTTAATTTTAATAGGGATTATACCAGCCTTCATTCTGTAATATACATTATTTTCTTATCTATCTACAAAGGGCACATAATAGTTATCTAATTTTTTAAATTAGGCAACACTGCTACTGCGTCTGCTGTCTGCGTCTGCTGAAAAGAACTAACAAAAGATAAAGTCAACGTCACATTAAACACTAGCAGCGCAACTGTAGACTTCAGAGAGGCAATAAGTGCAATAGAAAAATCGAGAGCTAAAGTTAAGAACTAAATTTAAAACTATATTTAATTTGGTTTGCCGGACCTAAGAAAATATTTAAAATACTTTTATAGGGCAAAAATATACCTAGTCAGGTCATAAATTCTGTCACATGTTTAATATAAAATAATTGAAACAAGTTTATTCATTATGTAACCATTTATATACCAAAATGAACTTAACAAAACATAATTTCTTATGACACTAAAGTTTATTCAAAATGACCTCGAGATTTTGAATACAGGCCTTCAATCTGCGCGGCCAGTCGTCTATCGCAGCACGAACGAGGTCCATGTCAATATCAGCGGCTGCCTTAATCAAGGATGTCTTGAGTGACTCCAAATTGGGATGAGGCTTTGAGCACGCCTTTTCCTCCAAGTGTTGCCATATCTTGTAATCTAACGGATTCAAACCTGGACTGGAGGAGGGCCAGTCTTCGTGCCGGATGAAGTCGATTTCACGCGCCGCTAGCCAGTCTTGTGTGCTCTTCGCTCTATGAGCTGGCGCCGAATCTTGTTGGAATACCCAGTGCCTGTTATTGAACATGGTATGAGAAACAGGTTCCACAAGGTTCGTCAGGACTGTATTTTGATACACAACTGCATTCGTTTTTACACCTTTCTCACAAAACTGTACCTCTGTTAAGCTCCAATAAGAAACTCCCAACCATACCATGAGCGAGGATGGAAAATGACCTCGTTGGACACGCGGAATACGGTTGCTCGCTTCTTCACTACTGTGTGCGTACACCTTATCATTTTGTTTGTTGTAGCTCTCTTCTACGGTAAAAATTTTTTCATCCGAATAAAGAATTTCCCGATATATTTTTCCCGCGTACCGCTACAACAAAGCGCGGCATCTCTTCGGTCTCAGGTCCATTAGACGAGCATTCAAACGATGTCCTGTTTTTCTTCGATATGCCCGAAGCCCTAAGTCTTCATTTAACACCCTTCTCACCGTGGTTCTGCTTAACCCCATCTGAAGGGCCAACAGTTTCTGCTTACGTTTGGGATTTCTTTGAATTCACGCCTTCACAGCTTTTATCACTGCTGGAGTCCTAACAGACCGAGGGCGACCACTTCTTGACCTGTCATCTACACTAGAGTCTTCATTGTATCGTTTGATGGTACGATAAACGAATCTTTTGGTTATATTCAAATTTTGCAGTATGTCAAATATTTGAATTGGCGCGTAACCGCAACGATGCAACGCAATGACTGCAACACGGTCTTCTTTAAGCGTCCACTCCATATTTAAAAATGAGTAAAATTCTAAAAAGTATACAATTTTTTTTTTCATGAACAATTCGAAATTCGAATTCAGAAACTTTTTTGTGGCCAGCATTCTAAAAGAAAAGTTTTTACTGTGGGACAATACTTATGACCTGACTAGGTAGAGTATACAAAAATGTCAAAAAGATGTTTTATATTATTGACATAATATGTAATATAATATACTATTTTCCCATAAATCAATCCAACTTCGTTTCAACAAGTAAGACAAAGAGACAACGCAAAGAGATAAATCTCCAGCCCACGGGGTATGCCGTTCTTTGGTATACGAATTACTTCCGCACCATACACACCAAACACTAACGTAATGTAAAATGTCTTGTGTTTTTAATTGCAAGTTTCCAACGTAATTGGCAATAAAGTAAATTTTAATTTGTTTCATCTGAACGGTGCAAGCTTTAATACTACTACTCGTAACTTTGTCATTAAGGTCATGTGGTATAGCCTTAACTCAGTAAACTTTAGCAATTCTCTGAAATTATGTTTTCTTTCGAGTTCATAAAAGTTTTAAAGCAAATAACGGGAAACTGAAATAACTTTGTATGAAAATTAATATTTATTGAAGTCGCACATAGTGCAATAATAAACTGAAAATGTTTGTCGTTCGAAGCTCCATTATAGAATAGGCCGGCTTTAAAAATGACTTTAAAATATGATTTTACAGTAAACTGGATTTCTCACAATGTATTTTTTTTTTCACAGCTTTGGACTTTGGTTGCAGTTAAAGAATTAATTTCATATAGAAACATTAACTAACACTACCACTATCATTACAACTCATCACATGTCTACTGCTGTACACAGCACGGTCGTGAGCCACCTACATCTATCGAGTTCTTGCATCTCATATTAAGACGTCACCCCATATAGTGGGGAGCTGCCCTACACTTTGCTTACCAATACGAGGCTGCCACTAGCAAACCTTTCTTCCCTATCAGTTTTCGGTCCTTCGAGCTATATGATCGGTCTATTGCCACTTCAACATACTGATCTGTTGGACTATGTCGGTTACTCTGGCTCTACTGTGAATATTCGCATTACAAAAGCCTATCATGGAGCGAATCTCCGAGCACAGTCTTCTTCATTGTTCGCTAAGTAACTTCGAGCTTCTTTGTACGGCCAACATCGAAAAACTAATTCTCAGATCCATATCTTATCACTGCAACACGTACTGATTATACACCGTTGTTTTTAAGTTTATACGTGACAAGAACGTGTGTGGAAATCTTCCGAAAGCTGCCCAGCCGTGTTGGATCCGTCGATTGAGCTCTGGGTTGAAGTAAACGTCTACCTAAATTGCTTGTCTTTTTTATAGGATAAGGGTGACAAGCGAGTACACAGTCCACCTGATGACAAGTGGTTGCTGTGGCCCGTAGACATTTACATCTATCCTCGTTAGCGAATCAAAATGCAGATGCGTGGTTAGCCGTGAGGAAAAAGATTGAATGCCTCTTTTCCAGTAATAAGGGTCTCCGGTTCTCTACGCATACACACTCCGGTACTCTTCGGCGGCTTGTAGTAGGTTTTAATGGAAGCACGCTTGAAGATGTTGCCAATCTTGTCTGTGACTCCTCTGACGTATGATAGTACAGCAGGCACACGCTCGACCGTGGCCAGCTTCACTCGGTCTCTCTGACGTAGACGCGGGACCCTAAGCTTGTTGTTTTGCAATACTTGCTTGACGTTTAACGATTTGACTTCTTATTTAGTTTTTCAATTAAAAACGTGGTAGAGCCATGTTGCAGCTGTATTATTTGTATAGTTGTAGCACGAATGGGTCGACTTGACCGGGGAAGCACCACGCTCTCACAGAATCATCATCATCATCATCATTACAGCCCTTCACAAGTCCACTGCTGAACATAGGCCTCCCCCAAAGAATGCCACAAAACACGGTCCTGAGCCACCTGCATCCATCGACTTCCTGCATGTCTTACCAGGTCGTCACTCCATCTCGTGGGGGACGCCCTACACTTCGCCTACCGGTACGAGGCTGCCACTCGAGAACCTTTCTTCCCCATCGGTTGTCGGTTCTTCGAGCTATATGGCCGGCCCACTGCCACTTCAGCTTACTAATCCGTTGGGCTATGTCGGTCACTCTGGTTCTACTGCGGATATCCTCATTCCTAAGTTTATCACGCAGAGAAACTCCGAGCATAGCCCTCTCCATAGCTCGCTGAGCGACCTTGAGCTTCCTCATACGGCCAGCAGTGAAGGACCACGTCTCAGTTCCGTAAGTCATCACTGGCAACACGCACTGGTTGTACAATTTCGTTTTAAGGTTTTGAGGTATGTCTGACGAGAAGATGTGTCGTAGCTTCCCGAACGCTGCCCAGCCGAGTTGAATCCGTCGATTGACCTCTCGGTCGAAGTTGGACTTACCCAGTCGGACTATTTGTCCCAGGTAAACATACTCGTCAACAACTTCGAGCTTAGTGTTCCCAACAACTACCGGCATAGGTGTGACATGGACATTAAACATGATCTTAGTTTTGTCCATGTTCATCTTAAGACCTATCCGTTGGGAAACACTATTGAGGTCATTGAGCATAGTGCTTAGGTCCTCCAGCGATTCTGCCATAAGGACTATATCGTCGGCAAATCGAAGGTGAGTGATGTACTCGCCATTGATGTTGATACCGTATCCTTTCCAGTCCAGAAGCTTGAAAACGTCTTCCAATGCAGCGGTGAAGAGTTTCGGGGATATGACGTCACCCTGTCTTACACCTCTCTGCAATTGGATAGGTTTCGTACTCTGGTTCTGTACTCGGATAGCCATCGTAGCCCTACTGTACAAGCACTTCAACACTTCGATATACCGACAGTCAACTTGGCACCGCTGAAGGGACTGCAGCACCGCCCAAATTTCGACGGAATCAAAGGCTTTCTCATAGTCCACATACGCCAGACATAGTGGCAAATTGTACTCTTCGGACTTCTGTACAACTTGCCGAAGGGTATGTATGTGGTCTATGGTGCTAAAGCCCTTTCGGAAACCGGCTTGTTCGGGAGGCTGGAAGTCGTCAAGTCTGCGCGCGAGACGATTCGTAATGACTCTCGAAAACAGCACGTAGACGCGGCTCAGAAGGGAAATCGGTCTGTAGTTCTTCAAGAGAGCGTTGTCACCTTTCTTGAAGAACAAGACCACCGCACTTCTGCTCCACGCCTCCGGTGTAATGCCACCATGGAGGACGGAATTAAAGAGCTTCTGAAGGACTTCAAGTACCGGTCTTCCACCCGCTTTCAGAAGCTCCGCTGTAATTCCATCCTCGCCTGGGGCCTTACCGTTTTTAAGGTGCTGGAGAGCCATCCTAATCTCGCTCAGACTGACATCCGGGATATCTTCGGAATAGTGTCGGATGAGACTCGCTCTTGGATCGTTACTCACACTTGCGTGTGGCTCCAACGATGATGTGTACAGCTGCCCATAGAACCTCTCAATCTTACTCAAAATCTCAGGTGTCCCGGAAACGATGCTGCCACATTCTGTCTTCAGCTTTGACAGTTGGCTCTTTATGGCAGACAGATCTCTGGCAAAGACTTTGGAGCCTTGGTTCCGCTCGATCGCTTCTTCAATACGAGCTGTATTGAAGTTGCGTAAGTCCCGCCGCATGCATTTGGAGATCTGTCTGTTCAGATGCCTGTATGCTGTCAAGTCTGTTGAAGAATGTAGCTTCATCTCCCGTCTAACAGCCATGAGATTAAGAGTGTGATCGGAGAGTTTTTGTGTTCTTCTGCGGCGGGTCTTGCAGAACTTAGCTCCAACCGCATGGACAGTTTCCACGAGCTTGTCATTCATATCGTCCACTTCATTGCAGTCTTCCAGGCATTGAAAACGGTTTTGTAACTCGAGCTGAAAGGTTTCGGGACTTTGGAACAGAGCACGAGGGGGACGGAGCGTTGACTTCATTAGACGAGACCTCTCCAACTTAACGTTTAGGTTCAGTGTGCCTCTAACCATTCGGTGATCGCTACCAGTTTTCACCCTCGCGATCACGGAGACATCACTGAACAGTTGTCGTCTGGTCGTCATAATGAAGTCAATCTCATTTTTTGTGGAACCGTCGGGGCTCGACCAGGTCCACTTCCTGTGGGGCCGCTTCTGGAAGAAAGAGTTCATCATAAAGAGTCCCTCTTTCTCCATGAAGTCGGCCAGCTGCTGGCCCCTTGGGTTCCGTTGCCCTATTCCAAATTTCCCTACTTTCAGCTCACCGTTCTCTCTTGTGCCTAGTTTTGCATTAAAGTCTCCCATTAACACCGTATATTGGGTTTTGGAGGAATGCATGGCTCTAGAGATATCCTCATACATTTCCTCCACCTCCTCATCGGGGTGTGCCGAGGTTGGTGCGTAAACCTGTATGACCTTCAGCGAATATCGTTTGGTGATTCTGAGTATAAGGTACGCAACCCTCGTCGACACACTCCCGATTTTTACAACGTTGTTAACGAGAGACTTGTGGACGATAAATCCGACACCTCCTTGGGACAGATGGTCGCCCTCCCGGTGATAGAGCAAGTTGCCGGATTCGAGGATTACCGTGTCCTCCCCCTCTCTTCGGACTTCGGATAATCCTATAATATGCCAGCGCAACTTGTCTATCTCTTCTTCCAGCTCCACGATCTTCTCGTCAGTCCTCAGGGTGCGTGCGTTGTACGTTGCCAGGTCGAGTCGTCTAAGGTGGCAACCGAACCTCCACCGGAGATTCTTAGCACCCCCTGCCCCGCCGTTACCATGGTCGCCACCGTAGCCAGGAATAGCGGGGCCGCCGGGGACTGGGGGCCGTTTTTTTGTTGCTCTCATCATTGGGGGGTATTTGCCATAGTTGCCACGCTTGGCGAGCGGGTTGGCAACCGCAGTTTTTTTATTGTAATTTGGCTATTATCAGGAAGATGCTGCTGCCCATCTCCTGGCTGTTTCCCTTTGTCGCCTTTTACGACACCCACGGGAGGATATGGGGTAGTGGATATTCTTGACCGCCACTACACGGCAATCTCACAGAATACCAACATAAAATAACAGCTTAATGCTGCTGTTTTTCTTATGGTGAGTGTAGAGAACCGAATACCCTTTTTACTGGAAAAGAGGCATTCCATCTTGGTCCTCATGGCTGACAGCGAACCTGCATTTTGATTCGCGCAAATGAGGAAAGATTTAGATGTCTATGGGCCACAGTAACCACTTACCAACAGGTGGACTGTGTGCTCGTTTGTTACCATTTATATTAAGCTTGAGCTGTTGTCGTTAAGATAAAAAAATAGTGATTATCTACCAAGAAACGATAAGTACGATAGGTATTTGATCTTCTTTGTTCTCGTTTTTTTTTCCAACATTTAATTGTACTTCTATAGTTTTTTTTTGTGTTTAGTAACTAACTTTCTCTTTATGTTTAATTTGTTAAAATTTGGAATATTTAAGTATAAAATACGCGGTATATCTTGCAATTTAAACTAATTATTTTTGACAATATAGATCGATAAAACATAAGTAAATAATCACTCTTGACACAGGTTTCAACGTGGTAGAGCCATGCTGCAGCTATATTAGTAGTATAGTTGTAGCATGAATGGGTCGGCCCGACCGGGGAAGGACCGCGCTCTCAGAGAATACCAGCGTAAAATAGCAGCTTAACACTGCTGTGTTTCGTGTGGTGAGTGTAGAGAACCAGAGATCCTTTTTATTGGAAACGAGGCATTCCATCTTAGTCCTCACCGGTGACAACGCATCTGCGTTTTGATTCGCAAACGAGGATAGATGTAGATGTCTATGGGCCCCAGCAACCACTTAGCATCAGGTGAACTGTGTGCTCGTTTGTCACCCTATCCTAAAAAAAGATGATCGACGATGTCAATACGATCTGCACGCTTCCAAGAGCTCTACGTGATACCTCATGCAACCTTAAACACTGACTCTACAGTCACTGGAGACTGCCTAACGCATAGGCATCGCTATTTAGCTACAAACGCTAACACAACTGGTCTTGTGGTTGCATAATTAAATATTTGTATGTAATTGTTTATAATCAAAGAAAGAAACGCGATACTTATATATTTTAAAAACTTCTAGAGCGTTTATTGAAATAAACATTAACTTTTTAAAAGATTATAAGTCAGTGCTTGACTACTACCCTATTTGATGGTAAGTGGTGATGCAAGCGAAGATGACAAAACGCACTGACTTAGCTTAGCCGCATGCTCGTTTGCCCCCTCTCCTATAAAAAAAAAAAAAACTATTTTCCCATAAATCAATCCAACTTCGTTTCAAGAAGTAAGACAACGAGACAACGCAAAGAGATAAATCTCCAGCCCACGGGGTATGCCGTTGTTTGGTATACGAATTACTTCCGCACCTTACACACCAAACACTAACGTAATGTAAAATGTCTTGTGTTTTTAATTGCAAGTTTCCAACGTAATTGGCAATAAAGTAAATTTTAATTTGTTTCATCTGAACGGTGTAAGCTTTACTACTAAAAAAAGCCTATTCACTCTTGCCTTTAACCTTTGAGACATATTTTAAGAGAAGTAATTAAATGTTAAGGCGTGATAAAATTTTGTTAGCCACAAAAACAGCATTTAAATCATTTGATTAGCATTCAAAGATTCTGTTGGCAATAAATAGAACATTCGCCAATTCTTCTTTCCCAAATAATCTTGATAATGGTCAGTAATTTAATCATAAAAAGGTTACAATAATATGAGTTTGCCCAATAAACGGTCAAATATAGCAAAATACTTAATTGATCAGCAAGATTCACGATTGGTTAGCAAAGAAAATATGTCTTGAAGCAGAGAACTATATTTAACCAATCAATGCGGCCAGCAGTATTTGGTTAAATTTAGGTGTACTGTTAAATTTGTAAAAATACGGAAATACGTATCAAGTAATATATCAGCGACGGTCGGTTAAGGTGCGGCTTACATTATATTGCGGCAAAGCCGCGTACATTATTTCAATAATAATAATCATTATTATTTTTAGTTGTTTACCCTCTAAGTGCTTATCAAAAAATTATTAACATGAGTCACTCATCGCAGCTTATATAATTTATATGCTGTACAAAAAAATTAACAGCCGTCCAGAATGTCAAAACTTGCCGATTGATTTAATAATGTTTGCCAACCATTGTTTGCTGACTAATTATATATTTCTGCTGCTAGATTACATTTCTCTGCTGAAAAAAACACGAATACTATGCTAACCCTTTAAATAACATCCATATTTTAATCGGATGGAAAATTAGACACTCTTTGATAAATAATTTACACTTAACTGCCTCGTTGATCTGTGGCCGTAAACGCGACTGCCGATCATGAGGTTCCGGGTTTGAATCCCGAGTCGGGCCAAAAAATCTGTTATTGAAATGATATGTCAAGAAACTCAGTCAGCCAGGAGTCAGAAAGGTGGAGGTGTTTCAACCACGTGCCTCGTAAAGCCGTTGTTACTGTGCCAGATCTCTTTCCAGTCGTGTCGGTTTGCCGTCCCATCGGACTATGAGAGCGAGGGAATAGAGAGTGCACCTGTGTTTGCACATAGTCTCCGTTGAGATTAGCCGCCGTGACCGAAATTCGATTTGAAGGAGATTATCACACTTAGCTAAAGCAAATATGTTATTCTGATATAATGTTAATAAAATTCTTTAAAGATAAACAGTGTATGGAAGTGTGTGTAGGCAGCTTTTAAATAACATGGCGCTACGACGCTTATAAAGCATCCTTTGCTTTCTTTACATGAACCAATTTGCATTTTAAAAACGCTCCAAAAGGTTTTCGCTTGCTAGTAAATGCAAAATTTAAATGGAAAAGACGGAACTCTCGTTTGATTTTGCTCAAAATTAGAATTTTTAAACGAATTATAGGCTGTGAAATGTAAAGCTTTTAAAGCCACAATCTAATCGCATGAAAACACAATGTACCTTTCAAGTAATACGTATTAGATTGTTTAGTGCGATTGCCAAGTCAATTTATTTATTTAAAACATAAAAGATCTTTAATATTGATATGGTCACTATAAGATGTTGTTAGGTTAGCTAATTACGTAATACCTTAAGACAGAAGGACCCTTAAGTAGGGACTGAATAAATTAACCGACTTGGTGTTACATGGATCTCACAACTTTTTACGGTAGAAGAAGTGAGTTGCGAGTTGTTTTTGATGGCATCTCATTTCTTTTTGTATATAGTTATATCTAGGTACTTATCTACACCTATTATTCTATTATATTATACATACTAGTTGACCAGGCAGATGTCGTACTGCCTTAGGGATAAAAACTATCCTATATCTCAAGTTGGAGCAAACTGCACACAGTGTGCAAAATTTCATTGAAATCAGTTTAGTAGTTTAGGAGTTCATCGCGGACAAACAATGTGACACGTAATTTTTATATATAAAGATATAGGTACACTGATTCATTCACTGCAAATGTAATTTTGTAATCCTATATAGTTATATGGGATTACAAAGTTATTTATGCAGTTGGTGTATCTCGAAAACCGGACCGAAATTATAAAATATTTTAGTTTTCTCTTGATTTATATACTAAACAATAATTGTGTTAAAAAATTTGAAGTTTCTATGTATGCTAAAAGTGCCTAAGAGTTTAGATGATCAGTCAGTGATTGACAAAATTAAGAAAGTTTGACTAGTTATAATTCTTCAACTACTGGTTCAAATTGAATGAAATTTGAAATATACCGTGTCTATATAATGCCTATTTAGTTACGAAAAATTTAGGCTTCTAGTTTTATCCACAACGAAGTTACAGAGGTTCGAAAATGGTCTGAACTACTTCGAGAAAAGGATGGTACGACCGTGCCGCTGTTTTGCTCGACTTGGCGGGGGCACTGCCGTGCCCCCAGATACCATAACAGAATAAAGAATAGTTCCTAACGTACTACTACCCAAACTCGTCCCATGTGTGTCGTAAGAGGCAACAGAGGAAAACTGAAACAAGAGATAGGCAGCATCATCTTCTTGATAACAGCTCAAAATAAAATATCTGCGGTCGCGAACCACCCAGCCAAGCTTGGTCTGTATGTATGTTGTCTGCTTGGCTGCTGTAGCCTCTTGCAACACCCACGGAACGATAAAGGGTAATGCATATTTAAACACCGCCGTTATACCACACCACTACCCGACATACTACTAATATCGTTACAGCCTATTAAAGTCCACTGCTGAGAATAGGCATTCCCTATAGATTGCCTCATAGGGGGAGGGGGGGTGCATTTGCCATAGTTGGCACGCTTCACAAGCGGGTTGGTAACCGCAGTTTATATCTTTAGTCATTATTAAGATTTATTTACTTGAATCATCACAAGTCAACGATTTGACGATGATCTCGCAACCTTGAACCTCATAAAATCAGATCATGTAGGTCAGTTAGCTAGATTTCAGCACCAACATGTTCCATTGCCTAAAAATATTGTATGTAGACCAATCACAACATATCGTTTAGAAAAATTTAAAGAAAATATTAACAATAAGGTACCTCTTTTGGAGCCAAATACTGCTGATAACCCGAATGATCTATACGGAGATTTGTTCGGAGTAATCAAATACGAATTTAATAACATTTTCACAAAAAAAACAATTAATACTAATCAACTCAAAATTAAATTTAGTGATTGGGCTACACCTGGAATTTATAAGAGTAGAAAGAATTTGTACGAATTATACGAGACAAAGGCATGTACAAATGATCCACAAATCATTGAACATACTAAAAAGTACTCAAAAATGTTTAAGAAAGTCTGTTCAATGGCCAAATCTAATTATATCCGGGCCAAAATACAAAAATCTGATAACAAAATTAAGGCAACATGGAATGTTATCAACAAAGAAACCTGTAAAACAAGGTCACGTGATCAATCCTTCGAATTAGAAATAGATGATAAACACATCAATACTGATGCTGAAGTGGCCATTGCATTTGAATCTTTTTTCACAAATGCTCCAATTACCACTACTAGTAAACTAAAATCTTCAAAAACCGAAGCTGCTTCTCTTCTTGAATCTTGCGCTGATAAATGTAGTGTTAACTTTGATTTTCAGTATATTGACACCGCAACCGTACTTAAAACTTTTAAGCAACTAAATATAAAAAAGACTGAGGATCTTTGGGGCATTTCAACCAATATAATAAAATCAGTAATGCCCGCTATTGCCCCTTATCTTGCATTCATATTTAACCAATGTATCGATGATAAACAGTTTCCCACACTCATGAAGTACAGTAAAATCATTCCATTATTCAAAGCAAGGGACAAAAGTGATCCATCAAATTTTCGGCCCATCTCTATACTCCCAGCACTCAGCAAAATTTTTGAAAAAATTATATTTAATCAACTGCTTTCACATTTCACTTATAATAAGTTACTTCATGAGAAACAGTTCGGTTTCACTAAAGGCAGAAACACGACGGATGCAGGAGTTGAACTCGTTAAACATATATTTGATGCATGGGACAAGAAGCGGGATGCCATCGGTATTTTTTGTGATCTATCAAAAGCTTTTGATTGTGTTGATCATGAGACTTTGTTATTAAAATTAGGTTATTACGGTGTTTCTAACAGCTCACTTAGCTTACTTAAATCTTACCTCACTGGTAGAGTACAAAAAGTCAATATTAATGACACTAACTCATCTGGCGCCCCATTAGTCATGGGAGTACCCCAGGGCTCGATATTAGGACCCCTTTTATTCTTGATATATGTAAATGATCTTCCTCACTTCACTAAAAATCTTTGTGAAATAGTGTTATTTGCTGATGACACATCATAAATTTTTAAAACTGATAGACATAAAGAATTACTTGACGATGTGAATAACACCCTTTCTAAAATAGTGCATTGGTTCACAAGTAACAACTTGCTGCTCAATGCGAAGAAAACGAAATGTGTAAAGTTTACTATGCCTAATGTAAGACAGATAGATACTCATATTACAATGAACGATGAATCTGTTCAAATAGTCGATACCACAGTTTTTCTTGGAATGACTCTAGATAGTAAACTGCAATGGGGTTCTCATATCTCAGCCTTGGCAGGAAGACTTAGCTCAGCTGCCTATGCGGTTAGAAAAATAAGGTCACTGACTGATGAGAAAACGGCACGATTAGTTTATTTTAGCTACTTTCATAGCGTTATGTCGTATGGTCTGATGCTGTGGGGCTCAGCTGCCGATATTGAGACTATTTTCATATTACAGAAACGAGCGATACGAGCTATATATAGCCTCAGACCCCGCGACTCGCTGAGAGAACTATTTAAAGAAATTAATATTTTAACAGTTGCTTGCCAATACATTTACGATAATGTCTTATATGTACGCAAGAACCTAGATCTCTTCAAAAAAAACTCTGACGTACACAATTATAATACGAGAAATAAAAATAAACTTGTAGTGCCAAAACTCAGACTTCATAAGGTTGGTAATTCGTTTGTAGGTAACAGTATAAAAATGTTTAATAAAATTCCTCAGGACCTGGTTGACATGCCACTAAATAAGTTTAAAATAGAAGTAAAAAAGTGTTTAATGAAAAAAGGATATTATAAAGTAGACGAATACCTCAAAGATAAAAATCCATGGTCTTCCTAATCTTTTTGCTTGCTCGCACAATATAAATCAGTTAAAAAAAAAACACATTGTTTAAAAAAAGAAATAAACGTTATATAAAACTGTTCACTGAGTTTATTTAATAGTAATTTTAAACCAACTTACCAAACCAGCGAAAGAATCATTTTCAAATGATTTATTTACGTTATTTAATATTATATTAATTGTTTCTTGACATGATTGTAAAATTTTGACGTTCATATGTGCTCTTTATGTGCCTAAACTGAATAAACGAAATTGATTGATTGATTGATTGACTTGACGTTGCCTATCAGTGGTAAGTCAGTGCGCTTTACCATCATCGGCAGCATCACCACTAACAATCGCATGGGACAGTGGTAAATGTCTATGATGGTTTTATCGTCATCTGTCGGAAGGCGTATCCCTTATTCGACTCTTACAACACCCACGGGACGAAATGGGGTGAACAGTTCTCTTAAGCCGTCACCATATGGCTTCCCGTACTTTGCTAGGATATTTCATACGTGATATAATATAATGAATGGTTCAAACACCATGACATGACACGACAGAATGTGGGTATCAATACAATCCATGATTGGTTTAACGGTGTAAATGAAATAAGATAAATGTATGAACCCATTTGATAAGTAAATTAAAAAATATCTCTGTGGAATTTCCCATAGTTATAACGCTACTCACTGGAGTGCGGATATGGATGTTTAATTTTATATAATATATAAGCAGTATGGTGGCGATACAGTTTATACTGGTTTATGTTTTGTCAATTATTTCTTGAGTATTGAAGACACTGCATAGTGCCTTACAATGAAAACTCGCCAATGTGAATGCTTGTGAATGATATTAAGTGAAAAGTGACAAGGAATATTAAGTATATTAAATTACTAGCTGTTCCCCGCGACTTCGCCCGCGGGTTAGAGTTTTTATGTTTTTGCGCGGAACCCTAATTCTTTTTCTAAAATAAAAGTAGCCTAAGTTACTTCTTATTAAATCAACTATATACCAGTGCAAGTCCCGTCAAAATTGGTTCAGCCGTTTCGGAGATTAGCCGGAACAAGACAGACAGACCAAAATTTTAAAAATTGTATTTTAGTTATAAGTACCGTAATTACTTTCACATGCATTTACTAAAAAAATTGTAATTTTGACATTACAAACAGACACTTCACTTTTATTTGTTTGTATAGATTGTATAGATTAGATATGGACGGAGTATGGAACTACGAGATTTTGTACATTAGATTATAAATATAGGACATTATATGTAAAGCTTTATAAACTAAATTTGTGTTTCCTTCACTACAACTACAATAGCCGAGCTCAATAATTCGCGAGGTGCTTATCGTTAGGGACTTAGATCAGACGCTAGAATTATTAAATTTAAAGCTGAGCCAAAATGCTGCCAACACTAATATTTTGTAGCTGTTACTTTCTAATTACTGCTGACAGTTTTATTAGTTCTAATAATATTAAAACTTAGCTGGTTTACGAATAAATATACCAGAGAAACGATGTAAATCTACATTTATAAAGATTTAAAGCATTAGTTTAGAAAACAATTATTACTTATTTATTTCTTAAAAATCACAGTGCTATAAAGAGATATAGTAACAAAAATTGATTAAGTATCATTATTGATTCAAAAATTATTTTCAGTTTCACACAAAAATGAGAAATTAGATAAAAAATTTAATCAAGTATGAATCCATGAAAGTCAACAAATTTTTTTCGTTTTTAGTTAGTTTGCCGCGCTGCTGACGTTTGGCGGATTACATATAATAATATTAAAATATCCTATTTCTCAGGCGTGCAGGTTTGTTAACAGTGTTTTCCTTTGCCATAGCACTGCTTTATGTCGGCAGAAATATGTAAGAGAGTGGTACCTACCTAGATTGAATTCTACATAAAAAAAGAATACTACCTACCACCTCGTTCTTCCACCAATTGCGTCTTCGAGGTAACAACTGCTAAAAAAACCACTATTGTCAAGTGTGGCAATAATGGCAAAATCCTCAGAGGCAATCCTATGAGACAAGTTGTTTCGTTATCTGCCAGGAGCCACAGGGCATTTTCTGATTCTTACTTTTACACATTTAAAAAATTACTTTCATACTTATTTATTGTGAATTATATTTTAAAATTAAGAACTGCTAGGCACTCGCCCGCTTTTATTATTAAGAGGGTAATGGAGGAATCAAAATATTTTCAAACGAATGCTATTACGCATTGTTTAGGCTTTAAGTAATTAGAAATATTTAAAACATAAATGGAAATTTCATTATTCCATGAATAAAGAGAACAAGTTCAAAGACGAGCTCTGAATAAAATTTCATTATTAAACTTTTTTTGAAACGTTGGGAAACCTACAAAGAATGAGATTTTAATGAGTTACATAACAACCTAGACAGATAAAGAAAAAGCTAATTAGCAATATAATAAGTATGTATAAACAAAAATAACAGGAGCTTTTTTCACTTAGCCTTTAATATATCTAAATATATTATATCATAAACTGCCACCCCGACGGATCGGCAGAGAATATGGATTTCCATTTGGCTCGATCCTGACACTCATCTCTCGCTTCTTTTATTCATTTTATATTATTCATATTATACTACAAGTACCCAATTTAGGCTATCTTCAATATATCTCCAATTTGGTTAATATACTTCCATCTGATAGTTGTAGTCTCCGATACACTACTGCAGTATAAATTTGCTTTGCTACTCTTTCCTCATTCATTATTTAAATCGCTAAATCTCTAAGCCTGCCGTGTGTTGGCGACGTAAGAGTATTCATCTTTCTATTTCGTCTCGTATGTATCATAAGAGGCGACGATGGAGAATATTAGGAAAATGCTAAAGCTTCCGATGGATGGCGATATAACCATATCGGGCAGCAGAGTCAAAATTGAGAAACTTTTAGTACTGACATCGTCAATTCACCTGGTAAGTGTGACGATTATTGCAAAATCTCCTTTAAATAATATCTTCCAGACCGAATTTCAGTCACGGTGGCGAATCTTAACGGAGAGTAGACACAGGGCAGGTTTAAGGTGCATGAGTGTGTGTGCAAGCACAGGCGTAGTTTCTATTCCCTCACTTTTAAAGTCAGATTGGACGGTGATCCGACACGATCGTAGAGAGATCAGGTGCAGGTCAAACGGCTATACAAACTCCTCGTGACACAGGGAAGAAACACCACCAACTTCTCGACTCCGAGTTGCTAATGAGAATTTCTTGACAGAAAAAATACAATGATCACAGTATCAGACGTTTGGCATGATTGACTCTACTTACCGTCGCTGGTTTGGGTATTTTACGCCTAGTGTAAACGAAGTGGGGCCATAAGATTTTTTTGAATTTTTGCCGTTTCTTAAGACACCTTCGGGACGAAATAGAATGACAGAATCGAGTAAAATCTATTCTATAAAAATAATAAAGGTGAGCATTTATATTATGTATATTTTAAGTAGTAGTATTTTAATTTTAATTTTATTTAATGTTTATATTTATTAATTTTCATTTTGTTTAATGTTATAGGTATTTAGATTATAATTTTTTAACAAATATGGATAATTGGTTTGAAATAAATGCATTATTATTTTATTATTTATTATTAAGTACCTACAATTTCACTCAAGAGGTCAAATAGTGGCTCCAACTCAGCTCGGATCAGGAAGCTTAAACAACATTGGATCAGCTATTTAGCTGAAAGGAAGACAACCGATGAGGAAGAAATATACTCAAGTGGCAGCCTCGCGCCGGTAAGCGAAGTGTAGTGCAACCTCCAACTAATTGGAGTGACAATCTGATAAGACAAAGAATACGTCGTGGGATTCAGGTGAGTCGTAACCGTGTTTTGTGATATTCCTTGGTAAGTATGTTCAATATTGCGTTTGTGAACTCTAATGATGATGATGATGATAATGCCTTTATTTATTGTACTCATTATATTAGCGTTTTATTACATGTTGAATCTAATAAAAGATCGTAATAAGCCACGAATTTAGTATACAAAAAATTTAAATTACTGTATATTGTTTGCTCTATAGAAACCGAGACAAGAGCGGGCAAAAAGGGGTTCGAGATAAAGTTACTCGGGAAGAAACGAGGTTGAATATTTTGTTTTGATTTATTACTAAACAGCCTTAAGATACATTACTATGTGTTATTCTCATATATATATATATATATATATATATATATATATATATATATATATATATATATATATATAAATTTATATTGATATCTTAAAACTTGAAAAATTAAGAAACTTATACTTAACTAAACATAGATACTGAATCGCTAGTTTATTGCGCATAATATACTATATTGTTAAAACTTTACTATATTGTACGTTATACTCGTAAGTACATGGTAAAGCTGCTTTAGCGTATTAGGACTGCAGTACGAATGGGTTGGCTATCGGAGAAGTGTGACGCTCGCACAGAACCCCAGCGTAAAATAGCAGCATAATGCGGCCGTGTTTTTGTGGTGATTTATTGAAAACCGAAGACATATATACATAAGGATAGATACATAGATGTCTATGGGCCAAAGCAACCACATGACATAAGTAAAAGTGTATGCTAATATCTCGCTATTACAACAGAATAAATAAAAATAATAAAGTTTTATAAATTCTATAAAAAGTTCTTTGGATTTCGCATCTATTATTTCTTCTCTCATTAACCTTGAGCCAAACTGATAGCAAATGACTTAAAGCGTTTAGTCCCTCTTTTTGTATACGATATTCTTTATATAAATTTTAAGTAAGTAAAATATTTTTATTGAATTTCTTTTTAAATGAATCATAGGTTAATAAACTTTTGAGCTAGTTAGGGTAGACCATTCTTTTTATCGCGTTTCCAGTGTTTTTTTTATATTTTGAGTTGAAACTACCATGTCTTTAGTTAGTTAAGTGTAAAATTAATATTTTGTGAGTAGTAGCATCATTCAGCAGTGAACTTAAATAGGTATATGTATAACAAGAAGTCTATACATAAAAATTCATACTCAGCACTGGGTTCCTGACGGGCAGTTTTCAACATGGCTGTTAATTACAGGGCTATCAATAAGTATTAAATTTTGTGATTGCAATTAGTTAGCATAACAATACTTAATTATAACGCAATAATTTACATGGTAATTAAATCATATGAATTATGTAGTATTACGCACATAATTACACTATCTAAATATGTTATAAGTGAGCTCTTCTTATGTAGATAGCTCAATTATTTAAAGCCGACGGTACTAATACACTAGAGTACTACATAACGCTTGAAATGTTAGCAATTTAAAAAGTTAAAAATAATTTTTACGTGGTAGAGCCATGCTGCACCTATATTATGGTTGTAACACGAATGGGTCGGCTCGACCGGGGAAGGACCACGCTCTCACAGAATGCCAGCGTAAAATAGCAGCTTAACTCTGCTGTGCTTCGTATGGTGAGTGTAGAGAACCGGAGAACCTTTTTACTGGAAATGAGGCATTTCATCTTAGTCCTCACGGGTGACAACGCATCTGCATCTTGAGTCTTTATTGAGGATAGATGTAGATGTCTTTGGGTCACAGTAACCACTTACCATCAGGTGGACTGTGTGCTCGTTTGTCACCCTATCCTATAAAAAAAAACGATAGTATCCATGAAATGAGAAGGCTTTTGCATGAGAGATTTTGCGAAGCGTGGAAACTATGGCAATACATATGCAGCACACTTAAAAACTCGCAAAGTTTTTGTTTTGATCTTCTTCATACGTCCAGTAGCATCACGCCACGTTCTTTTCAGCTATCAACAATTAACATTGACACTTTGTTTTATTAATCTATAGTAACTTATTCTGTAGTTACAATTTTACGAAGGTATTTACCTGACTTCGATTCGTCGAAGAAATTTTAAATCAAAGTTTGACTTTTCTTGGTAGACAACTTGTCCAAGTGTAAATTATACTTGTTCACAACTTGAGTGTTGTGTTCAAAACCGCTTTTAATTTATGTATATTTCTCTACGGACCGTTTGGATCGTTTTGATACATCATTGAACATACTTATCAAACTGTTAGGTAATAAACCCTACTTGCGAACTTTGTTCCGAAATTATTTGTCGCAATCTGGGGTCTGGTTGTATCGTTGGCATCACTGCGACACACTCCTCGCTACAAATGGTCTGTGGATTATTTTACAAATGCAGATGTGAAATTAGAATTTAATAGTAAGTAAAAAAAACTCATCATTATCATTATTACAGCCCTTTACAAGTCCACTGCCGAACATAGGCCTCCCCTAAGGAATGTCACAAAGCACGGTCCTGGTTGTTGTGACCTGATTGGTGCTATCTGCACCTGATGGGTGCCACCTGCACCCATCGATTTCCTGGATGCAGGTTGCAACACGCATTGTCGCTACAAGTCTTGTTTTCAAGTTTTGTGGTATACCCGACGAGATGTGTAATAATCTCCCGAATGCTGTCCAGCCCAGTTGATTACGCCGATTGAGCTGACCGGAGTAGGTGGTATACCTATAGTTTGTGTTACTGAAATATAGTATCTCGTATTGTTTCGCGATTATATATTATATCTTAAGTTATTATTCTTTCTTTGAGTTCAATGTTAGATGTTCTGTAATGTGACACTGCAATGCAGCGGAATATGAGCGGTATTTAATACATAGTTGGTCTGTTGCCCGATATATACCTAGATATTGTACCTATATACGGTTTGTACTACCCACTTCTAAATTATAATATCACGTTAAATCAAACCATAATAATTAATTCTGATGTTTTGATATTTTTTTAGTTTTGATTTGATCAGAGTTGGTCAGCTGCTATCAATACTCACATTTTTATTTAATTATTTCATAGAAGTCGTGTAATACAACAAAATAAACCACGAACATACCAGTGGCAAAGATCAAAAAAAAAAGACAGAGATCTCCGGGTGTATTCGTGGACGACTTGAAGTCTGAATTGAATAATTCAGCTAAGGAAGCTTATCGTTGGCATTCGTTAAACTAAACATTAATAAAAGTAAGTATTATTACGTAACCTTCATATTTTATTCAAAATGTTTCTTTTTTTGAAGGCTTACGTACGTAACTCTATCGGCTAATTCTAATATGCCTTTTGGTTATAAATCTATCGTTTTATAATCTTACAGTCATTGATTGATTGAAGTTTAGATGTGTATTAAATAATACTTTGCGAACATACTTAAATAAAGTAATTAAGGAAATTGAGCTTAATTCGATGGAAAATTAGTTTTAATATGGTTTTTGTAGTTTAATATTCTTTACTATTATCTGATGATAATGATAGAGGCTGATGTCTTCGGCGCGGTGGTCCAATGTTGATGATACGCCTCTCCCAAGGCGCACTAAGTAGTGCTAATTAAACTAAGTATCCTAATCTTGACTTTTACTCTACTTTTTTTGCTCTAACGAACTAAAGGACGTCTCACAATTCACCTAAATATTTTAGTAAATATTACAATTTAAGTGTATATTAATTTATACCTATGTAGTGTAGCCTCCACGACAGTATATATAAGAACAGTATAATTAAATTATTAAACTGAGCAACACGTCTCTTTTAATTAACACTTATCAAGATTAAATGGCGACCCTGCCAAGTGATGCGTTGCGACAATGCAAGCGCACCGCCGCGGCCTGCAACAATTGTTTAAAAAAAATAATAAAAATTCAATAGCCTCGCGAAGTTCTTTCGCAAGAATTTGTGGTTTATCAAATCTAATGTAATGGCGGGGGCCGTCTAGGATATGGTCACAAAGTGCAGACTTCCCGGAACGTTCGTGTTTCAACGTTAGCTATGTTGTGTTCTTTTACGCGGGTTTTGATAGATCGCTTTGTTTGCCCTATATATGAGAGACCACATTCACATCTTGTAGAGGGATATTGCCCTTGACGGATGGTGAGAACTAACAAATCTTCTTCGGTGGCTTGAAGAATGTTCTAATAGAAGCTCTCTTCAAGATGTAGCCAATTTTGTCTGTGACACCTCTAACATGTGGTAGTACATCAGACACACGCTCGACCGTGGCCGGCTTCACTCGGTCACTATGACGTAGGCGCAGGACCCGAAGCTTGTTGTCATACAGAATCTGCTTGACGTGCTGAAGCTTGGCAGCCAGGTGTTTGCTGTCACAGATCCCTCTTGTTCTCTGTAACAAAGATTTGCCCACGGTAACTAACTGTGAAGGATGATGTTGGGATTCACCGTTTAAATATCGGTTCGTACGGGTCTTTTTTCTATACACAGTGTGTGTGTGACCTATAGTCACACTGTGTATAGAAAAACATGTTGAAATATATTCGTTTTATAAATCATAATTTGTCATAAATTTCAAGTGACACGGGAGATGTACTCATCATACTATCCATGGTGTTATGTTAATAATTTGCTCAAAATATCTTGTGTCAGCGGCTGCCTGATTTATGATCGGCTTGAGGTTTCTCATATTTCTACTTACAGCTACATTAAGATCAAATCTAACTGCTATTAATAAAACACTCATTGATTTAAAACTGTCCATCATAAGTCCACTGCTGAACATAACATATAAAATATCTTTGGCTCCATAGGGAGGGAGGGAGAGGGAAAAATAAGTTGAGATCCTTTTAATTTCGTTGCAAGAAAATAAAAATTCGTTTATAGGCTGGGTTTTTTTAAATTTACTTCTGCTGTTTACAATGGACGTTATTATGATTGTATTTACAATGGATAACATTACTCATAATTATATTCTCTTGCTCCTTTTTAATGTACTTTTCAATCTTTCCCACCCTTCTTTCCTAAATAATCGGGTAAAACATCCTCATATCCATGACTCATATTTGAGACTGTGAGAATAAAATAAACTTATATTAAAAAGGTATCTCACAATTTTTAGACAGTTCATTAATTGCACAAGCTGTTCGGTTTTGAAACGACTTGCCGATGTCAGCAAGACGCCTTCCACCCTTACCCGCTTTCATGAGATTCGTAATCAATCAAATCACTATTATATTTTAGTTCTGTCGAAATCATTATTTTTTTTATATATAGCTAATATATAGTACATTTAAGTTATGTATAATTATACAGAAACGTGTTATTATAGACTATTTTCTAGGTCTCAGCGACAATTGACGGTTCCGAGGCGCAGTGGCTTAGCAATGTTAAGCAGCGCTAAAAGTCGCGAGGCTCGAATCCCGCATGGAACAAGTATTTTTATAGCCTACAAATATTTGTTCTGGGTCTGGATGTTTGTCCTTGTGAAATTGAAAATGCCTCCACGATACAAGAGAAAACGCTAGTGTGGAGGTAACGTTATAAAATAAAAAAAAAACAATTAAAAGTAGTAATAAATCATCATCACTTTTATAAACAAAAGTAGGTACAATATTCCCGCGGTCGAACTCATGGCAACAGTTAGTGTTATAAACATAATATTATAACAGTAAAATTTTTAAAGTATCGCTAAACCGTGCTAAATTTTTGACGTGGTAGAGTCATGCTGTAGCTATATTACTGGTATAGTTGTAGCACGAATGGGTCGGCTCGACCGGGGAAGGACCACGCTCTCACAGAATACCAGCGTAAAATAGCAGCTTAATGCTGCTGTGTTTCGTATGGTGAGTGTAGAGAACCGGATACCCTTTTTACTGGAAAAGATACATTCCATCTTAGTCCTCACGGGTGACAAAGCATCTGCATTTTGATTCGTAATCGAGGATAGATACAGATGTCTATGGGCCACAGCAACCACTTACCATCAGGTGGACTGTGTGCTCGTTTGTCACCTTTATCCTGTAAAAAAAAAACCGCGCACTATTTTTTTCTCCATCCAAAGATTGTCTGGAAGATATTGTTTTAGCGATAAGATCGCCTTTTGTACATTTCCTTTTATGCCTTTTTTGTCCACATTATACTTTAAGCGAGCAATAATTTGTTATCAATTTAATGGTTTATAATATTTACGCAAATATTATACATTAAATGAAACTAAATTTATTAACTAACACCGCATAGAATCCCGTACGAATAAATTATTTGTAGTGTTAAGGACTATCTGTTTAGGAATAATATCGTTTATAAGGATCTATCGTTTAGCTACGTCGCAGTTCTGTGCCGAAACGTTTGGAATTAAAAAGTTAGATTCAAACGCGATAAAGTCTAATAAATGAAACACAATTCCGAGGGAAACTTTTTTTCTCCAATAGTCTTCTGCCTCATTATTATTATTAAAGAACTTCTTTATATTTATATATATTTCTTACGGGCTGTACTGTAGCTGTACACATCATCGTTGGAGCCACACTCAAGTGTGAGTAACGATCCAAGAGCGAGTCTTATTCCGATGATATCCCGGAGGTCAGTCTAAGCGAGATTAGAATGGCTCTCCAGTACTTTAAAAACGGCAAGGCCCCAGGCGAGGATGGAATTACAGCGGACCTTTTGAAAGTGGGTGGAAAACCGGTACTTGAAGTCCTTCAGAAGCTCTTTAATTACGTCCACCATGGTCGCATTACACCGGAGGCGTGGAGCAGAAATGCGGTGGTCTTATTCTTCAAGAAAGGTGACAACGATCTCTTGAAGAACTACAGACATTATATAAATTCTTCACCGCTGCATTGGAAGACGTTTTCAAGCTTCTGGACTGGAAAGGATACGGTATCAACATCAATGGTGAGTACATCACTCACCCTCGATTTGCCGACGATATAGTACTTATGGCAGAATCATTGGAGGACCTAAGCACTATGCTCAATGACCTCAATAGTGTTTCCCAATGGATAGGTCTTAAGATGAACATGGACAAAACAAAGATCATGTTTAATGTCCATGTCACACCTATGCCGGTAGTTTTTGGGAACACTAAGCTCGAAGTTGTTGACGAGTATTACCTGGGACAAATAGTCCGACTAGGTAAGTTCAACTTCGACCGAGAGGTCAATCGATGGATTCAAGGCGGTTGGACAGCGTTCGGGAAATTACGGCACATTTTTTCGTCAGGTATGCCTCAAAACTTGAAAACGAGACTGTATAACCAGTGCGTGTTGCCAGTGATGACCTATGGAACTGAGACGTGATCCTTCACTGCTGGCCGAATGAGGAAGCTCAAGGTCGCTCAGCGACCTCTGGAGAGGGCTATTCTCGGAGTTTCTCTGCGTGATAAACTTAGAAAGGAGGATATCCGCAGTAGAACCAGAGTGACCGACATAGCCCAACGGAGGGATGAAGTGGCAATGGGCCGGCCATATAGCTCGAAGAATCGACAATCGATGGGGGAAAAAGGTTTTCAAGTGGCAGCCTCGTACCGACAGGCGAAGTGTAGGGCGTCGCCCACTAGATGGAGTAACGACCTGGTAAGATATGCAGGAAGTCGATGGATGCAGGTGGCTCAGGACCGTGCTTTGTGGCATTTTTTTGGGGAGGCCTATGTTCAGCAGTGGACTTGTGAAGGGCTGTAATGATGATGATTTATTTATTTATTTATTGGGTCTACCAGAGATTTTACAATACATACGTTACATACATTTCTTTAACTATAATTACTATATTACTTACACAGAGTATGTAAAATCATTTAAAGGTAAACACTACAGGCTATTTTTGCTAGTATTAGGGTAAAATCTGAATGTAAGTTAATAACAGAAACAAAACAAAGCCAGAAACAAACAAAAACAAACACAATAGTAATTTTGGTAAAAGTCTGTAAAATCTTATCAATTTAAACAATTACAAAAGAGATTTAATGAATCTAATAATTAGTATTTCAATTAAAATTAGAACTTAATTTAACAACTATACTAAATATGTATTATAAGAAACTAAAAGAAAATATACGTAATATATAATATGAGAAAAAAATCACACTCAGGTTGACTGGCTGACTAGGTTGCTGATAATTAATTTACGAAATGATGATGATATTTCTTAGACCCATTATAGGTCAGTGCTCGACTACAACCCAACTGGTTGTAGCACAACAAACACTTGCTTTGAAGACAGCTAGATTGTAATCGGATGGAAAGACAGACGCTCTCAAACTATTTTATTACCTTAGTATACGCATTACAAAAGATGAAACAAATATTTTAGTTCAAATTCGTGGAATATCGACAACAAAGGGGTTCAAAATTATGTTTTTCCTGCGCACGCACTCCGTAATGAATCCTATAAAATACCAAGAGGTTGACTACTCTTTGCCTGTGCTCAAGGCTGACAAGATTGGCTACAAAAGATCATGATCACCAATAAGCCTCTAAGCACGCTTCCCCATCGAGTCCTATGCTAGGTGGTATTTTTCAGCAACAGCCCATATGTGAAGGCAGTAATCCATGACCGAACATTTATATCTTACTTAAACAATACTGATATCTCTTAAGTTTGAAACGTTTGCAAAAACCACAAAAAATAACTTATTACGTACTCGTAATTATGTTTGTGTACAATATTATAGTAATAATTGTACAAAAAATGTAAAATAGGATATTGAGAAAATGTTATCACTGGTCGAAATTAGAAATATTTTTTAATTTATTTACAATAACCCAGGTAAGTCTAACATAACATAAAAAAGTTCACAAATTATAATAACCTTTGACACCGTCGTGGCAAAATTGAGCTATATCCTTTCGTTTCCTAGCGGAGAGAAAATAACACGAGATTTGTCTTTTGTCTGAGACCTGTCTTTTGTGCTTACTCGTGTTATTGGCATTTGTGTACAATGCCGAATTTGTGTCGAAAATAACTATAACAACAATGATTAACGGCTGTCATCGTCAATAACATCGTTATCAAAATTGTTTTTATAATATTTCCTTGGAAATCTATTACATAACAAAGGTTGCCAAAAAGAAATGCCATCATAATGCCCAGAGCCACCTGCATCTATCAACTTCCTGCATTTTTAACCAAGTCGTCACATCGTCTAGTGGTATCGCCTAATATTGCGTTTGACAGTATCAGACTGAACGAGGAAAGAGCGACAAAGCAAAGGGAATTGTCCAATTTCCTAGGGTAATTTGGCTCAACGTGAACATTAACTATAATATTTAATGATTGAGTTGCGAAGCGACGCCCTAGACGAAAGTTTACCGACCAAATATATTCAAGATAGAACAATGGGATCAGTTTTTGTTTAATAAAAATTCCGAGAAGCGGCGTTTTTTTCTTTTTTAAGCGTCAAAAAGAGTGATTGTGTGCGTTAATTCCGCGTGCAAAATAATACATAGCATCTATATATCTGCATCTAATATTAACCGAAAAAATTGTCAGATAAAGTTTTGCACACATCGAACACGAAACAGAGATGTAGTGCTCTATTGTCACCAAATTAATAGCTTGGGATCCGCCCAACCAAAGAGAATATAATCACTACGTTTACGCCCAACTTAAATTACTTCCATGGTGGAATTTTGATTTATTTAATGTATAAAACATTGAGCCTAGTTTGGGAATTAAATCAATTGATAAAATTTTATTGAATCATGTTTTGTAGCTGTGATACAAATAATAAGGTTTTTTGATTCGCTTACAGCTTTAGCAGTTACGTACCAGTACATACTCGTAATATTTCTTATAGTGACGAAGTTGAGGAGCCAGATAAAATGTGTTTTAGAAGCAAATTTATATAATTGTACTATTTTATATTTTTGTACTATAAATGAGAATATAACATGTAATCTAAATTACTTACTTAATTACTTATCTTCACGCACAATCCCTGACGGGGTAGCCAGAGAGAACAGATCGCCAAGTGTCACGATCCTTACAAACCTCTTTCGCTTCTTTCAGATTCATTATCTTCTTCATGCATGCACGTCTAGGTATCCGAGTACTTTTGACCCTACCCTCTTCGAGCAATTTGCTCACATGGTCTTCGAAAGTTAGTCTCGGTCTACCTCGACACCTTTTAATATTAACTTTCGCGCTATATATTTTCTTCACCATTCGGTCTTCACTCATTCGCTCAACGTGCCCAAACCACCGAAGCACGCCCTTATCAATTTTTGTGATAAGGTCATCTTTCAAACCTGCCATATTGCGAATCTCTTCGTTTCGCTTTCGGTCGGCCATGGTAACGCCGCACATTTTACGAAGAGATCGCATCTCCACTGCATTCAACTTACTTTTATGCTTCTTCTGGCATACCCAGGTTTCGCTGCCATATAACAAAGTCGGTACCAACACTGCGTTATGTATTGCAAGGCGTGCACTCTTCGCTACGCCTTGCCTTTTGACTAACGCAGTCAGGGCACCATTGACTTTGTTCCCGGCAGCGACACGCCTGTCCACATCTAAATCACATCTTCCATCCTGGCTAAAAGCACTCCCCAAGTATACAATTTCATTTACCTGTTCTAGACATTCCTGATTTACCCATATTTCACACTTCGTTCTCTCTTCGTCCCTTTCAAATACCAGAACCTTAGTTTTATTAGCATTCAAACGGAGACCTTTAATTTCACATTCCTCTTTCATACACGTGACTAATGCCTGCAGTTCTGCCTCTGATGGTGCAATAAGCACTGCATCATCAGCATACAGCAGACAATTTACTTTAATGTCACCCAATTTCACACCCAAACAACTATCTTTCAGCTTCTGTAAACAGCTGTCGAGATACAGTATGAACAGCCAGGAAGACATGACACAACTCTGCTTTACGCCCGTTTGGACGTTAAACATGGGTGACAGGTCATGCCCTACCCGCACACAGGCTTTACAGTCACAGTAAAGAGACTGCACAGCCCTTAGCAATCGACCATCCACACCATACCCCGGCAACAGTTCCCACATTTTCTTCCTTACAACCTTATCAAATGCTTTCTCAAGATCCACAAAAGCACAGAAAATCTTCTGGTTAGCAGCCAGAAGCTTCTCCGTGATCATGCGGAGAGAAAACATTTGATCCGTGCATCCTCTTCCAGGTCTAAATGCGCATTGTGCCTCCCATAGAAATCTTTCCGATTTCTCTTGCATCCTACGTGTCAAAACCTTCGAGTAAACTTTACTTGCTAAACTGGTCAAGCTGATCGCCCGATAGCACCCGCAGTCAAAATGTGAACCTTTACCTTTATATAAAGGCACAATGACTGCGGATCGCCAATCATCCGGGACATCCCCCGTCCGCCAGCACAAATTGCACAGCAGATGAAAGCTGTCCCAGACGCGAGGCCCACCATACTTGACCATTTCAGCAGTAACTCTGTCTAGTCCCGCAGCCTTACCACATTTCAAACTTCGAATCGCTCGTTCAATCTCTTTCATACTGATGATCTCAGTGTCATCGAGGTCCGGGTCTGGCGTACCAGTCACGGCGTCATCCCCGGATCCCTCACTAAGATCATCACACGCATACATTTCTCTATAAAATTCGCTCCATCGCTGCATGACGTCCGATTTTTCTGAGAGGACGTCATTAGTTCTCGAAAGCACTTTGTTCATTCTTAAGGCCGTCGCACCACTCCGGGTCCTTCCAACCTCTTTCCAGAAGAGTTTGGAGTTCTCCTTAAAGTTGTGCGACAACCTTTCGTCCGCTTCCATTCTACACCTTTCACGCACTTCCTCAATCAGTGCTTTCGTGTGAACTTTCTGCAGCCTATATCTTTCTTTCATCTTCTCTCTCATATCCTTATCATTACTAGAGGCCAAGTAGTCTAACCATGCTTTCTTCTTCTTCTTTACAGCTTCTTTCACTTCATCATTCCACCATGCATCTCTTCTTTTACTACTGCCTCTTTTTATTGTTCCACACACTTCTTCCGCTGCACTTACCATTCCATCCCTAAGGTTCTGCCAAGTTCTTTCTACACATTCTTTTCTGCCATCGATGGTGTCAAGCTTTTCGGCTACCCTCGCTTGATATTTGTCCCTAGTATCCGCTTCCTGAAGCTTCCAGCTTCGGATGCGACAGACCGACTGTGGTTCTGTTACTGCCGTCCGGTAGCGCCAACCCGCGAACAGACCCCTAAATCTAGTAATCACTAGATAGTGATCCGTTCCCAGGTCAGCACCCCTGAACACTCGCGTATCCATCACCTGTTTTCGCAGTCGGTCATCCACCAGGAACAAATCAATCATACTTCTCTCATTCTTTCGTTCTCTAGTATACATATGGATTTTCTTGTGATTAAACATAGTGTTTGTCACAAGAAGACCCTTTTCCTTGCACACCGCCAGTATAAGCTTGCCAGCATCATTAACCCTTTTATCGCCAAACTTTCCAAGTACCGACTCGTACCCTGGTCGAGCGGTACCAACCCATCCATTCAAATCACCACATACAACAATTCTTTCGTTTCCCCTAGCTAAATCTAGAACTTCTCTTACATTCTCCCAAAACTCCTCCAGCTCAGCCCTGGACGACGAAGCTACCGGCGCATAAACAGCCAAAAGGAATAACTTCGTCAGTCCCAATTTAAAGCGAACCCAGAGAAGTCTTGAGTTCACAACCTTATATTCAGTCATAACATCGACCAACCGAGAAGACAGCAGCACCCCCACTCCCTGGCAAGCGTTCTCGCTCTCCGGGACTCCTGAACATAGAGCTAACGCCCCGCCAGGGAGCTCTTCAGTACCACTGCCCTTCCGTTTGGTCTCCGACATACACACGACATCTAATTCTCTTTCTTTCATTATTTCGATCAACTCATTCGTCTTATCTCTCATGCCTCCTCTAACATTCCACGTGCCAACTCTGCACTCTGTCCTCCACCTTCCGCCGTGTCGGGCTGTGCGTGACGGGTGGCGGTCCCCATCGCCGCTTTGCACGCTGCATTCCACACCAACGGGGACGAGCTGGTGTGCGTCGCCTTGGGGGGACGCCCTAACCCTCGTTGGCATGGGTGCGCAGCTAGTAGAATTGCAGCCCTGAAAAGGGCTGGCATGTAATCTAAATGATACTAAAAATATATTTTAATTGGCTGATTACGAAAACCAACGCGCAGTATGTACCCTCAGGCCCCGCGGTCGTTCAACTATTATACTGATTAATCTTGCACATTTGCTTGTAAACTTATGTAACAAAATTGTGCATAATTTTGTTATCGTGCGTGCGTATCTTGTCCATATGATGTATGTTTGTAAATTTCTTTATTACCTCGTGTGCTCGTGTCTTATAAATGGCTGGATTGATTTTGACAGTTAAGGCTGTATTCGTCTTAAAATACCAAATATCCTTTGAGAGCTGTTTGAAAAAAATGGCAAATTTTTGGCGCCAAATAATAACACATGTTTTTTTTTCTAGGATAAGGGTGACAAACGAGCACACAGTCCACCTGATGGTAAGTGGTTGCTGTGGCCCTTAGCCATCTACATCTATCCTCTATTACAAATCAAAATGCAGATGCGTTGTCACCCGTGAGGACTAAGATGGAATGCCTCGTTTCCAGTAAAAAGGGCCTTTGGCCACCTGCACTCACCAAGCGAAACGCAGAGGTAAACCTCTACTTCACGCTGGTATTCTGTGAGGTCGTAGTACCACCCCGGTTCGAGCTGGCCCATCCGTGCGACAGCAAAAGCTGTCGCGTGGCTCTACCACTGTTTAAATATGTTATATATGTTATGTTATATATGCTATATGTTTAAATTTAATTAGAAATAATTATTTAGTTTAAAAAATAGGCCAGGTTTGTGTCGGACCTTGTGCTATCATATGAAATTTAGTTCATAAGAGTGTATCGGTACACTAAAAAGTCAGGGTCAAATTTAAAAATAATGCACTAAAAACACTCTTGTTTCGGTCTTATATGCATTATTTTTAAATTGATTTTTTGCAGTTAGGTTTTTGAATTTTTTTTATTATATTTCTTTTTCCCTGGCACAGCCTAACATGAATTTCCGTTGCAGAGAGGATTTGCCTTAAGAGGCTAAAACAACTAGGTTTGTTCATCCCTAACACCCTCAGTTCAAGAGGTGAAAACTAATACAAAATAACTTCGTTGTATGATGATGAAGAAAATGGTGATGAAAGTGAAACAAGTAAGTGGACCATATTTTAAAAGAATAAGACATAGACATTTACATCTATCCACGATTAAGAATCTAAATGCAGTTGCGTTGTCACCCCTGAGGACTAAGACGGAATGTTAAGGGTCTGCGGTTCTCTACACTCACCATAAAAAACACAACATCATTAAGCCGTTATTTCCACGCTAGTGTTTTATAAGAACATTGTCCTTTCTCGGTCGGGTCAATCTATTCGTGTTAAGGCGGCTCTTCACGTTGGCCAACATACTGGCAAATGTGTTGTCCAATAACGATGGCCATCGTGTAGAGCGGGTGTTTATGCTTACGTTGGCATGTATTGGAATGATGGCCTACAAGTTGGCGCGAGATCCGTGTGGTGTCGGTTTTTTACAAAAGATCAAAGGGTTGTGGCAGAGTATTGGCCGCCGCGTCCACACGTTGGGCGCACGTTCAGTTTGCTACGACCTACCAAAGTGATCACACGCACCTGATTTAAATTTTATATGCACTCATCGTAACTAGTGTCTACATAATGGTAGTAACAATGAGCAATGAAAAAACTTTTCGCTTTATAGAGCCCTACCAAGCCGAAAATTCATTCACAAACACAAGTCTTTTTTCAAAAAAACGTTACCCCCACACTAGGATTTTCTCCTGTATCGTGGAGGCAGCTTACAAACATAAATTGCATAACAAACAACCAGACCCGGAGCAATTATTTGCATGCCATACAAATACTTAATAGAATCAGGCGTTACTTTGCGGAAGTCCATTATATTAAATTTGACAAAAAATTTCTTTGCGTACATCCGCTAGATAAAATAAAATGATGTGTCGGGAGGTGCTCTTCAAACTAGGTAAGACACATCATTTTATTTTACCTAGCGGATGTACGCAAAGTAATTTTTTGTCAAATTTAATACAAATACTTGTTCCGTGCGGGATTCGAAACCACGGCCCCCAGCGCAGCAACTCATTGCTGAGGCACTACGCCACGGAGCCGTCAAGAAATCAAATTTCTTTTTTTCCATTTCTTTTTGATCACCCTTTTCTTATACACATTCACGTTGTAGTGGTATGCTGTGAATAAATAAACTACAGCAGCCGTTAGCGCCTCAACATTCATTTTAATAAATTCCGAAGAAAACTGAACGACCTTCCAACGTGTGGACGCTATCACAAATTCTTGGCCAATATCTCTGCCAACACATTCGCCACTATATTGGCCAACGTGAAAACCCGCCATTAAAACCACAGTATAGCTGCAGCATGGCTCTACCCCGTAAATAAATAAGAATGTAGTAAGCTTTAAAAACTTTACCAACATAGTAGTTGTTCTATATATATGAACCTACAAAACTTGTTTGATTAAATATGTGTACTTACACACTAAACATTTTTACGGTACGGTATAAATTTATACGAGACATATTCTGTGGGATAGCGCTTTTATGCAAGGTCGCTTTTAAAGCATTTGTTGTTTTTTTTTCCCCATGAGTCAATTTCCATTTTAAAAACACGTTGAGATGCTTCCTGCTAATAATTTAAATCAAAATTTGAGAGACAGTTTCGATTCCAAACATACATATAATACATTTTAAAATTGGCTTTTTAAAAGAGGTTTTTTCAAAGAAGTAACTTAAAAGTTTATCATTTAACTAGCACCGCAATGATTCCTTTTGGTGTCTTTTTTATATAGAAGAGGAGGAACGAGCATTAGGCTGACGTGATGGTGAAATTCGGCCGTCGCCCATGAAGAACTGCAATAACTTTGTTGTTTAGATGACACAATTTTTAAATTTAATATTTCTTTTTACTTGACATCATTATACATATCTTTCATAATCAAATAAAATTGAAGTGACTCTATAATATTGAAATAACTGAGTTTTATTAAGTTTTTTACGCGGTAGAGCCATGCTGCAGCTATATTAGTAGTATAGTTGTAGCACGAATGGGTCGGCTCGACCGGGGAAGGACCAAGCTCTGAGAGAATACCAGCGTAAAATAGCAGCTTAACGCTACTATTTTTTGTATGGAGTGTAGAGAACCGGAGACCCTTTTTACTGGAAATGAGGCATTCTATCTTAGTCCTCACGGATGACAACGCATCTGCCTTTTGATTTGTAATAGAGGATAGATGTAGATATCTATGGGCCGCAGCAACTGCTTACCATCAGGTGGACTGTGTGCTCATTTGTCACCCTTATCCTATAAAAAAAGTGCATTGGGTTATTTGAATGTCATTAAGACATAAATAAACTGTCTGTCTGCACGGGCTAATCTTAGAAATGGCGGAATCGATTATGATGAAACATTACAAACACATAGAGAGCAATGCCAGGAGGTATCTAGGCTATATTTCATCCAAAATCCTTGAATATTTAAATTTAAATTACTTCTCTGACTTTTAAAATGTTAAATGGAATTGACTTAGGTTAAGCGTACGTAGAAATATGAATTATTTGTTTATTCGTGATTAATACTTACCTAATATTTTCTCTCCGTGTAGTGGCGAGTAAGAATACCCACTACCCCGTATCTTCCCGTGGGTGTCGTAAGAGGCGACGCAGGGAAACTGAGGCAGAACTCGTCCGTCCGATTGATTATTAATTTTAGTCTTTGAGACAGTTCCGTGTTGACTATCAGGTGCGCGTAAACTGTTCAATCGTTTTTTTTATTAAATTCTTGTTAATAAATGTTATTACTTATTGTTATTATTCTTATTGTTACGTCCTGTGTTTCTTGTTTTATTTTAATGATGCATAACGCGTACGTTTATAGTGCTCGTAAATACGGCAACATGTTAATGTGTCTTGGAGAATCTCATAAGGCCACAGAGGATTTAGATCAGTAAGCTTTTTATACCTAATTTTTTTTAAATAACTTAGTACTGAACTGATCTGAATAGGTACATAACATAATACATCAGAATAATAAACATACGTACACGATGAATAAAAAAGCATGACTATATACGCGTTTGAAACCCGCACGGAACAAGTGTTTATAATAATTGATTGAGTATGTATGTGAAACGTCTCAACGATAAAGGAGAAAATCAAACTGTGGGGTATATTATTTAAAATAAATCTGTTACTTATACTGTTACTATATACTGTACTAATACTGTTACGCCTGGGCACTCCCGATGAGGAGGTGGAGGAAATGTATGAGGATATATCTAGAGCCATGCGTTCCTCCAAAATCCATTATACGGTATTAATGGGAGACTTCGACGCAAAACTAGGCACTAGAGAGAACGGTGAGCTGAAGTTAGGTAAATTTGGAACAGGATAACGGAACTCAAGGGGCCAGCAGTTGGCCGACTTCATGGAGAAAGAGGGACTCTTTATGATGAACTCTTTCTTTCAGAAGCGGCCTCACAGTACCTGGTCGAGCTCCAACAGTTCGATAAAAAATGAGATTGTCTTCATTATGACAACTAGACGGCAACATCTCAGTGATAGTGATCGCGTGGGTGAAAACCAAACAAATGGTGAGAGGCACACTGAACCTCAACATTAAGTTGGAGAGGTCACGTCTAATGAAGTCAACGCTCCGTTCCCCTCGTGCTCTAATCCAAAGTTCCGAAACCTTTCAGCTCGAGCTACGAAACCGTTTTCAGTGCCTAGAAGATTGTAAACTGTCCATGCGGTCGGAGCTAAGTTTTGCAAGACCTGCCGCAGAAGAATAAAAAAACTCTCCGATCACGCTCTTAATATCATGGCTGTTCGACGGGAAATCAAGCTGCAGTCTTCAGTAGATTTGACAGCATACAAGCAACTGTACAGACAGATGCTCGTATTGAAGAAGCGATTGAGCGGAACCAGTTCTTCAAACTCTTTGCTAGAGATCTGTCTGCCAGAAAGAGCCAACTGTCGAAACTGATGATCGAGTGTGGCAGTGTCGTTTCCGGGATACCTGAGATTTTGAGTGAGATTGAGAGGTTCTATGGGCAGCTGACACATCATCGTTGGAGCCATATTCAAGTGTGAGTAGCGATCCAAGAGCAAGTATTATCCGACACTATTCCGATGATATTCTAGACGTCAGTTTGAGCGAGATTAGAATGGCTCTCTAGCACCTGAAAAACGGCAAAGCCCCAGGCAAGGATGGAATTACAGCGGAGCTTCTGAAAGCGGGTGGAAAACTGGTACTTGAAGTCCTTCAGAAGCTCTTTAAGTCCGACCTCCATGGTGGCACTACAACGGAGGCACGGAGCAGAAGTGCGGTGATATTGTTCTTCAAGAAGGGCGACGACAACGCTCTGTTGAAGAACTACAGACGGATTTCCCTTCTGAGCCGCGTTCACATGCTGTTTTCGAGAGTCATTACGAATCGTCTCGCACGCAGACTCGACGACTTCCTGCCTCCCGAACAAGCCGGTTTCCGAAAAGGCTTTAGCATCATAGACCACATATCCAAGCAGCATGCAAGCTGTATACTTATACAGTTCTTATAAGTAAAAAGTTGGCACAAATTATGCAGCTTTATGCATTATTAGCGCTGTACAGTAGCTGTACAAGCATAAAAGAGGGTGTATAACTGCTGTATTACAGCTGCACTTTAGTGTGCAAGGAAACTATTACACTACAGATATTTTCTTATAAGTAACTTATAAAGACAAACGTTCTCATTTGGTTTTTGAATGGGATTACAAATGAATATAAAACCAAAGAACGTTTATTGAATGATGGCGACATTTAATGTACCTATGTACAATATATTTAACATATTAATAATATATTTGAATTCGAGTTGAGTTTGACGATAATAATTGGTGAATTTAATATGCCAAATTAGATTTACGGCAAACTTGTATATGTTTTCTAACGAAAAATTGCCGTGCTAGCATAATAACAAAATAATATAAGGACAAAATACAAATACGGTACATAACTAAATATCGGTTGTATAGGTTAGAATTAAAAAAAATTAAATTAATGCATATTGTGTGGCACATTGCGACACAGTGATCATTAGTCAAACTGAAATAATGGTATAGGATAAGACTAATGTCTAATATTCCAAAATTTATATTTTTATTTTGTTTTTATGGGTCTTAAAATGGCGACTGTTTACTAAGCAGCCTTAACTCTATTTCGAGGGTCTTATAGTCTTAGTAGCTGTACTATATGTATGTTATGGATTATCTCATGTAGCTATTGGTTTTTAATCAGTTCTACAATAGGATATTTTTATTACTTACGCTGTATAGCAGTTTTTTTAACACAACATATAACTCTCTTTAGATATACATATAAGAGATGAAAAATATTGTCTTGGAAATAGTGTTCGATAAATTTAATTTAGATTTAACATGGTCTTTTTACTGCACCATAATTTTATATCACTCTCATAGACAGAAGTCATTAAACTACTGTATTTATAATAGTGTAAAATGACACCATAAGAATAAGTTTTAGAAGAGAGTTTGCATACACCATTGTCCAGAAATAAGATTATAGTGATACTATAATCATCATAATCCATCATCATTACATCTCTTCACAAGTCCACTGCTGAACATAGGCCTCCCCCAAGGAATGCCACAAAGCACGGCCCTGAGCCACCTGCATCAGAAACAGAAACAGAAACAGAAACTTTTTTATTCAATATAGATTATAAATAATACTTATTGAAAGTCACTCTTTTGAATGATTACCACTGGTTCGAAAAAAACCTCTGTCCTGGGAAGAACCAGCAAGAAACCCAGCGGGACTTTTTTTTTAAATAACAGCTTACAATCATGTATGTTACACAAATTAACAACACAAAAAATTAGAAATAGCATGGTAGCGATCACCTCATTTCCAGGGGTTATTATCATCTATAAATTCATTAATATTATAATAACCCTTTTTATACAAACTTAGTTTAATAAAGTTTTTGAACTTTGAGCAGGTCAAATTTTGTATATTTTCTGGAATTTTGTTGTAAAAGCGTATACATCGCCCCAAGAATGAATTACTGACTCGATGGAGTCGAGTAACTGGTACTACTAGCTTGTGTCTGTTCCTAGTATTTACAGAATGAATATCACTTAGTTTTGTAAAACTACTTTTATTTTTGTATATGAACATTACATTTTCATAAATGTATTGAGAGGCCAAAGTTAATATATTAATTTCCTTAAATTTTTGTCGCAGCGACTCTTTAGGCTTTAAATCATAAATTGCTCTTATGGCCCTCTTCTGTAAAACAAATATAATTTCAGTGTCAGGTGCGTGTCCCCATAGCAAAATACCATACGACATTATGCTATGGAAATAGCTAAAGTAAACTATTCTAGCTGTTTCAACACTAGTTAAGACTTCTAATCTTTTTTACGGCATATGCTGCAGAACTAAGTCTGCTTGCTAGTTTTGATATATGGGGGCTTCATTGAAGCGTCGCTTCTAGTGTGATTCCAAGAAAAATGGTGGTATCTACAAGACTCAGTTTCTCCCCATTAAAAATTACATTAGTATTTAATTGTTTGACATTTGGAGTCATAAATTTCATACATTTCGTTTTAGTGCCATTTAAATGCAAATTATTAACATTGAACCAATTTACTAATTTAGATATAGCATTATTTACTTCGTCATATTTTAGCAATTGTCTACTTAATTTGAAAATTAAAGAAGTGTCATCTGCAAATAATACTATATAATGGTTATCTCCTACTATGTAAGGTAAGTCATTAACGTATACAAGAAACAGAAAGGGGCCGATATTGAGCCTTGAGGCACGCCCATTTGTACCATCGACCCTGAAGAACTCATACTGTTAATGACAACTTTTTGCGTTCTCTTAATTAAATATGAAATAATTAATTTAAGAGCATCACTTCTTACAACGTAGTGTTGAAGTTTCCTGATTAATGTTTCATGGTGAACACAATCGAAGGCTTTGGATAGGTCACAAATTATACCCAAAGCATCCTGTGAATTCTCCCATGCATTAAATATATATTTAATCAGCTCAACACTGGCATCAGTTGCCGAGCGACCCCTTGTGAAATCAAATTGATTTTTATGAAGTAAATTATTTATATTAAAGAAATTTAACATTTGATCAAGAATAATTTTTTCAAAAATCTTACTAAGTGTTGGTAGAAATAGAGTCAAGAGAAATAGGTCTAAAATTGGCGGGGTCTAATGTACTACCAGATTTAAATAAAGGTATTACTTTACTATACTTCATTAAATCAGGAAACACACCAGATTCGATACTAGTATTAAAAATAATAGCTAAATGAGGCGCGATTGTATCTATTATAGACGCAATAACTTTAACGGAAATCCTCCACAGATCCGCAGTTTTCTTAACATCAATAGTTTTAAAATATTTTACAATATCTTTTGATAATACTTTAAAAATGCAAAATTCTTTGTACACACATTTACATTTTGTTTAAGTAATGAATCGGCGACCGCAGGAGAAGAATTCAGTGACTTATTGGTTAATATCGGAATATCAGTAAAATATTTCTCAAAAACCATTGCAACGTCCTGATCTGATTCGGTTAATTTGTTACTAACACTTAACTGGTAGTTTGAATTGCGAGAGTTGATCTTACCAGTTTCGCTATTAATTATACTCCATATCATATATTTTATTTCATGTCATTTATTCCATATCATCCATCGACTTCCTGCATATCTTACCAGGTCGTCACTCCATCTAGTGGGGGGACGCCCTATACTTCGTCCGCCGGTACGAGGCCGCCACTCGAGAACCTTTTTTCCTCATCGGCAATCGGTATTTCGAGCTATATGTCCGGCCCATTGCCACTTGAGCTTACTAATTCGTTGGGCTATGTCGATCACTCTGGTTCTACTGCGGATATCCTCATTTCTAAGTTTATCACGCAGAGAAACTCGCTGAGCGACCTTGAGCTTCCTCATCCGGCCAGCAGTGAAGGACCACGTCTCAGTACCATAGGTCATCACTGGCAACACGCACTGGTTGTACAGTCTCGTTTTCAAGTTTTGAGGTAAACCTGACGAGAAAATGTGCCGTAATTTCCCGAACGCTGCCCAACCGAGTTGAATCCGTCGATTGACCTCTTGGCCGAAGTTGGACTTACCTAGTCGGACTATTTGTCCCAGGTTAACATACTCATCAACAACTTCGAGCTTAGTGCTCCCAACAACTACCGGCATAGGTGTGACATGAACATTAAACATGATCTTTGTTTTGTCCATGTTCATCTTAACTATCTGTTGGGAGACACTATTGAGATTATTGAGCATAGTGCTTAGGTCCTCCAGCGATTCTGCCATAAGGACTATATCGTCGGCAAATCGAAGGTGAGTGATGTACTCGCCATTGATGTTAATACCGTATCCTTTCCATTCCAGAAGCTTGAAAACGTCTTCCAATGCAGTGGTGAAGAATTTCGGGGATATAACGTCATCTTGTCTTACACCTCTCTGCAATTGGATAGGTTTCGTACTCTGGTTCTGTACTCGTATAGCCATCGTAGTCCTACTGTACAAGAACTTCAGCACTTCGATATACCGACAGTCAACTTGGCATCGCTGAAGGCATTGCAGCACCGCCCAAATTTCGACGTAATCAAATGCTTTCTCATAGTCCACATACGCTAGACATAGTGGTAAATTGTATTCTTCGGATTTCTGTACAATTTGCCGAAGGATATGTATGTGGTCTATGGTGTTAAAGCCCTTTCGGAAACCAGCTTTTTCGGCAGGCTGGAAGTCGTCAAGTCTGCGCGCGAGACGATACGAAATGACTCTCGAAAACAGCACGTAGACGCGGCTCAGAAGGAAAATCGGTCTGTAGTTCTTCAAGAGATCGTTGTCACCTTTCTTGAAGAATAAGACCACTGCATTTCTGCTCCACGCCTCCGGTGTAGTGCTACCATGGAGGACGGAATTAAAGAGCTTCTGAAGGACTTCAAGTATCAGTTTTCCACCCGCTTTCAGAAGCTCCGCTGTAATTCCATCCTCGCCTCGAGCCTTGCCGTTTTTAAGGTGCTGGAGAGCCATTCTAATCTCGTTCAGACTGACGTCCGGGATATCATCGGAATAGTGTTGGATAAGACTCGCCCTTGGATCGTTACTCACACATACGTGTGGCTCCAACGATGATGTGTACAACTGCCCATAGAACCTCTCAATCTCACTCAAAATCTCAGGTATCCCGGAAACGACACTGCCACACTCGATCTTCAGTTTCGACAGTTGGCTCTTTCTGGCAGACAGATCTCTAGCAAAGGCTTTGGAGCCCTGGTTCCGCTCGATCGCTTCTTTTATACGAGCAGCATTAAAGTTGCGTAAGTACCGCCGCATGCATTTGGAGATCTGTCTGTTCATGATATTCAATATGAGATTAATGTTCTTTCAGACTTGTTAATAGCAATCCAAAATCACTGGCACAATGCCATTATTTGTTCCTAAACACCTCTGTCAGAACAACCTATTGATTTTTACAAATGTATTATACTTGCTTAAGTATAATACCAAACCATGCAAGCGTGGATTTGGAGGACATCTGGACTTCAAATTCTGGACTACCTTAAAATTATTGCGAGGAAGATCCGGCAACGCACCGCACCCCTGGTATTCCAGTTGTGCGGCATGGGTGGTGGTAAACACTTATTATTAGGAGAGTCACACGCTCATTTGCCCACTCTTATATAAAAATCATATGTTTAATAACATAACAATTATGATATGGGTGATTATTTGCACCACTGGAGTAACGAAACAGATTTGAATTACAGGCAGTCTATCAACACCACCACCAGTATCGTTATTATCACTTCTTTTCTTACAGGTTAACACGCAAATATCAGACGCTCAACGTGGGTTCAGACCAGCAAGAAGTACTGACAGTAATCTACTCAGCTATGTGACTAAAATCGTGCCAATAGTGGATAAGGTTGAACAGATGGACGTGGCTTATTTCGACTTCAAGAAGGCGTTTGATATGGTTAATAACGATGTATTGTTGAAAAAATTGGCAATCGTCGGTTTCACTCCACATCTACTAAAGTTCTTTGCTAGCTTTATGTGAGATATGCAGCAGTATGTACAATAAGTAAAACTGTCGGAAAAATATTTACGTGGTAAATTTAGCCAGTTCAATTGTACCCCAGTCAACATTGAACATGTGTTGACAGACAGAACGGAAATAGATTCCTACCGCTCATGAAATTGCTTCAAAACTTCTTTCTTCTGAAACGGTATTTAAAGAACATAGTTTTATTAGAAAATGTGTATTTATGTTGTATATTTTCTTTAAAATTGAGCCAAATATTAAATGCTATAGGGACTTTTGCACTATTTTATCTGCATGGGTGATAGTTCTTACAAAGTACATAATTTTCCTCATAGATACAGTCATAAAAAAGGGAATAATGCTGTAAAAAATAATATAATTTTATCGAATAAAAATTATATCTTTAGCATGCGCACACTCTTGTGTTAACGAGTTCCGCATAAGACACTTCAGTCAGCTTCTTACCAAACGGAATGAGCTTTACTGTAGATATGTACTGTGAAGAAATGAATACAATGATAAAGAAGCTCGCACGTCTCCAACCAGCTTTATTTAATCGCCCGGCCCCGCTCCTCATGCATGACAACGCGCGACCTCATACTGCATAACAGACGGTCTCCAGTTACATGAGCTGGGGTTGAAAGCCGTAATCACGAGACCTTGCACCTACAGACTTACTTTTTCCAGAATTTGGATAAGGTTTTGGGGAAAAAAATTCAATACCCTAGAGGCAGTACAAAATGCCTTTGAAAAATGTTTGCCTCTCGTCAAGTTGATGTTGCTCGTTGGCAAAGGTGCATCGGTGGCATGGGTGATTACTTTGTTTAATAGAAAAAAAATATGTTAACATATTTCACAATAACGGCAATTTTGTAGGTAAAGACATAATATATGTCGGTACCAGATTGTAGAATTGATCATATCATAAAGTAGTCGATCTTTTCGTGAAACGGAGGCATTTCACTATATTTAACACTGTCTTTTGACCAAATCAAAATATAGCTTGACCAAATAAATCAATAGAGATCGTTTGACGATATTAACTAAACACAACATTGAAATTTCATGATATGGTCATATCGTAACATTATTTCATTATTCGCCATTATTGTTTCTGTTAGTTAGTTAGTTACAGTCTATATACGTCTCCCTGGTAGAAAAATGCCTACTCTTATTCCTGAGATTGTTTTAACGTTAACCCCTATCATAATTTAAGATTATAATTTAATTCTAACAGGCTTATAATCCGATTTGTGAGCAGGGTAGCACAGCGGAAAAAGGTTTGCCTTAAAATTTTTAGAGAACTCGAATAAGCCCTATGCTTTTTTTTAAAAAAAAAAACGTTACTACCACATTAGGACTTTCTCCTGTATCGTGAAGGCAGTTTAAATACATACATTGCACAAGAACAAACATCTAGACCCGAAACAATTATTTGTAGGCCATACAAATACTTGTTTCGTGCGGGATACGAACCCGCTGCCCCCAGCGCTGCAACTCATTGTTAAGCTACTTTTTTTTTAAAATTTATTTATTAATGTATTTATGAAACAGTGGTGTTACTTAATTTTAAACTCGCCAAACTTTTACGTTTGATGTACTGCTGCACGGAGCCGTCATGCTTGATCCATGTTGACACCTTTGATTTGGCACCTTGACTGCTTATTGCAATTTAAACTGTTGATTAAGGACGTGCTCTGAGCTAAAGGAACAACAGCGCGAAACTACCATGTCTGTAAAATTAAATATAAAGACAGAAGATAAAACAAAGCAGGAGGGTTTTCCCTAATAAAAACTTTCTCAGAAATAAGACGCCTGTGTCTGACAATGTAATCTAGGCTGGTACTTTACAGGACGGCTGAAACTAATGTTGAAAAATGATTTTTATTTGACTTATTTTATAGAAGAATCCCTATTTGTCCTCAAGATAAGTTTTTTTATTAACGCGGTTTCATAAAGACAAACGCTTTACGCAGCCTTTAAACTCATCAAAACATCTATGACGTGTAACACTGCTCGTGAGCTCTAAGTTAGGCCATAAGTTATAATCCATAGGATCCTACAAATAGGGTGACCATTATTTTGACCCGATGAAATCAGAAAAAATTATCATTACTCTACTTTTGTTCACTATACCTCTGTGCTAAAATAGATCCTTATTCAAATATCCCATGTTTAGGCCAAAAATGGTCATTTTGAGACGGCATCCAATCACTCATTCAAAAAGAAATCATTGTTTAATTATACCGTCGCGTTAAGAGCCGTTTGTGTGTTGACTCTATAGCTAGTTTGCGTGTCAGCTAGGTTGGTTTTGAATTCTTAGTGCGGCGTATTATTTAATATCGAACGAAGGAGCTTAGTTGTGTTTGTAACGCTGAACCGTGTGATTCATGAAGAAATCGCGTTAGTTCCCTATTTGTAATTTGGTGAGAAATGCATCCGGGACATTGAATGTGGAATTTTGAGCTACTGTTCGTTACTTGTGTCGGGTATCACGTGTTCGATTCTACGATGAACGTTGAATTAGTCGAGTTGAAGTTAGTTAAATGTACAATAAAGTTGATAGACTGAAATAGTGAAATGAAGAAAAAAATTGTCCATTGTGGACGCCTGCTAGAGTGATGCAGCATTGTGGGGCAACATGGAAACCGGCCGCTGCCAGGTCACCTCAGCTGGGCCAGGTCACCTACATATACACACCACTAAACACCACTTCACATGCATCTACTTTACCTACGGCCTGACCGAGCCTTGGGGCGGTCTTAGATTCAGATTCAGGTACGTACTATTTATTTAACTTGCCTTCTCTCTATTGTGTAGTATGATAGGTTATTTTTCCATAAGGCCACTTGAGCCCGAACCCTCGGGTGCCAGTCGAGGAGGCTACTATGGGCCCTAGCCAAAGCGATCTTTGCAGGGGCAGCTGTGGGCCGTAACATCCCATATTAGCCAAAATCTTAGTTTCAAGGAGGTGTCCTTGATAATTTTCTTTGATTTTGACACCGTTTCTAAAAGAAATAAGAGAGGTTTGCCAGTGACGGAAATTTAAAACATTTACTGTTAGATTAATAGCGCATTTTGTCAATGCGAAACAACTGTAGCAACACCAGTGTGGAAACCAAATCTCGTTATTTTGTTGATAATTCTATTTTATTACAAAAAGTTATCTTTGGAGAATACGATATTTCACTAAATTGACGCCGCAGGGCGTTGTTAAGGCAAACGACTTTTTGTCTTGGAACTTTGAAACTTTTGTCTTTGTTCTTAAGCAATTGCGCTCAAAGCTGATACGGCACTAATTTGATTGGATCATATTTTAATATACACTGTATATAAGATCGACTAATACATAAGTCTCTCTACATTTTTCTTACCTAGGACTGTATATTGCCAACTAATCTTTATAGAATAATGTGTCAACTTCTAAAAGTATTAACAATCAAGATGGTCCCCTGTTGTCAAAAGTTGTTAAAAAATTAGCTGACGACAAACATCAAGAACATTTACTATTCCTCGCTGCCTTTTTACATGCAAATTATAGCTCTTCGTTACACTGACATAATAAATATTATTTAACAAATTATTCCATTCTTCCAACAAACAGTGTTGAAAAGACGCCAAAGAATAAGAAAATAATAAATAAAAACAAAAGAAAATTTATAACAACAAAAACAAATCTCAGAGCAACGGTGTACTTATTTACATTTATGAATATTAATTTATAAATTTGTGACATTTTATATTTAGCTAAAAAATCACACGGGGATATTTTAAGAGAAATAGAGAACATCAAAGACCAATTTACCAGTACAAACAATTGAGCACTGCGGTGCGCGGACCTGGAGCCTGAATGACCTTGACAAAGCGGCGACCGCAGAGATTTTAACCGACGGCAACACCGTCTATCAACTACTTTCTGTAATACTTAAAAAAGTGCAAAGATTAATAAACTGCAGAGGTGACAAGTATATAAGTGATATACTGCCTATTATGCTTGCGCATCACTGAGAGTTATGTCGCGGTTAAGCATCTTTAATTAGATTTTGCACATTGTGGTGCTGTAGTTTCTTCCGGTAGGCATCAAGAGCTATCAAGTGTTTAAGTTTTACGGACGTAATAGTTTTTATTACATTTGTTGAAACGTATCTATTTGTGTTGTATTAGTAGCTCTGGATCATAGCCCTCGCTGTAAATTTCGCCCGGGTTTGATCCACCAATGAAATTTTTTATTGCAATTTTAAGTGCTGACTTAGCACGTGCTCGTCGGTGAAGGAAAACATCGTGAGGAAACCCGCATGTCTGAGGAATAAGAAAAAAAATTCGAAGACATGTGAAGTTCGCCAACATGGATTGGGGCAGCGCGGTGGATATATCCTTGTCCTAAAAACCTCTTAGAAATAAGAGGAGTCCTGTACTCAGCAGAGGGACTTCCGAGGAAGACACTGAAGGTTTTTATAAATGGCACTTGTAAACAATATAATGAAAATAAATTTAAATTTTGAAAATGGAACTTCTTGTCAATATTATTGTGTAGGTATTTTATTAATTTGTCATTTGTTTACGATTTGGCACAAATTGAAAATTGTCTGTGTCACGTCAGCATGAATTTAACGTCAGAAACTTTTCTTACAATGAATTTTTATGACTTTCGATGTCATTTAATTCAACCAGAAAGACCCATCTCATGCCACTGTTTAAAACTGGCTTAATGAGTTTAAATGTAGTCGCACTAATTTCGCCGATGATCTGCGTAAGGGAGGGCCTTCTACAGCGATGACTAATAATAGCATCAGTTTTGTGCGGCGTATGATAGAGAGTGACAAAATAGTGACTTATCAGCAGATTCTGACAAGCTTAGGCATCGGTATGAGTTAAGTGTTTGAAATCCTCCATGAACATTTAGCGGTCGGGAAGCTTTGTGCCTCATAATTTGACACAGGCCCGAAAACTCCGACGTGTTGATTGGTGTCGTGAAATGGTTCAAAGATTTAATGCAGGTGACTCAAATGCTGTGTCCATTATACTTATGGGTGACGAAAGTTGGATTTATTATTATGATCCTGAAAATAAGAGACAGTCTGCTGTCTGAGTGTTTCCTTCCGAGGAGTTGCAAACTAAAGTGAAGAGAGGTCGAAGCGTCAAAAAAGATGGTGACCTCATTCTTCGGAAGGTCAGGTCATTACGCAACAATTATTTTAAAAGATCCAAAAACAGTTACTGCAGAGTATTACACTAAAAATTGTTTGCCACTTATCTTGGAAAAAGTTCGGAAGAAACCTCGAAGTAGGATCCCCCTTCACCACGACAACGCCTCGTCGCACACCGCCAAGCAAACAATCGACTACTTGGTGACGTCACACGTGGAATTACTGGGTCACTCGTCCTAAAGCCTCGACCTCGTACCTTGAAATTTTTATTTATTTCCAAAAATAAAAGAAAAACTTCTAGGAAAACGTTTTATGAACGCCGAGGAAGCAGTGGCTGCGTTTCAAAATGCCGTCGAAGAGACCCCTAAGGATGAGTGGGCAAAGTGCTTTTCTCAGTGGTTCGATCTTATGCAGCGATGTATTGATGTAAATGGACACTATTTTGAAAAGATACAATAAAGCTAATAACTTGCCAGTTTGTTCAGTTTTTGATTTTCTAAGTACTTTTAAAGTCACCCTTGTAAATCCTGTTACTACTACACCTTTGTATCGTGCAAAATTGCAATATTGATATTCGTTTCAGATACCGAATATCATTAGTTAGATCCGCAACTTTTTTGTCATTTCTTTTTGTTATATCTTGAAACCTTTTTAAAAATTGACGCAAGCTCTCTATTATTCGTTACATTTTTCTGTAACGTATTGGGTATCTTGGATAAGTTTGTAATTTTTTTTATCAAATAATTTTCATAATAAATTATTACGTTTTCTACAATGACTTCCTTCTCTTATTTATTTATTTAAAAACTTAAATGTAACACCTTAAGGTAAAGGGTACATAGGGCGGACTTAATGGCATATGGCATTCTCTGCCAGTCAACCCTGGGTGCCAAAGACAATTGTAGGCAGGTGTGAAACATAATACATAAATAAAGTGTATTTATATTAAAATATAATATATACATAGTACATACATACACAACATATATTTAAATATATATAACTGTTTAGGCCAAAAACGTAATATTTAAAAAAAAACTTGCATCAAGATGCATGCGCGGAACAGTATACTGAACGCCACGGCTTTGTCGACAAGTGTTGTTTGCGTACGTTAGTGGGTCGGGCGCGGCTGGTGTCCATATTTGTACGCGTCGTTCGAATTTGTTATCGAATATCTAGGTCAGGTTGGGACCGCCTCGAATTGAGTGTCTGTTTTGAGTGATACGTGACAATTTGAGTTTTGAGTGATTAAATTAACTGATTGCCAATAATTGTTGCGCGACGGACGGCTTGTATTGAGTTTGAATTATTAACTTAAACTTGATTGACATTAATTTGATTCGACGAGTTGCTTCGTGTCATTTTGATATCGTGCAAAGGAATTTTGCCTTGTTGTGTGGAACGCTAAACTTTGAGACTCGAGAAGAGGCCGTGTTCGTACCCGTGTTTGTAATTTTGTGCTAAGTGAACCCGGAACATTGAATATTGAACTTTGAACGACTGTTCGTTACTTGTGTCGTGTGTCACTTGTTTTAATTTCGATGAACGTTGATTTGGTTGACCTTGAAGTTAATTTTTTTTATAGGATAAGGATATTTAAATGTACAATAAAGTTGATAAAGTTGATAGTGAAAATGATAGCAGAAGTTTTCAATTGATGATCGACCACTGGAGGGATCGCACATTTGGAGAAAATCAGCGCCTGAGGATCTGCGGTCCGACTTCACCGGGGATGTCAGGTTACACATGTACACACTACTTCACACTACTTACATGCACATCACTTACCACCTGACTGGTACCCTGTGGTCAACCCTACCTCCGGAAATCGGTAAGTTGTGCTTGCTTATTTGCAATTAATTTAGAATTATCCATAGGCCATTGGGCCCGAACCAAGGCGACCTTTGCCGGGGCAGCTGGGGGCCGTAACAATAACATATATTTACATACAATAATACATACATACATATATGTAATGTTTATTCATGCTTATAAACTTTATAAATATCCGTATTAATATATAAATAAATAAATATTTGAAGAAAGAAATATGTCAGTTAGTAAGTGCCTTCAGGTAATGTTGTCGTAGAAGTAATTTAAATGAGTTTCTATTTAAGTGTAGTGCCTCATCCATCAATATTCCTAAGTTTCTAATCTCGGTAACTCGATCAATATTTACATTTTTAATTGAAATTAAAGGACGATTTGCCAAAACTTTATTTATTTGTTTTTTGGTACCATATATTTCGTTTTATTAGGATTAAGTACTAATGTATTTGCTTCAGACCAGTCGACTATACGATTTAAGTCTTCATGTAATTTTTGTATAGCTACAGTACTCTCATTTGGCTTGAAAGAAATATACACTTGTATATCATCAGCATATATATGATAGCTACAGTTTAATATATGTTTTACGATATCAGCACTATACAGCGAAAAAATCAAGGGACCAAGTATTGAACCCTGCGGAACACCTCTTGTAACAGCACAGCAATCAGATGCTATTTTTTTGCCGTTTTCATCTGTTACTTCGACAATTTGCCTACGGTCATTAAAATAGCTACGAAACCAATCTATAGTTTCCGAGCTTAATCCATAGTAGTTTAATTTAGAGAAAAACAACTGCCTATTTAACGTGTCAAATGCACGGGAATAGTCAAGAAGAACTAGAATTGTAACCATACCGGAATCCCGAGCACTTAAAACATTATCCACTACATCGGCCAAAGCTGTTGTAGTGCTATGTCGTTTCCTAAAGCCAGACTGTACACTCGGTAGAATTTCATTTTCATCTAAATAATGAGTTAACTGATTACATACAGCTTTCTCCAGGATTTTAGACAAACAGGGCAATACGCTAATAGGTCACAGGTTTTTAAAATTCGTAATATTATCTGTCTTAGGAATCGGCTTTATTAAAGCAGTTTGCCACTGTTTGGGAAATGTCTTATCTCTTAGAGAACTATTCATAATTACCGTAATAACATTCAAAGAGTATGGGAGAGTGGATAACAGCATTTCCAGTGAAATTTCATCCAACCCAATGGCATTCGACTTCAGATCATGTAGAATTTTTAAAACTGTATTTCCATCTATTTCATTAAATTCAAAAGTTTTAGAGCTAAATTTATGGGTTTCGAAGTAGTTGATAGCGGATTGAGAAGCAAAATTTTGGCCTGGAACGTCAAGGAAATGTTTATTAATCTTTTTTGGGTCACACAAATTGTAGGGTAGACAAGTATCATGTTTATTTTTTATATTTATTTGACGATGTAAGTGCTCCCATAACGTTTTGGAGTTTCTAATATTACAATTAATGTACGTGTTAAAATAAGCGGTCTTTTCGTTATAAATAGCAGTCACGACCTGTTTTTTTAATTGTTTATAATAATTTACATGTGAATCTATTTTTGTTAAACGTGCCCTTGAATGTGCTCGATCACGGAGTCGCATCATTAATTTGACTGTATATGTTAACCAGGGACGATATTGTTCCTTAATATAGGCTTTTTTGATCGGAGCTAACAGGTTATATATAGATAATATGGTTGAATTAAATTCAGCAACCATAACATTAACATCTTGCACATTCACGATGTTTTCCCAATTTATACCCTTTAAAAGTTGATGAAATTGTTCAGGATTTATATTTTTAATTGGTCTATAAGAAACAAGTCTCGGTGGACATTTGTGCGTAGTAAGATTGACTTCGCATGATATAAACGCATGATGGCTCAAATCAGGTATGTATTCCACTTCTACTTTGTTTAGGGATACATTAGAAAGTATTAAATCCAACAATGTTTTGCTGTTACTTGTGAAATGTGTGGGTTCGTTAACATATTGTTTAAGATTATTTATTAAAATGAATTCATCTAATATTTTAGTATTACGATTGGATTTATCTAAGTAGTTGATGTTAAAATCGCCAAGAAGTAGTAAATAATCATACGACGAGAACGTGTTTATTGTATCTGAAAGACCATCAATGAAATTTTGCACTTGAAGCCAAGGTGGTCGATACGCAGTGCCAATTATGACAATTTTACCATTGATTTTGGCACTTAGCCACATTTGTTCTATAGACTGCGATATAGGGTAGGGTAGATTACGTACTGGTAAACCACGTCTTATGTAGAAACCTACACCGCCACCGCGAGAACGAACTTCTGCCGGCCTAGGAGTATGTCGCAGGTGGTAACCAGGCACACGAGGTGCCCTTCCTTCTTCACCTGCCCTGAGCCAGGTTTCACTCAAAGCCAACACATCAACTCTCTGATGATCCATAGCTACCACGAACTCATCATGATGCGTACCTAGTGATCCGGGATTTAAAAAACCAACTTTTTATTTCTGCGGCCTAACCATTATGTACAATAAGATAAGTAAGATATCTTTGATTAAGGTTTAATTTAACTAAGTATTTATCATACAATGTAGATACATTTTGAGATATTAAATTATAAATACATAACATTATAGATATAATTAGTGCTATGCAACAATAATACAAATAAAAATAATATGAGACGCAGTTAATAATAAACTTGCACAAAAATGTATATAATATACCTAGCTGTATTATATTATGTAACTTTGATGCTGGTATGAACATTTTAACAGTGATAACGTGAACCCGAACGTTTTTGTATTGAAATAATTGATCTAAATTTGTTATTGCAGGCATATTATACAAAGAATAATATACAATTTCATTAATAATAGCAGGGCAATAGGAACTATTAACAAATAAATTAAAAGCAAGAAAAATAATACTATTTAGTTCACAGTTACCTACGTATAAGCTCAGAAAATCATTAAAGGTAAACGGTCGCTTAATTGTTAAGAAAATATCCAAATATATATAAGACATACATAAATAAACTGAACAAAATACGACAAGAACATTGCAAAGCACAGCAAAGCCTATTATCCTAACTCTCAAACCTAAAATAAAAACAAAATATGAAAGATAAATGCCCATAGTGATATGATTTAAAGAATGTTTTATAAAAAATATCAAATTCATGAAGAACCAAAAACCTTTTCAATGTCACAGTCCATACATATTTTTTGCTTACTAGACATAGAATCGCGCTTCACAAATATTACACCGTTTTTTGTCCATGCATATCGCCAGTTGCATCGCCGTGCCTCCTGTCGGGCCCTACGGAAAAGGTGCTTGTTGGCATACGTCAGGCGCTCGTTAAGATAAAAGCGAGTCGGTTCTCCATTGATATTAAAACCTGATGTATCAGCGCCCCGACGCACGCGCGCCTTCCGCAACAGTTGGTCGCGGACAGAGCGCCGCGCCAAACGTACGACGATGACTCTAGGCCGCGGTGGTTCGCTATCCGAGCTCTCACGGTTTCGACGCATACCGGCACGTTCAACACTAACCACGTCACGCTCGTCCAGTTCTACATCCAATTTTTTGGCGACAATTGTCATGAGGTGACCCGGGCTTTCTCCCTTCTGTTCAGGAATACCGGTGAGCTCTAAATCATTAGAAAGAGCCGCCTGTTCCTTTATATTCAAATCGCGCTTTAAGTGCGCAATAATATCTACCAGTTCGTTATTATTCCATGACTTGTGACCCTCCTTCGTTTGTTGTTCCAGGGAGGTAACTCGGGTTTCAACGCTGTCCAGTCTCGAATTAAACTGTGTCATGGAGGTGTTTAGTTTCGCAATTTCTTGCCGGAAACTGACCATTTCTTCTGACAGAGTCTTCAACTCAGTTCTAAGGAGTTTAATTTCCTTAGCCAATAAACCTTCAATGTGGGATTCAACTCTTGAGTCTACCGATGCCTCAATACAATAGTCGGCTGGCACAGGGCTTTGGCGCGGTATTTTGCAGGTTTTACAAATCCATTTTGGGCTTATCCTTGATTCGGGGCTAATATTAACACACGGCCGATGGTAAGTCGACGCTTGAGCATTTAACGCCATCTGTCTGCGAAATAAATTTACCGCAGTGCCCACACTTATTTGCCATTATTAATCGATGTAGCTAATTGATAACGTATAGTTTTGACAGTTGTCACTAGATGGCAGAAATATCAACACAGATTGATTGCTCGGTTCGAATGATTAATAATTATGCTTAGTGGTATTTTTCAACATAAAACTTAATAAAGACTCTGTAATTCACTTATTAGAAGAATAATAAATAAAAACTATGCTACAATTTATATTTTAAAAGTAAATTTGAACATAATTAATGGGGGTACACTAAAACAGCTGATTTCACAGCTGATTGTCACTGCGATTTTTAAAACTTAGTCTTATCCCACTATACTTGGTTAAATACTGCGAATAACACTTGTTCCACTTATCACTGTTATGGTTAATGGAAATATAAAATCACTTGTAAACAAAAACTTGTTTAACTATTTATTAGACCCATATATGTAAGACCAATATTACTGCCCTCCGCGCACACCTACCGCCTCTCGCATAAAGATCTCGGTATGAATACGTACAAAGTTCAATTAGTACAAGCGCTAAAGCCGCATGATAATCCGATGCGTTTTCGGTTTGCTCAATGGTCAATGGGCCGAAGACCGCTTGATCGAAGATGAGTATTTTTACTGAAAAATCATCTTTTCAGATGAAGCTCATTTCCACCTCATGTCATTGTGAAGAAACCAATACATCCACACCGAGTGATTGTCTGGTGCGGATTTTGGTCAGGTAGCATTATTGGGCCATTTTCTTCGAAAATGAGCAAGGAAACGCCATTACAGTGAATAGCGATCGCTACCGCGCCATGTTAAGCGATTTTTTGTTTCTCAAAATTGAAGAGGATGACATAGATAACATTTGGTTTCAACAGGACGGTCCAAAGTGCTACACAGCCAACGTAACGTAACAATCAATCTTTTGCGTACTGATTTCGAAAATCACTTAATCAGCCGAAATTGCTGATGTATAAAGATAGTGAATTATTGTAATTAGAAACTATGTTAATTAATTCCCAAGTATATGAGTCTTCCTAAGAAATATTTGACGATTAAAATGACAATCAAAAGACGTCCCTTATATTGAAATTTTAATATCAAATTGTGTTTGCAAAGTTGACAAAGACTTTGATAACTCTTAACTTTAATAAAACCCAGTTTTTGTAGTGAGCCGGTAAGTAGTGTTTAACAAACTTTTGTTTTAATTTTTATATAAGGTTATTTATAAAAATAAATACGAATTACTTATATTTACAACACTTTTATAAAACATAACTAATCTCAGTCTCAATGACTGCTTCAGTTTTATGTGTCTATTGTCTTACATTTTTTAAACTGTATTTATTATTTTAGACATTGACCTAAACTTTATAATAAAATGGCAAAATGTGTATTATTTCCCTGGTTGACTTTCTGATAAGGATAATCTCATTTTGAAATTTAATCTCGGTAGAATATATTATATTATATACAATAGAATCCGAGCATAATACTTGCCATAACTCGCTGAGTGCCTTAAACTTCTTCTTTCTTCTTTCCTATATAGAGGTCTATGTACTGCTTCGAACTTTTAAAAGGCTGTAACGATAGATAAAAAAAATTGGTAAATCCAATTGGGCATGCCTTAAGCGCATTAAAAAAATTACGTAAAACATGATTATACGGATTTTTTTAAGGAGTAAAATACATTTTGACAGCACTATCGGCTTCATCACCCTCGAAACCCACGAAAATGACACAGCCATCACCTTGGATTTACATTTCGACAGCACTATCGGCTTCAACACCCTCGAAAACCATGAGAATGACACCCATGATGAAAAAATTGATATCTATTGCAGCCGCCATCTTAGATTTACATTTCTACAACCCTATCGGCTTCAACTCTTTCGGAAGCCATGAAAATGATACCCATGATGAAAAAATTGCTGCCTATTGCAGCCGCCATCTTGGATTTATATTTCGACAGCACTATCGGCTTCAACACCCTCGAAAACAATGAAAATGACACCCATGATGAAAAAATTAGTACCTAATTCAGTCGCCATCTTGGATTTACATTTCGACAGCACTATCGGCTTCAAGACCCTCGAAAACCATGAAACTGACACCCATGATGAAAAAATTGATACCTATTGCAGCCGCCAACTTGGATTTACATTTCGATAGCACTATCGGCTACAACACCCGCAAAACCATGAGAATGACACCTATGATGAAAAAATTGATATCTATTTCAGCCGCCATCTTGGATTTACATTTCGACAGCACTATCGGCTTCAACTTCCTCGAAAACCATGAGAATGACACCCATTCTGAAAAAATTGGTACCTACTTCAACCTCAAATGATTCACTCTGGGATATTCTTATAATAACATTGAGTGCGGTTTGCAACTCTTGATTGCTTAGAGGACCGTGAACGGATTGCTTTCTACAATTATTAATAAAACGCAGCACATAAGCAACGGTCCGATTTAATCTAGTATATTTAGAAAAGCGTTTAAATTCAATTAATTTATTCCCACCTAAATCTTCATTGTTGCTAGAATGAAGTATTCCGTGGAGGATAACATTCGACGATTTAATCTCAGGCAACTCGTGATTAATACTTAAGAAATTTGCAGGCCAGTGAGAGACCTCTTTCTTTAAAAATTCAGGTCCTGACCACCACTTACTCATGGATGAAATATCCTTACAACTCACACCGCGAGAAATATGATCGGCCGGATTACACTCTGTTGGGACATGCCTCCACTCGCAATTTCCAGTCTTCTCTAATATTTCAGCAACCCTATTTCTGACAAAGGGTTGTAGCTTGCTAGGTAACACCTTTAACCATCCTAACACGATGGACGAATCTGTCCAAAAGAAAGTGCGCTTAGCCTTTGTCTCAGCGATGCTACAACCTTTTGGTAAAGGCGAGCTCCAACAAGTGCACCACAAAGTTCCAGTCTTGGGATTGTTATAGGTTTAAGCGGCGCGACACGACTTTTCGCCGTCAATAATTGAATTAAAACCTCACCCTGATCATTAACACTACGCACATATAAACAAGCGCCATATGCTCGCTCAGAAGCGTCCGAGAAAATATGAAATTCTAACAAACTAGGCGAGTCACAAATAACACGACGTGGAATACGTAGAGTATTTAATTTAGGTAAATCGACTATTATCTCAGCCCACATCTTGCTGATTTCTGGCGTCAACTGCTCATCCCATGACAGCTTGAGCAGCCACAACTGTTGAAGAAGCATTTTCATCTTAATTACACAGGGAGATAGAAGTCCTAGTGGATCAAAAATCTGAGAAATCACAGATAACATATCACGCTTTGTTCTACCTGAGAATAGCCCTCCTATAGGGAAACAAAGTTGGTCAGTATGTGATTGCCAACCAAGGCCTAAAGTTTTAGTCGGTTCAAAGCCACCAATATTCAAATCAAGCGGAGAAATATCATTTTCACTAACCAGTTGAGATTCATTCGACTTCCACTTTCGCAAAACCATATGAGCTGATGCAAGTGTGGAAGTCACTTTACGGCGCAAATCTGTAACCTCGTTAATATCATCCCCTCCCGTTAGCAAGTCATCAACGTAAAAATCGTGAATGATCACTTGAGCAACCTTGTCATCGGTACACTCTAAGCCTAATTGTTGGAGGCACCTAGTTGCCAAAAAGGGAGCACTAGAGGTGCCGTAAGTCACGGTGTTAAGTTGATAAGCTTGAAGCTGTTCTGAAGGGTTATCACGCCAGACAATTTGTTGCAAATAGCGGTCATCGGGATGAATGACTATTTGCCGGTACATTTTCTCAACATCAGCTGTGAGAACGTATTTGTGTAGCCGAAAGCGTAAAAGAATGGACAAAAGGTCGTCCTGTACCACGGGACCTACCATCTGTATATCATTCAAGGAAACACCCGAAGAAGTCGGACTGCTAGCATTGAAAACGACTCTTAATTTAGTAGTAGTACTACTTTCCCGAAGCACACCGTGATGTGGTATAAAATGCATCTTACGTGGTAAATTATCATTCTCACATTTCTCCATATGACCCAGACTTTCATACTCTGACATAAATTCTTTATACATTTCATAGACCTGAGATTGACCTGCTAACCTGCGCTCTAGCGATAGTAAACACTTTTTAGCTCGTGGCCAAGAATCACCTAATACGTCAGGATTATGTTTTAAGGGTATCCTCACGCAAAATCGACCATTTGCCAGTCGCGTGGTGTTTTTTAAAAAGTGTTCTTCGCATAATTTTTCTTCGTTTGAATAAAGAGACGCAGGGCTTACCTCTTCGAGGTGCCAGAAGCGTACTAATTGTTTTTGTATATCTTCATCTAAATCTTTACTAGCCTCATCTTGAAATATTCTTGTAAAATTACATTTAATAAAGTTAACCCCTTTCTTTACATATCTATAATCTATCGGACCTGATACTAACCATCCTAAGCTAGTTTCACAAAGAATCGGCTGACCGTCCCCTAATTTTAATCTCTGCGTTCCTATTAAGTCCCAAAAGACATCAGCACCTATAAGCATGTCAACGGGAGCAGGTGAGTGAAAATTAGGATCTGCCAGAGAAATATTAGATGGAATTTTTAAGTTTGACAAATTAACATATCTAGTAGGTACATTTTGGGTTATTGATGGTAGGACAAAACAATGAAGATTACTAGAGAAGTTATCATTCAATGATTTTATCGATACCTTACAAATCTTCTTGATGTGTGCCGAAGCATTATTAATACCGACTACCGACTGATTTACATTTTGAGCGGGCAAACCTAGCCTTTGATATAACTCTTCAGTTATTAAACAAGCGTTACTGCCACTATCAAGAATAGCACGAGCAATATATGGACAACCATTCTTACCTATAACTTTAATTAATGCCGTCGATAACAATACGTCGCCTTGTTCACTACACGATGCAGTGCCTACCTTTGCGGATAATGACAGATGTGCGTTAGAATTGGATGACAACTGTGAGCCTGTCGAACTGTTTGTTTGTTCGAAATGACCTTGCATAACAGGCTTATTATTACCACTACTCGTGTTAGATGTATTAATATCTGTAATTGGTTTTGACTGGTAATCTGCGACGTGCACGAGAGTGTTATGCTTTCGGTGGCATATTTTGCATCCTGGCTTTTTGCAGTGATTTGCATAATGTCCTGAATTAAGACAATTGAAACATACTTTATACTCTGGCAGTAACTGTAGACGCACATCGTTACTTAATCCAAGAAACTGAGGACAACTGCTTAACTTATGGTCACCCTTACATTTAGGACACAGTTTGGCGGAAAAGGCCGAACCGTTTTTATTACCGGTATCCCGCACTGAAACCATTGCCTTAACTTTTGGAGCATATTTTATAGAAGAATTTAAACGGTTAGTAGCACCAGAATTAGACATTTCTAGTGTTTCGATTAAATCGGCTCGATTTTTTAAAAACATCAAAAATATATCGAACGTAATAGGTGTATCTTTCTCCAAACGACCTTTAGACTCTTCCCATTCACGATATGTCTTAGCATCTAATTTTTGAGTAATAATATGAATGAGAAGTGTGTCCCATTGTTTAGTTGGCTCACCGAGAGATTCTAGTGCACGTAAATTTTTATTTATTTGGTCAATAAGACGTTTTAAGTTGACAGACAATTCTTTATTAATTGGTGCTATATTAAATAAGGCTGTCACGTGATTTTGAATTAGTAGTCTTTTATTATCATATCTATCACATAATATAGTCCATGCGACGGTGTAATTAGCTGCCGAGAATTCGATTGACTGTATTACCACAGCAGCGGGCCCTTCCAACGACGCTCTCAGATAGTGAAACTTATTTATGTCATCTATCTCGTCATTTGAATGTATGAGGCTCATGAACGTGTCATGAAACTCTAACCAATTATCATAAGAACCATTAAATTTAGGTAGTTGAATAGTGGGCAGTTTAACAAATTTATGATTGCCGGAATGAGAGCCACCGTCACTGCTTACGTCATCTGACTTAATGCAATCTGCTAAGATCCTTTTTGCAAGAGAAAGCGATTTAAAATACAGGGATTCAAAATCAGTTCGTTCTGATATCTGGGCGTCTATATTATCAGTATTACACTCGATGGATAATTGTACCTCATCATATCGTTCATACATTGACTCAATCCTACTAATACGTAATTGCAACTCATTTACCTCAGTAGCAGCCAATGAAGATACCTTCAGTGAATTTAAATAATTTGAAAAAGCTGTTATTTGTCCCTTGTAACTAGCTCGTTTCCTAATTTGCTCCTTATCTTCTGGCATGCTGGCTGGTATTGGGAGACTAGTGCAAATGCCTGAAATTTATACAAACAAGAAGTTTATATTTTATAAAATATAATTCATAAGTAGTTTTATACAATTTTGCTTACAGTTGTAAAGAAATGAAAACTAATTCCCTTACTTATTTTTCAAACTCTTAAATAATTAAACAAAATGGTACATGTACTACCTTGATATTTAACTTTATAATTAACAACAATTAAGGGTAACAAATACAATTCAGACCATCAAACAGCTTCACAGGTATGCCTTAGTATGTAATAAATAATATTATGCAATTTTTTCAATTATACACTCTCTTGACTTATTTTTTAAAAAACAGTTTAAACCAATAAAGAGAGAAAAAAAAATTATAATATCGTCAATATAATTTAACTAAGCTTTATAATTTGATTTAATCATGATTTGACGGTTATTAGAAACTATATAAAACAATATTTTCAATGTATCTGTGGGCAGTTGAAGATAAAACATCGTTTGAATTTTGTGGCTATTTAAAATTCAAAATATCTGTTTATAGTACGAAACATTGCGACTAGTACATATGTGTGTGAACCTTATATGACGGTGATTGTGTCTGTGTAATCACTTCAATAAAACATCAAGAAATTGTGGAGTAAGAAGCATTTTAATATTTATAAAATCTTATATTTTCAATCTCTTGGACCTACCCCCAACTCGCAATTCGCTCGCTGTGACGTAGTACGGCAATATTTACTTGCTAATCTTTTAGCGCCTGGATAAAATAATTAGCACATACTAGTTAACAAACTTTTTCTAGTAAATTTTAAAAGTTGTTTTTTGGATTATTCTATTGCACCTAAAATGGATAAACAATTCTGTGGAGCTTGCAGAGCATTAATATCTGATAAAAGATACATGACCTGCCTTGGTTGTAAACAGAAGTATGACCTTCAATGCGCTAATATCTCACCACAGCGGTATAGAGCGTTAAATGATGAGAATAAGCGTAATTGGAGATGCCTGGAATGTAAAAGTAAAATACCTAAGAAGGATAACACAAACACACCTATACGCCCATCGCACCAGACAGAGTCGGCAGTTCTCGATAACGCAGATAACTTGAATGTAACGTTGCGTAAAAAATCTGATTTAGCATTTGACTACATAACGGAAAAAAAGTTGAAGGATGTCTTGGAGGCTGAAAGACAAGAATTAAGAATTGTTATTCAATCAAGCCTGAAGGAATTATCAGATCAGTTAACCACAATAAAAAACCAGTGTTCCGGATATCAGGAGTCTTCAATGTTTATTAGTGGGCAATATGAGGATTTTCGCAAAGAGCTCGTAGAACTAAAAAAGCTGCTTGCAACGACCACTTCTGAATTGAAATGTATAAGAGAAGAAAATAAAAGTCTAAAAAATAGTGTTACTGCACAAGCTGCAAGGATCAAAGCATTGGAAGACGAAAACTTGAGACAACAACAGTGGACACGAATGCAGAATATAGAGATAACAGGGATTCCTGAGAATAAGGCCGAAGATACTAAACAAATAGTATTGAAACTCTCGCAGCATATTGGGGCTCCTATTCAGCAGACTGATATCGATTTCGCACACCGGGTCCAACCTCGGCGCGCTGTGAGTGCTGCCCGCGCACGCCCCATTGTTGTGCATCTAAGACAACGTGCCGTCAAAGACAAACTTATAGCAGCGGGTCGCAAGTATCGTACTCTGAATGCTAAGGATTTGGGAATGGGTGATGAGACTAACAGAGTTTATATCAATGAGCACCTTACAAAAGAAAATAAAATTCTTTTAAATACATGCAAACAAAAAGCCAAGGAGATAAATTATAAATTTGTCTGGACAAAAAACTGCCGTATCTTCGTTCGAAAGGACGAGGCCTCACCCCCTATTCCAATATCCTCATCAACCGATATATCCAAAATAATGTAAAACACTGTTTGATATTTAATAATTACTCACCTTTCAATGTATGCAATAATCCTCTCTTACACTTACATAAAATATTTTTACACTTCTCTACACCCAACTCTATTTACACACTTATTGATTATGCAATGCAAGAGTACCTCACAAGTATATCCTTTCCATGTGAACTACACTCCTATTTTAGACCGAAGCAAATTCTCGTAGTGCCACATTTAAATGCTATTAAAAACTACGGCTTAACTTATAGTTATACATTGACCATTAAGGTTTGCGAATATTTATCTATATTAATTAATAACTATGTCTTAAAAATAATAGTTTATTTTTCCTTTAAATATTTAACATTTTATAGAGTGTACGTTTATCGATTTCACCACTACTACCCTGTCAGAAATGGATGAAAATAGTAAAAATAGTAACAACCTTACATTGCTTTATCAAAACGTTAGAGGGCTACGAACAAAGACTAATACGTTTTATAATAATCTGTTACTGTCTGAGATAGATGTAGTTATGATTTCTGAAACATGGTTATATGATGGTATTTTGGACGCAGAACTAAGTGACGATAATTATAAAATTTTTCGTAGAGATCGAGGATCATTAGGAGGTGGTGTAATGTTACTTTGTAAATCAAAGCTACACGCGCGCATGAGACCAGAATGGAATAATACTGATCTGGAATGCATTTGGATTACCATTCCAGGAAGTAACATAGGCTCTTCGTATGACATACACATTTCGGTAGTTTATATACCACCTAATCATCAAATATCTTCGCGCATAAAGGATCTCATTAACACACTGTTAGCTGTTCGTGATAAATACCCAAATGACTATATAATTGTTTCAGGAGATTTTAATTTACCATGTATTGACTGGAGTTCTGGAGACCCAGTTATACGTAGGAAAGGATCAGTCGAAGTTCAAACTGCAGCATCTGATCTTATATCTTGTTGTTCTTTCATAGGACTTTCTCAATACAATTCACTCTTAAACAGTAGCAAGAATACTCTAGACTTAATCTTTTCATCTTTCCCAATAAAAGTTCAAAAATCTGAATTTGTGATTGTTATAGAAGATGTATATCATCCAGCTCTGTACATATCTGCGACGGACATCTTAGTACCTTCACGTAGGCCTTCTTTAAGGACTAAATATCAATTTAAGCGAGCAGACTACCGTAGTATGAATGATTTACTTTTGAAACAAGACTGGGCTTTTATCACAAGGGAAACAAGTTTAGATCGTGTTACTGATAAATTTTACAGTATAATAAATGAATTAATTGAAAAATTCGTTCCTAAAATCCGATGTAGTAGTAATTATTCTTATCCAATATGGTACAGCAGAGCACTAATTAACCTTATAAAAGAAAAGAGTAAATTGCACTCTAGTTGGAAGAAGCATAAAAATCCGATTGATTACGCAGACTTTTCGGAGCTGAGAAAACGACAAAAGATACTACAGCAACAATGTTATAAACTGTACCTAGCACGCACTCAAGAGAATATTAAACATAACCCCAAAGCTTTCTGGAGTTATGTAAAGTCTAAGCGTAAATACAATTCTGATTATCCTCAAGAAATGACATACGGAGACACTAAATTGAATAACCCAATAGCAATCTGCTCGTCATTTAACGATTTTTTTAAAAGTAATTTTACTAAATCTATAGACAATAATTTGACTATACGATCCGATAATTTAAATTTAAATGTAATCCAAGATATTGAAATAAATCCAGAGAAAGTTAAGAATTTAATTTGTAAGCTTGACATTACGAAAGGTGCCGGTAGCGATAAATTGCCTCCTGTATTATTTGTAAAATGTGCAAAATCCTTATCTGTTCCTATAGCACTATTATTCAATAGGTGTCTTCGCGATGGCTACTTTCCAAGTATTTGGAAGGAAGCTCATGTTGTACCTATACACAAGAAGGGGCTGAAGACAATAATTGAGAATTACCGGCCAATATCAATACTCAATGTGTTAAGTAAATTGCTAGAAAGAATCGTTCATATGCACATATACCCCATCATATTACCTTCAATACCCCCAGAACAACATGGCTTTGTGAAAGGGCGCTCTACAGCAACTAACTTAGGCGCATTTATTGATTATACTACCACAAATATGGATGGAGGGTCGCAAGTAGATGTCATTTACACTGACTTTGAGAAAGCCTTTGATCGCGTAGATCACATCATATTACTACGTAAGCTTTTTGAGCTGGGCATACGAGGTAATCTTTTCAGGTGGATGGAATCATATCTGCGGAAACGATCTCAGGCAGTAGTCTTAGGAGGGTTCCGTTCTGACTTCGTGGAAATAACATCCGGAGTTCCACAAGGTTCTATTTTGGGTCCTCTACTGTACGTGTGCTATCTATATGATGTGGGTAAGTGTTTTCATAATGCTAAGTTTCTGATGTACGCTGATGACACTAAAATATATATGAAAATCACTGATTATGTAGATTGCATGAAACTTCAAGATGATCTTGTGCGACTTGGTAACTATTATGTGGTAAATCGTATAGGAGTTAATGTCAGCAAGTGTCTTTACGTTTCTTTCACAAGGAAAAGAGAACCTACAAAATTCAACTACCAAATAAATCACCTTAATATAACTAAGAAAGAATTAGTGAAGGATCTGGGGATATTACTGGATTGCAAGTTAAGCTTCTCAGAACATATTGAAACAATTACGCACTCGGCCTACAAAAGCCTTGGCTTCATCCTACGCGTAAGCAGACCTTTTACTGATATTAACTGTATTAAATTACTTTATTTTTCATATGTTAGAAGCGTCCTTGAATATTGTAGTACTGTATGGAACCCGTATTACACTGTTCATATAAATAACCTAGAACAAATTCAGCACAAATTCATGAGACATTTAAAGTATAGAAATTTTATTTACACTAATAACTATGAAGAGTCTTGTAAATATTTTAATATAATAAGCCTTGAGGATAGACGTACTCTAATGGACATGGCATTTTTGCATGGTTTATGTAATGGAAGTATTGACTGTGTAACTTTAGCTGATAGAGTTCTCTGCTTTTGTACTCCGAAACGTAGAACGAGACATACACCTTTGTTTGCGGTTGTTAAGACAAAGACAAACTATGCACAAAACTCTCTGGTGAATCGTTTACAAACAGTTTATAATAAAAGATTCCACTCAGTTGATATTTTCCATTTCAGTAAGGATAGGTTTAAAAAGGATGTCTTGAAACTTCTGATGCAGTGAGGTTAGGTAACTCATTAACTCATACACACACACACACACACACACACACACACACACACACACACACACACACACACACACACACACACACACACACACACACACACACACACACACACGCCCGCATGCGAGGGAGGAGCATACGAGCATTATTTATGTTGAATTTTTTTTTTGATTATTCTTGTAATGTTTTCTAGATGTTTAAAAATATATATTTTTAGTCCCAACTACTTTGTCTTCAACTTGTCCGTTATAAATTGAAAATACTATTTAAATAATGTAAATCCGTTTTTGGCTATAATTTAAGATCATAAGATGTACGTACGATGTAACAAAGAGCTGTGGATTTTGTTTGAAATAAAATAAAAATAAATAAAATAAAATATTAAATGAATTTTAGCCGATTAAATACTTTAAGTTATACGTAATTATTTTATAGGTAATTTGGTACTAACCTGATAAATTAGCAGTCGATTTACACAAAATACTACCTGATAATGAGTACTGGGTTAAATAAATTAAATAATAGTCCAATATCTAAGGGGCTAAGACTCCAGATTTCTTGGTTAAATATCTTCACTCCCTCGGTGGTATTTCCACAACGAATATTTAAGACTTCCCAAGCGTATTCCACTAAATAATATCTTGTCCAATTACGTTTTTTCAAATCCGGCTTCGATTTAGGACCATGAATAGGAATTTGATCTCTTTTTAATAGTAAAATGCAGTAATTTGCTCAATCGACCTTTACTTGATCTCTAAATTTTACAACGACGACAGGTACAACATTTTTTTAAACATACCTACACAGCTTACGGACTAATATTGGCATGAGAACTGCTAATATAATTTGACAGGCGCTTCAACAGAGGTCTATGTACTGCTTCGAACTTTTAAAAGGCTGTAACGATAGATAAAAAAAATTGGTAAATCCAATTGGGCATGCCTTAAGCGCATTAAAAAAATTACGTAAAACATGATTATACGGATTTTTTTAAGGAGTAAAATACATTTTGACAGCACTATCGGCTTCGTCACCCTCGAAACCCACGAAAACGACACAGCCATCACCTTGGATTTACATTTCGACAGCACTATCGGCTTCAACACCCTCGAAAACCATGAGAATGACACCCATGATGAAAAAATTGATATCTATTGCAGCCGCCATCTTAGATTTACATTTCTACAACCCTATCGGCTTCAACTCTTTCGGAAGCCATGAAAATGATACCCATGATGAAAAAATTGCTGCCTATTGCAGCCGCCATCTTGGATTTATATTTCGACAGCACTATCGGCTTCAACACCCTCGAAAACAATGAAAATGACACCCATGATGAAAAAATTAGTACCTAATTCAGTCGCCATCTTGGATTTACATTTCGACAGCACTATCGGCTTCAAGACCCTCGAAAACCATGAAACTGACACCCATGATGAAAAAATTGATACCTATTGCAGCCGCCAACTTGGATTTACATTTCGATAGCACTATCGGCTACAACACCCGCAAAACCATGAGAATGACACCCATTCTGAAAAAATTGGTACCTACTTCAACCGCCATCTTGGATTTACATTTCGACAGCACTATCGGCTTCAACACCCTCGAAAACCATGAAACTGACACCCATGATGAAAAAATTGATATCTATTGCAACCGCCATCTTAGATTTACATTTTGACAGCACTATCGGCTTCAACACCCTCGAAAACCATGAAAATAAGACCCATGATGAAAACATTGGTACCTACTTTAGCCACCATCTTGGATTTACATTCAGAGAGCACTATCGGTTTCAACACCCTCGAAAACCATGAAAATGACACCCATGATGAAAAATTGATACCTGTTGCAGCCGCCACCTTGGATTTATACTTCAACAGCACTATCGGCTTCAGCACTCTTGAGAACCATTAAAATGACACCCATGATGAAAAAATTGATATCAATTGCAGCTGCTCTCTTCGATTTACATTTTGACAGCACTATCGGCTTCAACACCCTCGAAAACAATGAAAATGACACCCATGATGAAAAAATTAGTACCTAATTCAGTCGCCATCTTGGATTTACATTTTGACAGCACTATCGGCTTCAAGACCCTCGAAAACCATGAAACTGACACCCATGATGAAAAAATTGATACCTATTGCAGCCGCCAACTTGGATTTACATTTCGATAGCACTATCGGCAACAACACCCGCAAAATCATGAGAATGACACCTATGATGAAAAAATTGATATCTATTTCAGCCGCCATCTTGGATTTACATTTCGACAGCACTATCGGCTTCAACTTCCTCGAAAACCATGAGAATGACACCCATTCTGAAAAAATTGGTACCTACTTCAACCGCCATTTTGGATTTACATTTCGACAGCACTATCGGCTTCAACACCCTCGAAAACCATGAAACTGACACCCATGATGAAAAAATTGATATCTATTGCAACCGACATCTTAGATTTACATTTTGACAGCACTATCGGCTTCAACACCCTCGAAAAACATGAAAATAAGACCCATGATGAAAACATTGGTACCTACTTTAGCCGCCATCTTGGATTTACATTTAGACAGCACTATCGGTTTCAACACCCTCGAAAACCATGAAAATGACACCCATGATGAAAAATTGATACCTGTTGCAGCCGCCACCTTAGATTTACATTTCGACAGCACTATCGGCTACAACACTCGCAAAAACCATGAGAATGACACCCATGATGAAAAAATTGATATCTATTGCAGCCGCCATCTTGGATTAACATTTTGACAGCACTATCGGCTTCAACACCCTCGAAAACCATGAAAATAAGACCGATGATGAAAACATTGGTACCTACTTCAGCCGCCATCTTGGATTTACATTTAGACAGCACTATCGGCTTCAACACCCTAGAAATCCATGAAAATGACACCCATGATGAAACAAATTGATACCCATTGCAGCCGCTATCTTGGATTTATATTTCAACAGCACTATCGGCTTCAGCACTCTTGAGAACCATTAAAATGACACCCATGATGAAAAAATTGATATCAATTGCAGCTGCTATCTTCGATTTACATTTTGACAGCACTATCGGCTTCAACACCCTAGAGAACCATGAGAATGACACCCATGATGAAAAAATTTATACCTATTGCAGCCGCCACCTTGGATTTACATTTCGACAGCACTATCGGCTTCAGTACTCTCGACAACCATTAAAATGACACCCATGATGAAAAAATTGATATCTATTGCAGCCGCCATCTTGGATTTACATTTTGACAGCACTATCGGCTTCAACACCCTCGAAAACCATGAAAATAAGACCCATGATGAAAACATTGGTACCTACTGAAGTAGCAGCCATCTTAGATTTTTATTTCGACAGCAATATCGGCTTCAACACGCTCGAAACCCATAAAAATGATACCCATGATGAAAAAATTAGTACCTAATTCAGCAGCCATCTTGGATTTAAATTTCGATAGCACTATCTATTATATCACTATATTTTTTTTTTTTTGCTGTGGCAACCCTGGTTATAAGTTGTAAAAGTAATTGGTCCCGATAAATTTTAATAATTTAAATATTGTAAATTCACCATATCCACCTCAATTTTATGTTATAGCTAATAATTACTGCCGCTTTGTATTTAATGTTTAAGAAAGTTGGTACATAAATATTATAACAACAATTTGGTGTTGGAACAAAAAGTGACAGGTAACGAACATTGTTTTAAAAATTATTGTAATCCTTATTTCATATCATTCCTTTTATAAATTAAAGATTTATTCTATTACTCGGGTTATTACATTCTTTGCGGGTTTCTTTTCGAATTGTTTTAACGATAATTTGATTTGAGACTTGTAAATAGAAAAAAAAAACAACAACTTTACATTAGCTTACTCTGCTCCTTCTATTTTCGATCTTTGTTTTCTTTTATTATTTATAATAAATAGTAAAATGAATACTCGCAACGCCAAGACGCGCCAGATGGAGAACCAACTCCAGCTTGCGCTCCAAGAACTTAAGGCGTCCAGGGAGCAGTGTGAACTGTTGCTTAAGGAAAGGGATGATAATGAAAGGGAAATAGTTAGCATAATTGCCAAAAATACACAATTGAAATGTGATATGGTTAAGCTACATACAGAATACACAAGTGTTATAAAAGAAAGAGATCAGCTACAGGGAACGGTTAATGAGTTTGATCAATGCAGCAAGGAATATGAGGAAGCTCTCAGGTTAATTGCTGCATTGAAGTTACAGTTGAATGAGGCTAATGAGCAAATAACACAATTTAAAACATATATAGATAACCTTAAAGCCTCCCAGACTCAAAGCCTGTTCTCTGAGCTTGTGCAATGTGATACTTCAAGAATGTTACAGCAATCTGCAACAATAGACTTGACTGGTGACGACTCTTCCACTTCAGGAAATACAGTAAGGATTAATTGCAGTAAAACCAAATTGAAGAAGTATATAAAAGTTAATAAATACATAAGGAAAGTACAAAAATTAATAAGAAATAAGATTAATACCAAAAATTATGTTAATGTATGTAAAGAAAAGCAAGCATTGTTATATGAACTTAAGTTGTATTCAATTGAGGTGGATAACATAAAAAAATGTTATGAGACTGAAGTAGAGTGCCTTAAATCAGAAATATTGTCACTTATGAACTCCCTTCAAACTGTGTCCAATAAATATAAATCAGCCCAAAATGAAATAAAAGAACACATATTGGCTATGGATAATCTGGTAAAGACTTGTAAATATAATGAGGAGCGGTTTGACTCCTTAGTTAAATATCAATGTGAGTGTCAGCGCTCAATGCCAGATTCTTCAAAGTCAGTGTGTGCTGATAATATTATACCACCACAAAAACTCTATGACAGTGCCATAGCAGAGGATATTAAAATAATAAATAACTCAAATATTACTAAAAATAATATAATTGTTTATAGCGATGACATGGGAAAAAATCTAGGCATAACTTTAAATAACTCTTTAAAGGGACAAAAAGTTACAAATTGCTGCATGCCTGGAGCATCTTTTAGTGACATCCTAAATAAAATTATTGTTACTAAATTTTGCCCAAATAGTACAATAATAATTTTTGTTGGTAGAAGAGGCAGTGTCAACAACAAACAGTTATTAAGATATATTGAACAACTTAATAACTTAAATGTACACAAAATTGTCTTGTTCACACTGCCTTATATACAGGGATTGCCACAGGAAAATAATTTAAGACATAATTTAAATATACAAATGCATAATTTAATATCTAATAATAATTTAAATTTGACATATAATTCTAATGATAATAATCATAAATTTCATGTAATTGACATAAATAATTTAATAAAAAAGTTTTGGACAAAAGATAGGTATTACCTATCCAAATATAATTTAAGACTGATAGCAAATGTGCTATCTTATTATTTACTTTTTAACTCAGCCAAGTTTTTGGCTACCAAGACTGCTTTTATTGAGCAAAATCATTTGACATTTAATTTGGAATCAGTTCCAACTAATTTAAATTAGTGAATGTGACAATAGAGGCAATCTCTAGCAATAATAAGAGTTTAATTAATTTTGAATACAGCCCACAAATAAGTAATAAAAATTGTTTACACCTGGTGCATCAAAATATACAAGGCATGTTGGGCAAAGAATTGGAAGTTGAATTGTTTTTAAATAGTAACAATATACACATCCTTTGTATTACTGAACATTGGCTAAAAGATTATAATTTCATGTTTAATTTCAGAAATCACCAGGTGGTCAGTTCCTTCAATAGAGAAAAAAGTTTACGTGGTGGCTCCTTAATATTAGCAGATAAATCATTATTATATAAAGAACGTAAGGATATTGTGAGCCTCTCTGTTGAACGAACTGTAGAAATGGCTTGTGTCGAGCTCGAGCACCTCATTGTTGTAAGTGTTTACAGACCCCCATGTGCTACTTATGACCATTTTGAAAGGATTGTGGAAGAAGTTTTACTCAAACTTAGTAAACAGAACAAGTCTGTTGTAATGTGTGGAGACTTTAATATCAATCTCCTTGAAACTTCTTCCATTAGTATTAAGTTTAGCTCATTGTTTAAATCGTATAATCTTGTAAATTTATTCTTAGAACCAACACGTATTGCTGGGCCTAGTGCGACCTGTATAGATAACATTTTTACAGATGTTAAGCCCTTGCATAAATCAATTATTCAAAATTTGAGTTCAGATCACTGTGGACAGTTAGTATCACTACCTTACATACACAAAAAACAGAAAAATAAGAAAGTTGTGTTTGTTCCAATAAATGAACATCGCTTGGAGAGGTTTAGAAGTAATATAATAAAAAGACTTCCATCACTTTCGTTTAAAAATAGTGCTAATTATTTGTATGCTACATTATTTGAAATTATACGTTGTGAATTTAGTAGAATATTTACTTCTAAAACTTTCTCTTTTAACAGTCGCAAATCATTTAATGAATGGGCGACAGTAGGAATTTATAAAAGTAGGCGAAGGTTATACGAGCTTTATGATGAAAGATCATATAATAGTAGTGTTATATTTAGAGATTATGTAAAAACATATTCTAAAATATTTAAAAAAGTGTGCTCCACTGCTAAGGCTTTACATTTAAGCAACAAAATTAAAACTGCATCCGACAAAATTAAAATGACCTGGAGAATAATAAATAGTGAAACGGGCAAGGTCAAACCGCGCAACTCGGATTTTCTATTGAATATTAACAATAATTTAACCCGATCTGATCAAGAAGTTGCTATGGCTTTTGAGAAACATTTTACTGATGTTCCTTTTTTGACAACAAAATCATTAAATTCTTCTCCTACTGTCGCCGAATCATTGCTCAAACAAAATGTAAAGGCTTGTTCAAATACTTTTAAATTCTATAGGGTACTGCCAAAAGATATCGTTAAATATTTTAAAACTATTGATGTTAAGAAAACGGCAGACTTATGGGGGATTTCCGTTAAAGTTATTTTATCTATAATAGATACATTAGCACCTTATCTAGCCACTATATTTAATATAAGCGTCGAATCTGGTGTGTTTCCTGATTTAATGAAACATAGTAAAGTCATACCTATATTTAAATCTGGTAGTACATTAGACCCCGCCAATTTTAGACCAATTTCTGTACTACCAACATTAAGTAAAATTTTTGAAAAAATTATTTTAGATCAGATGTTAAGTTTCTTTAATATTAATAAATTGCTACATAATAATCAATTCGGTTTTACAAGGGGTCGCTCGACAACTGACGCTGGAGTTGAGCTTATTAAACATATTTTTTGTGCATGGGAGAATTCACAGGATGCTTTGGGTATATTTTGTGACCTTTCCAAGGCCTTCGACTGTGTTCACCATGAGACATTAATCAGGAAGCTACAGTACTATGGTGTCAAGAACACAGCGCTTAAACTTATTATTTCATATTTAAGTAATAGAAAACAGAAGGTTATTATCAATGGTAAAAGTTCTTCCGGGTCACCTGTACTAATGGGTGTACCTCAGGGCTCGATTCTCGGCCCATTCCTGTTTCTGGTGTATATTAATGACTTACCTCACCTTGTAGGGGATAGTCATGATATAGTATTATTTGCTGATGATACTTCCTTGATTTTTAAACTTAAACGTCAATCATTTAAATGTGACGAAGTGAATAATGCTATATCAAAATTAGTGCATTGGTTTAACGTTAATAATCTGCATTTGAACGGAAATAAAACTAATTGTGTTAAATTTACAACAACGAATGTTCAAAATCTGAATACTAATGTGTTTTTAAATGGGGAGGAATTGAGCCCTGTTGTATCCACTGTTTTTCTTGGCATCACTCTTGACGCAAAGCTCCAGTGGGGCCCCCATATATCCAAATTAGCATGCAGACTAAGTTCTGCAGCCTATGCTGTAAAAAAGATTAGAGGTCTCACTAGTGTCGAGACAGCTAGATTAGTTTATTTTAGTTATTTTCATAGCATAATGTCTTATGGGATTTTGCTATGGGGAAATGCGGCTGATTCAGAAACTATTTTTGTTTTACAGAAGAGGGCCGTTAGAGCTATTTACAATCTAAAACCGAGAGAGTCTCTTAGAGATAAATTTAAAGAAATTAATATATTAACTTTGGCCTCTCAGTATATTTACGAAAATTTAATGTATGTTCACAAAAACAAAGATAGTTTTAGTAAAAGAAGTGATATACATTCTGTAAACACTAGGAACAAACACAAGCTAGTGATACCAGTTTCTCGACTCCACAGAGTCAGTAATTCATTCTTGGGGCAATGTATACGCTATTACAACAAGGTCCCGAAAAGTGTACAGGTTCTCTCTATTACCAAGGTTAAATGTTTTATTAAGCTGAAACTGTATAAAAAGGGTTATTATAGTATAAATGAATACATGGTTGATAATAACCCCTGGGAATGAGGTGATCGCTTCCAAGCAGTTTCTAAAATAAATTTTGTAAATAGTTCGTAATCATTTATATTGTAAAATTTATTTTAAAAAAAAAGTCCCGCTGGGTTTCTTGCTGGTTCTTCCCAGGACAGAGGGTTTTTTTCGAACCAGTGGTAAAGTAAAAAATGACTTTCAATAAGAATTACACATGTAATGTATATTGAATAAAAAATATTCTATTCTATTCTATCGGCTTCAACACCCTCGAAAACCATGAAAATGACACCCATGATGAAAAAGTTGATACCTGTTGCAGCCGCCACCTTAGATTCACATTTCGACAGCACTATCGGCTTCAACACCCTCGAAAACCATGAAAATGAGACCCATGATGATAAAATTGGAACCTACTTCAGCAGCCATCTTAGATTTTTATTTCGACAGCAATATCGGCTTCAACACGCTCGAAACCCAGGAAAATGATACCCATAATGATAAAATTAGTACCTAATTCAGCAGCCATCTTGGATTTAAATTTCGACAGCACTATCGGCTTCAACACCCTCGAAAACCATGAAAATGACACCCATGATGAAAAAGTTGATACCTATTGCAGCCGCCACCTTGGATTTACATTTCTACAGCACTACCGGCTTCAACATCCTCGAAATCCATGAAAATGACACCTATGATGAAAACATTGGTACATACTACAACCGCCATCTTGGATTTATATTTCGACAGTACTATCGGCTTCAACACCCGTAAAAAGCATGAGAATGATACCCATGATGAAAAAATAGATATCTATTATAACATTAAAGTAGCAAGTGGCGAAAGCGAGCGCGCTCTGTACACGATCGCGTACGTCAGTGTTCAGATTCCGACGGAGTATGCTGACGTGATTGAAACTTTCGTTGTTTTTTGTGATGACAATATGGCAATGAGCACAATCTGAGTAATCTCACGAAGTCACTCTGTATTTAGAATTATATCAGAGTGAGCTGGTTTATTTAGGATCCCAAACACCAGGCAAAATATCCACGATCTTCTTTTCTTCCAATGTTTACATATATATACATTGAAAATGACACCCATGATGAACAAATTTATACCTATTGCAGCCGCCACCTTGGATTTACATTTCGACAGCATTATCGGCTTCAGCACCCTCGAAAACAATGAAAATAACACCCATGATGAAAAAATTTATACTTATTGCAGCCGCCACCTTGGATTTACATTTCGACAGCACTATCAGCTTCAGCACCCTCGAAAACAATGAAAATGACACTCATGATGAAACAATTTATACCTATTGCAGCCGCCACCTTGGATTTACATTTCGACAGCACTATCGGCTTCAGCACCCTCGAAAACCATGAAAATGATACCCATGATTAAAAAAGTGATACCTATTGCGGCCGCCATCTTGGATTTACATTTCGACAACCTTATCGGTTTCAACACCCTTGAAAACCATGAAAATGTCACTCATGACAAGAAAGTCATCTTGGATTTACATTTTGACAACCTTATCGGTTTCAACACCCTTGAAAACCATGAAAATGTCACTCATGACAAAAAAGTTGATACCTCTTACTTTTAATACGTACTACTTTTATTTATTCTGTGCTTTTAAAATATTGTAATAAAAAAATCTCTTATTATTATTATAATCAAGTATTTCAGAAATTTGGTTATTCGAATATTGTGTATTTGTACAGCGATCTTTTTGGGCCGCTGCAAACAACCGAAACAATGTCCACTCACGACGGCGACTGACGAGTAACGACGAACTGAGAGAGTGAGTATACTACTCTGTGGCTGTAGCTCCCTATTTACAGAAATAATTTACATACAAGGCTACCAAATCATCGAAAATATCGCCATTTTGGAGCCGAAAAAAATTAATTATAGCTAAACAAAACAAAATTACACTGCCATTTACATTCAGTGGCTTCCCACATGATAGATTAAGAGATTAAAAATAGTTTGAGTTAAACAATTGATATTTTCAAAATTTCTCGTGTTTACAAGTCTTGGGGACATGATAAATCCACACCATAAGCCACTAAAACCCGTTTATTATTTAAAAATAGCAATTAATCGATTTAAAAAATAAATTAATAAGTTTATCTTTCTAACAATGTGCTTTTTATATCATTTATATGTAAAATATGATTGCTAGATACGATTTTATTCGATAAAACGTTGGAATCTTAATTTTTAGGCGATAGTAAAACATACCTTGCGCTTTCGCTTAAGCCATGCAAAAGGCAAATACGTCAGAGAACATTTCAATATGATACGAAAACTAAGAGAATTTCACAATTCCGACTGGTGGTAAGTGGTAATGAAGCCACAGATCGTAAATCACAATGCCTTAGCGTAACAGAAGCCTATTCACTTTTCCCATTAAGACATCCATATTGTAATCGGACGGAAAGACAGACGCCGGCAATTTTTTTTAACTCCTTTACCGTAACTATCACGAAAGATAAAGCAAATTGTTTCATTCGAATGCCTAGAATATTAAAGAATCGAGAATTTGCAGTTTAAATTTATATGGATTATTAGGAATAGTGAATATAAGGTGCGGTCTATTGTCGTCTAGTGGCGGCGTTAGAGAATCCCTACTCCATATGACCTATATATAATCCCGTGGTTAATGTAATTCAAAGTCGTTTTTACCTTTTATTAAATGTTTTATTTCGGGTATAAATAATGAATAACAAGTAAATATGATGTGAATATTTTATAATGAAACAAGGAATGATTAGGATTCTGGTTAAATTTTGATTTTTCACATTCAATCATACAAATTTAATACATTTATAAATACTAAAAATATGTTTCCTACAACTCAAATCTTTCTCATTATCAGAAATAATACATATCCTGTATAAGAATAACAATAAATATTCTCTTATATTAATTGGGTGGCCTCGGGGCGGCGTTTAAGCCTGCAAGTAAGGAGATAATACCACAAATAGGATATTTGTTATAATACGAGTAAGAAAATCGCCTCATATAAAAACAGGCTTCATTTATATTTCCTATAGAAGTGTGGGTGACAAACGGGCACACAGTTCAACTCTCACATTTATATTTTCGATTGAAAATCTGAATGCACTTGCGTCGTCACCCTGAGGACCAAGATTTCTTTAAAAGGTTCTCATCATTCACCATTCCAAACAAAGGAGTATTAAGCATTTTTATATTTGATGGAGTATAGATGAAGACGTCCATGAGCTACAACGTCCACTTACCATCAGGTGGACCGTTAGCTCGTTTGTCACCCTTACTGAGTACAAAAAATCTTGCTCTTTCTTTCTTTATCAGCCCGTACAAGTTCATTGTTGGACGCACACATAGAAGCATAGATGTAAGAGCGTGTTTTACAATAAGTTGACCATTGTTTGATTGTTGTTGTGATTAAATAATTGAATAACAGAAATATGCTCTTACACACATAATTAAGCTTTCTAGGTGTTACACTCGTATATAAAATGTGTTTCAATTATGAATGTAATCAATAGACAAGATGAGAAATTACAGGACCTACAGAATGCCTCTTCCAGCTAAGAGGCCAGTGCAGGATATTGGCCTCTCCCTTTGTAGGAAGAATTTACTTAAATCTCTACGCTTTTTAGGTGAATTGCAAATCGTGGTACTAGATGCTTCGCACCTTTGACGTTGCTCTCTATCGCCGGTATAAGTAGGTGTGTTACGTCTGGCGAAAACGAGATGATTTTATCGTCACCTATTGGAAGTCACGAGATCTTTCCGGGATTCCCCATAATTACTTGTTACGACACCTACTTCACAAAATGAAGTTAGGTGATATATTCGGATACTCACACGATGAATTCGGGCTGATGGATTCTATTGGGCCGCCGCATAAAAGCACAACTTCAGGTAAATAATAGTAAGAATCACCTTGTTATCTAAAATATATTAATATATTTTATAAATATATAAATATATTTTATTATAACCTTGTTAAAATAAAATATTTTCATCAAGCAAAGTTGTCATCCGATTCTGAGCTATGTACAAAATTTCAGGTTTCTACTCGTAGCTCACCGAGAGGTGGTTGAAATTTGAGTTGCAAGTAATGTCCACTTGGAATAGCAGACAAACAGACAAACAAGCAACAAAGTGACTTGATAAAAACGTGGTCATCATCATTACAGCACTTCACAAGTCCACTGCTGAACATAGGCCTCCTCCAAGGAATGCGACAAAGCACGCTCACGAGCCACCTGCATCCATTGACTTCCTGCATGTGTTACCAGGTCGTCACTCCATCTAATGGGGGGACGCCCTATTGCATGCCTTAAGGACAAATCACGTAGGTATGTCTACACGCGTCTAAAAATCAAGATTCCAACGTTTTGTCGCATAAAATCGTATCTCACAATCATATTAAACAAACAAATGATATAAAAAGCGCATTGTCAGAAAGATAAATGATTTTTGAACTTATTAATATATTTTTAAATTCATTATATTACATAAAAAAGTGGTTTTAGTGACTTATGGTGTAGATTTATGCAGTCCGCATGGAGTGGTAAACACGATAACTTTTGAAAATATCAATTGTTTAACTCAATCTTATTTTTAATCTCTTCATCTATCAAGGGAAAGTTATGGAACATAAATGCCAGTTTAATTATAATTTATTTTTTTCGGCATCACTGCACACAATGTCGAAATTTTCCGTGTTTTAGCAGCCTCGAATTTAATTTATTTTACTAAATAGACTCCCTTACTGACATTGACTGACAATCAGTCTGACTCACTTCGGCGTCAAACGTCGTCGTGAGTAGATACTGTATCGGTTGTTTGCAGCGGCTCAAAAAGATCGCTGTACAAATACAAAATATTCCAAAAACCAAATTTTATACATACTTGATTATTATAATAATCAAACATTTTTATTACAATATTTTAAAAGCACAGAATAAAAAATAGTAGTACGTACAAAAGGTAAGTAGAATGTATATATTATATTTAAATACGTCTCCGACTTTTTGGAGTGACCTGAATGATAATATGATGATAATATGAGTATTATGAGTCGTGCACTTTTGGATTTTCTAAACTTTTTTTTAAACTGAAGTTTGACATAAAATTATTGGAAAATTGAAAATAAAAACTTTACAAGGTGCAGGATCGGCCTCACATGGACTACTGTTCCTATCTCTGGGCAGGGGCTCCCCAGTGCCAGCTCCTTCCATTTGACCGCATCTAGCGCAGAGCGGCTCGAATCGACGACGACCGAGTCCTTTTCGAACCGCTCGATTCATTGGCACGTCAAGAGATGTTGCATCCCTTTGCATTTTCTTTCGCATTTACCACGGGGAGTGCTCTGAGGAATTGTTCTGATTAATCCCAGCCGCCAAATTTCACGAACACACATCGCGGCAGAACTACCGATACCATCCACACCATCTGGATGATTGGCGGTCCACCACTGTGCGATTTAGAAGATGTTTTCTTCCTCGCACAACTTCCTTATGGAATCGATTACCATCAGCGATTTTTCCGGACCGATACATCTTAGGGACCTTCAATAAAGGGCCTATTCCTTTTTAAAAGGCCCGCAACGCATCTGCAATTCCCCTGGTTCCCCTGGTGTTGCAGTTGTTCATGGGCGGCGGTAGTCACTTACCATCTGGTGAGCCGCATGCTTGTTTGCCGCCTCTCCTATAAAAAATAGTCTAATAATGTTATTATTGAAAACTTGTGTGTATTTAAAATACTTTGAAATTTTTCCGTATAATCATGTTATACGTAATTTTTTTAATGCGGTTAGGGCATGCACAATTGATCTTAGCAATAGTTTATTTCGCCTGCTGGTACGAGGCTGCCTTCGAGAAACTTCGAGAAATTTTCTTCCCCAAAGGTTGTCGGTTCTTCGAGCTATATTGCCGACCCATTGCCACTTCAGCTTACTAATTCGTTGGGCTATGTCGGTCACTCTGGTTCTACTGCGGATATCCTCGTTTATAAGTCTATCACGCAGGGAAACTCCGAACATAGCCCTCTCCATATCCATAGCTCGCTGAGTAACTTTGAGCTTCCTCATACGGCCAGCAGTAAAGGACTACGTCTCAGATCCATAAGTCATCACTGGCAATACGCACTGGTTGTACAAACTAGTTTTGAGGTTCTTATGTATGTCTGACGAGAAGATGTATCGTAATCTCCTGAACGCTGCCCAGCCGAGTTCAATCCGTCAATTGACCTCTCGGTTGAAGTTGGACTTACCTAGTCGAACTATGTGTCCCATGTAAATATATTAGTCAACAACGTTGAGCTTAGTGCTCCGTACAACTACCGGGATAGGTATGACATGGACGTTAAACATGATTTTTCATTTGTCCATATTCATATCTTAAGACCTATCCGTTGGAAGACACTATTGAGGTCATTGAGCAAAATGCTTAGGTCCTCTAGCGATTCTGCCATAAGAACTATATTGTCAGCAAATCGAAGGTGAGTGATGTACTAGCCATTGACGTTAATATAGTATCCTTTTCAGTCCAATAGCTTGAAAACGTCTTCCATTGCAGTGGTGAAGAGTTTCGGGGATATTACGAATGAAAAACCGTGGTAAATTAACGTAATTCTGAAGTTGGGACTACAATTAAAGAATGTGAAAAGTTACTTTATTCAATTTAGTTCCACAAGTCTTCTTATTCTTATTAAAATATATTTTGTTTTTAATTTAAACTTGAATGTTGCTCAGATGTTTTTTGGACGGAAGTAATAATCACTGAAATCTGTGGTCCGTTTACCCATTCGCATTTATAAGGGTAGTGAACAGGTCGCTGCCCGTCTCTCGGCAACAATCCTTCAACTGACATGATCCAATCAAACGGGGGTTAGTCATTCATTGACGTTCTACCCCGAAACATAAATCACACCACGTTGGGTTTGGGAGCAACGAGGTGGACGTGACCCCCGTGAAGGAGTGTCACACGAGAACGTCTGTCGCCCTTTCTGAAAAGAGAGGTTAGACGACTAAGATCGCGGGTCCTCTCGAGTGGTCCCGGTCTCGCCGTCTTTGGGGGTGGATTGTATCTTTATATAATTTGGAAGGTGCTTTATTAAATAAAACAGTGAGTGATCTTCTAAATTACCCCATAAGAGTGCAACGTCGAAACTTTCACTACTTTCCTATCACTTACCTATCGGTTTTTCTTTCTTGATTTATATTATAAACTCGTAGCTTGTCCCAAACAAATTGCTAAATTACCAGTTTATTATCCTAGGTGCGAGTTATACGCAAAAGAGAACCGCGCTCCGCACGCCATTTCGACATATCTTAACATTGGTTTTCACCATTGCACCCTTGCATTTTATTTTCATTTTATTTCCTTGCGGTTACACAATTTGATTTATAAGAATCACACAAAAAGTCTTATTATTATGATATAAATTACATCATTATCACATAGAAATATATTAAGTTATTCAACAAAATATACCTATTTTACAGAACATTTTCAAAGTTAGAAATCTTAAACATCTAACACACAAAGTCAAAATAACAATCTTTATTAATAAACACGAATAACTTAACTAATACAATAGTTTAAATCACACTTTTAAAGGTATTTTTCACTTTATTTCTACTTAAATTTTTTTATATGAATCTATTATTATTTCAATATATTTTTCACAAACACTTTTAACACAAAACTGTTCTTTTTAGTATTTACAGTAAACCTGAAAAATTTATTACTTAAATTTACACACATTACTGAAATGTTCACAAATTAATAAAGTTTATTTCATATTTTTAGGATCTAATTTAATATAATATTTTTATTCGACACCTATTGGATTGCACATTGCAGTAATAAGTATTGCACAGCTGATTACTGTGTAACACTTGACTCTAAATTAAACTAAAAACAAACTTTTATGGAATTAACGCTCGACCGGAATCGAACCCCGAACTTTCGTTCGACATTATATTTAATGTATATACTTTAACATAGATTATCTCTTTATTCGAAGTGCATACAATTTAATAGTAATGTCTTCAAATGTAAAATTATTTATTTTTTGTAAGGAATAAAAACGATAAACTAATTTTTAAGCGCATCGCCTACAGGTTGTTATTGACTATAGTATTTTGGGTGTGTTATGTGTTATATCGTCGTGTAGTGGTTAAGGACGAGATTACACTGTCCCATTAACCCTTATCATCCCATGTCGTAAGAGGTAACAGATGGAAATGAAGCAGGAGAAAGACTGTAGCGTCTTAATAATAAAAACTGAAAATAATAAAAAACCTGCGATTGTGAACTCGCCTGTCAAGCGGGACAATTATGGCAAAATCCCTCCTATGTAGCATGCTCCAGGGATAGCACAGTTCAGCAGTGGACTTTTGATAAACTGTAATCAACGAATCACAGCGTCTACAGACCTACCGGTCTACATCTAGTGTATTATAAAACTCAAAGACGAGCATTGTAGGGTTACTTATGTGCATCTGAAATCTAAACCTAGAAAATGAAGACTCTTTAAGCTTTCTGTCAGTAGAAACAATACCACTAATATTATAAACTAAATAAAACAAATACTTAAAAGAAGAATACTAAAAAGAAGCATGCTTAAATGTGTACATATATATAATAGAATAGAATAGAATAATTTTTATTCAATATAGATTATTACATAAACTTTTTGGAAGTAATTTTTTTATTCACCACTGGTTCGGAATATACCTCTGTCCTGGGAAGAACCGGCAAGAAACCCAGCGGGACTTTTTTTTAAACATATTTCACTTTACAATAATTTTGTTTGTATAAATTTTAATGAATTTTAATAGAACCAGCATGGTGGCGATGCTCTCATTCCCTGGAGTATTTTCTATTTATGTATTCTTTAATATTGTAATAACCCTTTTTGTATATTTTTACTTTAATGAAATATTTAAACTTGTTTGATTTGAATTGACAAATTTTGTACTAAAAGCGTATACATAGCTCCATAAATGAATTACTAACTCTGCGGAGTCTAGTAACTGGTATTAGAAGCTTATGTTTGTTCCTAGTGTTTAAAGTATGAACATCTTTATTCTTATCAAAGCTATTTATGTTTTTATGTACCTATATTACAATTTCATAAATATATTGCGATGCCAAAGTTAATAAGTTTATTTCTTTTTTATTTATCTCTAAGGGACTCATTACAATTTAAGTTGTAAATCGCCCGTACGGCTTTTTTTTGCGAAACAAATATGGCTATATACCTATTTATACCCTTAAGTTTAGACAAGAATAACTTCGCAATGTTTTTAGTTTGACCCGTAACCATTGTGGCGTTGTAACAAAAACAGGTAGAAATATAAAAGACGAAAATGTAAGTAGAGTTTCATCAATAATATTCTGATTAATATGTCACATTTTACTTAACTTTGACTTTGACATAGTAACTTAAGTGAGTATGTTGCACATATTACTTATCGGAGTTCTCGAGTGCATTAAGTTTCATGGCGCGGAAAGTATACTATGAAAAGCTAGCGAAGAGTAGTTTGAAGCTGAATTACCGTTTCAAGTTATTTAAAGTAATTTAGCCATTCCATCATTATATACGAGATTTTGCCTGTTAAATTATGTATTCCACGTTAAAGCGAAAATAAAAAAATAAATCGTTTAAATTATCCCACAGGAACGTACTACCGGGATAAATATGTTTAATACCTTATAACTTAATCCAGTAACTGATCTGCCAATGTGATAAATTTCATTCAAATTTGGTCATCTGTTAGGTCGTATAAAAAGGCAAATTAACAAACTCGACGGTGTGATTCCCCCTAAGATTTTTCAGTAAGGTGATCTGCACCACCATCAAAGCTTTAAATATTAAGTGTGTTTTGTACTGACGGTTTGAATAACATTTACCGCAAAATATTACACTAATTACTAATTAATTATTAATATTAAAAATAATAGATCATTTATAGATTATTAATTATTACATGGATTAAGTAGTAGGCAACTATAAAAAAAGGTGAAAATAATAAAAACGATAAATTATACAATATAAATTACAAAAAAAAGAAGAAAATAAATAAACGTATATACATATAGGTAGATTAATAATTCCATTTTCCGTTACGACGTATGAACTTTGCTAGGTTGTATTACTATGGTGGAATAAAATTTAGTGTCTTTTCGTAGTCCTTTAAGACTGAGCGATGTTACGCTTTATTGGAATAATTTTTTTTGTTCTTCCATTCGATGATTCGACCGAGCATATTATTGGTTCGGTGAATTCCATTATAACTGTTCTATGTTTTGAGAGCACAACGTGTTTCAGCCGTGTCTTGAAATAGTCGTTGAACTTTAAGCGGCACTAGTCTAATGGCAAGGTGCAGACCGTGAACTCAAAAGGTCGTGGGTTTTAATCCATCATTCAACTACTGTCCTGAAACACTCCTATCACAAGCATTTCAAGCTTACTAGGATTGGTTAAAGGGGATAATAATAAAGTTAATAAAATTGCTACCATTTAAAAAAAAAACTCTGCACTTCATGCGTCTTGCCATTCTATTATGAACCGCTTTATCGGCTTACAGTATGAATGCTATTTTCATATACTTGTTGGAGCGTCTATAAAATACCCGGTTGGATCGAGGTAGAATGGAGGGTATATCAAGAAACCCCCTCTTGTGTCTGTAGTATAAAGTTCACTGTAGGTGCCGTGCACGGGAGATTCCGCTCAAGTCATTCAACGAGTGTGGTCACTCTACTAGTGCTAAGATAGTGTCGTGGTTCTGTTCGTTGTTGTAATTCTTCTAGTGCAGACAAGGAGGATTGGTGTTGCTGAGATGCTGTCCAGTGTTATATTGAGATAAGTAGTGTTGCTGTTGGTTTACATATTTTGGTGTTATCATGTAATTACGTACCTCACGTTACACTGGTGTGTGATTGTGGCGGAAACGTGTTACGGTGTGTTCGAACTGTAATTACACTATACTGAATGTATAGTGCGTTACGTTGTCTTATTACTGATAATAATTAAACTGCGTAAGCAAGAGAGCAAGTTGAACATCCGCTCTCACACTTTTATTATTTTTAACAATTAACGCTATCCTGATGTATTTCCATATCAGAAGTGGGATAAAGTCCCTGTTATCGTCCACATATAACCTTCGAATACGCACCTCGCGTAATGTTTTCATGTTAAATGTCTTAATGATGTTTTTTGTACTATATACGACTTTGACGTACCATAAAAGTGTAGAGTAAAAGTTAAAAGTGAAATGTTTTAAGCCAAAAGTTAAATCTTTTTGTTCGGTTTATAATAAAAAGTACCCGCAAGTACTTTCATTATTTCTTAAGTCGAAAGAAATGTTGAAGGTATTCTAAATGAGTTATAGTTTGCATTCAGTGGAAGTTTAATTTGCTCAAGTTATGTTATAATTTGATACACGAGGTGTGATTTACATGGGCTAGTTTTAAAATTCAAAATGTTTAAACGATGTACCGAAAAAAGGAACATGTTTACTTTAACGTGCTATGAATTAAAAACACCAAGTAGTATTTTTGTGTTCTAATGTGTTGATAAGTGTTACAGTTTACTGCGAGTATTACGTAGTCGATAAAATTGGGATTTGATGTTGAGGGCTTCGTGGAAATTGTGGTGCTGTGGCACTCGCTCTTGAGTGGAAATATGCTGTAGAATTATGACGCCGCGGACATTTTATTTGCCGCTGCTACCGATCACCGTTTGATACAACATGAGTAAAGTAAATTTATGCTAAACATTGTCTTAAAAAATATTTTGTAAGAATAAGTGTTTACATTTTTCAACAGCATCAAAAATTAGAGATAATGTTGTAAACCCATTACAAAATAAAACTTCATCCTTAAAGATTGCTATTATTTTTCATGCAACCAGAAGCTTTATGGGTATTAACTGCTAATATATAGAAGATGATCATATCATTTTATGAAATCTAGGAATTATCGAAATTTTTCAACGTTACAGCTCGGACTACCTAAAGATTACTGATTAATAATCTTCATAGACTTGGCATAGATACTGAACATAATAAACACATTTACAACATAACAATAGATAATGGGACCAATATGATTAAAATGAGCAAAATCGTAGACGAATCTGGTTTGAACAACGATGACGCAACTGGTCATAGAAAGACAGATTCACACTATTTTAGTTATGCAACACCTGTGAGTCTAATTTACATACGGAATATAATATTGAGTTAGAAGAGTCTGAAACTATTATTGATGAGTTATCAGATGTACTAAGAGTGCGATTTCAAAATCACCTAGAAAAGCCAGAACGGGGTATTGAATTTGTTAGATGCGTAATACACACACTTCAATTAGCGATACAAGATGCCGTTAACGACGCGGCTATTGGTAACATAATTTCAAGTTTTAAGAGGTTGTGCGACGTCTAAGGAGACCAAAATATGTCAGGCTTATAAGAGAAGACGAAAAAAAATTACCAAAATTGAATTTCGGCGCCAGTTAGCTTTCAAAAGTCTACATGTTGGAGAGCTTATTGTCACTGAAAGAAATATGTGCAATGGATGCCCGCTTACATCTACTTGATTTAATTTGGGACGCCCTAGAAGATTTTTTGAACACATGTAAAATATTTAACAAAAAAACTGCAAGATGAACTATTGACAGTTGGCGATTTCTATTTTGAATGGATGATGTGTATATTTAAGCTTACCAAAATTAATACAATGTTGTCTTCAAATTTAATAGCTAAAATGAAAGAAAAGGAAATAACATTGTTTGAAAATGATGTATCTTTTACTGCAATATTTTTGGACCCACGGGTAAACTCAATTTTGACATTGGATTAACAGAAACAAGCAAAAGAAAATTTAACTAATCTTTACATTCGATATTTCCTTAAAGGATATTTCGGACATGGATACAAACAAGAAGTAATAAAAACCTTAGTTCCTATCATAGACAAAAAATACGAAATATCTGAAGCCAGAGGCGAACTAGATTATTTTTTGAACAGGAGCTATGTAAATAGTCACGATGAAATGATGAAACAACGAAGTGACTCATATGCCGATATGTTAGACAACTTGCAACAATCCATGGCTATTTTTAGTAGAACCATTACTCAAATCTACAGAAAATGTGTTGTAATGCTGGGAAAAAGCTCGCTTGAGGTTCCCCGTTTTATATAGGTTATTATCTATCGTACCTGCTGCAACAATCACGCAAGTGAGCGTTGAGAGATTAGTTTCCTCTGTTAAGTTTGTACTTTAGAACTATAGGTTGTCTATGAGGACGATGTGATTGAGGATTTATTGTTTATTCGTAATACTAGTGTTACTAGTGTTACTAAAAAAGAAGTTTAGTTTTTTAGTTGAAACTGGCATTTATTACATGTGTTAATAACTAAGCAATAAAATTATGTACTTAAATACAAAATTTTTATTTACGTTTGTGCAATTTACGTTCTGTAAAGTCTTCCGACAGCATCAACCGGATTCCGAAGATTCATTCTCCGAACATTTAAGACGAAGTGTAATTGTAATTGCGCAACCTAATAATAACATCGCGTAATAATTAACAACGCGTAATAGTCGTTACCCACAATGCAACGTTCGAACAGATTTGGTCCGTCAGACTACTTACCGACCCGATCGTCGTCTACACACGATGATACATATTATTATGTCGGACAGATTTGGTCAGGCAGGCCAGAACTATCAGACCGTTACATGGTGTGTACTCATCATAGCTTACACGTTATCCCGGGTTCTTTATTCAATAGTAAAATAGCAGTAAGTGTTAATAAAATCACTAAAGTTTATTTAATTCTTTCCTGATATCATAAATTTTAAACTATAAGCTTTAGCTGTAAATAAAGAATTGGTACACAATAGTCGGTGTATTTTTTTACTACTTTCAAAAATTTTTTCTAAAAGATTTTCTTCAGGGATATGAAATTCCATTTAAGGTTGGACGTGCGTTGTTTGTTCTAAAAGTATAGCCTTTAGGCGAGTAGAGGGTGATATGTAAAATTATGTGTACATGTAAAATGTATGACCATACTTAAGAGATTGTGGTTTGCCATGTAGTATCAGTTAAGAATATCCACTACCCCATATCTTTCCGTGGGTGTCGTAAGAGGTGACAGTGGGAAACAGGCAGGAGATGGGCAGCAGCATGTTTTTGATAACAACAATAGTACAATAAAAGAACTTCGGTTGCCTACCCGCTCGTCAGGCGTGGTAATTATAGCAATGATGCCCCCCCCCCCCCATGACGAAAGCTACGCAGAGACGATCCCCAGTCTCCGGCGACCCCGCTAACGGCGAGGCAGGTGTTGATAACAATCTCCGGTAGAGGTTCGGTTGCGACCTAAGACAACTCGAGCTGGCAATATACAACGCACGCATCCTGCCACCCTGAGGACTGACGAGGAGATCCTGAAGTTAGAAGAAGAGATAAAAAAGTTGCGCTGGGATATTATGGGATCATCTAAGGTCTGAAGGGAGGGGGAGCATACGGTAATCCTCGAATCCGGCAAGTTGTGCTATCACCGTGAGGGCGACCATCCCAAGGAGGTGTCAGATTTATCGTCCACAAGTCTCCCGTTAACGACGTTGTAAAGATTATGAGTTTTTCGTACGTCGTGTGAGTGTGGCGAACGATGAGGGTTATGTTCCTAATACTCAGAATTACCAAGCGTTATTCATTGAAGGTCATACAGATTTACGCACCGACCTCGGCACATACCGATGAGGTGGTGGAGAAAATGTATCCAAAACCCACTATACGGTGTTAATAGGAGACTTTAACGCAAAGCTAGAAACAAGAAAGAACAGTGAGCTGAAAGTAGAGAAATTTGGAATTGGGCAATGAAAACCAAGAGGCCAGCAGCTGGCCGACTTCATGGAGAAAGAGGGACTCTTTATGATGAACTCTTTCTTCCAGAAGCGGCTCTATAGGAAGTGGACCTGGTCGAGCCTCGACTTCATTCAGTGATCACGAGGATGAAAACTGGTAGTGAGTGATCAACGCAACTTCAATAAAGCTCGTATTGAAGAAGCGATAGAACGGAACCAAGGCTCCAAAGACTTTGCCAGAGATCTGTAGCCAGAAGGAGCCAACTGTCTGCCGGCCATATGAGGAAGCTCAAGGTCGCTCAGCGAGCTATTGAGAGGGCTATGCTCGAAGTTTCTCTGGGTGATAAACTCAGAAATGAGGATATCCGCAGTAGAACCAGAGTGACTGACATAGCCCAACGGATAAGTAAGCTGAAGTGACAATGGGTCGGCCATATACCTCGAAGAACCGACAACCGATGGGGAAAAAAGGTTCTTGAATGGCAGCCTCGTACCAGTAGGCGAAGTGTAGGGTGACCTCTCACTAGATAGAGTGACTGGTAAGACATGCAGGAAGTCCATGGATTTGGTGGCTCAAGACCGTTCTTTGTGGCAGTCCTTGGGAGAGGCCTATGTTCAGCAAAGGACTTGTGAAGAGCTGTAATGATGAATGATGATGATGATGATACTTAAGACATTGCCATAAGTCTTTAAAGTGTTTCCTCCGTTCATATTAAAAAAAAACAGTTGACATTTAGATCTCAGAAATCAAATCGAATCTTAGAAAAAAATATTAAATATAGATAAGATCCAAAAAGTTTTCTAGTAGTGTTTTTAATAGAATAAGGAAGACAAGCAAGCACACAGCCCACCTGATGGTAAGTGGATGCTGTGGCCTATAGACATCTACATATATCCTCGATAAAATATCAAAATACAGATGCATTGTCACCCTTGAGAACTAATGTGGAATGCCTCGCTTCCAGTAAAAAGGATTTCCTGTTCTCTACGCTTACCATACGATACACAGCAGCATTGAGCTGTTATTTTACGCTGGTGTTCTGTGAGAGCGTGGTCCTTCTCCGGCCGAGTCGATCCATTCGTGCTACAATAAATAATATAGCTGCAACATATCGCTCCACCACGTATAAGACGTGTACCACGTGTTTCGTGTTTCTTAATCGTAATAAAAATAATTTGAGAAGATCGATCAATATTTATATTTCTGCCTTGATTTTCATTGAAAATCTCGAGGAATAGCTTAGAAGTTTTATCATTTGTTATTTTAAAAAAATAAGTAAGTTTTTCGTAAACGTACATACTGTTCTTAAAAATTCTTTTATCTAAGCCTGCTTTCAGTTTTACTATATTAAAGCCAATTTTATACTCGTAGCAGCGATAAACATTTATTATTTGCCCAATAACTTACAAGCAAAATTGCGTAAGCCTTAAATATTGCTTCATGAGAGAGGGAGAGAGTTTATTATAATCGTATTTAAAATCAAGTCCATAACTGGAAGTAAATGTTATAGGGTAGTATTTTTATAACATTGTCATATCGAAATATTCCGAAAAAAATATTGCGCGTATAACTTTCAATTATAAGCTTAAGTTGAAATAATTTTATTTCTCATAAGAATAAGAACGTCGTCATAGTTCACTTATAAATGAATACAGAGAAATATATATTTTTTGCTTAGTTATTTACGAATAGATAGAAAGCAATACCAGGATAATATAATAACTTTATATTATCCGAAAAATCTGGAGAATTTTTTCAACAACGGATAAAATTTCTAAAAAAAAATAAATGACGCCTCGTAAATAGATCCAACCTATCAAGTAAGGCAAGCTGGGGTGGATCACTAGGTAATAATATATTGTTTACCTCTAAAATTTTGGAAACGATTCGATTATATATAATATACTAGACTAAGGATGTGTGTACGAAAGTATTTCTTAAATTAACATTTGGACACATTCACGCTATTGCAGTTTTTATATCGTCTGGTATTGAATAGCTGTGCTCCTTTAAGCAATAGCGTTTTTTGTGACAATTAGATCGTGCGTGATTACCGAATATAACTAGAGTTGGAAAAGCGGGCCCGATTTCAGCACGGCACAATTATCATCACAGCCCATCACAAATCTACATCTGAATATAGGGCTTCCCCAAGAATGCCACAAAGATCCTGAGCCACCTGCACCCATCGACTTCCTGTAATGAGGTAATGAAGATATACGCAGTGAGTGACACATAGCGTAACGGATCAGTTAACTAAACTGGCAATAGCCATGAGTCGGTCATATAGCTCGAAGAACCCACCACCGATATGGAAGAAAGGTTTTCAAGTGCCAGCCTCAAACCATAAGCAAAGTGTAGGGCGGACCCCCATAAGATGAAGTGATGACCTGGTGAGAACAAGTATTGGTAATTTAAAAATAATCGTTCTGGGTATGGGTGTTAATATGATATGGAACATATCGCTAGTTGTACTGGATAAAATATTGTTAATAATTTTTAACACTTAATTACTTACCAAACTTACCTACTTAACTAAAAAGTTTTATGTCCATCATTCTTTTTAAAGCACTGAAATAAATATACTTGTTGTTCATTTATTTAATCAAAGAAGAAAGTTGATACTTCTTATTGACACAAAACCTAAAATTCATTTCTATCTCAATATCGACCGTTATCGATTACATGCTCAACTTTGAGTGATTTATTGAGGTTAGTTTACCCTTAGGAAACAGCTCTTAGTTAATTTGTAGAAGATTACTTATTTAAAGGGAGCTTAATAAGTTTGCGTAATTAAATTTTTTTGAATTGTTTCTCACATTATAAATTGGTTATTGGTTTAATAAAAAAAATTAATTCAACGGCTCCGTGGCGCAGTGGCTTAGCAATCAGTTGTTGCACTGGGGGCCGTGGGTTCGAATCCCGCACGGAACAAGTATTTGTATGGCCTACAAATAATTGTTCCGGGTCTGGATGTTTGTCCTTGTGCAACTTATATTTGTAAAGTGCCTCCACAACACAGGAGAAAATTCTAGTGTGGGGATAAAGTTTTATATAAAAAAAAAAACAAGAAACAAAAACTATATCTTTGAAGTCAGATTAAAAAACAAAACGTTTTGTTCTGTAATCTCGCATTGTTGGTGCGTCTGTTAGTGATCGTGTAACTTCTCACTTCTTAACGACTTGATTTCACGATTATACTGTAGTGTAATGTTGTAGCTCACATGACATAATCTAATATATAAAATTCTTGTGCCGCGGTGTTCGTTACCAAACTCCTCTGAAACGGCTGAACCGATTTGTATGAAATTTTGTGTGTTATTATATTATATAGCTATTTTTCAAACCCGTAAATGATAAGAGTGACCCACCCCTAAATATTTTTTTTATTTCTTTGACAAATTTTTAATTCTTATTTTATTATGATTTAGCATCGAAAAATACATAAAACTTCAAATTTTCATCCTTCTACGATCAATCCATGTTTATTAATCGCGATTTTAAAAACTAAAAATATTTTCTAGAAATAATGTATATGGCAAAACAACGTTTGCCGGGTCAGCTATTATTATATTATATTACAGTTAAGTTTAGAACTTGACTTTCTTTCAAAATCATAATGTGCAACCCCAAAGACAGATGAGAGGAAGTTATTATAAATATAAATGGTACAAAGAATTTAAACACTTATTATGATGTAATTACAACTTATCTTTTATCAATGGATATGGTAATAATTAAAATATGCACCTTCATCATCATCATCATCATTACAGCCCTTCACAAGTCCACTCCTAAACATAGGCCTCCCCCAAGGAATACCACAAAGCACGGTCCTGAGCCACCTGCATCCATCGACTTCCTGCGTGTCTTAACAGGTCGTCACTCCATCTCGTGGGGGGTCGCCCTACACTTCGTCTGCCGGTACAAGGCCGCCACTCGAGAACCTTTTTTCCCCATCGGTTATCGGTTCTTTGAGCTATATGGCCGGCCCATTGCCACTTCAGTTTACTAATTCGTTGGGCAATGTCGGTCACTCTGGTTCTACTGCGGATATCCTCATTTCTAAGTTTATTACACAGAGAAACTTCGAGCATAGCTCTCTTTATAGCTCGCTGAGCGACCTTGAGCTACCTCAACCGGCCAGCAGTGAAGGACCAAGTCTCAGTTCCACTGGTCATCACTGGCAACATGCACTCGTTGTACAATTTCGTTTTCAAGTTTTGAGGTATACCTGACGAGAAGATGTGTCGCAATTTCCGAAACATTGCCCAGCCGAGTATAATCCGTCGATTGACCTCGCGGTCGAAGTTGGACTTACGTAGTCGAACTATTTGTCCCAGGTAAACATACTCATTAACAACTTTGAGCTTAGTGCTCCCAACAACTAACGGCATAGGTGTGACATGGACATTAAACATGATCTTTGTTCTGTCCATGTTCGTCTTATGACCTATCCATTTGGGAGACACTATTGAGGTCATTGAGCATAATGCTTAGGTCCTACAGCGATTCTGCCATAAGGACTATATCTTTGGCAAATCGAAGGTGAGTAATGTATTCGCCATTGATGTGAATACCGTATCATTTCCAGCCCAGTAGCTTGAAAACGTCTTCCAATGCAGCGGTGAAGAGTTTCGGGGATATAACATCACCCTGTCTTACACCTCTCTGCAGATGGATAGGTTTCGTACTCTGATTCTGTACTCGGATAGCCATTGTAGCCCTACTGTACAAACACTTCAGTACTTCGATATACCGACAGACAACTTGGCATCGCTGAAGGGACTGTAGCACCTCTCAAATTTCGACGGAATAAAAGGCTTTCTAATAGTCGATATATGCAAGGCAAAGTGGCAGATTGTACTCTTCTGTCTTCTGTACAATTTACCGTATGTGGTTTATGGTATTAAAACCTTTTCGGAAACCGGCTTGTTTGGGATGCTGGAAGTCGTCGAGTCTGTGTGCGAGACGATTTGTGATGACTCTGTAGTTTTTCGAGAGAGCGTTATCGTTTCTTGAAAAACAAGATCACCGCACTTCTGCTCCACGCCTCTGGAGTAGTGCCACCATGGAGGACGAAATTAATGAGCTTCTGAAAGACTTCAAGTACCGGTTTTCCACCCGCTTTCAGAAGCTTCGCTGTAATTTCCCCCTCACTTGAAGCCTTACCATTTTGAAGGTGCTGGAGAGCTATTCTAATCTCGCTCACACTGACGTCCGGGATATCTTCGGAATAGTGTCGAATAAGACTAGCTCTTGGATCGTTATTCACACTTGCGTGTGGCTCCAATAATGACGTGTACAGCTGCCCATAGAACCTCTTAATCTCACTCAAAATCTCAGGTGTCCCGGAAACAATGATGCCACACTCGGTATTAAGGACAGTTGGCTTTTTCTGGCAGATAGATCTCTGCCAAAGACTTTGGAGCCTTGGTTCCGCTCGATCGCTTCTTCGATACAAGCTCTGTTGAAGTTGCGTAAGTCCCGCCGCATGCAATTGGAGATCTGTCTGTTCACGTGCATGTATGCTGTCAAATCTTTTGAAGACTGCAGCTTCATTTCCCGTCTAACAGCCATGAGATTAAGAGTGTGATCTGAGAGTTTTTGTGTTCTTCTGCGGCTGGTCTTGCAGAACTTAACTTCGACCGCATGGACAGTTTCCAGTTATCATTCATATCGTCCACTTCATTGCAGTCTTCTAGGCACTGAAAACGGTTGTTTAACTCGAGCTGAAAGTTTTTGTGTGTTTTTGTTTCCAAAGACAATAGGTATCCTGAATTTACATTTAGTATAAAACAAAGTTGTAGTTACCTACAAGTTTGTTTTATATAATTATTGAACGGTGCACTATATTAACTTATAATACCGATGAAAACTAATAGACGATCTTTTTATTTTGTTTTTAGGTTATAGTAAGATATTATCATATTTAATTTGCTAATTTCCCAGAACTCCGTTTAGATTCCGTAAAACTAATATTACTATTGTAATCTATAGATTATAAGAAATAAATCGACATGCATTTCATTAAGTGTAACTAAAATTTGTGGTGGGTACAAAAAGAAACTGTCTTCTTGTATATTTAAATTTTGTAGTTTTTTTATATTTTTATTTTCTGTGAATTTGCTAATTTTTCAGAACTCCGTTTAGATTACGTAGAACTAATATTACTATTGTAATCTATAGATTATAAGAAATAAATCGACATGCATTTCATTAAGTGTAACTAAAATTTGTGGTGGGTACAAAAAGAAACTGTCTTCTTGTATATGACGGCACCTGCACCGTTGTAGGTGCGGTGGCGTCAGTCTAGCTAGTCAAGTTAACGGGAGCGGTGGAGGCGTTTTTAAAAACTAAAATAAAACTAAGAGATGTCTGTACAGAAGCTCATGTACTTCAACAATGGCAAACTTATTCTAATACATCTTTCATGCAGACTCTATTACATTTGCTTACTCAAGTGACACGATATAGGCCACACACTGGGTGCAAAGTCAGCAATAGTATTTATGCACGTACTTGTATCACTCTGTGTGGGGTCGAATCCATGACTCTTCCCTCCTCAAGAGCGAAATTATCGGCATTTTCAGGAATCCGATGATTTCGCTTAATTACACACAGTTTATGTCTAATTATAATAAAAATACAGAAAATAATTGGTAGAATTACATACAAAATTATCGTTCCTAAACTCACACTTTTAACATTAATAGCACTTGAATTTTCACTGAGATTTATTTTGCTAAGTTTTACTAGTTGAAGTAATTGTTTAGTTTCGTCTAGATTTATACCTTTTAAACTCACTTCACTGACAATGGGAGGCTTCGAAATCTTCAGTTCTGGCAAGTTAGTCATTGAGTAAATTCGGTAATTTAGGTCATCTGAAGAAGATTGGTGGTACTTAAAATGAATATTTCCAATTTCGGCTTCACAGAAATCGTCTACGGTGATTATGTAAGTACCACATAAAAGTTCATGAGTGACGTCATTGTCGCACTTTCTGGTAAGTATTCTATGATTTCTCACGTACAGTATCCAGCTTTCGTGGCTTATTCGTTGAATTTTGGGATCTTCAATGTCCACAGTATGCTGTTCACAGGCATCGAGGTTTGATTGAAACTCCATGAGCTGTTCCACGCAGCTTTGTTCCGTATGCAGCAGCACATCGTCGGTATTGCACAGGAATTGATTATCCAAAGCAATTTGTTTGCAGGCTCTCGGGACTGGCAAGTATTCCTTTTCTTTCACCAATAGGTATGGGTATTTGGGAATAACTATAATAGTTTTGTTTGCAATAGCAATTGGCAATGAATACATTTTGAAGTAACTATATGTTTTATTCCCTACTAAAGGGACCTCTAAGATAAACGTGATCTGGTTTCCTTTTATAAAAGCCTTAACCTTAATACAATTTTCTAGTTTAACTAAGTTATTTTCATTTACAGGATATAATAGATTTTCAGTTATCGCGATTGATTGTAATAAATTTAACAATTCCGTAGAGTTAAAAATTGCTTGATGCAGAACAGATACCTTACTGAATGCTAGTGCAGTTTCGATTTCTCCTAGTATTACGTTAATAGTTCTAAAATAACTCAAAAACATGTCAAACATACCTAGGACATAGGTAGAATAAATGGAGTTTTCTTCTTTTGTAATTAGGAATTTAACAATTCTTTGAATTCTCTTCAAGCGTTCATCTAATATTAAAGTATTGTTATGTAAGGTCTCTGTACTGTTGATGAAACTATCCAAGATTTTGGAGACTAATGTAATTCTCTTATCCGACATTATCTGATTATCGTTTAATTTAGAAATCAATGAGTCATATCGGACGGCATCATCATGATCCAAATTTTCAGTTACTATTTTTATCATAGACCCAAGCGGGTCAATAATGCCTCTTTTAAATCTTTTCGATGGCACAAGTTGCCGAAATTTTTCTATAGTTGCATCTCTTAAATACCCTACATGTGTTCGAATAGCTAAAAATTCATGAATATATGGTTTATTAACATCTATCAATGCAACGAATTCGTCATACTTTAATATACTAAAATCTAAATCACTACCTATACCTTCAAGTTTAAAGTTTTAATAATAAGCCAATTGTCTATTTGCAATGAGGCACGGCCCAGTTTGACAGGCAAGATTCCTGGGTTTTTTTCAAGCTTTCGAAGTTGAAGGGCCCATCCTTTCTGAACCATCGTCAGAATTATTATACACCACCTGTGGAGGACGTTTAATATTTTTAATTGGCACTGAAGTATTTCTATTACCAATCCTAACAGGAACTATATTTTTACCACTAACGACAGCTTTCCTATATCGCGGTTTGTCTTTACTTCTTCTTATGTTAGATTCCTTGGCGTATATAACATCTCCTATTCTAAAATTTCTATCTGTTTCACCGCCCTTTTGTTCCCTTACCTTTTCCTTTTTCTCTAAGATTTTATCTGATATGTAATCATATAGATATCTAGTACGTTTAGCATGATCTTTTAATAGTTGTTGGGTGTAACATTTCTCGAAATTCGCGGTGAACGTTGAATTAGAGTAGGTATGACCGAAAACGATTTCGAAAGGAGTAAGGCCGGTTGTACTATGTATGGTGTGGTTATAAGCCATAATTGAGTAACTCATTACAGTAGCTGCATCTGTACACTTTTGTTCGTATGTCGCCAATCTGTATATCTCTATAATTGTGGAGTGGAATCTCTCTATTATGCCTGTTGAATTCGGGTTATTAGGACTGGTAATATGTAGTAGTATGTTATACATAGTCATAAGTTCCTTAATGAGATCATTATTAAACTCACTACCGGGATCAGAAGTTATTTTTTTAGGTGTTCCATATATTGAAAAATATTTAATAAGCGCTCTTACGATTTCCGGTGCGGATCTATTTGGGATTTCGATAGCTTGTCCTAATTTACTAAATGCGTCAACCCAAGTTAGGTAATAAACGGATTCAATTGAAAAAAGGTCCATGAAAACTTCTTGGAAGGGAACGTTTTGGGTTTGAGTTAATTGAAGTAATGGTTTAATGGGTTTTCTTTCATATTTCATTTTTCTACAGGCATCATAAACATTAAGTACTGCAGCAATCGTCTCTTGCATGTTCTGCCAATAATAATTTCTTTTAATTCTACTCATTGTTTCCTTTATTCCTCTGTGACACGTCTTTCCCTCATGATGTTGCAGTATGATTTCTTTTTGTTCTTTCTCTTCTTCTACATATATAACATGCTCTGTACATTCAATAAATTCTACCATTCCCTTTTTAAATAGCTGTATAATAATTTTAGAGAATTCTTTTCTATGTTGTATGTTTTCGAAATAAATAAAATATTTAGTCTTGGGCTTAATGTACTCTTTTAAGAAATTTTTAATAAGATCTTCATTCTTAAGTGGGGCAAAAACTTCGAGAACCTTTTGTTTATCCCTGGATAAATTTCTTACTTGTACTTCATTTTTATGCCAGGTATAAACTAAAATTTGGTTTGGTTTTGAGTCAATGGCCTCCTTTAATATCGGAATACCATTAGATTCTAGATCTTGTCCAGAATGCACAGTTACTGTACTACTATCAGAGGATATAGGTGGTAACGGGTATTTCGTGTTAGTCTCTAACTGGTCGACGGATACAGTGGCGGATGTGTCAGTTATAGTTATTGTCCTAGAGTCGTCCCTGTTTTCAGTCGTTAAGTTCACAATTTGGTCAGTTAATTCTGTCAGATATTTTTGCAGTTTTTGTTCTTTAGGGTCCAGGTTTACTTCCAATGATTGTGAGTCATCAGAGTCTATGGCATTTAGTTTTATCCGAGAGAGGGCATCAGCATTACTATTTTGTTTTCCGTTTTTGTATACAATATCGAAGTCGTACTCTTGAAGACGTAAACGCCAACGGGTCAGTTTACTGTTCGGTTCTTTAGTGAGTAAAGCCAAACTAGTGGTCTATAGTCGGTATATATGGTGAACTTACGCCCGTAAAGGTACGGTCTAAAATGTTTTACGGCCCATATTATGGCGAGTAGTTCACGCTCTATTGTACTATATCTGGTCTCAGTGTCGCTGAGAGTTCTACTGGCGTAGGCAATGGGCTGATCCTATTGTCCCCTGCGATAAGACCGCACCTAAAGCAACAGTAGAAGCATCTGTAGTTAAAACATAAGGTTTGTCTGGATCTGGGTATTGGAGTAAAGGTGCATTAGTCAGAAGCTCCTTACACTTCTGAAACGCATCAATATATTTTTGATCTATTACAATTTTATTTCTTTTCTTTAGGCATGCTGAGTGATTTTGGCGAAGTCTTTTACAAAGCGTCTGTAATAACCAATCAATCCTAGGAAACTCTTGATTTCGGTAGTCGTCCTTGGTAACGGGTAGCTTAATACAGCCTGAATCTTATCATCGTTTGGTTTAAGTCCGTCTTTAGTAATAACGTGCCCTAGGTATAGCACTTCTTTTCTCAAGAATTCTGATTTGTCAAGTTGTATTTTTAAATTAGTCGATCTCAATCTGTCAAAAACTGTCCTTAATTTTTGTAAATGCTCCTGGAGGCCACTCGAGAAAATAATTATGTCATCAAGATAGACAAGGCAATGAATTCCTTGTAAGCCTCTTAGGATGTTATCCTTGGCTCTTTGGAAGGTGGCTGGAGCTGTCTTCAGGCCAAAGGGCATTCGCAGGAATTCATAGAGTCCGTTCTCTGTGCTGAATGCCGTTTTTTGTCTATCTGATTCGTTGATCTCAATTTGGTGGTATCCACTAGCTAAATCCAAGGTTGAAAAGTAAGTACTCTTACCTAGTTTGTCAAAAATGTCAGTGATATTGGGTAAAGGGTACTTATCGTCCACAGTTATGTCGTTTAGACGTCTGTAATCGATAACCATCCTATACTTCATTTCACCAAATGCGTCTCTCTTTTTGGGAACTAAATGGACTGGGGCTGACCAAGGCGAAAAGGATTCCTGAATCACATTATCATTTAATAGTTTCTGTACCTGGTTTTTAATTTCCTGTGTTTGTGCGGGAGGTTGCCTGTAGGGTTTGACATATATAGGGTCTTCGTTTTTTGTTCTAATATAGTGTTTCACCTCATTAGCAAAAGATAAAAGTATTTGATCTCTATAAAAAATATCTTTATATTCTCTACATAAGTGGTATATCGATTTTTGTTCTTCTTCCGACATGTGGTCTAAGCGTAGTTTCTCTAAATTTTGCTCTAATATTTTATCTACTTCAATATCTGACATATCTGTAATATGGTTAACTATACATTTAGTCGCTTTACTCTCTTCATATGCTTCTACATTCAATGGTTTTTTTATAGTTAATTTTATCGGTATATCTAAGGTATTCTGGATTACTGTAGTCGTATAACCATCCTTACATCTCACTAACGCACTTAGCATTCGCACACCCTTACAGAATTCTTTATAATCGATTACAGCATTACCTGAATATAAATTTGTTGGGAGTTTGACTCTTTGCTCGGAACGGGGAGATAACTCCAAAACGTAAGAAGATTTACTATGTGTTATAGGTATTACGGTTATTTTAGTTTTAAGAATCTCGTTTTTCAAATCTATTACTGCTTCTAGGTTGTAAAGTATATCATTCCCAATTAAGCCATCGTACCTAGAGTCGACATTGTAAATGTATAGTTTATGAATATCGTTACAGTTGAAAATTGGTAAAGACGGGATTTGAATAACTTGATCATGTCTGCTCGATGCATGTGTGCTAATGACTTCGAATGGTTCGTGACTTATGTACTCTGGAAAGTACTTATAAGCTTTTGATGGACTAATGAATGATCGCGTACTACCTGTATCAATCATAAATTTGGAGTCGATTTCCGGTATATAAATAAACGGCAATCTCAGAAACAGAAACAGAAACAGAAACTTTTTTATTCAATATAGATTATAAATAATACTTATTGAAAGTCACTCTTTTGTTTGATTACCACTGGTTCGGAAAAAACCTCTGTCCTGGGAAGAACCAGCAAGAAACCCAGCGGGACTTTTTTTTTTAAATAACAGCTTACAATCATGATGTTACACAAATTAACAACACAACAAATTAGAAATAGCTTGGTAGCGATCACCTCATTTCCAGGGGTTATTATCATCCATAAATTCCTTAATATTATAATAACCCTTTTTATACAAACTTAGTTTAATAAAGTTTTTGAACTTTGAACAGGTCAAACTTTGTATATTTTCTGGAATTTTGTTGTAAAAGCGTATACATCGCCCCAAGAATGAATTACTGACTCGATGGAGTCGAGTAACTGGTACTACTAGCTTGTGTCTGTTCCTAGTATTTACAGAATGAATATCACTTATTTTTGTAAAACTACTTTTATTTTTGTGTACGTACATTACATTTTCATAAATGTATTGAGAGGCCGAAGTTAATATATTAATTTCCTTAAATTTTTGTCGCAGCGACTCTTTAGGCTTTAAATCATAAATTGCTCTTATGGCCCTCATCTGCAAAACAAATATAATTTCAGTGTCAGCTGCGTGTCCCCATAGCAAAATACCATACGACATTATGCTATGGAAGTAGCTGAAGTAAACTAGTCTAGCTGTTTCAACACTGGTTAAACTTCTAATCTTTTTTACAGCATATGCTGCAGAACTAAGTCTGCTTGCTAGTTTTGATATATGGGGGCTCCATTGAAGCTTCGCGTCTAGTGTGATTCCAAGAAAAATGGTGGTATCTACAAGACTCAGTTTCTCCCCATTTAAAATTACATTAGTATTTAATTGTTTGACATTTGGAGTCACGAATTTCATACATTTTGTTTTAGTGCCATTTAAATGCAAATTATTAACATCGAACCAATTTACTAATTTAGAGATAGCATTATTTACTTCGTCATATTTTAGTTACAGTCGACTTAATTTGAAAATTAAAGAAGTGTCATCTGCAAATAATACTATATCATGGTTATCCCCTACTATGTAAGGTAAGTCATTAATATATACAAGAAACAGAAAGGGGCCGAGAATTGAGCCTTGAGGTACGCCCATTTGTACCATCGATCCGGAAGAGCTCATATAATAATGACAACTTTTTGCGTTCTCTTACTTAAATATGAAATAATTAATTTAAGGGCATCACTTCTTACACCGTAGTGTTGAAGTTTCCTGATTAATGTTTCATGGTGAACACAATCGAAGGCCTTGGATAGGTCACAAAATATACACAAAGCATCCTGTGAATTCTCCCATGCATTAAAGATATATTTAATCAGCTCAACACCGGCATCAGTTGTCGAGCGACCACTTGTGAAACCAAATTGATTTTTATGAAGTAAATTATTTATATTAAAAAAAATTTAACATTTGAACAAGAACAATTTTTTCAAAAATCTTACTAAGTGTTGGTAGTACAGAAATAGGTCTAAAATTGGCGGGGTCTAATGTACTACCAGATTTAAATAAAGGTATTACTTTACTATGCTTCATTAAATCAGGAAACACACCAGATTCGATACTAGTATTAAAAATAATAGCTAAATGAGGCGCAATTGTATCTATTATAGACGCAATAACTTTAACGGAAATCCCCCACAGATCCGCAGTTTTCTTAACATCAATAGTTTTAAAATATTTTACAATATCATTTGATGACACTTTATGAAATGTAAAATTCTTTGTACACACATTTACATTTTGTTTAAGTAATGATTCGGCGACGGCAGGAGAAGAATTCAGTGACTTAGTGGTCAAGATCGGAATATCAGTAAAATATTTCTCAAAAACCATTGCTACGTCCTGATCTGATACAGTTAATTTGTTGTTAACACTTAACTGGTCTCAAGTTAGTACTACAATTTAACTCTATTTTTTCGTAAGTTCCGAGGCTTCGACCTGAAAATCCTTGTCGTCCATATTGGTTGGGATGATTTGTGTTACTTCAGGAATTATTGTCGGATATTGATTTTCATAATAATCGAGCTCGGGAACATTAAGGCCACTGCTTGAGTACTCCTCATAGCAGCAGTTATCATAAAAAAGTGGGTACACATCGCCGCACGCATCATCGTAATACGTATTATCAAGGTCGAGTTCATTTAACTGAAAGCCTTGTTGATTTGTTTTAAGTGGTGGTGCCGTTCGCATTGTGACGTCACTGGGCCCAGTGTATTGATTTTTATTTAACCGAGGCTTGTAACCAAATTGTTGGGGCTTATAAAAGTTTTGTTGTTGGTTTCCAAATTGTTGTGGGCGCATACCGAATTGTTGTGGGCGCATACCGAATTGTTGTGGGCGCATACCGAATTGTTGAGGTTTATTAAATGTTTGTGGTTGCATCCCGAACTGTTGTGGACGCATATTAAATTGTTGTGGGCGCATATTAAACTGTTGCGGGCTTATACCAAATTGTTGCGGGCGGAAGCCGAATTGTTGGGGGCGGTATCCAAAATTTTGTTGATTATTATTAAATTGAGTTAGTTTTGATTGTGACCCCTGCGGAAGTCCAAAGTTAAATTTGTTAGGAGTTAATTCGGGTTTATAGCCCATAGGTGCCATTGAATTAAAATTATTTGAACCGAATTTAAACGTAGGATTATTATTTGGTATACTGGGTGGCGTTAGTTTATTACTAGGATTACTATACATTTTATTACGTAAGGTATACTGCTCATGGAAGTTGACTTCTTCCATGACCACGCTTAAAGCCTCTTCTGGTGTACTGGGCGCTTTTAAGCGAACAATTCGCACCATATTTTCTGGCAAATTATACAAAAAGACGTTTACAGATGTGTTATTATATATAATAATTTTGCTACTCTTTACATTCGGATCGGTTAATCTATTTACTTTCGATATTAAAACACTACGAACGGATTGGATCCTATTACAGAAATCTAAATATGACTCGTTGTTTCGGATACGCATACCTTCAAGTTCTATAGCAATACATTCTTCACTCTTAGGGTCTCCAAAATGTTGAATTAGCAGTTCTCTAAAATCTTCCCACGAATTAATGTCCTCGCGCTCGCTAAAGAGCGCTGCAGCGTCGCCTACGAGTCTACTTGTTATCGCGTACATTACGTATAAATTTTGTTCATCGGATTCCCTATATTTATTTAATATATACTCACATTTGCGAATAAAAAGATTTAATTGGTGCTTATCACCGTTGAATATCGGTACAATTTTGAGCATTTCACTAGGAATCATCTTAATTTGCACTTGATCTTCCATTTTGTAGAACTTTATTTTATAAAATAAGGCGATAAAATAATATAATTAATACGAGAATTCAAATTCACAATCAAAAACAAAGTCAAAATAAAAGTAAAATAATTAATAAGTAAAATACAAAATATGAAATAAATAAGTCCTCAATAAAAATTTAATCAACGAACATACACTACAATTATAATTTGTAATAGTTATAATCGCTTTGTTCCTACAGTGCAAGCTCTTATCGCGTCGTTATTGCATGGACGCGCTTACTTATCTAGTTATTCCTAGTATTTCTTTATGCAGTTAGTTATTAAGTTTAAGTATTCTTAAATATAAGTTTCACAGATTTTTATGTAAAACCAGATAACGTTATATCCCAAGAGGTCTAATTGCAAAATAACAAAACTATATAATATGACAAGGAAAGGAAGGTGAAAATTTGGACTCACCAGCCGGCCTTCGTCATCTTCAGCTGCTCTCCACTTGACAAATTTATATTGGTTCGCAGGATCGCCTCGCGGCACGAACGCGGTAAGCGATTTTATTCGAATTTATTTCGCGGACGGCGCAAGCAAATGGCGATCCTACCGGCTGCGCCAGTCAAGTTAACGGGAGCGGTGGAGGCGTTTTTAAAAACTAAAATAAAACTAAGAGATGTCCGTACAGAAGCTCATGTACTTCAACAATGGCAAACTTATTCTAATACATCTTTCATGCAGACTCTATTACATTTGCTTACTCAAGTGACACGACATAGGCCACACACTGGGTGCAAAGTCAGCAATAGTATTTATGCACGTACTTGTATCACTCTGTGTGGGGTCGAATCCATGACTAGCTAGACAGAATTCTTGTAAACGACACGTGTACCGCACACCTGCGGCATTGCACCTGCGCCCGTCCTGCTTGTATAAAACGGACTGAGCGGCCACCGTTAAGACAGTCTTGGCTCTGACGTGGAACGGTGCGCTTGGCGTATTCCGTTATTAGTTTATCCTCGACTCGTTGGATAATTAATTCGTGTAAACGAATTAATTATTATTCCTAACTACAAAATCAGTCTCTGTACTATACCTACTATACTTCCAACATCAGAAGTGGGATAAAGTCCCCCTTATTGCCCACATATAATTTTCGAATAGTATGAGAATTATTACATTTGTAAAGGCTATAATGCATTTCGCATTTATGGATCTCTTTTTATGTTAAATACCGTAATGAAATTTGCTGTCCTACTTACGATATTGTCGTATCATTAAAGTGTAGAGAAAAGATAAAGTGAAATTATTTAAGCCAAAAGATAAATCCTTTTGTTCGATTTGTATTAAAAGTACCCTCAAGTATTTTCATTATTTCTGACGTACCTAAATATGTTAACAAATGGAAGAAATGTCGGAGGCTTTCTCGACGAGTCATCGTTTGCATTGAATGAAAAATTAACTTATTAAAGTTTTGTTGTAATTTGATAGTTCATGTGAAACATGATTATCATCTGTTATATTTTGAAATTCAAAACGTTTAAGTGATGTACCAAAATAAAGGATTAACTTTAACATGCTAGGAATTGAAAATAATAAGTAACATTTTTGTGTTCTAATGTGTTGATCAGTGTTGCAGTTTGCTCCGAATACTGTGTGGTCGACAAAATTGGGGTTTGATATCGAGAGATTCGTAGAAGTCTCTACATCAATGATCAATGAGGAAGATGTTGTGACGGCTAATCGAACATGGTCAGGTACGGCCGAGCGCTAGTAAAATTGAGCCTACACCGCTACAGTCGGTAACTTATCGGCTGATCTTACGGCAAGGCAATTCAAGCGGCCGCCGAACAAATGGTACTTTGGCGCTGTAAATGGACGTCTGAGGCTTGGACGGCTTTCGTAGATTTTGCGCGGTTGCCTCCTTCCCTTTGAAATATGTTGTAGTATTTGTCTCTACACATAGTTTCCCTTTTTTGCAATGTTTTCAAATGGCATACAGTTGCCGTTTCTTAAGAGAATTTCGGAATTCCATGGTTCGCAATACATTTATCTCCATTTCTCTTAATTTTTAATTTTGCAAAGCAGTGTGACGATTCACTAGCGCCAGTACGGCGCGACGGCTCGCTAGCGCGAATGTGGCACGAACGCAGCAGAACGGAAAGTTGGAGTGCGTTTGCCTGGAGGTAGCCATATCGGCGCGTCCATGACTTAAATGAAGTCTGGGATGGTCGACCGATGTAATATTTAACAAGAGTTAATATCTGTTAGCAGGTGGTGATAACTGATAGACCGTATGCTGTTCACTGTCAACCGCACGAGGACGTGCGACAGTCGGAGGTAGCCGTGTCTGTCTGTGCATTTAGAAAATACTAGAGACATTGCAACACTCTAACGAAGTAATTATTCTAGTGCAGGAAAGGAACATGAAGTTGCAGGGAGGCTGGTCTGTGCTGCACTGGGATATGTGTAGAGTTGCTGTTGGTTTACAGACTTAGGTGTTATCGTGTCACTACGTCCCTCTCGATACACTTTTGTGTGATTGTGACGGGGACATGTTTGCGGTATGGTTGGTCTGTAACTGTTTTATACTGAATTGAAAATAAAGAGAGTAAGAAAAAAAATGTGGTTCTTACTATTATTGCAGGGCGTTTGCCGGTCCAATGATATAGCTACAGGGAATAGTGATTCCGGACTAGCATAAATAGTACTGAAAAAAAGAGATTAAGAAAAAATAATAGTTCTTACAATCATTGCAGGGCTTTGTGCCGGTCCAGTGATATAGCTATAGGGAATAGTGAATCCGGTCTAGCGAAAACAGTACTTGAAAAAAAAAAGAGAAAATAGAAAAAGCTACAGACTAATCATTCCGGTGATTAAAGTTTTGTAGGGCTTACTGCCGGAACAAAACTGACTGTTACCCAAGTCTGAAGGGTCAATATAGACCGGACCAGACGCTGTTATGTCAGGATAGTCGAACGATGTTTTTTTGTCTACAGATAACTAAAATTGTGATGGAGCGCGTGCGAGGACGCACGCATGTCAGTATGGCCGTGACGGCACCTGCACCGTTGTAGGTGCGGTGGCGTCAGTCTAACTAGACAGAATTCTTGTAAACGACACGTGTACCGCACACCTGCGGCGTTGCACCTACGCCCGTCCTGCTTGTATAAAACGGACTGAGCGGCCACCGTTAAGACAGTCTTGGCTCTGACGTGGAACGGTGCGCTTGGCGTATTCCGTTATTAGTTTATCCTTGTCTCGTTGGATAATTAATTCGTGTAAACGAATTAATTATTATTCCTAACTACAAAATCAGTCTCTGTACTATACCCACTATACTTCCTACATATATTTAAATTTTGTAGTTTTTTATATTTTTATTTTCTGTGAATGATCCTTATATAAAGGTATTATCGCAGTTCTATTATTGTAGTCTATTATTGTAGGTTTTGTTACTGTCATTCATAGGGGGGTATTTGCCATAGTTGCCACGGTTGGCGAGCGGGTTGGCAACCGCAGTTTTTTTTATTGATAGTTTGTTGTTATCAAGAAGATGCTGCTGCCCATCTCCTGCCTGTTTCCCTTTGTCGCCTTTTACGACACCCACGGGAGGATATGGGGTAGTGGATATTCTTGACCGCCACTACACGGCAATCGAGTGGCGGCCTCGTACCGGTAGGCGAAGTGTATGGCGTCCCCCCACGAGATGGAGTGACGACCTGGTAAGACATGCAGGAAGTCGATGGATGCAGGTGGCTCAGGACCGTGCTTTGTGGCATTCTTTGCGGAAGACCTATGTTCAGCAGTGGACTTGTGAAGGGCTGTAATGATGATGATTGTAGGTTTTAGAACACAGTTTTATAGCGTTATAAATAGTTATTTTTTTTGTTTTCTGTAATCTCATATCTATGACAAATCAATGAATTACTCGAAAGAGACGAAACCAAACTGAAAAACAGCGGATGTATTTCGCCAAACTTATTTATTCTGTGGCCAAGCCGTGTAGTATTAGTTGGCCGAGTGCAATCTCTTTTTGTCATTGTTCGTCAACGTAAATTTCCTATATTATTTTAATATATTAAGGAAAGCACATTAATATTAAGCTGTTGTCGCACCATAATTTTTATAACATTTTGCCTCAGTTATATGAAAGTTCTTTTTCAAAGTTTCAGGATTGATTGATTGCGACTCTGCGATGTGATTAATGGAGTGAAAACATCCTTTGACATCATATCGAAACTGCTAAGTGCAAGTGTTATCTTTTATCATCGTTATTGAAAAGAAACTTAACTTTGTATACATTATGGATATAGAATGAAAAAATCTGTACAAATGCTATCCCAAACGGACGAGATTAAAATTTACGGTTAATTGATAAAGAATTAAAGTTATAGCCTGTATACGTCCCACTGCTGGACACAGGCCTCCTCTCACGTTTGAGAGGGTTTTAGGGCAAGGAAGTGTCCGCGGTGTTGTTCCAATGCGTGTTGGCGAACATTACATGTCTTCGAAATATTTTATTATTTATTTCTCAGACATTCAGGTTTCCTAGCGATCTTTTCCTTTACCGCCGAGCACGATCGCAGAGATCGTAAAAACGACTGGGTCATGAATTATTTTGTTAATACGTGCAATTTATTTTGTACTTTTTAGTTTTTGAAGCCGCTTTTAATTTTTTTAAGCTTATATTTTTACCGTTTTGTGTAACAACTAGAATGTAGTCTAAATATTTACATTAAAAACTTCATCCCCTATTTTTCCAACCTTAGGGTGAGTTTTAGGGCCCGCCCTGAAGTATAAACATATTTAAAATCGTTTTATAAACAATGAAGTTACACCCGAAATAATATAAAAAATATAATATACATAAATTTGAGAATCCTCTTCCTATTTTAAAGTCGGTTAAATACTAATATGACTGAATGTATTATATTTACTCAGTGTTGCGTTTTAAATTACAAGATTAAAAGCTTTATTTATTTCCTGAAAATTTAAACGGAAGAAAAGCAAGGGAGTAAGCGTTGTGAACAAATAATTATTTGAAAGCCTCGGCCTCTTCTAAGCTGTATTCAATGTATGTAATGCCTAATGAATACTACGGTCAAAGAATATTTCCTTTGGTCTAGGTGTAGTTGCTTAGAGAGTCTCCTTTGTAGTGGCTATGTGATGACAAGAAAGAAAAAAAATTCCCGGTGCGAACGTCCCGAGTAAAAATGCTGATTAGGATGAGAAATCGATATATTTTTCAAGCACCCAGCAAGTCTACAGCTACATCGCTCAAAGTTAGTTAGGGGCTAGTTAGATTTCTTGCATAGATCCGCGTTTATATCCCGGAATGAATGAGATGGCGGACACTCAAACATTTGGTCATCTTTGACGCACGAACCGTTGCAAAATTTTTAGTTTTGATTGTACGCTTCTAATCTAAAAAGAAAAAGGGGCTTTTGATTAAGAATTAAAGAGATATGTTTTGTCTACAATCAAATCAGCCTATTTATCTACTGACAGTCGATGTATTTCTTCTACGAAATCCAACTTTGAGTTGAGAAAGGGACATAAACAAGTGCATTTTATAAAGGGATCTGACAATATTGCAACCTCTTTCTAGGTACGAAGCGCAGTCGATGAAACCTCACTCAATGTTGGTGTTCAGGCCGGGGAGTGGCGTACGCCTCGTGTATTCTTTTATATTGCACAGTTGTTAAACTTTGATAGAGTAATTTGAAGTTTAGTTATTTTGGTCCATTCCGCTGTTCGGTCATTATAGCGCGGTGACAGAAAAAGAATTGAAAATTGGCGGGAAAGTGTTTTTTACTTCTTATTTTTCTTTTTCTTAATGTAGTATATGTATTGATATTAAAACCAGACAAATACAAACAGTACAACCAAAGAGATTTTTCTTCTTATACACTTCTTATATACTTTTCCCCGACCTGTTATTATATTATACTTTATAAATTTATTACATTATATTAAAAAAGCTAAAAGATAACGAATACTGCTTTGGGCCCATATTATGTTTACTAGTTTTTATTTTACACTGAATATTATAATATTAGGTCCTTATATATGAAATTAGCGTTTTGTCGTACTGACCAATTTGATCTGAAATATCTCCTCTTTGGTTAAGAATTTCAAATTCAAACTTATAAATTCATTTAGCTGGCACATTTGAGTTTTGAAAACAGTCATTCATTTGTTTTTTCCTCATTGTTTTTTTCTTTGGCGTCGCTTATTACCGCACAATGGAAAACATGAAATATCGGTATATTTACGAGTACGAGTTCTAATGTGGCACCAGGGCTGCAGAAACAGCTCGAAGGATTAATGAATGTACGGAGCTGGTGTCGCAAAAGAAAGCGCGGTACGTTTTTGGTTTCAACGTTTTCGTTCTAGAAATTTCGACCTTCAGAACCAACCCCGTGGACGGCCGGAGACCAAAGTGGAAATGAAGAATTAAAGGCTATTGTGGAAGCGGATCCATCACAAAACACTTCAGAGATAGCTGCAGACTTCGGGGTCAGTGATAAAACTGTATTAATCCACTTGAAGCAAATCGGGAAAGTAAAAATACTTGAACGATGGGTACCTCATGAATTGAGTGAATCGAACTTGCAAACTGCTGTGTTACTTTGATCAACCGACACAATAATGAAGGGATTTTAAATCGAATCATTACTTGTGATGAAAAGTGGATACTGAACGATAATCGGAAGCGCTCGTCGCAATGGCTGAACCCTGGAAACCCAGCCAAATCTTGCTCTAAACTAAAATTCACTCAGAAAAAGTTACTTGTGAGTATTTGGTGGACTAGCGCGGGTGTCGTTCACTACAGTTTTCTAAAATCTGGCCAAATGATTACGGCAGATATCTATATTGTCAGCAACTACAAACCATGAAGGAAGAACTAGCTGCTAAACAATCGAGATTGGCCAAACGCTCTAGGCCACTTCTGCTTCACGACAACGCAAGACCACACACTGCACAACAAACAACCACTAAGTTAGATGACAACAGATTACCATTTTTTCGGAATTTGGACAACTTCTTACAAGGAAAAAAAATTCAACTCCAATGCGGCATTTCAAACCGCCTTCAAAGAGTTTATTGATTCTCGCCCCCATGTTTTTTTTTAGTAAAGGGATCAATGAACTACCTATGACATGGCAAAAGTGCATAGATAACAACGGTGTATACTTTGATTAATTACAAAACGCCAATTTCATATGCAAGGACCTTATATAATATATTTCAGAGATAAATATAATATATTTGATATTCTTAACATTTAGTTTAAAAATTCATTAAATGTAACAAATGAGGGTTTTAATTCTTCTATTTCTGAGCACCGACTTCATGATATGAAATTATTTTATAACTTTTAGTCGGCTTTTACTTTTATTAAGAGTCAATTGTCCGAGATATTTTAACTATTATTTGTATTAATGTTAAAAGTGTAGATCAAGTAATTTTTTTTACTTCTACGAGTATAATATTTTAATACGCAGAAGCCAAGGGGTTAATGGTTCGAAAGATTTACATATTATCAATAATCTTAAAAAAATAGTTTTCACCAAACCACAATCCTACCTGGTGGTAAGTGGTGATGCAGCCTTAGATGGTAAATCGCACTGTCTTATCGTAACAAAAGCCTATTCACTCTTGCCTTGAAGACGCCTGGATTGTAAAGTGGAAAGATAGACGCCGGCAAATTATTCCACTCCTTTGCTGTACGCATTACAAAAGACGAAGCAAACCGTCCGTTCTAATGCGTGGAATATCGACAACAAAGGGATGAAGATCCGCCGACCGTCTGATTGTCCGATGGTGGAAAGGAGAGGGAGGAATTAAGGCGTGTAATTCCTGTGCACACTCACCGAAATGCATCCTATAGAATACCGAGAGATTGGCTACTCTGCGCCTATGCTCGAGGCTGACAAGATTGGTTTTAATCAAATCAAGGTCACCAATGAGCCTCTTAGCACGTCTCTCCACTGAGTCCAATGCTGCCAGGTGGCATTTTGCACCACCAGCCCATATGTGACATCACTACTCCATGCACGACCTGACTTGCGCTTTATATAAGGTAAGAAGCTGCCCCGGCGTCAAGTACCGCCGCACCCTTGTAAGGACACCAAGTTTCCTTGCGGCTGCTTTGGCTCTGGACTCAATGAATCGCCCGTAGTTTAGGTTCGAAGAAAATTCAATCCCTACTAACTGAAGGCGGTCAGTGTCTCCAAGGATACATTCCGGAAAGTAGGATCCAAGGTGAGCGGGCTCCTTTTAGCGGTAAAAAGACACGCTTGTGTTTTGGAGGCGTTAAATCGCACGAGATTGGCATCGCCCCATTCGGAGACTGCCTGTAGTGTGAGACTCACACGCTCAACCATAGCCTCTCTTTCTGACTGGATTTGATCCCAACTGGCCCGGGCGCTTGGTTGGTATCTCTCCACAACTGTTCTGTCGTCTGCATACTCATAGACACCGGGAATGAGCAGATCATTTATATGCAGCAGGAAGAGAGTTGCGGAGAAAACAGACCCCTGAGGGACACCGGCATTAGTCGCCACAGTATTGGATGAGCAGCCATCAACGACGACCCGGAGAGACCGTTCACTCAAAAAGTCCTTCACCCAGACAATTAGGCCAGGGGATAAGCCGTACGCTGAAAGCTTGCCCAATAGACTAGCGTGCCAAACCCTGTCAAAAGCTTTCGAAACATTGAGGGAAACAGCAAGTGCTTCACCACTGTTCTCGAGGGCTTCGCCCAATATGTGAGTGACATACGCTAGAAGGTCCCTAGTTGATCGATTTCGGCTAAACCCGTACTGGCGATCACTGAGGAGATCATTTTGCTCTAGGTATGCCATGAGGTGAGCGTATATACGCTCTATAATCTTGCAGAGTATGGAAGTAATTGAAATTGGCCGATAGTTGGCAGAGTCGGTACGTCTACCTTTTTTAGGCACAGGCTGCGCATCGGCCAGCTTCCAAGATTTTGGCACTATTCTAGTCCTGAATGAGAGGCGGAACAAGCGTGTCGACACAGGAGACAACTCAGGTGCACAGACCTTTAGAACTATAGCTATACCATTAGGTCCACTGGCTTTGTTCACGTCTAGACTTCGCAAGGTTTTAAGAACCTCCTTGTTGGTGATACGGACCTCAGACATAGATGTACCGCAGTGAAGTAATTGAGATCGTACGCTGTTGCTACTGTCCAGACGCGAATTTGCAAGCAAAAAGAGAAGCAAATAAGTCCGCTTTCTCCTTAGGCGCATGCGCCAGTGAGCCATCTGGTTTTACCAGCGGAGGCAGTGGCCTCCAGAACCAGATATAACAAACCAGATATCTAAGTGTAGACGCCGTCTACACTTAGACCGACAGAAGTTTATCTCGACCGCTTTGGCGAGAGACCAAAAAGCTCTACTGTCAGATGATTTGACAGAGAGCTTTGTGCCGATGCGTTTAATGCGGTCGAAACTGGCTTGGCGTAATGCCTTTTTGCACGACTTGGCGGCTTGGTTAAAGGCTCTCTTCTTAAGGCTAACATCCGGAGCTTTACGGTCTCGAGCATCGACCCAGGATAAGTACACCATATGCTTGTGCTTTTCAGCACGTCGGTCTTCTGGTATGGGAACAGCCAGTCCTGATGACAGGCATTAAAATTCCCCAGAAAAACCAACTGTGCATTAGGGTACCGATTTAGAGCCACATTAGAGGCTTCACTGAGGTGTTCAAACAGCCTAGTTGTCTCCTGGTCGTCGCTGTGCGATCGGTAGACACAAGAATAAATAATTTTATCCATTCCTGTGTCTATCAATACCCAGATCGTAGAGAAAGTGGGGTCTTCAAGGTGACGGAGACGCTTACAGCAGATGTCGTTGCGGACGTAAACACAGACTCCGGCGCGCTGATGGAAATTATGCTCCAATGTGTACCCAGGGTAGCCAAGGTACGCCGCATCTAGAGGACATCTGATCTGCGTCTCGGTCAAGAAGAGTAAGTGCGGCTTGTCAGTCTCAAGGTGGTAATGGACTGCATTGAGATTACAGTGCAGGCCTCGGATGTTTGTGAGGTGCACTTTAATGGAGAGGGAGTGCAACCGCTGTACAAGCTAACTCTTCTTTTCCCTTTTTTCATTAATGATGGGAGTGAATAGGTTGAGACAATGGCAGTTGGACGAGGCGTCACACATATAACCCAGGGACGCAAACAGAGTCATAGCATCGATGGTACCTAGCATGGAGATTGCGGGGACGCCCGAACTTCCCCTGGAAATCGCCACCAGGCCCTCTCCTCCGGTCGCCAACCGGCATGGTGGAGCAATCCCAGGATTTTTCGTAAGATGGCGGGGCAGCCTTTCATGAGTGGCTGGCTCATTAATTGGGCCCCCAACTATCTACGGTCGGCCAGCGGTGCAACTGTGCTTCGGATCCCGCTAACCTCTATAACCAGGCACCTAACACTAAGAAACAGCCGCGTCGCAACCAGTCCGTATGCGTAACGCAACTGTCCAGACTCATTTTCCCTAAGAAATGGGTTTTACCTAACATCATACCGGAACACGATTTGCATCATTTGGCGGCATGTCTTTGCCAGGTGGGTGGTAACTAACTCTCGGCCGGGCCTCTCACTAGTAAAGGACAAACCTACCACCAGTATGTAGTACTGCTCGTTTAGCACTACCCAGGGGATTCGTGTAGGGAATCAGGATTCAAGTAATTCCTATGGACGCGAGCATCTTCATCCCCCTATTCCAACAAATCAATATTTGTATTGATATGTTTGACAATAAAAGGAATTCTAGTACGAGGAGTGATTTTTTTATAGGATAAGGGTGAGAAACGAGCACACAGTCCACCTTATGGTAAGTGGTTGCCGCGGCCCATAAAAATCTACATCTATTCTCGATTACAAAATGCAGATGCGTCATCCGTGAAGACTAAGATGGAATGCCTCGTTTCCAGTAAAAAGGGTCTCTGGTTCTCTACCATACGAAACACAGCAGTGATTATGAACTTTGTAAAATTATTTAGGTAAGAAAATTTTTACTCAAAAGTTAGGTAGTGGTTTAAATAACAAAGTAAACAAATAACAGAATACATACACATACGCACGCACTCACGCAAGCACGCATGAACGCATGCACGTACGTACACACGCACACGCACACACACACATGCACACGCATACGAGCACACACACGCACACGCACATGCACATATACATGCACACACACATATTACACTCACCATACGAAATATTAAGCTGCTATTTTACGCTGGTATTCTGTGACAGCTTGGTCCTACCTCGGCCGAGCCGACTTACAACTAATAAAACTGCAGTAGCTGATGATGAAGTGCCGGGTGAAAGCAGGAAAGTTATACACTTTATGTATATTTGATTCAGCTGTTAATGCTAATCTGAAATGTGGTTAAAATATATTAAAAAAAATACATCATATACATATTATCAGCATCATCATTACAGTACCCTGCTAAACGTAGCCGTCTCCAATAGATTACCACAAATCATGGTACTGAGCCACTTGCATCCATCGACATGACACTCCATCTAATGTGGGCCTTACACTCTACACGTATACGGAACGCAAGTTGTCAGTTATCTTGACCTCTAATTTAAGGCAGTAGTGCAAATGTCTGAAAAATATAATGTTATGTGTCTCTTTAAGCTGTTAAAGAAATTCTGCTTTTATGCGTACAGTCAAATGGCAATGACTCATAAAATAAAATAGCGATTCAATTATACACCTGATCTTTATTTTGTAAAAGTTAAAGACGTATCGGTGGAAGGAAAAGGGGAGATCTCCCGCCGGGCAAGATGTTCTGCCCGGGGAGCGGCCAACGCTCCGAGTGGTAGTTCGGAGCTATTCTATATATACTGCTTTAATTTCGGAACTTTGTTAGCGCGATTTAGGCTTCGATGTATTTCGCTTGTGGCGCGACGACAGCGCCGCCACATCACCCCCCTGCTCAGACCGGAGGTCGATAGTGCAGTCTAGATGTCGATGAATTTGCAAGTGCCAGGGAATTGCCATGTAAGTCAGCGGTGAGTCGAGAACAAGGCAAGTAATCTGCGAGAGTGCCGTGAAGCAGAGGCGAGTAGTAAGGCTCAGAGCCGTGCCGAACACTGTAGCGCAAGAGTAGCTTGAAGGAACAGGAAGGATTATTATTCCAGTGCTGCGATGAATCTTTGTAAAGCTAGTTGGCTTGCAGAATGTGAAGACTGCAGACAATATCAGCTCGGAAGCGAATGAATGGGGTACTTGAGGTTGATGACGAAGGTTTGAAATTGTAGTTGCCGAAGGTTGTTGGTTGCGTGTTCATATCACGTCGGTTGGTCACCACTGTGGTGGTGGAAGGAAAAGGGGAGATCTCCTGCCGGGTAATATGTTCTGCCCAGGGAGCGGCCAACGCTACGAGTGGTATTTCGGAGCTATTCTATATATACTGCTTTAATTTCGGATCTTTGTTAGCGCGATTTAGGCTTCGATGTGTTTCGCTTGTGGCGCGACGACAGCGCCGCCACATATCAAATGCGAAAGCAAGATCGAATTTTATTGTTTGTAAAAGGAAATAAACTTAATATTTGGCGTGAAAAGCCCTGGTAGCTCAGGAGTTAAGCCCTTGTCGTAATTTTAACAGTAACCAGGTTCGCTCCCTGTTGTTACCAATGAAATTGTTAATTCAATTTTAAGTGCCGATTTACTGTGTGCTCAGCGGTGAAAGGTCGTAAGGAAACATGCATGTCCGAGGAATTACACATGCTTTGAGGACTCGTGAAGTCCTTTAGTCAATATGCATTTAATTAGCGCGATGAAAATATCATTGTACACTTAATTTTATACCGATAAATATATAAATATGAACAAGAAATGGAGTAAAAAGAAATGAGAAGAAATTAAATGTTAAGCCGTAATAAATTTAGGTAAGCCACAAAAAACAGCATTTAAATTATTTGGTTAGAGCATTGAAGGATTCTGTTTGCAATAGAAAATAACATTCGGCAATACTTGTTTCGCAAATAATCTTGATAATGTACAGTAATTTAATCATAAATAGGCAGCTTACAATAATATGAGTGTTTAGGCCAAACAATTAACTTTTGAAATTTACATTCGCACTCGTTCCGCCCGCTGACTTGTAAAGGTCACCTTGGCCCCACTTCCGTGCGTCGTCGGGTAGAAGGGCGCGAGGTCAGAACGTGAGTGCAACAGAGTTGCTAGAATACAGTGCTAGAGAGAGCACGTTTTATTTTAGGAGTCGGCTTTGTTAGCAGATGTTGCCACGACGAAGGTTTCTTTGTTAAGTCTAGAATTCAACGCCGGGCTGACAAGTTGTTAGGAAGTTAACATTGACTGCGATCAAAGTCTGAATTGCGTGTTATGCGCGCCTAATTTACCGCGAATTTGGTTATTCTAATTTGCTAGCATATAAGTGCATTTGACAATATTAATTTGCTCGAGTGGCCTTTGATATAGTTCGGATACGTTTTCGGTATTAGAGGTGTGTTACGCTTTAGTTTAGTGTTAGTGGCATCTGGAAGTATAGTTAATAGACTGTCCTAGTAAAGAAGGAAGAAAGTGACGGTGGGTGACGCCGCGGGAGATTACCACAATTTGGAGCGGCGCCGAAGTCCGGACTGCTGCCGACTTTGAAGGTTCCGGCAGGTCTATCACCACCAACACCACAAACCACCACTATACTCAACACATATACACCTACGGCCTGACCGAGCCCTGAGACAGCAGTCGCCTCACATACAGGTAAGTAATATCTATTTGATTAGCCTCCCCTTTAATTGTAGTAGGATACAACATTTTCCATATAGCTTATTGTGATAGGAAATTCCACGCGGCCATATTGAGGCCCGACCTGCGTCTGCTCGTGAAGTCTTCTGCTGAATGGGCCCCGGAGGATTTTACCTTTGAAGGAGCAGCCGTAGGCCGTAACAATGAGGTTGCCTAATGAACAGTCAATCCGCAAAATACTTAATTGATCATCAAGATTCACGATTGGTTAGCAAAGAAAATATGTTTATAAGCAAAGACCTAAATTTGTAAAAATATATAACGGCTAAAAGCCGAAGTGCGGTTATATATGTACACCAAGTTCTAGCCGGTTAGAACTAGGTACGGCCAGTAGTAGTTGGTTAAATTTAGGTGTACTGTTAAATTTTTTAAAAATACGGAAATACGTAGACAGTAGGTTAAGGTGCGGCTTGGGTGCAACCCAAAACCGCGTACATTTATAATAATAATAATAATCTTTATTATTTTTCAGTTGCTCATTAAGAGTGCTTATCAAAATTATATAAACATGAGTCACTCATTGCAGCTTATATTTAATAGGCTCTACTAAAAAATTTACAGCTATCCAGAATGTCAAAAATTTCCGATTGATTTAATAATGTTTGCTAGCCATGATTTGCTTACCAACTATCTATTTCTGCTGCTAGATTATATATCTCTGCTAAAAAAACGTGGATACTATGCTAACTATTTAAATAACACCCAAAAGAAATGTCGTACAATGGGCGGTCTTATCGCTAAAACCGATTTCTTCCAGACAACCTTTGATTCTATTATATTTCTTTACTCAATGTTCTATCATTCTCACAGGAATAAGAGGCCTGTTTCCAGTAGTGGGAGGTATATGGATGTAAATTTTACTTACTTGTGCGGTAAGAAGTCATTGTTACGAGTACTGAAATTGATCCTGACTAGCCTGAGATCTCGCACCATCTGCATACCCATAGTGCTTAAGCAGATTATTAATGCAGGAAGATATTTTCGTAGAGAACGGCCCCCGAAGAACTTAGACATTACTTTGAAAAGCAATCCTTGACAATGTCTCGGAAAGACAATCGACTCGAAGAGTCTTTCAATTACCCTAGCAGACTATACTCGTAAGCTGTACGCTGAAAGCTTGCCTAAAAGAATAGCGTGTCCAAATGTTCGATTCGAGGTTATTTAGACTCCCATTACTTCGTGACCTGGGTATAGTAAGTCGACAAAAGAAATTTTCCTCTGTTTCCTTCCAATGCTGAGCACGTGTTGAATTCAAAGAAATTAATTTCATTTCTTTTATATTTTCACAACATTATGTTCAAGGATTTAACCCGTTGTTGAAGAGCACCGTTGACCGTTGAAGTAATGTTATTATACCTTTATATTCAAAGAGTGCACAATCTCTTAATGTCAATGTCCTTAACCGAAACAAAATCTTCTTATATTTTATTTTATTTTGTTGCATTTATTTTATTCTAATTTATTTCAATGGGGATTATAACAGCCTTCATTTGGTAATATACATTATTTTATTGATTAAATTGTTATTAAAAGCTTTTATTTAATTTTACTTGTATGTATGTCCTGGAATTTTGCAATAAATATTTCATCCATTTACATTAAAACTATGGAGATAAAATTTGGCACACACGCTTGGTTCTTGTGACAATGCACGATTACTTAATTGCCACCTTACAAGGACGTTACAAAAATTTGGAAGTTACAAAATAGCGATTTATCATTTCCACAGCAACTCATATGATATAGTTATCAAATGAAAGGACTTGATAAGCGAAACACATTTTCGAACAGATTTTCTAGCGTGGCAGAGCCATGCTAGAGATATATATTATGGTTCTAGCACGAATGGGACGGCTCGATCGGGGAAGGACCACGCTCTCACAGAATACCAACGAAAAATAACGCTGCTGTGTTTCGTATGGTGAGTGTTGAGAACCGAAGACTCTTTTTACTGGAAAGGAGGCATTCCATCATTTTTTTTATAGGATAAGGGTGACAAACGACCACACAGCCCACCTGATGGAAAGTGGTTGCTGCAGCCCATAGACATCTACATCTATCCTCTATTACAAATTAAAATGTAGATGCGTTGTCACCCGTGAGGACTAAGATGGAATGCCTCATTTCCAGTTAAAAGGGCCTCCGGTCACCTGCACTCACCAAGCGATATGTAGAGGTAAACCTCTACTTCAAGCTGGTTTTCTGTGAGGTCGTGGTACCACCCCGGTTCGACCCGGCCCATCCGTGCGACACTGCCCTGCACTGCCGCGTGGCTCTACCACTGTTAAGATCTTAGTCCTCACGGGTGACAACGTATCTGCATTTTGATTCGTAATCGAAGATAGATGTAGATGTCTATGGGCCGCAGCAACCACTTACCATCAAGTGAACTGTGTGCTCGTTTGTCACCCTTATCCTATAAAAAAAAAACACAATAAGTGACGTTATTCTAAATCCAATATGGCGGAGGTCTAATATGACAATGCAATATTCTTACGACCTATAATTGATCTAATGATGGAGCTGGAATGTGGCTATGGTTAAAAAAGTCGGAAAACAAAATGGTCGTCATACCAATTTTAAAGAGTTATAATTCGGCACAGCTTAGAGATAGTTTGGCTTCTATTAGAATTCAAATCATTCTTTAAGCCGCTGAAGAAGATTAGTCAGTTCTTTCCATCCGTCAAGTGCAATATTCCTCTGCAAGATGAAGGTGTGTACAAGTTTGATTGTGGATGTGGTCTCTCATATATAGGGCAAACAAAACGTTTAATAAAAACCAGCGTAAAAGAACACATAGCTGACGTGAAGCACCAACGTTCCGGGAAGTCTGCAGTTCGGGATCATACCCTAGATGGCCCCCGCCATTACATTAGATTTGATAAACCACAAATTCTCGCAAAAGAACATCGATTCCTGCCAAGTATGATACGTGAGGCTATTGAAAATTAAAAACATCCTAATTTCAATAGAGAGGGAGGCTGGGTACTACCACCTGCTTGGGATCCTGTAATTCATAAAATTAAAACTAAACCCAAGCATACCACTGCAAGACTTCAAGACACAGTTAGTTCATTCTGCGTAGATCTGACCAATATTAATAATTAAAAAGCTGAAGTTACTCCGGGTTAACTTTGACACCGGGACGTCAATCACCTCAGTCCCCCGTGACCACGGTTGCTGGAAAGCAACCGAAACGTCGGGAATATAAAATAACTTAATTAAACGCGATAAAATTCGTAAAAGTAGTTTTATTCAATGTGTAGTGTTCGCGTAAATATAAGAAATCATTATGATTCAAATAGAAAAAGCTGAGAGAATACGAATAAAATGATGTCTGCGTTTAGCTCTTCGAGGAGATGGTGTACTACTGCTCGGCTAAACGGCAATACTAAGGGGAGTCGTGTTTTAACAAATATCGACCCTTAGCGAATTCTAGTAGTGGTGAAAAAAAATAAAAATGGCTGAAAACAAGATGGCCGTTATATCAATTTTGAAGACTTATAACTCGGCAAACGTTAGACACAATTTCTTGTTGCTCGAACAAATGTTTTAAGGACCGACAGGGGTCAACTACTGGCGATAAAAATTAAATTTGGCGGATCTAAGATGGCGATCATAAACCAAAAATGACGCATTAAGTAAATGAAATGAATAGACATAGAATCATGTCCACCAATAACTAAAAAATAAATTAATAGTAAACAAAAAAAATCATTTTAAAAACAAACTTTTATTTAAATGCTATAAAAAGAAGAAAATAAACTTTAAAATAAATCAAATCCGTCAATTTATTATATTAACCAATTTATATGATATAAAAGGTTGTCGCGAGATTTACATGTGTACATAATACTTTTTTACATACATACTAATTTTTTTATAAAATAGGTAAATATCGCGACAAGCTTTTATATAATATAAATTGTGTACTGCAATAAATTGATAGGTTTGATTAAATCTAAAGTTTATTTTCTTCTTTATAAAGCATTTAAATCATCATCATCATCATCACAGCCTTTCATAAGTCCACTGCTGAACATAGGCCTCCCCCAAGGAAAGCCACAAAGCACGGTCCTGAGCCACCTGCATCCATCGACTTCCTGGATGTCTTACCAGGTCGTCACTCCATCGCGTGGGGGGTCGCCCTACACTTCGCCTACCGGTACGAGGCTGCCACTCAAGAACCTTTCTTCTCCATCGGTTGTCGGTTCTTCGAGCTATATGGCCGGCCCACTGCCACTTCAGCTTACTAATCCGTTGGGCTATGTCGGTTACTCTGGTTCTACTGCGGATATCCTCATTCATCCTCACTCCGAGCATAGCCCTCTCCATAGCTCGCTGAGCGACCTTGAGCGTCCTCATACGGCCAGCAGTGAAAAACCACGTCTCAGTTCCGTAAGTCATCACTGGAACTTTAAGGTTTTGAGGTATGTCTGACGAGAAGATGTGTCGTAGCTTCCCGAATGCTGCCCAGCCGAGTTGAATCCGTCGATTGACCTCTCGGTCGAAGTTGGACTTACCTAGTCGGACTATTTGTCCCAGGTAAACATACTCGTCAACAACTTCGAGCTTAGTGCTCCCAACAACTACCGGCATAGTTGTGACATGGACTTTAAACATAATCTTTGTTTTGTCCGTGTTCATCTTAAAACCTATCCGTTGGGAGACACTATTGAGGTTATTGAGCATAGTGCTTAGGTCCTCCAGCGATTCTGCCATAAGGACTATATCGTCGGCAAATCGAAGGTGAGTGATGTACTCGCCATTGATGTTAATACCGTATCCCTTCCAGTCCAGAAGCTTGAAAACGTCTTCCAATGCAGCGGTGAAGAGTTTCGGGGATATAATGTCACACTGTCTTACACATCTCTGCAATTGGATAGGTTTCGTACTCTGGTTCTGTACTCGGATAACCATCGTAGCTCTACTGCACAAGTACTTCAGCACTTCAATATACCGACAGTCAACTTGGCACCGCTGAAGGGACTGCAGCACCGCCAAAATTTCGACGGAATCAAAGGCTTTCTCATATTCCACATACGCCAGGCATAGTGGCAAATTGTACTCCTCGGACTTCTGTACAACTTGCCGAAGGGTATGTATGTGGTCTATGGTGCTAAAGCCCTTTCGGAAATCGGCTTGTTCGGGAGGCTGGAAGTCGTCAAGTCTGCGTGCGAGACGATTCGTAATGACTCTCGAAAACAGCACGTAAACGCGGCTCAGAAGGGAAATCGGTCTGTAGTTCTTCAAGAGAGCATTGTCACCTTTCTTGAAGAACAAGACCACCGCACTTCTGCTCCACGCCTCCGGTGTAATGCCACCATGGAGGACGGAATTAAAGAGCCTCTGAAGGAGTTCCAGTACCGGTTTTCCACCCGCTTTCAGAAGCTCCGCTGTAATTCCATCCTCGCCTGGGGCCTTGCCGTTTTTAAGATGCTGGAGAGCCATTCTAATCTCGCTCAGACTTACGTCCGGGATATCTTCGGAATAGTGTCGGATAAGACTCGCTCTTGGATCGTTACTCACACTTGCGTGTGGCTCCAACGATGACGTGTACAGCTGTCCATAGAACCCCTCAATCTCACTCAAAATCTCAGGTGCCCCGGAAACGATGCTGCCACACTCGGTCTTCAGCTTTGACAGTTGGCTCTTTCTGGCAAAGACTTTGGAGCCTTGGTTCCGCTCGATCGCTTCTTCAATACAAGTTGTATTGAAGTTGCGTAAGTCCCGCCGCATGCATTTGGAGATCTGTCTGTTCAGATGCCTTTATGCTGTCAAGTCTGTTGAAGAATGTAGCTTCATCTCCCGTCTAACAGCCATGAGATTAAAAGTGTGATCGGAGAGTTTTTGTGTTCTTCTGCGGCGGGTCTTGCAGAACTTAGCTCCGAGCGCATGGACAGTTTCCACGAGCTTGTCATTCATATCGTCCACTTCATTGCAGTCTTCTAGGCACTGAAAACGGTTTTGTAACTTGAGCTGAAATGTTTCGGGACTTTGGAACAGAGCACGAGGGGGACGGAGCGTTGGCTTCATTAGACGATACCTCTCCAACTTAACGTTTAGATTCAGTGCGCCTCTAACCATTCGGTGATCGCTACCAGTTTTCACCCTCACGATCACGGAGATATCACTGAACACTTGTCGTCTGGTCGTTATAATGAAGTCAATCTCATTTTTTGTCGAGCCGTCGGGGCTCGACCAGGTCCACTTCCTGTGGGGCCACTTCTGGAAGAAAGAGTTCATTACAAAGAGTCCCCCTTTCTCCATGAAGTGGGCCAGCTGCTGGCCCCTTGGGTTCCGTTGCCCTATTCCAAATTTCCCTACTTTCAGCTCGCCGTTCTCTCTTGTGCCTAGTTTTGCATTGAAGTCTCCCATTAACACCGTATATTGGGTTTTAGAGGAATGCATGGCTCTAGAGATATCCTCATACATTTCCTCCACCTCCTCATCGGGGTGTGCCGAGGTTGGTGCGTAAACCTGTATGACCTTCAGCGAATACCGTTTGGTGATTCTGAGTATAAGGTACGCAACCCTCGTCGACACATTCCCGATCTTTACAACGTTGTTAACGAGAGACTTGTGGACGATAAATCTGACACCTCCTTGGGACAGATGTTCGTTATCCCGGTTATAGAGCAAGTTGCCGGATTTGAGGATTACCGTGTCCTCCCCCTATCTTCGGACTTCGGATAATCCTATAATATGCCAGCGCAACTTGTCTATATCTTCTTCCAGCTCCACGATCTTCTCGTCAGTCCTCAGGGTGCGTGCGTTGTACGTTGCTAGGTCGAGTCGTCTAAGGTGGCAACTGTACCTCCACCGGAGATTCTTAGCACCCTCTGCCCCGCCGTTACCATGGTCGCCACCGTAGCCAGGAATAGCGGGGCCGCCGGGGACTGGGGGCCGTCTGTTTGTTGCTCTAATCATTGGGGGGTATTTGCCATAGTTGCCACGCTTGGCGAGTGGGTTGGCAACCGCAGTTTTTTTATTGTAATTTTGGCTACTATCAGAAAGATGCTGCTGCCCATCTCCTGCCTGTTTCCCTTTGTCGGCTTTTACGACACCCACGGGAAGATATGGGGTAGTGGATATTCTTGACCGCCACTACACGGCAAAGCATTTAAATAAAAGCTTGTTTTTAAAAATGTTTTTTTACTATTTATTAATTCTTATCAAATTACATAGAAAGAACTAACAAAAGATACAGTTAAGATCACATTAAATTCCATAGTTGTAGCGCAACGGGAGACTTCAGTGAGACAACCAGTTTTTTTTTATAGGATGGGGTGACAAACGAGCACACAGTCCACCTGATGGTAAGTAGTTACTGTGACCCATAGACATCTACATCTATCCTCAATAAAGATTCAAGATGCAGATGCGTTGTCACCCGTGAGGACTAAGATGGAATGCCTCTTTGCCAGTAAAAAGCGTCTCCGGTTTTCTACACTCACCATACGAAACACAGCAGCGTTAAGCTGCTATTTTACGCTGGTTTTCTGTGAGAACGTGGTCCTTCGCCGGTCGAGCCGACCCATTCGTGCTACAACTATACTACTAATATAGCTACAGCATGGCTCTACCACGTATAAAAACCAGTGCAATAGAAAAAACGAAAGGAAAGCTAAATTCTAAATTTAAAACTATATTTTAAACTATATTTATTTGGTTTGGTATGACTGATCTAACGAAATATTAAAAATACATAAATAAAAAAGAAAAAAGAAAAAAAAATATATAAACGCAAAAATTAATTTTATATTATGAACATAATACATGATATAAATCATTGGTTTCCCATATATATACATCTAATTTCGCTTCAAGAAGAATAAGACGCAACACAACGCTCGATTGAACCAATATCTTCGACCCGAGTGGCACGAGTCAATATATTATGCTCAAAATTTCGTGAAATAAATGATAAATCTACTAGCTCACAGGGTATGTGGTTCTTTAGTATACGAATTACCTCCGCACGATACACACCAAACTTTAACAAAATATAAAATGTCTTATGTGCTTAATTGCAAGTTTCCAACGTTATTGGCAATGAAATAAATTTTAATTTCTTCCATCTGAACGGTGCAAGCTTTACTACTACTACTCGTAACTTTGTCCATAAGGTCATGTGTTATAGCCGTAACTCAGTAAACTTTAGCCATTCTCTAAAATTATGTTTTCTTTCGAGTTCATAAAAGTTTTAAAATAAATAATGGGAAACTGAAATGACTTTGAGAAAAATTAATATTTATTGAAATCGCACATAATGCAATTATAAGCTGAAATCGTTTATCGTTCGCTGCTCCATTACACAATTGACCGGCTTTAAAAATGTCTATAAAATATGATTTAACAATTCTTTCAAAACCGAGTTTCTTTAACTGCAACCAATATGGTTGCAATTAAAAAACCAATTTGAGATAAAAATAATATTAACTTACACTACTTACAACCTATGTTATGTACACATATTTAAAAATACAATTTAAAAATTTAAAGTGTGTGTGAAACTAAAGATAACACTCTTACTAAGACAGCACGATTTGAAAGGAAAGATTTGTCTCGCAAGGATCAAAAAATAATTATGTTATGTACACATAAGACCTGGCAAACACTCACCTGGGTAATTTCTGAGCTGCCCGACGTTTACCGGGCCCGGTGTGATGTATCTTCTGGCCAAATGTGTCTTCTGGCCAAAATGAATTCCAGTCAGTACTATTACCCGAGAGGGCAAAGGAATTTTAGGTAATTTTGGATTGTGGGATTGTGCAAACGATTCGGAGTTAAAGGACCTACTCATACGCCTGACTTGTTCGTCATCTTGTTTTGATTTGCTCAGATGTGTGACAATAGCGTAGTATGCGTCATCAAAATCGTTACGAATTTTAATTTGTTCATCTTTCTTGAACATTTTTGTCTTTATTAGACATTTATAGAACTTTCTTTGTTGTGCAGTAAGATCTTTAGTTTGCGAACGGAACTTTTGTCCATCGGTCGTTACGAACTGTAATGTGCTTTTTAAATCATCTAAAATAATATCGCGTTCGAACATGTCCTGCTCGCATGAAACATCACACATACATTCTTCAACTCGTGCTGGATCCGGCATTTTGCATTGCAAAGATGGCCTATACGACACGTCGGTGAAAGTACGTATGTACGTTAAATTTAAAAATTTAAAGTGTGTGTGAAACTAAAGATAACACTCTTACTAAGACAGTACGATTTGAAAAGAAAGATTTGGCTCGCAAGGATAAAAAAATAATTATGTTATGTACACATAAGACCTGGCAAACACGCACCTGGGTAATTCCTGAGCTGCCCGACGTTTACCGGGCCCGGTGTGATGTATCTTCAGGCCAAATGTGTCCACTATTGTTCTTTTATCCACAGGTCAAGTATGAAAAACTGCCTTAGTATTCGACGGAGCAGGGGAATGAGATCTTATCTACTGCTGGTAATGGAACGCGCACGTAATGTGTACCATCAAAAGCGTTAGTGCTTGCGTTGACGAGGGAGTTGGCCGTTACTCGCGGTCGTTGCGGGTGAAGTTGAAAAAAGGGTTGCTCGCTTCAAAGTTAACGAGTGCTTGCCAGTAAGAAAAAATATTTATTCGAAATGTTATGCGTAAGATGAAATGTTTTCCTTTCAAATTGCACTATTTCTAGTTATAAAATTATACCGAAACATTAATGAAAAAAAAAAGAAAAAGATATCAAATACGGAACATTATGGAAACGTAAAATGTTTTTTAAGCTATTTGAAATATATTATGTTTCTAACTACAATTTTAATTACAATAACTTTATTATTACGTCTTGACAGAGATCGATGTCAATACGATCAGCCCGCTTCCAAGGGCTCTGCCTGATACATGATGCAACCAAAAGCACTGACTTTATTCAATATTGATTATTACATAATACTTATTGAAAGTCATTTTTTATTTACCACTGGTTCGGAAAATACCTCTGTCGTGGGAAGAACTAGCAAGAAACCCAGCGGGACTTTTTTTTAAACATAATTTCACTTAACAATAATTTTGTTTATACAATTTTAAATAAATTTTCATAGAACCACCATGGTGGCGATCACATTATTCCCAAGGGTTATTTTCATTCATGTATTCCTTCATATTATAATAACCCTTTTTGTACAGTTTTTCTTTAATAAAACTTTTAAACTTGTTTATTGACAAACTTTGAACATGTTCTGGGATTTTGTTGTAAAATCATATACATTGCCCCATAAATGGATTACTAATTTTGTGGAGTCTAGTAACTGGCATTACAAGCTTATGTTTGTTCCTAGTGTTTAAGGTATGAACATCCTTATTCTTATAAAGCTATTTATGTTTTTATGTACATACATTAAATTTTCATAAATATATTGCGATGCCAAAGTTAATATGTTTATTTCTTTAAATTTTTCTCTGAGGGACTCTTTACAATTTAGATTATAAATCGCCCGTACTGCTCTCTTTTGCAAAACAAATATAGCTTCAATATCAGTCGCATTACCCCATAGCAAAATTCCATAAGACATTACGCTATGAAAGTAACTAAAATACACTAACATAGCTGCCTTAACATCTGTGAGACTTCTAAACTTTCTTACAGCATATGCTACAGAACTAAGTCTGCTTGCTAATTTAGAAATATGAGGGCCCCATAGAAGTTTCGCGTCAATAGTAATACCAAGAAAAACAGTGGTATCCACAAGACTCAACTCCTCCCCATTTAAGAGCACATTGGTTTTCGAATGTTTTACATTAGGTATTGTAAATTTAATACATTTTGTCTTATTGCCGTTTAAGAGCAAATTGTTGGCGTTAAATCAATGTACTAATTTCGATAGAGCATTATTTACATCGTCATAATTAATTGACTGCCGTTTGAGTTTGAAAATTAAAGAGTTATCGTCAGCAAATAATACTATATCGTGATTGTCCCCTACAAGATAAGGTGAGTCATTAATATAGATTACAAACATAACATAATATAGGTACAAACCTTAACAACCCTATGGTCTTGTGGTTGCATAACTAAATATTTGTAGTGACTGTTTACTGTCAAAGAAAAAACTCAAAATATGTTTTAAAAACTTCTAGAGCGTTTATTGAAATAAATACACGCTCAAATAAAATCTTTTTAAACTATTATAAGCTAGTACTTCAATACTATCCTATTTGATGGTAAGTGGTGGTGCAGGTGAAGAAGACAAAGTGCTCTTTACGCTGACCTCAACAGAAGCCTATTCACTTTTGCCTTGAAGACACACATATTGTAATCGGATGGACAAATTAATCCATCCACTCTTTGATAAAAAATTTACACTTAACTGCATAGTTGGTCGTAAACGCGAGTGCCGATCATGAGGTTCCGGGTTGGAATTCCGAGTCAGGCCAATTAATCTGTTACTGAGTTTTTATGTTTTTACATAAAAACTCAATAAAAATAAAAGTAAGTTTCTTGAAACTTAGTCAGTCATAAGTCAGAAAAGTGGCGGTGTTTCACCCTCCTCCCTCGTAAAGTCGTTGGTCCTGCCCCAGATCTGTTCGAAATCGGCACGAAGGAAATTATCACACTTAGCTAAAAGAATATGTTATTCTGATAAAACGTTAGTAAAATTCTTTAAAAAAGTAAATAGGGTAGGGAAGTATGTGTAGACAGCTTTTAAATTAAATGGCGATACGACGCGTATAAAGCATCCTTTGCTTTCTTTATATGAACCAATTTGCATTTTAAAAACACTGCGAAAAGTTTACGCTTGCTAGTAAATGAAAAATTTAAATGAGAAAGACGAAACTCTCGTTTGATTTCGTTCAAAATTAGAATTTTTAAACGAATTACAGGCTGTGAAATGTCGTAAAGCTTTTAAAGCAATCTAAAAAGAAAACCTGAATGTTTTTTTTCGATATTAACCTTACGATTGTATGGAGCATCACAAGTTTCCATACAATTTTACTATTTGTTTACATTATCTATATACTTTTGACGTTTATATACGCATAAGAGAATCTACCACCACAAAATAAATAATACTACCAAACGTACCACTATCCCATATCGTATCATGGGTGTCGTAGGAGGCAACAGAGGGAAACTAAAAAAGGAGATGGGCAGCAGCGTCTTTCTGATAACAGCTTAAAAAAACTGCGGTGTTGAATCAACCTGCCAAGCTTGGCCTCGCTGCTGTCGCCCCTTGCGACACTCAAGGGACACTAGTGGATATTTTTATACCGCCATTTCACCACGCCGCTATCCGATATACTCGTAATACCGTTACAGCCTATCAAACTCCAATGCTGAGCAGAGGCCTCCCTTATAGATTGCGTCGCATCTGCTATAGTATCCACGCTTCACAAGAGGGTTGTTAAAAAATCTTATTATTTGTTTCTCTCTATCGCCTCTTACGAAACACATGGGACGATATGGGGTAGTGCATATTTTTATACCGTAATTACATCACGCCGCAACCTGACATAATATGAACATATTGTGACGCCTCATAATTATTATTAATAAATAATAATTAAATTCATTATACAGACATTTAAAAATGTCATAGAAATTATAATTTAAACAATTAAATGCAAATAATAAGCATAAGAATAATAAGCATTGAAAACCAGCGTAAAATAGCAGCTTGACGCTGCTGTGTTTCGTATGGTGAGTGTAGAGAACCGGAGATCCTTTTTACTGGCAAAGAGGCATTCCATCTTAGTCCTCACGGGTGACAACGCATCTGCATCTTGAGTCTTTATTGAGGATAGATGTAGATGTCTATGGGTCACAGTAACCACTTACCATCAGGTGGACTGTGTGCTCGTTTGTCACCTGATCCTATAAAAAAAAGTTCAAATACTTTCATTTGGAATATTGAATATTATAGTATTAGTAAACGCATAAATTGTCTCTAAAAATCTCTAAATTTATTAAAAACCTGCTTAAAATGTTCGAAATGTATCAAATCATATAAATACAAGTCGATTATATTGCAATAATAAAGATAAATAACATTTGTCATGTAATAGAAAAAATGGATCAAAATTTTCTAAGTTGATGAAGGTATTCTTGTAATAATCGGAAAATTTCTAAGTTGATGAACATGTTCTTGTAATGATTTCTTATATTTACGCGAACACTACACATTTTTAAATAAAACTAATTTTACGGATTTTATCGCGTATATTAACTTATTTTTAACTTATTTTTATAATCCCGACGTTTCGGGTGCTTTCCAGCACCCGTGGTCACGGGGGACTGAGTTGTTTGACGTCCTGCTGTCATAGTTAGCCCGGCTACCTTCAGTTTTTTAATATTAATTTTTGGTTCGATTTACGCAGAATGAGCTTACAGTATCTTGAAGTCTAGCAGTGGTATACTTGGGTTTGGATTTGATTTTATTAATTATGGGATCCCAAGCAGATGGCAGCACCCATCCATCTTCTCTATTGAAATTAGGATGTTTTTTAATTTCAATAGCCTCGCGAATCATCCTTGGGAGGAATCGGTGTTCTTTTGCGAGGATTTGTGGTCTATCAAATCTAATGTAATGACGGGGACGATCCTGAACATGTTCACAAACTGCAGACTTCCCGATACGTCGGTGCTTCACGTCAGCTATATGTTCTTTAACGCGGGTTTTAATAGATCTTTTTGTTTGTCCTATGTACGAGAGACCACATTCACAATCCAGCTTGTACACTCCTGCATCTTGTAGAGGGATATGACAATTGACGGATGGTAAAAATTGACCAATCTTCTTCAGCGGCTTGAAGTACGTTTTAATGGAAGCTCGCTTCAAGATGTAGCCAACCTTGTCTGTGACTCCTCTGACATAGGGTGGCTCGCTCGACTGTGGCTGGCTTCACTCGGTCACTGTGACGTAGGCGCGGGACCCGAAGCTTGTTGTCTTGCAGTACTTGCTCGACGTGCTGAAGCTCGGCGGCCAGATGTTTTCTGTCACAGATCCCTCGTGCTCTCTGAAACAAAGATTTTCCCACGGTAGCTAACTGTGAAGGATGATGGTGAGATTCACCATTTAAATATCGGTTGGTATGGGTATTTTTTCTGTACACAGTATGACCAATATTTATATATTTGTTATAAATATGGCTCATTCTAGAGATCGGGGAATTCGATCCTAGAAGCGTCCTACGGAATGGGCATACTAGAGGCTTAATAGGAGCACGAGGTAAACAAACCTTATGTAAACAAACCTTATGTACAATTTGAAACAAATATCTACAACACGATATAAATAGCTATAGCTATATGGATAGCTTTAGACGCAACGACATCTAGTAAATAAAAGGAAACTAAATATTGTAATAAAAAGTTCATATGGCTAGGTGTTAGGACTCCTTTTCTGCCTAAAAGTTCGTCTGGTTAGGTACCAAAATCTTTCTTATTTCTGTCGCCAAAATACCTTAAAACCACTTATAATACCAAAAAGTGATAAAACTCTTACACAATAAGAAAAGTCAATGTTAATTAATATTAGGAGATAAAGTATCTATGAATTTGTCGTTGAATATTAAAAAATTTAAATTCCTTTTTTATTCCCGTTATATAAATATCTGTACAGTCTATGAAGGCATTTTGTAGTGCTTCCAGAGAACAATATTTGGACAATTTCCTTGCACGATCTAAATTGTTGAAAACGTAATCGTTTGAGGCCCGATCTGGTGAGTACGGAGGATGATGTATGCTTTTTTTACTGTAAGTAATGTAAACAGTTTGACGAATAGTCTTAAAAAATATGTTATGATCGTGCAATAATAGCGAAGATAGATTGAGTTAGGATTGTTATTCTGAGAGTTTCGCCGAAATTGTTCGAAGTTCCTTACAACAGACATATACTGTAACTTTTTCAACGGATCTCAAAAAGCTATACTGAATTACACCATGAAGGAAACATCAATCAGTTAACATAATATTTTTAATATTGAGTTAAGGAGTTACTTTTCTATAGGTGAGCTTCGTTTTAGAGTTTAGAGTATTGCTCCGGTATCTGATCTGGATCCCGCCATTGTATTTTATCATATTATGTCATAATTCAACGTACAAAATCTGTTCATTTCTAGTCCTACTAATCAAAACATTGCAAGCTTCAATACGTACTCCACTAGGTATATCGCAAATTACTAAGTTAATGGGGCAGCTATTTCTCGGATTTTTTATTTTACCAATTTGGTGAAGATTTGCCAATATTGTAGATAAACTATCGTTCAACCTTGACGTTTATTCCTTTTTTGGTTGACTAGGATCGGCTTCCACCATTAATTATAATACATAGTTATAAATCATAGTGTCTGGCCTTCTTCGTGGTGCATTCTTCAAGTCGAAGATTCCACTACGAAAGCGATGATGATGATTTTATTCCTACCGCTACAAAAGTTTTGCTTGTTCAATCTCTTACTCTGCCGATAATAGACTATGTAAACGAGTGTTGCGCAGACTTAGCTCAACAGCAACTTAACACATTGGATTGCCTCCTCTATAACTGCATCAGATACATTTATGGTTTTCGTAAATATGACCATGTATCTTATTTTCGTACTCAGCCTAGCTGGCTGCCTATCTTTCAGCGCCGATATGTTAGAATACTCTGCACTCTTTTTACTATCGTCAACGATCCTTATGGTCCTGAATACTTGAAATCTAAATTTCAGTATCTAGGAGATACTCATAATTGCTTTCTCTGTTCTTCGGATAATCTAAAGTTGCTAACGCCTTTACACAGTACTGGCTATATGTCGCACTCTTTCGCTCTTACAGCTGTAAGTCTATGGAATGAAATACCTCTTGCATTAAAAAAGCTTCCAACAAGTTTTTTTTTCGAAAACAAATTTCATGAACATTTTAGTAAAGCATTGCAAGTGTGAATTAACCGTTTTTTAACAAAGAATTATCCTATCGTCATATGTTTTCCTTATTTATCACGGCATATATATACTATTAGCGCACATCCTCAGACACCCCAATTAGTATATTATGTTATAATCACAATACATACACTGCATTCTTAGTTAAACTTTTTTATGCATTGATTATTTATTAAATTAGTTAAACTAATTTCGGAAGAATTTTGTGGTCACAGTACAAATCCACGAACGCTAGGTATAGGTCATATGAAGGTCCTGCTAGCCTAGTAAGTATTCGCTCGCGTTCGAGACGAGTTGACGCCGCCGCCTCTTGACACAACTATAGGTAGGTCTTAGTGCCGAAAAAAGCCGCCAATACTTACGTTACAATTATGCTTACGTTAAAAAAAACCTCACTATGAACATTATAAATTTCAGAACTCTGAGCATCGAGTTATTAAGTCTAGTAAACATTTGATTGTATCTTTCTATCACATTTTTAGGCTTTGGACTTTCAATTCTGAATAATTTTGCTTATTGATTATGATACAATGTCAATAGGCAATATTAGTTGCAATAATTTTCGTAATTAAATTCGATCAAATATGAATTTGCATAACATTTTAATTGTATTTGACAACATAATTCAAAGACGGCGCGTTTAAAAGATGTGAATCAAGATTACAATAATTTTAAGAATCAAATATTTAACTTACTGATAGCCTAAACTCTCATGCAACGTTGTATTGTAATACACTTTCAAAATGTCCGTCACCTTATTCAATACATTTTAATGACAGTTTTCTTAAATGATATTTTAATTTAAAAAGCAATTCAATGTTATTTTTCATTATTCTAAAAGCTTTCACTATCCTATTTTTAGGTCCTCAGCACTTGTTGTCTCACTAAAATAAACTAATGATTTAATACGTCCCCATAAAAAAAAGTCAAGAAGCGTCAAATCAGCTGATCTGGCAGGTCAATGGACAGGGCCACCGCGACCTTTCCAAGGCACTCCAAACTCTGTATTTGTAAACACTTTAACATGCTTGAAATAAGGTTCAATTTTCTTTATTTTCTATTGAATGACGGAATTTGTATTAATACAAATAAAACTGCACTTGTAAAAAGTCTTATTGTGTATATATTTATATATTGTATGTATTTATGTTTTTGTGTATATTTTGTGTATGTATGATAAATATATAGAATACTTTTTATTTATAAAAATATGTCAAAAACATATAACGCCGTTTTACGCTGAACGAACGACCGATAAGATGTTCGAGTCGGCTGAGATGAGAATGCGAATAGTGCCGAGGCATCAGACAACTATGATGCCTCTGCACTATTCGCACTGCCTACTATCCTGCGTACGAACCGGCCACATATTTTCTTTCACATCATACATGCCGTTAAAATATAAAAAACAAATATTCTATTTATTATGACGTACCCAAGCCCGTTTAAAGTATGAAGGGAAAATTGGAATCATAGTATTGAGCGTGTCATTAATTAATTAAGTAAATAGTAGACAAAAGCTCCGTGAATTGACTCATACACACTACACATACGAGCGCGCGCTATTGTTGCCCATAAATCACATTAAATATCGGTTATTTTGAAATAAATATAGAAACCTTATTTACGCGTATTTTTAAAAACTGCCAAATCTTTGAAAAATAACCCTGTATATTCCGGTTTATTCGAACTCCGTTACCTTTTTTCTTATTATTAGTTTATTTTTGCTGCACTACCTCCCATATGCTTATCTCTGCTTAGCCTAATGGTTGACTGGGAGAGAATGCATTAAGGCATTAAGTCCACCATATGTGCGATTTTATTTTTTGTGCATAAAAGTCTAAATAAATAATTATCAAAAACGCACAGTTTCGAATTTGATGTTACAAATTGTCTCTGCTGATTTAGTAACACGTCAGAACGCGTATTCGAAAATCACCGTAAGTTTTTGAGGTCTCAATGTTCAACTCAAATATTGTCTGTAAAAATAACTTATAGTTGCTATAGGTACGATACGGTGTCATAATTTATGTTGTGTTTTAACTAACGAATTTTGGACCATGCAGGTTTAATTTTAATTCAAAGTGGCTACTCTATTACATGGCAATTTCATACTTGAACCTGTATCATTTCGTTAACACACATTTTGTAATATGTACGCAGAAGGAAGTTTTTTGTATCGCAGCCTCGTAGCGGCAAGCACGGTGTAGGGTGGTCCTTCACCAGATTGATTTGACGACTTGTTAAGACGCATTGAGAGTCGATGGACGGATAACGACCATGTTTTGTGGAACTCCTTGGAGGAGGCCTATATTCAGTACACGTGTGGTGGGTAGCAGTGTTGGTGACGATGATGAAGCCGTGTCATAAGAAACTACAGTGAAATAGACAAGAGTTTTAAAAAAATATTTTCAAACATTATAAATCAAAAGTGGAATGCTTGTTAGAACGAAAATTTAAAATGTTGACAAAGCGCATTGTATTCATTGTTTCAAATCTATTCAAGTTAGTTTTTGACTCTGTGCAATAGCGAAATTAATGTAAAACTATAATTTGTTAAAATATAATCTCTTATAATGTAAAATAAAAAATTTGGAACAACCGACTTTAATATAAGTTATTAAAAATAACTCAAAAACTATTGGTTGAAGCACCAGCATTCAAATAAAAAAAGAATCATCGAAATCGGTTCGCGGTTCAGAAAAATGTTATGAGGTAACATATATAAAAAAAGAAACATACAGTTGAATTAGGTACCTCCTGTTTGAAGTCGGTAAAAAATATATCACAATGTTGATGGAGGACACAATAAAGTTTTGAGGAGCAGTGTTGACATAATTGAATAATAATTAGTAATAAATAAAGCTTTAAATTTGTGTTCTTTTCAGCCCCTGAGAACCCTGAGCTGGAGAAATTTTCTTTCAAAACCATAAAACGGCTGAACCGATTTAAATGTTTTCTTTTTATAACGACATCTCGTTGTTATCTTGAGCTTGTAATACTGCTTAGTTCACTCAACACGGAAAAATAATTAGGCTTTTGTTTTTGTGATAAGGTACAACGTCTTAGAGGCCCGACTTGTCATAACAAGTATACATTATGTGTATGTATATACAATGCATACATTATGTTAAAATTATTTTATTCTTTTTAGTTCTTTAAAGTCGGCTTTTAAGTTAAATTTTATTTATTGTAATTTTAAATTTTTATAGTAAAATCAGTCATATCCATTTTAACTGTATTAGAGGGTCACCACCAAATAAACACTGTCATTAATTTATCATGCACAATTTAATTTTATACATTTTTTTATAGGATAGAGTGACAAACGAGCACACAGTCCACCTGATGGTAAGTGGTTGCTGCGGCCCATAGACATCTACATTTATCCTCAACAAAGAATCAAAATGCAGATGCGTCGTCACCCGTGAGGACTAAGATGGAATGCCACTTTTCCAGTAAAATGGGTCTCCGGTTCTCCGGTAGGCAGGATCAAAGTTTTTCATAAAGTATATACATTTATGTAAAGTCTCGTCTGGGTTGGGGTGACAAATGAGCACACAGTCCACCTGATTGTAGCTGGATGCTGTGTGGCCCATTGATATCTACATCGATTCTCAATTAAGAATCAAAATGCAGATGCGTTGTCACCCCTGAGGTCTAATATGGAATGCCTTGTTTCCAGTAAAAAGGGTCTCCGTTTCTCTACACTCACCATACGAAACAGCAGTGTTAAGTTGCTATTTTACGCTGGAATTCTGTGAGAGCGTTGTCCTTCCCCGGCCGAGCCGACCCATTCGTGCTACAACTATACTACTAATATAGCTGCAAGATGGCTCTACCACGTTGAAAATATATACACAAAACTGACATTTGAAATTTTTTTTATTTTATTTTTTACAAAAATATGTAAAAAATAAATTAAAAAAAATATGTAAAAAATAAAATATATATGTATAAATATTTAATGTTTGAAGTGTATGATTGAGATATTCCAAAATTTCAACATACTATGTCAGTAACGATTAACATGATATAATTTAATAGAATTATCCTTATAGTGTTGCAAGGAGAGGCGAAAGATTCAACCCACGTCTACCGTAATGAGACGGAAAGGACTCAAATTGACATTCCAACGTTTCCCCCACTGTTAATGCCCAAAACCTTTCTAAGTCACGAACTGATCTACTTAGTCCACGTCAGTTGTAGTAATTGGTATTTGTTTTATGTGACTGGAATCTCCTTTACAAGGAAGTTGAGTGTTGAGGTTAAATTAGTTATCGCCGTACCGTTTACAAAAGAAGACCCTTTTTACTGGAAATGAGGCATTCCATCTTAGTCCTCACGGGTGACAACGCATCTGCATTTTGATTCGTAATCGAAGATAGATGTAGATGTCTATGGGCCGCAGCAACCACTTACCATCAGGTGGACTGTGTGCTCGTTTGTCTTCCCTTATCCTATTTATAAAAAAAAAGAATTAAAATATATTTGAATCATCATTCATCATTACAGGTCTGTTCACAAGTCCACTGTTGAACATAGGCCTCCCCCAATGAATGCCACTAAGCACGGTCCTGAGTCACCTGCATCAGTGACTTCCTGCATGTCTTACCAGGTCGTCACTCCATCTCTAGTGGGGGGACGCCCTACACTTCGCACTGTTTGAATGTGTAAACATAAATTAAATAACAGGAAATCCATGCTGTCAACTCTGAGTCATCATTCCAGCAACAAGCCCACAGTTGGGTATAGACCGCCCCACAGTTTTCTTTCTCGCACAACTTCTTTGTGGAATCGATTACCACCAGCGATTTTTCCGGACTAATACGACTTAGGGACCTTCAAGAAAAGAGCCTACTCCTTTTTAAAAGACTGGCAACTTATCTGCAATTTCCCTGGTGTTGCAGTTGTTCATGGGCGGCGGTAGTCACTTACAATCAGGTGAGCCGCATGCTCGTTTACCCCTCTCTTATATAAAAAAAAGTTTACCACAAAGTACGGTCCTTAGCCCCCTGCTTATATCTACTACCTGCATGTTTTGTCAGGTTTTCCAAACTCCGAATAGTGGGGGGTGGGGGGTGGTCACCCAACATTGCACTGCACGGGTTCTATAATATCTTCTTCCCTTTTCAACACTCGCTGAGTGACTTATGTTTTCTCAAACGACCAGCAGTATAGGATTACGTTCTCATTTGGTAAGTCGTCACGGTATCACGTAACTGCTGCTACACTTCTGTACATGTCTCATATTACGGTATTGCAAGATCTCGTGGTTTAATTTCATAGAGAATAAACCTCAATAAAGTTGGATAGAAGAAAAACATAATGATAAATTAGAATAGAATAGAATAATATGATCGTATAAGACGGGATAAAATGATATGGGATTACAATGAATAATGAATAAAATAATTTAATTATATACGATATAAAGATACATTTAATTACTATTACAATATACGTGTTAGATTTCTTGCGAGTTTAAAGCAACCTAATTTACTGTAGCGCGAATTTGATTATAAGTTCATTACCTACACGAAATTACTACCAGGGTTTAAAAAGCAATTTTGCGACGCTTCAGTAAATTTTAAACTTCTCTTCACAGAACAACCCTTCGACCTTTTTGATGTAACTTCTACAAAAGTAAACTGGGTAAACTTAGAGTTTCAGATAATTTCACCAAATATCCATTATATTTTACCCACTTGTATTTCCTATAGTTATTTGTTATTTTATTGTATTCTACTTGGTGGAGCTTTCCGGACTGCAGGGTTTGACTATAAAATATAATATATTATTTATTAGGATCACAAAGAACTATTGCATTGTTACATTCATAAAGAAAATTTATGGTATATGTAGGCTTAATTTTAAATTTTCGATCACTTATAGATAATCATGGAATAGACACATATTTTAAATATAAATTAATATGACCTAATGAATTCTTAATGTTATTTCGATATTGTGTGTGCGCGTGTGTGCGTGCGTCCGTGCGTGCGTGCGTGCGTTAGTGCGTGCGTGCGTGCGTGCGAGCGTGCGTGCGTGCCTTCGTGCGTGGGTGCGTGCGTGCGTGCGAGCGTTCGTGCGTGAGTGCGTGCATGCGTGCGAGCGTGCGTGCGTGCGTGCGTGCGTACGTGCGTACGTGCGTGCGTGCGTGCGTGCGTGCGTGCTTGCGTGTGTGCGTGCGTGCGTGCGTGCGTTCGTGCGTGCGTGCGTGCGTGAGTACGTGCGTGCGTGCGTGCGTGCGTGCGTGTGTGCGTGCGTGCGTGCGTGCGTACGTGCTTGCGTGCGTGCGTGCGTGCATATATGTGTGTGTGTGTTTTTTTAACATTCGTGCGTGTGTTACTATACAACTAGGCTATTGTATTTTAAAAATTATATTTACTTTTGTTACAGTCTTCGTCAAAATCTTAAAACAAAAATGTTCAATCTATGCAGAGGCTTATGCTCAGGATTTCTTTGTGTGAGTATCTGACATAGCTCAATGATTTACTATACTAAAGAGGCAATGGAGCGCTAATATAGCTTTTTTTATAGGAAAGGGGGAAAACGAGCATGCGGCTCACCTGATGGTAAGTGACTACTGCTGCTTATGAACAGCTGCAAAACCAGGGGAATTGAAGATGCGTTGCCGGCCTTTTAAAAAGGAGTATACTCTTTTCTTGAAAATCGCGGGTGGTAATCGATTCAACAAGGAAGTTGTGCGAGGAAGAAAATATTTTCTAAATCTCACAGTGGTGGACCGCTAACCATTCAGATGGTACGGATGGTATCGCGAGTTTTGTCGCATTGTGCGATGGTGAAATTGAGTGGCAGGAATTAGTCCGAACAATCCTCAGAGCACTCCCCGTGATAGATGTATAATGCCCTCCAACCAAAATTCGGTGGCCCCTGGTTTAATCACGCCCAGGCTAGACAGCAACTTAGTGCACATGTGTGTATGCATTTTGCACACGTTAATACTATATTACTTCACTCTTATATTCCGATGAGACGGTAATCTGAGACGACCGGAGAGAGATCAGTTGCGGGACTGTTCGATTTACGTGCTTTCTTTCGAGTACTTTTTTCTGTACGCTTCGGACACCTATACTGCGGCCTGCTATTACATCTTAGGCGAAACTGAAACTGTGCAAAATCAGGCCTGTAAAACTGCCCGCAAAGTTCTTAACCGCTGAGTGTGGATACGCGTTGTTATTGTGTAGCAGTGTAGTATATACCGTTTTTTGACATTGCCGTTACTTCGACTTCGTAAGGGAATTGATACTAGATACTACGCCAACACGAATAAAACTAGCGTTCAAAATCTGTCATGCGCTTCTTGATCGCTTTACTTTAGTAGTAGTTGGTTCATTTGAAACCAACTAAACCGTTGGCACCTTGTTTCTGGATCGTATTTCTTAGTCCATGATTCGTCATCTGTAATAACCTCGTAATCTCGTCGAGCCTTTTTAATACTAACAATTTTCATTTTATTATTAATAATCATGTTTTCATTCCGCATGCACCTATTTCTGAGTATCGCTGGAGTTGTGTGGTATCCAGCACAAAGCTATTCTCCTAACGCAAAGGTTTTCATGTAAAATCTAGTGAAGGCTTTCCGATCCAATCTGGTAAATCTCTTCACATGTAATTCGCATATTCTCTTCACTAAACATTTTCCCTGCTAGCACGTAACAGCCATAAAATCATCATCATTTAACTAGCCAGTGTCTCATTATTTGACAGTCTCGTTGGTTTAGTGGTCGTAAGCGCGACTACTGATCATCTGGTCCCAGGATTGAATCCCTGGTCGGGCCAAAGTAAGTTCTTGGGTTTTATTTGTCAAGAAATTCTCAATAGCAGTCCCGGAATTAGGAATTCGCAATGATTCAACTCCGTGCCTCGGAAAGCACGTAAAACTGTTAGTCGTGCGACTAATCTCTCACTGGTCATGACGTATTATCGTCCCGAACTATGAGAGAGAGGAAATAGAACTTGCACCAGTGACCTCACGAACTTTAGTTCTTTCCTGCAAACATGAATTGTCTCTGTTGCGACTAGGCGACGTGACCGGACTTCGGTCTAGAAGAGACAAAGCTGATGACACAAAATGAAATGTCATATTTTCCCTGCTTTTGTTATATATCACTGCGTTTACCTGATAGTAAGTATTACGTAGTCTGTTGGACTACAGGCTACTAATGCGAACAGTTATTTTTGATTGTGGGCGTAACTTCTTGATAAATTTACTTTAGTATTCTTTGTTCTGAGCATTATAATAATTGTATGTTATGAATTGTCATAATAAATTCCTTTACTGTCTAATTTAGTATAATATTTTGTCTATTAAATATTTTTTTGTGTGCAATCGTGTCAATCGTCTTCTGATCTTCCTTTTATATCCATTCGTTGCACAATTAATGTGTATAAATGATTTAAATTGATAGTTTGTTCGTATATTAATTTTTTTTAAGTAGTTAGAGGCAAGGCACACTCGATACATTTAAGATAGGCGGTCGCCTATCAGCGATTTAGTTTCTTTTTGAAAGCTCGATGCCCCGCCCGAATGCTTTAATCCGTGCATGCCAATTCCAGTCGCGGACTTGCTCGATACAATTGAATGCAACACTCCGCACATGTTCCGATCTCAGATGTAGGTCTTGACGAAGCTGCACCATAACTATGAGTTCTGATAAATCTGTGCTACTTCTTGATTTATTGATAAAGCGAAGGTATCAATCGCGTCGATGGCGGTATCAGTAACATCCAATTTGCAGCCAATTTGCTTGTTACTTTTGGAAAAATCAAGGAGTATTTTATTATTTCATATATTACGAAGAGGAAACAATTTCTTGAAAATTGTAGAATGAAATTAGGTCTACGGTGCAAAACCTTTATCCGGATCACATATTACTTGATATCTGGAGTGACACCACAATCAAATGCAGCATCGAAACAATCACTAATATGTGTTATTTCATAACTGCAATCGAGTGCAGTAAAGTCGCCGAAACTCGATACAGGATTGATTCAGCTGCAAAAACGCTGATTGCTAATGTTAAAAGTAACAAGTGTGCCTTGGCCTTTTAACATTATGTGGTATTGGAAAAATAACCTTATCAATAATCTTAAAACTTTAAGCATACCGCTACTGTTACTATTACAGCGGATCAAAAGTCTACTGCTGCAGTTGCCAACCCGCTAGCCAAGCATGGCAACTAGGGCAAAAATCCCCCCTAGGAGACAATCTATAGGGGAGGATCATGTTTAGCAGTGTACTTTAATAAGCTGTAATGGTAATGCTAACGGTAATATAGGACAGCTGTTAATATTTGTATTGACATTATAACTAAAACATTGATAATGATAATGTGTCTGAGTCCAAAAAAAATGAATATTAATTAATTAGTATTTTAAATCCCTGTTATATCCAATAGGTATCTTAGGCTACACGTGACTGCTGACGTTACAAATGACCGCGCGACCTTTTGAAGGTTAATAAATATAAGGGGTTTGTAATTATTAAATATTGAATTTCAGTTCTATAAGAGATTTGCCAGTATTATTGGTAGTAAGATTCTCAATCGGTTATTAGCCATTAATGTATTAGTTCCACGCAAAGATGTTTTTAAAACATCTTGGTTCCACGTATATTATTGTATATTTCGTATGGGAGGAAAATTAAAAAGTAGTTGGGCAACAGCTTGTTTATTTTTATAGAATAAGGATGCGAAACGATTACACAGTCTACCCGCTGGTAAGTGAATACTGTGGCTCATAGATACCTACGTTCTATCTTCGGCTAATACTCAAAATGTAGATGTGTTGTCAACCCTAAGGACTAAGATGTAATGCCTCGTTAGAAGTAAAAAGTGTCTTTACATACGAAACACAGCAGTATTAAGCTGCTATTTTCTTCAATATACAGCAGTAACCTACATAAACCAATTAATGAAACAGCTGGGCATTTCCATTTTAATGAAACTCATACCGCAGTACGCCATGTTGTTCCAGTGTGTGTTGGCGAAGATCATATGTTCACTCAAAAGTAAACCAAATCAATATTAAATAGTGACTGTCACGTCACTCAAATTTAAGATACGTCATTCTTATTGAAAGGGATACACGGTTTGTAACGTACCATTTAGAAATAAATAAGTAGTGAAAACATCTTAAGGAATCATACATGACTGATAATAGTCTGAGAGCTGGCGACGAATTTTGGGAAGGTCCTATGGGCAAGTTGAAATTGTGAAAAAATATAATTTCGTCAATTGGCGAATCCATTCCCGCGAGTCTGGCAGAGCGTTTGTGGTTATTTCGTTACTGCGCAGCATAAAACATTTGCAAAAAAAAAAAATTCCAAAAAAATGATTTTTTGGCAACTTGATTTCTTTTTTATCTTTTAATTTAGTTTTGATATAATTCCAAAAAAATAATGCCAGACGTTTTTGTCGGTTATAAATAATTACCAGACCTTTCCTTTCAATTCCCAAAAAATATACTTTTGGCAATCTCAAATTTTAATAACGTATTTATTGAGTAATTTTTAATAATACCTGCAGATCGCCAGACAAATTTAGCGGTTTTAAACAATTCCCAGACGTGAACAAAGTTTATAAATGGATACGACAAAATAGTCTTATGCATAGCCATAAGTGCGAGAAAAATAGCTTATCGAACCATGCAGACATCGGTTGGCGGCCCAAGCTCCTCCGCTGTGATTGGTTACTAAGAAATATCTTTTTTAAAGATTTTAAAATTAAATTCTTGTTTTGGGATTTAGCATATATGTATGCGCATATATGACCATGTAAATATCTGTATATATAGTTTGAATTATTTTAGATCAGTGCTGTAATAGTTTGTAGAATAGCTACTAATTTTAACCTCGTATTAATAGTAACCTTGGCGAAAATATGTTTTGATAATTACCACTCCATGTTCTTAAAAAAGTACAATATGTATAAAGTACAGTTGTAACTTTTTTCACAGTGATGTGGTACAAATATTGACGACTTTTTAACTACCTAAATGAAGTTATGTATGAGCGATGTTATTGTAGTCTCTTTAAAATACATTCAGTAGTTTTAGCGTGGAAGTGTAACAAAAGTTCATACATCTATACATCCTCACAAACTTTCACGTTTATAATATTAGTAGGATTTAAGTCAACCATTTCTTATTAATTACTATTAAAACTGAAAAAAAAACCAGAAACTAGGCCACGGTCAATAATTATTGTTTTACCTTGACAGGAACAATAATTTTTAGGTTGACGGATTAAATCATTCAATAATTCTTTTATATTTCCTATTTTCATAAAATTAATAATTTTGTTTATACTATAACACTAAAGTAAATTTATAAAGATTTATAATTTTATTAATTTTTCTCCTTTTCTTCACTTCTCTCTGAAGATTCACTGTTTGGTTCCAGATCTTATGGCATGGAGTCGTTTTATTCAAATATTATAATTTATGAGGTTTCAGTTCAATTTGAAAGTCAATTACCTCGTTTTAGTTTTTTACACTATTTGGTGATAAGAGTAATGTGATTTTGTTTAGTCTTCTCTTTGTAATCTAAACATATAATAAAAATGTAAAAATCAGATGTCTCTACACTTTAGATTTATATAATAAAAGTGATTGAGAGGTATTAAAAATAGGTAATTAAATACATTTCTACCATTTTTAGAATTTTCTGTCTATCTGTCTCTCTGTCTGTCTATATGTTCTATAATGATATAATTATACCTAAAACGCAGTAAACAAAAGTATTACATAAAGAACTTAATAAATATATACAAAAATATATTAACCTTAATCTAAATCTATAGTACAATAACTAACCAATTTCATCGATAGATGGTGATGTTGCACAAATGTGATACAAAAAGGCAGGTTAAGGTTTTTTCCTGTAGAGTGTAGATGTGTTTCACATTTGCTTCTAATCTTTATATTACACGCTGCCCTAATGCGTGTTGACAATCTCATTTATTTTTTACCGCCGAGTACTCTATGCCTGTGTGGTAAATCAAATTTCAAAAGAGCTATTAACAATTGTTAATAGCTCTTTTAACGAAATTGTTAATAGCTCTTATTATATTATATTAATTAGGCATCCGTGCCTAATTAATATAACATATTATAACCCCGTTATAAGTTCTTTTATGTTTTTATTGTATCAATCGCGTCAATTAATCTCTTATTTTTAGAATTGATGTTTACAGCGCCATCTCTCTTTAAATCTATACATATAATAAAAATAGTGACATGTTGTGTCTGTTACTGTACATTGTATAGTATATTAATTTGTGACTAAAATCATTATAGGGACTAAAATCATTAAATAAGTACATTTTTATAATTTTTAGAATTGTACTGCCTGACAGTCTGTCTGATTGTTTATGAACGCATGATGTTTTGGGTAAACATATTATTTTCAATGAAATCCTTAAGAAAATCATTAATCCTATCATCAAGTTCATTTTAATCTTTGTTTTATTAAAATTGGTTAATTCTATCGAAAGTTATGATTATTAATTTGAAATGTAGGTTCGAATTTGTTTAATGGCGCCATAAAATCTCAGAAATAGTAATAAAAAGATTCGTGTATAAAAAAAAAACATTCTATTATAATATATTTATACATAAAACACAGTAAAAAGAAATATGTTTTCCTAAAATTAAAAAAAGGATGTTTTCTCACAAAGAACGTAATAAATGGCGTTGTACAAATTGCAACCTTTTCTGAATTGCGGTGTTAAGATTTTTCGCCGGTGAATCGTATTGAGACTCACTGAAGAAATTTATGTCCATGAGTCCGATAAAGCTGTAAGAGCCGTGTACGCTAACATCACAAGCATCAACAGATACAAAAATCAAAAAAAAAATACTACGTACGCCCAAGTTATGCAACAAAACCCGACTAAAAGTAGCAAAATTGCAATAAAATGTGGTGATATTGTTTTATACCCAGAATCCCTCTAATACCAAATAACTTTCCTTTCAGTTTTAAGATAGAAATGATCGATGTTGCAGATGCAGAAATATCGATGTTGCAGAGACATCGATGTTGGCATCGATAGCTCAACATCGATGTTCGATGTTTAGCCTACTCAAAACATCGATGTTGACCATTATCGATGTTTTTTGTATATGTGTACATACTTACACATTGTTTCAAAATTATGTGGGTATACACAGCAAGGGAAAAGTAACAATTAACTTGGATATCAATTTACGTAGAATAGTTATTATGCAACAACCGAAAACGACACTACAAAATAAAGCGAAAGCAGTGACCATTGTGACATTACAGGTGACACTTGACGATTAAGTTTGACACACCATAAATGACATTTTTTTAGGTTAACAATGCGTTCAGGAATTCTGAATTATTCAACATTTTTAATCTTTAGAGCAGATGCAAGATTTATTTGATATTGATTTCGCGGGTTCGCATTGTTTGCAAGTTCCCAATTCTTGATTATTGGTTCAAAGACATCGTTGTTTCCATGTTTGACATGTGTCATGTTTAATTTTTAGCATCGATGATCATCGAATAGCTGAGTGGGAAAGACGTGTGTTATGCGATGATCGTAAATAAAGCGTAAGGTGAAACTTTACGCGTTGCAGGAGTACTGATTGTTTTGCACATGGCCAACTATATATTGCTTTTTCCCGCGTTAGTAGTCCCCGTAACCTTTTTATGTACGTCCCGGCTAAGTCTACTTCTAACGTCGTTTACACAGAAGCTCTATTATAAACGACTTAGAACTTTGAGCATATGGATTTATTTTGTTACCACTTATTGATATAGTAATGATATAAATCGTTTAATATTCTCTTACCTTAAACGTCAAATTCTTTAAGTAAAACCTATATACGCGAGGTACGCCGCGGGCACAGCTAGTTGATAATAAAAGTACTTGTCTTGTGTGAATTTAACTTATTTCATAGCTATCGGCCTAGTGTGATATTCAAGGCACAGTTTAAAAATATCTACTGTTGCAAGTACTGCCCTATAAAAAGAACATAATAAAACTACATTTAGGTGAATCAAACTTCATTTATATCTGTACCACATCACTGTGAAAAAGTTACGGCTGTAGAGAACGTGCAACTTGTTATTTTTTCCACCTTAATCTCTGGGTGGTAAGCACATTTGTATACATATGCTTTACACATATTGTACCTTTTTAAGAACATGGGTTGGTAACTATCAAAACATATTTTTGCCAAGGCTACTATTAATACGAGGTTTAAATTAATAGTTATTATATAAAATACTACAGCACTGATCTAAAATAATTCGAACTATGTATACACATATTTACATGGTTATAAATGCGCATACATACATGCTAAATCCCAAATCAAGAATTTAAGAATTAAGTAAAAAAGACATTTCTTACTAACCAATCACAGCGCGAGGAGCTTAGGCCCCCATCCACTGTCAGCGTGCTTTGATATCTTTCTCGCACTCATGGCTACACATAAGACTATTTTGGCTAAATTTGTCTGGCGATCTGCAGGTATTATTAAAAATTACTCAATAAATACGTGATTAAAGCTTGAGATTGCCAAAAGTATATTTTTTGGGAACTGAAAAAAAATATTTTTGGAAAGGTCTGGTAATAACTTCATAACCGACAAAAACGTCTGGGATTATTTTTTTGGAATTATATAAGAACTAAATTAAAAGATGAAAAAGAAATCAAGTTTCCAAAAAAACATTTTTTTGGATTTTTTTTTTACAAATGTGATATGCTGCGCAATAACGGAATAACCGCCAACGCTCTGCCAGACTCGCAGGACTGGATACGCCAATTGACGAAATTATATTTTTCACAATTTCAACTTGCCCAAAGGACCTTCCCAAAATTCGTCGCCAGCTCTCAGACTACAAAGTATTTTGAGGATAAAAGATGTTTGCCAAAACACACTAAAAAATCCTCATATTTACGTATCTACTCGTACATACTTGATCGTGTAGTGTTTTTGACGTTCCAATAATAATCCAGAAAATATTTTTTTTAATTTAAATGAGAAATAAAATACATTAAATCTATTTTATGTATTTATTATTTTAACGAAAAAGTAATTATATTACATTAAAATAAAGAATATCAAAAGTGTAAATGGCAATGAAACTAAACGATTGGCACACTTAAAACTAACTGGCGCTAAGTAATAATATATTTCAATTGAGATTTAATATAATACAACTTTGATAATAATATGTGTAACTTGAAATGAAAATTTACATAAATGGTACTTATTTCTAATCTAATATCGAATATTTTTGCAATGTTTCGAAACTGTTTTATATATGGAAATGAGCTATTAGTCAAATTTTAACATAATAGACTGGAGCTGCACCTAGCAGCATTAGACTTAGTGGAGAGACATGTTAAGAGGCTTATTGGTAACCTTGATTTGGTAGAAATCAATCACAGGCACAGAGTAGCCATTTTCTTGGTATTTTATAGGATGCATTTCGGAGAGTGTGTGCAAGAATGACAATACAAACATGGATTACAATACAAATTCCTCCCTCCCTTCCACCGTTCCTTTCACCATCGGAGAACCGTGCAGTCGACGGATTTTTACTCCTTAATTGTCGATATTCCACGCATTTGAACTAAACGGTTTTCGTTTTCTTTCGTAATGCGTACATCAAAAGGGTTGAATAAGCTACCGGCGTCTGTCTTTCTCCAGTCTGTCTTCAAGGTAATAGTGACTAGGCTTTTGTTGCGCTAAGTCAGTGCAGTTTACCATCTAGCGCTTCATCACCGCTTGCCACCGGGTTAGATTTTAATCAAGCAGTAGCAAAGACTTATAATATGTTAAAAAAATGTCTTGTTGTGTTCATTTATCTTTTATTACAAATTATAATACAAAATATAAAACATAAAATTATTAGATTTGATTTGATGATTACAAAATATAGAACTGAATAATAAGGCGTTATAAAACCTCTTTCATGTTCATTAAACAAACGAGTTGACGAAGTAATTACATTTGGAGCTTACTCATTAAGGTATTACTTAGAAGACCAAGAAAGCAAATACCGCCAAAAGTTGTTAAATTACGTTAATTTATTTTTCATATTGATTACAATTAAGTTGATAATATATAATAAAAAATCTTGCTGACGGTCAAAATTATATTGATGATGATGTTCTTCTGTCCGAGTGTGAATCTTATAAAGATTTGTTGACTACGCAGCAGAAACACTTAACCACCCCAATCTATTTATATCTGATGTTAATGATGAGATGAGTGTTACGAGATGATGAGTTGATTGCAGCGTCATTGGTAGGGAGAAAAATGTATAACCAGCTTCTAAAAGCAATGATAGTCAATTATGTGCTACGCTGCAGTTACATTAACTATGAACTGGATCAAATATTGTGCAGGAACTTTTTTAGTATTAGCAAGAATAACGTCATGTAGTACAGTCAGTAAACTCACGCAATATGTTCTAGTACTGGTTCTTTTTTGGGTAAGAGTCTGTCTATTTCTCCTTTTTACTCATTTCTGTTGCTTAGAAGTAGTGGTACATTGATTTGGTTTAGAAGGGTATAAAGATCTTGTATATTAATAGGCTGGGAATCATTCCACCTTGGTTCTCGGAGATGAAAATGCATCTATAGTCTCTTTGTTAAAGTTGGTTGCAGATGTCCATACACTGCAGTAGCCTTTTACCATTAGTTGTACTGTATTATATAATAATATATACTTAACGCTTATTTTTTTTACAAATGTCATTGAAATTAAGTTTGTCAAGGTTCTTGTGATTAGAAATTTGTCGCCGACTTATAGCTATTTAGTTTCGCAGTTATAAAAGCGATCTTAGTACATCTTTACATTAACTGCGTTTACACTAACCCAGATTAAATATGATAGTATTGAAGTTGCTATATTGATAGCTTATCGAAATACTGTAATTTCAAAATAATATTACAATTTATACCGTGATTCCACATTTAAAATCTAGTCAAATTCGACGATTTATTTTTTATTTTGAGACTATATGTTAACAGCCCCACATAACTCTACACTGCGGTCTATCTGGGTATTTTTGTTTGAACGTGCCAATAATACTCAAGTATTGTTTATTATTCAAACGTTCTGCATTATTGTGTCGAACAATACTCTTCGTCACGGCAGCATGGCAAAGGAAGCCTCCGTCGAGGACCACCATTCGATACTCTTGCAGACATAATTCCAGCATCTAGAGAAATAAAAATGTATATTTATAATTTATGAATGTATACGGTACTTGTTTATGATTGTAAACAAACTTAAATAAATTATAAAATAAAATAAATAGGAGGATTTATTATGTTTTATTCAGAACATCAATCCTTGACATAATAATGCTTAAACCAAAAACTATTTATAAATAATATTAGTCATTAATCATTATGTTACCAGCACCGTTACCAACAAAGTAATATTAAATTGGTAACAATAAATGTATAGTAAATAGAGTTTAAGTGAAAAAGAGAAAAGAAATTAATAAAGTCGACAATACTCAGCAACATGAACATGTCAAAGTAAGACAAGGGAAAAAAATAGCCAGAAATAACCAATTTATCTTGTGAACTATTTTGAAATACTATTGAATGTCTGACAAATGCCTTAGAACGTTCTTACGATATTTTAAATGTGATAAAATTAAATAGGTCAATATTTAAAAATACGTGTTGTGTATTTTCATAATGCATCTTAATAGGGCCCGTTCACCTGCATTGGTTTTGCGTAATTTAGGCGCAAACAATTTCTGCGTGTACATATCTCTAATCCGTTGAGAACGACTGGGGACACGGATGTATATTTTGTTAAGTAGTTCATTATAATCTAAATCATTTTGAAGTATTTTGAATAATAATATTATTTGATCAAAGTATGTTCTTAAATTATTATCGTACTCTTATATTTTTAAAGCATGAAATGTATACCATTAAACGCAATTTTTTGAAGAAAGGTAGAATGATCCACCTTATCAAAAGCTTAACGAAGGTCTTTTTAAACAGTACAGGGAATATTTGCCATATTTGAAAAATTTGGCAGGCGGTCTAGCAAACGTAACTTTATTATTTTGAAATTTTGACAGGGAGATGATAATGAGCATCTCATGTTTCAGTTTCCTTCTATTATTACCATTTACGACGTTAATGGGATAACATGAGGTTGTGAGTTCTCTAACGCCGCCACTAACCAATAAAAAATCTTATCTTAAAGTTTTAAGCAATTTGAAAAGTACGTTATAGGTACAAAATTATTAAAAAGTGATATTTTTACTGGGAAATCTAAATAGAATTTGAATTTTCAAAATAAAAACGGTAATTTCAAAGGTTAATTACTCTTTACTTTATAAAAATGATTTTCCTAATATTCTGAAGGTGGTACTCGTAGCCATACCTGCGTCATTTTGTCTTGTCTCCCCTCCCAGGATAACGCTTCGCTATACCACGGGTCTCTTTGAGTACCAAAGTATAATGGTTCCCATCTGTGGTAAGGATATTCTCGACGAGCAATCAGCATAGGCTGTAAAAAAATTATTTTGAATTTTCCGGATATAAAATATCTTTTAATTAAAAACAAGATCCCAAAATTTATAAACAATTTATAACAGTGGAAGAAATCCGAAAAATAATGATTAAGAATATGTTCTTATATTTGATTTCCGAAATTACACTTTACTAATGTACTGCTGCATCTCATATTTGTACGAAATAAGAGTACCGTCAAAGTACATCCAAACCTAAAAATAATAAAAATAGCAACGCTTAATACCGCTTAAATCGATGATACTGCAAAAAACCTATCCAAACTATCTATTCAGGTAAGTTGATGAGCGGACTTTTGTCTTTTCTTTTTCTTTTTTTAAAGACACCTTAACCTTCTCATTAGGATTTTCTACTGTATCGTGAAGGCAGTTTACATACATAAATTACACAAGCCCAATTATTTGTAGGCCATAGAAATATTTGTTTCGTGCGGGATTTGAACACGCAGTGTGTTATGGAGACGTCAAATTGATAGCCAGCCTGGTAATGTTGCTGTTCTTTATGACGTACATTTATTTAGTATATTTGGATTGAATTAGTTTATTACACGGAAAAAATTTTTCCTTCATCGTTGTTAACTTTAACTGCATGCGGTACGTCCTGCTAACCAAGGAGGCTACGACGACCAAGATAGGTTGTGTCCGTTCATTCCATTCTAAAATGCCTAAACAAAGTTACGAGGGTGTGAAACAACTCGCCAGCCCATTTTGTTAAGTATGTAAACATTTTGGGGTTTGCATGCTATACTTAGCATATTTTGAAAAAGATTGTTACTAGCAACTGAAAAAAAAATACGATGAAAATGTTTTGATCGAATTTCCACCACCAGTCGGTCGGCTAAGTTTTGTTAATCAGTTATCCATCTGGTAAGACAAATTATTTCAACATTTCGAGTGAAGTTTAGTAAAATAACATAATCTATATAGAGCCGTGGTAGCTCAGATGGTTAGCGCTCGCTGTTAATTTCACAGTACGCGGGCAATCCGCGTTGGATCCCCGCCGACACCAATGAAATTGTTAATTGCAATTTTAAGTGCTGATTTACCACGTGCTCGGCGGTGAAGGAAAACATTGTGAGGAAACCTGCATGTCTGAGAAATGAGAAAAAAATATTTCGAAGACATGTGAAATTCGCCAACACGCATTGGGGCGGCGCAGCGCGGCGGATACTTCCTTGTCCTAAAACCCTCTCAGAAATGAGAGGAAGCCTGTGTCCAGCAGTGGGACGTATATAGGTTAGCTTTAATTTTTTTAAACATAATTGTAACAACGTAACATAGTTGTATTACGTTATTTTGATTATTGAAGAATTATTAATATTTTATCAATTTCATAACAAAATATGTATAATATTACAAACCTCTATAACATTCGGCGACGGTCTTAGTAACCAAGATTGTAATCCAGGAAATCTTTGACAATGTGAACACACCTTTTGATGAAAATAAAATGCTCGATTGGCAGCTACTAAACGCACTAAACTGCAAACAATACATCAAATAATAAACTTTAATATCAAATTTAAATAAATGTTTTTTAATTCATAATATAGTCTTTTAATAGAAGGCAGTTATTTCAATATTTACAGACGAACACCTAAATTTAATTTAAATATATTTTTAATTATATTATATATTATATATAAGTTTAATAGTATTCAAATAACCCCTAACAGAAACCAGTTACTTCAATGTAACAGACAGACACTTCAATTTTATTTATAGCTGTAGATGTGTAGACAAAGAGGCTTGAAAAATAATAATTCACCTTAATACTGGCTGCATCACGAATGGATTGAGTCAGCCGGGGAAGAAGCACGATCGAAACCCCTTTTTATTAGTAACGAGGCATTTCATCTTAGTACTCAGGGGTTATAATGTATCTGCATTTTAATTGCTCATTAAGGATAGATGTTAGTGTCTAGAGAAACAGAGGGAACAAATCAGGAGATGAGCAGCAGCATCTTACTAATAAAACTACAAATAAAAAACTGCGGTTTTTTATATAGGATAGGGTGACGAACGAGCACACAGTCCACCTGATGGTAAGTGGTTGCTGTGGCCCATAGACATCTACATCTATCCTCGTTTGCGAATCAAAATGCAAATGCGTTGTCACCCGTGAGGACTAAGATGGAATACCTCTTTTCCAGTAAAAATGGTCTCCGGTTCTCTACACTCACCATACGAAAAAGCAGCGTTAAGCTGCTATTTTACGCTGGTATTCTGTGAGAGCGTGGTCCTTCTCCGGTACCGGAGCCGACCCATTTGTGCTACAACTATAATACTAATATAGCTGCAACATGGCTCTATCACATATAAAACCAAGCCAAACGTGGCAATTATTGCAAATTAGGAAACCCATGGATGAGGCATGTGTTTAGCAGAAGAATTTAAAAGGATGTAACAGTAACGGTAACTGTAACTTTAAGTGTCTATGGGCCACAGCATCCACTTACCATCAGGTGAATACTGTGCTCGTTTGTCACTTTTACTTCTGTGAAAATCATTTAAAAAAACGTTAAATATATAATCGGAAAATGACAACTGATACTAAAAATACTTTTAAACTTACGAATCTTTGTCACGTGGAATTTCTTCCCCCCTTTCCACCTCAAATAATGGAACAACAAAAATAGTTTTTGCAAATATACAACCTTCATCTCTCTTTTTATCACCCATTAATTTTCGTATCATTTTTAAAAATTTTGGTGCTAGACCGTCACTAGGTACCATTTCTATATCCGATACCATAAAATAGTTTGTTTCAGAAGCATTCCTAGCGGTATTCCTTCCAACATTTATGGGATATATCATATTATTTTCTCGTCTAAACGTTGCTATATCGAAGTTGTCTAAGCCCGAACAGTCATTGAATTTTATGTTTGGTAACGTTGTCTTTTTATTAGTCATTCGCTTCATCATTCTCTCTATTTTCTTTTTTCTTACCCACTGTATATATTCTGCCCTCGTTTTATTGTCTAGTCTCTTGTATATTGCCATTTTATTTTTCAAAATTTGTTCCGGTGTTATGTTTGCACGTGTGGAAGGTGCAGGAGTAGTTATAGAAAGCGACACAGGTTTCTTTGGTATTATTAAAGGTGGATGACGTTTAGGATAAAACAAATGTAGGGAAACTTTAGACATGCCAGAGTAGCATTGACAGAGCTGAGTCATTATCTGTATTGTAATATCTAGATCATAATTAGGCACAAAAACTGAGAGACTTATTGGTCCATCCCAAAATCGGGCAATTTCTACGACATGATATATGAATTCCGGTGTTGCCTGGGTTGCATAAGTTACTGCATCGTATTTACTTTTATTTGCGTATGCAGTACCTTTAATTGCGTTGTAAATTACCCTGTACGGTCCATTTATACCACTCTCTGGAGAAGGGAGTATCTGCACAGCATCCCATTTAAGCATTTTTGGCAATCCATATTGGAACTTACAGAAGTTTGAACTCTCATTAGGTTGTATATTTTTCAAAAATATACCTGGTCTATATTCAAAATCACCTACTTTCAAAGCGGTACGGTGATTGTTTCTGTGTCTGGAAGCATACGAATGGAATATAATTGTGAGAATGACTATGAATCCAATTATGAGTAAAATTGTAGAATGTTTCCTTGTTAAACGATAAGAGTACGCTCCAAATATTCGTAAGCATCTCGTCATTTCTGTTTTTCATTTTACTTATTTAATGTTTCTTAACAATAACTATGAAATTCTTTGTCGCCGAATATAAATACAACATATTTTGTTAAAGATTTTTAATCTTGTTTATTTCAATATTTTTAAAACACCTATTGTTTTGTGGTTATAAAAACAAACCGTCTTGTAAAATGTCGTGCCTTAATAACCTACTTTTCACTGAATTAGCGTGAATATGGACATTATTTTGCTTTCCTTGCTTTACAACACGTTATTTCGACACTAACTTGCACTATCACATAAACTGTAAGAATATTATATTCTAATTTTAAATTAAAACTATAGAATTTAGACGTAAATAATAATTGTCATTAAAAATATTTATTTTTTGACCGGACAGAACTTCGATTTGACAGATACTGCGCGCGCTGCCTGGTGGCGCAAGGCGCAACTAAATAATAATCAATACCTACTAACGTTACAGCAAGAAAACCTTAGCCATGCAAATTTGTATTTCTAACACGTCTTTCATTTCATTTGACATGTCACCGTTAATACTGTGTAGTCATTTCATATCATCAGTGTAGAAATAAATACTTTTAGTATCTCCGAAGAATATTATTACATATGATGTTTTCAGTTTTTTCTTAAATTCCTATTTTGAAGTAAATATGAAAGGTATTTGATGTTTCACATTTCAACAATATTTCACGTTTTTAGGTTTTAGGAATTTAATACTAATATTTTTAAAGGATGTATAAGTGTGTACGTATCAGTACATTTTTTAATTTTATAACACTTTTTTATTTTCGCAAATCTTGAGAACTTGATCAATTTCGTTTGACGAGAATTTCATAAGAGACAAAGTTTTTCTTTAATAATAATAAACCACAGAATGAACTTGCTTTTTTCTTTTTCTTCTTCAACAGCCCATAATAGTCCAATGCTGGACATGAAACGAATCTCTTTGTATAGCTTATTCTTTAGCAATGAATCAGTAAAATTGTTTTACAATCAGCGAATATAATAATGTCCTCCACACCGAATTTCGACGACGTCCTATCAGAGACTATAGTGATGTGCGGAGAGGAGTACTATAGTGTCCGAGTGTATGCGCAAGCACACATGCACTTTCTATTCCCTCACTCTCATAGTACATGGGAAGGCAAACCGAGACGACCGGAGTGAGTTCAGGTGCAGGACCCGGCTTTACGTGCTTTCCGAGGCACGCGGGTGAAACACCGACAACTTCCTGACTCCGGGCTGCTACTAAGAATTTCGCCAAAAAAAATTAATAATTTTTTTTTGTACGACCAAGGACTTGTATCCGGGACCTCATGATCAGCAGTCGCGTTTACGACCAATAAACCAACGAGGAAGTCAATTAGCGAATAAATTAAAAGAAGCTCCTTCTCTTGAAGACATTAAAGTTTAGTCGACGTCAGTCTTAACGTGGTAGAGCCATGCTACAGCTATATTAGTAGTATAGTTGTAGCACGAATGGGTCGGCTCGACCGGGGAAGGACCACGCTCTCACAGAATTCTATTCTAAATCTCCGGTTCTCTACCGGAGACCCTTTTTACTGGAAAAGAGGCATTCCATCTAAGTCCTCATGGGTGACAACGCATCCGCATTTTGATTCGCAAACGAGGATAGATGTATATGTCTATGGGCCACAGCAACCACTTACCATCAGGTGGACTGTGTGCTCGTTTGTCACCCTATGCTATAAAAAAGGCGAAAGTAGGTTTTTCAGGTACAGAAATCATTAGAAACCCGTGTATGTATTATTTAATAAGAGAAAGAGACAGCCATGACCTAAAACGACTGTCATCATACTTATAAAGTAAAGGAACTGCTGTATTTATGTTCACTACACTTTACATTAAGGTCAATATTTAATGCCAATATTAATATAAGTTTTAGAAGTTGATTATCCACTATGAAGGGAAATTCTACAATTAAAGCGAGCTCGAAATAGTGAGTGACAGGCCACACAAACTCAATTTAAACTTTCCTTCTTTCTTGGTTCATCGCTGTTATGGATTTAACATGGAAAACATGTTTGATATTAAATTATCTCCCCTTATTTTCCTAATAAATGGATTATAATTATCTTTAAATTTCATTCTAAATTGAAGTCTTAATTCAAAGAATATTTTTACACGTGATTTATTTTTATACGTGGTAGAGCCATACTGCAGCTATATTAGAAGTATAGCTGTAGCACGAATGGGTTGGCTCGGCTGGGGATGGACCACGCTCTCACAGAATACTAGCGTAAAATAGCAGCTTAACACTGCTGTGTTTCGTATGGTGAGTATAGAGAACCGGAGACCCTTTTTACTGGGAAAGAGGTATTCCTTCTTAGTCCACACGGGTGACAACGCATCTGCATTTTGATTCTTTATTGAGGATAGATGTAGATCTCTATGTGTCACCACTTACCATCAGGTGGCCTGTGTAATTATTTGTCACCCTATCCAATAAAAAAAATAAGAACGTGGTTCCTGACTGTGTTTTGTTATTGCATGAATGTTACGTCATATGTTCGCCAACTGTGAACCAATTTGATGATTTTTTTATTAATTATGCTATACGTTAATAGTGGTTACATTTTAATGTGACGGAAAAATTCCACTTAATTTTGTAGCTTCTGAAGTTGGGGCCTTAATTCTTCGTTACTATGACTTAGCAATGACTTCAGAGGCTATTATATTATGAGAAAATTATTAATTTAATTCATTTTAGTATATTGGAGTATTTGTTATTTTAATTTTCACTTTTTAAAGATACATTTTTAAAGAAAATTTCAAATGCACACTTAACTGTGAAGGCGAGGATTAAAATCAGGAAGCACGCATGCTGTTCTTATAGCGATTACTTATTTTGTATTTTATGGGTCAATAGTGCAACATTAATTTTTATACTATTAAACTAAATTTAAAGTCATAAATATTGTGATGAAATAGTTTGCGTTTATTCAGTTAAATAGGTATCACGTGACGATAAAATCATTAAATTTATTTGCATACAAAGTCAAGTTTACTATATGTATATGTTAGTTATTAAAATTGTCTAATACATTGTCCTTGTCATTTAGTAAGTAATAACAATATCGTACTTAACTATGTACGAACGACATTTGAAAATTCATGTATAAATTTTAAAAATCAGGTGAAAACATCGCGTTCTGCCATTATCACAACCTCCTAACTTTGCTTTTGGATTTGATGAGTTACCACTTCGCGTAGGCAAGCTTACCACCGGATGTTAATAATTACAGACTATCAACACGCTACCTTGGTTAAAAGAGTTTTGGAAACAACAATCTACTTTAGTTTTTCATGGAAAAGCATGCGAAAAGACGTTGTGTTTAATATGTTTACAAATAAAGTAAAATTTGTGAAACCGCTTTATAAAAGAGACAGACATATTAATGAAGATAAAACTAAAATATTGGCAATAAAATTTGATAGTTCGATTAATCTACGTGGCGATGATATTTATGTTGACAGAAATCTAAATGCCGAAAGTGAAATAAATGCAACTACAATAAATAAATCTTTTAAAAATAAAAATCAGGGAATCGCATTGCCCGGTGTTTGTGAGTCTGGGTTCGGCAATGTAAAAGGTTTGAAATTAAATAAATTTAATGGTAATGTGAATAATAAAAAAAGTTTACAAGGTGTCAATCGTTCTGTGTTTGAAGTTGCAAATAAGCGTAAATATAACAAAATGATAGAAAATGAAAGTGACCATCATACAGATGGAAACACTTTAAAAAAAATAAAACAGTTGGATGTTAATAGTAAACCGATTGTTTTGCACAAGGTAAGTAAACATTAATTAAAAATACGTTTATAAAACTTTAGAACATTGCAAACATTACACATGATCATATATTTAGTATATAATTTTAAAAAAAGTTTTCAGATACATGGTTAAGAGTTTACCCAGCTCCAGTTAAACAAGGTGAAAGCTCGTGTTCTGTTGCAATTAGATGCGTTTTTTGTCAGCTAGGATTGACCGCTATACTAGTAATTTGGAATATCATTTGGGTCTTTATAATAAATTCTTTTGAAGGTAAAATATTATTTAAATCAGTTATTATTCCATCATCAATATCTTTTTGCTGTGTTTTTGTAAACAATTCAATACTAAAATATTGTTTCCTAAAGGCTGTTTTCAATTATGTCGACAACTACTGGAAACTTTATAAGGTGTCCACTATGCCGGGTAAATGTAGCTAATCAGCTGGGAACACAAACGCCAGGCAATATTAATTTCACTGTGTTTGCTAAATCTATAACATTATGTAAAATCCGTAAAACTTAGTGAATCTTATGTGATAAGATCAGAAGTAGTTTTGGACGTAGTACTTTTAGTTATTCCTCTTCTCTTGCAAATTTGAGTCACTTAATGTCAGTATTATTTAACATCCAAATGCAAAACCCAATAATTTGTGTTAGATGTGCGCTGATATATTAAAGTTAAACTATGAGGGTCGGCTACGGTGAGTTATTTATTTGACTATTGGTAACGTGGATAAATGCCAATGAATAGATTGTGATCCTGTTAATAGGATTTTTTTTGATATTTTGTTGAAACTAATGAAAATATCTACCATACCCCATGCAGTTTGTCTAAGCGCTCACAGTAAATTTCATCGTACTTTAGTCACCCAGCTCAAATTTACTCCATTTATAACGTGTTCAGCGGAGATTTTACGTCATCAAGAGAAAACCTGTGTGTCTGAGGAATAAAATATTTGGTACACACGTAAAGGCCGCTAACACGTACTGGAGCAACACGATGGACTAATTGTTCCACTAATTTCTCAGAAATGAGCGGAGGCCCGTTTAAGAAATAAATGTATAAAAATAAACGTAACAACAGATTTATCAATAGCCACTCTACGTTAGTCACATTTGCAAGATGGTAACTCTACTTTCTATCGGATGCCATACATACAGTTTTTCTGGGTTCTTAGTTGATATTTACGACATCCATAGAATACTATGAAGTAATCGGTTCTCTATAATAAAGATTCAAGTATTTGGGGTGGTGTGTCTAATATGTCTAACAGTAGACTTAAATGGCTTGAAGTAAAAATTAAAAAGTGTTACAATTTTTACATTTGTATGTGTTGTGTATGTTTACAGTATAATTATAAAAGAAATTTTCTATTTTACCCAAAATTTTAAACTTTTTACTAGGACCGCAAGAAGTTAAGGTGGCTTTAGAATTTGACAAAGAACAAAATCAACTTATTATCGATCTGGCAACAGAACTGCGACAGGCAAGTATTCTTAAATCTACACATTTAATAAGTGTTTTATTTGGTAAAGTCCTTAGTTTTACCTATTGTGAGAGGGGCATATGACCAGCTATAAACTGTTACGACTTTAGAAATAAGAACAAAAAAAATCCTTTCTAGACTTTACATTACGTAGAGTCCAGAAATAATATTTGGAGTAGGGAAGTGTCCGTTGCCGAAACTTCAAACAGCTATTAACATCGTCATTGATGTTGGCGGAGATCGTACTGTTTTTTATCATATACTAATACTACTGAAATTTTAACGCAAATGCACATTGCCAAGGCTATCAAGGCTCATTAAAGTAAAGCAGAGTTACAGACTATTTACGTGTCCCACTCCTGTTTTAAGAGAGGATTTTCCTTAATTACTAAAAAACTGCCAGGCAGATTGACGAACGTAGTACTAGTCTCGGAGTTTATATGAACAGTCTACTCATCGCCGGTGTAGATATTTTACAAAAAATGCCACAACATCTTCATTCGTACTTGCTTGTTGGTTACCCTTATTTGTTTAAGAAAATACAAATTAAAATGCCGTAAGTTTTCCGTAAGACAGACAGACAGATCGACAGACATATTGATGGACAGACAGACAGACAAATTTTTTTAAAAATGATTATTTATGTCTTAATATAATGTAAATAACCCCCTGAGCTTAATAGAAGCCAGTTGTTTCAATATTACAGACATACACTTTAGTTTTATTTATATTTATAGACCCGCCCCGTCTTCACCTGGTTATTCAGATTTAAGATTGTCAAGGATAATTTATTTTATCAATTTTTGAAACAATCGTTTTTTGATGACTCATGCTATGTGGCTGCGGCGTAGAAGTTTCAATCACACCCAATAGGACCTTCTAGAAAGACCTCACGGCTTTCAATAGCCGCCACCACTACCATGACGACACCGTCATGGTGTAACCAGTTCGTTTACGACAGACGTGAAATACTCAGAATGGTGAAGAGAAGTACCGCCAATGGTGTCACGTCTGGTACTTGTCAATACGCCTGCCAATCGTGATGACTATGGCAATTCCTCCCTATAGTGGATGAGCCTATGTTGAGCAGTGAACTTTTGTGGGCTGATCTAAGAGAAGAAGAAAATTTTAATATACAATAAATGCAAAGACGACAAGGGCGCCTCGAATTTTGTTCTTTTTTTATAGAAGAGGATGTAGAGCCATGCTGTAGCTATACTGTGGTTGCAGCACGAATGGGTCGATTCGACCGGGGTAGGACCACGCTCTCACAGAATACCAGCGTAATACAGCAGCTCAATGCTGTTGTGTGTGTAGAGAACCGGAGACTCTTTTTACTGGAAACGAGGCATTCCGTCTCAGTCCTCAAGGGTGGCGGCGCATCTGCATTTTGATTCTTAATCGTGGATAAATATAGATTTCTACGAGCCACAGAATCCACTTACCATCAGGTGGACTGAGTGATCATTTGTGACCCTTATTCTATGAAAAAAAAACGAGCATCGGCTCACCTGATGAAAAGTGATCACTGTCCCCCGTGAACATATACAACACTAGGGGAATTGTAGGTGCCTTACCGGCCTTTTATAAAGGAGAAATCTCTTTTCTTGAACGTCTCTAAGTCCTATCGGTCCAATAAAACCGTTGGCGATAGTAAATTCTACAGTATGGTCGTGTGAGGCTGAAAATTTTGCATAAATTGCACGAAGTCTTATGAACGAAACCATAGCGTTTCCAAAATACCATTAACGTAATTTACGTGGTAGAGCCATGCTGCAGCTACATTAGTAGTATAGTTGTAGCACGAATGGGTTAGCTCGACCAGGGAAGGACCACGCTCTCACAGAATACCATCGTCAAATAGCAGCTTAACACTGCTGTGTTTCGTATGGGGTGTGTAGAGATCCGGAGAGCCTTTTTACTGGAAACGAGGCATTATATCTTAGTCCTCACGGGTATCACGAGAATAAATGTAGATGTCTATGGGCCACGGCAGCCACTTACCATCAGGTGGACTGTGTGCTCGTTTGTCACCCTATACTATAAAAAAAATTATTATGTAAATGCATTTTTAGTAAAAAAAAAACAACTTAACTAAGAGGTAGGAATCCTTTTCTATTTAGGAGTTCATAGGTGTAGGTGCTAATCTCTTATCTATTTCTATCTAGGTATGAAAGATACAGAGAGTCAGGCCAACAGGCTGTGAGGCATTCTCCCTTTTAGTTCGCTAACGCGGCGGACATTTCCATGCCCAGCAAGTGGGACTGTAACTTTTACTTTTAAATTTTATGACAGTATTTATTACGCTTACAGAATTTAAGGTACTTGATAAAAAGATTTTATCAGACTGTGACAGTTCGTCTGGAAATGGGTGGATCCTATTGTAGGGCGGACGCGTCTTTAAAATGCTTGACAGAATCTTTGAAGTTATTAGCTTTTTGGCCTTTGATTCAAACATAACCTTTTCCGAACTACAATGTTGTAATATTTCTAAAGGTTTATCTCGTGAAAATAGTGTAGTGACCCGTATTGGGACCCAAAGCAATATCCTTTATTGCTTGTCTCGTAAAGTCAATAACGTTTTTCATCATATATTTGTACCCTCAATTTAATGATTATTATTGCAAGTGCCATTTTAGTGCGTTTTTTCGAACAGAAACACATGAAAACGGATAAAGCAAAAATAAATATTTTCAAACTTGTAATGTTTAAACGTATAACTATTACACACTATTTTGATTGCCTCGTGAGCTTAGTGGCCTTAAACGCGACTACTGATCATGTGGATTTTTCTGTCCAAAAATTTTCATTAGGCAGAGTCAGACAGTTGGCAGTGTTTCACCACCTCTGAAAGCAAGTTAAGCCGTTAGTAGTGCGCCAGATGTTCCTCTCCTATGAAAGTGAGGGAATAGTGGGTAATAGAGGGAGGGTGCATTTGTACTTGCGTATACAATTGGGTACTATAATCCTCTCTTACTAAGATAACTAGCGGAGGACATAATTATTACTATAAATGGCAACCACTGTATCGTATATCCATTACAGCCTATAACATTCTTCTGCTGATCATAGGCCTCCCCCATAGATTGCCCCATAGGAAGACCATAGTTGCCAGGCTTATTGTGCCGTTTATAATCGTCGTATAGTGATACCCCAGACAACACAAGTTTGCGCGTTTACTACTACAATAAATCCGTTTGTTATATATCCTTAATTTCAGGGCACTCCCATTGTTGTCTCAGCATGCATTGGAATCCTTACACATTACTTACATATTGAATGCCGATTGATTCTACGGTAACCTGGACGGGAATGCCAAATTGGCCTCTTAATTTTTTTCGTACTTAGTAGAGCTGGACACTGTTTTATGCTGGCACACCCCTTGATACTTTACAAGGCACAAGTTCGACCACACATGGAATACTGTTCTAATTTCTGGGCCGGGTAACTCCAGTGCTAGCTCCTTCCACTTGAACGCATCCAGCGAAGAGCAGTCCAAATCGTTGACAAACGAGTTTTATCTAATCAGCTCAACTCACTGCCGCTGTCAAGAGATGTTGCATCCTTTTACATGTTCTATCGTATCTACCACGGGGTGTTATCAGAGAGAATTTAAAGAAAAAGCGACAAAATTCGTAATATGACCTACACCATCTAGTTAATTGGAGGTCCACCACTGAGCGATTTACCAGAAATTTTCTTCCTCGCACAACTTATTGTGGAATTGGATACCATTGATTTTTTGGACCGATACGACTTAAGTACCTTTAAGAAAAGATCAAACACTTTTTAAAAAAAAACAGCAACGCAACTTAACCCTTTCGCTGTCCCGTGCACTACATATAGTTCATAGCTATTGTCTTGCTATTGTGTCTGAAAACCAGACAATGACAGTGTTTAATTTCCTTCATATTGCAGTTATTCATGAGCGGCAGTAGTCGCTTATCATCAGGTAAGCTGCACGATCGTTTGTAAACTCTTCTGTAAAAAAAGAAAAAGATAACAATTCAAAATAATTAAAACACTGTGGTTACCAACCCACACAACGAAACGTTGCAGCTACGGCAAAAATACATAGAATATTGAATGATACATGACAATATTATATACCTGCAACGTACATATATATAATATTAAATATACATTCTCTGCTTAGTTACGATATCATTGTATGACATGACCTACACCACTGCCTGCTGATATAAAATTGGAACGACAAAAAAGGTCTCTCAAATTACATTGAATTTATTCATTCGATAAGTCGCCTTGGGAGCTGGTATAGGAAAAATATGTTACGCACCAATTTACACATCTCATGAAAATGAAATTTGAATATTCACTAGAGAATTTCTTATCCTTGAGTTCGCTTAAAGTTTGATGTACATTTTTTTTAAATTATAACCTATATTTAGCAAGAATTTTATTACACCATATTGCAACAGAAAATAATATTCATGGACATACAATAAGATTTTAAAACTAAAGTTTTAAACGAATGATAAAGATGTAGTGTTAAAACCGGATATAGTATTTATTTGTGGCAGCGGCTAAGATCATCTATTGTCTTATCACTTGTTAAGCTTTCCAAAAACTAAATAGTTTCATCATATTTAAGAAATAACAGTTTGTAAAAAAATTATGTCTACAGAAATATTATTATTTTTGTGAAATTTAAGTACAGGCATGGAGAAAATAATAATAAGTTTTTAATTTTGAATATCAGAATAGAAAACAAAAACTACAAACTAACATTTTAAATTAATCTTTTTGGATCTAAATTTGTTTTAGATCTAAATTAGTTTTGTTACTGGTCACTACTGTTTATAAAAAAGTTGTGGAATATTCTTTAAAATGTTTTTATCATTAATAACATGCATTAGTATCCTAATATTGTTACTATATTTTGTATGTTACTTAAATAATTGATCTTATTGACTTTTACAGATACAACCTCTATCATCAAAATGGCGCGAGGCAATAGAAAAACGTATAGAAGATGAGAGGCGACTTACAATGCAAGCCGTTGGTGAGGGAGCTAAACCAAACCCAGGATTATTTTGGAACTTATCTGGAACTTTTCTGTTTTCTGTTTACGTCATGACTGCTTTAGGTAAGATTGTTTGAATAATAAAATATAAACATTATATATATAATATTTATGTATTGCTATAAAAAGCGAATTTAATTATCTATTATTATTATTATATTATATAATTTTTCGCTGAATAGCTATATTTAGCCTTAAGGCAGGAAAAAAATCTGCCCTCTTGTCACCAGAGGCAACGGCCAATCACGGATAAATTTCTTCTAGAAAATCTACCGAGAAACCTATAAGCCTATGGTTTCTACTGCAAATGATCCAAATTTAACATAATTAGAAATTATTCTCAAAATTATTAATTTTATCATTTCCTCGTGTTTTTTTACCCTCATTCCTATCAATATTGTCAAGTCTAAGAAACTAAAAACCTATGTTACCCAATGTTACCTTTATAAGCCTTTGTAATATTACACTATTTTATGTAGACCTTTAAAATGCGCATCTCATGCATAACTTGAACGACTTCCCATTTTTACCAAACTAGTGATCGATCCGAGACGGATATAGACCGCTTTGAATCACCAGTTTTTGGGATTTGGTTTCGCCATTTTTGAATAGACATTCCGAGAATATTCATTAATTATAGTCTTTCAAAAACACATTGCTGAACATAGATTGCTTCAAAGGGTTCATATTTGCTATAGTTACCACGTTTGGCAGGTGGGTTGGTGACTGGGTTGCCAATTGCAGACTTTTATTGTGTAGGGTTGTTATTAGGCATCACCTGTTTTATTTATCACTGTCATATTTTACGACAACATACGGGTTGACATTGGGTAGTGGATTTTCTTACGCCGCCCCTACACAGAATGAGGGAATGAGGAACACATGTTAGAGGAGTGTCATGAATGAATGTATTCTAACTTTCCTTTTAACGCCTGACGACGAGATAATTTATTTATCTATTTATTTTTATTTTCCTTTTAACGCCTGACGACGAGATAATTTATTTATCTATTTATTTTTATTTTAGTTCAACGATAAAACCAATTATTTGATTTATTAAATACAACGTACTATTCATTACAAAACTTCAGACAATCCGTTACTATTACTATTCATTCATCCGTAAACAAGTCGCTCTTAGGATTTGTGCCCAGGAGAGCGTTAAGTACGGTGAGAACATGGGAACAAGGCGAGTTGGGTTCACAATGCTGCGTGCCCGTGGTTACGTAGTAACATTATTTCATTTGTGCCTATGCCACGCCAATAATTTTATACTTGGGATGTCCGTTGTCTAGAAGTCGTCTTTAAAAAGACTTACAATGCGATAATGATATATTTTCGCCAGAACTTTATTCATTAATAACTGAGTACACCACGTATAAATAGGGATCAAAAAGTACTAGTACGAGTACTATTCAAGAATTTTAAAATAGTAGAGCTCCCGCCCCGAAAGTTTACTTTTAGGAAAGCTTTTAGAAATATATATTTGTAGAATGTAAATTCTTTTCTAAGTTTTATACTTAGCAAAATAAAAATAAAACTTTTAGGTTTTGGCGCACCTGTACCTCATACGATTTGCGGTAGAATTTCAGCTTTAGTCTACGCAATTCTGGCTGTTCCAACACATATCTATCTAAGTAAGTATTTTAATATTCTTATTACTAATATTGTATAAAAATATTATTTTGTAATTAAAGTAAAAAAAAATATCATAATTGCCTATTTCAGTGTGGAATGTAAGCACATGTATTGTAGTAAGTATAGAACAACATACCAAAAAAATGAAGAGAATTTATTGTGCCCAAAAGAAAACGACAGGAGGGAAATTGGATTTAGGAAGCATTAACGGTAACGGGAGATTTTGTCGGATATCCTACACACATTTTTATTCAATTATAATGTTTGAATCAAGCGTTTGTATTAATAAATCAGTCAAATAATACATAAATAGTAAAGATCTGTAATATTTTTAAGATAGATAATATAGATACAGCGCTGCATTACTTCAAAGTTCATACATCAATTAAAAGTATAGTAAAATGTATGTATGTGTCCATTCCTTGAGGATATTGCATATAATCAAATCACTTAGATCAATAAAAATTCATAAAAATATTTCAGAGAGTTCAAATCGCAGTGGAAATTCAGACATGTTAAAAAACCAAGCTTTACATAGATATAAATTTTTCGTAAGTAAATTTGCTATCATTGATATTTCAACGTATTATACTCAATAATGGAGGAGAGTCATTTTCAGCAGTCAGTAGTTTAGAATGAGATGCTGCCGCCCAAGGCTGCGAGAGCTAAAAATGTCGCCCCTAGCACCTCCCACCTCTTATTGGAAGTATCTTAAACAATTTCAAATTAGAAGTCTTCAGTACTCTTTTTGTGTTAATCAAAATGAATAGTACAATTTAATTTATTTATACTTCCTTTGAAAAGTCCTCATATTTTTTTTATAGAATCGAGTGACAAACGAGCACACAGTCCACCTGATGGTAAGTGGATGCTGTGGCCCATGGACATCTACCTTTATTTTCGTTTGCGAATCAAAACGCAGATGCGTTGTCACTTGTGAGGACTAAGATGGAATGCCTCTTTTCCAGTAAAAAGGTTCTGCGGTTCTCTACACTCACCATACGAAACACAGCAGTGTTAAACTGCTATTTGACGCTGGTATTCTGTGAGAGCGTGGTCCTTCCCCGGTCGAGCCGACCCATTCATGCTACAACCATACTACTAATATAGCTGCAGCGTGGCTCTATCAAGTAAAAGGTATTGCAGGTATTCCACACATATGCAGGTAATGTCAATTTTCAGAACTTATCGTTTATGTTATAAAACTTTACCAACGCACTAGGATTTTCAACTGTATAACGATACAGTTTAAACAAGGACAAACATCCAGGACCCGGAAGAATTATTTGTAGGTCGTACAAATATTTTTTCCATGCGGGATTCGAACTCGCGGCCCTTAGCGCTGCAACTCAACACTAGGCCACTGCACCACGGAGCAGTCATCAATGCTAACCCTCAACGCTAAGCTACTTTTAATACTTAATGTATGTAATATTTGAATCAAAGGTATTCAATGGCAGCTAATTTGCAGTTTTATTTTTAATTTTTTTGGCAGGAAATAAGGTAAGGCGGAGTTTGACTTTCAATTCCAAAATGCCGCTTCCTAATGTGTGTCGCCCGGGGTCATGCCAAGTTTTGACGTATACGGGCTGATAAAGAAAAAGAGAAGACAAACACATCTCTGATGAACTTCATCAGAGATGTATTTGTCTTCATAAAACATGACAACTGCTGTTTGTTTAGACAAACCGATCTTCAAAGGCATTACACCATGCACCATATAAAAAGTTAAAGTTACAGCCTATATACGTCCCACTGCTAGGCACATGCCTCCTTTCATTTCTGAGAGGGTTTTAGGGCAAAACAGTGTCCATCGCGCTGCCGCTATGCGTGTAAAATTGCAATTAAGAATTTCATTGATGCCAACGGGGATGTGAGCTATCACGGCTCTCATGCATCAAATGTCACGGATAAAATTCGTAGTGAAAAACAAAAGTTTTAGTCATAAATAATTCAAATACACAAGCTTTGTTATGTTGATTTTTTTTAACTTACGCGCCCTGCTTGCGGGTGGAATTTCGTAAAATTCGTTCTTAGCTGACCTTTACCCGGCGAAAGGATTACAGCCCTACACACGTCTACTGCTGAACATAGCCCTCCCCAAGGAATGCCACAAAGCACTGTCCCGAGCCACCTGCATCCATCGACTTCCTACATGTCTTACCAGGTAGTCACTCCATCTAGTGGGGGTTGGCCTACACTTTGCCTACCCGTAAGAGGCTGATACACGATAACCTTTTTTCCCCCATCGTTTGTTGGTTCTTCGAGCTATATAGCCAGGCCATTGGCCCTTCAGCTTACTAATCCGGAAGGAATATTCCTTCCGGATTAGTAAGCTAAAGGGCTAATGGTAAAAAATTATGTTAAACATTATCAAGAACAGATTTTATGAAATTACACCCACAAAGGGCAGTGTGGGAGCGTTAAAGAAAACTTTTAATCTATAGCTCCTTTAATCTCGCTAAAACTCGAAACCGGTTGGATCGATTTTGATGAAATGTTTTGTGTGTGTTTGAGTGGGTCCCTGGATGATCTAAACGAATCACATTTGGACCATGTAGGTGGCACTTATATCGGGATCCAAATAACCCGTGCGAAGCTGGGGCCGATCGCTAGTATTATATATATATATATACAGTGTATGATATTGATATAAGGAAGTTATAATTAATAGAATCAGGCGTTACTTTGCGGAAGTCCATTATATTAAGGTTGGTAAAAATTATGCGCGGATGTATGCGAAGTAGTTTTTTTACCAACTTTAAGGAAGTTATTCCGATATCTGTTACAGACAGACACTTCAATTTTATTTATATGTATAAATGTATAGAATTAACTTTAAAAAGTTAAAAACGAATTATTCTCTAGGTGATGTTGGGAATATTCTGCTTGGAACACTGTATTTTATTGTCAATGGCGATATACTACGTATTTGGCGTGATCGTTTTTGGAGTACTGCGGAACAGAATGCCGTTAGAAATTGTTATGTTTCCGCTCGAGTTCACAACTACTGGAGGTTTGGAAAATGTAAGTTTATAAAAATATCTGGTTATAGCTGATAGTGGCACCCTTGTACCGGTAGGTGAAGTGTAGGATTCTCCCCATTAGATGGAGTGACTTCCTGATAGATGATAGATGAAATATGTTTAGTCACATAAAAAACGATGAAAATCCAATAAAGTGATAGAGGATTAAAGTCAATTGCCTCATTGGTAATTGGTGGAATTAAAATTTGTAGTAAATTATACCGTCGTTATATATTTAAGTTGTGTGAAAATAAAGTATTCGTAATTAAAAATATTACATTATAACAATAATGTGTCTTTAGAACTATATTTAATTTTACATGCAGGTTTTCCTTAGTATGTTTTTTCAAATTGAGGAGTACATGGGAACTTACCAAGTAAATTAAGTTTAGTATTATTATAAAATTTGCAACACTTCCTGCATCTCTTAAATCTAGTGGCTTCAAGTTAAAGCATATTTCTCGCCGTCGAAGAGGAAGCTATTAGCTATCGATTATTTTCTCGCACAAAAAACGAACAAAAGATATAGATCCCGTGTCAATGAAAGAGATACTGCCGGCGAGAACTCTAGCAATCAAACAAGAGCTATTAAAGATAAAAGTCGCTTGACGGTCAGAACTTACGCCGGAAACCAACCAGCGGTTATTTTATTCTACAGTGTAGATCTGAGTGTACGCGCTTATAGCACAACGACAAAACCAGCGGAACTACAGACTTGTTTCTCGCTGCTCGCAAAATCTTTTTGCTGAGGGGCTAAAGATGTGTGTGGTCTGGGATTATTATTATGAAAGACCACTCATTTTGTGTTGATTAATTCCGACCGTTTTTTCTCAATTTCTGAGTCTCATTAGACGTTGGCAGTAGAGATCCGAATAGATTGTTCTGTCTTTTTCCCCGATCTCTTATAACTTATAATCCGTCGAACAGATATTCTTGTGCGACATTTTTACGACAATTTTAAATTGCAAATTGGAAACATTGCAGTTTGTCGTAGTTGACTTTTCAGAAGTGCCTTACATCTGTGCGACGTTTTCAAACTTTTTGTATTTTTAAAGGAGTATTTTTAGTGCTCAGTATATTTTGTTTTACAAACTTTTAGCATTTTTTATATAATTCAGAATTAGTTTGATACGACGCTTGTATATTTTATAGGATTGGGATTGGTTTGTGAGTTACATCATGTTTCGGATTTTTCTTTTATAAAACACTACTGGTATTTATTATGAAGGATTATTATAAATAAAGTAACAATATTTAAGTAGAGTCTTAGTTATTTGACTATGACACAAGTTAGTCATTATATCTTTATTACATTATATCCTTATTCAACTTTAAGACCAATAATAAACAACAAATGTATTATTATCTACACATGTTTTTGCAAATAAATATATCTTTATCTTTATCTTATCTTTATAATTGTTCCATTCGTTCATTCATTCATTACATCCTATCAAAATTGCACTGCTTAGCGTAGGTCCCAAAGATTGCATCATATTAATTATTTGTAATAGTTGCCACGTTTGCTGGCGAGTGGACACCTGATATTCTTAATTATTTTGAGTTCCATCCAACCATTTATCAATAAAAGCTGAATGTATATAAAAGTCCACAGCTGAACATAGATTGCCTCACATGGGGGATTTTGCCATAGTTGTCAGGCGGGTTGGCCGCAGTTTATTGTTATATTTGAGTTACTATGAGGAAGATGCTGCTCTTCATCTCTTGTTTCAGTTCCAGTGTTGCGCCTCTTTCGACACTTGGTATTTTAAGAAATTTTTATAAGATTAGAAAATATTATAAAAATATCCAGTATTTTGAGTTGTTATTGGAAAATGCTGCTGCCCATTTCCTATTTCAGTTTTCTTCTGACACCTAAATGATATGAGACAGTGGATTCTCTTATGCTATTTTACTACTACACTGCAGAAACTCTCATGTAAATATTAATCGTCAGACATACGTTTTTGCGAATTGTATGACGTGTAGATTTTGCGCTTAAGACATTGAAGTAATTTTTGTGACAATGACCTTTAATTCGTTTTCAGGTACCAAGTCACGTCCGCATTGTCTACGGATTCTACGTTGAGGGTGCTATGTGCTTACTTGCGTGTCTTGTAGCAAATATACGTCGGTTCAGTAGTAGTCCAGTGGCTTTCATGTTAGAAAACTATAGATTATTTAATAGCTCAGACTGTCCCGAATGTTATAATGATGAGGATTACAAAATTATACGTATATCGTAATAAATGAAGGTCTTTTTACTGGTAACCTGGAATTCTATCACTGTCCACAGGGGCAATAACGCAAATACACTTTGATTCTTTATCGAAGATAAATATTGGTGTCTATGACCCATTGAATCAATTTACTATGTACATTTAATAAAAATTATGACAATCTATTATGAACTTTCAATTTGTTCAGTGTAGTAATCGGCTCGATTTTTATATATATTATACAGGACTATTTTTCACAGAGTAGCCAAATTTTAAACTTAAGTTCAAATATATCAATAATGATATACCGTTATTTCCGTTTTGAAAATACGAGTAAATAAGTGTACGAGTGTGATTTATGGGCAACCACAACGCGTACACGCGCTCCTCTGTGTGCGATTCAATTCACTACTTTGTTGCAAACCGATCGATCCTTACGAATGTGTGCGTGCGTAGTAAAATAGTAGGCGTTAGACCTAGACTTGGATATTAATCAGTTAAAATAATGCATTACCACGTATTTTGAATTTAAGAGATAAAAAGGATAGAATGTGTGAGATTTTTTAATTAATTTTTTTTTCACCATTACTTATTCTTAACCTTTTCTGCAACTTTGGCCATTATTATTGCAATATAGCCCTCTGTAATGTTTGTTTGAGGACTTCTTTATTTCGAATGATTGGCTAAGTAATAATCACATCGTCTGCAAACCAAAGATGCGTAATCGGAAAATTAGCATTACGTCTACCGAATCTGTAGTTATGTTTTGAGCGAAATCGAAGTGATATTATATATAAGTTCTAGATGAGACGAAATAGAGTGATGGGTTCTCTTACGCCTCTACCACAAGGCATAATGTTGTTGTTTATTGTGAACTTTTACAAAAACTTCAATTGCTGCTATCTACTTCCAAAATGAAATTCCAATTTACATCCTAAACGAAAATGAAGAAAACAGCTGCAGTGAATTCCAACGTTCTTCTGCTAAATGCAATCTAAATGTTAATTACAATATTATTCCTAGCGCTTTGTTCGTGGTTGACAGTGCTTTATCACGTTGAAATATTAAATGAAGAAATTTAATTTGTTTATATTTATTTTGCACACCTCGAACACGGAGCGGGAGAGCTTAAGCTTTACTGTCGACTTGACAAGGTCACGCTATCCACTTTCATTAAATTTGATATATTACTCTTAAACCGCAATAATACCTGAAAAAAAAAACACATATAAAGAGAAAACACTAATGAACAAAACTGCAATTTATATAATAAATACACTAATTAAACGAACTTGTATTGTTGGGTTTAATGCTAATAGGAAAAATTATGTAATTAAGAAATAAAATAATGTCCTCAAGACTGAATTTCGGTCACGGTGGCCAGTATCAACGGAGACTGGACATCTAAGCAGGACAGGATTACTGTGCACAAACACACATGCACTCTCTATTTCTTCACTCACACATAGTCCGACTACGATTGGACGGCAGTTCGACATGACTGGAGAGAGTGGGACACAGAACCAAAAAATACCTACGAGTTTGTGACGGCGTCCATACGTTGGAAGGTCGTTCAGTTTGCTTCAGGTCAGGCCAATATGCGGACGAATCTATTAAAATGGATATTGAGGTTGCTGCGGTTTATTTATTCACAGCATACTGCTTCTACGAGAAAGTGTATAATAAAAGGCTGATCAAAAAGAAATGGAAAAAAAGAAATTTAATCTCTTAGGTTCAACAAACAATTTTTGGCTTGATAGAGCTCTATAAAACGATCAGTTTTTGTGGACACTAGTTACGATGCGTGAATATAATATTTCAATCAGGTGGGCTCACTCTGGGAGGTGGTAGCAAACTAAACGCGCGCCCAACGTGTAGATGCGGCGGCCATAACTCTACCACAACCCTTTGATCGTTTGTAAAAAACCGACACCACACGGATCTCGCGCCATTTGTGGCACTGTGGCGCACTAGTGGGCCATCATTCGAATACATACCAAGGTAAGCACAAATACCCGCTCTACATGATGGCCATAAGTATTGGCCACAACATTCGCCACAATGTTGGCCAACGTGAAGAGCCGCGTTTATGATTTTGGTAAAATTATACATCTAGTCTAGAGTATTCTCAAGCTTACTGTCATTAGCCTGTAAAATATCTTTATGGGCATAGCCCTTTCTCATGCTAGGATTTCTTGTTATCATGATGTTTACTAACGCGCTTTACTATCTTCGACTGCATCACTCTTTACAATCAGGTGGGATAGCAGTGATTATTTCTTTTAATTTTAATTTTAGATTTTTATTTTAGATATTAATTAATTTTTTTCTGGACATAACTCAATAACGTTACTTTGAAACTGTATTTTTACAGTGTGTTAAATCTTTCCTTGACCTCGATGTCGACCTCAAATAAATTGAAAGGCAGCTCGGCTTAATATCATTTTCTTTCAGTGGATGTTTCATTACAGTTAGGGTAAAACACGTATTATCGAGTTTTTGCGACGTAAGTAAATACTTTTGTTTAAACGTATCATCATCATTATCTTAATAGCTCTTCACAAGTTCACTGCTGAACATAGGCTTTCACTAAGAAAGGCCACAAAATATTGTTCCGAGTCATCTGCATTAATCGAATTCCCACATCGCTTACCAGATCATCAATCCTTTTAGTAGGGGGCCGCCCTACACTTCCCTTGCCAGTATGAAATCGTAGTCTAATGTTGCTGTGATTCATATGATAAGTGACGAGAATCGGAGAATTGAAGAATTTGAAGCGTCAGTAGCCTAAATAATGGCAGGGCACGGACCGTGAACTCGAATGGTCGTGGGTTCGAATCGGCCATTTGACTACTGTCGTGCACCGCTTCTAACACAAGCATTTTAAGCTTACCAGAAGTAGATAAAGGGCATATTAGTAATGTTTAATAAGATTAATAGTATTTAAAAAAATGGATTAAAATTTTAAAGGTAATGAGGATTATCTCACTCCTACGGGTAACCATGCACATTGATTCTTAATCAAGAATTAGATAGATGTCTCAAGGCCCACAGCATCCACTTAACAAAAGGAGGATTCGAAGAGGAGACGAAAAAAATAACTTTGACGTCGGTTGGCCTTCACAAAGCATGTATTTTCAAATCCTCGTAATTATAAAATGAGTGATGGAAACATGTTACTCGAACCTTTCTCGTGCGTTTGCAATAAAATGAATGCGAGGAGGTAAAAACTAAGGAAAGTAGTACTTTTGTATCTATGTAATATTTTTGCGCTGTTACATTTTAAGGGAATTATTTATATGTTATTGCATAATTATGCTTAGTAGAGAGGCAATACAAGTTTAAATTGAATAAAATTACTTCAGATTTTGTATTTTTTTATTCCCAATGTTACGTTAAAGTCACCATGGCCATGCTGGGAAGCATCCGAAGCGTCGGAAATTCAAAATCATCACCATCATCATCATTACAGCCCTTCATGAGTCCATTGATGAACAAAGGCCTCCCCCAAGGATTGCCAAATTCAAAATAAGTAGAATTAAACGCGATAAAATTCGTAAAAGTAGTTTTATTTAATGTGTAGTGTTCCCACATATATGAGATATCATTAAGGCAAGTTTAATAATTATTGATAAAAAAAAAATTATGAAAGAAGAAATATTGAACTTACGAGTATGTATGTTTTCAAAATGTAAACTAATCAAAAATTTCAAAGTTAACAAAATAGAAATCTATGCTTAATAACTCAATTTGTCACATTTATATTCTTCCGACCAACTGCGTCATTTTATCCTGTCACGTCTCTCACGAAAGCGTGTCTCAAAGCTTCATCTCCTATTGTGAATCGAAATAGATTAGCTTAATGAGTCATCCTTTAAGACAATAGACCTTGTTTGCAATGAACATTTAATTCATCTTGTGTCAGCGCTAATGTTTATTTTCTCTAGAAATTGAGCAATATAGTATTCAAATCAATAATTAATTAATGCCTTTATTAAATGTGTTAGTATTAAAAAATTATCACAGATAAAAAACATAATAATAATATGTATTTCTACAATAAACTGCTGTCTATATAAAATCATAGATGACTTCTTTTGAGGAATTAAAAAATTAGACTAATTTACGCAAAAAAAAAACTATGCAAATTTAAAAAAATAATGCAATACGAGTAACTTGCGAGTCTTCAATATGTCATAAAATTTAATGACGTATTGATTTTAATTAAAAACAGAAAAGGCTTGGTAAGCTATTTATGAATTGGGTACATTTTAGAAAAGTGTTGTGACTGTAGCTATGTGTGGTAGCGACTTTGTAGAAAACGAAGTTTTCCTAAAGATGTTGTAAGAAATTTAGTATAGAAAAAACTCCAGAAACATTTTGCATCCGACAGGTGGCAAATTGGTGGCCATTTAAAAAGCTACTAAGATTAAGGTCCGGCGCGCATTGGTAAGACTGGCAAGCTACAGAATTTTAAGTGAAAGGTTGTTATCTATATCTATACATCTAAACATACAAATAAATTAAACTGAAGTGTGTGTTTGCAACGTTAAAATAACATAAAACAATTTTAAAAATTTTTGTCTGTCTGTCTGTTTGTTCCGGCTAATTTCCTAAACGGCTGAACCGATTTTGACGGGACTCTTACTGGCAGATAGTTGATGTTATAAGGAGTAACTTAGGTCACTTTTATTTTTAGAATAAGAATTAGGGTTCCCCGAAAAAAAATGAAAACTCATAAAATTATATTATTATCCACACGGACGAAGTCGCGAGGGACAGCTAATAGATAAAATATAATAATGAGGCTTGAATTGCAATGATAATCTAACTATAAAAACCATGTTTTGTTATCACATTGTATACAGCCTGTGTTTCAGAATGTATCAAGTTGAAATGAAAACAAAATTCAATAAAAATTAGCCATTTAGTGAAGAAACGCAGACTACGTTCATGGCACCATACCGCTAGGAGTAGGACTATTTATGAATATTTATGTTTTTAGTTGTAGTTTTTTTAATTGTGATTATAAATATTGTAGAATTTTTTGATAAAAAATTAAAAAGATAAAGAAAAAGAATAAGATTTGTGTTAGATTTTCACCAACAAATTGCCGGCGTTATAAAGTACCAAGTCTGAACAAATACCTAAGTATATAGCGCACGGAACATTATCATATGGCACCGGGCCAACTCATCATTTCCATTTAGCAGGCAAACCAGACGTGTAATAAATCTTAGCGCTTTCATTTCTAGCAATATTTTCCAGACGTTTATAAATTTATTATACAATACATAAATGTTATATCATACTTATATTGCTTAATTGGATTAAATCTATTATTTTAAGTAAAGGAGCAAAACTAACTTACTTGAAATACAAACCTATATTTTAACACGATGAGGAATCCTTTATTTATATTGTGGACATTATAATAATTAAAAGAACATTTATGATATAGAAGGATAATTGTGCACGACGCAACAATATTAAACAGACGAAAGAAAATGCTTATTGTAACCGGCGCTAGTTGAACAACCTAGGAGCGGTGGGCGGAGCCATGACGACGGTGTAATTATCAGGCCACGCCTCTGGTTCGACAACTAGCAAGGGTTATACGGCGGAACTAGCGCAACCTTATGTTGAATTTAAATTATAATTTGTGTAAATAATTGTATTACTTGTATCGAACGATAAAAAAAAATAATAATGATTGTATTATAACTAAGTTTAAGGTTGAGTTGTAACTGTGCAATAACTCTCCCAAATAAAGGCACCGTATGAACAGGGAGAGTTAGCATAGGCTTCTAATGAAAACTATAATTGTTAAATATAATAAATGTTTACTTTATTATTTAATAAATATATTAGGCCGTTAGGCACATAAAATAATAGTAGTAGTGTAACCAAAGAGCATGTTATCGTGACGCGGCCGCGGAGCAAATGAAGCCACGCGCACCGCGCCACGACGTTTTATATTTATAGTGCTGAGGCGGGGGGAAGGATTCTCCGCCTAAAGCAGCTGAAAATTATAATGTAAACCTGTAAATAAGTAAAAATATTGATATGTACACCCTAGTCTAACAAGTAGTTATAAGAATATTATATAGTGAATTATGTTTATTAGTTTGTAAGATTATTAAATAAATAAAGATAGGCGCGGGGGTGAGGCAAGGGTCCGCTGGCCAGCAGCGGCCAAATCATATAAAAGACGGGCCGGCCGCTAGGGTCAGTAGTCGCTCTCCAGCCACCGAAAAGGCACCAGCAAGAAAAGAAAAAGTACAAGTTCCTCCTCACCGCCGCTTGCCTCCAGTTAAAAGCAAGACCAGCGCGTTTTATTCCATTTTTCGCACGGCATTACGGCGATCCGTAATAATAATAATAGACAATAATAACAATAGGCTGGACTTGCTGATGATGTGCTTGGCTTTTTAAAACCATACACAGTCGGGAAGTGTACGGCCTTCATAATTACTTCTTGAGGAAATCGGATGAGTCATTCAACAAAAAGGTCAATATATAAAGGGCTTACTTGTCTATCCCTAGCCAACGACCCGGCAGTACAGAGTTCCATACTAGGCTCTTCAAGGCACTCCACGAGCATTTCGTAGATACATTCGTCCCTCCGCACTGGTTACAATTTGCTGAATTATTTAGGGAAACAGAGGGTTTGGTTGTGCGATACAAAATCAAGTTATTAAGAGCAACAACTATCGGAGATACATCCTAAAGGATGGCACCGTTGACATCTGTCGAGCCCTTAAATACTTTCCAGAGCAGGTGTTAACCCTCTTAGCTATTATCTTTAACGCCTGTTTTAATCTTAGTTACTTTCCCACTTCTTGGAAAGAGGCAATTGTCATTGGTATTCCCAAGCCAGGCAAGCCTCTTAACCTCCCCTCCAGTCATCGTCCCATTAGCCTCCTAAAGGCCATGGGCAAACTCTTTGAAAGAGTCATTCAAAATCGAATGAGGCGCCATCTGTTTCCCACAGACGGTGACCCCATTGTCATCCCACACCAATTTGGTTTCCGCGCAAAACACTCGTGTCCACAACAGGTACACCGCATTGTGGAATATATCCTCAGCGGTTTTTATCCACGTCGACTAAAGACAATCGCGGTCTTTTTCGACATTGCCAAAGCCTTCGACCGAGTCTGGCATGAAGGCCTTATTTTCAAATTATATAGGATAGGACTCTCCGATCGTCTAGTACGTCTCGTAGCCTCTTATTTACAACATCGTACCTTTCGTTTTAGACACGAAGGCACGTTATCCTCTCAGCGCCCCATTAAAGCTGGTGTTCCTCAAGGATCAGTACTAGCTCCCCTCCTGTACATCTTGTACACCAACGACATTCCTATTTCGTCGAATGGTGTACAGCTCTCACTCTTCGCAGATGACACTGCACTATACTTCAAAAGTCCTAGAATATCTTCAGCAAGGAACAAGATCCAAAAGTCAGTCGATGACCTAGGAGACTGGTTCCAAAAATGGCGTATCGATGTGAACCCGGAGAAGAGCTCCGCAGTTCAATTCGATATTAAAAGACGCCGTAATAAAAACAAGAAAAATACTCCACCTATACGAATGCTAGGGACCCCTGTCCCATGGCACATGTCAGCAAAATATTTAGGCGTCACCCTTGACTATAGGCTTACTTTTGAGTCTCATGTCAAAAGAGTAACGCGTCTAGCACGTTTCTATTTAGGTCGGCTTAACAGTATGTTAGGCAGACATAGCAAAATGTCATTACGAAATAAGCGAACCCTCTATAAGGTTTGTATACGACCGGTTATGACTTACTCGGCTCCTATTTTTGCACACGCTAACAATAAAATTATTAACGAACTCCAAGTAGTTCAAAACCTCTTCTGTCGTCGAGCTACGAACGCACCTTGGTACGTCCGTAATGCCGACCTTCACCGGGATTTAGAAATCCCAACAATCCAGCAATGTCTTAAAAAATTCTCTGAAAACTTCTTTAAAGTATCAGAGTCGCATACTAACACACTTATTCGTGAGGCAGTTACTTATACCGCCCCACTCCCTTCTCGCTATAGCGTCCGCAGGCCGAGAAACACTCTCTTGGACCCGCCAAATAAGTTGTCAAACGACCTGAACTGCCTCCTGGCGGCTCAGGCCAATCCTAATTAAATTAAAAATTAGTTAAAATTAATAATATGCCTTCGTAGGCAGTCCCTAAATGGTACTTAGCCGTCTGCGCCCTCTTTTCCCAAAAGAGGGTCGCTTTAGATACGGCATATGCAGCTTTAATAGAGCTAGTTGACAGTCCCCAAAGGCGGTTTTTAGTGGGTATCACTTAGGTCCCCCGGTAGGCAGTGAGTCCCACATAACCAGGACAGACCGGCTGTCGTGGTATGCATAATGCATTTTCCGCCTCCCTCAGTGGTAGCCCTTTTCCAATTGCTTCGGGCGCAAAAAAAAAAAAAAAAAAACTAGGGTCAGAAGTCGCTCTCCAGCCACCGAAAAGGCACCAGCAAGAAAAGAAAAAGTACAAGTTCCTCCTCACCGCCGCTTGCCTCCAGTTAAAAGCAAGACCAGCGCGTTTTATTCCATTTTTCGCACGGCATTACGGCGATCCGTAATATTAATGGTCCTTCGAGAAGCCGGATTACTAGAAGAAAAAGACAATATCGGTCTTGGTATTGCCGGAAGAAAGAAGCAAACCGCAAGAACGAAAAAATATTATTGTGAAGAAAAATGGTGATTACGCGTAGTAACAACGGAGCATCATCGAAGCGTCGCAAGGATGAACAAACAACCCAGGGGGCCACAGAAGAGGCCTCCGGGGGCGACTCAGCCGCTAGTGGTTCAACAAACACCACTAGCGAAACCACAACGGTCAGCGATACGACCGCTATCTCGGCAACCGATAGAACAACCGCAACGGAAGAAACCCAGCAAGAGGGTGATCAAAGATCGCAGTGCACATTGAAGCCCGGCGAGACTAGGTCACGCCGCTCCGTAGCCTCACGCAAGAGACTCCTCGCGGAGTTAGAGGCGAAAGAGCGGTTAGCCGAACTCAAGCTCGAGCAGGCTCAGTTGCAAGCAAGAACAGAATTGCAAGAAATACACGTGCAGCGACTACAAGCAGAAGCCGGATCAACCGATGAAGATGAAGAAATAGAAGACGATTTGGCATCAGTGCGCATTAGTACATGGTTGCAAGAAAAACCTACATCGCAACCCGCGCCTCAGCCCGCGCCACAACCCGCGCCGCAGCCTGCGCCGCAACCCACGTCGTACTTCGCGCCGCAACCAGCACTGCAGATCGCACCACCCGTACTTCAACAGTGTGCGCCGCAATACGCTCCGCAACATACCGCGCCGCAGAAAGAAGACTATGGACAGGCGCAGCAGCAAATCGACGTCGCTACCTTAGCCGCTGCTCTATCACAAGCAGTACGAAGCACAAGGGAGCCGCCGAAATATATACAAGAGCTGCCCTCATTCAATGGTAGCAGCAAGGAGTGGCTCAGCTTCAAGACAATGTACGAAGAATCTTCAAAGTACTTCACGGCGAACGAAAACATTGCGAGAATACGCCGAAGCTTAAAAGGGACAGCAAAAGAAGCCGCAGGTTGCCTACTTATAAGCCAACCAGATCCCAGAATTATAATAGAAGCTTTGGAAAGGAGATTCGGACGACCAGAAGCGTTAATTCACTTGGAAATAGAGAAGCTGAAGCTGCTGAACAAAGTTACGGACAATCCCAGGGAGCTATGCATATTCGCAAATCGCATAGCGAACGTAGTGGGCACCGTGGAAGCACTCAAGAAAGCACACTATCTGCATAGTCCAGAAATGACGCGAGTTATCACAGACAAACTCACGCCCATATTGAAAAGCAAATGGTACGACTATGCAGCCAGAAAGAAAGAAGATATCCCAGAGCTTAAGAAGATATCAATGTTCTTAAACGAAGAAGCGGATAAATGCAGCGCGTATGCCTTGCCGGAGTTCATCGCAGAGGACAGCGAAACGAGAGAGCGAAGACCGAGAAAAATAGAACGTGCCTTCGCCACAAGCAAGAAACCATATGAAGAACGCTGCCCTCAATGCAAACAAGAACACAAACTGCCCGATTGCAAGTCATACGCCGCTCTGTCCACAAATGACAGATGGGAAGTAGCAAAGAAGTACAATATCTGCTACCGCTGTCTGCGAGGCAAACATCGTCGATTACTGTGCAAAGCTCCACCGTGCGGAAAAGGCGGATGCATGATGAAACACCATAAATTGTTGCATCACGACAGAACAGCAGTAATGGAAAAAGAACCCGCTATGGAAACCGCAACATCGGCAAAGGAGGTCAACACAGCGACTCGACCGTACAAGCACCGCCGCGCTTACCTAAAGATTGCGCCCGTAACAATAAGGGGGCCGCTAAGCTGCGTCGAAACATACGCATTATTGGATGAAGGAAGCACGGTCACCTTAGTCGATGCCTCAATCGCCGACGTCATCGGCGCCGACGGCCCAGCCCACACAATGTGGATACAAGGGGTCGGTTCGGAGGTGAAACACGAGAAGAGCAAGATCGTCAGCTTTAAAATAAGAGGAACGTACGCGCAAGAAGAACACAACATAGAAGCAGCGCGTACTGTAGAGCGGTTGGACTTCGCGCCAGAATCCGTGAATGAAGATCACTTGGGGAATTGCCCACATCTGTTGGATATCAAAGAGGATATCACCTACGAACGCGCCTCACCGAAAGTACTAATCGGGCAAGATAACTGGCACCTCATAGTGTCTAGAAAACTGCGCGTCGGCCGTCGAGACCAACCAGTCGCCTCATACACCAACCTGGGCTGGGTTCTGCATGGCTGTCATAGCTCATTGACGTCGACGGTCACCTTCTGCGGCAGACTACATCAGAGGGAAGATGCACCACCGATAGAAGAAGAAATAAAAAATTATTTCAAATTGGAATCGCTGTGCATCGAGCCGAGAAGACCGAAAGAAGATCCCGAGCAGCGAGCCATGCAAATATTGGACGAAACCAGCCAGAGGTCAGCGGACGGCAGATTCGAGACAGGGTTGTTGTGGAAACAAAAGGACTTCCAAATACCAAATAATTATAAAGAAGCGGAAAGGCGCCTGCACACCTTAGAGAAGAGGCTCGACCGAGACAGCAATCTCAAGCTACAGTACGAAGAACGCATCGAGAACCTCTTCAACTCGGGTTACGCAGAGCGCGCGCCAATGCCACCGCCGCAAGGAAGGACATGGTATCTGCCACACTTCCCAGTCATCAACCCTGCGAAACCGAACAAGCCGCCGAGATTGGTACACGACGCCGCAGCGAAGACAGCCGGAATATGTCTCAACGATATGCTTCACTCAGGGCCCGACTTATTACAATCACTGCCCGGAGTGATCATGAGGTTCCGACAGTATCCGTATGCAGTGAGCGCCGATATAAAAGAAATGTTCATGCAGATTAAAGTGCGCAAAGAAGATAGAGACGTTTTACGTTTCTTGTGGAGAGGCAAGCGGCGGGAGGACCAACCGGAGGAATATAGGATGACGTCAATCATCTTTGGAGCGACATCATCACCATGCACAGCATTATACATCAAAAATAAAAATGCTGAAGAACATGCAGAAGCGTACCCAGAAGCTGCGGTCGCCATAAAAAGAAACCATTATATGGACGACTACTTGCAGAGCTTCCACTCTGTCACGGAAGCTCAGCAAACAGTAAAAGCAGTCGATCACGTCCACAAACAAGCGGGATTCGTACTCAGCGGGTGGACATCGAACGAAGAAAAAACAATAGAAGAAATAACGACAGAGCATAGACAACACGACGCGACCGTGTGCCTGGGCGGAAAAGAAACTGAGAAGACGCTAGGGCTGCTCTGGCATGTACAAAGCGATCATATTGGATTCAATACTAACAATATGAAGATGCCTGCCGACGTAAAAGAAAAACAACGCTTGCCAACTAAACGAGAAGCGTTGAGCGTCATAATGGCATTATTTGATCCGCTGGGGTTAATATCACCGGTGACCACCCCAGCGAAGAGAATATTTCAAGACACATGGCGTTACAAGGCGGACTGGGACGACCCTCTGCCAACAGAATTAAAAGAAAAATGGGAAGGCTGGATTACTTCACTTAACGCCATAGAACAACTAAGACAACCGCGATGCTACGATTACAACCCGGTGTCGACGCGCCAACTACACACATTCGTCGACGCAAGCGAGGAGGCCTACGCAGCAGCAGTGTATTGGAGAACGGAGCGAGCAGACGGCAGCGTTAACATATCATTGGCCGCCGCCAAGAGCCGCGTAACACCACTGAAACCAGTTTCCATACCACGGCTCGAGTTACAAGCGGCACTGCTGGGAGCTCGTCTTGCGCAGACCGTGATCGATGAACACGATGGCGACATAGCAGGCAAGACATACTGGTGCGACTCCCGTACTGCACTGGTGTGGATAAGATCGGAGCCTCGCGCGTACAAAGCTTTCGTCGCTCATCGCCTGGCGGAGATAGAAGATACGACCAAAAAGAACGAATGGCGTTGGCTACCGTCTAAAGAAAACGTGGCAGACGACGCAACCCGAGCCACACCAGAAGGGTTCGACGAGTCGCACCGATGGTTCCGAGGGCCCCCGTTTCTGCAGCGTCCACCGGCCGAATGGCCGCAGGAAGAGAAAACGACACAATATGACACCGGGGAAGAGCGAGAAATATGTAACATCGCTGTTAAAAGTGAAGACTCGACAACAACACATCTTCCACAGATAGGAAGATTTTCTAAATGGATTCGCCTCATAAGGGCGACAGCGAGAGTCCTCCTATTCATCGACATGTGCAGACCAAACAAGCACGTAGTGAAGGCTGGGCGTAAACGCAACAAAGCAAGACAAGGTAGCGACCCTGGCTGGCAGAGAACAAACAAACGCAACACCCCCGCCAAGGAGAAAAAGGCGACTCCTACTGCCTCATCGCTTGTAGGAATACCGGCCGCTTATCATATGAGAGCCGAACAACTGTGGGTGCAAGCCAGTCAGCGGGAAAGCTTCACGAAGGAGCTCAAGAGAATCACCAGCGGAAGTGTTCCGGGAGGCGACGACAAACTAGGCCACCTGAGCACATACATTGATGAAGAGGGGACCCTACGCCTCAGAGGTCGAATAAAAGCGGCATCAGAAGTGGAGGACGACATGTACGACCCTCCCATATTAGACGGGAAGCACGCATACACTCGCCTGTACATAGCACACGTACACGAGAGGCTGCATCACGGAGGCGTAGAAACAGTTGTGAATGAATTAAGACAGAGATTGTACGTAAGAAAAATACGTCCAGTAGTGAAAACTGTCGTCAAAGGATGCCTGCCGTGCCGTCTAAGAAAAGCCAAGCCTGCATCACCGTCTACAGGAAACCTGCCGTCCGCACGCCTCGCTCATCACGCACGTCCGTTCACATACACCGGACTAGACTACTTCGGGCCAATAGAAGTCACAGTGGGACGACATCGCGAAAAGCGCTATGGCGCGTTATTTACCTGCATGACGTCGCGAGCAATACACATAGAAGTAGCCCACTCGTTGAGCGCAGACTCAGCCGTGTCGGCACTTAGGCGTTTTATGAGCAGAAGAGGATGCCCAAAAGAAATATGGAGTGACAACGCTACGTGCTTCAAGGCAGCAGACAAGGAGATGGCCGAAGCAGCACTCGCAGCCCTCGAGCACGAAACCACGTGTCAACAGATTGTGTGGAAGTACATACCGCCATCAGCACCGTTCATGGGCGGCATATGGGAGCGAATGGTTCGCTCCGTAAAAGAAGCCCTACGCGTCACCCTCAACGAGCGCTATCCCAGCGACGAAACATTGGGGACCCTGCTCGCCGAGGTCGAAAATACTGTAAACTCCAGACCTTCACACACGTCTCAGTCGACCCAGGAGACCCTGAAGCCATCACGCCGAATCACATCCTCATCGGTCCCAACTCGCACGTACCTGCGCCGGGACACTTCAGCAAGAATGACGTGACGGCCCGCCAGCAATGGAAACGAGCTCAAGCCCTAGCCGAAGTGTTTTGGAGAAGATGGGTTAAAGAATACCTGCCCCTACTCCAACACCGGCGGGAGCCCAGCAGCATAGGAGTATCGCCGAAGATTGGAGACCTAGTCATCATTTGTGACTCCAATCTACCACGCAACACCTGGCCCAGAGGGAAAATAAGTAAGGTATATCCTGGCGTCGACGGAGAGGTACGAGTAGTGGACGTAACCACCGGCAGTGGGCACATACTAAGAAGACCAACGAAGAAGATCGTCGTGCTACCAGAGGGATCGCAGCGTGGCGACGGCGGGAGAATGTGCACGACGCAACAATATTAAACAAACGAAAGAAAATGCTTATTGTAACCGGCGCTAGTTGAACAACCTAGGAGCGGTGGGCGGAGCCATGACGACGGTGTAATTATCAGGCCACGCCTCTGGTTCGACAACTAGCAAGGGTTATACGGCGGAACTAGCGCAACCTTATGTTGAATTTAAATTATAATTTGTGTAAATAATTGTATTACTTGTATCGAACGATAAAAAAAAATAATAATGATTGTATTATAACTAAGTTTAAGGTTGAGTTGTAACTGTGCAATAACTCTCCCAAATAAAGGCACCGTATGAACAGGGAGAGTTAGCATAGGCTTCTAATGAAAACTATAATTGTTAAATATAATAAATGTTTACTTTATTATATAATTTTTTTTTTTTTTTTTTTTTTTTTATAGGAGAGGGGGCAAACGAGCATGCGGCTCACCTGATGGTAAGTGACTACCGCCGCCCATGAACAACCGCAACACCAGGGGAATTGCAGATGCGTTGCCGGCCTTTTAAAAAGGAGTAGGCTCTTTTCTTGAAGGTCCCTAAGTCGTATCGGTCCGGAAAAATCGCTGATGGTAATCGATTCCACAAGGAAGTCGTGCGAGGAAGAAAACATCTTCCAAATCGCACAGTGGTGGACCGCCAATCATCCAGATGGTGTGGATGGTATAGGGAGTTCTGCCGCGATGTGCGTTCATGAAATTTGGCGGCTGGGATTAATCCGAACAATTCCTCAGAGCACTCCCCATGGTAGATGCGAAAGAAAATGCAAAGAGATGCAACATCTCTTCGCAGTGCCAATGAATCGAGCCGATCGGAAAGGGCTCGGTCGTCGACGATTCGAGCCGCTCTGCGCTGGATGCGGTCAAGTGGAAGGAGCTGGCACTGGGGAGCCCCTGCCCAGAGATGGGAACAGTATTCCATGTGAGGCCGAACCTGCGCCTTGTAAAGTTGCAGGCGGTGTGCCGGCATGAAATACTGTCCCGCTCTGCTGAGCACGCCAAGCTTTTTAGAGGCCAATTTGGCCTTCTCTTCCAAGTGACCACGAAACTGCACGTCACTCGATATGTCGACTCCGAGGATACCGATACTGGCTGAGGCAAGAAGAGGAGTGCCTTGAAACTGAGGAGATACGACAAAGGGGTTCTTTTTAGCGGTAAACGCGCAAACTTGTGTCTTCTGAGGATTAAACTGGACTAGATTTATTCGCCCCCAATCCGAGACTTTGTCCAGCAAAGACTCGACTTCAGACACAAGTTTGTTCCGGTACTCGGCGACATTTTCCCGAGAAATATTGGCCCGGCCGGTGTATAGAGCATCACCAGTGCTGTCATCCGCATAGCAATGAATGTTACCAGTCAGCAACATATCATTGATATGCAGAAGAAACAGCGTTGGTGATAGCACACAGCCTTGTGGAACACCAGCGTTAATAGGCTTGTAGTCAGAACATGCACCGTCTACAACGACCTTGATGCTCCGATCTGCAAGGAAGCTGGTGATCCAATTGCACAATTTCTCGGGAAGCCCATAGGAAGGGAGCTTCGAAAGAAGCGCTTTGTGCCAAACCCGATCGAAGGCCTTCGCAATGTCCAGACTAACGGCCAACGCCTCCCCCTTGGACTCTACTGCCTCCGCCCATCTATGGGTCAGGTAGACTAGAAGATCACCAGCTGATCGACCCCGACGAAAACCGTATTGGCGGTCACTGATCAGCTGGTGATCCTCAAGGTACCGGATGAGCTGGCAGTTAATAATGGATTCCATTATTTTGGAGAACAAGGAGGTGATCGCGATAGGCCTATAGTTGGACGGGTCTGAGCGGTCGCCTTTTTTAGGGATCGGGTGGACAAAAGCTGTCTTCCATGAGTTCGGGACGACGCCATGGGAGTAGGAGTACCGGAAAAGACGCGTTAGAACCGGTGCCAACTCCGGAGCACACGTCCTCAGCACAATTGGGGGGATTCCGTCAGGCCCACTCGACTTGTGGATGTCAAGGGAGAGGAGTGCTCTGCGAACCAAGCGCTGTGAGAATAGCACATCCGGCATAGAGCACGCACACCGCGGGATGGTCGGCGGTGTGTTCCCCCCGTCATCAACAGTCGAGTTGGACGCAAAAAGGGAGCCTAAAAGGTCGGCCTTCTCTTTTGCGTCGTGGGCCAGTGAGTCGTCCTCCCTGTGCAGAGATGGTAGTGATGGCTTACAGAAATTCCCTTGGACAGCCTTGGCGAGAGACCAGAATGCACGGGTTCCCGAAGGAAGGCGAACTAATATATATATAGTATATTTATTATTTCGCCTATTATATATACTAATATATATAATAGGCGAAATAATAAATATATTAGGCCGTTAGGCACATAAAATAATAGTAGTAGTGTAACCAAAGAGCATGTTATCGTGACGCGGCCGCGGAGCAAATGAAGCCACGCGCACCGCGCCACGACGTTTTATATTTATAGTGCTGAGGCGGGGGGAAGGATTCTCCGCCTAAAGCAGCTGAAAATTATAATGTAAACCTGTAAATAAGTAAAAATATTGATATGTACACCCTAGTCTAACAAGTAGTTATAAGAATATTATATAGTGAATTATGTTTATTAGTTTGTAAGATTATTAAATAAATAAAGATAGGCGCGGGGGTGAGGCAAGGGTCCGCTGGCCAGCAGCGGCCAAATCATATAAAAGACGGGCCGGCCGCTAGGGTCAGTAGTCGCTCTCCAGCCACCGAAAAGGCACCAGCAAGAAAAGAAAAAGTACAAGTTCCTCCTCACCGCCGCTTGCCTCCAGTTAAAAGCAAGACCAGCGCGTTTTATTCCATTTTTCGCACGGCATTACGGCGATCCGTAATAATAATAATAGACAATAATAACAATAGGCTGGACTTGCTGATGATGTGCTTGGCTTTTTAAAACCATACACAGTCGGGAAGTGTACGGCCTTCATAATTACTTCTTGAGGAAATCGGATGAGTCATTCAACAAAAAGGTCAATATATAAAGGGCTTACTTGTCTATCCCTAGCCAACGACCCGGCAGTACAGAGTTCCATACTAGGCTCTTCAAGGCACTCCACGAGCATTTCGTAGATACATTCGTCCCTCCGCACTGGTTACAATTTGCTGAATTATTTAGGGAAACAGAGGGTTTGGTTGTGCGATACAAAATCAAGTTATTAAGAGCAACAACTATCGGAGATACATCCTAAAGGATGGCACCGTTGACATCTGTCGAGCTTGTTGCCTTCACGATGAATCACTTAGACAATTCATCTCGCTCTGAAGTACGGTCTTGAGAATCGGAAATTGCCTTGTACGAAAAAGACTGTTGCAGGCTCCACTGGGTGCGGGTCATTATCACAGATAGCCTGTTGCCTCATATTGTGTCGATCGGGCACAATTAAGGATATTGTTGGTCAACGTTACCAATCCGTATGACGAGAAAGAACTTTTTAATTGCATGGTGGGGGTAAAATTCGTAAAACGAAATTATGATATTATCTATATACATATTTTAAAATTTTATTTTTTTCTATTTTTCCTCTAAAAAAAGGTTTTATTACCAAAGTAGGTTATATTAAAAGTTTTATATTATATAATTTTCCTACATTTTTGAATGCATTATATTTATTTTAAAGTATTTTGGTGTTTGAGTATTTGACGATGTTAGTATATTAAAATTTAATGATGTAGGACAGGATTATGGATCACGAGTGTGTGAGCAAGCTCAGGTGCATTTTCCATTCTCTCACTCTTATATATCCGATGGGATGGTAATCCGACACAAATATAGAGAAATCAGACGCAGGATCAACGGGTTTACATGATTGTTGAGGCACAGGGATGAAACACCACTAAAATCCTGACTCTGTGCTGTTACTGATAATTTCTTGATAGAAAACCCAATTGATTTTGTGCCCGATCACTCGTATTTCTTTAGATCAAAAGACTTTCTTCGGTTGAGTTTGTTTTATTTTTCATTTGTTTGTAGGATGAGACTAATATACCTAATTTTATTCATTTTGTTAGTGTGGTACTTAATTTTAGGTAGACATTGGATTGCAGTGTTCATTTAAAATATTTAAATGTTAATGGCAATATGCCTTATACCATATTACCATTAATTGATAATGGAGATTACTTACTTACTTACTTACTAAGGGAAATCTCTTATCTGTTGTTAAGGAACCAAGTGAAGGCTACAGAAAGGAGAATGCCAGATTTTCTATAGAACTATGCCCCAACCAGAAGTGTGGTGTACACGAATGCCGTATGCAACATTTTTTTCTACTTTATTACTTCATCCAAATTATATAATTTGAAGTCTCTAGAACTTACGATTTTTTTTAAACTAGACTTTAATAATTACATTTACCTTATTTTTTAAAACAACATTCGTTGCAGTTCATTGTAATTTCAGAATATAAATTGTCAGGCGCTAATGATATATATAAATAAGAATTTAAGGATCATAATAATATAATGATCAGTAACATTGGAAAAAGGGTTTTTTTGTATAGGATCTAAAAGATCCTTACACAATATAAGACTAGCACCTGTTTCTCAAAAAATCTAAGTCCTAGTCATGTAAACGAATTATATTATTTACAAAATCATTTTCAGGATACATATTATTATGACATGTGTCTGAAGAAGGTGTAAATATTTACATATTAGTAACTAATTTTACGACAACGGCAGGACTTGCAAAGATATCCATGTTAAAAGAAGAGTTAAGATTGCAAATCAAAATGAGGACACAAAATGCCCCTGCATCCTATTGAGGCAAAGGTGATAATTAGTACACCTCAACATTGTAGATGTAATTATCAGAATGTTTTTTTATAGGATTGGGTGACAAACGAGCACACAGTCCACCTGATGGGAAGTGGTTGCCGTGATCCATAGACATCTGTTGTCACCCGTGAGGGCTAAGATGGAATGTCTCTTGTCCAGTAAAAGGGGTCTCCGGTTCTCTACACTCACCATACGAAACACAGCAGCGTTAAGCTGCTATTTCTGTGAGTGCGTGGTCCTTCCCCGGTCGAGCTGACCCATTCGTACTACAACTATACTATTAATATAGCTGCAGCATGGTTCTACCACGTATAATAAATGTCAGTAATAATTAGCAGTATGTTAATTAGTAGGCGTCCGTGATCGAGTCCGTATATTAATGAAAGCTTAAGTCGTCAGCAAAAGCAGGAAAAAGTGCAATGGTAAAAAAGCGGTAATCAGCACAAGCAAAAATGTGATATAATCATAATCAATATATTTCACAATCACAAATTAGTCAATGTGTGAAAATATTCGACATTAATTTGACATACGTACTTACGATATTGACACAATGACATGTGTGTATTATTTCACAAAATGCACAAAAATCAATGATTGTTATTCAGTAATTATCTAATGCAATTCATGATTATTATCGACTTATAATAATAATTGAAAATAAAATTGATAAGTAACATTTTTATATGATAAAGACAAATAACATATTTTAAGAGAAATATGTATTATTTGATACTTGATACTTTATATAAATATTACTGTCATTTTATTGTATATTGACCTACATTATGAAATACAAGCGTTTAGTTTGTCGGATTCGTTTTGTGGTTTGTTTTTTAGGTCCGTCTATTAGTACGTTTGTGGGACGGGGCCCTCTTTATATTCGTTTGTTAGTTTGTCTAATTGACTGACTAATTTAATGTTTTTATTGAGATTAGTGTTTTTCTAGATCTTCGCTTAAAAGTGCAAATAAATCATGATCAATTTTTATAACGAACGAACGGACGAAGTCGCTGGCATGGCTAGTATACTAATAATTTTAATTTATTAAATAATTAATTAATTTAATTTTACTTTCAATACTAGGAACTGTTGTTGTAATATTTACAATTTTCATGAAGTTAAAAGCCAAATATAGGTATATATGTCTTAAAATTTATAGAACTCGAGCTAACCGTATCCTACAAATGCAAGTACTGTTTCATATTCATAAATTCCACTGCTAGGTGCTAGCAGTAAGTAGAAAAATATTATCTAAATGCATTTACGACCTGTAAAGAAGTGAAAAGGATAAGTCATAGGTTGTAAACTTAGCACGTCTGAAATTCAATAAAATTGGAATCGGAAGAAATTTTGAGTCTGCCAATAAATTGCATCGGAGCCGTATGGCGAATTATCTTCAGCTCGATAACTCTGAGACGTAAGAAGAGTTCAGTGCCTTGTAGTGGAAGTTTTGTATTCGGTTATTTAAATTATCTTCACATTGAGAATACTTTTATAGTAGTGTTATTTTACTGTTATTTATTTTTCTATATAAATTTACAATGAAGTATGTAGCTTGGTAGAATAGAAAGAAGTATATAATTTTAAAACAATCTTCTTTTGTAAACAAGCCGTACTTATCAGGTAGACTGTGCCACCTGATAAGTATTAAATGGATATTGCTGTGGCTCATAGATTTATCTTCGATTAAGGATCTATCTTCTATTAAGAAGATAGATCCTTAATCTTATCTATCTTCGATTAAGAATCAAAATGCAGAGGCCACCCCTGAGGACATAGACGTAATGCCGCATTTCCAGTAAAAAGGGTCTCCGGTCCTCTGCACTTACGAGTACTAACGCTGGCTTTCGTTCCCCATTAAGACGCATAGTGCAACCATAATATAATGACTATTGTAGGTATATTTATATTGATTTCTTATATTTACGCGAACACATTGAATAAAACTACATTTACGGATTTTTATCGAGTTTAATTATACTTAGTTTTCGATTCCCGACGTCACATGCTTTTTAATTTCGTCCTCCATGGGGGTACTACTCCGGAAGCGTGGAGCAGAAGTACGGTGGTCTTGTTTTTCAAAAAAGTCGACAACGCTCTCTTGAAGAACTACAGACCGATTTCTCTTCTGAGCCGAGCTAAGTCCCTCGTGACCATGGTTGCTGTAAAGCATCCGAAACGTCGGGAATTTAAAACTAAGTATAATTAAACGCAATAAAAATCCGTAAAAGTAGTTTTATTCAATATATTGATATTTTTACTGCCTCACATTTTGTGCTTTAAAAATATATTTAGAATAATTAACGAGTACCTATAACAAATTTAATACTTAATTCGTGGAAGATTCTTTTATTCTGTTTAATAGTTTTTTTTTGTGATAATTCTTTTATTATGACTTTCGAAGTGTTAAACGACTTTGAAAGTCATAATAAATCATTGCTCTTGAATTTTCTCGAGTCAATTCCATTTTCTCAACGACTAAACAAGTTTAACAAAACCTTGTGACAAGACCGAGAATCTTTTTTTAAATAAATAAATGGTATTCAATTTAAAAAAAACCAAGGACTTTTCAATTAAAAAGATATTAATATGACAGGAACAGTGGAAATATTCCATTCCCGATACTTTTAGTGCAGCCTATGTACTATACGAAACACAGCAGCATTAAGCTGCTATTTTACGCTGGTATTCTGTGAGAGCATTGTCCTTACCAGGTTCATACTACAACCGTAATATAGCTGGAGCTTTGGTCTAAAATGCGTATAACGATCAGAGAGTATTTATGTACGTAGCACTTTATAATATTTATTTTTATTTATTTAAAAGCTTTATTGTTCTAACCATAATGCTTACAAGAGGCGGACTTAATGCTAGTTAGCATTCCCTGCCAGTCAATCCATGGCGTGGTGAGAAATTAGTGGCAGGTGACTTAATAACTAATACATACTAAAATACGGCTTATAAATTACACCAATGCATAGGAATACAAACAAATACATAATAATCCAAATATAATAATAATTCTTAACACATATATACATATACACACACACGTAAATACATACATAAATACATATATACATACATTACATAATATGTCTGGATAAAGGTATTGACATTATGCTGACGACATTGATTTCGAAAGATGTTCCCGGACCAATCTTTTGAAGGCTATTTTATTTAGTGCTTTCCTTATGTCTTCAGATAAGGAGTTCCAGAGTAGTGTAGCCTGAATAGTAAACGAATTACCGATAAAACCAGTAAAATGTAGTGGAACTGAAATCTTCAAACTAGTTTAAGAGCGAAGTACCTTGTCGTGGTAGGAGGAAAAGTATTGAAATTTTTCTTTAAGGTAGGAAGGGGAGGACAAATCATTTAAAATGAAGTAGAGAACAGACAATATTCTAGAAGTATGCATTTCATGTATAGTTAGCCATTTAAGTAAAGTAAAGTTGCAGTCTGTATACGTCCCACTGCTGGGCACAGGCCTCCTCTCATTTCTGAGAAGGTTTTGGACGAGGAAATTTCCGGCGCGCTGCCCCAATGCGTGTTGGCGAATTTCACATGTCTTCGAAATATTTGTCGTAAAGCGACAATTAAGAACAAAAGAACTTAACCTAACAACAACGAAACAACAAAAATAGAACATAAAAAATAATTTATTTAAAATTTAAAAAGATATTTACAGTATTATATAAAAAAGATGTAGTATGATGATGATGATGGGTGACGTGAATTACAATTATTTTAAAAAAAGATAATAAAGATAGATGAGTACTGAAGCGGAGCCCGAAGACCAAAGTGGCACACCGCGCTTGGCGGTGGTGCTCCCGTTCACGGAGTATGCTTGGACTGTGCCTGTGGTAGGCGCGCAGCGCCTGGTCTAGGCACACGCAGCGCTTGGAGTAGGTACACACAGCGCCTGGAGTAGGCACACGCAACGCCTGGAGTAGGCACACACAGCGCCTGGAGTAGGCACACGCAGCGCCTGGAGTAGGCACACGCTGCGTCTGGAGTAGGCACACACAGCGCCTTGAGTAGGCGCTCTCAGCGCCTGGAATAAGCGCTCGCAACGCCTGGAGCAAGCACGCACAGCGGCTAAAGATAGCGCGGGCACTAGTAGGTGGAGGCGTAGGCGTGGCTAGGCGACGACTTCAGGTGAAGGCAGAGGCTTGCAGGATCCCGGGGCAGTGCGGCCCCGGGATAAGGCCTTTAGGAGATGCTTCAAGTTTGAAAGCTGAAGCGAGACTGAGTTTATTGGTTTTTTTTTTTTTTTTTTTTTTTTTTGCGCCCGAAGCAATTGGAAAAGGGCTACCCCGGAGGGAGGCGGAAATGCATTACGCATACCACGACAGCCAGTAGTTAGTCACAGTGGGACTCACTGTGACTAACTACTGGGGAACCTAAGTGATACCCACTAAAACCGCCTTTGGGGACTGGCAACTAGCTGTTTAAAGCTTCTTATGCCGTATCGGAAGCGACCCTCTTTTGGGAAAAGAGGGCGCAGGCGGCTATTAGCCGCTGAGGGAGTGCCTACGAAGGCAAATTAATTATGAATAACTTAATTAGAGTTGGCCTGAGCCGCCAGGAGGCAGTTCAGGTCGTTTGAAAGTTTATTAGGCGGGTCCGAGAGGGAGTTCCTCGGCCTGCGGACGCTATAGCGGGAGGGGAGTGGGGCTGCATAATTAGCAGCCTCACGAATAAAAAGATTGGAATGCGACTCTGAGGCTTTGAAGAAGTTCTCAGAGAGTTTTTTAAGGAATTGTTGAATTGTAGGGAGCTCTAGGTCCCGATGAAGGTCGGCATTGCGGACGTACCAAGGTGCGTTCGCAGCTCGACGACAGAAAAGGTTTTGAACTACTTGGAGTTCATTAATAATTTTAGGGTTAGAGTGGGCGAAAATGGGGCCCGCGTAGGACATGACTGGTCGTATACAGACCTTATAAACGGTACGCTTGTTTCTGAGGGACATTTTACTGTGTCGGCCCAACATACTGTTGAGCCTATTCAGGTAAAAACGTGCGTGACGGGTTACTCTTTTGACGTGGGGCCTGAAAGTTAGCCCTGTGTCTAGAGTGACACCTAAATATTTGGCAGACGTATGCCAGGGGACAGGAGTCCCTAGCATACGTATTGGTGGAGTGTTTTTGAGACGGCGTCGTTTATAATCGAAGTGAACGGCGGAGCTCTTCTCCGGGTTCACATCGATGCGCCATTTTTTGAACCAAGCTCCTAGGTCATCAACTGACTTTTGGACCTTGTTCCGTATGAAAGGTAGCGAGATACCTTTGCAGTAGAGAGCAGTGTCGTCTGCGAAGAGGGAGAGCTGAACACCTTTCGGCGGAATGGGAATATCGTTGGTGAACAGTATGTACAGCAGAGGAGCAAGAACTGAGCCCTGAGGGACACCAGCTTTGATGGGGCGCTGTGAAGATAGCGTGCCTTCGTGTCTAAAACGAAAGGTACGATGATTAAGATAAGAGGCCACGAGACGTACTAGACGATCGGGGAGACCTATTTTGTATAGTTTGTAGATAAGGCCTGTATGCCAGACTCTATCGAAGGCTTTGGCGATGTCGAAAAAGACCGCGATAGTCTTATGACGACGGGGATAAAAACCGCTGAGGATATATTCCACAATACGGTGAACTTGTTGGGGGCAGGAGTGTTTCGCTCGGAAACCGAATTGATGGGGAATGATAAGAGGGTCACCGTCTGTGGGAAACAGATGGCGCCTCATGCGATTTTGAATGACTCTTTCAAAGAGCTTGCCCATGGCCTTGAGGAGGCTAATGGGACGATGACTGGAGGGGAGATTAAGAGGCTTGCCTGGCTTGGGAATACCAATCACAGTTGCCTCTTTCCACGTAGTGGGAAAGTAACTAAGGTTGAAGCAGGCATTGAAGATAATAGATAAAAGGGTTAGCACCTGCTCAGGAAAGTTTTTTAGGACTTGGTTGGAGATGCCATCCGCGCCCGGAGCCTTTTTAGGCTTAAGTCCTTTGATGAGGGATGAAAGCTCATCATTGGACACAGAGATAGGTTCGGAGGCTGTAGGGGGCGAGTTCCGGCGGCGGACCTCATCCTCCACTGCCTGGACGTGTGAGGGGTCTACGGGTTGAGAGCTAGGAGAGCATTGAGCGGCAATGCTGTCTGCAAAACACTCAGCCTTTTCCTCGTCCTCGAAGGCTACCGTACCGTCGGGACGGGAGAGAGGGGGAGTGTGGAAGATAGCGTCTATGCGGAGGGCTCTTGCCATCTGATAGTACGCTGTATGAGAGGGAGAGATATTCTCCATGAGCTTACTCTTTTCGAGGTCTCGAAATTCAGAGAGGCGGAAACGGAGTTCTCGTTGAAGACGATTGGCCGTTCGCCTATATTCGGGCGTGGGATATTTTGCTGCTCTCCGGAAAGCAGCTTTTTTGGCTTTTAGTAGGTTGCTAATATGCAGGGGAAGCCCACTATTATTAGCAACCGGGACGACCCTTTCATTCTCCTTAAGGGAGGTTTCAATAAGGGTGGAGAGTGAATCGACCGCGGTGTCGATTTTTTCAAGACTGTCTAAGTCCGAAGATAGGGAGATGGGGGAGTCCTGTGAGTCCAGAGCTTTCGCTAGGGACTCCTTGAAGCCCTTCCAATTTGTGAAGGTTTTAGTAGAGGGTGTTGGGAGTGGTGGTTGATGGCCAAGAATGAGAGAGACCGGTCGGTGGTCGGATCCTAGATCGTCTAGTGTCTCGATTGCCCTAAGGTTGAGAGAAACTCCTTTGAGTAACGCAAAATCTAGTACATCGGGGGCATAGTCGGTGTTATCGGGAAAGTGAGTAACACCGAGAGGACTGTGGACGGTAATATCAAGAGACTTCGTGATATCGAGCAGTAACTTGCCACTACGGGTGGTAGTACGGCATGTCCATTCAGTATGCTTGGAGTTAAAATCTCCAAACATAATGACTGAATTGCCTAGAGATAAAATAGCCTCAAAATCTTTTTTGAGGGGAAGGGTTTTAGAAGGGATGTAACAGGAGGCTATGAAGATGGACTGATGTCCAGTCATAGCTAGCCTGCATACCGTGGCTTCCATGTTGGAAAGTTGCGGAGTAGAAATGGGAGAACAGTGAAGTGTCTTCTTGTAATAAATGGCCGTACCGCCGCCTCGGCGGTCGGGTCTATCATTACGAAGAAGAGAGAAGTTTTTGATGGAAAGGCCTTTAGTGTCCTTAGTATTGAGATTAGTTTCCTGTAGGAGGAGGAAATCGGTTTCACGATTTTGAAGAAAGAGCTTAAGCTCTGGGAGGTTATTTCGCAAACCGCGAATGTTAAAGGATACAAGCGATAAACCCTTAGGTTTGATACGACCGTGGGATTTTGGTAGAGCAAACTGCTCTGTCATTGTGAGTTAAGTTAATTAAGTTAACTTAACTTACAATGAGCACAAAAGATTATGATGCTCTGCAAGAGCGAGGAGACGGTCCTGAGGGGACCTCGCAGCGCGCAATTTGCGTGCTAACACAGCGATTTCCTCAACGTTGATGTTCCTAATTGCGGAATACACCGTTTTTAGGTCATCAGCCATTGAGGGCTGTGATTGTTGTGGTTGAGGGGCGGAGGATGTCCGCGGTGGTACTGCCTTTTTGGGGCCCCAGGGAAAAACTGGAGGCTGCATAGGCTGAGAGAAGCCCGGAGGGGGCCGAATAGTGCCCTGAGGGGGCCTAGGAGGACCCTGAGAGGGTCGAGAGAAGCCCTGGGTGGGCTGAGAAAGGCCCTGACGGGGCATCCG